>CM066032.1:1822474017-1823755948 GCA_033557465.1 Ichthyophis bannanicus | reverse complement strand
GGGGCTTTCTTCGCGTCAGGACAAAATGGAGAGCATATTGGACTCCCATGTGGCCCGGCTGTCCAAACTCGACAAAGTTGAACAACAGGTGCGGGCCTTGCAGAAAGAGGTGGAAGATGGCAATAATAGAGCGCGCCGCAATAACTTACGACTCGTGGGCATACCGGAGGGAGCGGAATCGGGAGACATGAAAGAGTTTTTATGCAAAGTCCTCCCTTCCTTGCTCCACATCACCTTTACCAAAGATTTGGAGATTGATCGCGCTCATCGTGTACCCACCAGCATAACGCTCAACAAGAAGACCCCGCGGCCTATCATTTTTCGACTATTGAGATATCGACATGTGGAGCAAATTCTAAGTGCCTCTCGGGCAATGGGCCATATGAAGTTTGAGAGCCACAAAATCTCCTTCTATCCCGACTTGTCTAAACCCACAGTCGACCGCCGAAAGCGCTTTCTGGAATTCCGGCCGAGGCTTCGGCAACTACAAGCACGCTACGGCCTGATGTACCCGGCCAAGCTCCGAGTCACGCTTCACAATCAGACAAGCACATTCGAGGACCCTGATCTACTAGCGAAGTTTTTGGATTCCAAAGAAGCCGACTTGATGCGCTGACTTCCAGAATATTCCTGCAAGTCTTCTTATACCCGCTGTACCTGCCATATTGGACCCGCCGCAGCCCTGCAAAGAGTCTGGCGTGGGCAGTTGTTGCCTCCCTCTTGATGGTATCTGTGACCCCACTCCATCTACCCACGGTAGCCTCGATGAGTATCAGAGACAGTGTTATTATGGACTCTGGTGTTTCTTCTCTATTTTATACATGTCTTTTATTTCCTCTCTTGGGCCTCCTCCCGTAGACATCTGGTCGCCATATTCTTTGGGGATTTGCTTCTTCTCTAAGATACGTTGGTACCTACTTTTCAATATGGGGTGTATTAGCTAAAATACTCGGTGATTATGACATTGTTGTATCGACTCTGCTTATGTTCTATGTTACCAAGCGCCCTTACCTAAAATGTCTTTTACCGCATGATGGCACCATGTAAGATTTTTTCCTTGACCGTCAAAGGCATCAATAATCCGATAAAATAGAAGAGAATCCTAAGCTACCTCAGTTAGGAGGCAGCGGAGCTGCTTTTTCTCCAATAAACGCATTTGAATTCGAAGGAAACTCTTAAACTTAGTGTTACACCTTACATGGTGGCCGTTTGTTCCCCTGCTGTTTCTAGGATATGTGGGGTTGCCATACTGGTTGGGAAATCTTTGCATGCTACTGGTGTTGCGACTAGCTCAGATGCAGAAGGTAGATTGTCTAGAGTTCTCCTCACGATAGGTAGTCTAGAAGTTACATGTATCTGTTTTTCCGCTCCTAATGCTGATGACCCTGCCTTTTGCTACCATTGCCCAGGTTGCGCAAGCTTCTGCTAATACTTCACTGATCATTGGGGGGGATTTCAATCTAGTCCTTGTCCCCTGACTGGCAAATAGCTGCCTAGGACGAGTGGTCCCCCCAAGAGTCATGCTACGCTTCCCTTCCTGATCAAGGATCTTGCTTCAGCTGATCTATGGAGATTACTACACCCCAATTGGCTTGACTTCACCTTCTTCTCCTCCTCTCCTCAATCTCAGTCTCGCATAGACTTCTTTCTAGTCTTAAAACTGTTAGTTCCTCAAGTGGACACTGCAAAGATTCACTCCCAACATATTTCAGATCATGCTGTCATTTCCTTTCAAGGGACTCTGGTCACCCCAATAGCTGTTCTCTGCAGCTCGTTGGAAAACCTTATCGGATTTCCAAGAGGAATTGGCGATACCAGCGAAACACTACTTTCAATTGATGCAGCTTCAACCCTACATCCAAAGTGCCCGGCGCATGCCGCCCTCTGCCCCTACTGAGGATGGGCTATTAGAGCTGGTTACTCCATTAGCAGTACACATGGGGTAGCCTCTAATTTCTATAATATACTTTGTCAAGGCACAGATGCGGACACTCTTAGAGCTTAACAAGCCTGGGAGCGCGAACTGTAAACCACTATAACCCCTGCGCAATGGAGCGTTTTGGAGTAAAGTAGTGTGGGTTTCCCGGTCTGCCTCTGTTACCTAGATTCTCTTCTTCCCTGCACACAGATGTTTTTATACCCCCAGAAAAATAGCCAAATGGAACCCAAATGCTAGGGACCTGTGTTGGCTCTGCCATACTGCTGTGGGATCCTTCGCTCATGTTCTTTACGAATGTCCTCAATTGCAGGTCTATTGGGGGCGGGTCTGGGGTCGTATTCACTCTATCTTACACTGTCAAGAACCTTTCTTGGACGGTCGTGGGACTCCGCTCTGTGGCGGAGGCCCACTCTCTTCCTAAGAAGGGTCGCTTTCTCCTTGATTTCATGCTAGGTATAGCCATATGCTTAATTACGAGGAATGGAAGGATAGCTCTCGACTTACTGTCAATAAATGGTGGAACCTCGTCTGCTTATATACTACGTATGAGCAGATACCTCGGAGAGCTATCCCCCATGTCCAAACTTCCTCCTGCTTGTCTGACTGGCAGATCCTTCATGATTATGTACAATTTGCTCATTGCTCCAACATGCCTGTATAATGTGCACTCATCATGTTTTAGATCACCGCTAGGCTTTGTAATGCAATCATGTAAATACACGCCCGCTTTGGGAATGTTTAGTTTTCTAGAGAAGAAGCAGGGGGGAGGGGGGTGGTAGGGGTTTACTTTGGTGTATGTATTACCTGTTATGTATTTGTCTTTTGCTGTATGTCTTCCTTTCCTTTGTTGTTATAAAACGAAAATAAAGAATTTAAAATAAAAAAAAAAACAGTAGGTGGCGATCTTGCGGATGCCCCTTGCTCGTTTCTACAAAGCGATGTTTGAAGACTAAGGCAGTTAAGGCCTTGCACAGCCTGAAGGGATGCTGTTAGCTCAAGACTAAGAGGACTGACGAGAGAGCAGCTCTCGCCTACGGCCACACCACCCTGAGTGTGCCCGATCTCGTCTGATCTCGGAAGCCAAGCAGGGTTGGGCCTGCTTAGTACTTGGATGGGTGACCTCCTGGGAATACCAGGTGCTGTAGGCTTTTGCCCGCCCCGCCCCCTCCCCTTTTTTTTTGGTTCTTTTCCAGGCAGTACAGTAGGTGGCGATCTTGCGGATGCCCCTTGCTCGTTTCTACAAAGCGATGTTTGAAGACTAAGGCAGTTAAGGCCTTGCACAGCCTGAAGGGATGCTGTTAGCTCAAGACTAAGAGGACTGACGAGAGAGCAGCTCTCGCCTACGGCCACACCACCCTGAGTGTGCCCGATCTCGTCTGATCTCGGAAGCCAAGCAGGGTTGGGCCTGCTTAGTACTTGGATGGGTGACCTCCTGGGAATACCAGGTGCTGTAGGCTTTTGCCCGCCCCGCCCCCTCCCCTTTTTTTTTGGTTCTTTTCCAGGCAGTACAGTAGGTGGCGATCTTGCGGATGCCCCTTGCTCGTTTCTACAAAGCGATGTTTGAAGACTAAGGCAGTTAAGGCCTTGCACAGCCTGAAGGGATGCTGTTAGCTCAAGACTAAGAGGACTGACGAGAGAGCAGCTCTCGCCTACGGCCACACCACCCTGAGTGTGCCCGATCTCGTCTGATCTCGGAAGCCAAGCAGGGTTGGGCCTGCTTAGTACTTGGATGGGTGACCTCCTGGGAATACCAGGTGCTGTAGGCTTTTGCCCGCCCCGCCCCCTCCCCTTTTTTTTTGGTTCTTTTCCAGGCAGTACAGTAGGTGGCGATCTTGCGGATGCCCCTTGCTCGTTTCTACAAAGCGATGTTTGAAGACTAAGGCAGTTAAGGCCTTGCACAGCCTGAAGGGATGCTGTTAGCTCAAGACTAAGAGGACTGACGAGAGAGCAGCTCTCGCCTACGGCCACACCACCCTGAGTGTGCCCGATCTCGTCTGATCTCGGAAGCCAAGCAGGGTTGGGCCTGCTTAGTACTTGGATGGGTGACCTCCTGGGAATACCAGGTGCTGTAGGCTTTTGCCCGCCCCGCCCCCTCCCCTTTTTTTTTGGTTCTTTTCCAGGCAGTACAGTAGGTGGCGATCTTGCGGATGCCCCTTGCTCGTTTCTACAAAGCGATGTTTGAAGACTAAGGCAGTTAAGGCCTTGCACAGCCTGAAGGGATGCTGTTAGCTCAAGACTAAGAGGACTGACGAGAGAGCAGCTCTCGCCTACGGCCACACCACCCTGAGTGTGCCCGATCTCGTCTGATCTCGGAAGCCAAGCAGGGTTGGGCCTGCTTAGTACTTGGATGGGTGACCTCCTGGGAATACCAGGTGCTGTAGGCTTTTGCCCGCCCCGCCCCCTCCCCTTTTTTTTTGGTTCTTTTCCAGGCAGTACAGTAGGTGGCGATCTTGCGGATGCCCCTTGCTCGTTTCTACAAAGCGATGTTTGAAGACTAAGGCAGTTAAGGCCTTGCACAGCCTGAAGGGATGCTGTTAGCTCAAGACTAAGAGGACTGACGAGAGAGCAGCTCTCGCCTACGGCCACACCACCCTGAGTGTGCCCGATCTCGTCTGATCTCGGAAGCCAAGCAGGGTTGGGCCTGCTTAGTACTTGGATGGGTGACCTCCTGGGAATACCAGGTGCTGTAGGCTTTTGCCCGCCCCGCCCCCTCCCCTTTTTTTTTGGTTCTTTTCCAGGCAGTACAGTAGGTGGCGATCTTGCGGATGCCCCTTGCTCGTTTCTACAAAGCGATGTTTGAAGACTAAGGCAGTTAAGGCCTTGCACAGCCTGAAGGGATGCTGTTAGCTCAAGACTAAGAGGACTGACGAGAGAGCAGCTCTCGCCTACGGCCACACCACCCTGAGTGTGCCCGATCTCGTCTGATCTCGGAAGCCAAGCAGGGTTGGGCCTGCTTAGTACTTGGATGGGTGACCTCCTGGGAATACCAGGTGCTGTAGGCTTTTGCCCGCCCCGCCCCCTCCCCTTTTTTTTGGTTCTTTTCCAGGCAGTACAGTAGGTGGCGATCTTGCGGATGCCCCTTGCTCGTTTCTACAAAGCGATGTTTGAAGACTAAGGCAGTTAAGGCCTTGCACAGCCTGAAGGGATGCTGTTAGCTCAAGACTAAGAGGACTGACGAGAGAGCAGCTCTCGCCTACGGCCACACCACCCTGAGTGTGCCCGATCTCGTCTGATCTCGGAAGCCAAGCAGGGTTGGGCCTGCTTAGTACTTGGATGGGTGACCTCCTGGGAATACCAGGTGCTGTAGGCTTTTGCCCGCCCCGCCCCCTCCCCTTTTTTTTTGGTTCTTTTCCAGGCAGTACAGTAGGTGGCGATCTTGCGGATGCCCCTTGCTCGTTTCTACAAAGCGATGTTTGAAGACTAAGGCAGTTAAGGCCTTGCACAGCCTGAAGGGATGCTGTTAGCTCAAGACTAAGAGGACTGACGAGAGAGCAGCTCTCGCCTACAGCCACACCACCCTGAGTGTGCCCGATCTCGTCTGATCTCGGAAGCCAAGCAGGGTTGGGCCTGCTTAGTACTTGGATGGGTGACCTCCTGGGAATACCAGGTGCTGTAGGCTTTTGCCCGCCCCGCCCCTCCCCTTTTTTTTTGGTTCTTTTCCAGGCAGTACAGTAGGTGGCGATCTTGCGGATGCCCCTTGCTCGTTTCTACAAAGCGATGTTTGAAGACTAAGGCAGTTAAGGCCTTGCACAGCCTGAAGGGATGCTGTTAGCTCAAGACTAAGAGGACTGACGAGAGAGCAGCTCTCGCCTACGGCCACACCACCCTGAGTGTGCCCGATCTCGTCTGATCTCGGAAGCCAAGCAGGGTTGGGCCTGCTTAGTACTTGGATGGGTGACCTCCTGGGAATACCAGGTGCTGTAGGCTTTTGCCCGCCCCGCCCCCTCCCCTTTTTTTTGGTTCTTTTCCAGGCAGTACAGTAGGTGGCGATCTTGCGGATGCCCCTTGCTCGTTTCTACAAAGCGATGTTTGAAGACTAAGGCAGTTAAGGCCTTGCACAGCCTGAAGGGATGCTGTTAGCTCAAGACTAAGAGGACTGACGAGAGAGCAGCTCTCGCCTACGGCCACACCACCCTGAGTGTGCCCGATCTCGTCTGATCTCGGAAGCCAAGCAGGGTTGGGCCTGCTTAGTACTTGGATGGGTGACCTCCTGGGAATACCAGGTGCTGTAGGCTTTTGCCCGCCCCGCCCCCTCCCCTTTTTTTTTGGTTCTTTTCCAGGCAGTACAGTAGGTGGCGATCTTGCGGATGCCCCTTGCTCGTTTCTACAAAGCGATGTTTGAAGACTAAGGCAGTTAAGGCCTTGCACAGCCTGAAGGGATGCTGTTAGCTCAAGACTAAGAGGACTGACGAGAGAGCAGCTCTCGCCTACGGCCACACCACCCTGAGTGTGCCCGATCTCGTCTGATCTCGGAAGCCAAGCAGGGTTGGGCCTGCTTAGTACTTGGATGGGTGACCTCCTGGGAATACCAGGTGCTGTAGGCTTTTGCCCGCCCCGCCCCCTCCCCTTTTTTTTTGGTTCTTTTCCAGGCAGTACAGTAGGTGGCGATCTTGCGGATGCCCCTTGCTCGTTTCTACAAAGCGATGTTTGAAGACTAAGGCAGTTAAGGCCTTGCACAGCCTGAAGGGATGCTGTTAGCTCAAGACTAAGAGGACTGACGAGAGAGCAGCTCTCGCCTACGGCCACACCACCCTGAGTGTGCCCGATCTCGTCTGATCTCGGAAGCCAAGCAGGGTTGGGCCTGCTTAGTACTTGGATGGGTGACCTCCTGGGAATACCAGGTGCTGTAGGCTTTTGCCCGCCCCGCCCCCTCCCCTTTTTTTTTGGTTCTTTTCCAGGCAGTACAGTAGGTGGCGATCTTGCGGATGCCCCTTGCTCGTTTCTACAAAGCGATGTTTGAAGACTAAGGCAGTTAAGGCCTTGCACAGCCTGAAGGGATGCTGTTAGCTCAAGACTAAGAGGACTGACGAGAGAGCAGCTCTCGCCTACGGCCACACCACCCTGAGTGTGCCCGATCTCGTCTGATCTCGGAAGCCAAGCAGGGTTGGGCCTGCTTAGTACTTGGATGGGTGACCTCCTGGGAATACCAGGTGCTGTAGGCTTTTGCCCGCCCCGCCCCCTCCCCTTTTTTTTTGGTTCTTTTCCAGGCAGTACAGTAGGTGGCGATCTTGCGGATGCCCCTTGCTCGTTTCTACAAAGCGATGTTTGAAGACTAAGGCAGTTAAGGCCTTGCACAGCCTGAAGGGATGCTGTTAGCTCAAGACTAAGAGGACTGACGAGAGAGCAGCTCTCGCCTACGGCCACACCACCCTGAGTGTGCCCGATCTCGTCTGATCTCGGAAGCCAAGCAGGGTTGGGCCTGCTTAGTACTTGGATGGGTGACCTCCTGGGAATACCAGGTGCTGTAGGCTTTTGCCCGCCCCGCCCCCTCCCCTTTTTTTTTGGTTCTTTTCCAGGCAGTACAGTAGGTGGCGATCTTGCGGATGCCCCTTGCTCGTTTCTACAAAGCGATGTTTGAAGACTAAGGCAGTTAAGGCCTTGCACAGCCTGAAGGGATGCTGTTAGCTCAAGACTAAGAGGACTGACGAGAGAGCAGCTCTCGCCTACGGCCACACCACCCTGAGTGTGCCCGATCTCGTCTGATCTCGGAAGCCAAGCAGGGTTGGGCCTGCTTAGTACTTGGATGGGTGACCTCCTGGGAATACCAGGTGCTGTAGGCTTTTGCCCGCCCCGCCCCCTCCCCTTTTTTTTTGGTTCTTTTCCAGGCAGTACAGTAGGTGGCGATCTTGCGGATGCCCCTTGCTCGTTTCTACAAAGCGATGTTTGAAGACTAAGGCAGTTAAGGCCTTGCACAGCCTGAAGGGATGCTGTTAGCTCAAGACTAAGAGGACTGACGAGAGAGCAGCTCTCGCCTACGGCCACACCACCCTGAGTGTGCCCGATCTCGTCTGATCTCGGAAGCCAAGCAGGGTTGGGCCTGCTTAGTACTTGGATGGGTGACCTCCTGGGAATACCAGGTGCTGTAGGCTTTTGCCCGCCCCGCCCCCTCCCCTTTTTTTTTTGGTTCTTTTCCAGGCAGTACAGTAGGTGGCGATCTTGCGGATGCCCCTTGCTCGTTTCTACAAAGCGATGTTTGAAGACTAAGGCAGTTAAGGCCTTGCACAGCCTGAAGGGATGCTGTTAGCTCAAGACTAAGAGGACTGACGAGAGAGCAGCTCTCGCCTACGGCCACACCACCCTGAGTGTGCCCGATCTCGTCTGATCTCGGAAGCCAAGCAGGGTTGGGCCTGCTTAGTACTTGGATGGGTGACCTCCTGGGAATACCAGGTGCTGTAGGCTTTTGCCCGCCCCGCCCCCTCCCCTTTTTTTTGGTTCTTTTCCAGGCAGTACAGTAGGTGGCGATCTTGCGGATGCCCCTTGCTCGTTTCTACAAAGCGATGTTTGAAGACTAAGGCAGTTAAGGCCTTGCACAGCCTGAAGGGATGCTGTTAGCTCAAGACTAAGAGGACTGACGAGAGAGCAGCTCTCGCCTACGGCCACACCACCCTGAGTGTGCCCGATCTCGTCTGATCTCGGAAGCCAAGCAGGGTTGGGCCTGCTTAGTACTTGGATGGGTGACCTCCTGGGAATACCAGGTGCTGTAGGCTTTTGCCCGCCCCGCCCCCTCCCCTTTTTTTTTGGTTCTTTTCCAGGCAGTACAGTAGGTGGCGATCTTGCGGATGCCCCTTGCTCGTTTCTACAAAGCGATGTTTGAAGACTAAGGCAGTTAAGGCCTTGCACAGCCTGAAGGGATGCTGTTAGCTCAAGACTAAGAGGACTGACGAGAGAGCAGCTCTCGCCTACGGCCACACCACCCTGAGTGTGCCCGATCTCGTCTGATCTCGGAAGCCAAGCAGGGTTGGGCCTGCTTAGTACTTGGATGGGTGACCTCCTGGGAATACCAGGTGCTGTAGGCTTTTGCCCGCCCCGCCCCCTCCCCTTTTTTTTTGGTTCTTTTCCAGGCAGTACAGTAGGTGGCGATCTTGCGGATGCCCCTTGCTCGTTTCTACAAAGCGATGTTTGAAGACTAAGGCAGTTAAGGCCTTGCACAGCCTGAAGGGATGCTGTTAGCTCAAGACTAAGAGGACTGACGAGAGAGCAGCTCTCGCCTACGGCCACACCACCCTGAGTGTGCCCGATCTCGTCTGATCTCGGAAGCCAAGCAGGGTTGGGCCTGCTTAGTACTTGGATGGGTGACCTCCTGGGAATACCAGGTGCTGTAGGCTTTTGCCCGCCCCGCCCCCTCCCCTTTTTTTTTGGTTCTTTTCCAGGCAGTACAGTAGGTGGCGATCTTGCGGATGCCCCTTGCTCGTTTCTACAAAGCGATGTTTGAAGACTAAGGCAGTTAAGGCCTTGCACAGCCTGAAGGGATGCTGTTAGCTCAAGACTAAGAGGACTGACGAGAGAGCAGCTCTCGCCTACGGCCACACCACCCTGAGTGTGCCCGATCTCGTCTGATCTCGGAAGCCAAGCAGGGTTGGGCCTGCTTAGTACTTGGATGGGTGACCTCCTGGGAATACCAGGTGCTGTAGGCTTTTGCCCGCCCCGCCCCCTCCCCTTTTTTTTTGGTTCTTTTCCAGGCAGTACAGTAGGTGGCGATCTTGCGGATGCCCCTTGCTCGTTTCTACAAAGCGATGTTTGAAGACTAAGGCAGTTAAGGCCTTGCACAGCCTGAAGGGATGCTGTTAGCTCAAGACTAAGAGGACTGACGAGAGAGCAGCTCTCGCCTACGGCCACACCACCCTGAGTGTGCCCGATCTCGTCTGATCTCGGAAGCCAAGCAGGGTTGGGCCTGCTTAGTACTTGGATGGGTGACCTCCTGGGAATACCAGGTGCTGTAGGCTTTTGCCCGCCCCGCCCCCTCCCCTTTTTTTTTGGTTCTTTTCCAGGCAGTACAGTAGGTGGCGATCTTGCGGATGCCCCTTGCTCGTTTCTACAAAGCGATGTTTGAAGACTAAGGCAGTTAAGGCCTTGCACAGCCTGAAGGGATGCTGTTAGCTCAAGACTAAGAGGACTGACGAGAGAGCAGCTCTCGCCTACGGCCACACCACCCTGAGTGTGCCCGATCTCGTCTGATCTCGGAAGCCAAGCAGGGTTGGGCCTGCTTAGTACTTGGATGGGTGACCTCCTGGGAATACCAGGTGCTGTAGGCTTTTGCCCGCCCCGCCCCCTCCCCTTTTTTTTTGGTTCTTTTCCAGGCAGTACAGTAGGTGGCGATCTTGCGGATGCCCCTTGCTCGTTTCTACAAAGCGATGTTTGAAGACTAAGGCAGTTAAGGCCTTGCACAGCCTGAAGGGATGCTGTTAGCTCAAGACTAAGAGGACTGACGAGAGAGCAGCTCTCGCCTACGGCCACACCACCCTGAGTGTGCCCGATCTCGTCTGATCTCGGAAGCCAAGCAGGGTTGGGCCTGCTTAGTACTTGGATGGGTGACCTCCTGGGAATACCAGGTGCTGTAGGCTTTTGCCCGCCCCGCCCCCTCCCCTTTTTTTTTGGTTCTTTTCCAGGCAGTACAGTAGGTGGCGATCTTGCGGATGCCCCTTGCTCGTTTCTACAAAGCGATGTTTGAAGACTAAGGCAGTTAAGGCCTTGCACAGCCTGAAGGGATGCTGTTAGCTCAAGACTAAGAGGACTGACGAGAGAGCAGCTCTCGCCTACGGCCACACCACCCTGAGTGTGCCCGATCTCGTCTGATCTCGGAAGCCAAGCAGGGTTGGGCCTGCTTAGTACTTGGATGGGTGACCTCCTGGGAATACCAGGTGCTGTAGGCTTTTGCCCGCCCCGCCCCCTCCCCTTTTTTTTTGGTTCTTTTCCAGGCAGTACAGTAGGTGGCGATCTTGCGGATGCCCCTTGCTCGTTTCTACAAAGCGATGTTTGAAGACTAAGGCAGTTAAGGCCTTGCACAGCCTGAAGGGATGCTGTTAGCTCAAGACTAAGAGGACTGACGAGAGAGCAGCTCTCGCCTACGGCCACACCACCCTGAGTGTGCCCGATCTCGTCTGATCTCGGAAGCCAAGCAGGGTTGGGCCTGCTTAGTACTTGGATGGGTGACCTCCTGGGAATACCAGGTGCTGTAGGCTTTTGCCCGCCCCGCCCCCTCCCCTTTTTTTTTGGTTCTTTTCCAGGCAGTACAGTAGGTGGCGATCTTGCGGATGCCCCTTGCTCGTTTCTACAAAGCGATGTTTGAAGACTAAGGCAGTTAAGGCCTTGCACAGCCTGAAGGGATGCTGTTAGCTCAAGACTAAGAGGACTGACGAGAGAGCAGCTCTCGCCTACGGCCACACCACCCTGAGTGTGCCCGATCTCGTCTGATCTCGGAAGCCAAGCAGGGTTGGGCCTGCTTAGTACTTGGATGGGTGACCTCCTGGGAATACCAGGTGCTGTAGGCTTTTGCCCGCCCCGCCCCCTCCCCTTTTTTTTGGTTCTTTTCCAGGCAGTACAGTAGGTGGCGATCTTGCGGATGCCCCTTGCTCGTTTCTACAAAGCGATGTTTGAAGACTAAGGCAGTTAAGGCCTTGCACAGCCTGAAGGGATGCTGTTAGCTCAAGACTAAGAGGACTGACGAGAGAGCAGCTCTCGCCTACGGCCACACCACCCTGAGTGTGCCCGATCTCGTCTGATCTCGGAAGCCAAGCAGGGTTGGGCCTGCTTAGTACTTGGATGGGTGACCTCCTGGGAATACCAGGTGCTGTAGGCTTTTGCCCGCCCCGCCCCCTCCCCTTTTTTTTTGGTTCTTTTCCAGGCAGTACAGTAGGTGGCGATCTTGCGGATGCCCCTTGCTCGTTTCTACAAAGCGATGTTTGAAGACTAAGGCAGTTAAGGCCTTGCACAGCCTGAAGGGATGCTGTTAGCTCAAGACTAAGAGGACTGACGAGAGAGCAGCTCTCGCCTACGGCCACACCACCCTGAGTGTGCCCGATCTCGTCTGATCTCGGAAGCCAAGCAGGGTTGGGCCTGCTTAGTACTTGGATGGGTGACCTCCTGGGAATACCAGGTGCTGTAGGCTTTTGCCCGCCCCGCCCCCTCCCCTTTTTTTTTGGTTCTTTTCCAGGCAGTACAGTAGGTGGCGATCTTGCGGATGCCCCTTGCTCGTTTCTACAAAGCGATGTTTGAAGACTAAGGCAGTTAAGGCCTTGCACAGCCTGAAGGGATGCTGTTAGCTCAAGACTAAGAGGACTGACGAGAGAGCAGCTCTCGCCTACGGCCACACCACCCTGAGTGTGCCCGATCTCGTCTGATCTCGGAAGCCAAGCAGGGTTGGGCCTGCTTAGTACTTGGATGGGTGACCTCCTGGGAATACCAGGTGCTGTAGGCTTTTGCCCGCCCCGCCCCCTCCCCTTTTTTTTTGGTTCTTTTCCAGGCAGTACAGTAGGTGGCGATCTTGCGGATGCCCCTTGCTCGTTTCTACAAAGCGATGTTTGAAGACTAAGGCAGTTAAGGCCTTGCACAGCCTGAAGGGATGCTGTTAGCTCAAGACTAAGAGGACTGACGAGAGAGCAGCTCTCGCCTACGGCCACACCACCCTGAGTGTGCCCGATCTCGTCTGATCTCGGAAGCCAAGCAGGGTTGGGCCTGCTTAGTACTTGGATGGGTGACCTCCTGGGAATACCAGGTGCTGTAGGCTTTTGCCCGCCCCGCCCCCTCCCCTTTTTTTTTGGTTCTTTTCCAGGCAGTACAGTAGGTGGCGATCTTGCGGATGCCCCTTGCTCGTTTCTACAAAGCGATGTTTGAAGACTAAGGCAGTTAAGGCCTTGCACAGCCTGAAGGGATGCTGTTAGCTCAAGACTAAGAGGACTGACGAGAGAGCAGCTCTCGCCTACGGCCACACCACCCTGAGTGTGCCCGATCTCGTCTGATCTCGGAAGCCAAGCAGGGTTGGGCCTGCTTAGTACTTGGATGGGTGACCTCCTGGGAATACCAGGTGCTGTAGGCTTTTGCCCGCCCCGCCCCCTCCCCTTTTTTTTTGGTTCTTTTCCAGGCAGTACAGTAGGTGGCGATCTTGCGGATGCCCCTTGCTCGTTTCTACAAAGCGATGTTTGAAGACTAAGGCAGTTAAGGCCTTGCACAGCCTGAAGGGATGCTGTTAGCTCAAGACTAAGAGGACTGACGAGAGAGCAGCTCTCGCCTACGGCCACACCACCCTGAGTGTGCCCGATCTCGTCTGATCTCGGAAGCCAAGCAGGGTTGGGCCTGCTTAGTACTTGGATGGGTGACCTCCTGGGAATACCAGGTGCTGTAGGCTTTTGCCCGCCCCGCCCCCTCCCCTTTTTTTTTGGTTCTTTTCCAGGCAGTACAGTAGGTGGCGATCTTGCGGATGCCCCTTGCTCGTTTCTACAAAGCGATGTTTGAAGACTAAGGCAGTTAAGGCCTTGCACAGCCTGAAGGGATGCTGTTAGCTCAAGACTAAGAGGACTGACGAGAGAGCAGCTCTCGCCTACGGCCACACCACCCTGAGTGTGCCCGATCTCGTCTGATCTCGGAAGCCAAGCAGGGTTGGGCCTGCTTAGTACTTGGATGGGTGACCTCCTGGGAATACCAGGTGCTGTAGGCTTTTGCCCGCCCCGCCCCCTCCCCTTTTTTTTTGGTTCTTTTCCAGGCAGTACAGTAGGTGGCGATCTTGCGGATGCCCCTTGCTCGTTTCTACAAAGCGATGTTTGAAGACTAAGGCAGTTAAGGCCTTGCACAGCCTGAAGGGATGCTGTTAGCTCAAGACTAAGAGGACTGACGAGAGAGCAGCTCTCGCCTACGGCCACACCACCCTGAGTGTGCCCGATCTCGTCTGATCTCGGAAGCCAAGCAGGGTTGGGCCTGCTTAGTACTTGGATGGGTGACCTCCTGGGAATACCAGGTGCTGTAGGCTTTTGCCCGCCCCGCCCCCTCCCCTTTTTTTTTGGTTCTTTTCCAGGCAGTACAGTAGGTGGCGATCTTGCGGATGCCCCTTGCTCGTTTCTACAAAGCGATGTTTGAAGACTAAGGCAGTTAAGGCCTTGCACAGCCTGAAGGGATGCTGTTAGCTCAAGACTAAGAGGACTGACGAGAGAGCAGCTCTCGCCTACGGCCACACCACCCTGAGTGTGCCCGATCTCGTCTGATCTCGGAAGCCAAGCAGGGTTGGGCCTGCTTAGTACTTGGATGGGTGACCTCCTGGGAATACCAGGTGCTGTAGGCTTTTGCCCGCCCCGCCCCCTCCCCTTTTTTTTTGGTTCTTTTCCAGGCAGTACAGTAGGTGGCGATCTTGCGGATGCCCCTTGCTCGTTTCTACAAAGCGATGTTTGAAGACTAAGGCAGTTAAGGCCTTGCACAGCCTGAAGGGATGCTGTTAGCTCAAGACTAAGAGGACTGACGAGAGAGCAGCTCTCGCCTACGGCCACACCACCCTGAGTGTGCCCGATCTCGTCTGATCTCGGAAGCCAAGCAGGGTTGGGCCTGCTTAGTACTTGGATGGGTGACCTCCTGGGAATACCAGGTGCTGTAGGCTTTTGCCCGCCCCGCCCCCTCCCCTTTTTTTTTGGTTCTTTTCCAGGCAGTACAGTAGGTGGCGATCTTGCGGATGCCCCTTGCTCGTTTCTACAAAGCGATGTTTGAAGACTAAGGCAGTTAAGGCCTTGCACAGCCTGAAGGGATGCTGTTAGCTCAAGACTAAGAGGACTGACGAGAGAGCAGCTCTCGCCTACGGCCACACCACCCTGAGTGTGCCCGATCTCGTCTGATCTCGGAAGCCAAGCAGGGTTGGGCCTGCTTAGTACTTGGATGGGTGACCTCCTGGGAATACCAGGTGCTGTAGGCTTTTGCCCGCCCCGCCCCCTCCCCTTTTTTTTTGGTTCTTTTCCAGGCAGTACAGTAGGTGGCGATCTTGCGGATGCCCCTTGCTCGTTTCTACAAAGCGATGTTTGAAGACTAAGGCAGTTAAGGCCTTGCACAGCCTGAAGGGATGCTGTTAGCTCAAGACTAAGAGGACTGACGAGAGAGCAGCTCTCGCCTACGGCCACACCACCCTGAGTGTGCCCGATCTCGTCTGATCTCGGAAGCCAAGCAGGGTTGGGCCTGCTTAGTACTTGGATGGGTGACCTCCTGGGAATACCAGGTGCTGTAGGCTTTTGCCCGCCCCGCCCCCTCCCCTTTTTTTTTGGTTCTTTTCCAGGCAGTACAGTAGGTGGCGATCTTGCGGATGCCCCTTGCTCGTTTCTACAAAGCGATGTTTGAAGACTAAGGCAGTTAAGGCCTTGCACAGCCTGAAGGGATGCTGTTAGCTCAAGACTAAGAGGACTGACGAGAGAGCAGCTCTCGCCTACGGCCACACCACCCTGAGTGTGCCCGATCTCGTCTGATCTCGGAAGCCAAGCAGGGTTGGGCCTGCTTAGTACTTGGATGGGTGACCTCCTGGGAATACCAGGTGCTGTAGGCTTTTGCCCGCCCCGCCCCCTCCCCTTTTTTTTTGGTTCTTTTCCAGGCAGTACAGTAGGTGGCGATCTTGCGGATGCCCCTTGCTCGTTTCTACAAAGCGATGTTTGAAGACTAAGGCAGTTAAGGCCTTGCACAGCCTGAAGGGATGCTGTTAGCTCAAGACTAAGAGGACTGACGAGAGAGCAGCTCTCGCCTACGGCCACACCACCCTGAGTGTGCCCGATCTCGTCTGATCTCGGAAGCCAAGCAGGGTTGGGCCTGCTTAGTACTTGGATGGGTGACCTCCTGGGAATACCAGGTGCTGTAGGCTTTTGCCCGCCCCCTCCCCTTTTTTTTTGGTTCTTTTCCAGGCAGTACAGTAGGTGGCGATCTTGCGGATGCCCCTTGCTCGTTTCTACAAAGCGATGTTTGAAGACTAAGGCAGTTAAGGCCTTGCACAGCCTGAAGGGATGCTGTTAGCTCAAGACTAAGAGGACTGACGAGAGAGCAGCTCTCGCCTACGGCCACACCACCCTGAGTGTGCCCGATCTCGTCTGATCTCGGAAGCCAAGCAGGGTTGGGCCTGCTTAGTACTTGGATGGGTGACCTCCTGGGAATACCAGGTGCTGTAGGCTTTTGCCCGCCCCGCCCCCTCCCCTTTTTTTTTGGTTCTTTTCCAGGCAGTACAGTAGGTGGCGATCTTGCGGATGCCCCTTGCTCGTTTCTACAAAGCGATGTTTGAAGACTAAGGCAGTTAAGGCCTTGCACAGCCTGAAGGGATGCTGTTAGCTCAAGACTAAGAGGACTGACGAGAGAGCAGCTCTCGCCTACGGCCACACCACCCTGAGTGTGCCCGATCTCGTCTGATCTCGGAAGCCAAGCAGGGTTGGGCCTGCTTAGTACTTGGATGGGTGACCTCCTGGGAATACCAGGTGCTGTAGGCTTTTGCCCGCCCCGCCCCCTCCCCTTTTTTTTTGGTTCTTTTCCAGGCAGTACAGTAGGTGGCGATCTTGCGGATGCCCCTTGCTCGTTTCTACAAAGCGATGTTTGAAGACTAAGGCAGTTAAGGCCTTGCACAGCCTGAAGGGATGCTGTTAGCTCAAGACTAAGAGGACTGACGAGAGAGCAGCTCTCGCCTACGGCCACACCACCCTGAGTGTGCCCGATCTCGTCTGATCTCGGAAGCCAAGCAGGGTTGGGCCTGCTTAGTACTTGGATGGGTGACCTCCTGGGAATACCAGGTGCTGTAGGCTTTTGCCCGCCCCGCCCCCTCCCCTTTTTTTTTGGTTCTTTTCCAGGCAGTACAGTAGGTGGCGATCTTGCGGATGCCCCTTGCTCGTTTCTACAAAGCGATGTTTGAAGACTAAGGCAGTTAAGGCCTTGCACAGCCTGAAGGGATGCTGTTAGCTCAAGACTAAGAGGACTGACGAGAGAGCAGCTCTCGCCTACGGCCACACCACCCTGAGTGTGCCCGATCTCGTCTGATCTCGGAAGCCAAGCAGGGTTGGGCCTGCTTAGTACTTGGATGGGTGACCTCCTGGGAATACCAGGTGCTGTAGGCTTTTGCCCGCCCCGCCCCCTCCCCTTTTTTTTTGGTTCTTTTCCAGGCAGTACAGTAGGTGGCGATCTTGCGGATGCCCCTTGCTCGTTTCTACAAAGCGATGTTTGAAGACTAAGGCAGTTAAGGCCTTGCACAGCCTGAAGGGATGCTGTTAGCTCAAGACTAAGAGGACTGACGAGAGAGCAGCTCTCGCCTACGGCCACACCACCCTGAGTGTGCCCGATCTCGTCTGATCTCGGAAGCCAAGCAGGGTTGGGCCTGCTTAGTACTTGGATGGGTGACCTCCTGGGAATACCAGGTGCTGTAGGCTTTTGCCCGCCCCGCCCCCTCCCCTTTTTTTTTGGTTCTTTTCCAGGCAGTACAGTAGGTGGCGATCTTGCGGATGCCCCTTGCTCGTTTCTACAAAGCGATGTTTGAAGACTAAGGCAGTTAAGGCCTTGCACAGCCTGAAGGGATGCTGTTAGCTCAAGACTAAGAGGACTGACGAGAGAGCAGCTCTCGCCTACGGCCACACCACCCTGAGTGTGCCCGATCTCGTCTGATCTCGGAAGCCAAGCAGGGTTGGGCCTGCTTAGTACTTGGATGGGTGACCTCCTGGGAATACCAGGTGCTGTAGGCTTTTGCCCGCCCCGCCCCCTCCCCTTTTTTTTTGGTTCTTTTCCAGGCAGTACAGTAGGTGGCGATCTTGCGGATGCCCCTTGCTCGTTTCTACAAAGCGATGTTTGAAGACTAAGGCAGTTAAGGCCTTGCACAGCCTGAAGGGATGCTGTTAGCTCAAGACTAAGAGGACTGACGAGAGAGCAGCTCTCGCCTACGGCCACACCACCCTGAGTGTGCCCGATCTCGTCTGATCTCGGAAGCCAAGCAGGGTTGGGCCTGCTTAGTACTTGGATGGGTGACCTCCTGGGAATACCAGGTGCTGTAGGCTTTTGCCCGCCCCGCCCCCTCCCCTTTTTTTTTGGTTCTTTTCCAGGCAGTACAGTAGGTGGCGATCTTGCGGATGCCCCTTGCTCGTTTCTACAAAGCGATGTTTGAAGACTAAGGCAGTTAAGGCCTTGCACAGCCTGAAGGGATGCTGTTAGCTCAAGACTAAGAGGACTGACGAGAGAGCAGCTCTCGCCTACGGCCACACCACCCTGAGTGTGCCCGATCTCGTCTGATCTCGGAAGCCAAGCAGGGTTGGGCCTGCTTAGTACTTGGATGGGTGACCTCCTGGGAATACC
Source organism: Ichthyophis bannanicus (assembly GCA_033557465.1). NCBI lineage: Eukaryota > Metazoa > Chordata > Amphibia > Gymnophiona > Ichthyophiidae > Ichthyophis > Ichthyophis bannanicus. The sequence goes on along the minus strand of CM066032.1, from coordinate 1,823,737,743 downwards.
AGGTGCTGTAGGCTTTTGCCCGCCCCGCCCCCTCCCCTTTTTTTTTGGTTCTTTTCCAGGCAGTACAGTAGGTGGCGATCTTGCGGATGCCCCTTGCTCGTTTCTACAAAGCGATGTTTGAAGACTAAGGCAGTTAAGGCCTTGCACAGCCTGAAGGGATGCTGTTAGCTCAAGACTAAGAGGACTGACGAGAGAGCAGCTCTCGCCTACGGCCACACCACCCTGAGTGTGCCCGATCTCGTCTGATCTCGGAAGCCAAGCAGGGTTGGGCCTGCTTAGTACTTGGATGGGTGACCTCCTGGGAATACCAGGTGCTGTAGGCTTTTGCCCGCCCCGCCCCCTCCCCTTTTTTTTTGGTTCTTTTCCAGGCAGTACAGTAGGTGGCGATCTTGCGGATGCCCCTTGCTCGTTTCTACAAAGCGATGTTTGAAGACTAAGGCAGTTAAGGCCTTGCACAGCCTGAAGGGATGCTGTTAGCTCAAGACTAAGAGGACTGACGAGAGAGCAGCTCTCGCCTACGGCCACACCACCCTGAGTGTGCCCGATCTCGTCTGATCTCGGAAGCCAAGCAGGGTTGGGCCTGCTTAGTACTTGGATGGGTGACCTCCTGGGAATACCAGGTGCTGTAGGCTTTTGCCCGCCCCGCCCCCTCCCCTTTTTTTTTGGTTCTTTTCCAGGCAGTACAGTAGGTGGCGATCTTGCGGATGCCCCTTGCTCGTTTCTACAAAGCGATGTTTGAAGACTAAGGCAGTTAAGGCCTTGCACAGCCTGAAGGGATGCTGTTAGCTCAAGACTAAGAGGACTGACGAGAGAGCAGCTCTCGCCTACGGCCACACCACCCTGAGTGTGCCCGATCTCGTCTGATCTCGGAAGCCAAGCAGGGTTGGGCCTGCTTAGTACTTGGATGGGTGACCTCCTGGGAATACCAGGTGCTGTAGGCTTTTGCCCGCCCCGCCCCCTCCCCTTTTTTTTTGGTTCTTTTCCAGGCAGTACAGTAGGTGGCGATCTTGCGGATGCCCCTTGCTCGTTTCTACAAAGCGATGTTTGAAGACTAAGGCAGTTAAGGCCTTGCACAGCCTGAAGGGATGCTGTTAGCTCAAGACTAAGAGGACTGACGAGAGAGCAGCTCTCGCCTACGGCCACACCACCCTGAGTGTGCCCGATCTCGTCTGATCTCGGAAGCCAAGCAGGGTTGGGCCTGCTTAGTACTTGGATGGGTGACCTCCTGGGAATACCAGGTGCTGTAGGCTTTTGCCCGCCCCGCCCCCTCCCCTTTTTTTTTGGTTCTTTTCCAGGCAGTACAGTAGGTGGCGATCTTGCGGATGCCCCTTGCTCGTTTCTACAAAGCGATGTTTGAAGACTAAGGCAGTTAAGGCCTTGCACAGCCTGAAGGGATGCTGTTAGCTCAAGACTAAGAGGACTGACGAGAGAGCAGCTCTCGCCTACGGCCACACCACCCTGAGTGTGCCCGATCTCGTCTGATCTCGGAAGCCAAGCAGGGTTGGGCCTGCTTAGTACTTGGATGGGTGACCTCCTGGGAATACCAGGTGCTGTAGTGTAGCAGCAAAGCGCAGACAAACCAATGATACCAGGAGTCTGTTCAGAAGGTCCAAATCATTTATTTGTGCACAAGTCTCAAGCAGAATCAAATTCAAAATGGCTGAGCAAAGTTTTCTAGCATTACAACAACTTTTATAGACTTCTGTTCCATTCTAGGTATAGAAAAACATTTCATTGGTCCCGGTACTCTCCCCTACCTCCCGTACCCCTTCCATTGGTGCCGGTACTGATATGATTATCCAATTATGTTCCTTCAGTGGGCTCAGCACCTGCTCACCCCCCCTTCAGTCCCAATTACAATGGCCAGTTCATCAACTTGTTACTTTCATACTCTCAAGGCCATAGAGCCAATTTGTGCATGCAGGGGAGCAGGGCTCTGCAACTCATCTGTCAGCAATCCCAATTAAATTCCTTGCAGATGTACTTTCTTATCAGTAACTTTTAAACATATTTTTCTGTATTTTTCCATCTCTCAGTTTTGCTTATCTAAGTTAGTTTAGTACTCTTGCAGAGTTCTATCCTACAATAGCAGCATGTTGGGGAATGTGTAATTCCTATGAGCCTCTCCACAGGCTTCATTTACAGGTCAAGCTAGCTAGGCCTGCCTGCTTATGTCAGGCACTGTGGATCACAGGCCTGCACCTGCCACATTCCCCCCTTTGATTAATCTCACCCTATTACTTAATAAGGTGTGAGAATTAAATCACCTTTAGAAGAATCACATCATGATCGAAGGATTTCGACTAGGACTGGCTTTATATAAAGCCATTATTTTAGTGGCGGTCTTCCGCTCTACTGTGCTGTCAATAGCATTATGAATAGAACGCATACAACATGGGATTAAACATGGTAATAAGAAGATAACAACAACAAGAATTAGTACCAATATAATGAAAGTTTTAAATCCTCCCACCCATGAAAAGAGGTTAGCAAACCAATTAGGGAATTTCAATGAGTGCCAAGTTTGCACTGGCACATAAGCATGTCTTTGCATATCTTTAGCAATTTCTTCAACTACTTGACCCTTATCATCTATTTTCAAACAGCAATTAGTTAAATTCAGTTTACCATATACTCCTCCTTCAGCTGCTAACAAATAATCAAGTGCTAAGCGGTTCTGATATATAGCAGTGCGCATCTGAGTACTTTGTCTAGCTAAAAGCGTAAGAGCGTGACTAGTTCCATTGGTTATTATCTCAACTACTGCTTGTAAGCGGATAATACGATTAATCATATAGACTGGGGTTCGGTAGCCCCACATACCATCATCATTCCAAGTGGCAGGCCCGTAATACTCAATGATTCTTTCTGGTGGCCAATCATCACCTTGCCACTTCTCCCACTTGCCTACCTGGAGGGGTGATCTCTTCTGTCTCAATGCTCTCTTGTGTCGGTGGGTAGTGTATACAGGGTATCCTAATTGTTCTCCATGTTCAGTGTTTAAAAGAAAGAAAGAAGGTCTGATGGTTCCTAAGACACATGCTCCTCCCCATTGTGGCGGGAGTTGTGCATATGCTCGGTTCCCACAGATCCAATATAGGCCAGGTGGGGCTTGCCAGGCATGGACTTTGGCAAGGTTAGTCCATAAATCAGCAAGTTCAGGAAATCTGGCTAATGGGTTAGGAGGTTCAGGGTGTTTAAGTCCTGACCACCATGACGTCTTTTTGGTCGTGGCATTTAGTACTTCTGGCTAAGACAGACCAGCTGTCCTACCTGTTGAGTGAACTGGGGTCCAGTTCTGGCATAGCAAAGACGTCCAACGATTGAGTGCGCTAACACCCATTCACTAGTAGTCTTGTGTAATTCAGTCTGATTGTAGATCAAAGAATAATTTAATTCTTGGGCTTCCCATGGCCACTGGTCTCCCATTTGGGTTCCGCCACAGAAATAGCAATCTGAGATTTTAAGACTAGATACTACTGCTCCAGCTAATTCTAAAAATAAATTCTGAGAAGGATGAGGGATCTCAAACTTATTTACATGCATGGCCTCATAGAAGGTGTTGTGGATATGATATTTAGATGACTTATGGGCTTGGGTATTCAATCTGATATACACAATGGTTCCTGGATCTATTGCCCCTCCAGCTATACGTAAACCAAACTTGTATCCTTGTTTCCATGCATAGGGATTGTGTATGCGCAAGTGTAAAGGGTTACAAGCATCTTTCTGACATTTATCATTTGTTGTTGGCTTGGTTAAAGTGGCCATTCATTTATCTATCTTTTCGTCAACTATACCATTATTCCAGGTAGCATAAAAAACACATTCCCAGTCCGGGCAATAGTAATCTGCTGCTGGGGCAGTACTATAGCCTGGTTCCTTTTTACCGGTACACTTCCTCCATCCTGTGGCACCCTCTGGACACATGTACTTATGGTCATTTCGATACGCTTTCTCCCAAGTACCACAGGTGGAATAACTATCTCTGTTAATGACATTACATGCATCAAAATTCAAAACAGCAGGTTTAGTAATGTCCTTAAGTGGTGGTGTAGCAGCTATTATAGGTCCATCTGCATCCTTCCATCGTATTTCCAAAGTGTAATAGGATGGATTCTGATGCGGATTATAGCATGCTCTAATTTTGCCATAAGTGCAAACATTTAGTTCAGTGGTGTTATAAATACACCGAGTCACTTTTCCCTTGCAGGTAAAGTAAGAATGATAAATCAAAGTCTGAGTTACTTTCAATCCAGTTCGAGTAGAAGTAATGCAAGCAGTCCATGGAGGTAAAGCATAAGTCAGTTCAAAACCTCCAAAGAAGGCAACCAGGGCAAAGCAAAAGTAAAGATGCATGTTGATGTTGATTGGAGTTCTTCTGAATCCTCAGCTTGCTGTTCTTGATCACGACGTTCTCTGTTCTTCGTCCCGTTTGCTAATGAAGCAATTTAACGGGTGCTGAGTGTTGATTGAAGATCCTCAGGTTGTCCAGTACACATTAACCAACTTATTAGCAATTTCAGTTGGCTTGTGAAGTCTGGCTAATCAATGTAGTATCAAAGTAGTGTGCAGAATCACGCACGGTTTGAGTTCGTTGAAACAAAACTGTTGCTGCATGGAAAACAGCAATCCTCTTCGAAAGACTTGGCTACTGCAAGGCACTGTGACAAAGTGTCTAAGTTGCTGGTTGCCGTCTCAGAGTAACTCGCAAGGGTGCATCAAGATGCTGCTCTGCTGTCCACTGCTCAGGTTCAGGATCAGCGGCGGGCTTGACTCTGCTGTGGTGGATCCAGGCGTCGATCTCGGCTACCTTTACTGCAGTTGGGGTAGACAGGATGACGGTGTACGGTCCCTTCCAATGGGGTTCCAACGGTGTCTTCTTCCAATCTTTGATCCATACCGAGGTACCAGGCTGATAGGGATGCAAAGGTTCCGTCAAGTTGATAGGCAACTGGTCTTGGATCCACGCATGGAGAGTCTGCAGAACAAAACTAAGAGCTAGGAGTTCTTGTCTGGTTACTTCTGAACCAATTTGGGCTAAACCTCCTTTGATTCCCTGCACTATTGGTGGGGGTTTACCATACAGAACTTCAAAAGGGGAAAAACCTGTTGACTTTACAGGAGCTGAGCGTATTCTGAGTAAAGCTATCGGGAGCACTTGGGGCCACTTCAAGTGTGTCTCCTGACAAAGCTTAGACATTTGGGCTTTTAGGGTACGATTCATTCGCTCAACTTTCCCTGAACTCTGGGGTCTGTATGCAGTGTGGAGTTTCCATTGTATCTGCAAAGCTTTTGCTAACTGTTGAGTAACCTGGGAGACAAATGAGGGTCCATTGTCTGACCCTATTACTGCTGGAATTCCGAACCTAGGGACAATCTCTCTCATTAAAACTTTGGTAACTTCTCGGGCTTTCTCGGTTCTGGTTGGGAAGGCTTCTACCCACCCAGAGAAAGTACAGACTAATACTAATAGGTAATGGTATCCATTGGCTTTTGGCATTTCGGTAAAATCAAATGATTTGGACCTTCTGAACAGACTCCTGGTATCATTGGTTTGTCTGCGCTTTGCTGCTACATATTCTTGGTGCGTTGGCCGGGAAGTTGTGGAATCAAAGTGTATATAGGGCAATATACCACGACTTTCCGCCTCTATAGGCTTGGTCCTGCCGGGATCGCGCCCTTCCGACGAGGGCTGCTCCCTGGCGCCACCGGTCCCTTGTATCGGAGGGAGCTGGTCGGACCTCGGCGGGTGCCGGGCCCGGCTGGAGCCAACGCCTCGAACCCGAGTGAGGGGAGTCCGAGGTCCAACTCATGCGCCTGCTTGGGAAGTTTGAGGACCGGATCCGGTGAGTATAGTTTTGATTTGGTGTCTAGACAGAAATAGAAAGAGCAGTACTGCCATTGGAACTTGGAATTTGGAATTTGTAATCTCGAGATATTGGGAATTGGTAAGAGAGCCTGATCACCTCTCAAGGAAGGGCCGAGTAACCCCGCATGGGAATTCGCCGGGTGAAACCCTCATCCTTATTGTAATTGGGAAAAAGACTAGTCAAAATAGATAGAAACTAATGCATTCTGGGATACGTTGCTAGCATGGTTGTGTGAACGAAGTGTGAATGAGAGGTCTGGCAGCACGGACCAAGTGAAGGCGGACCCCTGAGTAGCGCATTTCCTGACCGGGCGACCGCGTTCAGGTCGCGAAAAGGGGGAAGCGACTGTCGTCTTGTCTTGTTATTTGTACTCCCTATACGTTTCTAGGGCCGTGAGGACCCCTTACCCACGGTCCGCCCTCCTTTTCCCTTTTGTCTGTTGTTGCGCGCACACATCGAAATGGGAGGGGCGGGGTCTACTAGAAACACTCCATTAGAATGTATGATTGCACATTTTAAAGAGGGATATTCAGGAGATTATGGTATTAAAATGACAGCAGCCCGTTTGCAGATTTTGTGTACTAGGGAGTGGCCCGATCTAGACCCCATCTGGCCCCGAGAGGGAACGTTTAATGTAGAGATTATTCAGTCAGTACACCGTAGAGTGCGGATAGCGCACCCCGATCAGTACCCCTATATAGATTCCTGGTTAAGTATTTGTGAAGATCCGCCCACCTGGGCGCAGCGCTGTTATGAGGAACAGTGCAGAATAATGTTAGCTAAAACAGATTCTAGACAGAAAACGGAACAGTCTAAAATGAACGAGCAGGATAAGAAGTCCAGAAAGAAGCCCATCCTGGTAGATCCTGATTCCCCGGAGATAATTCTCAGACAGCCTCGAACCCCAGGTCCGATAAGAGTAGCCCGGCGTCCGGCCCCAGAACCCCAGAGACGGCCGGAGCGGGACCCAACCCCTGAACCCCCTCCTGGAGGGCAGAGAGAGGAATTAGCTGAAGAAGAGGATGCCATAAAAAGCGAGTCAGAAGTAGAGGGAGAAGAGGATGAAAAAGAAAATGTCCAAAGTGAAGACGATAGCGTACAAGCAGTTGCTAGTGCCAGCGGGCCGGCAAAAGAGACACCCAAAGTGAAACCTGTTGAGAAAGCAAAAGTAGTCCCCGGGAAGATAGTTAAGAAAACAGTCCTTAGATCCCAAAAGATAGCTCCCGCCAAGATGCTGCCTTTACGGCAAGTCCCTGGAGTGCCCATAAAGAACGATAATGAAGAGGTGGTGGCGGGACCCTTAACTTATGTGTATATCCCTTTCTCAACAACTGATCTGTTAAATTGGAGGTCGCATTATGCCTCCTATACTAGCAAGCCCCAGGAGCTGACAGAATTAGTAACTACTATTATGGAAACCCACCAACCCACCTGGCCAGATTGCCGTCAGCTCCTGACCACCCTATTCACGACAGAGGAGCGAGCACGAATTAGAAAAGCAGCTATTGAGTGGATGTCAGATAACCCTGTAGCTCCGGGACAGGGACTGAGCAGAATAGACTATCGGGAAGCGGCTCAGAAAGAATTCCCGAATGAAGACCCCCATTGGGATCCAAATACAGAAGAAGGAACCACAGCCCTAGCCCGTTTTCGCCAAGGCTTTTTACAAGGCCTGAAAAGGGGGGGCCAAAAAGCTATGAACCTTTCCAAAGTTGCAGGAGTTATCCAAGGTGTAGATGAGAGCCCAGCAGATTTTTATGAAAGACTAACTGAAGCATACAGAATGTATACCCCCTATGATCCCGAGGCGCCAGGAAGTTTATGTATGGTGAATTCTGCTTTTGTGAACCAGTCTCAACCAGACATTAGACGTAAATTACAGAAATTAGAAGGGTTTGCGGGCATGAATGCAACACAGTTACTGGAAGTCGCTCATAAAGTGTATGTGAATCGTGATAATAAAAGACAGAGAGAATGTGATAGAAAGATGAAGAAGAAAGCTGATTTTTTGGCTGCGGCCATAGTTGAACAGAAAAGGGGAGGTGTCCCTAGTCGACGGAGCAGAGGAAGAGGGCGGGGTCAAGGCGGAGGCCGGACCCAGAAGCTAGGCGTGAACCAATGCGCCTACTGTAGAGAGGAAGGACATTGGAGAGATACGTGCCCGCAACTCGAAGACGCCCAGCAAGATGACGACAGCAATCATCAGTGGCGAGAAGAAAGACGAGGCTACCCCCGAAACCGCGGAGGAGCCAATCGAGAACAATTCCAGCGAGAAAGAGGAGGAGGAGCCATTCAAGCATTGGCCACACCGGTCCATGATGAGAATGACGTGGATTAGGACAGACCGGGCTCCAAGTTTGCTTTAGGTCTCCAGGAGCCTATGGTCGGAATACAAATAGGAGACCAAATTATGGACTTTATGGTTGATACTGGAGCACAACATTCAGTAATAGACAAAAAGATAGCCCCATTTTCTACAAAAGCAGTCACCATTATAGGAGCAACTGGTGCCAAAGCTACAAAGTCTTTTCTTCAGAATCGTATATGCAGTCTAGGAGGACAGCAAATAACTCATCAATTCCTTTACATGCCCGAATGTCCAGTGCCACTACTGGGACGAGATATCTTAGCCAAGCTTCAAGCACAAATATCTTTCTCTGAAAAAGGAGAAATGCAAATGACAGTAACTCCCCAAGCCAAACCAGCAGGAATAATGCTGCTGACAGTGCCCCGAGAAGAAGAATGGAGGTATTACATCGATGACTCTATCCAAGACACCTATTTTGAACAAACTTTAAAGAACATCCATGCACCACCTGGAGTATGGGCAGAAGGCAGTCCCCCAGGCCTAGCCAAGCATATAGCTCCAGTGATTGTAACCCTGAAGCCTAGTGCTACACCAGTACACGTCAAACAGTACCCTCTCCCAAGAGCTGCAATTGAAGGCATTCATCGCCACCTACAAAGATTGCTCGAGTATGGCCTACTAAAAGTATGTCAATCCCCATGGAACACTCCACTTTTGCCAGTAAAGAAACCTGGGACGGATGACTACTGCCCAGTACAAGACTTAAGAAGAGTAAATGATGCAGTTGAAACTATACATCCAGTTGTACCCAATCCTTACACTCTTCTAGGACTGATACCTGCTGAAGCTACCCATTTCACTGTACTGGATTTAAAAGATGCATTCTTTTGCATAAGATTGGCCCCTGTAAGTCAGATATTGTTTGCCTTTGAATGGCAGGACCCCATCTCTGGAAGAGGGGGCCAACTCACCTGGACAAGATTACCCCAAGGATTCAAGAATTCGCCTACCATCTTTAGTGCTGCACTGAATCAAGACAGACCTTTCAAGCTATCCAGTGGCCCCGGGGAAGAGAGTGCTTCTCCAATACGTGGACGATCTGTTGATAGCTGCCATATCAGAAAGTGAATGCATACTAGCCACCAAAGATCTCTTGCAGTTACTAGATGAAGCTGGATACAAAGTTTCCAGAGCCAAAGCACAGCTATGTCAAAAAGAAGTGAAATACTTGGGTTTTCGTATTACCCAAGGAAGCAGAAGATTAGGCAGAGAAAGAAAAGAAGCAGTATGTAGAATTCCAACTCCAACAACCAGAAAGCAAGTCAGAGCCTTTCTGGGAGCGGCAGGATATTGCCGAATCTGGATACCCAACTTTGCCCAAATTGCCAAACCACTGTATGAAGCCACAAAAGGAGAAGAGAAGTCGCCACTGGAGTGGGGACTTGAGCAGGATACAGCCTTCAAGAAGTTAAAGGAAGAATTGATGTCATCACCCGCACTCGGACTACCAGATGTCCACAAGCCTTTCCACTTGTTTGTACATGAAGCACAGGGAAATGCCTTAGGCATGTTGACTCAGAAATTGGGAAATTGGGAGCGACCTGTAGCATACCTATCGAAACAATTGGACCCTGTGGCCAAAGGATGGCCACCATGCCTGAGAGCAGTTGCAGCTACAGCGCTATTAGTGAGTGAAGCAGACAAGCTCACACTAGGACAGAACATACGAGTCACTGTGCCACATGCAGTTCTTGCCCTCATGGAACAGAAAGCAAATTATTGGCTCACCAATTCCCGAATGTTGAAGTACCAGAGCATGTTATGTGAAAACCCACAGATACAACTCGAAGTGAGTCATGCCTTGAACCCAGCTACCTTGATACCTATCCGTGAAGAACTCCCAGAACATGACTGTATCGAAGTCATGGAAACTGTGTTCTCCAGTCGACCCGACTTGACAGATGTGCCCATAGACAATCCTGACCAGATCTATTATGTTGATGGGAGCAGTCTCATCCTCGATGGACGACGTTGTGCTGGATATGCAGTCGTCACTCAACACGAAGTAGTTGAATCATCAGCTCTAGTCTCAGGCACATCAGCCCAGAAAGCCAAATTGATAGCACTCACCAGAGCATTATTGTTAGGAGAAAAACTTGTGCTAAATGTATATACAGATTCCAAATATGCCTTCACCACTCTGCATGCCCATGGAGCTCTCTATAAAGAACGAGGGCTCATCACATCCGGAGGAAAATCAGTCAAATATGGTCCCGAGATATTGATGTTACTTGATGCAGTTTGGGCCCCAACACGTGTAGCTGTCATGCATTGCAGAGGACATCAAGCGGGAAAAGGAGAAGTTGCCTGAGGAAATAGATTTGCGGATGCCTCAGCACGACAAGCAGCTATGACAGGACAGATTACCCCACAAGCTATGCCAATGCAAGCAGCATTGTTTCCAGTACCTCTGAATTTATGCACCCCACGATATACCACCAAAGAATTGGATTACTACTGTAACAAAGAAGATGGAGTACTGAAAGATGGATGGATTGAGCTGCCACCAGAAGAGGGTAGTCAACCCCCTGGACGAATAGTAATTCCTGAACTGTTAGGACCATCTTTTGTCAAAGCTTTCCACGAAGCCACCCACTATGGGAAGAGTGCCATGGAGAAAGCACTCAGACCACATTTCTACATCCCTCTGATGACAACCATATCAGCCTCAGTAGCACGTCAATGTCTAACCTGTGCCAAAAATAATGCCAAGCAAGGCCTTATAATGGCACCCCGAGTTCAGTCAGGAGGTGTAACCCCTATGCACAACCTCCAAGTTGATTTTACCGAAATGCCAAGAGCCAATGGATACCATTACCTGTTAGTATTAGTTTGTACCTTCTCTGGGTGGGTAGAAGCCTTCCCAACCAGAACTGAGAAAGCCCGAGAAGTTACCAAAGTTTTAATGAGAGAGATTGTCCCTAGGTTCGGAATCCCAGCAGTAATAGGGTCAGACAATGGACCCTCATTTGTCTCCCAAGTTACTCAACAGTTAGCAAAAGCTTTGCAGATACAATGGAAACTCCACACTGCATACAGACCCCAGAGTTCAGGGAAAGTTGAGCGAATGAATCGTACCCTAAAAGCCCAAATGTCTAAGCTTTGCCAGGAGACACACTTGAAGTGGCCCCAAGTACTCCCAATAGCTTTACTCAGAATACGCTCAGCTCCTGTAAAGTCAACAGGATTTTCCCCTTTTGAAGTTTTGTATGGTAAACCCCCACCAATAGTGCAGGGAATTAAAGGAAGTTTAGCCCAAATTGGTTCAGAAGTAACCAGACAAGAACTCCTAGCTCTTAGTTTTGTTCTGCAGACTCTCCATGCGTGGATCCAAGACCAGTTGCCCATCAACTTGACGGAACCCTTGCATCCCTATCAGCCTGGTACCTCGGTGTGGATCAAAGATTGGAAGAAGACACCGTTGGAACCCCATTGGAAGGGACCGTACACCGTCATCCTGTCTACCCCAACTGCAGTAAAGGTAGCCGAGATCGACGCCTGGATCCACCACAGCAGAGTCAAGCCCGCCGCTGATCCTGAACCTGAGCAGTGGACAGCAGAACAGCATCTTGATGCACCCTTGCGAGTTACTCTGAGACGGCAACCAGCAGCTTAGACACTTCATCACAAGTGCTTTGCAGTAGCCAAGTCTTTCGAAGAGGATTGCTGTTTTCCATGCAGCAACAGTTTTGTTTCAACGAACCCAATTTGCGTGTGATTTGACACACTACTTTGATACTACATTGACTAGCCAGACTTCACAAGCCAACTGAAATTGCTAATAAGTTGGTTAATGTGTACTGGACAACCTGAGGATCTTCAATCAACACTCAGCACCCGTTAAATTGCTTCATTAGCAAACGGGACGAAGAATAAAAGACCGTCGTGATCAAGATCAGCAAGCTGAGGATTCAGAAGAACTCCAATCAACATCAACATGCATCTTTACTTTTGCTTTGCCTTGGTTGCCTTATTTGGAGGTTTTGAACAGACTTATGCTTTACCTCCATGCACTGCCTGCATTACTTCTACTCGAACTGGACTGAAAGTAACTCAGACTTTGATTTATCATTCTTACTATACCTGCAAGGGAACAGTGACTCGGTTTATCTATAACACCACTGAACTAAATGTTTGCACTCATGGCAAAATTAGAGCATGCTATAATCCGCATCAGAATCCATCCTATTACACGTTGGAAATACGATGGAAGGATGCAGATGGACCTATATTAGCTGCTACACCACCACTTAAGGACATTACTAAACCTGCTGTTTTGAATTTTGATGCATGTAATGCCATTAACAGAGATAGTTATTCCACCTGTGGTACATGGGAGAAAGCGTATCGAAATGACCATAAGTACATGTGTCCAGAAGGTGCCACAGGATGGTGGAAGTGTACAGGTAAAACGGGATCGGGCTATAGTACTGCACCAGCAGCAGATTACTATTGCCCGTATTGGGGATGTGTTTTTTATGCTACCTGGAATAATGGTATAGTTGATGAGAAAATAGATAAACGAATGGCTACTTTAACCAAGCCAACCACAAATGATAAATGTCAGAAAGATGCTTGTAACCCCTTACACTTACGTATACACAATCCCTATGCTTGGAAACAAGGATACAAGTTTGGTTTGCGTATTGCTGGAGGGGCAGTAGATCCAGGAACCATTGTGTATATTAGATTGAATACCCAGGCCCACAAGTCATCCAAATATCATATCCATAACACCTTCTATGAAGCCATGCATGTAAATAAGTTTGAGATTCCTCATCCCTCACAGAATTTATTTCTAGAATTAGCCGGAGCAGTAGTATCTAGTCTTAAGATCTCAGATTGCTATTTCTGTGGCAGAACCCAAATGGGAGACCAGTGGCCATGGGAAGCCCAAGAATTGAATTATTCCTTGATTTACAATCAGACTGAATTACACAAGACTACCAGTGAATGGGTGTTAGCGCACTCAATCGTTGGACGTCATTGCAATGCCAGAACTGGACCCCAGTTCACCCAAAAGGTAGGACAGCTGGTCTGTCTTAGCCAGAAGTACTATAATGCCACGACCAAAAAGACAGCATGGTGGTCAGGAATCAGACACCCTGAACCTCCTAACCCATTAACTAGATTTCCTGAACTTGCTGGTTTATGGACTAACCTTGCCAAAGTCCATGCCTGGCAAGCCCCACCTGGCCTATATTGGATCTGTGGAAACCGAGCATATGCACAACTCCCGCCACACTGGGGAGGAGCATGTGTCTTAGGAACCATCAGACCTTCTTTCTTCCTGTTAAACACTGAACATGGAGAACAATTAGGATACCCTGTATATACTACCCACCGACACAAGCGAGCACTAAGACAGAAAAGAGAAGCCTTACAGATAGGCAAGTGGGAGAAGTGGCAGGGTGTGATTGGCCACCAGAAAGAATCATTGAGTATTATGGGCATGCCACTTGGAACGATGATGGTATGTATGGTTATCGTACCCCAATTTATATGATTAATCGTATTATTCGCTTACAAGCAGTAGTTGAGATAATAACCAATGAAACTAGTCATGCTCTTACGCTCTTAGCTAGACAAAGTACTCAGATGCGCACTGCAATATATCAGAACCGCTTAGCACTTGATTATTTGTTAGCAGCTGAAGGAGGAGTATGTGGTAAATTGAATTTAACTAATTGCTGTTTAAAAATAGATGATAAGGGACAAGTAGTTGAAGAAATTGCTAAAGATATGCAAAGACATGCTTATGTGCCAGTGCAGACTTGGCACTCATTGAAATTTCCTAACTGGTTTGCTAACCTTTTCTCTTGGCTGGGAGGATTTAAGACTTTCATTGTCTTAGTACTAATTCTTGTTGCTGTTATTTTCTTATTACCATGTTTAATCCCATGTTGTATGCGTTCCATTCATAATGCTATTGATAGCACAGTAGAGCGGAAAACCGCAACTAAAATAATGGCTTTATATAAAGCCAGCCCTAGTCGAAATCCTTCAATCATGATGTGATTCTTCTGAAGGTGATTTAACTCTCACACCTTATTAAGTAATAGGGTGAGATTAATCAAAGGGGGGAATGTGGCAGGTGCAGGCCTGTGATCCACGGTGTCTGACGTAAGCAGGCAGGCCTAACTAGCTTGACCTGTAAATGAAGCCTGTGGAGAGGCACATAGGAATTGCACATCCCCCAATATGCTGCTATTGTAGGATAGAACTCTGTAAGAGAACTAAACTAACTTAGGTAAGCAGAACTGAGAGATGGAAAAATACAGAAAAATGTGTTTAAAAGTTACTGATAAGAAAAAGTACATCTGCAAGGAATATAATTGGGAGTGCTGACAGATGAGTTGCAGAGCCCTGCTCCCCTGCATGCAGAAATTGGCTCTATGGCCTTGAGAGTGTGAAAGTAACAAGTTGATGAACTGACCATTGTAATTGGGACTAGAAGGGGGGTATGCAGGTGCCATGCCCACTGAAGGAACATAATTGGATAATCTTATCAGTAGCGGGACCAATGGAAGGGGTACGGGAGGTACGGGAGAGTACCGGGACCAATGAAATGTTTTTCTATACCTAGAATGGAACAGAAGTCTATAAAAGTTGTTGTTTTGCTAGAAAACTTTGCTCAGCCATTTTGAAATTGACTTGCTTGAGACTTGTGCACAAATAAATGATTTGGACCTTCTGAACAGACTCCTGGTATCATTGGTTTGTCTGCGCTTTGCTGCTACATTAGCTCAAGACTAAGAGGACTGCTTAGTACTTGGATGGGTGACCTCCTGGGAATACCAGGTGCTGTAGACCTTTGCCCGCCCCCTCCCCTTTATTTTTGGTTCTTTTCCAGGCAGTACAGTAGGTGGCGATCTTGCGGATGCCCCTTGCTCGTTTCTACAAAGCGATGTTTGAAGACTAAGGCAGTTAAGGCCTTGCACAGCCTAAAGGGATGCTGCTAGCTCAAGACTAAGAGGACTGACGAGAGACTAACTCTTGCCTACGGCCACACCACCCTGAGTGTGCCCGATCTCCTCTGATCTTGGAAGCCAAGCAGCGTGGGGCCTGCTTAGTACTTGGATGGGTGACCTCCTGGGAATGGCAGGTGCTGTAGGCTTTTGCCCGCCCCTCCCCCTCCCCCTCCCCCTCCCCCTTTTTTTTTGGGTTCTTTTCCAGGCAGTACAGTAGGTGGCGATCTTGCGGATGCCCCTTGCTCGTTTCTACAAAGCGATGTTTGAAGACTAAGGAAGTTAAGGCCTTGCACAGCCTGAAGGGATGCTGTTAGCTCAAGACTAAGAGGACTGACGAGAGAACAGCTCTTGCCTACAGCCACACCACCCTGAGTGTGCCCGATCTCGTCTGATCTCAGAAGCCAAGCAGGGTTGGGCCTGCTTAGTACTTGGATGGGTGACCTCCTGGGAATACCAGGTGCTGTGGGCTTTTGCCCGCCCCGCCCCCTCCCCTTTTTTTTTGGTTCTTTTCCAGGCAGTACAGTAGGTGGCGATCTTGCGGATGCCCCTTGCTCGTTTCTACACACAATGTTTGAAGACTAAGGCAGTTAAGGCCTTGCACAGCCTGAAGGGATGCTGTTAGCTCAAGACTAAGAGGACTGACGAGAGAGCAGCTTTCACCTACGGCCACACCACCCTGAGTGTGCCCGATCTTGTCTGATCTCAGAAGCCAAGCAGGGTTGGGCCTGCTTAGTACTTGGATGGGTAACCTCCTGGGAATACCAGGTGCTGTAGGCTTTTCCCCGCCCCCTCCCCTTTTTTTTGGTTCTTTTCCAGGCAGTACAGTAGGTGGCGATCTTGCGGATGCCCCTTGCTCATTTCTACAAAGCGATGTTTGAAGACTAAGGCAGTTAAGGCCTTGCACAGCCTGAAGGGATGCAGTTAGCTCAAGACTAAGAGGACTGACAAAAGAGCAGCTCTTGCCTACAGCCACATCACCCTGAGTGTGCCCGATCTCAGAAGCCAAGCAGGGTTGGGCCTGCTTAGTACTTGGATGGGTGATCTCCTGGGAATACCAGGTGCTGTAGGCTTTTGCCCGCCCCGCCCCCTCCCCTTTTTTTTTTGTTCTTTTCCAGGCCGTACAGTAGGTGGCCATCTTGCGGATGCCCCTTGCTCGTTTCTACAAAGCGATGTTTGAAGACTAAGGAAGTTAAGGCCTTGCACAGCCTGAAGGGATGCTGTTAGCTCAAGACTAAGAGGACTGACGAGAGAGCAGCTTTCGCCTATGGCCACACCACCCTGAGTGTGCCTGATCTTGTTTGATCTCAGAAGCCAAGCCGGGTTGGGCCTGCTTAGTACTTGGATGGGTGACCTCCTGGGAACACCAGGTGCTGTAGGCTTTTCCCCGCCCCCTCCCCTTTTTTTTTGGTTCTTTTCCAGGCAGTACAGTAGGTGGCGATCTTGCGGATGCCCCTTGCTCATTTCTACAAAGCGATGTTTGAAGACTAAGGCAGTTAAGGCCTTGCACAGCCTGAAGGGATGTTGTTAGCTCAAGACTAAGAGGACTGACGAGAGAGCAGCTCTTGCCTACAGCCACCCCACCCTGAGTGTGCCCAATCTCATCTGATCTCAGAAGCCAAGCAGGGTTGGGCCTGCTTAGTGCATGGATGGGTGACCTCCTGGGAATACCAGGTGCTGTAGGCTTTTGCCGCCCCCTCCCCTTTTTTTTTGGTTCTTTTCCAAGCAGTACAGTAGGTGGCGATCTTGCGGATGCCCCTTGCTCATTTCTACAAAGCGATGTTTGAAGACTAAGGCAGTTAAGGCCTTGCACAGGCTGAAGGGATGCTGTTAGCTCAAGACTAAGAGGACTGACGAGAGAGCAGCCCTCAGTTACAACCACACCACCCTGGGTGTGCCCGATCTCATCTGATCTTGGAAGCCAAGCAGCGTCGGGCCTGCTTAGTACTGGGATGGGTGACCTCCTGGGAACGGCAGGTGCTGTACGCTTTTGCCCGCCCCGCCCCCTCCCCCTTTTTTTTTGGTTCTTTTCCAGGCAGTACAGTAGGTGGCGATTTTGCGGATGCCCCTTGCTCGTTTCTACAAAGCGATGTTTGAAGACTAAGGCAGTTAAGGCCTTGCACAGCCTGAAGGGATGCTGTTAGCTCAAGACTAAGAGGACTGACGAGAGAGCAGCTCTCGCCTACAGCCACACCACCCTGAGTGTGCCTGATCTCGTCTGATCTCGGAAGCCAAGCAGGGTTGGGCCTGCTTAGTACTTGGATGGGTGACCTCCTGGGAATACCAGGTGCTGTAGGCTTTTGCCCACCCCGCCCCCTCCCCTTTTTTTTTGGTTCTTTTCCAGGCAGTACAGTAGGTGGCGATCTTGCGGATGCCCCTTGCTCGTTTCTACAAAGCGATGTTTGAAGACTAAGGCAGTTAAGGCCTTGCACAGCCTGAAGGGATGCTGTTAGCTCAAGACTAAGAGGACTGACGAGAGAGCAGCTCTTGCCTACGGCCACACCACCCTGAGTGTGCCCGATCTTGTCTGATCTCAGAAGCCAAGCAGGGTTGGGCCTGCTTAGTACTTGGATGGGTGACCTCCTGGGAATACCAGGTGCTGTAGGCTTTTCCCCGCCCCCTCCCCTTTTTTTTTGGTTCTTTTCCAGGCAGTACAGTAGGTGGCGATCTTGCGGATGTCCCTTGCTCATTTCTACAAAGCGATGTTTGAAGACTAAGGCAGTTAAGGCCTTGCACAGCCTGAAGGGATGCTGTTAGCTCAAGACTAAGAGGACTGACAAGAGAGCAGCTCTTGCCTACAGCCACACCACCCTGAGTGTGCCCGATCTCGGAAGCCAAGCAGGGTTGGGCCTGCTTAGTACTTGGATGGGTGACCTCCTGGGAATACCAGGTGCTGTAGGCTTTTGCCCGCCCCGCCCCCTCCCCTTTTTTTTTTGTTCTTTTCCAGGCCATACAGTAGGTGGCGATCTTGCGGATGCCCCTTGCTCATTTCTACAAAGCGATGTTTGAAGATTAAGGCAGTTAAGGCCTTGCACAGCCTGAAGGGATGCTGTTAGCTCAAGACTAAGAGGACTGACGAAAGAGCAGCTCACGCCTACAGCCACACCACCCTGAGTGTGCCTGATCTCGTCTGATCTCAGAAACCAAGCAGGGTTGGGTCTGCTTAGTACTTGGATGGGTGACCTCCTGGGAATACCAGGTGCTGTAGGCTTTTGCCCGCCCCTCCCCCTCCCCTTTTTTTTTGGTTCTTTTCCAGGCAGTACAGTAGGTGGCGATCTTGCGGATGCCCTGTAGCAGCAAAGCGCAGACAAACCAATGATACCAGGAGTCTGTTCAGAAGGTCCAAATCATTTATTTGTGCACAAGTCTCAAGCAAGACAATTTCAAAATGGCTGAGCAAAGTTTTCAAGCATTACAACAACTTTTATAGACTTCTGTTCCATTCTAGGTATAGGAAAACAATTCATTGGTCCCGGTACGCTCCCGTACCTCCCGTAGCCCTTCTATTGGTCCCGTAACTGATAAGTTTCTCCAATTATGTTCCTTCTGTGGGCTTCTGTAGGCATGACACCTGCCTGCCCCCCTTCTAGTCCCAATTACAATGGTCAGTTCATCAACTTGTTACTTTCACACTTTCAAGGCTATGGGACCATTTGTGCGTGCAGAAGAGCAAGGTTCTGTAACTCATCTGTCAGCACTCCTCAATATTTCTCTGCAAATGTACTCTTTCTTATCAGTAACTTTAAAACACATCTTTTCTGTATTTTTCCATTTCTTAATTCTGCAATTCTGCTTATCTAAGCTAATTCAATATTTCTACTGAGTTCTTTCTTACAATAGCAGCATATTGGGGGATGTGCAATCCTATATGCCTCTCCACAGGCCTCATTTACAGGTCAAGCTAGCCATGCTGGCCTGCCTATGTCAGACACCGTGGGTCACAGGCCTGCACCTGCCACATTCCCCCCTTTGATTAATCTCACCCTATTACTTAATAAGGTGTGAGAATTAAATCACTTTCCAGAGGATTCAAATCCTGATTAAAGGATTCTTACTAGTTCCACTAGGGCTGACTTTGTATAAAGCCATTATTCTAGTTGCGGTCTTCCGCTCTACTGTACTATCAATAGTACTATGAAGGGAACGCATACAACATGGGATTAAACATGGTAAGCAGAGAACAACAGCAACAAGGATTAGTACTAAGATAATAAAAGTCTTAAATCCTCCCAGCCAAGAGAAAAGGTTAGCAAACCAATTAGGAAATTTCAAGGCGTGCCAAGTCTGTACTGGCACATAAGCATGTTTCTGCATATCTTTAGCAATTTCTTCAACTACTTGACCTTTATCATCTATTTTCAAACAGCAATTGGTTAAATTCAGCTTACCACATACTCCTCCTTCAGCTGCTAGCAAATAATCAAGGGCTAAGCGATTCTGATATATGGCAGTGCGCATCTGAGTACTTTGTCTGGCTAAGAGCGTGAGAGCATGACTAGTTTCATTAGTTATTATTTCAACTACTGCTTGTAAGCGAATAATACGATCAATCATGTAGACTGGGGTTCGGTAGCCCCACATACCATCATCATTCCAAGTGGCAGGTCCATAATACTCAATAATTCTTTCTGGTGGACAATCATCACCTTGCCATTTCTCCCACTTGCCTATCTGTAAGGCCTCTCTTTTCTGTCTAGATGCTCCTTTGTGTTTGTGGGTGGTATATACAGGGTATCCTAATTGTTCTCCATGTTCAGTGTTTAACAAGAAGAACGAAGGTCTGATGGTTCCTAAGACACATGCTCCTCCCCATTGTGGCGGGAGTTGCGCATATGCTCGGTTTCCACAGATCCAATATAGGCCAGGTGGGGCTTGCCAGGCTTGGACTTTGGCAAGGTTAGTCCATAGACCTGCAAGTTCAGGAAATCTGGCTAATGGGTTAGGAGGTTCAGGATGTCTGATTCCTGACCACCATGCTACCTTCTTGGTCGTGGCATTATAGTATTTCTGGCTAAGACAGACCAGCTGTCCTACCTTTTGAGTGAACTGGGGTCCAGTTCTGGCATAGCAAAGACGTCCAACGATTGAGTGCGCTAACACCCATTCACTGGTTGTCTTGTGTAATTCAGTCTGATTGTAAATCATGGAATAATTCAATTCTTGGGCTTCCCAGGGCCATTGGTCTCCCATTTGGGTTCCGCCACAGAAATAACAATCTGTGATCTTAAGACTAGATACTACTGCTCCGGCTAATTCTAGAAACAAATTCTGTGAAGGGTGAGGGATCTCAAACTTATTTACATGCATAGCTTCATAAAAGGTGCTATGAATATGATATTTAGATGACTTGTGGGCTTGGGTATTCAATCTAACATACACAATGGTCCCTGGATCAGTTCCTCCTCCAGCAATACGTAAACCAAACTTATATCCTTGTTTCCATGCATGAGGGTTATGTACACGCAAATGTAAGGGGTTACAAGCATCTTTCTGACATTTATCATTCGTGGTTGGCTTGGTTAGAGTAGCCATCCGCTTATCTATTTTCTCATCAGTTATACCAGTGTTCCAGGTAGCATAAAAAACACATTCCCAATACGGGCAATAGTAGTCTGCCGCTGTAGCAGTACTATACCCTGATCCTGTTTTACCTGTACACTTCCACCAATTTGTGGCACCTTCCGGACACATATACTTATGGTCATTTCGATACGCTTTCTCCCATGTACCACAGGTGGACTGACTATCTCTATTAATAGCATTACATGCATCAAAATTCAAAACAGCAGGTTTAGTAATGTCCTTAAGTGGTGGTGTAGCAGCTAATATAGGTCCATCTGCATCCTTCCATCTTATTTCCAACGTGTAATAGGATGGATTCTGATGCGGATTATAGCATGCTTTAATTTGCCATGAGTGCAAACATTTAGTTCAGTGGTGTTATAGATACACCGAGTTATTGTTCCCTTGCAGGTATAGTAAGAATGGTAAAGCAAAGTCTGAGTTACTTTCAGTCCAGTTCTAGTAGAGGTAATGCAAGCAGTGCATGGAGGTAGAGCATAAGTCTGTTCAAAACCTCCAAAGAAGGCAACCAAGGCAAAGCAGAAGCAAAGATACATGTTGATGTTGATTGGAGTTCTTCTGAATCCTCAACTTGCTGATCTTGATCACGACGGTCTATTATTCTTCGTCCCGTTTGCTAATGAAGCAATTTAACGGTTGCTGAGTGTTGATTGAAGATCCTCAAGATGTCCAGCACACATTAACCAACTTAGCAATTCAGTCGGCTTGTGAAGTCTGGCTTAGTCAATGTAGTCTCAAAGTAGTGTGTCAAATCACACACAAATCGGGTTCGTTGAAACAAAGCTGTTGCTGCATGGAAAACAGCAATCCTCTTCGAAAGACTTGGCTACTGCAAAGCACTTGTGATGAAGTGTCTATACTGCTGGTTGCCGTCTCAGAGTAACTCGCAAGGGTACATCAGGGTGCTGCTCTGCTGTCCACCGCTCTGGTTCAGGATCGGCGGCGGGCTTGACTCGGCTGTGGTGGATCCAGGCGTCGATCTCGGCTACCTTTACTGCAGTTGGGGTAGACAGGATGACGGTGTACGGTCCCTTCCAATGGGGTTCCAACGGTATCTTCTTCCAATCTTTGATCCACACCGAAGTTCCAGGCTGGTAGGGATGCAAGGGTTCCGTCAAGTTGATAGGCAACTGGTCTTGGATCCACGTATGGAGAGTCTGCAGAACAAAACTAAGAGCTAGGAGTTCTTGTCTGGTTACTTCTGAACCAATCTGGGCTAGATTTCCTTTGACTCCCTGCACTATTGGTGGGGGTTTACCATACAAAACTTCAAAAGGGGAAAATCCTGTTGACTTTACAGGGGCTGAGCGTATTCTGAGTAAAGCTATGGGGAGCACTTGGGGCCATTTCAAGTGTGTCTCCTGACAAAGCTTAGACATTTGGGCTTTCAATGTACGATTCATTCGCTCAACTTTCCCTGAACTCTGGGGTCTGTATGCAGTGTGGAGCTTCCACTGTATCTGCAAAGCTTTTGCTAACTGCTGAGTAACTTGGGAGACAAATGAGGGTCCATTGTCTGACCCTATTACTGCTGGGATTCCAAATCTGGGGACAATCTCTCTCATTAAGGCTTTGGTAACTTCTCGGGCTTTCTCAGTTCTGGTTGGGAATGCTTCTACCCACCCAGAGAAAGTACAAACTAATACTAGTAGGTAATGGTATCCATTGGCTTTTGGCATTTCGGTGAAATCAACTTGGAGGTTGTGCATGGGGGTCACACCTCTTGACTGAACTCGGGGTGCTGTAATAAGGCCTTGCTTGGCATTATTCTTGGCACAGATTTGACATTGTCGGGCTACTGAGGCTGATATGGTTGTCATTAGAGGGATGTAGAAATGTGGTCTGAGTGCTTTCTCCATAGCACTCTTTCCATAGTGGGTGGCTTCATGAAAAGCTTTAACAAAGGCTGGTCCTAACAATTCTGGAATTACTATTCTTCCCGGAGGTTGACTGCCTTCTTCTGGTGGCAGCTCAATCCATCCATCTTTCAATACTCCCTCTTCTTTGTCACAATAGTAATCCAATTCTTTGGTGGTATATCGTGGGGTCCATAGATTCAAAGGTACTGGAAACAATGCTGCTTGCATTGGCATAGCTTGTGGGGCAATCTGTCCTGTCATAGCTGCTTGTCGTGCTGAGGCATCTGCGAATCTATTCCCTCGAGCAACTTCTCCTTTTCCTGCTTGATGTCCTCTACAATGCATGACAGCTACACGTGTTGGGGCCCAGACTGCATCAAGTAACATCAATATCTCGGGGCCATATTTGACTGATTTTCCTCCGGATGTGATGAGTCCTCTTTCTTTGTAGAGAGCTCCATGGGCATGCAAGGTAGTGAAAGCATATTTGGAATCTGTATATACATTTAGCACAAGTTTTTTCTCCTAATAACAATGCTCTGGTGAGTGCTATCAATTCGGCTTTCTGGGCTGATGTGCCTGAGGCTAGGGCTGATGATTCAACTACTTCGTGTTGAGTGACGACTGCATATCCGGCACAGCGTCGTCCGTCAAGGATGAGACTGCTCCCATCTACATAATAGATCTGGTCAGGATTGTCTATGGGCACATCTGTTAGGTCAGGTCGACTAGAGAACACAGTTTCCATGACTTCGATACAGTCATGTTCTGGGAGTTCTTCACTGATGGGTATCAAGGTGGCTGGATTCAGGGCATGGCTCACTTCGAGTTGTATCTGTGGGTTTTCACATAACATGCTCTGGTACTTTAGCATTCGGGAATTGGTGAGCCAATAATTTGCTTTCTGTTCCATAAGGGCAAGGACTGCATGTGGCACAGTGACTCGTATGTTCTGTCCTAATGTAAGTTTGTCTGCTTCACTCACTAGTAGCGCTGTAGCTGCAACTGCTCTCAAGCAAGGTGGCCATCCTTTGGCCACAGGGTCCAATTGTTTCGATAGGTAGGCTACAGGTCGTTCCCAATTTCCTAATTTCTGAGTCAACATGCCTAAGGCATTTCCCTGTGCTTCATGTACAAACAAGTGGAAAGGTTTGTGGACATCTGGTAGTCCAAGTGCTGGTGACGACATCAATTCTTCTTTTAACTTCTGGAAGGCTGTATCCTGCTCAAGTCCCCACTCCAGTGGTGACTTCTCTTCTCCTTTTGTGGCTTCATACAGTGGTTTGGCAATTTGGGCAAAGTTGGGTATCCAGCTTCGGCAATATCCTGCTGCTCCCAGAAAGGCTCTAACTTGCTTTCTGGTTGTTGGAGTTGGAATTCTACATACTGCTTCTTTTCTTTCTCTGCCTAATCTTCTGCTTCCTTGGGTAATACAAAAACCCAAGTATTTCACTTCTGTTTGGCATAGTTGTGCTTTGGCTCTGGAAACTTTATATCCAGCTTCATTTAGTAACTGCAAGAGATCTTGGGTGGCTCGTATACATTCTTTTTCTGATATGGCAGCTATCAACAGATCATCCACGTACTGGAGAAGTACTCTCCTCCCCGGGGCTACTGGATAGCTTGAAAGGTCTTGATTTAGTGCAGCACTAAAGATGGTAGGTGAATTCTTGAATCCTTGGGGTAATCTTGTCCAGGTGAGTTGGCCCCCTCTTCCAGAGATGGGGTCTTGCCATTCAAATGCAAACAATATTTGGCTTACAGGGGCTAATCTTATGCAAAAGAATGCATCTTTCAAATCTAGTACAGTGAAATGGGTAGCTTCAGCGGGTATCAATCCTAGTAGAGTGTAAGGATTGGGTACAACTGGGTGTATAGTTTCAACTGCATCATTTACTCTTCTCAAATCTTGCACTGGGCGATAATCATCTGTCTCAGGTTTCTTTACTGGCAAAAGTGGAGTGTTCCATGGGGATTGACATACTTTCAGTAGGCCATACTCAAGTAATCTCTGTAGGTGGCGATGAATACCTTCAATTGCAGCTCTTGGGAGAGGGTACTGCTTGACGTGCACTGGTGTAGCGCTAGGCTTGAGGGTTACAATCACTGGAGCTATATGTTTGGCTAGGCCTGGGGGACTGCCTTCTGCCCACACTTCAAGTGGTGCATGAATGTTCTTTAAAGTTTGTTCAAAATAGGTATCTTGAATCGAATCATCAATGTAATATCTCCATTCTTCTTCTCGGGGTACTGTCAGCAGCATTATTCCTGCTGGTTTGGCTTGAGAATTCACTGTCATTTGCATTTCTCCTTGTTCGGAGAAAGATATCTGTGCTTGAAGCTTGGCTAGCATGTCTCGTCCCAGTAGGGGTACTGGACATTCGGGCATGTAAAGAAATTGATGAGTTACTTGCTGTCCTCCTAGACTGCATATTCGGTTTTGAAGAAAAGACTTTGTGGCTTTGGCACCAGTTGCTCCTATAATGGTGACTGCTTTCTTGGTGAATGGGGCTATCTTTTTGTCTATTACTGAATGTTCTGCTCCAGTATCAACCATAAAGTTCATAAATTGGTCTCCTATTTGTATTTCGACCATAGGCTCCTGGAGACCTAAAGCAAACTTGGAGCCCGGTCTGTCCTAATCCACGTCATCCTCTTCATGGGCCTGTGTGGCCAATGCTTGGATGGCTCCTCCTCCCCTCTCTCGCTGGAATTGTTCTCGATTGGCTCCTCCTCGGCCTCGGGGACGGCCTCTTCTTTCTTCTCGCCACTGATGATCGTATTCGTCATCTTGCTGGGCGTCTTCGAGTTGCGGGCAAGTATCTCTCCAATGTCCTTCCTCTTTGCAGTAGGCGCATTGGTTCACGCCTAGTCTCTGGGTCCGGCCTCCGCCTTGACCCCGCCCTCTTCCTCTGCTCCTTCGATTAGGGACACCTCCCCTTTTCTTTTCAACTATGGCCGCAGCCAAAAAATCAGCTTTCTTCTTCATCTTTCTATCACATTCTCTCTGTCTTTCAGTATCACGATTCACATACACTTTATGAGCGACTTCCAATAACTGTGTTGCATTCATGCCCGCAAACCCTTCTAATTTCTGTAATTTACGTCTAATGTCTGGTTGAGACTGGTTTACAAAAGCAGAATTCACCATGCATAAACTTCCTGGTGCCTCGGGATCATAGGGAGTATACATTCTATAAGCTTCAGTTAATCTTTCATAATAATCTGCTGGGCTCTCATCTATTCCTTGGATAATTCCTGCTACTTTGGAAAGGTTCATAGCTTTTTGGCCTCCTCTTCGCAGGCCTTGTAAAAAGCCTTGGCGAAAACGGGCTAGGGCGGTGGATCCTTCATCTGTATTCGGATCCCATTGGGGGTCTTCATTTGGGAATTCTCTCTGAGCTGCTTCTCTACGATCTATTATATTCTGCCCCTGCGCTGGAGCTGCAGGGTTTTCTGCCATCCATTCAATAGCTGCTTTTCTAATTCTCGCTCGTTCTTCTGTAGTGAATAGGGTGGTCAGGAGCTGACGGCAATCTGGCCAAGTGGGCTGGTGAGTTTCCATAATACTAGTTACTAATTCTGTCAGCTCCTGGGGCTTGCTAGTATAGGAGGCATAATGCGACCTCCAATTTAATAAATCCGTTGTAGAGAACGGGATATACACATAAGTTAGGGGTCCCGCTACCACTTCATCATTATCATTCTTTACGGGCACTCCCGGGACTTGCCTTAAGGGAAACAGTTTGGCTGTCCTAGGCGTCATTTGAGTCTGGGATCTAAGGGCTATTGTCGTTGTCTTTGCAGGAGTTGCTGTCTTTTTCTCAACTGGTTTTGCTTTGGGTTTTTCTTTCACTGGCTTGCTAGTGCTAGCGCTGGCTTTCTCAATTATTTGTACACTTTCCTCTTCTTCTTCTTCTGGGGGATCCTCACTTTCCTCTTCTTCTAGCTCCGCTTCTGGCTCACTTTTTACATCCTCCTCTCTTCTCTCCGCTAATTCTCTCTCTTCCTCTTCTCCAGGAGGAGGGAGGTCAGGGATTGGGTCTCGCCTCGGCTCCGGCGGTCTCTGGGGATCTGGGGCAGGACGCCGCCGGGCTATTCTTACTGGACCTGGGGTTCGGGGCTGCCTGAGGACTACTTCTGGGGAATCGGGATCTGCCAAGATGGGTTTCTTCTTGGCTTTCTTATCCTGCTCTTTCATTCTAGGCTGTTCCTTTCTCTGTCTAGAATCTGTTTTAGCTAACATTATTCTGCACTGTTCCTCATAACAGCGCTGCGCCCAGGAGGGCGGATCTTCACAAATACTTAACCAAGAATCTATATAGGGGTACTGATCGGGGTGCGCTACCCGCACTCTACGGTGTATTGACTGGATAATCTCTACGGTGAACGTTCCCTCTCGGGGCCAGATGGGGTCTAGATCGGGCCACTCCCTAGTACACAAAATCTGCAAACGGGCTGCTGTGCTGTCATTTTAATACCATAATCTCCTGAATATCCTTCTTTAAAATGTGCGATCATACATTCTAATGGAGTGTTTCTAGTAGACTCCGCCCCTCCCATTTCGATGTGTGCGCGCAACAACAGACAGAAGGGAAAAGGTGGGCGGACCGTGGGTAAGGGGTCCTCACGGCCCTGGAAACGTATAGGGAATACAAATAACAAGACAAGACGACAATCGCTTCCCCCTTTTCGCGACCTGAACGCGGTCGCCCGGTCAGGAAATGCGCTAATCAGGGGTCAGCTTTCACTTGGTCCGTGCTGCCAGACCTCTCATTCATACTTCGTTCACACACTCATGCTAGCAACGTATTCCCAGAATGCATTCGTTTCTATCTGTTCTGACTAGTCTTTTCCAAGTACAATTACAAAAAGGATGAGGGTTTCACCTAGCGAATTCCCATGCCAGGCTACTCGGCTCTTCCTTGAGAGTTGATCAGGCTCTCTTACCAATTCCCAATATCTCGAGATTACAAATTCCAAGTTCCAAGTTTCAATGGCAGTACTGTTCTTTCTATTTCTGTCTAGACCCAAAATCAAAACTATACTCACCGGATCCGGTCCTCAAAACTTCCCAAGCAGGCGCATGAGTTGGACCTCGGACTCCCCTCACTCGGGTTCGAGGCGTTGACTCCAGCCGGGCTCGTCACCCGCCGAGGTCCGACCAGCTCCCTCCGATACAAGGGACCGGTGGCGCCAGGGAGCGGCCCTCGTCGGAAGGGCGCGATCCCGGCAGGACCAAGCCTATAGAGGCGGAAAGTCGTGGTATATTGCCCTATATACACTTTGATTCCACAACTTCCCGGCCAACGCACCAAGGAATATGTAGCAGCAAAGCGCAGACAAACCAATGATACCAGGAGTCTGTTCAGAAGGTCCAAATCATTTATTTGTGCACAAGTCTCAAGCAAGACAATTTCAAAATGGCTGAGCAAAGTTTTCAAGCATTACAACAACTTTTATAGACTTCTGTTCCATTCTAGGTATAGGAAAACAATTCATTGGTCCCGGTACGCTCCCGTACCTCCCGTAGCCCTTCTATTGGTCCCGGTACTGATAAGTTTCTCCAATTATGTTCCTTCTGTGGGCTTCTGTAGGCATGACACCTGCCTGCCCCCCTTCTAGTCCCAATTACAATGGTCAGTTCATCAACTTGTTACTTTCACACTTTCAAGGCTATGGGACCATTTGTGCGTGCAGAAGAGCAAGGTTCTGTAACTCATCTGTCAGCACTCCTCAATATTTCTCTGCAAATGTACTCTTTCTTATCAGTAACTTTAAAACACATCTTTTCTGTATTTTTCCATTTCTTAATTCTGCAATTCTGCTTATCTAAGCTAATTCAATATTTCTACTGAGTTCTTTCTTACAATAGCAGCATATTGGGGGATGTGCAATCCTATATGCCTCTCCACAGGCCTCATTTACAGGTCAAGCTAGCCATGCTGGCCTGCCTATGTCAGACACCGTGGGTCACAGAAACCAAGCAGGGTTGGGTCTGCTTAGTACTTGGATGGGTGACCTCCTGGGAATACCAGGTGCTGTAGGCTTTTGCCCGCCCCTCCCCCTCCCCTTTTTTTTTGGTTCTTTTCCAGGCAGTACAGTAGGTGGCGATCTTGCGGATGCCCCTTGCTCATTTCTACAAAGCGATGTTTGAAGACTAAGGCAGTCACAATGCCCAGTGAAAAATGCCTGCTGAGGCAGTATGTATTATGTTGTGGAGTGCTGTAGGAGGCTGTATAATTTTATTTTGTTATCACTACTAGCAAACGCACTCTCCCAGCATGTTAACATACGGCGGCCCATAAGGCAGATGTTACAGTGCACTGTTCGCCAAGGCACCCTTGAATGAACCCTATCGGTCAGCATGTATGTTGCGACACAGGATAATGTATAGTGCACCCTATAGGGATGGCAACCATAAGGTGGCCTACAGGGCGCCCTATGAAGCACCCTCAGAGGCACCTAATGGGTATAGTAAGCTGAGGGTGGTCTTGCCGGCATAGACATATGTACAGTAAATAAAAATAAAGCTGTGGACAGCCCTACCAAAGGGCCCTGCTGTGGGTTTGAACCCATGACCTCTAGCTGCACAGGCAGTGATGTAACCATTGCGCTACAGCTCCATAGCTGTAAGCAGCCCCCTGGCTGGCTGCAGATAGCCTACACGTCACCTCACAGACAGTCTGCTGGTGTCAACAGGATAGGGTTAGGCCACCCGTACCCATGATGCACTGCACATGCAAATTAGCTGTCCGCAGATGGACACAAGATGGGGAATGCACCCCCACAGCACCTCGGCCCTGTTGGGGGAAGTGACCGGGTGCACCCACACAGCACCTTGGCCTAGTAGGGGGCACTGACCGGGTGTTTTACTGGCACAGAGTAGCCACACACCGTTACATCGTGCGGGTACTGTGCTCACCCTGAGTGTGCAATGAGGTGGCCAGGACCAGGTCAACAACACCTGCCATGGCTGATGGAGGCCAAGCGGGCGTTCCAAAGCAGTGTTAATGTGTAAGATAGCTAGTTTCTGCACAAACACCATGGATATCCCTGTCTGCCGCCATCAGGCACCCCCCCCCCCCCCAGTGGCAAACATGGTCACCATCAAGGGATCCACACTCTACCTCACTGCAAAGGTGGCAGTAGAGGGCAACATCAACCCCAGTCCTGCTGAGGAACACCACCACCCCCCCAGGCAGGCAGCTCCATACACAGCCATAACACAATAGCAGACAGACATAAGCCCAGGGTATGGTAAGCTGCACTCCACCACCAGATATTCCCCTGCAGCAAGCCAACAGCCACTGCACCCTGCAAGCCATTATAGCAAGACATTTACCAGCTACAAACAGTCTGCTGGTTAGTCCATAGTGCATGTTCCCAATGGAGATGCATGCACCCAGAACTGGGCTGTCTGCATACACAGCAAGCAGATAGATCAGTGACTGGGCCCCAAAGAGAAACCCATATCTATCACATGAGAGAACTACTATACAGCACTATGGGGGGGCCTAGCCATGCTGTGGTCACTGCACAGTCAGGGTGAGCGTGATCCCCCAGAAGGACATGCTTTGGCCACCCTGTCTGTGTAGGTGGTGGCCGGACACTACAATATCCCAGCCAATGTCCCTGCCAGGGCCCTATGCCCAGTGCAGATGCATCCTGGCCACGCCACCCTGCCCTGGCTATACCCATGGTACCTTGCACCTCATTATGCACATTGACTGGCCAATACTGGCAACAGTGCTGGCAGTGCGGGCTGTTGAAGGGGCTTGCAGCCAAGACCCACTGTATAGACAGACACACACTTCCACACCTCTGCCATCATGGTGCTACGATTGAGGGGGTAAGTAGCCTTGCCCACCAAACCGGTCCTGAGCACGGCAAGGCATGGATATGGTACGCATTACAGCTGGTGGTCACTCCCCAGGGTGGTAAGCACCGTCAGAGGCCAGGCCTGGAGCATGCCCCGCAAACACCTAACAGATTGTTTGGATGGGGTCAACTAGCAGTATGTACGTAACGTATGGATAACTGCCTGCCTGTGCTCCTAGCAAACGTCTCCGAGCTGTGTACCGTATACCTCAGGTGTAGGGTGACATTGGTAAGTTATGCAAGTGCTCGTTTTGGGTGCTGCATGCACGGTCCAATGTTCTGCCTTTCCAGGAGACATTGGCCAATGGGGCCTGTGGGTGTGGGTGTGTCTGCCCTTGATGGCTGCTGCTTTACGGCACAGATTCCCAACTCCAGTCCAGGTTTGCATCACACTGTTCGGGTTTTCCTGCTATCCCTCATGAATATGCATGGGCTACATCTACATGCCATGGGGGTGGTGCATAGATATACAGCACAGGCATTTGTATGAGTGTCAGCATGGAACCTGACTGGTGTGTGGCCCACCAGGACTGCATTTGGGTGATTCTGCTCTAGGTACTGCCCCTGTTCATGGTGTCTGTGCTCAGTGGGGTAAAAGATAGATGTCTTACCATTGCATATGTCCCCGCCATGAAAGGTGTGTCCTTACTATCACTGTTTAGTTGTGGGAAAAATATGTGGGCAGGATTAGCAGTAGCCCCAGCTGGGCTTTGAACCTGTGACCTTCTGTTCTTGTATGCACTGTCTGTGTGCACTGCACCACTGTGTAGCCACAGATTGGTTGGATTCCCTGGACTGTCCATGACTGTGGATCCGGCAGGACCTGTCTGTTGCAGTGGACTGTGCCAGCCTGCACATGGCTAGGCCTCTGTCTTCTGTGGTTAGCAGCCACTGCCCCCTGCACCACATGTACTTGTCCGCCAACATGCTGGCATGAACTTCTCTCAGAAAAAGCAGTTGACCTGATTGCAATGTGGCAGTATGGGACTGCATTTGGGGGACTTGGCTGTAGGTAATGCCCATTGTTGTGGTGTGTGTGCGGTGTTGGGTAAAATATGGGTGTTTTCCCCATGCATACAGGGGTGTCTGCGCTATCTTTATTTAGTGGTGGGTAAAATATAGGGACTGGGCTGGCAGGTGCCCCAGCTGGGTTTTGGACCTCTGCCCTCTGGTCTTAGAGGTAATGACTCTGTCCGCTGTACCACACTTTGGCCACAGAGACAGTGCAGCCCCTGGAGGCAGTAAGCCTGGCAGGATGGAGTCACAAACCCTGCTCTACGCAATTCTACTGTGGGCATATGCACCCTGTCTGGTGACAAACGTGCACATAAACCCCGGAAATGACCACGGGAAATGTGGGACAAAATATCACCACGCTGGGCAACAGTGATATTAATGGGCAACCATAGCAAACACTCCCAGGAAAGCTCCAAAACGTGGAAATGTTTTTTGGAAGAGTCTCCTCTCAGTAGACCCTTCCAAAATTCATTTCTTTTTTCTGGAGCTTTGCTGGGTGTGATTTCTGTATTTGCCCATCACTATAACTGTTCCCCAGCTGAATTACTATTTTTAATAGTTCTGTTGTGGTCATTTTCTATTTTTATTTTCACTTTTGTGCTGTGCACATATATCACACTGCTCACGTTTTGCTGGTTTTCCCCGGTTTTCCTGTACATTGCTGACGGAAATGGTTTCTCTTCCCTTTAAATGCTTTTACATGCAAATTCGGGCCCGATACTGTGCGGGGAGCCTCTCCCCTCCCACTCTCCACCCATTGACCCCGTCCCTCCGCCCCTCCGGAGCCTTCCTCCGCCCTCCTTTCGCCGTTCCACGCCTCTATCGGACATTTGCGGGCCCGCACTTGTACGGGGCCCGTTAGTGAGCCGCGTACCTGTGCGGGGGTGACACGCACGTGTGCGGGGCGTTTAAACGCGTTTCTGCGCGTTTCAGTGCCGCGTTGCCGTGCACTATTTTGCGGCGCGCTATTTTGCGGATTTTAGTAAACATGCCCCTAAGGCAGTTAAAGCCTTGCACAGCCTGAAGGGATGCTGTTAGCTCAAGACTAAGAGGACTGAAGAGAGAGCAGCTCTCGCCTACGGCCACACCACCCTGTTATGGGACTGATGTAGTGTTTGCCATGGGTGTACAGACTCGATAGGCCATGTGGTCGTTGTTCGTGATCATGTGCCTTTTTTTCCTGAACTGAATAGTTGTGCTGTCATATGTGTTTGTCAGGATATGTTGTGCGTTTGTTTCTCACATCTGAACATGTGCCACATTTGCTAAACATGAACCCCTGCATTCACATGTAACGTTTCTTTCTGCAGGTGATGCAGGATATGGGTGTCCCCCCTGGCTGCTGACCCCTGTGCGTCAGCCACGGACACGTGCAGAGCGGAGGTACAATGAGGCCCATGCCTCCAGCCGCTGTGTCATAGAGCGCACCTTTGTCGTGTTGAAGAGTCGCTTCAGGTGTATGGATAGGACAGGCGGGGCCTTACAATATAAGCCAATGACTGTTGCTGAGATAATCATAGCCTGTAGCATCCTGCACAACATTGCTCTCAGGCACAATATCCCTGCAGAGATTAATGAGGATCTGGAGGATGATCCAATGTGCCCCCCTGTACATGCCAGTGGTGACACACGGGAGGGCACAGCGGTCAGGCGGAGGGTGATTGCAGAGATCTTCTCATGTACGTATTGGCTATCTTCCCACCTACATGTGTTTGTCTATGTGTGTAATGGTTATAAGGTTGATGTAGCTGTAAAACGTTCATTAGGATGACACACTGCATTGACATGTAACTGACAGTCCCAACGTCACATATAGGCATGCGTGTTCAACAAACAATGTGGGCAGGGCACAACAGCGGCTGGTGGCGGGTGATGTGGGTGGGTGTTCATACACCTGTTGTTGCTTTTGGGGGACACATTCCCAGTTAGTGGCTGGTTGTGAAGCAGCTGCTGGGCAAACACAGTTAATTGTTTGGATGCTTTTGGTGGAGCACAGTGGCAGGCATATGGTGCGATGTTCACATTTGGGGGGCAGGACATGTTTGGGGACAGTTGTCCAGTGGGGTGTGGTTATATTGTACACGTTTGAGCTGTTTGTGTGGGTGTTCAGCTCCTGTCCGCTGGCTATATGTGTGTGTTCCTTATGTGTGGTGCCACATGTCATACATAGCACAGTACACATGCTTGGTACTAGTGTTTCATGATGGTATTAACTATTTGTTTGGGGTGTTACTGCAATCCCATGGTTTGCCTGAATTTATAGGTCATCACGTAACCCTGACATGGATATGGTGAAGGATGGGGACCTGTGCAGTGTCCAGTCAGGGAGTGGGGGCCTTGCTACATGTTGTTTTTGGAGAATAGCCCCTCAGTGCAGTGTTGCATATGTACACACATACAGAGGTGAGCCTGGCCAGATCATCAAGGGGGGGGGGGGTCCAGTAGACAAGTGAAGCACATAATGTGTGTGTGGCTTGTGTTTTACCAGGTTTCTCTGGGAGGACATGGCATATCTAGCAGATGCTATCTCAACATATGCCATCATGCCTCAGCTACAGGCTGTGTATGTGTGTGGGGCAGGGGAGTACAGTCCACATCAACAACAACCTTGCGGACCCTAGCACGGGAGGGTTACGTCCGCATACACACACAGACTTAGGTGAGAGCTATTTGTTTAGGGTGCACATGTAGGCTATCCATGCTTTGAGAATCTCACAGACACACAGTGGGATGACATGCAGCCATCATGGTCAGGTCACAGGCACACATGGGGGTGTGGTTTTGATGACATGACGCAGACATTGCCAAATACTTGTGCACATCATCAGCACACAGCTATCAATATTATTCATGGTATGAGATGTACATACCAGGATATGTATTTGACCATTGGATACAGGTGATGCACCTGCATATTTTCATGTGTCTCAGCAATTGACAGTGGGTTACCAGACAACATTGGGAAAACAGTACACACGGAGAGGGGACATTGTTGGCAATATGGTGTACCCGGGCTGATATTGTGACCTTGGGGTGAGGCAAAAACATGGAGGGAGCAGACACCTATATTGACCTGTGTGTACAAGAACAGCGAGGTAAGGGAGGGGACATAGAGATTACGGACACCTGTATATAGCCTCTGACACCTCCGTGCTGCCTCTCACATGTGTGAAATCTGTACATTGTGATAGTGAACAGTCAGTCAGTATGTGATGTTGTGGTGTCTGACAGGTGGGGACAGGAAGGTGCAGTGTGTGTTGCACAGCTAGAACATAACATATGTTTGTTTCGCTTGTGTTTCCCACTGCACAGGACATACTTTGTGGGGATGCTATTGCTGTGGTGCATTGGCATGTGACTGTACATCAGCCGAGCTGCTGTGGTCTTGGGTAGGTGGATCTACAGCTACATTGTCTGTGCCTGCGGTCAGGGGGGAAACATGTCCTCAATGATGTGTCATATTGGGCAGATGTTGTGGTTCAGGTTTTTTCCATATGCCTCCCTAACCCATATCTTGCTGTTGTCACACATATCCCCATGTGTTTGTGTTGAGTATGTCCTCTGCAACACTGTTTCTGGGACATGTACAACAGAACTGCATGTGTGTGTAGGGTTTTTGTTTTCCTTTTGGTGGTTGCCTACACTTTTTTCCCTACCCCAACATTGTACCATCAGCCAACAACAGGG
Source organism: Ichthyophis bannanicus (assembly GCA_033557465.1). Taxonomy (NCBI): domain Eukaryota; kingdom Metazoa; phylum Chordata; class Amphibia; order Gymnophiona; family Ichthyophiidae; genus Ichthyophis; species Ichthyophis bannanicus. Next base: position 1,823,702,507 of record CM066032.1, on the reverse strand, counting down.
TATCACTGCATGTTCACTGGGCCTTTATGTCTACAAATCTCCACTTGTGCACATACAGGCCATGTGTTGCAGATGGCACACTGAACTTTGCATACTGTGTGGGTGCGTGTTTATGGGTTGGCTGCGTGATGCGGCAGTGTTCGGGCACCTGGGGAGCGGTTGTGACTGTGCTACCTCTACCGTACTGCCATTTATATTGGGAACATTCTCTACATGGGTTGTGTGCTATGAGCTGAACTATGTCTTGTGTTCTGAGGGTCCACTGTTGAGCACCTTTGTTTTATCTCAGATATCAACATAATGTGGACATGCATCAACAGTAGCTTGACATGATTCTACACGTTTTGCTGACATTGTCTCCCTTCACTGTGATCTGATATGGCTGTTTGTTCACTCAAGGGATTGATGACGTACACCTGATGCGCACACAAAGTATATTGCACCTTTGTTATTTGGGGGATTACATCTGGCTTTGCCTGTTGATGATTTAATGTTTGTCTCATGTGCATGTCATGTTGCCTCTCTGGTCACAGGAACAGATGCATATAGTGTGTAGTTGTGAGACGCCTGTGTGACATGAGCATGGACCTGACCATATCCTTGTGCCACCCGTATCTGCATTTACGATTCATGATGTCACCAAGATGTGGTTTATTTTGTGTTGATATCATGTCATGTTTGCCTTTGCATCCCTTTCCTCTGTATTTCCTAAGGTGTGACTCTCTGCAATGTGTGCTGTTTTTGCAAGGTGTCTAAGAATACAATACTTATTCTCTCCTGACACAGGGCAGAGGACATACCGGACACATCTCTTACAGTGCATCTGGCGTCGCCATCACCCACCTGTTGGGGGACACAACACCATGGACCTTTTTGTGGAGAGTTGAGCCATCCTTTTCCACTCCTCCTCCACCTCCACCTCCACCCTCACCACCTGCTTCCACCTGCAGTTTGCCTGCTACTGTTCACTCACCCCCACCTTCTTCCCCCGTGTCTAATCGAGCGCTTGCTCATACTTGGTCCTCCTTCCATCCGGTGCTTCCTGCTGAAATTCTCTCAATATTGTCTACTTCTCGAAAGACCACATGTGCTCTAGACCCATTCCCTCCTGCTGGCTGTCGGAGCCTTCACTACAGCTCATTCCGATTATTACTTTCATTATCAACTCCAGTTTATCCTCCGGTCTATTCCCTTCCCCGTGGAAGTCAGCCATTGTTCATCCTCTCCTAAAACAACCATCTCTTGACCCGTCTGTCCCTGCACACTGGCGTCCTGTCTCAAATCTCCCCTTCTTAGCTAAGCTTCTGGAACATTTTGTCTTTAATCAATTGTCCTCTCACGTTGAATCCACCAACACACTTCACCCCCGGCAAGCTGGCTTTCGGCAGGGACACAGCACTGAGACTGTCCTTTTAGCAGTTCTGAATGAACTACACGTTGCACATGATCGTGGTGATGTTACTTTGTTGGTTTCCCTTGATCTGTCTGCTGCGTTTGACTTAATCGATCACATCCTTCTTCTCACTCGTCTTGCGGAGGTAGGTCTTCACGGTACAGTCCTTCTTTGGTTTCGCTCCTTTCTCACGGCTCGATCCTTTTCTGTCACCCTAAATGGAAAATCATCTTCCTCTGTTCCCCTTACTTGTGGTGTCCCCCAAGGCTCTGTCTTGTCTCCTTTGTTGTTTAATATCTTCTTGGCCCCCCTTCTTCTTCTATTACAGCAGTACTCGGTGTCTTCCTATGTCTATGCAGATGATATTATATTACTCTATCACACTTCCCCACTTTCTTTGGATCTCTCCCCCTTCAATACCTGCCTTTCACATGTGGCTTCTTGGCTTTCCCAACAGTTCCTACGCCTTAATCCATCAAAATCCACGGCTATGTGGGTATCCCTCAGTGGTTCATGTCCCTCCTCTGCCCCCATGATCGACTCTGTACCCATTCCTCTTGTATCCTCCTTTCGGTATCTCGGGGTAGTTCTTGATTCTTCCCTTTCCTTTCATGACCATATCTCCTCCCTCACCAGGCGCTGTTTTGCTACTCTTCATCAAATTCGAGCTGTTCGCACATTTCTTCCTTTAGAATCATTAGTTACTCTCGTCCTTGCCCTAATCACTAGCCGACTTGACTACTGTAATGTTTTCATGGCCAACCTTCCCAATTATCAGCTCCGACGTCTTCAACTTATTCAAAACACCGCTGCCCGTATCATCACTTTCGCCCGCCGTTTTGATCATATCACCCTTATTCTCTTCCGTCTGCACTGGCTGCCCCTGCATGTTCGTTTTCATTATAAAATTCTCATCCTCACCCACCGCGCTATCCACACCAATAACCGTCTGTATCTGGCTGATTTGGTTTCTCTGCACACGCCCTATCGCCAGCTCCGGGCTCTCCACGCTAATCGTCTGTCCTTGCCTTCCCCTTCCCGTGCACATCTTGAAAAGACCCGTCACTCAGCCTTTTTTTTCCTTGGCCCATGGTTGTGGAACGCCTTACCCTCGTCCCTTCGTCTTGAAATTTCTTATTCTCAATTCAAAGCCTCCCTTAAAACCTATCTATTCCGAAAAGCATTTGACCTTCCCTTAGACTCCCCTCCCTGATGCAGTAGTTCGTTGTTGTCTTGTCTCAGCTGAGTCTTGGTCTTGTTCTTCCCCTGTTTGTCAGTGTTAATTGAGTCAGTCTGTGCTTGGTTGTGATTATTGTTTGTTTTTTTTTTGTCTTTTGCTTTGTGCTATCCTTTCTCTTTCTTTCCTGTTAATTTTTGGCGTTCTTTTCCGTAGTTTGCAGTGTTGACCTTTTATTTTCTTTGTACACCGCTTTAATGTTTCGGCCTAAGCGGTTTATCAAATTTTAAATAAAGATAAAGATAAAGATAAAGATTGGATCTTTGACCTTTGAGAGTGGGACACATGACTGGAGTGGACAGTATTACTCTTGGACTGCTGCTTTCCCCATGACAGTGCTGTCCAACACAGTTTTGCTGCTATGCTATTGCTGGAACTCCTGCTCATTGTAGGGGACACACATTAATTTTCTGGGACTGTGGCATATTGGAATGTGACCCTTGACTATGCATGCCCAGAGTTGCAAGAACAGTTTTAACCGTGACCTGTTGGTTTGCAGATACACTTTGCACTTTGGACGCTGTTTACTGATCCCCACATGTGCAGCAGGGACTGACATTGACACTGTATGTGGTACATTCCAACACAGTTGTGTTATTGTTGAGTCTTGGCCATGGGTGTGACATGGCACACAGGATACGCTCAACTGTTTGTTTCTACACAGGCATACAGCCATGTTAGTGACATAGGGCCAACGATGGAAGCGGTCCTATTGTCTATGTCCACCTGCTCTCCACCTGGACATGATACAGGTTTTGCCACAACACTGCTTTCATGCACACCACCATCCTGGATATAGGTTTGCAATGGACCAAGGGTGTTTACGTGCATGTGTGGCATCACTGTATCATGTTGGAATGTGGATGGTGCTTGTGCATATGACTGACTCTGTTTGTGGAACACAGCATGTGGACCTATGGCTTCTGTGTGGTTCCCAGTAGGATGTTTGCCCATCATTTCCCTCTTCACATGCTGGTTCTTGTGTTTGTTTACTGTGCAGACGTGACAGTCTGCATGTATGTGCACACCTTGCATTGCACGTCTGCACGGTGCTGTTTATGCCCTGCGTTAACGACACCCACATTGCCACATTATATTTGGAGTGTGGCTGTGTGGGTGGCCGTTGTGCACCTTCAATTGTGCTTTCCATGTACCGTGCTATATGTGGCCACACACTGTCTACCCAACAAACAGTGCAGGGGGACCTCCTTCATGGTGTTATCTGTGCAGGTTTCTGCAGGTAGTTTGGTGTGTATTCTGTCTGTGTTCATGTGCCTGTGCTACCTGTTAGCATATGATCATTGTGCTTTTGATGATTGTTTGGGTCTACATTGTTGCAGCTTTGATTCCTAGATCAGGCATTAGGTGAGAGCTGAAACATTACTTTCAGACTGTTTTTTTAACATTAAAACATTGTGTTAACATATGCTTTTTTCTTTTGTCTGCCTCCTGTGTTGCCAGATGGATATGTTTCGAGGGACAGGTGATGTGTGTTGGGTCCTCTTCATGCAGCGCCTACTGTCTACATGCACTCATATGTGCGTAACACTTTTGAGGCATGCAGCAGCAGGTGGGGGGTGGGGGCCTGCTGCCCAGTGCATAGCATGCACTTGATGAACATTATATCTCCTGCCCTTCATTTGTGGTCTAGCAAGTGGCCTTTCTGTAGGGGGTTGGTTGCTACCCTGCTAACGGTGTTTTGGTCTTTCACCAGGGATGCACTCAGCTTGATATTATGATGGCACTGTCTACACTATCTGTGATGAATAACCCAAATAAAGATATGTATTTGACTGACATTTGTCTCTTTTGCTGCTTGATCATAGTGACAAACATGCAATGCAATGTGTGCCTTTGAATCAGTCCTGACTCCTTGTGACCCAGAGACTCCATGGTTTCCTTGTCACTGTTAGTGGATGTAGATTGTCAGGTCTTTCTTCCAAGGTAATGGAGGCTTACGTGACTTGGCCAAGGCCACATGGGGTGCTAGTGTGAATTGAGCCCTGGTTGCTTGGTGGCCAAGCCAGTTTTCTAACCACTAGGTTACTTCTCCACCCTTTCAGCACATTGATACCTGTATCTGGTGAATTGCTGGTCATGTACATGGGCCACCTGTGCTCACATCCTTGTACGGTGGCAGCTGTGTATCTGCAAGCCATATGCCACATCACTGGGTATTACAGGTTCCCATACACACCCTCCCTTTGGGGTATTTGTTTTGCATTGTGCTCAGTGTGCTGTTTCTGGGAGTGGTTAGAGGCATGTGTTATAACTCTGTAGTTTGCAGGTTTGATCCCCACATGTGGTTTATCTTTTTATTTTCTGTTGTGCTAACTGGGCCATTAGGTACCGGCAGGTTCATCACCTCTACACACACCCTTCCCTCTCTTCACTGTTCACCAAGGTGTGCCCTCTGTGCTGCCTAGCCATCAGATATTATCTGTTACATAGGTCTCTTACTTTATGGTGTTTACATGGCAGTGCACATGGGGGTTTGGTATTGCTGTGGTTCAGCTGGTGTGTGGTACACCTGTTTGCATGTTGAGTTCTCTCCTGTCCTGATCCAGGTTGTTAACCAGCTCCACAGAGCGTACTCTGCTGCCCTGGGGTTTAGTTTCTTTCCTCTTTTGCATGCTGTGTCCACTGCAGAACATTTCATTGTGTGTTGGCATATGTGGCTGGTCCCAATTGCAGACTGGGATCTGATCTGTACACAGCAGATCTGCATGTGCATTTGGCCATGATTACTGTTGGGGGTTTGCCTGTCCTGACAGCCAGCAGGCGTCTTTTTTGTTGCCCTGCACACTTTTTGTATGCAGCCTTTGCTACTGCGCTCACATTGGTGGTGTGGCCTGACGTTTTGGGCATTGCCATTTGTGGTAGTGTTCGTAGGTGTGCTTCCTCTCTGTTCTTTTTGATTTGTATGCTTGTCCTGCAGAGGTGGTTTTAATTCACATGACAGTCATATCTGTGCAGATCTGTGCCTTGAGCACATTGTACCCTCATCTGAGTTGTGAACCATCCTTCCGTCCATCTTCTGTCTGCCAGCTGTGTGCCATCATACCCTGATGTGCATGCTGCTGACCCACGTCCTGCACTCCTACACATTCCTGCATTGCAGCTCTCCCTGGTTGCCTCTCCTGTGTGTGCTCTGCATGGCACTGCTACTCCACAGTCATCCTGATATTTCACCTCTCCTGCCATTTCAGCCTCCTCTGCTGCACACATCTTCCCATCCTCTGTCACACACTGTCATTATAGCATCGTACAGTACCATCACTCTGTGCATGGCTCCAGCTGGCCACGATATGTTTATCCATTTTTATAGCTGCAACATGGGCTGTATCTGATTTGTGTGGTCCATCAGCTGTGATCTACATCCTTCTTTTACATTTGTATTGTATTTCCTTTCTGCTCTGTGCAGTGTTTGGGTTATGTGTGTGTTTGGCACATACCTCTCTTGCCATTCAAATTGGGGGATGGTGGTGCTCTTGGCAAACGTTTTTGGGTTCCCCTATACATCCTTTGGGCATGTTTTGGCACACCTTCGATTCAGGCAGGTTATGGGGTGCCTACTATGGTGCCTTGGGAGTTGACAACCTTTCAACATGGCCTGTGTGGAACAGTATAATTCGCCTTTGCTGACGTGGTTGTGTAGGATGTGCCTTCTGGTGCACCCTAAAAGGTGGACTCATATATGACACTGGGTGGGGTTTATTTATTATTTTATTTATTTTATTTATTTGTGTACAATTTGTATCCCGCTGCTTCCAGTGATCAGCAGCGGTTGCTATACATGGGAAGGTTGGTTGTACAGGCCAGTGATTAGGGGTGTGTACAGTGCGATTAGGGGGGGGGGGGGTTAGCACACAGCAAGCAGGATTACAGATTTACAGTTGATTGATGTTAGATTTTACACAAAGTACAAAATATACATATTTACACAAGCCTGACTATTAAGACTTCACATAGGATCGTTATATACATTATGCACATGCCTGCAAGCATTTCAAGGGGTTAAATTGAAATGTGATTGCAAGAGGTGCGTTTTAAGCTTTTTCCTGAAATCTTTTAGATCACAGATTGCACGCAGTTCACTTGGCAACCGGTTCCAGAGTGTTGGAGCTATAAATGAGAAAGAAAGAAAGGGGTTCTTTTTAGATGACAACACAGATTGCTGTACAGTTGCACGCAGAAAAAGGACATACCTCTACCAACTGTATTCACTGGGGGTTTGAACCCATGACCCCTGCACCATCATTCAGTGTCTTCACCAGTGTGCTACACTGATGTTCCTGCTAGCATGTCAACACACCTACTTAAGATTGCCATGCGTTACAATGAACAGTGCTGCCATCAGATACAGTGCTCTGACCTTGCCCTGCCTCATAGGGCACCCTATATGGCGCCCTATCAGCCACACGTTCAGCAACATTGTAGGGTGCCATGGCGGACACTTCATTTTAATGTGTGCCCTCTGGGGTAACTTATGGAGCACCTTATGTTACCCTGCTTTGCGAGTGCATTTGCTAGTGGTAGTAATTACAAGCTAGCGGTGGTAATTACAATACAGATAAACGGCCTCCTAAAGCAATAGTACCCCTACCAGGTAATGGCTCAGCATGCCTTGTTCATTGGGCACTGTGGGGGATTGAACCTCTGATCCCTGCACCATTGGTACATGCCTTAACCATGTGCTGTGGCTCTGTTCTTCTGCTTGTACATCAGCGTGCCACTTATGCCTCCCAATATTAAACTGCCTCCTAAAACATTGGCGCGTCGCCTTATGCCCATCAGCGCGCCGCCTTATGCTGCCCATTATTTCTATGCCTCCTAAAATACTGCCTCAGCCAGCCTTGTTCATTGGAAACTGTGGGGGATTGAACCTCTGAGCCCTCCACCATTGGTAAGTGCCTTAACCATTGTGCTGTGGCTCTGCTCTTCTGCTTGCACATCAGCGTGCCACTTATGCCTCCCAATATTAAACTGCCTCCTAAAACATTGGCGAGCCGCCTTATGCCGCCCATTATTTCTATGCCTCCTAAAATACTGCCTCAACCAGCCTTGTTCATTGGAAACTGTGGGGGATTGAACCTCTACCTCTGATCCCCTGCACCATTGGTACGTGCCTTAATCATTGTGCTGTGGCTCTGCTCTTCTGCTTGCATATCAGCGCACCACTTATGCCTCCCGCGCAGCTATCCCATGCGCTACAGTGCGGGGCGCACATGTGCGCTGCGCACCTTAGCGCATATGCAAATTCCGGGATTTCTTTTTCAGCTCGAACCGCCCACTCCTTATATGGCACCCGCACTCTACCGCGGCCCGCACTTTAACGGGGTTTTAGTAAACATACCCCTATGTTTCCTTACATAGGCTATAATTAGTCAGTGAAGCCTTTTTATCATCTCTCTACTTAGCTGAAATTGTCTGTGACTAGAAGGAAGGGAACAAACGAAGCAAGAGAATAGAGCGGGTTTGGAACAGACTGCTTTATTGAAGATGGTCCCTACGCGTTTCGGCTTGCGCCTTCTTCGGGGGACATACAGCTACCATAGGGTTAAATAAATAATGTTAAAATCAAAAGAGTCAAAGGATAGGTATACAAACATATACAATAAATAATTACGTTACATTTAAAAGCAAATAAATGAATCTAATGATATGTAAATTAAGACAAATATAAGTAAAAAACATATATCTAACTGATGATATATGTATATAGGTTAACATATAAATTCAAAATAGACTATCCAGAGGACAAAACAAATAATTAAGAATATAGATACAATTATTATTAAAATAAAAAAAGAAATAAAATTAACAGTAAGATTAAGTATAACTTTAAAAACGAGGGCCGAGACAGAGACAGATAATATGAATTAAAATATTAATAAATAGTAGACAAATTGATTCCAAAAGCATAATGCAACAACCTAAGAAACTATATAAATATGCATATATACATAATAAATAGGAGGAAAACAAATCAAAAAAATCATAAAAAGTATAAAATGAAAAAGCACATACCAATGTTGTATACAATGGAGTGTCTCATAAAGACAGTTTGATGAAAACACTATGTGTAGGTAGTGCCGTATCTGATGAGCTTGTAACCAAGGTACAAACAGGTTGTAGCACTATATAACGGCTATAAGAAGAAAAGTTGTGTAATAACATGCTTGAACAGGCAATCAATTAATATACAGGATGTTTGACATTTATAAGTAATAAATAGAAAAATAAAAAAATAAAAATGATGAGATAAATACATAATACTTGATAAATAAATAATACTTGATAATTATGATGAATCAAAGATAAAAAAGAGAATAGGTACACAAATAATATAAAAATGAAGTTAACACGTAATCACTTAATATATACTCATATAAAATGTGGAATGTAAGCTGTAAAATATTAAAAAATTATTATAAAATTATTATAAAATTAAAAATTAAAAAATTAAAAAATTGAGCAATAATTAGACATGTGAGTAAAAGGAATTGGTAATAAATAATAATGGATTAAAAAGAGCCTGTTAATGAGAGGACATATAAATAGAACATTTATATATTAGTTAGATCATAAAGGAGACCACGGGCCATTGGATGATAAAGGACTATTAAGTAATCAATGTAGAGCTAATGATCTAATGTGGGGGAAAGGAGCAACATGGATAAACTGACAAGCGTGGGAAATAGAGAGCTGAAAGAGAAAGGACTGAAGACAACTTATTTTGTGAATGTACTGATGGAATTTGAGGAACACCATATGTCTCCAATTACAAGCTAGCGGTGGTAATTACAATACAGATAAACGGCCTCCTAAAGCAATAGTACCCCTACCAGGTAATGGCTCAGCATGCCTTGTTCATTGGACACTGTGGGGGATTGAACCTCTGATCCCTGCACCATTGGTACGTGCCTTAACCATTGTGCTGTGGCTCTGCTCTTCTGCTTATACATCAGCGCGCCACTTATGCCTCCCAATATTAAACTGCCTCCTAAAACATTGGCGCGCCGCCTTATGCCGCCCATTATTTCTATGCCTCCTAAAATACTGCCTCAGCCAGCCTTGTTCATTGGAAACTGTGGGGGATTGAACCTCTGAGCCCTCCACCATTGGTAAGTGCCTTAACCATTGTGCTGTGGCTCTGCTCTTCTGCTTGCACATCAGCGCGTCACTTATGCCTCCCAATATTAAACTGCCTCCTAAAACATTGGCAAGCCGCCTTATGCCGCCCATTATTTCTATGCCTCCTAAAATACTGCCTCAACCAGCCTTGTTCATTGGAAACTGTGGGGGATTGAACTGTGGGGGATTGGTACGTGCCTTAATCATTGTGCTGTGGCTCTGCTCTTCTGCTTGCACATCAGCGCACCACTTATGCCTCCCGCGCAGCTATCCCATGCACTACAGTGCGGGGCGCACCTTAGCGCATATGCAAATTCCGGGATTTCTTTTTCAGCTCGAACCGCCCACTCCTTATATGGCACCCGCACTCTACCGCGGCCCGCACTTTAACGGGGTTTTAGTAAACATACCCCTATGTTTCCTTACATAGGCTATAATTAGTCAGTGAAGCCTTTTTATCATCTCTCTACTTAGCTGAAATTGTCTGTGACTAGAAGGAAGACATTTTCTAGCATTACTTTCCATCTCTGAAACAGAATGCCAATGAAGTTGCATTTGCTGGATAATTACATTTTGTAGGCAGGTCAAAGTTTGGCTTTTTACACAGGCTTTTCAGGATATTTTATTTTCTGCTATTGTCACTGTTTCATTGTTCTTAAGCAATATGCAATAAAAACTGGATTAATTTTAATTGCTTTCACAATGTTCCATTTTTTTCCCACATCACCTCTTCCTGTACATTTACAACAACAGATTTGATACACTGACAGGGAATTATTTCAGAGCAAGAGTTGATAAGGTGAGTAACCAAATCCTTTAGATTAAAGGGCTGATTCTATCGAGGGCATATGGGCAGTTACACGCGAGAAATGTGCGTAAGTCCCTATTCTAAAGGATTTATTCGTGAACTGGCACTTACACGCGCGCTTTGGTCAGTTGCTATTCTGTAAGCACATGCATCTCATCGCATGTATCTTCAGTTGGTGTGCACGAGGGTGGAATATAGGTGGGGCCTAAAGGTACACTTCAAATTAATGCTAGCATCTTTCCAGTCAGCCATAGCAGTTGCCAAACAAGACTATTATGTCCACCTAATTCTCTTGCCTTTAACTCTTGCCATCTCTTTACAACTCTCAGCTCTCTCCTCAAGGTGCTTCCACCTCCGACCTCCCCTTCCCTTTCTGCGCAGACTTTGGTTGATGATTTCCATGACAAAGTCCACAAGATTATACTTGAATTTTCCACAAGGTCATCTCCATCCCCCCTTCCCTCCCAACCTCTCCTCTCAACCTCTGTCATCCTTTTCTAAGATCTCTGAGGAGAAAACCACATATCTTCTTTTCTCCTGCAAACTCACCACCTGCTCCTCTGTTCCTATTCCCACCCATCTCTTAAGCTCCTTCTCCTCCACTCTCATCCCTTCCATCTGTCATATCCTTAACCTATCACTTTCCACTGCAACTGTTCTTGCAGCCTTCAAGCATGCTGTGGTTACACCTCTCCTCAACAAACTCTCTCTAGACCCTACCTAATTATTGAACCAGTTCCCCTTTATTTCTAAACTACTTGAATGTGCAGTTCACCGCCATTGTTTTGACTTTCTCTCCTCTCAAGCCCTTCTGGATCCACTGCAATTTGGCTTTTGTTCTCTACATTCTACTGAAACAGCTCTTGCCAACGTCTTCAGTGACTTGTTCCTGGCCAAATCCTTTACTCGATCCTCATCTTTCTTGACCTTTCTACTGCTTTTGACATTGTTAACCACCAGCTTCTCCTCAATACCTTGTCCTTGTTTGGTTTTAGGAGCTCTGTTCTATCCCAGTTCTCTTCTTATCTCTCCCGCTGCACTTTTAGTGTCTGTTCTGGTGGATCATCCTTTACTGCTATCCTGCTTTCAGTGAGAGTACCCCAAGGATCTGTCTTGAGACACTCCTTTTCTCTCTCTATACCCAATGCACTCATCTCCTCCCATGGTTTTCAGTGCCATCTTTATGTTGATGACTCTCAGATCTACCTCTCTACATCTGAACTCTCTCCAGGAATCCAGGCCCTTATCTCTGCCTGCCTATCTGATATTGCTGCCTGGATGTCTCACCACCATTTGAAATTGAACATGGCCAAAACTGAGCTTCTTATCTTTTCCCATAAACCCACCTTCTCCTTTCTCTGTTTCTGTGGATAATGCTCTATTCCTCCCTGTTTATTTTATTTTTTATTTATTTATACATTTCTTCTATACTGCCCCTTCCAGAGATCAAGGGTGGTTTACAGTTAACAACTGAACAACTTTTACATGGAATAGTGGTATTAACTATTTACAGGGAACATATTGTACAATATTACACAACATATTGTTTCCTCGGCTCGCAACCTTATGGTCATCTTTGATTCCTCCCTCTCCTTCTTCACACACATCCAACTAATAGCTAAAACCTGTCATTTCTTTCTCTATAATGTGGCAGGTGCAGGCCTGTGACCCACGGTGTCTGAACATAAGCAGGCCAGCATGGCTAGCTTGACCTGTAAATGAGGCCTGTGGAGAGGCATATAGGATTGCACATCCCCCAATATGCTGCTATTGTAAGATAGAACTCAGTAGAAGTATTGAATTAGCTTAGGTAAGCAGAACTGCAGTATTGAAAGATGGAAAAATACAGAAAATACATGTTTAAAAGTTACTGATAAGAAAAAGTACATCTGCAAAGAAATAATTGGGAGTGCTGACAGATGAGTTGCAGAGCCCAGCTCCTCTGCACGTACAAATTGGTTCTATGGCCTTGAGAGTGTGAAAGTAACAAGTTGATGAACTGACCATTGTAATTGGGACTAGAAGGGGGGTATGCAGGTGTCATGCCCACTGGAGGGACATAATTGGATAAACTTATCAGTACCGGGACCAATAGAAGAGGTACGGGAGGTACGGGAGGTTACCGGGACCAATGAAGTGTTTTTCTATACCTAGAATGGAACAGAAGTCTATAAAAGTTGTTGTAATGCTAGAAAACTTGGCTCAGCCATTTTGAAATTGACTGGTTCGAGACTTGTGCACAAATAAATGATTTGGACCTTCTGAACAGACTCCTGGTATCATTGGTTTGTCTGCGCTTTGCTGCTACATATTCCTTGGTGCATTGGCCGGGAAGTTGTGGAATCAAAGTGTATATAGGGCAATATACCACGACTTTCCGCCTCTATAGGCTTGGTCCTGCCGGGATCGCGCCCTTCCGACGAGGGCTGCTCCCTGGCGCCACCGGTCCCTTGTATCGGAGGGAGCTGGTCGGACCTCGGCGGGTGACGAGCCCGGCTGGAGTCAACACCTCGAACCCGAGTGAGGGGAGTCCGAGGTCCAACTCATGCGCCTGCTTGGGAAGTTTGAGGACCGGATCCGGTGAGTATAGTTTTGATTTTGGGTCTAGACAGAAATAGAAAGCGCAGTACTGCCATTGGAACTTGGAATTTGGAATTTGTAATCTCGAGATATTGGGAATTGGTAAGAGAGCATGATCAACTCTCAAGGAAGTGCCGAGTAACCCCGCATGGGAATTCACCGGGTGAAACCCCCATCCTTTTTGTAATTGGGAAATTGAAAAAGACTAGTCAGAATAGATAGAAACGAATGCATTCTGGGATACGTTGCTAGCATGATTGTGTGAACGAAGTGTGAATGAGAGGTCTGGCAGCACGGACCAAGTGAAGGCGGACCCCTGAGTAGCGCATTTCCTGACCGGGCGACCGCGTTCAGGTCGCGAAAAGGGGGAAGCGATTGTCGTCTTGTCTTGTTATTTGTACTCCTTATACGTTTCCAGGACCGTGCGGACCCCTTACCCACGGTCCGCCCTCCTTTTCCCTTCTGTCTGTTGTTGCGCGCACACATCGAAATGGGAGGGGCGGGGTCTACTAGAAACACTCCATTAGAATGTATGATCGCACATTTTAAAGAGGGATATTCAGGAGATTATGGTATTAAAATGACAGCAGCCCGTTTGCAGATTTTGTGTACTAGGGAGTGGCCCGATCTAGACCCCATCTGGCCCCGAGAGGGAACGTTCAATGTAGAGATTATTCAGTCAATACACCGTAGAGTGCGAATAGCGCACCCCGATCAGTACCCCTATATAGATTCCTGGTTAAGTATTTGTGAAGATCCGCCCTCCTGGGCGCAGCGCTGTTATGAGGAACAGTGCAGAATAATGTTAGCTAAAACAGATTCTAGACAGAAAACGGAACAGCCTAGAATGAAAGAGCAGGATAAGAAAGCCAGAAAGAAGCCCATCCTGGCAGATCCTGATTCCCCAGAAATAACTCTCAGGCAGCCCCGAACCCCAGGTCCAGTAAGAGTAGCCCGGCGTCCTGCCCCAGAACCCCAGAGACGGCCAGAGCCGAGGCGGGACCCAACCCCTGATCCCCCTCCCGGAGGAGAGAAAGAGGAAGAACTAGTGGAAAAAGAAGAGGAGGACATAAAAAGCGAGTCAGAAGTGGAGATAGAAGAAGGAGAAAGAGAGAATCCCCCAGCTGAGGAGGACAGTGTACAAATAATTGAGAAAGCCAGCGCTAGCACTAGCACGCCAGTGAGAGAGAAACCCAAAGCAAAACCTGTTGAGAAAAAGAAAGTGACTCCTGCAAAGGCAACGACAATAACCCTTAGATCCCAAAAGACACCCATGGCAGCCAAACTGTTTCCCTTACGGCAAGTCCCGGGGGTGCCCGTAAAGAATGATAATGATGAAGTGGTAGCGGGACCCCTAACTTATGTATATATCCCTTTCTCTACAACTGATTTATTAAATTGGAGGTCGCATTATGCCTCCTATACTAGTAAGCCCCAGGAGCTGACAGAATTAGTAACTAGTATTATGGAAACTCACCAACCCACTTGGCCAGATTGCCGTCAGCTCCTGACCACCCTATTCACGACAGAAGAGCGAGCAAGAATTAGAAAAGCAGCTATTGAATGGATGGCAGAGAACCCTGTAGCTCCGGCACAGGGGCAGAATATAATAGACCGTCGGGAAGCAGCTCAGAGAGAATTCCCGAATGAAGACCCCCAATGGGATCCAAATACAGATGAAGGATCCACAGCCCTAGCCCGTTTTCGCCAAGGCTTCTTACAAGGCCTGAGAAGGGGGGGCCAGAAAGCTATGAACCTTTCCAAAGTTGCAGGAGTAATTCAAGGAATAGATGAGAGCCCAGCAGATTTTTATGAGAGATTAACTGAAGCATACAGAATGTATACTCCCTATGATCCCGAGGCACCAGGAAGTTTATGTATGGTGAATTCTGCTTTTGTAAACCAGTCTCAACCAGACATTAGACGCAAATTACAGAAGTTAGAAGGGTTTGCGGGCATGAATGCAACACAGTTATTGGAAGTCGCTCATAAAGTGTATGTGAATCGTGATACTGAAAGACAGAGAGAATGTGATAGAAAGATGAAGAAGAAAGCTGATTTTTTGGCTGCGGCCATAGTGGAACAGAAAAGGGGAGGTGTCCCTAGTCGAAGGAGCAGAGGAAGAGGGCGGGGTCAAGGCGGAGGCCGGACCCAGAGACTAGGCGTGAACCAATGCGCCTATTGCAGAGAGGAAGGACATTGGAGAGATACGTGCCCGCAACTCGAAGATGCCCAGCATGATGATGACAGCAGCCATCAGTGGCGAGAAGAAAGACGAAGCTATCCCCGAAGCCGAGGAGGAGCCAATCGAGAACAATTCCAGCGAGAGAGAGGAGGAGCCATTCAAGCATTGGCCACACCAGCCCATGATGAGAATGACGTGGATTAGGACAGACCGGGCTCCAAGTTTGCTTTAGGTCTCCAGGAGCCTATGGTCGGAATACAAATAGGAGACCAAATTATGGACTTTATGGTTGATACTGGAGCACAACATTCAGTAATAGACAAAAAGATAGCCCCATTCACTACAAAAGCAGTCACCATTATAGGAGCAACTGGTGCCAAAGCCACAAAGTCTTTTCTCCAAAACCGAATATGCAGTCTGGGAGGACAGCAAGTAACTCATCAATTCCTTTACATGCCCGAATGTCCAGTGCCACTACTGGGACGAGATATGTTAGCCAAGCTTCAAGCACAAATATCTTTCTCTGAACAAGGAGAAATGCAAATGACAGTAAATCCCCAAACCAAACCAGCAGGAGTGATGCTGCTGACCGTTCCCCGAGAAGAAGAATGGAGATACTACATTGATGATTCGATTCAAGATACCTATTTTGAACAAACTTTGAAAAGTATTGATGCACCACCTGGAGTATGGGCAGAAGGCAGTCCCCCAGGCCTAGCCAAGCATATAGCTCCAGTAATTGTAACCCTCAAGCCTAGTGCTACACCAGTGCACGTCAAACAGTACCCACTCCCAAGAGCCGCAATTGAAGGCATTCATCGCCACCTACAGAGATTGCTCGAGTATGGCCTACTGAAAGTATGTCAATCCCCATGGAACACTCCACTTTTGCCAGTAAAGAAACCTGGGACAGATGATTATCGCCCAGTGCAAGATTTAAGAAGAGTAAATGATGCAGTTGAAACTATACATCCAGTTGTGCCCAATCCTTACACTCTTTTAGGACTGATCCCTGCTGAAGCTACCCATTTCACCGTACTGGATTTAAAAGATGCATTCTTTTGCATAAGATTAGCCCCTGTAAGCCAAATATTGTTTGCATTCGAATGGCAGGACCCCATCTCTGGAAGAGGGGGCCAACTCACCTGGACAAGATTACCCCAAGGATTCAAGAATTCGCCTACCATCTTTAGTGCCGCACTGAATCAAGACCTTTCAAGCTATCCAGTAGCCCCGGGGAAGAGAGTGCTTCTCCAATACGTGGATGATCTTTTGATAGCTGCCATTTCGGAAAGTGAATGTATACTAGCCACCAAAGACCTCTTGCAGTTACTAGATGAAGCTGGATACAAAGTTTCCAGAGCCAAAGCACAGCTATGCCAAAAATAAGTGAAATACTTGGGTTTTCGTATTACCCAAGGAAGCCGAAGATTAGGCAGAGAAAGAAAAGAAGCAGTATGCAGAATTCCAATTCCAACAACCAGAAAGCAAGTCAGAGCCTTTCTGGGAGCGGCAGGATATTGCCGAATTTGGATACCCAACTTTGCCCAAATTGCCAAACCACTGTATGAAGTCACAAAAGGAGAAGAAAGGTCGCCACTGGAGTGGGGACTTGAGCAGGATACAGCCTTTAAGACGTTAAAAGAAGAATTAATGTCATCACCAGCACTTGGACTACCAGATGTCCACAAGCCTTTCCACTTGTTTGTACATGAGGCACAGGGAAATGCCTTGGGCATGTTGACTCAGAAATTGGGAAATTGGGAGCGACCTGTAGCATACCTATCGAAACAATTGGACCCTGTGGCCAAAGGATGGCCACCTTGTTTGAGAGCAGTTGCAGCTACAGCGCTACTAGTGAGCGAAGCAGACAAGCTCACACTAGGACAGAACATACGAGTCACTGTGCCACATGCAGTCCTTGCCCTTATGGAACAGAAAGCAAATTATTGGCTCACCAATTCCCGAATGTTGAAGTACCAGAGCATGTTATGTGAAAACCCACAGATACAACTTGAAGTGAGCCATGCCTTGAATCCAGCCACCTTGATACCCATCAGTGAAGAACTCCCAGAACATGACTGTATCGAAGTCATGGAAACTGTGTTCTCCAGTCGACCCGACTTGACAGATGTGCCCATAGACAATCCTGACCAAATCTATTATGTTGATGGGAGCAGTCTCATCCTCAATGGAAGACGCTGTGCCGGATATGCAGTCGTCACCCAACACGAAGTAGTTGAATCATCAGCTCTAGCTTCAGGCACATCAGCCCAGAAAGCCGAATTGATAGCACTCACCAGAGCATTGTTGTTAGGAGAAAAACTTATACTGAATGTATATACAGATTCCAAATATGCCTTCACTACCTTGCATGCCCATGGAGCTCTCTATAAAGAAAGAAGACTCATCACATCCGGAGGAAAATCAATCAAATATGGTCCCGAGATATTGATGTTACTTGATGCAGTTTGGGCCCCAACACGTGTAGCTGTCATGCATTGTCGAGGCCATCAAGCAGGAAAAGGAGAAGTTGCCTGAGGAAATAGATTTGCAGATGCCTCAGCACGACAAGCAGCTATGACAGGACAGATTGCCCCACAAGCTATACCAATGCAAGCAGCATTGTTTCCAGTACCCTTGAATTTATGGACACCACAATATACCACCAAAGAAATGGATTACTACTGTAACAGAGAAAATGGAGTACTGAAAGACGGATGGATTGAGCTGCCACCAGAAGAGGGCAGTCAACCTCCGGGAAGAATAGTAATTCCTGAATTGTTAGGACCAGCCTTTGTCAAAGCTTTCCACGAAGCTACCCACTATGGAAAAAGTGCCATGGAAAAAGCACTCAGACCACATTTCTACATCCCTCTGATGACAACCATATCAGCTTCAGTAGCACGACAATGTCAAACTTGTGCCAAGAATAATGCCAAGCAAGGCCTTATTACAGCACCCCGAGTTCAGTCAAGAGGTGTGACCCCCATGCACAACCTCCAAGTTGATTTTACCGAAATGCCAAAAGCCAATGGATACCATTACCTATTAGTATTAGTTTGTACTTTCTCTGGGTGGGTAGAAGCATTCCCAACCAGAACTGAGAAAGCCCGAGAAGTTACTAAGGTCTTAATGAGAGAAATTGTCCCTAGATTTGGAATTCCAGCAATAATAGGGTCAGACAATGGACCCTCATTTGTTTCCCAAGTTACTCAGCAGTTAGCAAAAGCCTTGCAGATACAATGGAAACTCCACACTGCATACAGACCCCAGAGTTCAGGGAAAGTTGAGCGAATGAATCGTACCTTGAAAGCCCAAATGTCCAAGCTTTGTCAGGAGACACAATTGAAGTGGCCCCAAGTGCTCCCCATAGCTTTACTCAGAATACGCTCAGCTCCTGTAAAGTCAACAGGATTTTCCTCTTTTGAAGTTTTGTATGGTAAACCCCCACCAATAGTGCAGGGAATCAAAGGAAGTCTAGCCCAAATTGGTTCAGAAATAACCAGACAAGAACTCCTAGCTCTTAGTTTTGTTCTGCAGACTCTCCATACGTGGATCCAAGACCAGTTGCCTATCAACTTGACGGAACCCTTGCATCCCTACCAGCCTGGTACCTCGGTGTGGATCAAAGATTGGAAGAGGACACCGTTGGAACCCCATTGGAAGGGACCGTACACTGTCATCCTGTCTACCCCAACTGCAGTAAAGGTAGCCGAGATCGACGCCTGGATCCACCACAGCAGAGTCAAGCCCGCCGCCGATCCTGAACCAGAGCAGTGGACAGCAGAACAGCATCTTGATGCACCCTTGCGGGTTACTTTGAGACGGCAACCAGCAGCTTAGACACTTCATCACAAGTGCTTTGCAGCAGCCAAGTCTTTCGAAGAGGATTGCTGTTTTCCATACAGCAACAGCTTTGTTTCAACGAACCCGATTTGTGTGTGATTTAACACACTACTTTGAGACTACATTGACTAAGCCAGACTTCACAAGCCAGCTGAATTGCTAAGTTGGTTAATGTGTACTGGACATCTTGAGGATCTTCAATCAACACTCAGCACCCGTTAAATTGCTTCATTAGCAAACGGGACGGAGAATAAAAGACCGTCGTGATCAAGATCAGCAAGTTGAGGATTCAGAAGAACTCCAATCAACATCGACATGCATCTTTACTTTTGCTTTGCTTTGGTTGCCTTCTTTGGAGGTTTTGAACAGACTCATGCTTTACCTCCATGCACTGCCTGCATTACTTCTACTAGAACTGGACTGAAAGTAACTCAGACTTTGCTTTATCATTCTTACTATACCTGCAAGGGGACAGTAACCCGGTGTATCTATAACACCACTGAACTGAATGTTTGCACTCATGGAAAAATTAAAGCATGCTATAATCCGCATCAGAATCCATCCTATTACACGTTGGAAATAAGATGGAAGGATGCAGATGGACCTATATTAGCTGCTACGCCACCACTTAAGGACATTACTAAACCTGCTGTTTTGAATTTTGATGCATGTAATGCTATTAATAGAGATAGTTATTCCACCTGTGGTACATGGGAGAAAGCGTATCGAAATGACCATAAGTATATGTGTCCAGAAGGTGCCACAGGATGGAGAAAGTGTACAGGTAAAAAGGAACCAGGCTATAGTACTGCCCCAGCAGCAGACTACTATTGCCCGTATTGGGGATGTGTTTTTTATGCTACCTGGAACACTGGTATAACTGATGAGAAAATAGATAAACGAATGGCTACTTTAACCAAGCCAACCACAAATGATAAATGTCAGAAAGATGCTTGTAACCCCTTACACTTACGTATACACAATCCCCATGCATGGAAACAAGGATACAAGTTTGGTTTACGTATTGCTGGAGGAGCAATAGATCCAGGGACCATTGTGTATATCAGATTGAATACCCAAGCCCACAAGTCATCTAAATATCATATTCATAATACTTTTTATGAAGCCATGCATGTAAATAAGTTTGAGATCCCTCATCCCTCACAGAATTTATTTCTAGAATTAACCGGAGCAGTAGTATCTAGTCTTAAGATCACAGATTGTTATTTCTGTGGCGGAACCCAAATGGGAGATCAGTGGCCATGGGAAGCCCAAGAATTAAATTATTCTATGATTTATAATCAGACTGAATTACATAAGACAACCAGTGAATGGGTGTTAGCGCACTCAATCGTTGGACGTCTTTGCTATGCCAGAACTGGACCCCAGTTCACCCAGAAGGTAGGACAGCTGGTCTGTCTTAGCCAAAAGTACTATAATGCCACGACCAAAAAGATAGCATGGTGGTCAGGACTCAAACATCCTGAACCTCCTAACCCATTAGCCAGATTTCCTGAACTTGCTGGTTTATGGACTAACCTTGCCAAAGTCCAAGCCTGGCAAGCCCCACCTGGCCTATATTGGATCGGTGGAAACCGAGCATATGCACAACTCCCGCCACACTGGGGAGGAGCATGTGTCTTAGGAACCATCAGACCTTCTTTCTTCCTGTTAAACACCGAACATGGAGAACAATTAGGATACCCAGTATACACTACCCACCGACACAAAAGAGCACTAAGACAGAAGAGAGAGGCCTTACAGATAGGCAAGTGGGAGAAATGGCAAGGTGATGATTGGCCACCAGAAAGAATCATTGAATATTATGGACCCGCCACCTGGAATGATGATGGTATGTGGGGTTATCGGACCCGTGTCTATATGATTAATCGTATTATTCGCTTACAAGCGGTAGTTGAGATAATAACTAATGAGACTAGTCATGCACTTACACTTTTAGCTAGACAAAGTACACAGATGCGCACTGCGATATATCAGAACCGCTTAGCACTTGATTATTTGTTAGCAGCTGAAGGAGGAGTATGTGGTAAACTGAACTTAACCAATTGCTGTTTGAAAATAGATGATAAAGGTCAAGTAGTTGAAGAAATTGCTAAGGATATGCAAAGACATGCTTATGTGCCAGTGCAGACTTGGCACTCATTGAAATTTCCTAATTGGTTTGCTAACCTCTTTTCATGGGTGGGAGGATTTAAGACTTTCATCGTATTGGTACTAATCCTTGTTGCTGTTATTTTCTTATTACCATGTTTAATCCCATGTTGTATGCGTTCCATTCATAACACTATTGATAGTACAGTAGAGCGGAAGACCGCAACAAAAATCATGGCTTTATATACAGCTAGTCCTGGTAGAAATCCTTTAATCAGGATGTGATTCTTCAGAAAGTGATTTAATTCTCACACCTTATTAAGTAATAGGGTGAGATTAATCAAAGGGGGGAATGTGGCAGGTGCAGGCCTGTGACCCACGGTGTCTGAACATAAGCAGGCCAGCATGGCTAGCTTGACCTGTAAATGAGGCCTGTGGAGAGGCATATAGGATTGCACATCCCCCAATATGCTGCTATTGTAAGATAGAACTCAGTAGAAGTATTGAATTAGCTTAGGTAAGCAGAACTGCAGTATTGAAAGATGGAAAAATACAGAAAATACATGTTTAAAAGTTACTGATAAGAAAAAGTACATCTGCAAAGAAATAATTGGGAGTGCTGACAGATGAGTTGCAGAGCCCAGCTCCTCTGCACGTACAAATTGGTTCTATGGCCTTGAGAGTGTGAAAGTAACAAGTTGATGAACTGACCATTGTAATTGGGACTAGAAGGGGGGTATGCAGGTGTCATGCCCACTGGAGGGACATAATTGGATAAACTTATCAGTACCGGGACCAATAGAAGAGGTACGGGAGGTTACCGGGACCAATGAAGTGTTTTTCTATACCTAGAATGGAACAGAAGTCTATAAAAGTTGTTGTAATGCTAGAAAACTTGGCTCAGCCATTTTGAAATTGACTGGTTCGAGACTTGTGCACAAATAAATGATTTGGACCTTCTGAACAGACTCCTGGTATCATTGGTTTGTCTGCGCTTTGCTGCTACAATAACATAAGCAAAATTCACCCCTTCCTTTCTGAACACACTACTAAGACACTTATCCATTCTTTAGTCACCTCCTGTCTAGACTATTGCAACTTTCTCTTTGCTGGTCTCCCTCTAAATCATCTCTTTCCTCTTCATTCTGTTGAAAATTAAGCTGTGCGGCTAGTCTTCCACTAGTCTTGCTATGCTCATATAACCCCTCTTCTCAAGTCACTTCAATGGCTCCCTATCCATTTTCGTATCCAGTTCAAACTTCTTCTACTGACCTATAAGTGCCTTCATTCAGCTTCCTTTATCTCTCCCTACACCCCTCCTTGCTAACTCCGCTCTTCTGGCAGAGCCCTTCTATCTGTGCCCTTCTCTACCACTGCCAACTTCAGACTTTGATCTTTCCACCTAGCTGCTCTATATGCTTGGAACAAACTACCAGAGTCTATACATCAGGCTTCATCTCTGGCCCTTTTTAAATCCAAGCTAAAAACTCACCTCTTCGAGGCTGTTTTTGGATCCTGACCTGCTTAGTCTCCTGCTCTCCAACTATATGTTTCCTTACCATTCCCCTAAACATATCCTTGTCCCCAACTGTTTATTTTTATTTATTTAACAGGTTTTTTTTATACCACTTTTCATTTCAATCAAGGAAGTTTACACTGTAACTTAAACTTGGTAATCTTGTGTTGTCTATCTTGACTAGATTGCAAACTCTAACGAGTAGGGACCATCTCTTACATGTCTCTGTACAGAGCTGCATATGCCTTGTAGCATTATACACATGATCAGTAGTAGTTGTATAACTAACACAAATTTCTTGCAAATCTAAGTGAGGCAAGTTACACCTGCTCCAGAGCAGGCAATACTGCTACAACTAGATTCAGACTTGTTCATATGCCAGTATTTTATAACGTAAAGCACGCGCATGTTTGACTTTGAAGTACAGGCCCCAAAAACACACATGGCAATGCTCTTTGCCTGCGTGCAAGACTGTAGAATTATCTTCCACAGGCAGTGCATTTGAAGGTCATTGACAAAAATAAAATAAACCAATAAAAGAAAAATACTTCAGATTAGTTCCGAGCGTCTCTGCTCCTTTAGAAATTTTAAATAGCTAACAAGAGACAACAGTCCAGCAGCGAGTGAGGGGCTATCTGGTCTTTTGCACTGAATTCCACATGTATAATTATTTACCAGTTGGTGAATAGCTGTAGCTGTGCACTCAAAGAGCTCCTAGCTCTCAGAGATCTGGAGGCTAGCGCGTCAGATCTGGAAAAGCTAAGGGAGATAATGTTCTATACAGGAGACCTTCATGGATAGTGGAGCGGTCCCTCCTCCATTCTGGCTACCCTGTGCTGCCTCGCAGGAGAAAAGGCACGTGGAAGGAGAGAAGCAATTAGAAAGGCAGCAATCCTGTGACTATCCTTTTGTACTGGTATGTCTACAGGAGCCCATGCCAGGAGGAAAGAATTAGGACTACCATTGTAGTTGGTGATTCAGTCATTTGGAATGTAGATAACTGGGTGAGGATCATTTGGCAAGTTACCAAGCAACCACTTAGACAGGATTTTAGACAGTGCTAAGGAGAAGCTGGCTATCATGGTACCTGAGGGGAACCAATGACACGGGAAGGTACAGAAGGGAGGTTCTGGAAGCCAAATAAAGGATTATAGGTAGGCAGTCAAAATCCAAAACCTTTAGATCAGCATTTTACGTACAGAGACAAGTAGAGCTCTGGAATCTCAAAGTGTAGATGCGATGATAGTACAGGGAAGAAAGATTTTATTTGGTTAGGAACTAGGCAACATTTTGGGCAGTACTTTAACCAGGATGGAATCAGGCTGCTGGCACTAACCTTTAAAAAGGAGACAGAGCAGCTTTTAAACTAGGTCATGGGGAAAAGACAACGGTCACTCAAGAGCACATGGTTTAGACTGAGGTATCTTTGAAGGATGCTATCAAAACAGGAAAGTTAGGATATCCAGAAAGAAAATGCAAACGCAATGTGTGCCTTTGAGTCAGTCCTGACTCCTGGTGACCCAGAAGCTCCAGGGTTTTCTTGGCAGTGTCACCAGAAGTAGGTTGCCAGGCCTTTCTTCTGAGGCAATGGAGAGTTAAGTGACTTGCCCAAGGCCACAAGGAGTGCTAGTGGGAAATGAACCCTGGTTGCTTGGTTACCAAGCCAGTGTTCTAACCATTAGGCTACTCCTCCAAAAAGAGAGGCTGCAATAAAAGTAGAAATAGCCTAGGTGCCTTTAAGTAAAGAGCAGACATCGCTGACAGATTCCAAATTATCCCTGTCAACTGCTAGGAAGAAATCCAACAAAAAACACACCTTGAAATGTCTGTATACAAAAGCTTACTTAGATATAGACTTAGATCTGCCTGTGCACCTGGGCAGCAAGTGTTATTCAGCATGTATAGGACGATTGTTTCCATTTCTTCCCAGTTGATTCCAAGGTACTGAAGATCCTCTTTGAATGTACTACACCATATCGTCTTTGGTCTTCGTCTTTTCTCTTCCCACCTGCTGGTGTTCACTGCATTGTGATTTAGGGATGTTGATGATTAAGCAGCATTACAATGTGTCCAGCCAACTCAGACTCTTCGCTTAGCTACAATTTCCTGGAGCCTTCATGAGTCAATTACTCCTCAAGGGAGTAATTAACTCAAGGGAGGCATAGCCTAGTGGTTGGGGCAAGGTACCACAGGCCAGAAGGTAGGTGGTTCAAATCCCACTAGAGGACAGCAACCTTGGGCCAGAAGTGTAGCAGCAGAGTGCAGACAAACCAATAATACCAGGAGTCTGTTCAGAAGGTCCAAATCATTTATTTGTGCACAAGTCTCAAGCAAAGTCAATTTCAAAATGGCTGAGCAAAGTTCTCTGGCAATACAACAACTTTTATAGACTTTTGCTCTATTCTAGGTATAGCAAGACATATCATTGGTCCCGGTACTCTCCCGTACCCCTTCTATTGGTCCCGGTACTGATATGATTATCCAATTATGTTCTTTCAGTGGGCTCAGCACCTGCTTACCCCCCTTCTAGTCCCAATTACAATGGCCTGTTCACCAACTTGTTACTTTCCTACTTTCAAGGCTATTGGGCTAGTTAATACGTGCAGGGGAGCAGGGCTCTGTAACTTATCTGTCAGCAGTCTTAATTAAATCCCTCACAACTGTATTCTCTTATCAGTGACTTTTAAACATGTTTTTCTGTATTTTTCCATCTTCCAGTTCTGCTTGTCTAAGCTAATTCAATACTCTTGCTATGTTCCAGCTCTACAGGAGCATATTGGGGGATGTGCAATTCCCATAGGCCTCTTCACTAGCTTCATTTACAGGTCAAGCTAGCTAGGCTCGCTTGCTTATATCAGACAATGTGGATCACAGGCCTTCACCTGCCATATTCCCCCCTTTGATTAATCTCACCCTATTATTTAATACAGTGTGAGAATTAAATCACCTCAAAATCGTTATGCTGTAATCATAGAATTCCAACTATATGTAGGAGATTTTGGTTGGTACAAGGCCATAATCTTAGTTGCGGTCTTCCGCTCTACTGTACTTTCAATAGTACTATGGATAGATTGTATACAACATGGGATTAGACATGGTAATAACAAAATAACAGCAACAAGTATTAGTACTAATATAAGGAAAGTTTTAAGTCCTCCCAGCCATGAGAAAAGGTTAGCAAACCAATTAGGGAATTTCAGTGAGTGCCAAGTCTGCACTGGCACATAAGCATGTCTTTGCATATCCTTAGCAATTTCTTCAACTACTTGACCTTTATCATCTATTTTTAAACAACAATTGGTTAAATTCAGCTTACCACATACTCCTCCTTCAGCTGCTAACAAATAATCAAGTGCTAAGCGATTCTGGTATATAGCAGTGCGCATTTGAGTACTTTGTCTAGCTAAAAGCGTAAGAGCTTGGCTAGTTTCATTGGTTATTATTTCAACTACTGCTTGCAAGCGAATAATACGATTAATCATGTAGACTGGGGTTCGATAACCATACATACCATCATCATTCCAAGTGGCAGGCCCATAATACTCAATGATTCTCTCTGGTGGCCAATCATCACCCTTCCACTTCTCCCACTTGCCTACTTGGAGGGGTGATCTCTTCTGTCGTAGTGCTCTTTTGTATCTGTGGGTAGTGTATACTGGGTATCTTAATTGTTCTCCATGTTCAGTGTTTAACAGGAAGAAAGAAGGTCTGATGGTCCCTAAGACACATGCTCCTCCCCATTGTGGCGGGAGTCGTGCATACGCTCGGTTTCCACAGATCCAATATAGGCCAGGTGGGGCTTGCCAGACATGGGTTTTGGCAAGATTAGTCCATAAATCAGCAAGTTCAGGAAATCTGGCTAATGGGTTAGGAGGTTCAGGGTGTTTGATTCCTGACCACCATGACGTCTTTTTGGTAGTGGCATTATAGAATTTCTGGCTAAGACAGACCAGCTGTCCTACCTGTTGGGTGAACTGAGGCCCAGTTCTGGTATAGCAAAGACGTCCAACAATTGAGTGCGCTAACACCCATTCGCTAGTAGTCTTGTGTAATTCAGTCTGATTGTAAGTCAGAGAATAATTTAATTCTTGAGCTTCCCATGGCCACTGGTCACCCATTTGGGTTCCGCCACAGAAATAACAATCTGAGATTTTGAGACTAGATGCTACTGCTCCGGCTAATTCTAAAAATAAATTCTGAGAAGGATGAGGGATTTCAAACTTATTTACATGCATGGCCTCATAGAAGGTGTTATGGATATGATATTTAGATGACTTGTGGGCTTGGGTATTCAATCTTATATACACAATGGTTCCCGGATCTACTGCTCCACCGGCAATACGTAAACCAAACTTGTATCCTTGTTTCCATGCATTAGGATTGCGTATCTGTAAGTGTAAGGGGTTACAAGCATCTTTCTGACAATTGTCATCTGTTGTTGACTTGGTTAGAGTGGCCATTCGTTTATCTATCTTTTCGTGAACTATACCATCATTCCATGTAGCATAAAAAACACATTCCCAATTTGGGCAATAGTAATCTGCTTCTGGGGCAGTACTATAACCTGGTTCCTTTCTACCTGTACACTTTCTCCATCCTATGGCACCTTCTGGGCACATATACTTATGGTCATTTCGATACGCTTTTTCCCAGGTACCACAGTTGGAGCGACTATCTCTGTTTATAACATGACAGGCATCGAAATTCAAAACAACAGGTCTACTAGTATCCTTAAGTGGTTGTGTAGCAGTTATTATAGGTCCATCTGCATCCTTCCATCGTATTTCCAACGTGTAATAGGATGGATTCTGATGCGGATTATAGCATACTCTAGATTTACCATTAGTGCAAACATTTAGTTCAGTGGTGTTATATATACACCGAGTCACTTTACCAGTGCAGGTATAATAAGAATGGTAAATCAAAGTCGGAGTTACTTTCAGTCCAGTTCGAGTAGAAGTAATGCAGGCAGTGCATGGAGGTAAGGCATAAGTCAGTTCAAAGCCTCCAAAACAGGCAACCAGGGCAAAGCAAAGGTAAAAATACATGTTGATTGGAGTTCTTCTGAATCCTCAGCTTGCAGATCTTGACCTCGACGTTCTTTTCTTCGTCCCGTTCGCTAATGAAGCAATTCAACGGGTGCTGAGTGTTGATTGGAGATCCTCAAGTTGTCCATCACACATCAACCAACTTAGCAATTTCAGTTGGCTGTTTTGAAATAGGGTTAATCAATGTAGTATCAAAGTAGTGTGCAAAATCACACACAGATTGGGTTCGTTGAAACAAAACTGTTGCTGTATGGAAAACAGCAATCCTCTTCGAAAGACTTGGCTACTGCAAGGCACGGTGACAAAGTGTCTAAGTTGCTGGTTGCCGTCTCAGAGTAACTCGCAAAGGTGCATCAAGATGCTGTTCTGCTGTCCACTGCTCAGGTTCAGGATCAGCGGCGGGCTTGACTCTGCTGTGGTGGATCCAGGCGTCGATCTCTGCTACCTTTACTGCAGTTGGGGTAGACAGGATGACGGTGTATGGTCCCTTCCAATGGGGTTCCAACGGTGTCTTCTTCCAATCTTTGATCCACACCGAGGTACCAGGCTGGTAGGGATGCAGAGGTTCCGTCAAGTTGATAGGCAACTGGTCTTGGATCCACGCATGGAGAGTCTGCAGAACAAAACTAAGAGATAGGAGTTCTTGTCTGGTTATTTCTGAACCAATTTGGGCTAGACTTCCTTTAATTCCCTGCACTATTGGTGGGGGTTTACCATACAGAACTTCAAAAGGGGAAAATCCTGTTGATTTTACAGGAGCTGAGCGTATTCTGAGTAAAGCTATTGGGAGCACTTGGGGTCACTTTAGGTGTGTCTCCTGACAAAGCTTAGACATTTGGGCTTTTAGGGTAAGATTCATTCGCTCAACTTTCCCTGAACTCTGGGGCCTATATGCAGTGTGGAGCTTCCATTGTATCTGCAAAGCTTTTGCTAACTGTTGAGTAACCTGGGAGACAAATGAGGGTCCATTGTCTGACCCTATTACTGCTGGAATTCCAAACCTAGGGACAATCTCTCTCATTAAAACTTTGGTAACTTCTCGAGCTTTCTCAGTTCTGGTTGGGAAGGCTTCTACCCACCCAGAGAAAGTACAGACTAATACTAATAGGTAATGATATCCATTGGCTCTTGGCATTTCGGTAAAATCAATTTGGAGGTGGTGCATGGGGGTTACACCTCCTGACTGAACTCGGGGTGCCGTTATAAGGCCTTGCTTGGCATTATTTTTGGCACAAGTTAGACATTGCCGTGCTACTGAAGCTGATATGGTTGTCAATAGAGTAATGTAAAAATGTGGTCTGAGTGCTTTTTCCATAGCACTTTTCCCATAGTGGGTGGCTTCGTGAAAGGCTTTGACAAAGGATGGTCCTAACAGTTCGGGAATTACTATTCGTCCAAGGGTTGACTGCCCTCTGCTGGTGGCAGCTCAATCCATCCATCTTTCAGTACTCCATCTTCCTTGTTACAATAGTAATCTAATTCTTTGGTGGTATATCGTGGTGTCCATAAATTTAAAGGTACCGGAAACAATGCTGCTTGCATTGGCATAGCTTGTGGTGTAATTTGTCCTGTCATAGCTGCTTGTCGTGCTGAGGCATCCGCAAACCTATTCCCTCGGGCCACTTCTCCTTTTCCTGCTTGATGTCCTCTACAATGCATGGCAGCTACACGAGTTGGGGCCCATACTGCATCAAGTAACATCAGTATCTCGGGGCCAAACTTGACTGATTTTCCTCCGGATGTGATGAGCCCCCGTTCTTTATAGAGAGCTCCATGGGCATGTAGGGTGGTGAAGGCATATTTAGAGTCTGTATATACATTTAACAGAAGATTTGTACCTAGTAATAATGCTCGGGTAAGTGCTATCAATTCCGCTTTCTGGGCTGATGTGCCTGAGGCTAGAGCTGATGACTCGACTACTTCATGTTGAGTGACAACTGAATATCCGGCACAGCGTCGTCCATCGAGGATGAGACTGCTCCCATCAACATAATAAATCTGGTCAGGATTATCTATGGGCACATCTGTCAGGTCAGGTCGGCTGGAGAATAGTGTCCATGACTTCGATACAGTCATGTTCTGGGAGTTCTTCACTAATGGGTATCAAGGTAGCTGGATTCAAGGCATGACTCACTTCCAGTTGTATCTGTGGGTTTTCACACAACATGCTCTGATATTTCAACATTCGGGAATTGGTGAGCCAATAATTTGCTTTTTGTTCCATGAGGGCAAGAACTGCATGTGGCACAGTGACTCGTAGATTCTGTCCTAATGTGAGTTTGTCTGCTTCACTCACTAGTAATGCTGTAGCTGCGACTGCTCTCAGGCAAAGTGGCCATCCCTTGGCCACAGTGTCCAATTGTTTCGATAGGTATGCTACAGGTCGCTCCCAATTTCCCAATTTCTGAGTCAACATGCCTAAGGCATTTCCTTGTGCTTCATGTAGAAACAAGTGGAAAGGCTTGTGAACATCTGGTAGTCCAAGTGCTGGTGATGACATTAATTCTTCCTTTAACTTCTTGAAGGCTGTATCCTGCTCAAGTCCCCACTCCAGTGGCGACTTTTCTTCTCCTTTTGTGGCTTCATATAATGGTTTGGCAATTTGGGCAAAGTTGGGTATCCAGATTCGGCAATATCCTGCCGCTCTCAGAAAGGCTCTGACCTGCTTTCTGGTTGTTGGGGTTGGAATTCTGCATACTGCTTCTTTTCTCTCTCTGCCTAATCTTCGGCTTCCTTGGGTTATACGAAAACCCAAGTATTTCACTTCTTTTTGGCATAGTTGGGCTTTTGCTCTGGAAACTTTGTATCCAGCTTCATCTAGTAACTACAAGAGATCTTTGGTGGCTTGTATACATTCACGTTCTGATACGGCAGCTATCAGCAGATCGTCCACATATTGGAGAAGCACTCTCTTCCCCGGGGCCACTGGATAGCTTGAAAGGTCTTGATTCAGTGCAGCACTAAAGATGGTAGGCGAATTCTTGAATCCTTGGGGTAATCGTGTCCATGTGAGTTGGCCCCCCCTTCCAGAGATAGGGTCCTGCCATTCAAAAGCAAACAATATTTGACTTACAGGGGCTAATCTTATGCAAAAGAATGCATCTTTTAGATCTAGTACAGTAAAATGGGTAGCTTCAGCAGGTATCAGTCCTAGAAGAGTGTAAGGATTGGGTACAACTGGATGTATAGTTTCAACTGCGTCATTCACTCTCCTTAAGTCTTGCACTGGGCGGTAATCATCTGTCCCAGGTTTCTTTACTGGCAAAAGTGGAGTGTTCCATGGGGATTGACATACTTTTAGTAGGCCATATTCGAGTAATCTTTGCAAGTGGCGATGAATGCCTTCAATTGCAGCTCTTGGGAGAGGGTACTGTTTGACATGTACTGGTGTAGCACTAGGCTTAAGGGTTACAATTACCGGAGCTATATGTTTGGCTAGACCTGGAGGACTGCCTTCTGCCCATACTCCAGGTGGTGCATGGATGTTCTTTAAAGTTTGTTCGAAATAAGTGTCTCGGACAGAGTCATCAATGTAATACCTCCATTCTTCTTCTCGGGGAACTGTCAGCAGCATTATTCCTGCTGGTTTGACTTGGGGATTTACTGTCATTTGCATTTCTCCTTTTTCAGAGAAAGATATTTGTGCTTGAAGTTTGGCTAACATATCTCGTCCCAGTAGTGGCACTGGACATTCGGGCATGTAAAGGAATTGATGAGTTATTTGCTGTCCTCCCAGACTGCATACACGATTCTGAAGAAAAGATTTTGTAGCTTTGGCACCAGTTGCTCTTATAATGGTGACTGCTTTCGTAGAAAACGGGGCTATCTTTTTGTCTACTACTGAATGTTCTGCCCCAGTATCAATCATAAAGTTCATAACTTGGTCTCCTATTTGTATTCCGACCATAGGCTCCTGGAGACCTAAAGCAAACTCGGAGCCCGGTCTGTCCTAATCCACGTCAACATCATCATGGGCTGTCGTAGTCAATGCTTGTATTGCTCCTCCTCTTTCTCGCTGGAATTGTTCTCGATTGGCTCCTCCGCGGTTTCGGGGACGGCCTCGCCTTTCTTCTCTCCACTGATGATTGTTTTCGTCATCTTGCTGGGCGTCTTCGAGTTGCGGGCATGCATCTCTCCAATGTCCTTCCTCTCTGCAATAGGCGCATTGGTTCACGCCTAGTTGGGGCCGGCTTCCACCTCGGCCCCGCCTCCTTCCTCTGCTCCGTCGACTAGGGGTACCTCCCCTTTTCTGTTCAACTATGGCCGCAGCCAAAAAATCAGCTTTCTTCTTCATCTTTCGATCACATTCTCTCTGCCTTTCATTATCACGATTCACATACACTTTATGGGCGACTTCCAATAACTGAGTTGTATTCATGCCCACAAACCCTTCTAATTTTTGTAATTTACGTCTGATGTCTGGTTGAGACTGGTTTACAAAAGCAGAATTCACCATACATAAACTTCCTGGTGCCTCGGGATCATAGGGAGTATACATTCTGTATGCTTCAGTTAATCTCTCATGAAATTCTGCGGGGCTCTCATCTATACCTTGGATAACTCCTGCAACTTTGGAAAGGTTCATAGCTTTCTGGCCCCCCCCTTTTCAGACCTTGTAAAAAGCCTTGGCGAAAACGGGCTAGGGCTGTGGATCCTAGCTCTGTATTTGGATCCCATCGGGGGTCTTCATTCGGGAATTCTCTATGGGCCGCTTCCCGATGGTCTATTCTTCCCGTCCCTGGTCCCGGAGCTACAGGGTTATCCGCCAGCCAATCAATAGCTGCTTTTCTAATTCGTGCCCGCTCCTCTGTCGTGAATAGAGTGGTCAGGAGCTGGAGGCAATCTGCCCAAGTTGGTTGGTGGGTTTCCATAATAGTAGTCACTAATTCTGTAAGCTCTAAGGGTTTATTGGTATAGGAGGCATAATGTGTCCTCCAATTTAACAAGTCAGTTGTAGAGAAAGGGACATACACATAGCTTAGGGGTCCCGCTACCACCTCATCATCATCATTCTTTACGGGCACTCCCGGGACTTGCCGTAAGGGCATCATCTTGGCAGTAGATGTCTTTTGAGATCTAAGGGATATTTTCGTAACTGTCCTATCAGGGGTCACCTTCTTCTTCTCTACGTGTTTCACTTTAGGTGCACTTTTACTTTTTACTGGCAAACTAGTGCTGGCAACCATTTTTACACTGTCAGTATCGCTTATGGAAGTTTCAGTTTCTAATTGCTCTGTTTCTGTATCTGACTCTCCTTTTTCTGTCCCGGAAGAATCATCTTCAATTAAAGGGGGCTCTTCTTCCTGCTCTTTAGGTAATAGCTCAGGGGTGGGGTCCCGTTCCCGCTGTCTCGGGGTTTCTGGGGCGGGATGCCGGGCGGCTCTTACTGGGCCTGGGGTTTGAGGCTGCGGGGGCTCTGTTTTCATTTCTGGGGAATCAGGATCTACCAGGATGGGCTTCTTCCTGGAATTCTTATCCTTCCCTTTCGTTCTAGGCTGTTCTATTTTCTGACTATAATCTGTCTTCGCTAACATTATTCTGCACTGTTCTTCATAACAGCGCTGCGCCCAAGGGGGCGGATCTTCACAAATACTTAACCAGGAATCTATATAGGGGTACTGATCGGGGTGCGCTATCCGCACTCTACGGTGTACTAACTGGATAATTCATACATTAAAAGTTCCCTCTCGGGGCCAGGTAGGGTCTAGATCGGGCCACTCCCTAGTACACAAAATCTGTAAACGGGCGGCAGTCATTTTAATACCATAATCTCCAGAATATCCCTCTTTAAAATGTGCGATCATACATTCTAATGGAGTGTTCCTAGTAGACCCCGCCCCTCCCATTTCGATGTGTGTGCGCAACAACAAACAAAAGGGAAAAGGAGGGCAGACCGTGGGTAAGGGGTCCTCACGGCCCTGGAAACGTATAAGAAGAACAAGTAACGAGACAAGACGACAATCGCTTCCCCCTTTTTGCGACCTGAACGCGGTCGCCCGGTCAGGAAATGCGCTACTCAGGGGTCCGCCTTCGCTTGGTCCGTGCTGCCAGACCTCTCATTCACACTTCATTCACACAATCATGCTAGCAACGTATCCCAGAATGCATTCGTTTCTATCTATTCTGACTAGTCTTATTCAATTTCTAAAATACAAGAAGATGGGGGTTTCGCCCTGCGAATACTCATGCGGGGTTACTCGGCCCGTCTTGGAGAGGTGATCAAGCTCTCTTACCAATTTCCAAGTTCCAAGTTCAAATGGCAGCACTGCTCTTTCTTATCTGTCTAGACATAACAAATCAAAACTCTACTCACCGGATCCGGTCCTCAAACTTCCCAAGCAGGCGCATGAGTTGGACCTCGGACTCCCCTCACTCGGGTTCGAGGCGTTGGCTCCAGCCGGGCCCGGCACCCGCCGAGGTCCAACCAGCTCCCTCCGATGCAAGGGACCGGCGGCGCCAGGGAGTAGCCCCCGTCGGAAGGGCGCGATCCCGGCAGGACCAAGCCTATAGAGGCGGAAAGTCGTGGTATATTGCCCTATATACACTCTGATTCCACAACTTCCCGGCCAACGCACCAAGAATATGTAGCAGCAGAGCGCAGACAAACCAATAATACCAGGAGTCTGTTCAGAAGGTCCAAATCATTTATTTGTGCACAAGTCTCAAGCAAAGTCAATTTCAAAATGGCTGAGCAAAGTTCTCTGGCAATACAACAACTTTTATAGACTTTTGCTCTATTCTAGGTATAGCAAGACATATCATTGGTCCCGGTACTCTCCCGTACCCCTTCTATTGGTCCCGGTACTGATATGATTATCCAATTATGTTCTTTCAGTGGGCTCAGCACCTGCTTACCCCCCTTCTAGTCCCAATTACAATGGCCTGTTCACCAACTTGTTACTTTCCTACTTTCAAGGCTATTGGGCTAGTTAATACGTGCAGGGGAGCAGGGCTCTGTAACTTATCTGTCAGCAGTCTTAATTAAATCCCTCACAACTGTATTCTCTTATCAGTGACTTTTAAACATGTTTTTCTGTATTTTTCCATCTTCCAGTTCTGCTTGTCTAAGCTAATTCAATACTCTTGCTATGTTCCAGCTCTACAGGAGCATATTGGGGGATGTGCAATTCCCATAGGCCTCTTCACTAGCTTCATTTACAGGTCAAGCTAGCTAGGCTCGCTTGCTTATATCAGACAATGTGGATCACAGGCCTTCACCTGCCACAGAAGGACTGGGGTTTCTAGTCCCACAGGTGCTCCTTGTGGTCTTGGGCAAGCCACTTAACCCTCCATTGCCCATATTCCCTGTAAGTATTAGTGTATGTGTGTTGTATTCCCCCAACCACTTTGAGCTGGTGAAAAGTGGGATATAAATGCAGCTATATAAATAAAATTTGTAATGTGGTCCTGATAGGTGACACCAAGGATTCTTTGCAGGTACTGCTGATGGACTACATCCCATCTATGTGCTATCTCTGTAATAATATTTCATGCTAGAAGTCTGAAATCTAAGGTGGGAGAGCTGGAATGTATAGCACTGAATGAAGAGGTAGATATAATTGGCATCGTGGAGACCTGATGGAAGGAGGATAACCAATGGGACACTGATACAAATTGGCAGAGGAGCAGTGTCATATGCTAAAGAAAGCATTGAATCAAACAGAGTAAAAGTTCTGCAGAAAACAAAATGCACTGTACAATTTAGATTGTGAATAATATGCTGAAATACTTTCTCAGTATGCAGTGGCAGTCAAGAAAGCTAATAGACTGCTAGGAATACTCCTGCTGCAATTCTGCACACAATACTTCAAAACTTTGCACTCTTTGGTGATGGTTTTTTTTCTGCATTGTATTTTAGTTATTCATCACTCTAAAACAATATCCTTTGTTATTTTGACAAACAAAATATGCAGAATTTTCCATAATTCAGACCCTTTGACACAGAAGTTTGAATTTTGTTTGCAGAATTCCAGCAGGAATGTAGGAATTGTAAGGAAAGGGAATGCAAAATCAAAAAAAGCGAACATCATAATACCTCTGCATTGCTCCATGATTCAACCACAACTTGAATATTGTGTATAATTCTGGTTACCCCATCTCAGACAAGTCCTAGCAGAATTAGAAAAGCTACAGAGATGGTCAGCCAACATGATAAAGAGATTTGAATGACTCCTCTGTGAGGAAAGGCTAAAGAGGTCAGAGTTCTTCAGGTTTGAGAGGAGCTAGTTCAGGGTAGAGGTGAAGAGATCTATAAAATAAAGAGTGTAGTGGAACAGGTACATGTGAATCATTGGTGTACTCTTTCAAAAAGTACAAAACCTAGAGGACATATAATGAATAAATCAGAGAAAATATTTTAAGCTCTGGAATTTGCTGCTGGATGATGTGGTAAAATCTGTTAGTGTAGCTGGGTTTAGAAAAGGTTTGTACATGTTCTCCAGGACCAAGCAGGAAGTCAGTCCTCACATATGGGTGACATCGACGCCGATGGAGCCCCTGCGGAGCATTTCCCCAGCTTTCTATGAAAGCCTTTGGGAATGCAGGCATGCATGCGCGGTCCCCTTCCTGCCTAAAGGTGCCATCTTGCTCAGTCTCTCTTTTTCCGTGGAGCCCGTCGGACGTTTGTCCTAGTTCACCCGGAAAATAGCTAGATTTTTTCTTCAAATCCTTGTGATTTCTTCGCGTTTTTTTCTCTGGTTCGATGCCGGTTCCTCTTCTCGCCGGGTTCGGTACACCGGTATCGAGCCCGATCTTATTTTTTTGGTTTTTGCCCTTCGTGGCTGGCGTTCGCGCCCTTTTTTTCCTTTTCCCTGGAAGGCCGGTCCTTTGACCTCGCGGGGACTCTTTTTTCCCTGATGGCTTCCAGTGGTTTTAAGAAGTGTGATCGGTGCAAGAAACGAATGTCTCTCACCGACACACACGACTGCTGCCTTCGGTGCCTTGGTCCTGATCATGATTCTAAGATCTGTGGACCGTGTGGGAAAATGTCAACGAAGGCACTGCGAAGTCGTCAGCATCAAAAGGAAAGGCTTTTCTCCGATTCGGCCTCCGGCCGGGCCCGGACCTCGTCTGAGGCCTCGACGTCTCGGGAGTCTTACTCCGAGCATCGTTGGGGTTCCTCGGAGGGGGGGTCCCCTGAGCGGGAGCGAAAAAGGAAGAAGCGGCTCGCGAGGGCGGCGTCGGTAGAGGTCCCTGGCTCCTCGAGGGCTAGGTCTCGGACCCCTGACCGCCGTCCCGGGCCCGTGGAACAGGAGAAGCCATCAAAAGTACCTCGAGTGGAGCCGGAGTCGGCTGGACACGTAAGTCCTGTTGTCCTCGAGGACTCTCCTCCCAGGGAGCCGCTGCCGGGCCCGGTGCTGCCGGGGCCCGAGTCGGTGGCTGCTGAGTCTCCTGAGCTGGGTCTCAGGCTGACAGCCTTGGAGTGCAGACTATCTGCCTTCATGGATCAGCAGCGGGTGCTGATGGCCAGCCTCGCTGGCGCATCTGCCCCGACCACCGGGACATCGATGTCAAAGTCAACCCCGGAGACCGAGCCGATACTCGAGACCATGAAGGCTCGAGGTCATCCTCGGTCACGGTCACCCTCGACCTCCCGGTCGGGAATGAGGGCGTCGACGCCGGTGCCTTCGGCGTCAGGGCGGGTGCTGCCGGGCCCCGCGCGGTCGGAGCCTGACTCCTCTTTGGACGAGTCCGCCTGGGAGTTGGAGGACGAGGAGTCCCCCGATACCTTCAAGACTCGGTGCATCCCGTCGGACTCACCGCAGTCTGAGCCCTGGAGTAGGTCCCCTCCGGAGGATACTCGGTTCTTGGAGTTCGTTAGGGATATGGCCACTGCTTTGGAAATCCCGGCGGATCCCGAGGAGGAGCCTGAGCCGAAGAGCTCGAGGCACTCCAGTATGACTCTCCTCCGAAGGAGGCCTTTACTGTGCCAGTTCCTCCGATGCTGGAACGGCTCCTCTTCCGGATGTGGGAGCACCGGCCTCGGCGCCAGTTCTCAGCAAGCGGGTCGATTCCATTTATTGACTCCGTAAGAGCCCTGGTTTTCAAAAGGCGCAGCTACCACATCATTCCATGGTGGTGGAATCGGCCATGCATCGTCTGAAAAGTCAGAAGATGCACTCCGCGGTGCCCCCTGGCAGCGAGGCCCGGAACCTGGATGCGTTTGGTAGAAAGTGCTTCCAGGGCTCAATGCTTGCTTGCTGTGTCCAGTCTTACCAGCTGTACATGGGCATGTACTTGCGGGACCTGGCAAAGGAGCTTGCCGGGTTCTCTGCTGGTCTCTCCGGGGAACCTTTGCAGAGGTTCAAGTCCTTGTCTTCGGGGATCCGGGAATGCTCTAAGTTCATGTCCCGAGCGGCCTACGATGGCTTCGAGGCCTCGGCCCGTGTTGCGGCAGCCGACATTGCGGCTCGACGCCAGGCATGGCTGCAGTCATCGGACCTCGAGCCATGGGTTCAGGACAAGTTGGTCGATATTAAAATGTAAACCACGAAAGTGGTAGAACATGTGGTAAATCCTTTAGAAATCTGTGTTATTGTTGTGTGTGGAATCTGCCATTGATTTCCCTCTATTGATTGCTGACATAAATCACATGCCAATCCCTTGGAACATCGAAAATGCCCAATTGGAAGATCATCTGAACCCTGCAAGGGATTGGCATGTGATTTATGTCAGCAGGACCTTTGCTCATTTGCGCTCAGGCACATGTTGCTCAGGGCGGTTTATCTCCCTGGCCAGGAAAATTACCTGGCAGACAGGTTGAGCAGGATTCTGCAGCCCCACGAATGGCAGCTCCACCCTTGGTGTTTCAGAAAATTTTCCTGAGATGGGGACTTCCATCCATAGATCTATTTGCCAGTCCCCTGAACAGACAGCTGCCCAGGTTCTGCTCCAGGCAACCGCATCCTCTGAGGCTAGCAGCAGATGCTTTTCTGATTTCCTGGTCCCAGGACCTCCTGTATGCGTTTCCTCCCACACCTCTGGTGGCCCGAACCCTGTTCAAGATTCTACAGGACCAGGCCTCGGACCTTCTGGTAGCCCCCAGGTGGCCAAGGCAACCTTGGTTCCCACTTCTGCTTCAACTAGCAGTGGACACTCCACTACCTCTAGGGTTGCAGCCCAACCTTCTTTCTCAGGACCAGGGGTCTCTTCTGCACCCCAATCTCAAATCTCTCAATTTGATGGCCTGGAAGCTGCAAGGGTAGATTTGGCTCCTTGGGGGCTACCTCCTGAAGTTGAAGAGGTCATCCTGGCCTCTAGGAAGCAGTCCATTAGAAAAACCTATGCCCTGAAGTGGAAGAGGTTTTCTGTTTGGTGTCAGCTGCGTACAGGGGATCCTTTCTCCTGTGCTGTACCAGTGGTGCTTCAGTACCTGCTGCACTTATCCAATCAAGGCCTTAAGTCCAATTCTGTTCGGGTCCACGTCTCAGCTCTAGCAGCTCACCACTCACTGGTGGAAGGACACTCTCTGTCAGTTCACCCCTTGGTGTCCCGGTTTCTCAGAGGTTTGCTCTTGCTCAAGCCTCCTGTCCGTCCTTCAGCTCCTGAGTGGGAGTTGAATGTGGTCTTGCAGCAACTTACTCGCCCACCTTTTGAGCCGATGGCTACTTGTCCTCTCCGCTTCCTTTCCTGGAAGACACTCTTCCTAGTAGCCTTAACCTCGGCCAGATGGGTGAGTGAGCTTCAGGCCCTGGTCTGTGACAGGCCTTACACCCGCTTCTATAGGAACAGGGTAGTCCTTAGGACTCATCCAAAGTTCCTCCCTAAGGTTGTCTCCTGTTTCCACCTCAACCAGGAGGTGGTTCTTCCAACATTCTTCCCTAGGCCTCATGCAAGCCAGGCTGAAGCGGTTCTGCATACCCTGGACTGTAGGAGGGCCTTATCCTTCTACCTTGACCGTACGCGAGCTGAGCGGAAGAGCTCTAAGCGCCGGCAGGCAAGGCTTCTCCACGCGCTGAGCCAGGCGCTCCCCCGGATCCGTTCACAGCTTACTAGGACGGATTTCGGGCGCCAGTCCTCTCTCCCCAAAAGATGAACAAAAAACAACAAACCGCTATGCTAGTCCACCCCAACTGGAAAATGGAGGACCTCAGGGCAAGGGCAGCCGTGAAGTGCAACCGGCTCTGCAGCCAAGTAACCACTCTCGAGCAGTGCCTTAAAGGGGCCCTTACCCCTTTTTTTTTTTTTTGTTGTTCCCAAGGAAATCTGAAAACTTATAAACTGCTAACCCCCTACTTAATCGTTTCTCCAGTGAGCCCCAGAATCTCCTGGGCCCACCAACCTCCTAGCTGCTTTGGAGACTGTTAAACTGGTGTGAAGAGGAGGAGCCAGGCTTTATATACCGATGACATCACAAGAATAAGGTTTCTCAGTCTCCAAAGCTGCTAGAGGAGGTTGACAACCCAGATATTCCGGGACCAGACTGGAGGGACGATCAGGAATTTGGGGTTAGCTGTGTCCAAGCGTACCTTGTCCATATGGGTGGCTGACTGTATCACCTGGGCTTACAGGGTGGCTGACCTTCCCTTGCAGGGTCGGGTCACGGCCCACCGTGTAAGGGCTATGGCTGCCTCAGTAGCTCATCTTCGCTCTGTACCGTTGGCAGACATCTGCAGGGCTGCAACTTGGTCCTCAAGCCAGAATTTTGCGGCCCATTACTGCCTGGAGAGGGAGTCCCGTAGTCCTGGAGGGAGACCAGGCAGTACTCCGGAATCTCTTTGAGGTTTAGGCAACTCCTGCCCTCCAGCCCTCCGTTGGGCTACCGGTGGCGGTTCTTTCAGTGAAAAGCCTTTCTTTGATGCTGGGACTAGAGGGAGTTCTCTTGTTTAGCCTGGGTTCCTTGGTAGCCCAGAGCTAGGGAGTCACCCATATGTGAGGACTGACTTCCTGCTTGGTCCTGGAGAAAGAGTAGTTACTCACCTGTAACAGGTGTTCTCCAGGAGCAGCAGGAATCAGTCCTCACAACCCTCCCTCCTCCCCTGGGAGTTGCAGTTGTACATAGTTTATTTTACATTTTTGTGTGCTGTTTTTTAGCTATGTCATTTGACTGAGCAAGATGGCACCTTTAGGCGGGAAGGGGACCGCACATGCGTGCAGTATTCCCAAAGGCTTTCATAGAAAGCTGGGGAAATGCTCCGCAAGGGCTCTATCGACGTCGATGTCACCCATATGTGAGGACCGATTCCTGCTGCTCCTGGAGAACACCTGTTACAGGTGAGTAACTATTCTTTCCTGGAGGACCATAAACCATTAAGGAAGACCTGGGGATAGCCACTGTTTGCCGCTGGCATAACCAGCATGGAATTTGTCTACTGTGGTCTTTTTCTGTCATCATATTTCTATGTTTCTATAAAGGTAAAAAGGGGACTGTTGTAGTTGTTGATATGGAAGGACAGACTAGATAGGCCATGTGGTCTTTTTCTGTCATCATATTTCTATGTTTCTATAAAGGTAAAAAGGGGACTGTTGTAGTTGTTGATATGGAAGGACAGACTAGATAGGCCATGTGGTCTTTTTCTGTCATCATATTTCTATGTTTCTATAAAGGTAAAAAGGGGACTGTTGTAGTTGTTGATATGGAAGGACAGACTAGATAGGCCATGTGGTCTTTTTCTGTCATCATATTTCTATGTTTCTATAAAGGTAAAAAGGGGACTGTTGTAGTTGTTGATATGGAAGGACAGACTAGATAGGCCATGTGGTCTTTTTCTGTCATGATATTTCTATGTTTTTACTTTTTGGGATCCTGCCGGGTATTGTGGCCTGAACTGGGCACTGTTGGAAACAGGATACTTAACTTGATGGACCTTTGGTATAACCCGGTATGGCAATTCTTATGTTTTTACGTTTTACATGTACCATTTTAATTTTTAACTAAATGTTGGCTTTAGGTTGTACTGTAGTTCTGTTTTATGTTTTCTGTTATCGTATTTTTATTATAGTGCAGCATTTGTTTGTCTTACATTTTTTAGCTTTAGGAAAACCAGTTTATAAATACAATTTAATTTAAAATTAACAATGCAAAAATCACAGGAATCAATAAGCATTCTCAAGGAAGAAAATGTTAAGAAAGGAGGTCAAATGAGATATTTGCCAAAGGCTGCTAAGGGATGGACCTTGACAATGGGATATCAAAAGAAAGAATGAAACCTTAAATGGATGGTGAGAAAATGAACGAATCCTTTGAATCCTGGTAAAGAACATCTTCGAGGCACACTAGAGAAAACAAAAAAAATTGGCAACGGTAGGAAGAGAATCAGGTTGTTAACAGAAACCTTTCCAATGGAAGACTAACAACTGAGGCATGCTAGTGGTGTTCAGAAAAGCTCTGAAAATCACATGCTGACGGCAACATCAGGACGATAAAGCGATAGCAAACTGGAGAAGCATCAGATAAAAGCAACAACATGGAACTGGTGGTAGTCCTTTTATTTTTATATACAACAAATATTTTTCAAACCGATGGGCAAAACTAAAAAATATGTTATACATAAATTCTTTTTGCAATACTTTAAATAGACAAGTCTCATGGTATCGCTTGACTTCAGTTTTTGTTCTCTGCCAGAGCTGAATATATCGCTACATGGGCCAGTGCAGTAAAGTGTGCTAGGCCTTGCGCACACATTAGCTCTGCTTTTATGCACAGTTTTGCGCACTATCAGTGCAGAAAGAAGTTTCTGCACAATCTAACTGTGCAAAGCCTCAAGCAGACATCAGTGCACAGTGCATTTAAATCCATGGCATATAGCTACTGGGGACAAATGCAGAGACGTGTGCAGAAAACCAGGAGGCTGAGTGCAACGATGGGATTTTAACGCAAGGTCTGAGGAGGCAGAAAGGGTTAACTCGTTAGTCTGCAGTCAGCACTAGATGTTTCTTCTTTGCAGTAGGGGCAGGGGATGAGGAGCTGAGGAGATGTGCTGGAACATTGTCGGCCTGCTCTCTGGTGCATAAGCGTCAATATTATTCTGTGCAGGTAGGAGAGCAGACTATGAAGCTGCCAAAGCAGGGGG
Source organism: Ichthyophis bannanicus (assembly GCA_033557465.1). Taxonomy (NCBI): domain Eukaryota; kingdom Metazoa; phylum Chordata; class Amphibia; order Gymnophiona; family Ichthyophiidae; genus Ichthyophis; species Ichthyophis bannanicus. The sequence goes on along the minus strand of CM066032.1, from coordinate 1,823,659,631 downwards.
CCATTCATGATAAAACAGCTCTAAAGATTCTCCAACTGCTATTAACACACCCTCCCCTGCCCCTGGCTTCTAATCCCTTACTGCATCCCCTCTTAAGCAGTGTCAAAGAATGCCATCAACGAATTCTGGTCATAACTGTCCAAAATTTCCAGCAGGACAGGAACTTTGGTTTTCACATTGGTGCCCTTGAACTTGAATTTGTCTATGAAGAGGTCTGTAATCATCCCTGCAAGAAGAGAGGGCAAGACATTCAAATTACAGTTTGATCACCAAGTTTCATTCTTTCCTGGCTTCTAGTACTCAGTACAGGTGACATTCAACTAATTGGAAGACTCCTTCTAGCAACAATCACTAAGAGACAATAGCATATCTTAAAGGCACATTTTGCAAAGGACATCCACACGCAATCTGCGAGGTCCAAGCCAGAACGTCTGAAAAATAAAGCAGGCATGTCGAAGCTCACGCATGATTTTGCAAATGTGGATGGCTAATAGCCTAATGGTTAGAGTCGTGAATTAGGATCAGGGTTTACATTTCACTGTTGCTCCTTGGGATCTTGGGCAAGTCACTTAATTCTCCATCTTCTCTACACCCTCTGGATGATTTATTTTTTTTTATTTATTTAACTGGTTTTATATACCACTAAATTACAACAATAATCATGTGGAGTATGAGTATCACATGACACAAGTAAATTATAAACATGAGAGCTTATGAACATAATGATGATAACTTGTGGTGTTCAGGGGCCAAAGTCTATAATTCAATGGAGGTGATCCACTTATATTGCACTATGTGATAGTTCCAAAGTGTTCTATGTAAAGGAGAAATTAGACCTTACCTGCTAACTGTCTTTCCTTGAGTTCTCTCCGGGCCAGCCCAGGACCTTAGGGTAGTCGCCAATCCCCTCCAGCAGCTGAGGACTGATCACTGAAAACTCTTGCTGACAGCCTACCTCGCTCCCCCTGGTGTCACAGAGACAGTCTTAAGGTATCAAAGCCATGGAACTCTAACTAGCAAAACTGGAACTAAGAAAAAACAATAAGACTATCCCGGTCAATAACAGGAAGCCTCTGTTTCCACCTCTCTTTGTTTCTTTAATTCTTTGTGGGTTTTTTTTTTTTTTTTTAGTTTATAGCTGGAGTACCTGACGAAAATCTCCCCCACTGAAGAGGAACTCACCACATATGTCTTTGAATATATCATCCAACAACCCCCAGCTCTGGCCACCAGCTTGGCAACCTTAACAATTTCTGAAACGCTAGCTGAGGACCAAAAACTCTCCAACGCTCGCAGACTATATCGGGCGGGCCCTGGACTGGCCCAGAGAGAACTTAAGGAAAGACAATTAGCAGGTAAGGTCTAATTTCTCCTTCCTATTCGTCTCTCTGGGCTAGTCCAGGACCTTAGGGCAGTACCAAAGCAGTACCTATGCCCGGGAGGGACCTGCGAGCCCCGCAACAATGGCCGAGGCCCCCACTCTTGCATCATCCCTGGTTTGTACATCTAACCGATAGTGTTTGGCAAACGAATGAAGAGAAGACCGGGTCGCTGCTCGACAGATATCCACCGGCAGCACTAACGCATACTCAGCCCGCGAGGTCGCCTGACCTCTAGTCGAATGAGGCCAACCAGAGCCGCCAAGCCTTTCGACTCATACGCCGCTCGAATGGCATGCTTCACCCAACGTGCAATAGAAGCCTTGGAAGCTGCGTTACCCTTAGCTGTACCCCCAAACAGCACGAACAATCTGCTAGACATCCGAAACGGCTCCGTTTTCCACAGGTATCTACGGAGCACTCGACCTAAATCCAGCCTCCGTAGGGCACGATCCCGCTCCCTCCCCTCCCGAGTAACAAAGGTAGGAAGGGAAATGACCTGATTCACATGAAAGCTGGAAACCACCTTCGGGAGAAATGACGGCACCGGTCTCAAAACGACTCTCTCCTCCGAAAATTGAATGTACGGCTCCCTACACGAGAACACCTGCAGGTCCAAAACTCTACGTGCCGAGCACAAGGCCACTAAAATAACTGTCTTCCAGGTGAACTCCCTGATATTTCCAGGAGCTCCGGCCTCAAACGGTGGCCCCGTCAGGGCTTCTAAAACTAAATTCAAATCCCATGGAGGAACCACTGACCGAACCGGAGGCCGCATGATGTTGGCGGCCCTCAGGAAACGCCGCACATCCGGATGCGAGGAGAGCGAGCCCCCCTGCACCTTACCTCTATAACAAGCGAGCGCCGCCAACTGCACCTTCAGAGTACTAAGGACTAGCCCCTTTTCTAGACCAGCCTGAAGGAATGCTAAGATATATGGTAGCTTTGCTCCCAAGGGTCTGACCTGCCTATCTTTACACCACGCTTCAAAAATACGCCAAACCCGAATGTATGCTAAGGAAGTCGACCACCGTCTGGAGCGCAGCATAGTGGCTATCACCGATCCCGAGCATCCTCTACGGCGCAAACGCTCCCTCTCAAGAACCAAGCCGTAAGCAAGAACTGATCCACCTGCGGCATCACTACGGGCCCTTGGCACAACAGGTTGATCCGTGCGGTCAGCCGCCAAGGCGGTTCCACCAATAAGCGCATCAGATCCGCATACCATGGACGCCTGGGCCAATCTGGCGCAATCAAGATCACCGTCCCGTCGTATTTCACTATCCTCTGAATGACTCGTCCTAACATCGGCCACGGAGGGAATATGTAAAGAAGCTGCCCCCCCGGCCAGGGCTGAGCCAGAGCGTCGAGGCCCTCTGACATGTGCTCTCCGCGTCTGCTGAAAAAACGAGACGCCTTGGCATTCGCTAATGTGGCCATGAGATCCATGACTGGCTGACCCCACCATACTGTGATCTCGTGAAATACTGCCCAGTTCAGTTCCCACTCGCCGAGGTCTAGAACATGACGGCTGAGATAGTCCGCTTGAACGTTGTCTTTGCCTGCCACATGCGCCGCCGAAATTGCCAAGAGATGGACTTCCGCCCATTGAAACAACAGTTGACTCTCCTCTAACAGCACCGCACTGCCCGTACCTCCTTGTCTGTTGATGTAAGATACCGTTACCAAGTTGTCGGAGAACACCCGAACTGCCTTCCCTTCGAGCAGACCTACAAAGTGCACCAACGCCAGACGCACTGCCCTCAACTCTAAGCGATTGATGGACCAAACACTCTCTGTCTCTGACCAGAAACCTTGCGCTACCTGTGTCAAACAATGGGCCCCCCAACCGGAAAGGCTGGCATCCGTTGTTAGCAAAATCCAGTCTAGCAGCGCCAGCGGAACTCCCGCTCAAAGATGCTCCGGAACCAACCACCACTGCAGACTGACATGCACCTCCTCCGGACACAGTAACCTGCGAGAAAGAGGATGATCCTGCAGAGACCATCGGGACAGCAACGCCTGCTGAAGCAGCCGCATATGCGCCCTGGCCCACGGCACCAGGTGCAAGGCCGCCGCCATTGAGCCCAACAACTGCAAATACTTCCAAGCCGTCGGAGCCTTCTCCCGTAAAAACTCCGCTACCTGCCGCAAAATCTTTTGCACTCTGTCCACCGGAAGGAAAACTGCTCCCTTCCCTGTGTCGAAGAAAGCTCCCAGATAAGTGAGCTGCCTTGCCGGTTGCAAATGACTCTTCGTGCGGTTGATGACCCAACCTAGCTCTTCGAGAAACTGCACCACTCGTGCGGTCGCCGAGGTGGCCTCCGCTAGAGATGGCGCTCGGATCAACCAGTCGTCCAGATAGGGATGCACTTGCACGCCCTCCTTCCGTAACGCCGCCGCTGCCACCACCATCACCTTGGTGAAAGTCCGTGGCGCTGTAGCCAGACCGAACGGCAATGCTTGGAACTGAAAATGCCCCATGGGCACCACAAACCTCAGAAACCTCTGATGCTCCTTCCTGATCGGTATGTGCAGATACGCCTCCGTCAAATCTATGAAAGAGAGAAATTCCCCTTGGCGTACCGCCCGAATCACGGACCTCAAAGTTTCCATCCGGAAATGAGGCACTCTCAGACAACAATTCACATGTTTGAGGTCCAGTATTGGTCAAAAAGAACCTTCTTTTTTGGGCACCACGAAATAAATAGAGTATCGACCTAAGCCGCACTGGTCTGCTGGAACCGGCACCACTGCTTGAAGATGCAACAAACGCGACAATGTTGTGTTGATCGCCTCCCTTTTCGGCTGAGGCCCGCAAGGAGAGAACACAAATGCTTCTACCAGTGGGTGAGTGAACCCCAGGGCATAGCCTTCCCTGATGATTTCGAGAACCCACTGGTCCGTAGTTATTCTGGCCCAGTCGGAGAGGAACCCCTGCAACCGCCCTCCGACAGGAGTCTCCACCTGGACCAGCGCCCCTTCATTGCGGCTTCTTAGCTGAGTTCTGTTGGGCATTGAAATGACCCCTAATGAACCCCCAGCTCCTCGAAAGGACTGGCCTCTTACCACAAACCGACCACGTTGATAAGGGGTAAAACGCGATCCGCGGAACCTGCGAAAGTCTCGCCCCTGCCCTCTCTGAGAGGGGCCGAACTTTGCTGCCCTCGGACGGTCTTCCGGAAGGCGACCCCCTTTAGAATCGCCTAAATCTTTTACAATCTTTTCCAAGGCCTCTCCAAAGAGCAACTTGCCTTTATACGGAAGCTTACTGAGATGAGCTTTCGATGACGCATCCGCTGCCCAGTTCCGCAGCCAGAGGAATCGCCAAGCCGCAATCACAGAAGCCATTGACTTCACTGAAATCCTCACCAAATCATAAAAGGCATCTGCTAGATAAGCCACTGCCGACTCTAGCTTCGCTCCTTCTGCCGAAGCCTCCTCCTCTTTAACCTGATTTATGTCCCCTTGCAGCCACCGGATAGAAGCTCTGGAGACATAAGCCCCACAAACCGAAGCTTGCAGAGCCAGAGCACTGGAATCAAAAGCCTGCTTCAAAAGCGCTTCTAACCTACGATCCTGAAAATCCTTCAGAGCTGTCCCTCCTTCCACCGGAATCGTGGTCTTTTTGGTGACCGCTGACACCAGCGCATCCACCTTAGGCATTCGCAACAAGTCCGTTTCCTCCTGGGGTACGGGGTAGAGACGCGCCATAGCGCGGCTTCCCCTTAGTGTCGCCTCAGGACACTCCCATTCAGATTCAATCATTTGTTTAATGACTCTGTGGATGGGGAAACAGCGCTGCTTAGATTTAAATCCCTGTAACAAAGGATCCTCCAGCGGCTCCTGCTGAACCGCAGGAAGCGCCATATTTAACGCTGCCAGAGAATGAGTAATCAATGCCCCGAGTTCCTCCTTCCTAAAAACTTTAAACATATTCGGATCCTCGCCGGGCCCTAACTCCCCCTCCTCCAACTCTTCCGGCCACGCTTCCAAACCGGATTCCGAAGGACATTCTCCTTCTTCTTGCAAGAATTCCTTCGTACTCTGAGCCGTAGTTCCCTCTAATGCTAACTCCAGCCCTTTAGACATAGGAGAGACCCCTTCACCAGGATCAGCTCCAGGGAGATCGAGCTTTGCAGAAGCTGACATGCTGCCCTTAGCAGGAGAAAGAGGAACCCGAGAGCTTTTTAACAAATAAGCACTGTGCAGCGCTAAAATAAACTCCGGAGAGAACAAGGAGTGCCAAGAAGCCTGTTCCGCTGAAACAGGCTGTGGCTTAGGACCCTCAGCAGAGGGAGACTTGAGCGTTTTGGATTTTCTTTTTCCCTCCTTTTTGTGCAACGCAGGAGAAATGGCCGGCTCAGTTAAAATGGCCGCCGTTCCCGCTCTTTCAGAAATGGACTGAGGCCTGCTAACCCCATCATCCTCGGGACCCCTGTGACTCTCCATCACTAAGACACACTAAAATAACACCACTGCAGCCTGAGACCGCCGCCGATCCCAAATCAGCGCGAAGGAAAAAAACAAGCGGCGAACCGGTGTTAAGAACGGCAGTAGCCAAAAAACACCTTTCTAACCACTTCTGCTGAGATCCTATAGCGAAGAAAACTTAAACAAACCAAGCTCCTACCTGTTTCTTTTTCCCTCCTTTAACTCCCGGAGAGGCTGAGACTGTTGCCGTCCGCTCTCCTGCTGCTAGCGGGAAGCCAGAACTAAGACAAATACAGGCGGGGAGAGGACTCTGGGACTCCCAGACCTCTTCCCAACACCCCGAAGCACCCGCGTCTGAAAGAATAGGCAGGCTCTGCCCTAATCAGACGGAATTGCCAAGCAGGCACCAGAAATCCGGTGGAGCTTCCTTGTCTCTTTCAGAATTATACAATTACTCCCCCTCCTTTCAGAGGAAAGAAAAAAAGAGAATAAACAGAAACTTCCTGTACTGTTTGCTCTGCTAGAACAAACCTGACAGGCTTAGCTATGTCAGCCTTACTCCACTTTGACCTTTTTCCTTTTTTTTTTCCTTAATCATTTGCACTGTGGAAATAAAGAAAATAAAGCCCTATTCCTATTTGCTTCTCTGGGGAGCCTGTCAGCCGCACGTCCAGTTCAGCTGCTGAGGACTGAAAGACTGTCTCTGTGACACCAGGGGGAGCAAGGTAGGCTGTTAGCAAGAGTTTTCAGTGCAGTCCTCAGCTGCTGGAGGGGATTGGCGACTACCCTAAGGTCCTGGACTGGCCCAGAGAGACGAATAGGAAGAGATGTTTCCAACTTTTTTCTGAAGTCTTTGCTGTCCTTGGTGGCTCTAATGTCTTCTGAGAGAGAGTTCCATAGAGCTGGCGTAGCGAATGAAAAAGTTCTCTTGCATGTGATTTGTTGGCTTTTGTGTGAGCACTGGGTGTAATGACCATGTCCTTGTTATTGATTCTTCTGGGTCAGTTTTCTAGGTCGTTTGTGATCAACTCCTATAGGGTATTAAACTAAATTCATTGGGAATGGGTGAAGAAAGCCCCCAGGTAAGTGAAACATTAAATACCTTTATGGAAATCTGTAAAAGTGGCAACATATAGAAAGCAGTGTGTATAAATGCCCACAGCATGGGAAATAAGATCCCAGATGTTGAGGCTTAAATTGGAGAGGCTGACTTGGATTTAGTGGCAGCAATAGAGACATGGTTCACGGACAACCATGACAGGGATGTAACTACACCAGACTATACTTTATTCAGAAAGGACAGGGTAGGAAGAAGGAGAGGTGGAGTGGCACTATATGTAAAAAATACTATTAAAGCTATAGAAATACAGGGCTTAAAAGGGAGAGCAGAGGCACCATGGGTTAAACTAGAAAGAGGGAAAGAGAAATCTGTCTGCACTGGCGTGATATACAGATCTCCCTCACAATAGGAAGAGAAGGACGGAGAGTTAATTGAAGACATACGCAGCATTGCTAGGAAAGGGGAAGTGCTACTGATAGGGGATTTCAATATGCCAAATGTTGATTGCCACATTCCTGCTGCAGTATCATCTACAAGTAAGGAGATCCTGAATTCTCTACAGGGAGAACTATACAGGCAACTGCTAACAAAACCCACACGTGAAGAGGCCATACCGGACTGGGTGCTTACCAATGGTGAAAGTGTTTCTTACGTTATAGTGGGAGATCATTTTGCATCCAGTGATCACCACATGGTGTGGTTCAGTATTAAGACTAGAGCTGATAAAATCCATTCAAAAATGAGGGTCTTAGACTTTAGGAAAACTAAACTTTGCTAAGATGGGCCAATGCCGTTTCCAAGCATAATATGGGAACAGATGGGGGATGTAGAAAAAAAGTGGGCAAAACTGAAAGGGGATATTTTAAGTGCAACCAACCTTTTTTGTTAAAATGGTAAATAAAGGTAAAAGAAAAAGAGACCGCTATGGCTTTCAAAAGAAGTAGCTGAAAAGGTGAAGAAAAAGAGGGAGGCCTTCATGAAATACAAGAGATCACAGAGAGAGGAAGACAGACATCTATATATGGAAAAACTTAGAGAAGCTAGCAAAGTAGTCAGGAAGGCAAAGATTCAAAAGGAGGAGGAAATAGCCAATGCAATAAAATGGGGGGAATAAGACATTTTTTAGATATGTTAGGGAGAGGAGGAAGAGCAAAAGTGGTATTGTCAGCCTCAAGGGTGAAGGGGAGGAGTATGTACAAGCTGATGAGGATAAAGCAGAATTGCTTAACAAATATTTCTGTTCTGTGTTCACAGATGAAGAACCAGGAGCAGGACCTCAGAAAACACCCACAAACAGGAAAAGAAGCGAGGGGCATCTTGAACAATTTTCAGAAGACTGTGTTCGTGAGAAACTAGCTAAACTTAAAGTAGACGAAGTGATGGGATCAGATGGGATACACCTGAAAATACCGAGGGAGATGTTCTAGCAGCTCCACTGACTGACCTTTTCAATGCCTCGTTGGAGTTGGGAGTGGTGCCAGAGGATTGGAGAGAGGCACATGTGGTGCCTTTACACAAAAGTGGAAGTAAGGATGTGGTTGAAAACTACAGGCAGGTAAGTTTAACCTTAGTGGTAAGTTGGAAACGCTGCTGAAAGAGAAAATAGTGAGGTTTCTGGAATCCAGCGGATTACAGGATCCGAGGCAGCATGGATTCACTAGAGGCAGGTCTTGTCAGACAAATGCGATCGAGTTCTTTGATTGGATGACCAGGAAATTAGACTGAGGGAGAGCCCTAGATGTGGTGTATTTAGATTTCAGTAAAGCCTTTGACACTGTTCTGCACAGGCGACTTATAAACAAACTAAGCACCCTAAGGATGGACCCTAAAGTTACTGCTTGGGTTAGAAATTGGTTGAGTGGGAGGTGATAAAGGATACAGGTAAATGGAGCTCACTTTGAGAAGAAGGAGGTTACCAGTGGTGTGCCCCAGAGATCTGTCCTTGGTCCGATTCTTTTTTTTTTTTTTAATTTAAATTTTGATTATTATCATACCAATAAACATAATGCAACATACTGGTGACAGCATCCACCCTCAATGAACAATCCCACCCACAACCTCAACCAAAACCGAATGTTGATACACACAAACTGTCTCCCAATACACACCCACCACCCCATTGAACACCCTTACTCCAATAATGCCACCAGGCCCATATCACAACATTACTAGGCCAGCACCATACACAAGTGCAGCGATTACGTCTCTCTATACTTTATCACCCCCGCCGCCCTATATACCCCACCCTAAGAAGTACACCTGTTGGTATGCTTGGAAATTCCCCCCCTCCCCCCCACCCATACACACCATCAATCGACCTTTAGCACCCCCCATCCCCCTGGTCCAATTCTTTTTAACATCTTTGTTAGTGATATAGCGGAAGGGCTTTCAGGTAAGGTTTGTCTCTTTGCGGATAAAGCACAGTTACTTACCTGTAACAGGTGATCTCTGGGAACAGCAGGAATTAGTCCTCACATATGGGTACGTCGGAACCGACGGAGCCTGCGCGGGAAAGCTCCCCAGCTTCCCAAAAGGAAAGCTTTTGGGGCTTCCCACAGCGCATGCGCGCTGCCTTCCCATCTTCCTGACCAACTCTCCTCAGTTCGAGTTTAAAGCTGAGACAATAGAGAGAGGAAAGGAAGAGAAAGAGATACAACTCCTAGGGGAGGTGGGTGGGTTGTGAGGACTAATTCCTGCTGTTCCCAGAGATCACCTGTTACAGGTAAGTAACTGTGCTATCTCCAGGAACAAGCAGGAATGAGTCCTCACATATGGGGACTCCCTAGCTAAGATGCCTGGGAGATCCCCCTCCAAGGGTTCCCCATCTTCGTATGGATCTCAGGCATCCATTGAGGGAAGGTGGGCAGGAGTTGTTTAAGAATGGAACAGGTGTTGGAGGACAGCCTGACCAAATAAGGCATCCCGGCGGGAGTCCTTGTCCAAGCAGTAATGGGCTGTAAAGGTATGAACCGAGGCCCAGGTGGCTGCTCGACAGATTTGATCTATGGATACAGAATGAAGATGAGCCATAGAGGTGGCCATGGCCCTCACATTGTGAGCCGTGACATGGCCCTCCAGAGTGAGGTTCTTACTCTGGTAAGCAAACGAGATACACTGAGCAATCCAATTGGATAGGGTTCTCTTAGTGACTGGAAGTCCCAAATGGGAAGGATCAAAAGCAACAAAAAGTTGGGAAGACTTTCTATGTTGCTGTGTCCTGTGGAGGTAAAAGGCGAGAGCCCTTTTACAATCCAGAGTATGAAGGGCCCTCTCTGCATTAGATGCATGAGGAGCTGGAAAAAAGATAGGTAAATACACCTCTTGATTAAGATGAAAAGGCGAAACCACTTTAGGCATAAAGTGTGGATTCGTCCTAAGGACTACCTTATCATGATGGAACCTTGTATAAGGTGGATTAGCCACTAAGGCCTGCAGTTCACTGATGCGGCGAGCTGAAGTGACTGCAATAAGGAAAATGACCTTCCAGGAAAGAAATTTCAAGGAGGTTGAGGCTAAAGGTTCAAAGGGTGGCTTCATAAGCTGACCAAGAACCAAGTTTAAGTCCCATGCCACCGGAGGAGGTCTAATGGGAGGCTTAGTTAAGGTTAGGCCTCTCATGAATCTAGCAATAAGCGGATGAGAGGAAATGGGTTGTCCATTGATAGGTTTAAGTGATGCTGCAATAGCACTCAAATGGACTCGTACTGAATTCGTCTTGAGGCCTGCATTGGAAAGATGCAGGAGATATTCTAATAGAGAATTCAGAGGTAGCGAGAGAGGGTCAAGACTCCTTTGAGCACACCAAATGGAAAATCTTTTCCACTTAAAAGCATAGGAACGCCTAGTGGAAGGTTTTCTGGAAGCATGGAGGATATCCTTCACTTGCTGAGAGACATTTAAGTCTTGAAGGTCTAGGCCTTCAGTAACCAAGCTCTGAGGTGAAGGGACTTGGGGCTTGGGTGCCACAAAGTCCCCCCCTCTTGAGACAGAAGGTCTGGAGCAGCTCCCAGATCCAGGGAGGGGGCCTGGGAGAGATGCAGAAGTAGAGGGTACCACACTTGGCGTGGCCAGCGTGGAGCTATGAGGATCATAGATCCTTGATCCCTTTGTAGTTTGAACAGAGTCTTGGGAATCAAAGGAATGGGTGGAAAGGCATATAGGAGGCCCTGACCCCAATGAAGGAGGAAGGCATCCTTGGCCTGCATTCCCTGACACGGAATTCTGGAACAGAACCGGGGAAGTTTGGCATTCCACGGACTTGCAAAGAGGTCTATGTCCGGGGTTCCCCATTTCTGGAAGATTCTGAGTACCTGATCCATGTGCAGGGACCATTCGTGTGGAAGCAGAACTCGACTGAGTCTGTCTGCCCAAGAGTTTTGGATTCCTGGGAGATATACTGCCAGGAGATGGATTTGATGCTCTCTGGCGAAGGCCCATAGTCTGAGAGCTTCGTTGCAAAGCGACAGAGAGCCAGTCCCTCCTTGTTTGTTTATGTAGAACATGGCTACTTGATTGTCGGTCTGAACAAGAACTGTCATGTTGTGCAGGAGGGTATGAAAGACCTTGAGAGCAAGGAAAATTGCTCGGAGCTCCAAAAGGTTGATATGAAGGGTGGTCTCCTGTGGAGACCAAGTGCCTTGAGTGGAGAGGTCTTGAAGATGAGCTCCCCAGCCTGTTTGGGAGGCATCTGTTGTGAGGGTTGCTTGGGGTAGTACCGGTTGGAAGGGGGACCCCAACAACAGATTTTGGGTGGAGATCCACCATTGGAGAGACCAAAAGAGACGTTTGGAGGTTGCTATTTGGTCTGAGAGAGCTCCTGATGCTTGGCTCCACTGGGTGGACAAAGTCCATTGAGCTGCTCTCATATGCAGACGAGCATAAGGCACCACATGAACTGTGGATGCCATGTGGCCTAGCAGTTGAAGCATTTCTCTGGCAGTCAAATGGCTTCTGGACTGAATTTGAGAGGCCAAGTGCACTAGACGGTGGCAACGGGCCTGGGGAAGATAGGCCCTTGCCATGCTGGTATCTAGCCAGGCCCCTATGAATTCTAGGGATTGAGTAGGGGTGAGTTGAGACTTTGGCAGATTGATGACAAGTCCCAGATACTGCAGAATGCGTCTGGTGTGGTCCAGGGAAGTCTGAGCCTCGGACTGAGATGGAGCTCGGATGAGCCAGTCGTCTAGGTATGGGAAGACAAATATTCCCAGAGTGCGTAGAAATGCAGCTACTACTGACATGCATTTGGTGAACACTCTTGGAGCAGAGGCTAGATCGAAGGGGAGTACTCTGTATTGGAAATGTTTCCCCTGGAACAGAAATCGGAGGAATTTTCTGTGGGATGGATGGATGAGTATATGTGTGTACGCATCCTTTAGGTCTAGAGAACAAAGCCAGTCCTGACTGTGCAGGTATGGAAGGAGAGTACCTAGAGAGAGCATTTTGAATTTCTCTTTGTATAGAAATTTGTTTAATTCTCTCAGATCTAGAATGGGTCTGTGCCCCCCTGTTTTCTTTGGAATGAGAAAATAGGGGGAGTAAAACCCTGACCCCTGTTGAAGAAGGGGAACCTGTTCTATTGCCCCTTGGGCAAGAAGGGTATTCACCTCCTGACCCAACAGGTGTAGAAGAGATGGGGGAGAGATGAAATGTCTCACCATGGTACGGGGAGGAAGGCTGGAAAAATGCAGTTTGTAGCCCTCTCTGATGATAGAGAGGGTCCATTGTTCTGATGTGATTTGCTCCCATCTGGGAGCAAAATGAGTTAACCTTCCTGGAATGGTGAGAGGCTCTGGTTGCTGCAGAGCCAGAAAGGGTATGTTCTCTAGAAGTAAGTCAAAAACCCTGAGGGGGTTGGGACTGTTGAAGTGTAGCAGCCCCTGCAGGTTTTGGTCTGGCCTGTTTAGATTGCTGACGTTTAGGAGCAAAGCGAACCTGAGAAGTTGATTGGCCAGCATTGGTAGAAAATCTGGTCTTTTTGTAGAAGGGTTTCTTAAAAGACTTTTTCTTGGCAGAGGTGGAAGTAGACTTAGAAAGTCTATCTAGAGCAGCATTCTCTGCATCCATTTGAGTGGCTTTGACGTGCCACTCCTTGCCAAATAGATTTTCACCTGTACAGGGCAGATTGCCTAGGCCATCTTGCACCCAGGATTCCAGGTCAGAGGCCTGGAGCCAAGCAATTCTGCGAGCAGCTATAGCAATGCCTGATGCTCTGCTAGCACCCTCAAAGGAGTCAAAGGCAGCTCTATTGGAGAACTTTGACACATCTTGGGTATGCTTTAAAAGAAGCAGGAATTCCTCTTTCCGATCCTCTGGGATAAAGGGGAGGAATTGTCTTATTTTAAGAGTAAGCTCTTTGAGAAACATGCCCATATAGAGGCTGTATGAGTTGATTCTGGCAATAAGCATACTAGCTTGGAAGATTTTCCTGCCAAAAGCATCCAATGTCCTACATTCTCTTCCTGGTGGGGTAGAAGAGTGTCTTTTGGTACTCTTTATCTTCTTCATAGCAGACTTCACCACAATAGAATGGTGAGGAAGCTGAGTTTTTTGAAAACCAGGAGAAGGAGGGACCCGATACATGGTGTCCAACCGACGAGAATGTGGAGATAGGGTAAGAGGAGCCTCCCATAAGTCCATCATGTGTTCTTGAAGGACATCATGAATGGGCAAGGTGACTGCCTCTTTAGGAACCTTAGAGTATCCTAAAATGTCTAATTTTTTTGCTCTAGGTTCTTTCTCAGAGGACACTGAAATGGAGAGTCCCTTGGCTACTTCAAGAATGAAGTCTTGAAAGGACAAGTCCTCTGGAGGAGACATTCTCCTCTTTGGGGAAGAGGGCTCCTCAGGAAGAATAAGGGATGCTTCATCAGAATCATCTGAGGTATCGGCATCCTCAGAAGACTCAAAGTATCGTCTATTTGCTTCCAGAGACCGATACGCATACCGACCGGTATCGACATCGGGCGTACCGGGAACTGGGTCGGTATCGAAAAAATCCCCGGAACCGGCATTCTATTAGAAATAGATGCTCTGGGTACCAGTATCGGTTGTGGTACCGGAACCGGGGTCGGAACCGACGGTTGCGGTACCGAGGTCTTTGCAGCATTAATGAAAGTGAATATGGCTTGCTGCATGGATTGTACAGTAGTACCCATAGACGCTACGACTGCCTGGATATCGGTACCGGTTTGGGCTGGTACCCCAGAGCAGTCTAACAGGTGATCGGTCGAGGCCGTGCCATCGATGTCAACCTGTAACCCCATAGAAGGAGCTTTGGAAGCCGGAGCTTCCCGCCGGGGTTGTTTAGCTGGGGCAGGGTCTTCAGGGTCGAACCCAAGGGCCTCTCGCTGCTTAGAGGGAGATTTGCCCTTTGAAGACCTGCCTGCAGAATGTTTGGTTACCTGAGATCCATCCGGAGAGGAAGACCTGGAGGATGTTGATGCTGGATTATCTGTAGAAAACAGCATATGAAATTTGGCTGCTCGGTTCTGTAAGCCACGTTTGGACATCAGAGAGCAGGATGGACAATCCGGAATAGAATGGTCAGGGCCCAAACATTTAAGACACCATTCATGGGTGTCTGTGACTGAAATAGTACCAGTACACTTGGTGCATTTTTTAAAACCAGAGGCTGGTTTCTCCATGAGGGAGAATTTGTAAAGGCCTGTAGGCCTCACAAAAAAACAAATACACCAAGTGGGGAAAAATAAGATTTTTTTTTTTTTTTAAAGAAATAAAGAAATAAAGACCGGCGGTACCGGTTTGGAATCGGGGAAGGCAGACACGCGGTCAAAGAAACAATTTAAAATAAGAAATTCTTCAGCGGTGACAGGAACACGACCTGCTGGCTCCGCGGAAAAAGAAGAACTGAGGAGAGTTGGTCAGGAAGGCGGGAAGGCAGCACGCATGCGCTGTGGGAAGCCCCAAAAGCTTTCCTTTTGGGAAGCTGGGGAGCTTTCCCGCGCAGGCTCCGTCGGTTCCGACGTACCCATATGTGAGGACTCATTCCTGCTTGTTCCTGGAGATTACCAAAATCAGCGATAGAGTAGACACCCAGGAAGGTGTAGATAACATGAGGAGGGATCTAGCTAAGCCTGAAGAATGGTCTAGAATTTGGCAGCTGAGATTTAATGTTAAAAAATGTAAGGTCATACATTTGGGCTGCAGCATTCCAAGGGAGCAATACAGTATAGGAGGTGAAGTACTTTTGTCCACTAAAGAAGAGCGGGACCTAGGCGTGGTTGTGTCTGATGATCTTAAAGTAGCTAAACAGGTAGAAAAGGCGACGGCAAAAGCTAGAAGGATGCTTGGGTGCATACGGAGAGGAATGGCTAGCAGAAAAAAGGAGGTGATAATGCCTCTGTATAAGTCTTTGTTGCGACCTCATTTAGAGTATAGTGTGCAATTCTGGAGACCGCACCGTCAAAAGGATATAAACAGGTTGGAATTGGTACAGAGGGTTGCTACTAAAATGGTTAGTGGTCTTCATTATAAAGCATATGACAGACTTAAGAACTTAATATGTACACCTTAGAGGAAAGGCGGGATAGAGGTGATATGATTGAGATGTTTAAATACCTCCGTGGCATAAATGTTCAGGGAGAGAGCCTCTTTCAATTGAAAGCAAGTTCTGCTACGAGGGGACATGGGGTGAGGGTGAAGGAAGATAGATTCAGGAGTGATATGCGGAAATATTTCTTTATGGAAAGAGTAGTGGATCCGTGGAATAGTCTCCCAGTGGAGGTGGTAGAGATGAGGACAGTAACTGAATTCAAAAAAGCATGGGACCAACACAGAGGATCTCTAAAGGTAAAAAGTGGACTGTTGTAGTTGTTGTTATGGAAGGACAGACTAGATAGGCCATGTGGTCTTTTTCTGCTGTCATGTTTCTATGAGGTGAAGTGTCTTCACCTCAGAGGATCCTTTTGCTTCTCGCTGCAGCTAGATGCTAACACTGACCCGTGTGCACATACATCTGCAACACTCTTCCCTGATTTGCGCAACTTTTTCAGCAGAACTGTTTTGCATATTTTTGGTTAGTCCATTTAGGAATAAAATCTTTGTGTTTCCCTGGTATTAAGAAACCATGCACTGAGCTATAGCGCATGACTCTAATGAATTGAAGCTGCAATGCCACCAAGCTTAAAGGTGGATGAGGGCAGTTTCAGGAATTTTCCTTTGTCTCCATCTGCTGGCAGAGAAACCTAAACTCACTGGTCTGGCAGATGGTGCATATAAAGATGAACCCTGGCCAAGCTGTTTTTCGAATCAGACTCAGATATACAAGGCACTCAAGTAACTTTCGTGTGGAGCATGAGACAAAATCAAAAGAATTGCCCTCATCAGAATTGTGCAGTCAGAGATGGCAGCATGCACAAGGGGTACTACCATGCTGCCATACTCTTCCCCACAATCTTTCATATCATGTGGGCAGGGGGATAGAGAAAAGGGGCACAGGTAGAGGGTGGGAGGGTTTGAAACATAGTAAATGATGGCAGATTCATCTAGTCTGCCCAGTGAAACAGTAGGATACTGGTCAGGGGAAGCGTGAGAAAGGGGGATGCTGTGCTAGGGCCACTGGAAGGCACCACTGAAGGCAAGGCCGTGAAATTTCAGCTTTCACACAGGGTGCCTGTGAGCCTTGAGCCAGCCATGATCCTCATATTAGGTAGCAAATCTCCTGTATCTAAAACCATAGGACCTTTTGCTAGATTCGTTTAGAAGTCAGAAAGATCTAAGACACTTCCTCAGATAATTCAGGAAAGCGTAGTTACTCACCTGTAACAGGTGATCTCCGGGAACAGCAGGAATGTAGTCTTCACATATGGGTATCGTCAGTACCGATGGAGCCTGCGCGGGAACGCTCCCCAGCGTCCAATAGGAACACTTTTGGGAGCATCCCTCAGCATATGCGTGCTGCCTTCCCACCTTTCCAACTGTCCCTCTTCAGTTAAGTTTGTAGCTGAGTGAAAGGATAGAGGGAGAGAGGAAAGAGACAGAAAAATAGAGAGACAACTCATAGGGGAGGTGGATGGGTTGTGAAGACTAAATTCCTGCTGTTCCCGGAGATCACCTGTTACAGGTGAGTAACTACGCTATCTCCAGGAACAAGCAGGAATGTAGTCTTCACATATGGGGACTCCCTAGCTGAAGATGCCGGGGAGATGGCCCCAGGAAGCTGCCACCTTTAGTGAGGTGGGCCATGCTTCCTCCCATGGATCTCTGGCATCCCACCAGGGTGGGTGGGTAGGAGTTGAATTAAGTCTGAAAGAGATGTTGAAGAACAGCCTGGCCAAAGAAGGCATCCCGACGGGAGGCTTTATCTAGGCAGTAGTGGGCTGTGAAGGTGTGCACCGAAGCCCAGGTGGCTGCTTGACAGATGTCATCGATAGACACAGAGTGAAGGTTAGCCATAGAGGCTGCCATGGTTCTCACATTATGAGCTGTGACATGGCCTTGAAGAGGAAGACTCTTACTCTCATAAGTAAAGGATATGAATTGCGCAATCCATTTAGATAGAGTTCTTTTGGAGACTGGAAGTCCCAAATGACTAGAATCAAAAGCAACAAAAAGTTGAGAAGACTTTCTATGATGCTGTGTTCTTTGTAAATAAAAAGCCAAGGCTCTTTTACAGTCCAAAGTATGAAGGTTCCTTTCTGCATTAGAGGCATGAGACCTTGGAAAGAATACAGGAAATCGATTGATTTAAATGAAAAGGCGAAACCACCTTTGGCATAAAATGTGGATGAGTTCTGAGAACAAACTTATCATGGTGAAACCTTGTATAAGGAGGATCAGCCACTAAAGCTTGCAATTCACTAATGCGACATGCGGAGGTGATTGCAATTAGGAAGATGACCTTCCAGGATAAAAACTTTAGGATTGTACTGGCTAAAGGTTCAAAGGGCTGTTTCATGAGCTGTCCAAGAACTAGATTTAAATCCCATGCCACCGGTGGTGGCCTGATGGGAGGCTTTGTTAATAGATGACCTCTCATAAATCTTGCTATGAGTGGATGAGAGGAAATTGGCTGTCCATTTAGAGGCTTATAGGAAGGTGCAATTGCACTAAGATGGACTCTTACTGAATTTGTCTTTAGACCAGAATTTGATAAATGAAGTAGGTACTCTAGTACCGATTCCAAAGGGGGTTTATGCCCTTTTGAGAACACCATATAGTAAAACGTTTCCACTTGAAGGCGTAAGAACGTCTTGTAGAAGGTTTTCTGGAAGCCTGAAGGACATCCTTTATCTGTTGGGAAAGGTTAAGATCCTGCAGGAGTAGGCTTTCAGCAACCAGGCTCTGAGATGCAGGGACTAGGGATTCGGGTGCCATAGCATCCCGTTCTCTTGGGAGAGAAGGTCTGGAGCACACCCTAATTCCAGAGGTGCAGCTTGAGAGAGATGTAGAAGCAGGGGATACCACGTTTGTCGTGGCCACCGTGGCGCTATGAGGATCATACGACCTCTGTCTCTCTGAAGCTTGAAGAGTGTTTTGGGGATGAGGGGAATGGGTGGGAAGGCATAGAGGAAGTCCTGACCCCAGTGAAGGAGGAAGGCGTCCCTTGCCTGGCAATTGTGAGCCGGAATTCTGGAACAGAACCGGGGAAGTTTGGCATTCAGTGGACTTGCAAAGAGGTCTATGTCTGGGGTTCCCCAGATAAGAAATATCCTTATCAACTGGTCTAGGTGGAGAGACCATTCATGAGGCAGCAATACTCAGCTGAGTTTGTCTGCCCAAAGGATTTGAATGCCTGGAAGATATACCATGAGAAGGTAAATTTGATGCTCTCTGGCGAGGGCCCATAGTCGTAAAGCTTACGTAGAACATGGCCACTTGATTGTCCGTTTGGACTAGGACTGTCTTGTAGCTGAGTTGGGCATGGAATACTCGAAGAGCTAGATAGATTGCTCTGCGTTCTAGGAGGTTTATATGAAGACAAGCCTCCTGTGGAGTCCAGGTACCCTAGGTGGAGAGATGGTGCAGGTGTGCTCCCCATCCCACCTGTGTTGCATCTGTTGTTAGGGTGGCCTGGAATGGGGGTTGTTGGAAAGGAGACCCCACTAAAAGATTCTCCAGTGATTGCCACCTTTGTAGGGACAAGATCAGTCATTGTGAGTTTGATATCTTGTCTGACAGACGTCCTCTGGCCTGTGTCCACTGTTTGGTTAGTGTCCACTGGGCTGCTTGCATGTGAAGGAGAGCATAGGGAACTACATGAACTGTGGATGACATATGTCCCAGTAATTGCAGCAGTTCGCGAGAAGTTAGGGAGGACTTTCCCGCTGCTTGAGAAGCTAGTTGCATTATGCAAAGACAGCGGGACTGTGGGAGGAAAGCCCTTGACTGTCTGGTATCTAAACAAGCTCCTATAAACTCCAGGGTCTGAGAAGGAACAAGTTGGGATTTTGGGAAGTTTATGACCAATCCCATGTATTGGAGAATTCGCATTGTGCAAAACTGCAGAGCTAGCTTCTGGAATCGTGGGGGCTCAAATGAGCCAGTCGTCCAAGTAAGGAAAGACGAATATCCCTAGGGTTCGTAGGAATGCAGCTACTACTGCCATGCATTTCGTGAATACTCTTGGTGTCGAAGCCAGACCAAAGGGAAGAACCCTGTATTGGAGGTGTTTTCCCTTGAAAAGGAATCGTAAGAATTTCCTGTGATCTGGATGGATCAGAATATGAGTATATGCATCCTTTAGATCTAGAGAGCAAAGCCAATCCTGACTTTGAAGGTATGGCAGAAGAGTTCCCAGAGAAATCATTTTGAACTTTTCTCGGAACAGATATTTGTTCAATTCTCTGAGGTCTAGAATGGGTCTGTGTCCTCCTGTTTTCTTTGGAATAAGAAAATAGGGGGGAGTAGAACCCTGTACCCTGTTGGGGAATGGGCACTTCCTCTATTGCTTCCTGAGCAAGGAGTGTTGAGACCTCTTGATCCAGTAGATTGTCTGGAGAGGTTTGGGAATTGAACTGTCTTACGATTGTAGGAGGGGGCATGCTGTGAAAATGAAGCTTGCACTCCTCCCCTACAATAGACAGAGTCCAATTTTCTGCTGTTATTTGGTGCCATCTGTTGACAAAATGACACAACCTGCCTGGAATGTTTAGGGTTCTGGACCCTTCAGAGGCAGGAAAGCTAAGCTCTCTAGGAAGGAGTCAAAGCCCTTGAGGGGGCTGAGCCTGTGGAGCTGGTTGAGCTCTCGGGCCTTTTGGCTTCTTTTGTTGTCTGGATTATTGCTGTTGTCCCTTTTGGGCAACTTGACCCTGAGCTTGCCCTTGCTGGGTATAGGATGGATAAAACTTCCTCTTTTTGCTGAAAAAGGGTTTTTATAGGGTTTCTTTTTGGCTGGAGTGGCTGTAGATTTTGACAATCTGTCTAAAGTGAGATTGTCAGTATCTATCTCATTAGCCTTTTCCTGCCAATTCTTGCCAAAGAGGTTTTCTCCTGTGCAAGGGATGTTTCCTAATTTGTCCTGTACCCAAGTCTCCAAGTCTGATGCCTGAAGCCAGGCAATCCGACGTGCACCAATGGCAACAGCAGAAGTTCTGCTGATGCATTCAAAGCAGTCAAAGGCTGCACGATTTACAAACTTGGAGACGTCTTGAGCATGCTTGACAAGAGTAAGGAAGTCCTGTCGTTTGTCATCAGGGAGAAGGGGGCTCATAAGCTCCAAGTCTCCTGTGACTTCTTTGAGGAACATTCCCATATATAAAATATATGAGCTGATCCTAGCCGAAAGCATGGAAGCCTGAAAT
Organism: Ichthyophis bannanicus; assembly: GCA_033557465.1. Lineage (NCBI taxonomy): Eukaryota > Metazoa > Chordata > Amphibia > Gymnophiona > Ichthyophiidae > Ichthyophis > Ichthyophis bannanicus. The sequence continues at coordinate 1,823,638,995 of CM066032.1, read as the reverse complement.
GTTCGAAGCCCAAAGGCGTCAAGAGTCCTGCATTCACGACCTGGCGGATTGGATGCATGTCTTTTTGCACTTTTCATCCAACGCATGGCTGATTCCACTATCATTGAATGGTGTGGCAGCTGAGTCTTTTGAAAACCAGGACATGGTGGAACTCGATACATGGTATCGAGTCTCCTAGAATGAGGAGATGTGGTCAGAGGTGTTTCCCACATCCTGAGCATCAAATCATGAAGAATTTCATGAATGGGCAGGGTAGCTGCCTCTTTGGGAGCCTTAGGGTATTGGAGAATTTCAAATTCCTTTGCTCTAGGTTCTTTTTCAGGAGCTACTGTGATTGATAGGCCTCGGGCCACATCACAAATAAAATCCTGAAAAGACATGTCCTCCAGAGGAGACATTCTGCGTTGAGGAGAAGAGGAGTCTTCCAGAAGAAGTACTCTGGTACCGACCGAGTTATCTGAGTCATTGGAATCGGAAGATTCAAAGCATCTCTGATCCCAATGTTCATGCAAAGCACGGTATCGGTATCGATTGAAGTCGGCACCGAGTTGGTCCGGTACCGATCTGTCGATGCCCGAAAAAATCGGCATGGGCAGAATTCCAACCGGGGCCGGTACCGTTGTTGCTGGTACCGGTATCGATACCGGTGCTGGTACCGGTGCCCATTGAACCGTCAGTAGCGGTGTCAACGGTACTGCAGCTGTAAGGAGAGCTGCAAGACTGCGTTCAATAGCAAGGAATCTCTGGTCTATTGACGCTGCCGATGCTTGGGTGTCAATACTGGTAGAAGCGGCCGGAACCCCTGAGCATGGCACCAGTAGTTCTGCCAAGGACGAGGCCTCGAGAACATCCTGGAGCCCCGTTAGTGCTTTGGAGGCCAAAGCCTCCCGCCGGGGCTGTTTTGCCGGTACAGTTTCCTCAAGGGCAATGCCAATGACTTCTCGATGCTTGAAAGGAGATCTACCCTTTGAGGACCGGCTCTTATGTTTAGTTACCTGAGATCCATGGGAGGAAGACGAGGCTCTGGAAGACGTCGATGCAATGGACATCGCATCTGAAGAAAAGAGGGTACCGAGCTTCACAGCCCGGTTCTGTCTTCCTCTTTTAGTCATCCCCATACAAGAGGAACACTCCGATGGAGAATGGTCAGGGCCTAAACATTTGAGACACCAGTCATGGGTGTCGGTGACGGAAATGGTACCACCACACTTAGTACATTTTTTAAAAGCACTAGTTGGTTTTTCCATTTTTTAGGAAAATGGGGCTTAATGCCCAAAATGGCGCCTAGCACCAAAAAGAAAAAAATTCTGAAGAGAAACACTTCAGAAGTATATATATATATTTTTTTTTTTTTTTAAAAGAAGAAAAGAGAACCGGCAGTACCAGTAGGCGTCGAGCGGAGGCAGGCGCGACCACAAGAAAAACAAGTTTAAAGAAGAAATTTTCTGCGGTGACAGGGTATGTGACCTGTCGGCTCCGCGGAAAACGAAGAACTGAAGAGAGACAGTTGGAAAGGCGGGAAGGCAGCACACATGTGCTGAGGGATGCTCCCAAAAGCGTTCCACTTGGACGCTGGGGAGCATTCCCGCGCAGGCTCCGTCGGTACCGATGATACCCATATGTGAAGACTACATTCCTGCTTGTTCCTGGAGATCACAAGTTACTAGTAACTACCTCCCAAAACCCTACTATAAAACCAAAACCAATATTGGCTCAGATTATCTGAGTGGGCTTCCACACTCCTAGCCCTAGAAGTATGTCAGCAGTGTTACACAAACATAAAGGTGCAAAAACACTAGTGAGATGTCACGACATATCGTGGCGTTATAGAAACAGTGGTGACAAGTGCTTCCCAATGGTCCAACAAGATAATACTGCTGACACACCTCTACAGCTTGTGACATTGAAGCTACCGCTACCCAAGATCCTTCCCCTTGTAAACATTCACACTAGAGTGATATGGCCTGCTATTGGTTTTGCTGTTATAGATGGATGAAGATAAAACTGGATTTGGATTTTAGATTTGATTACTCATCTTTCTAAATCCAAGTGTAAGATGGACTACATTCAGGTACAGCTGACAGATTGAGGCAGTGACCTAAGTTTTGTACCTGAGGCAATGGAGGATGAAGTGACTTGCTGAAGGCCACAGGGAACAACAGTGAGAGAAGAAGGGTTTGAAGTTAGGCTTACTAGACTGCTGCTTAAACCATTAGGGGAAGCTCATTAGTAGACTGCTGTCCAGTGCTGTATGATGGCTTACAATCTGTCAACTATTCCTAGCATGAAGGATACCCATATAAAAGCTCGTAAAAGGCCTGACCATAAAGTCTCTCCAGGTGCGCCGGCTGCTTCTTGTACTCCTCCAGGAGCTGGTCAGCTTCTTCTAATATAGTACGGTATTCTGGAATCAAGAAGTCCATATTCCCTTCATGGACCTGGAGCTCCTTACAGGAGGCAAAGCAAAATCGGACATTAACTGTAAATCCCAGACCAGGAACAATCCCACATCTTTTTCTTTCCATGTGAAACACAGAACATGACGGCAGTGGAAGACTATACAACCTATTCAGTGAACTGCTGAGCTCTACAATCCCTTCTTCTCCCTCAGAGACCACCCATGGTTGTCCCAGACCTTCTTGTAAGATGCAGCCTGTCACAGCTACATCCCAGAAACACAGGAACAAAAAGAAATGAAGGTTGTGGGGATATGGCTTTTAATGAGCTCTCAGAGGCCAATAACTGGGATTCAGGATGAATCCGGCAAGTCTTGTTGACATTTACTGCAGTTTACCTTTTACCCTAAAAACACCAGGCAAACACCAGATATGGACTGCATGAACTGTATATACAGACAATTCAATCCCTTTTACAATATATAATGAACTAGGGACTGTTATAAAGACTCCTCCAGTCTGCTTTCCTCGGGCATTGGGGTTTATGCTCCGTGGTGTCGTAAGAAGCCCTACCTGTGGATGGATAAATCATAGTTACTCACCTGAAACAGTTGTTCTTCGGGGACAGCAGGAATCGGTCCTCACATATTGATGACGTCTGTGTCGATGGAGCCCGCGCGGAAGCATCTCCCCAGCTTTCACAGAAAGTCTTTGGGAGATGTACCATGCATGTATGGTCCCCTTCTTGTCCAAGGGTGCCATCTCGCCAAAGTCTAGTGACATAGCTAAGATGGCAAAAATTAAAACATGGTAAAGAAGGTGAGTTGAGCCCTGTTTGTGTGGGTGACCTGGAGTCTGCCTGAGTGCCGTGTGAGGGAGCCATTCCTGGGAGTGTGCAGCAGTGAACCCTCCGGCAGTGTTTGAACAGCTACTCCTTCTCCTTCCTGGATCATCTTGGGGTCCTGTGGGGCTATAACTTCCTGCCCCAAGACCCTTTGGGCCATGGCCCGAAAGGGCGTGTCCAAAGGGGCAGGTCATGCACCTTTGACGCCCCTTCGGCGTCCATTGGCGTTTCTTGTTTTCCATTGGCCTCCATTGGCGTCCACTGGCCTTGCATGTTTTCCTGTTTGGTCTTATTTTCACATCTGTTTGGCTGCTTTTAAGTTTGTTGCCTGTGAAGCATGGGGAAACGTAAAAATAAGAAGCCAACAGGTGATGCAGGTTCTATTGGTATGATGGATGGTAAGATCGTTGGTCCCCTTGATAAGCATTTCCTGGTGTTACCCAAGATGGGCTCTCTCACTGAAGGGGCATCTCTCAGCTCCATGGAGCACACGCCTCCTCCTCTTCCTGTCCCCCAGCTTTCTTCTACTCTAGATAGTAGTGTTGTTTCCAAGTGTGATAAAATTTCCTATTCTCCCGGACCGTTGCCTAATCCTGTCAATGCTCTAACTGTTGTTAAACTGAACCCTCCACCTGATGATGCTACTTTAAAAGATTTGTGCTCTGCCACTGCTTCTATTGATACTAAAGTATCTACTTCGTTTGAGTCTCTATATACCTTTACACAAGAGGCTCATCACAAATTTGCCGAGGTAGATAAGCAATTACTTGATATAGCTAGCATTGTTTCTACTCTGAATAAACAGGTAATTTGCAGCAGACAAGTTCTGCATTTATTAAAGATTCACTATCTACTTGTTATAAATTAGAATCATTGGAGAATAGTGCTAGGGCACTGAATCTTCGTTTTTTAAATTTTCCTAAATCAGCTTTGCTCTCTCCTCAGATTTTGTTAGAAAAATATTTCAGTGAAGTTTTGTTGTTTTATGTTAAGATTGCTATTCAGTCTTCTTATTACCTCCCTGGAGGGAAGCGCCAGCTGGATAAGGCAGTTGATAGGGTAGATGTATTGTCTATAGATGTGGCTAAAGATTTAACTAATTTCCTAGAGGATTCACGGATTTGATTGCTAAAAGGGCCACGTTGGTGGTTTCCTTCTTCTCTAATTTAGATAAAATACAGGTCCTGAAGGCTTATTTAAAAAATAAAGATAAGTCTTTTTGTGGTTATAAAATATATGTGTTTCCAGATGTTTCCAAACCTACTCAGGCCCGTAGGAAAGGCTTTTGGCCTTAAAACCAAGGGTGCTATAGTTGGGCGCTACTTTTTTTCTTAGATTTCCATGTAAATGTATTATTACCTTTCTGGGATGTACATATGTTTTTTCTGATGTTACTCAACCGGAAACCTTTTTAATAGATAGGAAAAAGAAGTAGGTTTCTGTGTTTTTGCTCTGATTTTGATGTATCCTGCAGTATTGTGGAAGTAATTTTTTTTACTTCTTGATTTCCTTTTTATTACTTGATATTGTAATATGTGGGTCTCTTACTCATCATGATGTGGACTATTACAGTTCTTTTTTAATATGCTAGTTTATTTACTTCATTTGTTACAATTTATTGGTATTTCCTGTTTTGTTTATGATTGTATTAATTTAAATCTCTCAATAAACATACTGAATGATAAATGAAAAAAAAAATGGTAAAGAAGCAACTCCAAAGGGAGGAGGGAGAGTTGTGAGTCCTGATTCCTACGGTCCCCAGAGAACATCTGTTACAGGAGAGTAACTACGCTTTCTCCAGGAACAAGCAGGAAGTCAGTCCTCACATATGGGACTCCCCAGCTACAGGCTACTGAGGACCTGTACAAAATGCCACAGGTAACCAGAGAAGATGAGCCGTGAGCTGCAACAGTTGAGTCCCAGCTGAGAGACTCTCGCAAGAGCCAAGTGTCCAGTGGGGAACCAGCACCCCGGTACCCTGACTACAAAAGGGTCGTAAGGCAGAAGTTGCCTACACCCTGAAGAGATTACAGAGTACAGCCTGGCTGAAGGTGCTATCCCCTTCGGGACTCCCCCTCCAGGCAGTAGTGAGCTGTGAAGGAATGGACCAAAGACCAGGTGGCAACCCAGCAAATTTCCATCACGGAATTCAGATTTTCCATGGAGGCAGCTATGGCCCTGATACAGTGCACTGTGACCTGGTGGTCCAGTGAGATCGCAGCCTGCTCATAGGCGAGGGCAATGCAGTCTGCAAACCCAAATGGACAGAGTTCTCTTGGTCACTGGAAACCCCAGTTGTTTGGGGTCATAGGAGACAAAAAGCTGAGACACTTTGCGGTGGTCTTCAGTCCATTGCAGGTAGAAGGACAGGGCCCTCTTACAATCCAGAGTGTGGAGAATGGCCTCCGCCTTGCCAGCGTGAGGCCTCTGGAAAAAAGGTGGGGAGTACCACCTCCTGATTGAGGTGGAAGGGGGACACCACCTTTGGCAAAAATGTGGGGTGTGTGCAGAGCACCACCCTGTTCTTGTAGAACCTCGTGTAGGGAGGCTCTGCCATCAGAGCTTGGAGCTCACTGACCCTGTGAGTTGACATGAATGCCACAAAAAATACAACCTTCCTGCAAATGGAAGGTAGCCAGGGGCTCAAACGGCAGCTTGGTGAGCTGTGAGAGCACCATGTTGAGATTCCACTCCGCCACTGGTGGACGGATAGGGGGATGGACAACATGAGGCCTCACAGGAAAAGAGAAACAAGGGTCTGAGCTGAGAGAGGCTTGTCCTCAACGGAATGGTGGCGCGTCACGATAGCACTCAGATGCACTCTGACTAAGTTGGATTTCAGTCCCACCTGGAACAGGTGGAGTAGGTACTGGAGTACCAGCTGCACTGAGCAGGAGAATGGGTTCACCTGCCTCTCGGCACACCACACCGAAAAACGACACCACTTAAAGGCATATGCCCTTCTTGTAGAGGCTTTGCAGGAGGCCATAAGGACCTCCACTACATCTCACGGGAGATGGAAGGGAGTTAGAACTACCCCGTCAGCAACTGGGACCCCCAGGTTGGGGTGCAGGAGAGAGCCCTCCTCCTGTGACAGTAGTACTGTGGCGCGGCCCAGGGGAATCAGAAACGCCGCTGACAGGCAGAGAAGCAGCGGGAACTTAGACTGCCTGAGCCACCTGGGGGCTACCAGTATCAGTGATTCTCCATCATGCTGGACCTTGAAGGGGGTCTTGGTAACCAGCGGTGTTGGTGGGAAGGCATAGAGAAGGCTTTCTGTCCATGGAATGAGTAGTGGTTGGTGAGAGCAGAAGCGGGGCAACTGCGTGTTGTCCAGGCTGGCAAACAAGTCCACTAGGGGACCCTGCCCTTCTGGCTTCCCACTTTGCTACCAAAATCCAAAACCTTCGGTCACTTCTTCCCTCCTGCCCTCCCCCCCTCTCTTCTGCTCTCCCACCGTTTGATTCCCCCCCCCTCCTCCAACCTGCCCTCTCTCTCTAATAGATGGTCCTCCTTCCAACCTGTGTCCCTCTCAGATCTCTCTAGGGTATATTCTTCGCTTCGGAAGACCACCTGCCCCTCCGATCCCATCCCTTCCCAGTGGCTTCTAGATCCCTCTCTGGCCCTCTCTCCCCTTCTACTCTCCATTCTTAACTCTAGTCTGTCCTCTGGTTCTTTCCCCACTGTTTGGAAGCATGCCATTATCCGTCCCATTTTGAAAAAGGCCTCTCTTGACCCATCCTCCCTGGCCAATTGGCGCCCGATTTCAAATCTCCCTTTCCTTTCCAAACTCCTTGAAAAACTGGTCTATACACAGCTCTCTTCCCATTTGGAGGCCACCCTGTCACTTCACCCCCGCCAATCAGGTTTCCGCCCTAACCATAGCACCGAGTCCATTTTACTCTCCTTCCTTAACGAAGTTCGCACTGCACACGATCATGGTTCCATTACTATCGCCGTTTCTCTGGATCTATCTGCCGCTTTTGATCTTGTAGACCATTACCTCCTTCTGTCCCGCTTACATGGCATTGGGCTTTCTGGTTCTGTCCTTTCTTGGTTTCACTCATTTCTCTCCCACCGAACCTTTTCTGTCTCTACAGGCTCCTCTTTTTCTCCTCCCACCGCCCTTCCCTGCGGTGTTCCTCAGGGTTCTGTTCTTGCCCCTCTTCTGTTTAACGTCTTTCTAGCCCCCCTTGCTCTCCTCGTTCAGCAACATAGCATCTCCGCCCACTATTACGCCGATGATATCATTCTCCTTCACCATACGGACCCCTCTGCCCTGGATCTTGCCCCCCTCAACTCTTGCCTAGCTTCAGTCTCTGCTTGGTTTTCTTCCAACTTGCTGCATATAAACTCCTCTAAGTCTTTTACCATTTGGTTTACCTCTGGTGCCCCAATTCCCCCCTCTGCCCCCATCTTGTCCAGCGCCCCCTTACCAGTAGTCTCGTCCTTGCGATACCTCGGAGTCACTTAGACTCTGCCCTTTCTTTTAAAGATCATATTTCCTCCGTTGTACAGCGGTCCTTCTACACCTTGCGTCAACTCCGTGCCATCCGTCCCTTCATATCAGCTCCCTCCCTGTCTACCTTGCTACTGTCCCTGGTCGTCTCCCGGTTAGACTACTGCAATGTAGTTCTAGCCGGTCTCCCCCAAACCCAACTGCGAAGATTACAACTTGTCCATCATGCCGCCGCACGCCTTCTCACCCATGCCTCCCGTTTTGACCACATCACTCCCATCTTGATTCACTTACACTGGCTTCCCCTTCCTTACCGCATTCAGTTCAAAATTCTTATCTATGTACACAGGACTATCCATACCGGGGTTCCTCTCTACCTTGCTAGTCTCATACATCTCCATTCAGCATATCGTTCCCTCAGATCAGTTCACCTGAATCGCATGTCCCTTCCCTCCCCCTCACAGGCTCACCTCGAGTCCACCCGCTCCTCGGCATTTTTCTTTTTGGGTCCAAAACTTTGGAATTTGCTCCCCGTCGCCCTCCGCCTGGAACCTTCGTACAAGACTTTTAAGTCCAGGTTAAAGACCCACCTCTTTTGCACCGCTTTCGGTCTCCCCCCCCACCTGTCCCTCTCTCCCCCCCACCACGGTAGTCCCGATTGTATTTGATTTTACCTGACTTTGTTTCATTCTCCAATGTACTACCTACTGCTTCCTCCTTCTCTTTCCTGTCCTGTTCTCTATACATTGGCGTTCCTTTCTGTTTCCGCAGCTTGTATTTTTCATTATTGTACACCGCTCTGATGCCACCGGTAAAGAGCGGTATATTAAATCCGCAAATAAAGATAAAGATAGGGGATGCCCCAGAGCTGGAAAAACTGGGAGGCCACTCTGGGGTCCAGGTGCCACTCGTGTGGCTGAAGGACTCTGCTCAGTTTGTCCGCCAGTGCATTGACCTTGCTCGGGAGGTAGACCGCCCACAGAAGCATCCTGTTGCGTGTCACATATGATCAGAGGGCTACCATCTCCTGGCAGAGGGAGTACAAACCCGTGCCCCCTTGCTTGGTAACATAGAATACTGTGACTTGGTTGTCCATCTGGACCAGCACCGACTGATGCTGCAACCATTAGCAAAAGGCTCAGAGGGCCAGAAATATCACCCAGAGCTTCAAAAGGTTGATCTGAAACTGGCAGTCTGTCTGAGACCAATTGCCTTGTGTGTAAGTCCTCGCAATGAGATTCCCATTCCAGCAGGGAGGCGTCCGTGGTGAGAACCCTCTGGGGGGTGGGTTCCTGGAAGGGCATCCCAGCCTGAAGTTGGCAGGGGAGCTGCCACCAATCAAGACAGTCTGCGAGCTGGTAGGTCACTCTCATCCTGTCCTGAAGCTTGCCCGTGGCTTGTGTCCACTGGCAGTGGAGGCACTACTGATCTTCCCTCATGTGCAGGCGGGCATATGGGGTCATGTGGACTGTGGAGGCCATGCGGCTGAGAAGGCGGAGGAGAATGCGAGGGGGCACTGACCGGCAGTGCTGCACCTCTGCGGCTGGCGCCCTGAGACGTTCTGACCTACCCAGCAGGAGGAAGACCTTGGCCTGGAGAGTGTCTAGCTGAGCCCCAATGAACTTCAGGCAGAGGTGGGACTTGGGGTAGTTCATGACGAACCACAGGTGCTGCAGGGTATGGACAGTGTGCTCGGTGGTGTGGTGCACCTCTGCAGCTTGTGCCTTCCCTTATGAGCCAGTCATCAAAGTAGGGAAAAACGAAGGCCCCTTGGACGAAGATGGGCTGCGACCACCACTAGGCACTTGGTGAAGACCCTTGGCGATAAGGTATTTTTGGTGGCTGGGATGGATCAGGATGTGTATATAAGCATCCTTCAGGTCTAAGGAGCATTGCCAGTCTCCCTGCTGGAGGTATGGCAGCAGTGTTCCAAGGGAGAGCATCTTGAACTTCTCCTTAAAAGAAATCTGTTCAGGTCCGCAACCCCCAGAAGACCTGCAGTCCGAGCTGCATGCGTTCGCCGGAGAGGACCAGTGTCCCGAGGAATGGGATCGGGACCTCATCCGATGCTGATGGATCTCTTGAGGCCAGTGGTGTTTGAGAATCGGCATGATGTCCGGGGAAGCCCTCGATGTCAAGGGTCCAGTTGTTGGGGCAGATGAACCAGAGGATCCAGACATCAGCACCCACTGCTGGGCCAGGAGGGCAGAGATATTGCGCTCCACGACTGCCATCCTGGTATCCATGCCAATTGGCTCCACAGCCTTCAATGTGCGCGCCAATGACTTCGGACCCGGCATCAGTTCCATCGAGGGGGAGTCCTCAACCAGGATGGCCTTGAGTGTCCGAGGCAGTCACCAGATGTTGACGACTCTTTCCAGGGCAGCTTGCCGCTCACACTCCGATCCCTTAGACTTGCGCCAGGGACTGCAGTGCCTGATGTGGAATTTACCCGCTTTTCAAGACCCATCCACCGAGGCATCCTTCAAGGTTTTCGAGCTTTTCTTGCGTTCCACCTCCAGGAGGATCCACGCTGCGGGACTCCGAGGCGGCCCGGGTGTCGCGGGACACCAAGGTATCAGAGGGGGTCCTGAAGCATGGTGTCACTGAGGACTTCGGTGCAGAATCAGATTTATGGAAGAAATTTTCCTTTTGCAGTTGATGGCTCTTGATGGCTTTGTGGATGTGGTCTTGCAAAGTTCACAGTCCGAGTCGTCATGATCTGGCCCAAGGCAACAGAGGCACCAATCACATTTTTTGAAGCCACTGGAGGACATGGGGAAAAAGGGGCCCTGCAACCTGGGCAAGGGTCAGAGGCAAAGCGCCAGTCGATGAACACTTCGAGAAAAATCAGAAAATTAACCCAAGGAGTGACGCCGAGGTGAGCTGGCTCAGAGGCGGATAGAGGAACCAATAAACGTACCGGAAAGGATAAATTAAGACAAAAAGATACACTTTTTCTGAGGAAACAGGACAGATGTCCGGTGGGCTCTGCAGAAAAAAGAAGACTGGGAGGAAGTGACATCACCTGCCTGAATGGTTGTGTGAGCGTTTAGCTCTGGTCCGGCCCCAGCGTAAAAAGGTGTTTAAATAGTCCCCGGGTGCAAGAAAGAGGGCGAAATTGCAGCAGGACAGGTGGTGGAGTGAGTGGAAAGCATGACCACCCGAAAAAACCCCGCAGATTTGCAAGAGTTTGCTTTCACCGGAGCGTGTCCGTTGGCGGGGGAAGGCAAGATGGCTGGCGCCGAAACCACGCGGTGGGAACCAGCTGAGGTGAATGAGAAAGCTGTGGAGAGAGTGGAGGCAGAGTCGGACTCCTGAGGTTGGGGTGCAGTGTCCAGAGATGAGCTGCAAAAATGGTTTCAGGAAGTTAAGACTGAGGTGCAGGGCTCCAAAGCGGCGCTGGAAGGCCTCTTAACTACCCTCAAGGAGGAGGTGGGAGAAGTGGCTGCCCGGTTGGGGGACCATGAAAATCAGCTAGAGGTGCTTGAGCAACAGCAGGAGGAGTGGCTGGCCCAGCGACACGGTGCGGAGAGGTGGAAGGAGGAGATTAAATTAAAGCTGGAAGACCTGGAGAATCGCTCCAGGAGGAACAATCTGAGGATAAAAGGTGTACCGGAGGAAATGGAGTTTAAGGACTGTACTATGGTGGCGGAGGTTGTGTGTTTGGAGGCACTGCGGCAAGGCAATGAGGAGCCCTTGAGTGAAGGGATCCAGATAGACAGGGCTCATAGAGCGCTGGGAGCGGTGCGTAATAATCAGCCCAGGGACATAATTATTTGCCTCAAAGACTATAAGGTCAAAGAGAAAATAGCTGGCATAATGAGAGGGCTGAGTAACTTTAAGTGGCAAAGTTATACCGTAGCCATATTTGCAGACCTCTCCTTGCGAACTTTGCAGAGGAGGAGGGAACTGGCTCCCATAACTAAAGCACTAAGAAAAGAGGAGGTGCGCTATCGATGGCTTTACCCCTTCGGACTGGCTTTTTCAAAGGGAGACAGAACATGGAGAATCCATATGCAGGAAGCAGTGTGGGCTGCGATGAAAGAGGCGGGGCTGGAAGGTCCCACAGCAGCTGCTAGAGTGGAGTGGACGGCAGGGACGACGGATCAAGCTCGGAACCTTAAGCAAGGAGGAGAGCTGCGGGACCGGCTCAGGGATCTTGACAGAGAGCAGCGGAGATCGCAGAGGAGAGGAGCAAAGAGATGATGGACAGTGTGGACACTGTGTTGGAGTGTTTGAGGGGTAGACGGGGGTGTGTGATTGCTATATTGTAAAGGGCCAAAGGGGGGTTGGAGTGGTGGTTAGCTTTTAGAAAGGGGGAACTTGCGGGGTAGGAGGGAGGGAGGAAGGTGGGGGGAGGGATTGGAGGATAGTGGGGTTGGTTGAGGGGAGGGGGAAGGGGAGTGTGGAGGACGGGGGGGGAGGGGGAAGGGACGGGGAGGGGCAGTGAGAGGGGTCGGGGAGAACGGGTTCGTCACTACTCCGGATCAGCCTGGTTGTAGACGAGGCAGGGGTGTCGGGGAGGAGGGAGGGAGAGGGGAGGGAGGGGAGGGGTGGGGAGGTAGGGAGGGGGAAGGAGGGGGGGAGGGATGGGGGAGGGGATGGAGTGGGGACCTTGAAGGGTGGGGAGCATGTGAGAAGTTGGTGGTGGCCACAGTTAACGCTAAGGGATTGCGGACATGGCGCAAGAGGCGATTGTTGGAGAGGGAGGGTATTAGATTGGGGGCGGATTTGGTGTGTATACAGGAGACCCACTTGAAAGTGGGCCAAGAAGGGCTACTTAGGACTCGGAGCTTCCCGAGAATCCTACTAGCGGGCCAAAGGGACTCTCCGCGGAAAGGGGGGGGGTGGGGATTTTGATAGGGGAAAAATATAAAGAGGCGGTGGTGGAGGAAAGAAGAGATCGTAAAGAGCGGTGGGTTGCTGCCAAAATTAAGATTAGTGGGGAGGAGGTGTGGGTGGTCAGTATTTATGGACCAAATGCAGTCCGGGAGGAATTTTATGAGAGGCTTTTGAAGGAACTGGAGGGTTGGGGGGGCAACGCCAGTGATTATGGGGGGCGACTTTAATCTCACAATGAATCCGAGGTTGGACAATAGTGGTGGAGGAGGGGGGAAGGAGAGGAGAAGTTTAAGGAAACTAAAAGAGCGAATGGGTCTGTTGGATATGTGGAGAGTGCGCCATCCTGTGGAAAAAGGGATATACTTTCTACTCTGCAGTCCATGATATGTATAGCAGATTGGATATGTTATGGGTGAGTGGGAGTTGGGGGGCTAAGGTACAAGCGGTGGAAATAGGCAGTATCTCATGGTCGGATCATGCCCCGGTGCATATGGTGTTTGAGTTGGGGGGGGGGATACTGGGGTGAGATTTTGGAGGCTGAATGATTCCCTGTTGACTGGGAAAACCTATGTGGCCAGAATTAAAGAGGTGATTAAGGAATATTTGGAGAACAACTGGACGGGGGAGGTGGCCACGGGCATGGTGTGGGATGGACTTAAAGCAGTGGGAGGGGCCATTTAATCAGTATAGCGTCTCAGGAAAGGAAACATAAGAGAGAGGTGGAAGGGCAGTTTCTGCGGCAGTTGGAGGGCTTGGAAAGGAAACACCAGGAAGGGGGAGACCCTCGGGTTCTGCAGGAGGTGTTAAAGGTCAGAGGTGAACTGGGCCAGCTCAGGGCGGCGGAGATAGCCTTTGCCTTGACCAGGTTAAAGCAGGGGTGGTATGATGGGGGGAATTGAGCAGGGAGGAGGTTAGCTTGCCGCTTGAAGGTGCGGCAACAGCGCTCCATAATAGGGGGGGGGGGTGTGCAATCAAAAAGGGGAAATGGTCTATCAGGGGGAAGAAATTAGGAAGGCCTTCGTGGCGTACTATGAAAAATTGTATAGCAGTGAGGCGACAGAGGATGGGAAGAAGGGGGAGGAGTTTTTGGCGCAATGTAATTTGAATAGGCTTTCGGAGGGAGAGGCGTTGGAGTTGGGGCAGCCGGTGACCTTCGAGGAGGTGAAGGGGGCGGTGAGGTCTTTTAAGGATGGGAAAGCACCGGGCTTAGATGGCTATACGGCTAAATTTTATAAGGTAATGCAGGTGGAGATAGGGGGCCTGTTAATGGAGGTGTTCAATGGGGTGTTGAAGGGGGAGGGATTACCACCTTCTATGGCGTAAGCGGGGATAACGGTTCTACCTAAGGCGGGGAAAGACCATACTGTGTGTGGGGCCTACAGGACTATCTTGCTTATTAACCTGGATGCTAAGGTGTTGGCGAAGAATCTGGTGGGCAGGTTGCAGTGTGTAGTGAGGAAATTAGTGCATAAGGACCAGACGGGGTTCATTACTGGGAGGCAGGGGGGGTGATAATATTCGGAAGCTGTTGAATATCATGTGGTCCTTGCAAAACTCGGGGAGGGAGGCCGTCTTTTTGACGGTGGACGCGGAAAAGGCCTTTGACCGGGTTGAGTGGGGATTTATGTTCCAGGTCTTAGATAGGGTTGGGGTGGGGCAGCCGTTCATAAGGTGGATACAGGAGCTGTATGCCTGCCCACGGGCGCGGATATGGGTGAATGGGGGATACTCGGAGAGCTTTCGACTGGGTAGAGGAACAAGGCAGGGGTGCCCCTTGTCGCCTTTGCTTTTTGCCCTGGTTTTAGAACCAATGGCAGAATATATTAGAGGCCGGGTAGATATCCGTGGAGTTGAAGTGCAGGGGCAATTAAGCAAGGTTGCACTTTTTGCTGATGATGTTATATACACATTGGAGCACCCTTTGGATAGTTTTTCCAACTTGTTGCGTGCCGTGGGGCGCTATAGTGAAGTATCGGGCTATAAGGTGAATTTAGATAAGACGGAAATTTTGGGTTTTAACCTGGGCGGAGGGCTGGAGGAGCGGTTGCGGGCTGAGTTTCCCTTCAAATGGGTGCGGGGCAGTTTTCGGTATTTGGGGATTCAGTTGGGTAATGTGATGGGTCGCGTACCGGATTGGAACTATAAACCACTGAGTGTGTCCATTAGGCAGGATTTAGAAAGATGGAGGGGCCTTCACTTGTCTTGGCTGGGGACAATAGCTACGATAAAGATGAATGTGCTTCCTAGGATTCTATTCATCTTTATGGCCCTACCGTGCAAAGTGCCGAGGAAGGGTCTAAAAGGGTTGCAGGATTTGATCATGAGGTTTATTTGGGAGGATAAGAGGGCGAGGGTGGATAGGCTTACCATGTTTCGAGCACAGGAAATGGGGGGGCTGGGAGTACCTAACCTAGCGAAGTACTATGATGCCACGCAGCTACAGGCGTTGTTCGTGTGGAGAGAAAGGGGGGAAACCCCGCAATGGGTGTATATGGAAAAGGAAAGGGGGGAGTGTTTGGAAGCGGTGGTCTGGGGCGGGGTGGAGAAAGGGCAGGATAGGGAGAGAATGAACCCACATAGGAGGGTGACGCTGCAAGTCTGGGGAAAATGGAAGGGCTACCTGCTGAATGGGAAGACCACCCCACGGGCAATGTATCTACTGAATATGGGTGTTCTTGACCCTGGGAGGTGGGGGGGGGAAGCTTCCAAATTTGGGCAGAGAAAGGGTTGGAAAGGGTAGGGCAGGTGGTAGATGGGTCTGGAAAGATAAGGCCATTTGCTGAGCTCCAAAAAGAGTTTGGGCTGAGGGATAACGAATTTTATGAGTATACGCAACTGTGGTATTATCTGCAAAGGCCGGGGGTCCGGAGGGACCTACAGGGTAGGTTAACGGAGTTTGAGGTATTGATGGAGCAGCAGGAGTCAGTGAAGGGTGTGGTGTCTAAACTCTATCGGTTGCTGAATGCACGGGAAGAGGGCAAGGCCAGGTGGCAGGAGCAGTGGGAGAGAGAATTGGGGGGCTCCTGGGAGGAGGCGAGGTGGAGGGGTATTTTTGAGGGGGAGAAGCGGCTGGCAGGGGGGACGGCTCTGAGGGAGAATTCGCTTAAATTTAGACTCAGGATGCTCTGGACACCGGCTAAGCTGCAACGCGTTTTCCCAGAGCAAGCGGGTACTTGTTGGAGGGGGGTGTGGGAATTGGGGCGACCTTCTTCATATGGTGTGGGGCTGTCCAAAAGTGCAAGGCCTATGGCGGGAGGTTGAGGCCTATTATGGAGTGGTTACCGGGATAAGGCTACAGTTTGCTTCAACTCAGTTGGTGCTCCTGGAGGGGATGGAGGTGGGGATGGGGGAGATGGCTACTTTTGGTAACTATTGTGTGATAGCGACCAGACTGGCAATTTTACAAAACTGGAAAAATAAGGAAGTACCGAGAATGAAGGAGATCATTGGGAGGTTAGAGTTTTTGTGGGAAATTAGTAAGGTGAGAGCATGTGGATGGGAAACGAAGGCCAAATAAATAAATAAATAAACATGAGGAGATATGGCGGGCTTACGAGGGTTGGAGAGAGTAGGGGTGGCAAGTGTGGATGGAGAAGTAAGGGGAGGGGGTGTGGGCCAGGGGGAAGGAAGGGGGGGGCCTTACACATGGATACGGAGGTGAGGGGGGGTGGGGAGGTTGGGGGGGATATCTAACCTATGGAGGTGCGGGAAGCTTATGGAGGGCTGTTGTACGGGAGATATGGGATGGGGGAGGGGGTAGGGGTATATGAGGGGGTATAAGCTTAAGACACACAAAGCTTGATGTGGAGTTTGGATAAATCCTGTTCTTGAGAGCTAAAAGGATAGGTTTCAAAACTGGTACACAATATTAGGGGTGAGCTTCCTCCCAGTTGGAGGTACAAAGCGGTTTTGTAAAGTGGAGGGGAGGGGGGAGCTGGACTTGAACTGCATATTTCAACAGGGTGGGGGTTTAACTGTTGTGCTTCAAGGTTGTGTGTTGTTTAAGTTATGATTATGCTTGCTGAAAATAAAAACTTTTAAATATAAATAAATTTAAAAAAAAAGAAACGTCTGCCAAGGCCTCATTACCCTGATACTTGATTATGCAAATATAATATACCAGGGGTTCCCCATATGCTCTCTGCTCCCCTTGCAACTTGCACAAAATGCAGCAGCCAGAATAATCACGGTAGGGTTGCCAACTTTTTCACCGAGAAAAACCCGACACTTGTGGCTCGCCATGCTCCACCCATTCTCTGCCCCTAGTCCCACCCCTGCCCTGCCCCCAGCCCCACCCACAAAAATTACCGAGGATACGTGTAGGCTAACTTCCTTGGTCAGATAATAATTAAACTGGGAACCCCAAAAGCCAAACATGAAATGTACAACACTGGAGAAATAAAACTATAAAGTAATTTCCTCTTGCACTAAACAAAAACGCAAAGATGTTAGCAATAGACACTTCCCAGACCAGACATATTCCAGTTAATAAATTCAAAATAAAAAGTATTTTTCTACCTTCTGTTTGGGGCATTTTATTTTTCAGTTGCAATTGCTCCAGTCACTTTCTTCTGGTTTCTTTGTGTCTTCTGCAAGCTATCCATTTGTCCTTTCTTCTCTTTTAGATGTTTTCCATTCTCTTTATTTCTGCTTGTTTCCCTTTTGCTCTTTCCCCCAATTCTTTCCTTATTCCTTTATCATCCATTTAAATTTCACCCTTCCATTCTCAAGCCCCTCTTACTCTCCCAATACCCGGCCCATCGTAGACTTTTCTTCCACACAAAATATCTTTTCCCCTCTCCATTCTCATTCCCCATCCATTCTAGTCCTCCCCCAAAATCAGTTCCCTTATAGTTCTAGACCCACCCAGCATCCACTCCCTTCTAGTCCCATTCTCCCATGCCCCCCATCAGCCCATTTCCAGTCCTATTCCAGCTCTTCATCAGCCCATTTCCAGTGCTAGCCCTCACATCACAGGCCATTAGAAGTCCTAGCTCCCCCCCACCATCACAGCCCATTTGCAGTCCTAGCCCCCCTAATCACAGCCGATTTCCAGTCCAAGTTCCCCCTCCCTCCACCATAGCCCATTTCCAGTCCAAGTTCCCCCCTTCATAGCCCATTTCCAGTCCAAATCCCCTCCCCTAGCCCTTTTCCAGTCCAGGTCCCCCCCCCCCCGCCTCATCACAGCCCATTTCCAGTCCTAGCCCCACCACCATCACAGCCCATTTGCAGTCCAAGTTCCCCCTCCCTCCATTATAGCCCATTTCCAGTCCAAGTTCCCCCCTCATAGCCCATTTCCAGTCCAAGTCACCCCCCCATAGCCCTTTCCCAGTCCAGGTTCCCCCCCCCTCATCACAGCCCATTTGTAGTCCTAGCCCCCCCCCCATCAAAGCCCATTTGTAGTCCTTGGCCTCCCCCCCCGACCAGCACTGCGGCTTCACCACCCCCCCCTTAGTGCAGCTTCGCCCCCCACCAGTGCAGCTTCACCCCCTGCCACTTAGTGTAGATTTGCCCCCCTTAGTGCAGCTTCACCCCCTTAGTGCTGCTTCATTCCCCCCCCTTAGTGTTGCACCCCCCTTAATGCTGCTTCCACCCCTCCCCCCACTCCTCAGTGCTGCCTCTGCTTTGCCCCGTGCAGCTGCTGCTTCTGCTTTTTACAGAGCAGCAGCTGCAATAAACTTAATTTGAAAAGGAAGAGAAACCTGAGGAGCCCTCCGGTTGTCCTTCTGGAGCCCCTGAGGAAGTGATGTCAGAGGGAGGAGGGCTCCTCAGGTTTCTCTTCCTTTTCAAATTAACTTTATTGCAGCCGCTGCTCTGTGAAAAGCAGAAGCAGCGGCTGCACGGAGGATCGATTACGTTCGCGTTCGCGCTCGCGCACTGTGGAGAAAAGTTGTTATTTTTTGCTCTGGCCGCTCCCGATCTCGCGGCCAGAGCAAAAAAACGGCTTTTCAAGGGCCGGTTCTATATCTGTGCCGGCAGCCGGCCTGGCCGGCTGAAAACCGGTCAGTTGGCAACCCTAAATCACGGGCACCAGTAAGCATGCACACAAAACACCCATGCTGAGGCAGTTACACTGGCTTCCCATCCACACGAGGGTTAATTACAAGGCCTTGCTAACCTTCTTTAAAACCATCCACCACCTCTCAGCGGACATTCTGCGGCCTCTCCTTCACCAGCCCCTCAATAAGAGGGCACAGAGAAAAGCCAGTCACAGCTTCCTCTCAGTTTCAGCATTATTCACCTGCTCAAATATCTCCACCTCCAGCAGGGCCTTCTCCTTTTATGCACAAAGCATCTGGAACTCTCTCTCTTTCCACCCGCCTGCTGCGCCTTCCTGATCTCTTTCAGTGTTGCTCACTCTTTCACCTGCAGCCCTCCCATGACAGAACATGCTCCCCATTAGCTTAGTTAATCATCTCAACTTAGTCATTCCCCTGAATCCAAGGAATTTCATCCATATCATACAATATATTTTAACATTTGTTTAGCCATTACTTATTGTTAACTTTATTTCACGTTGTTTACTTTGTTCCTTGTAGTGTTGTTCTATTTGTTCCCTGTAAACAACAGCGGTATAAAAAAAGTTGCTAAATAAATAAATCTCTGGGAGAAAAAAAAAGAAAAAAAGAAAAAAGGAGACCGAGGCAAGATGGCACCCTTGGGAAGAAAGGGGACCACGCATGCGTGGTGCATCTCCCAAAGGCTTTCTTTGAAAGCTGGGGAGATGCTTCCGCACGAGCTCCTTCAGCGCCAACATCACCCATATGTGAGGACTGACTTCCTGCTTGTTCCCAGAGAATCCCTTTTATTGGCTGCAGTTAGGCCTGTATATCACTTCCTGTATTGAAATGAACTGTTCTGAAAAACTGTCAGCACACAGTAAAATTTATTGAGGGTTTGACTCCCTAAGGCTTTTCTTTCATTCTCTGTGTATGGGAATAACAGTTTAGTGATTCAGGCACTTTGTAAGATAAAGAAAATAAATAATTTAGAACAGGATTTATAGTTTACCACTTCAGATACACGTATACATTCCAATTTGGGGGAAATGAAAAGCTATAAAGCAGACTGAGGAGGCAGGAATAAGCAGTTTGCTTGACATACGATTAGCTGCCTTCAGAAGGAAGTTACTAAACCATCGTGCAGTGCTCTCAGCTGTACCAGGCACACCAAATGAATGACTGCTCACCTTCAAAGCATCAATCAGCTGAACTTTCTTAGCTAACAGCAGTTGGTGCTCCAGTTTGGGATGGATTATCTTTAACGTGTGGTTAACAGAATCTTCATTTATATCTGAAAAAATCATCAAAAAGGAACAATTAGCACTGGCTGCACCAGAGCAGAAGTGCACATGGAACACAAGTGTGCAGTGATGTACACTGCTCTTACCATATGATATATTGAGGTTAATCTTCTTTTTTGTGGCTTCTTTAGAGAGTACATCTTTCAGAATGGAGATTGTAGATATGTTATCAGATTTGAAAACCCCTTCACCCTTTCTAAAACGTTGAAAAAAATAAACAAACTAAAGTCAGAATGAAATCTTTTTTAGATATTTTCAGTCAAAGTGATGGAGGAAGCAAGCATGTGTAAACTCTGCCAAGATCTAGTGGTATGTCCCCTGGAAAAGTTTACATCCTGCCATACTGAAAGAACAGGTTTCACTACAGTATCTAACTACCACATGCTGCTAAAGGGTTAAACTCAATGGATAATGATCCGTCTAATCCAGCGGCTCACAATCGCAATCCCAAATGGAGTCACAAAATCCACAGGTGGAATGGGCAGGGGATTATTCAGGGGTTGGTTAAGCCGTATTCCCCCTTATACTTGATACACCAATTGGGAAAGAAGACAAAGGAGGTTGGGACTAACTGAAGCCCCCAAGGAAGCTTGGGTATTCATGAGGATCTAGAGGAGCCAACTTCTGTTTGTTTGGTTCTGGTGGGAAATCATGAATACCAGCCCAGGATAGAATACAGAGCTTTCTACGCTTAGGACATTAAGGGGGTAATTCTGAGCCACGAATAACTTCCCCGCTGGTTGTGTGGGAAAGTTAGATGGGGGTGGGGAATGGGCAGCCCAGGGGCGGATTCTGGGCGGGCAGTTGGCGGTCACCGGCCCTGGACGCACAGGGCTGATTCTGGACATGTTTTTTTGAATTGCCTGGGGTGCGGATGGGGCAGGGGGGCAAGGGTTTATTCCCTGCAGCCCGATTAGCTCTGCCGGGCAGAAAATGAGGATTCCCACAAAGTAGGAGGAATCAAGAATATCCCCCAGACCCATAGCAGATCTTCCTCCATTTGGAACACAATTGTCAAGCACACCACATACTCTACCACCTTCCCCTTCAAAAAACTCTTATGATGTAATCTTAAGGGTCCACTGTTCCATTGCACAATATTGTTGAACAATAGTTCTCATCTTAGTTAAATAAATAAATTCTTGCTGTCCACAGAGAACATCTGCTACAGGTGAGTAACTATCTTTTGTCCATGGACAAGCAGGAATGAAGTTCTCAGGTATGGGACAAGCCCAACAGGGGCAACGGAGTCTATCTATTCTATGGCTATAGGCATATATATATATATATATAAAATTCCTTTTTATTCCAATTGATTTTTTATTAGAAACCAAATATAAAGGACACAAACTCTGTACAAAACCCCCATCCGAAACCCCCAACCCCAGGATCCATTATAATAAAGCAAACAGTAATATTCACAGCAATGTGTAAGCATCATGGAAGGTGGAACAGTCAAGGCAACAAACGTTAAGCATGATAGACTTAGACAGGTCACCGGACAGGTAAAGATCAAACAGCAGTGAGCAGTAATTAGTGGGCTCGTAACCGCTCCGAGTATTTTGCCCACACCCCTGCAAAGGGTAGCAAGTTACCATGACGTAGGGCAGTCAATTCACACATCAAATACAAACAGTGTAAGCGTTTTTCTACTTGCGCTAAAGGTGGGGCTTCCCCCTGTTTCCATTCTTGCAGCCATATAACCCATTCTAAGAATCCCCTGCCCCCCCCTCCCCCCAGTGGAAGGCCTGGATCCGTCACATTCAGTAAAGACACTCTGGCCTTGGCTTGCATACTGCCCCTACAATCTTACTCAACTATCAAACACCTTATCCCAAAACACTCTAATTTTCTCAAATGACCACCAAACATGAGGGAAACTCTCCCTCCCGCCACACTGCTGCCAGCAAAGAGCTGAGCCCCCAAAAGCTTTCTGTACCCTAGAAGGCATCATATACAGTGCATTGCAAAAGTATTCATCCCCTCTGTGTTTGTCCAGTTTTGTCGCATTACAACCTGTAATTAAAATGGAGTTTTGGGTGTTAGCACCATGTGATACACACAACACCCCTATGACTATGTCCTCATATGCTTTATAACGAAGACCACTAATCATTTTAGTAGCAATCCTCTGCACTGATGCCAACCTGTTTATATCCTTTTGAAGGTGTGGTCTCCAGAATTGCACACAAAATTCCAAATGAGGTCGCACCAAAGACTTATATAGAGGCACTATCACCTCCTTTCTTCTGCTGGCCAGTCCTCTCCCTATGCACCCAAGCATCCTTCTAGTTTTCGCTGTCACCTGTTTAGCTACTTTAAGATCATCGACACAATCACACCTAGGTCCTGTTTTTCTTTTGTGGACAGAAATACTTCACCCCCTATACGTTGGAGTGGAGGAGTGGCCTAGTGGTTGGGGCAAGGTATTTCGGGCCGGAAGGTCGGGGGTTCAAATCCCACTAGAGGACAGCAACCTTGGGCTGGAAGAACTGGGGTTTCTAGTCCCACAGGTGCTCCTTGTGGTCTTGGGCAAGCCACTTAACCCTCCATAGCCCATGTTCCCTGTAAAATAGTTCTCTGTGTGCTGTGCTTTCCTGTCTAATCAATGTGTTTATACCTCAAAAATTTCCTGTCATGATTTGACAATTTCCAATCTGTAATCAAACCGCTGCTGATCGCTGGAAGTAGCAGTATACTAAATAAATAAATAAAATATCGTTCCCTTTCATTGCTGCAGCCCAAATGCATGACCTTGCATTTTTTAACATTAAATCTCAGCTGACAAATTCTTCAAGCTTAGCTAGATCCCTCCTCGTGTAATCTACACATTCTTGGGTGTCTACTCTATTGCAGATTTTGGTATCATCTGCAAAGAGGCAAACCTTACCTGACAGCCCTTCTGCAATATCACTAACAAAGATGTTTTGAAGGTGCAAAATATCCTTTATTGTGACACAAACAATAATTAAGACAAAACAAAAATCTGGAAGCAGGAGTGTGCATATGTATTCACCCCCCAAAATCAATACGTTATAGAGCCACCTTTTGCTGTAATTACAGCTGCAAGTCTCTTGGGGTATGTGTCTATTAGCTTTGCACATCTAGCCACTGGGATTTTCACCCATTCCTTAAGGCAAATCCACTCCAACTCCTTCAAGTTAGACAGACTGCGTTTGTGTATAGCAATCTTCAAGTCATGCCACAGAGTCCCAATTGGATTGAGGTCTGGGATTTGATTAGGCCATTCCAAGAGATTTAAATGTTTCCCTCTAAACCAGCTTTAGCAGTATGTTTAGGGTTATTGTCCTGCTGGAAGGTGAACCTTCGTTCCAGTCTCAAATATCTGGCAGACTGAAACAGGTTTTCCTTAAAGAAAGGCTTTTATTCTGTCCTCATTCTTCTTGATCTCTCTGCTGCCTTCAACACTGTTGACCATAACCTTCTTCTTATCACGCTACCCTCACTTGGATTCAAAGACTCTGTACTATCTTGGTTCTCTTCCTATCTATCCCATCGCTCTTTCAGTGTGTGCTTCGATGGCTCCTCCTCCTCTTCAACCCCACTACCTGTAGGAGTTCCTCAGTGTTCCGTCTTAGGACCACTCCTCTTCTCTCTCTATACCCAATCCCTTGGCACCCTTATCTCTTCCCATGGCTTTCACTATCATCTCTATGCCGACGACTCTCAAATCTATCTTTCTGCACCTGTTATCTCTCCTGATATCTAGTCTAAGATCTCACTCTGCCTCTCTGACATTGCTGCCTGGATGTCCCACCGCCGCTTAAAACTGAACATGGCCAAAACTGAGCTTCTTATCTTTCCCCCGAATGCTTCCCCTCCTCTTTCCCCTTTCTCTCTCTCCGTTGATAACTCTGTACTCCTCCCTGTTTCTTCAGCACGTAACCTTGGTGTTATCTTCGATTCCTCTCTCTCTCTCTCTTCACATATCCAGCTCATTGCTAAAACTTGTCATTTCTTTCCATACAATATTTCCAAAATTCACCCCTTCCTCTCTGTTGACACCACTAAATTGATTGTCCACTCTTTAATCACCTCCCGTCTTGATTATTGTAACGTTCTCCTTGCCGGCCTCCCTGCAAGCCACCTCTTTCCTCTTCAGTCATTTCAACACTCCGCTGCTCGACTCATTTTCCGCCAGTCTCGTTTTTCCCACATCACTCCTCTCCTCATGTCACTTCATTGGCTTCCCATCCATCTCCATATCCAATTTAAACTTCTCCTCCTGACCTATAAATGTATTCACTCTTCTGCCCCTCAGTACCTTTCATCTCTCATCTCTCCTTACACTCCCTCTCGGTTGCTTCGCTCTTCTAACAGTCTTCGTTTATCTGTGCCCTTTACTCGTACTGCCAATTCCAGACTTCGCTCCTTCCAACTGGCAGCACCCTTTGCTTGGAATAGTCTTCCTAACTCTGTGCACCAGACGCCCTCCCTGGCCATTTTCAAGTCCAGACTAAAATCCCACCTCTTCACTATTGCTTTCCATTCCTGTCTTACCCTATCTTGATCTATCAACATTTGCTTACTTTGTCCTGTACATTTTTGTTAATTGTATTATGTAACTTATTTTGTTTTCTGTTTTATTAGATTGTGAGCTCTGATGAGCAGGGACTGTCTCTCTTCTGATTTTGTACAGCGCTTCGTATGTTGCGGTGCTTTATAAGTCTTTAATAATAATAATAATAAAGCGTAGTTACTCACCTGTAACAGGTGTTCTCCAGGAGCAGCAGGAATCAGTCCTCACTTATGGGTGACGTCGGCGCCGACGGAGCCCTCGCGGAGCAATTTTCCCCAGCTTTCAAAGAAAGCCTTTGGGAATTGCAGCGCGCATGCATGCGCGGTAGTCTTCCCGCCCGAAGGTGCCATCTTAGCCAGTCAGATGACATAGCTAAAAGACAGCATAAAAATTTGCAAAAAGAACATAAGCAGACGATTGCAACTCCAAGGGGAGGAGGGAGGGTAGTGAGGACTGATTCCTGCTGCTCCTGGAGAACACCTGTTACAGGTGAGTAACTACGCTTTCTCCAGGACCAAGCAGGAAGTCAGTCCTCACTTATGGGACTCCCAAGCTCAAGGCTACCGGAGACCCTAAGCACAAAAATGAGCTCCCTCTAGCTCAGCAGCACAGAAGGATAGAATCTTCGCTGAATTATCACCCACCGGTAGCCCACATCCGGGATGGAGGGTAGGAGTTGCTCAGACCTCAAAGAGATTACGGAGGACTGCCTGTCCGAAAGCACTGTCCCTACGGGACTCCCTCTCGAGACAGTAATGGACCGCAAAAGTCTGGCTCGAAGACCAAGTAGCGGCCCGGCAGATGTCTGCCAGCGGAACAGAGCGGAGGTAAGCCACTGACGTGGCCTTTGCCCGAACGCAATGAGCCGTGACTCGACTTTCTAAGGCGAGTCCGGCTGCCCCATAAGCCCAAGAGATACAGTCCGCAACCCAGATGGACAGAGTACGCTTGGAGACCGGGAGCCCCAATTTATTGGGGTCAAAGGACACAAAAAGCTGCGCAGCTTTACGGTGCTCCCGCGTACGGTCAAGGTAGAAGTTCAACGCCCTTCTACAGTCCAGGGTATGGAGGACCGTCTCAGCTCGGCTGGAGTGTGGTCTGGGAAAGAAGGTTGGAAGTACCACCTCCTGATTCAAGTGAAAAGGGGAGACCACTTTAGGCAGAAACTTTGGGTGAGTCCGTAGGACTACCCTATTCTTGTAGAACCGAGTGTAGGGGGGATCAGACACGAGGGCCTGTAATTCACTTACGCGCCTAGCGGAAGTGAGGGCTATCAAGAACAGCGTTTTCCAAGACAGAAAACGGAGAGAGAGAGCAGGTAGCCATAGGTTCAAAAGGCGGACAGGTGATCCGCTGTAAAACCACATTCAGGTCCCAGTCAGGCGCTGGCGGGCGCAGAGGTGGTTTAAGTAGTAGGAGACCTCGGAGAAACCTCGCTACGAGAGGGTCGTTGGAGAGAGGTCTGCCGTCCACCGGCACATGATGTGCGGAAAGAGCACTGAGGTGAACTTTGACGGAGTTGGACTTAAGTCCCAGATTAGAGAGGTGTAGCAAGTACTGTAAGATCACCGACACCGGGCAGGAGAAGGGATCCTGAGACTGTTGGGTACACCAGACTGCAAAGCGACGCCATTTAAGGGCGTAGCATTTGCGGGTAGAAGGCCGTCGCGAAGCCAAGACGACCTCCTCCACCTCTGCCGGCAAGAGGAGAGGAGCAAGGACTACCCTCTCAGCAGCCAGGCCATGAGGTTGAGAGACCTGAGGTTGGGGTGCAGTAGGGACCCCTGATCCTGGGTGAGGAGATCCGGTTGCACCCCCAGAGGGATTGGATCCTCCACCGCCAGTTGCAGCAAGAGCGGAAACCACGGCTGCCTGGGCCAGCGAGGGGCCACCAGGATCACGAAAGCTTTGTCTCGGAGAACCTTGAAAAGGGTCCGAGAGACTAACGGGATGGGAGGGAAAGCGTACAGAAGGCTCCCCGACCATGAGATCAGAAAGGCGTCCGCCGCCACCCGAAGGGGGTGAGGCTGACGAGAGCAGAAGCGAGGAAGCTGCCGGTTGTGAGGACTGGCAAAGAGATCCACTGTGGGGAGGCCCCACCTGAGGAAGAGCTTCTGAACGATCAAGGGGTCCAGACGCCACTCGTGCGGCTGGAGGACCCTGCTGAGTTTGTCCGCCAGGCAATTTTCTTGGCCCGGGAGATAAACTGCCTTGAGGAGAATGCCGTGACTGACGGCCCAAGAGCAGAGCTTCTGTGCCTCCCGGCAGAGGAGGAAGGAGCCCGTGCCCCCCTGCTTGTTCACGTAGAACATGGCAACTTGATTGTCCGTCTGGACAAGGACGGACTGTTGGGAGGTCAGGTGGGAGAAGGCCTTGAGAGCTAGGCGGATCGCCCTGAGCTCCAGGAAGTTGATCTGCTGAGCAGACTCCCACTTGGTCCAGAGGCCCTGAGTACGTGCCTCTTGGCAATGGGCTCCCCAGCCCAGGAGGGATGCATCGGTGGTCAGCACCCGGGTCGGCTGAGGTGACTGGAAAGGCATTCCCAATACCAGGTTCGGCTGCCGGAGCCACCACCGGATAGACGAGACCAGCGGCTCGGAGACGCGCACCAGGTCTGCTAGGCCGCCCGAGGCCTGTCGCCACTGCTGGCGGAGACACCACTGAGCAGGCCGCATATTCAGGCGGGCATTGGGGGTCACATGGACGGTGGAAGCCATATGGCCGAGCAGTCTCAGGAAGCGCCTGGCGGAGACCAGGGGCTGGCTGCGAAAGCGGTCGGCTAGGTCCATGAGCCGCTGAGCCCTGTCGAGCGGTAGGTACGCTCGCGCCTGAGGGGTGTGCAGCCTTGCGCCGATGAACTCGAGATCCTGTGAGGGGAGCAAAGTGGACTTTGCGAAGTTGATGACAAAGCCCAAGTGCTGCAGCAGAGTCACCGTGCGGCACGTGGCGGTGGTGACCTCCTGAGCGGATGCTGCTCTGATGAGCCAGTCGTCGAGGTACGGAAAAACATAGAGGCCGTGAAGCCGGAGATGGGCCGCCACGACCGCGAGACATTTTGTGAAGACTCGCGGTGCGGAGGACAGGCCGAAGGGCAGTACTCTGTACTGGTAATGATTTCCTGCCACCACAAACCTTAGGTATTGGCGGTGGCTTGGGTGGATGAGGATGTGCGTGTAAGCATCCTTTAGATCCAAGGAGCATAGCCAATCTCCCTGCTGGAGGTAGGGCAGAAGGATTCCAAGGGTAAGCATTTTGAACTTCTCCCGCACAAGGAACTTGTTGAGGTTGCGCAAGTCCAGGATGGGTCGGAGGCCTCCTGTTCTCTTTGGTATCAGAAAATACCTTGAATAGAAGCCCTGACCTCTCAGGTGGTGTGGCACCGGTTCCACCGCCTGATCCTGCAGAAGACCTGCTAACTCCTGAAGGAGCAACTCCCTGTGCAGAGGGGGGCGCGGAGGCTCTCCCGGAAAATAGGAGGGAGGGACCTGATGGAAGTGGAGAAGGTAGCCCTCTCGCACGACCTGAAGCACCCAGGCATCTGCGGTGATGCTGGACCACCTGTCGGCGAAGTGAACCAGCCGGCCTCCGGTGCTGGGGGGAACCAGCGGGGGGGGAGAGGCTATGCTGAGCGAGTCAAAAACCCCCACCCTGCTGAGCAGGGGCTGGTGGCGCAGGCTTGGGGGCTTGCTGCCTACGGGACCCGTTACCCCGTCCCTTGGCCTGCTGGCCCTGTTGGGGAGCTGCAGGGGCCTGATAATGGGGGTATTGTTTGTAGGCAGCCGCCTTCCTCGGGTAAAAGGTCTTTTTTCCCGAGCCCTTCTTTTTCTGGGAAGGGGCGGAGGTCTTCCTAGAAAGCCTGGTCCTGGTGAGAGTCTCAGTCTCAATTGTGCAGCCTTTTCCGCCATGGGCTTGCCAAAGAGGTTTTCGCCTCGGCAGGGGACATCGACCAACTTGTCCTGTACCCAGGGCTCAAGGTCGGACGACTGAAGCCAAGCCTGTCGGCGGGCACCGATGCCGGCTGCGGCTACTCGAGCCGAGGCTTCAAAGCCATCATAGGCTGCTCGGGACATGAACTTTGAGCATTCCCGAATACCTGTGGACAAGGCTAGGAACCTCCGCAAGGGTTCCTCGGACAAACCAGCGGAGAAGCCGGCTAGCTCTTTAGCCAGATCCCTGAGATACATGCCCATGTAGAGCTGGTAAGTCTGGACACGACAGGCGAGCATAGAGCCCTGGAAGCACTTTTTGCCAAGGCCATCCAGGTTACGGGCCTCCCTTCCAGGAGGCACCGAGGAGTGCATCTTCTGGCTCTTAAGACGATGCATGGCCGATTCCACTACCATGGAATGGTGTGGCAACTGCGCCTTTTGAAAGCCAGGGCTCTTGCGGACTCGATAGATAGAATCGACCCGCTTGCTCAGGACCGGCGAGGAGGCCGGACTCTCCCACATGCGGAAGAGAGTAGTCGTTCCAGCATAGGAGGAACCGGCACAGTAAAGTGCTCCCTCGCGGGAGAGTCATACTGGAGGGCGTCGAGCTCTTCGGCTCGAGGCTCCTCCTCGGGGTCCGCAGGGAAGGCCAAAGCCTTGGCCATATCCCTAACGAAATCCGAGAACCGGGCATCCTCCGGGGGGGACTGCTTCCGAGGCTCGGACTCCGGAGAGTCCGATGGGACACACCGAGTCCGGAAAGAATCAGGTGACTCTTCCTCCTCAGACTCCCAGACCGACTCCGACGAGGACTCGGTGGGGTCGGCTCGGGCAGGGTGCGGCGCCAGCCGCCCCGACGCCGAGGGAGTCGGCGTCGGCGACCTCGGTCCCGAACGGGAGGCCGAGGGCGACCTCGACCGAGGATCGACTCGAGTTCTCATCGACTCGAGGATCGGCTCGGTCTCCGGGGTCGACTTGGACGTCGACGTCCCGGCGGTCGGGGCAGCGACGCCAGCGAAGCCAGCGAGCAGTGCCCGCTGCTGGTCCATGAAGGCAGACAATCTGCTCTCCAAGGCCGTCAACCTGAGTCCGAGCTCAGGCGACCCAGCAGCCCCCGACTCGGGCCCCGACGGCGTCGGGCCCGACGTCGGCTGACGCGGAGGCGAGTCCAGAAGGACAACAGGACTTACCCGGGCAGGCATCTCCGACTCCAGGCGAGGTCGCTTCGGGAGGTGTTCCTTCTCCAAGGACCCGGGGCGGCTGTCGGGGCTATGCGACCTGGCCCTCGCGGAGCCAGGAGCGTCCACCGACGCCGCCCTCGCGGGTTTTTCCTTCCGTCGATGGTCCCCGGAGGGAGAACCCCGGTCGGAGGAGCTCCGTCGACGGTCCGAACTGGAGCCTTTCGACAGTGAGGCCTCCGACGAGGTCCGGGTACGGCTGGGGTCAGCGAAGATTCTTTCGCGCTGATGCCGCCGACTTCTCAACGCCTTCGAGGACAGTTTGCTGCAGGGCCCACAGATCAGTTCCTCGTGATCTGGGCCCAGGCAGCGGAGGCAAAGGTCGTGTGAGTCGGTGAGTGACATATTTCGGTCACACCGACCACACCGCTTAAAGCCACTGGCAGCCATCGGGGGAAAAAGGGCCCCTGCGAGGTCAAAGGACCGGGCTGCCAGGGAAAAAAAAACGAAAACGAAAGCTGACTAAGTCAGAAAAACCGAAAAAAAACCGTTAGAGGACTCGAGACCGGCGTCGCGAGTCCGGGCGGGAAAACGACCGGCGTCGAACCGAACGAAAAAAGGATAAATACAGAGGAAAATCAACTTTTTCGCGGGGACAAGACGGGGACGTCTGTAGGGCTCCGCGGAAAAAAAGAAGACTGGCTAAGATGGCACCTTCGGGCGGGAAGACTACCGCGCATGCGCGCTGCAATTCCCAAAGGCTTTCTTTGAAAGCTGGGGAAAATTGCTCCGCGAGGGCTCCGTCGGCGCCGACGTCACCCATAAGTGAGGACTGACTTCCTGCTTGGTCCTGGAGAATAATAATTACCCTGTATTTAGTGCCATCCATTGTTCCTTCAATCCTGACCAGTTTTCCTGTCCCTGCCAATGAAAAACATCCCCACAGCATGAAGCTGCCACCACCATGTTTCACTGTGCGAGTGGTGTTCTCGGGGTGATGGGAAGTGTTGGGTTTGTGCCACACATGTCATTTCCCAGGATGGCCAAAAAATTCAACTTTTGTCTCATTTGAGCAGAGAACCTTCTTCCATGTGTTTGGGGGTCCGCCACATGCTGTTGTGCAAACTCCAAATGTGTTTTCTTATTTCTTTCTTTAAGCAACAGCTTTTTTTCTGGCCACTCTTCCACAAAGCCCTGTTCTGTGCAGTATATGGCTTATAGTGGTCCTATGGACAGATACTCCCATCTCCACAGTGGATATTTGCAGCTCCTTCAGTGTTTAGTTATTTATTTACATTCTCTTATATATCACACTATTCTGCATCAGTGCTGTTTACATTGAACAAACTGGAAATTACCTTGAACAGGGCATTAGAACTTGGAGATAACTATTTTACAGGGAGCATGGGCTATGGAGGGTTAAGTGGCTTGCCGAAGACCACAAGGAGCACCTGTGGGACTAGAAACCCCAGTCCTTCCAGCCCAAGATTGCTGTCCTCTAGTGGGATTTGAACCCCTGACCTTCTAGCCTGAAGTACCTTGCCCCAACCACTAGGCCACTCGTTATCCTTGGTGTTGTTGTGGCATCTCTGATTAATGCCCTCCTTGCCCGGTTTATGAGTTTTGGTGGGCGACCTTCTCTTGTCAGGTTTGTAGTGGTGCTATATTCTTTCTATTTTGTTATAATGGATTTAATGATGTTCCATGGGATATTCAGAATTTGGGATTTTTTTTTATAATGCAACCCTGATCTATACTTCTCCACAACTTTGTCTTTGACCAGTTTGGAGTGCTCCTTGGTCTTCATGTTGCTTGCATAGTGGTGTTGCAGAGTCAGGGGCCTTTCAGAACATGTATATTTATACAGGCCTCATGTGACAGATCATGTGACGCTGACTGTACACAGGTAGACCCTAATCAACTAATTATGTGACTTCTGAAGTTAATTAGTTGGACCAGATTTTATTTAGGGGTTTCATAGCAAAAGGGATGAATACATATGCACTCACAACTTTTCAGATTTTACTTGTTTTTGTATTTATTTAGTTATTGAATTGTGCAGTACGGTACATATTCAGTTACATAAAATGTTATATATATATATATATATATATATATACAAGGTATTTTATTGTCAGTTCACTTCACCAATTTGGACTATATTGTTAGGTCCATTACCTTACATCCAAATAAACCTCCATTTTCATTCCAGGCTGTAATGCGACAAAACAGGAAAAAACTGAGGGGATGAATACTTTCACAAGGAACTGTATCATCTATACAGCATTTTATAGTTATGTTCCAGTAAGTTGCACGCCAGAACCCCTTTATATATACCCACAAAGATGGACCCCCACTGTTTATTATCCCAAGTTTTATTCAGATCGTCCCAAGCAGGGCTGGCCCGTCCATTGAGCAAGAATGTTTTTTGCACAGGGCCCCGCGTTTCAGGGGGCCCCGCGCAAAAAACATTCTTCATCATCTCAAGTTTAAAAAAAAACCCCAAAAAACAGCTGCTTCTGCCGCGGCAGCATCAAGAGTGCCGCCGCGGGGGCCCCCCCTGCCCGGCAGAGCCTCCCTGCATCGTAGGCTAGCGTTGAATCCCCGAACGCGGGCTTCTTTCAGAGCCGCGAGAGTTTCCTTTCTCGCGGCTCTGTTAATCCCGCCGGGGATTTCCCATCAGCCCCGGCGGGATTAACAGAGCTGCGAGAAAGGAAACTCTCGTGGCTCTGAAAGAAGTCCGTGTTCGGGGATTCAACGCTAGCCTACGATGCAGGGAGGCTCTGCCGGGAAGGGGGGGCCCCGCGGCAGCACTCTTGAAGCTGCCGCGGCAGAAGCAGCTGTTTTTTTTTATTTTTTAATTTGGGATGATAGGGGGGAAGGGGTTTTAGGACTGGTAATGGGCTATTGGGGGGGGAGGCTAAGACTGGAAGTGGGCTGATAGGGGAGGGTTAGGACTAGTAATGGGCCATGGGGGGGAGTGCTAAGACTGGAAGTGGGCTGATGGGGGGGGGGTTAGGACTGGTAATGGGCTATGGGGGGGCTGACTGGAAATGGGCTGATGGGGGGGTTAGGACTGGTAATTGGCTATGGGGGGGGCTAAGACTGGAAATGGGCTGATGGGGAGGTTTAGGACTGGTAATAGGTTATGGGGGGGGCTAAGACTGGAAGTGGGCTGATGGAGGGTTAGGACTAGTAATGGGCTATGGGGGGTTGCTAAGACTGGAAGTGGTCTGATGGGGGGGTTAGGACTGGTAATGGGTTATGGGGGGGCTAAGACTGGAAATGGGCTGATGGGGAGGTTAGGACTGGTAATTGGCTATGGGGGGGCTAAGACTGGAAATGGGCTGATGGGGAGGTTTAGGACTGGTAATGGGTTATGGGGGGGGCTAAGACTGGAAGTGGGCTGATGGGGGAGGGTTAGGACTAGTAATGGGCCATGGGGGGTGCTAAGACTGGAAGTGGGCTGATGGGGAGGTTTAGGACTGGTAATAGGTTATGGGGGGGGGGCTAAGACTGGAAATGGGCTGATGGGGGTTAGGACTGGTAATGGGCTATGGGAGGGGTTAGGACTAGTAATGGGCTGACGGGGGATTAGGACTGGTAATGGGCTATGGGGGGCTAAGACTGGAAATAGGCTGATGGGGGGGCTAGGACTGGAAATAGGGTGATGGGGGGTTAGGACGTAATGGGCTGATGGGGAGATTTAGGACTGGTAATGGGTTATGGGGGGGGGCTAAGACTGGAAGTGGGCTGATGGGGGAGGGTTAGGACTAGTAATGGGCCATGGGGGGTTGCTAAGACTGGAAGTGGGCTGATGGGGAGGTTTAGGACTGGTAATGGGTTATGGGGGGAGCTAAGACTGGAAATCTGAGATGTTATGGAAAGTTTGCTGAGACTCATCAAGCCCACTTACTGCCAGGTATCCCTCTGAGCATACCAAAAGTGTCTTCATGGCTCCAGTACAGAGGATGAAGCAGATTGGTGCGCAGGTGGTGTTCTCTTCAATCCTCCCTGTTGAGGGTAAAGGCCAAGGCAGAAAAGCTCGCATCCTGGAGATAAATGCATGGTTACGTGGATGGTGTCATTGAGAGCGTTTTGGTTTCCTGGACCATGATGCTGTTCCAAGGGTTGCAGAGCAGAGATGGTGTCCATCTGTCCAAGAAGGATCGACATGTCTTCAGTAGCAGACTGGCTAACCTACTGAAGAGGGTTTTAAACTAGATTCGTTGGGGATGGGTGAAGAAAGCCCGCGGGGATGGGTGAAGAAAGCCCGCGGGGATGGGTGAAGAAAGCCCGCGGGTATGTGAAAGCCCGTAGGTAAGTGAAACATTAAATACCTTTATGAAAATGGGTAAAAGGGACAACATATGGAAAGCAATGTGTATAAATGACCGTAGCATGGGAAATAAGATCCCAGATGTTGAAGCTTTAATGGGAGAGGCTGACTTGGATTTAGTGGCAGTAACAAAGACATGGTTCACGGACAACCATTACTGTGATATAACTATACCAGGCTATACTTTATTCAGAAAGGACAGGCTAGGAAGAAGGGGAGGAGGAGTGGCACTATATATAAAAAATAATATTAAAGTTATGGAAATACAGGGCTTAAAAGGGAGAGAGGAGAAACTGTGGGTTAAATTAGAAAGAGAAATCTATTTACATTGGCATGATATACAGACCTCCCTCACAGGGAGAAGAGGTGGACAGAGTTAATAGAAGACATACTCAGCATTGCCAGGAAAGGGGAAGTGCTACTGATAGGGGATTTCAATATGCCATTTGTTGATTGGCACATCCCTGCTGGAGTATCATCTAGAAGAGTAAGGAGATCCTGGATTTTCTACAGGGAGAACTATTCAAGCAACTGGTAACCAAATCCACACGTGAAGGGGCCATATTGGACTTGGTGCTTACCAATGGTGAAAGTGTTCCTGATGTTATAGTGGGAGATTATCTCGCATCCAGTGATCACCAGATGGTGTTGTTCAGTATTAGGACTAGGGCTGATAAAATCCATTCAAAAGCGAGGGTCTTAGACTTTAGGAAAAGCGTAGTTACTCACCTGTAACAGGTGTTCTCCAGGAGCAGCAGGAATCAGTCCTCACATATGGGTGACGTCGGCGCCGACGGAGCCCTCGCGGAGCAATTTTCCCCAGCTTTCAAAGAAAGCCTTTGGGAATTGCAGCGCGCATGCGCGGTCGCCTTCCCGCCCAAGGGTGCCATCTTAGCCAGTCAGATGACAGAGCTAAAAAAGAC
Source organism: Ichthyophis bannanicus (assembly GCA_033557465.1). Classification (NCBI taxonomy): domain Eukaryota; kingdom Metazoa; phylum Chordata; class Amphibia; order Gymnophiona; family Ichthyophiidae; genus Ichthyophis; species Ichthyophis bannanicus. Next base: position 1,823,604,239 of record CM066032.1, on the reverse strand, counting down.
AGCATAAAAATTTGCAAAAAAACTAAAGCAGATGATTGCAACTCCAAGGGGAGGAGGGAGGGTTGTGAGGACTGATTCCTGCTGCTCCTGGAGAACACCTGTTACAGGTGAGTAACTACGCTTTCTCCAGGACCAAGCAGGAAGTCAGTCCTCACATATGGGACTCCCAAGCTTAAGGCTACCGGAGACCCTAAGCACAAAAATGAGCTCCCTCTAGCTCAGCAGCACAGAAGGAAGGAATCTTCGCTGAATTATTACCCACCGGTAGCCCACATCCGGGATGGAGGGTAGGAGTTGCTCAAACCTCAAAGAGATTACGGAGGACTGCCTGTCCGAAAGCACTGTCCCTGCGGGACTCCCTCTCGAGACAGTAATGGACCGCAAAAGTCTGGCTCGAAGATCAAGTAGCGGCCCGGCAGATGTCTGCCAGCGGAACAGAGCGGAGGTAAGCCACTGACGTAGCCTTTGCCCGAACGCAATGAGCCGTGACTCGACCTTCCAAGGAGAGTCCGGCTGCCCCATAAGCCCAAGTGATACAGTCCGCAACCCAGATGGACAGAGTACGCTTGGAGACCGGGAGCCCCAATTTATTGGGGTCAAAAGACACAAAAAGCTGAGCAGCTTTACGGTGCTCCCGCGTACGGTCAAGGTAGAAGTTCAACGCCCTTCTACAGTCCAGGGTATGGAGGACCATTTCAGCTCGGCTGGAGTGTGGTCTGGGAAAGAAGGTCGGAAGTACCACCTCCTGATTGATGTGAAAAGGGGAGACCACTTTTGGAAGAAATTTTGGGTGAGTCCGTAGGACTACCCTATTTTTGTAGAACCGAGTGTAAGGGGGATCAGACACGAGGGCCTGCAATTCACTTACGCGTCTAGCGGAAGTGAGGGCTATCAAGAACAATGTTTTCCAAGAAAGAAAACGGAGAGAGAACAGGTAGCCATAGGTTCAAAAGGCGGACAGGTGATCCGCTGTAAAACCACATTCAGATCCCAGTCAGGCGCTGGCGGGCGCAGAGGTGGTTTAAGCAGAAGGAGACCTCGGAGAAACCTCGCTACAAGAGGGTCGCTGGAAAGAGGTCTGCCGTCCACCGGCACATGATGTGCTGAAAGAGCACTGAGGTGAACTTTGACGGAGTTGGACTTAAGTCCCAGATTAGAGAGGTATAGCAAGTACTGCAGGATCACCGACACCGGGCAGGAGAAGGGATCCTGAGACTGTTGGGTACACCAAACGGAAAAGCGACGCCACTTAAGGGCGTAGCATTTGCGGGTAGAAGGTCGCCGAGAAGCTAGGACGACCTCTTCCACCTCTGCCGGCAGGAGAAGGGGAGCAAGGACTACCCTCTCAGCAGCCAGGCCATTAGATTGAGAGATCTGAGGTTGGGGTGTAGCAGAGACCCCTGATCCTGAGTGAGGAGATCCGGTTGTAACCCCAGAGGGAATGGATCCTCTACCGCTAATTGCAGCAGGAGTGGAAACCACGGCTGTCTGGGCCAGCGAGGGGCCACCAGGATCATGAAGGCTTTGTCTCAGAGAACCTTGAAAAGAGTCCGAGAGACTAGCGGGATGGGAGGAAAAGCATACAGAAGGCTCTCCGACCATGACAGTAGAAAAGCGTCTGCCGCAACTCGAAGGGGATGTGGCTGACGAGAGCAGAAGCGAGGAAGTTGCCGGTTGAGAGGGCTGGCAAAGAGATCCATCGTGGGGAGGCCCCACTTTAGAAAGAGCTTCTGAACTACCAAGGGATCCAGGCGCCACTCGTGCGGCTGGAGGGTCCTGCTGAGTTTGTCCGCCAGGCAATTTTCTTGGCCTGGGAGATAAACTGCCTTGAGAAGAACGCCGTGACTGACGGCCCAAGAGCAGAGCTTCTGTGCTTCCCGACAGAGAAGGAAGGAGCCCGTGCCCCCCTGCTTGTTCACGTAGAACATGGCAACTTGATTGTCCGTCTGGACAAGGACGGACTGGTGAGAGGTCAGGTGGGAGAAGGCCTTGAGAGCCAGGCGGATCGCTCTGAGCTCCAGGAAGTTGATCTGCTGAGCAGACTCCCATGTGGTCCAGAGGCCCTGAGTACGTGCCCCTTGGCAATGTGCTCCCCAGCCCAGGAGGGATGCATCTGTTGTCAGCACCTGGGCCGGCTGAGGTGACTGAAAAGGCATGCCGAGTACCAGGTTCGGCCGATGAAGCCACCACTGGAGAGACGAGGCCAGCGGCTCGGAGACGCGCACTAGGTCTGCTAGGCCGCCTGTGGCTTGTTGCCACTGCTTGCGAAGACACCATTGAGCAGGCCGCATATTCAGGCGGGCATTGGGGGTCACATGGACGGTGGAAGCCATATGGCCGAGTAGTCTCAGGAAGCGCCTGGCGGAGACCAGGGGCTGGCTGCGAAAACGGTCGGCTAGGTCCATGAGCCATTGAGCCCTGTCGAGCGGTAGGAACGCTCGTGCCTGAGGAGTGTGCAACCTTGCGCCGATGAACTCGAGATCCTGTGAGGGGAGCAAAGTGGACTTTGCGAAGTTTATAACAAAGCCCAAGTACTGCAGAAGAGTCACCGTGCGGCATGTGGCGTTGGTGACCTCCGGAGCGGACGCTGCTCTGATGAGCCAGTCGTCGAGGTACGGAAAGACATAGAGGCCGTGAAGCCGGAGATGGGCCGCCACCACCGCGAGACATTTTGTGAAGACTCGCGGTGCGGAGGACAGGCCAAAGGGCAGTACTCTGTACTGGTAATGATTTCCTGCCACCACAAACCTTAGGTATTGGCGGTGGCTTGGGTGGATGAGGATGTGCGTGTAGGCATCCTTTAGATCCAAGGAGCATAGCCAATCTCCCTGCTGGAGGTAGGGCAGAAGGATTCCAAGGGTAAGCATTTTGAACTTTTCCCGCACGAGGAACCTGTTGAGGTTGCGCAAGTCCAGGATGGGTCGGAGGCCTCCCGTCCTTTTTGGTACTAGAAAATACCTGGAATAAAAGCCTTGACCTCTCAGGTGGTGGGGCACCGGTTCCACCGCCTGTTCCTGTAGAAGACCTGCTAACTCCTGAAGGAGTAATTCCCTGTGCAGAGGGAGTCGTGGAGGTTCTCCCGGAAAATAGGAGGGAGGGACCTGGTGGAAGTGGAGAAGATAGCCTTCTCTTACGACTTGAAGCACCCAGCCATCTGAAGTGATGCTGGACCACCTGTGGGCGAAGTGAACCAGCCGGCCTCCGGTGCTGGGAGGAGCCAGCGGAGGGGGAGAGGCTATGCTTAAGGAGTCAAAAGCCCCACCCTGCTGAGCAGGGGCTGGTGGTGCAGGCTTGGGGGCTTGCTGCCTACGGGACCCGTTACCCCGTCCCTTGGCCTGCTGGCCCTGTTGGGGAGCTGCAGGGGCCTGATATTGGGGGTATTGTTTGTAGGCAGCCGCCTTTCTCGGGTAAAAGGACTTCTTTCCCGAGCCCTTCTTTTTCTGGGAAGGGGCGGAGGTCTTCCTAGAAAGCCTAGTCCTGGTGAGAGTCTCCGTCTCGATTTGTGCAGCCTTTTCAGCCATGGGCTTGCCAAAGAGGTTTTCGCCTCGGCAGGGGACATCGACCAACTTGTCCTGCACCCAGGGCTCAAGGTCAGACGACTGAAGCCAAGCCTGTCGGCGGGCACCGATGCCGGCTGCGGCCACTCGAGCCGATGCTTCAAAGCCATCATAGGCTGCTCGGGATATGAATTTTGAGCATTCCCGAATGCCAGAGGACAAGGCCAGGAACCTCCGCAAGGGTTCCTCGGACAAACCAGCGGAGAATCCGGCTAGCTCTTTAGCCAGGTCTCGGAGATACATGCCCATGTATAGCTGGTAGGTATGGACACGACACGCAAGCATAGAGCCCTGGAAACACTTCTTACCAAGGCCATCCAGGTTACGGGCCTCCCTGCCAGGAGGCACCGAGGAGTGCATCTTCTGGCTCTTAAGACGATGCATGGCCGATTCCACTACCATGGAATGGTGTGGTAGCTGTGCTTTTTGGAAGCCAGGGCTCTTGCGGACTCGATAGATAGAATCGACCCGCTTGCTCAGGACCGGCGAGGAGGCCGGACTCTCCCACATGCGGAAGAGTAGTCGTTCCAGCATGGGAGGAACCGGTACAGTAAAGTGTTCCCTGGCGGGAGAGTCATACTGGAGGGCGTCGAGCTCTTCGGCTCGAGGCTCCTCCTCGGGATCCGCAGGGAAGGCCAAAGCCTTGGCCATATCCCTGACGAAGTCCGAGAACCGGGCATCCTCCGGGGGGGACTGCTTCCGAGGTTCGGACTCAGGTGAGTCCGAGGGGACACACCGAGTCCGAAAAGAATCAGGTGACTCTTCCTCTTCAGACTCCCAGACCGACTCCGACGAGGAATCGGTGGGGTCGGCCCGGGCAGGGCGCGGCGCCTGCCGCCCCGACGCCGAGGGAGTCGGCGTCGGCGACCTCGGTCCCGAACGGGAGGCCGAGGGTGACCTCGACCGAGGATCGACTCGAGTTCGCATGGACTCGAGGATCGGCTCGGTCTCCGGGGTCGACTTAGACGTCGACGTCCCGGCGGTCGGGGCAGCGGCGCCAGCGAGGCCAGCGAGCAGTGCCCGCTGCTGGTCCATGAAGGCAGACAGTCTGCTCTCCAAGGCCGTCAACCTGAGTCCGAGCTCAGGTGACCCAGCAGCCCCTGACTCGGGCCCCGACGGCGTCGGGCCCGACATCGGCGGTCTCGGAGGCGAGTCCAGGAGGACCACAGGACTTACCCGAGCAGGCAGCTCCGACTCCAGGCGAGGTCGCTTCGAGAGGTGCTCCTTCTCCAAGGACCCGGGACGGCTATCGGGGCTATGCGACCTGGCCCTCGCGGAGCCAGGAGCGTCCACCGACGCCGCCCTCGCGGGTTTCACCTTCCGTCGATGGTCCCCGGAGGGAGAACCCCTGTCGGAGGAACTCCGGCGACGGTCCGAGCTGGAACCTCTGGACGCGGAGGCCTCTGACGAGGTCCGGGTACGGCTGGGGTCAGCGAAGATCCTATCCCGCTGATGCCGCCGACTTCTCAACGCTTTGGAGGACATTTTGCCGCAGGCCCCACAGATCATTTCCTCATGATCCGGGCCCAGGCAGCGGAGGCAATTGTCGTGTGTGTCAGTTAGTGACATATTTCGGTCACACTGACCACACTGCTTGAAACCACTGGCAGCCATCGGGGGAAAAAGGGCCCCTGCGAGGTCAAAGGACCGGGCTGCCAGGGAAAAACCGAAAACGAAACTGACTAAGTCAGAAAAACCGAAAAAGAAGAAGAAGAGGACTCGTGACCGGCGTCGCGAGTCCGGGCGGGAAAAAGACCGGCGTCGAACCGAAGGAAAAAAGAGAAAATTATGAGTAAAATCAACTTTTTCGCGGGGACACGACGGGTACGTCTGTAGGGCTCCGCGGAAAAAAGAAGACTGGCTAAGATGGCACCCTTGGGCGGGAAGGCGACCGCGCATGCGCGCTGCAATTCCCAAAGACTTTCTTTGAAAGCTGGGGAAAATTGCTCCGCGAGGGCTCCGTCGGCGCCGACGTCACCCATATGTGAGGACTGACTTCCTGCTTGGTCCTGGAGAAACTAACTTTGCCAAGATGGGCCAATACCTCAGGGAGTCATTAGCGGGATGGGAACAGCTGGGGGATGTAGAAAAACAGTGGGCAAAACTGAAAGGAGATATTTTAAGGGCAATCAACCTTTTTGATAAAATGGTAAATAAAGATGAAAGGAAAAGGAGACCGCTATGGTTTTCAAAAGAAGTAGCTGAAAAGGTGAAGATTAAGAGGGAGGCCTTCATGAAATATATGAGATCACAGAGAGAAGAAGACAGACATTTATATTTGGAAAAACTTACAGAAGCTAGCAATGTAGTCAGTAAAGCAAAGATTCAAAAAGGGGAAGAAGTAGCCAATGCAATAAAATGGGGGGATAAGACATTTTTCAGATATGTTAGTGAGAAGAGGAAGGGCAAAAGTGGTATTGTCAGACTCAAGCGTGTAGGGGAGAAATATGTAGAAGATGATGAGGATAAAGCGGAATTGCTTAACAAATATTTCTGTTCTGTGTTCATAGATGAAGAACCAGGAGCAAGATCTCAGAAAACACCCACAAACAGGAACAGAAGTGAGGGGCATCTTAAATGATTTTCAGATGACTGTGTTCATGAGGAACTAGCTAAACTTAAAGTAGATAAAGTGATGAGACCAGATGGGATACACCCAAGAATATTGAAGGAACTTGGGGACGTTCTAGCAGCTCGACTGACCAATCTTTTCAATGCCTCGTTGGAGTCGGGAGTGGTGCCAGAGGACTGGAGAGAGGCACATGTGGTCCTTTTACACAAAAGTGGAAGTAAGGATGTGGTTGAAAACTACAGGCTGGTTAGTCTAACCTCTGTGGTGAGTAAATTATTGGAAACGCTGTTATAAGAGAAAATAGTTAGGTTTCCGGACTCCAATGGATTACCGGATTCGAAATAGCATGGATTCACCACAGGCAGGTCTTGTCAGACAAATCCAGGGGCGGCTCTATCATGAGGCGGAGTGAGGCAGTGGCCTCAGGTGGCAAACCTTTGGGGGCGGCAAAAATGCCCCCAAAAGAGCCACCTCACTCCACCTTCAGTTTTAAACAACAACAACCCCCCCTCCATTCCGCTCCCCCTCCTGCCGTCTACAAAGCTCCATTCTGCTCCCCTTCCTGCAGCCCGTATCAGCTCAATTATGCGCTCTTCCCTCCCCCAAGCAGCTGCCGTAGCGGTAATTTAAATGAAAAAGAAAGCGATGCGGATCCTTCTGGCCCTTTGGAACCTCTGAAACTGTGTCCCGCCCACAAACGGAAGTGGCACTAGAGCGTGGGACACAGTTTCAGGGATTCCAAAGGGCCGGAAGGATCTGCATTGCTTTCTTTTTCATTTAAATTACCGCTATAGCAGCTACTTGGGAAGGGGAAGGAGCATAACAGAGCCGATATGGGCTGAAAATGGGGGAGCGGAACGGAGGCGGCAGGAAGGAGAGAGGAATGGAGCTTTGGGGGCTGCAGGAGGGGGAGCAGAATGGAGGCAGCAGGAAGGAGAGAGGAACGGAGCTTCAGGGGCTGCAGGAGGGGGAGCGAAACAGAGCTTCGGAGGCAGCAGGAAGGAGAGAGGGAGCTTTGCGGGCTGCAGGAGGGGGAGCAGAATGGAGGCAGCAGGAAGGACAGAGGAATGGAGCTTTGCGAGCTGCAGGAAGGGGAACGGAGTGGAGCTGCACAGGGGGAAAGAGGAATGGGAGATAGAGGAATGGAACTTGACAGAGGGATGGAGGAATGGAGCTGCACAGGGGGAAAGAGAGGGCGGAAACTGGAAAGGAGCTGACAAAGGGGGCAAAGTAGGGCTGGAAAGGGGCCGACAGAGAAAAAGAGGGCTGGAAATTGGAAAGGAGCTGACAGAGGAGGCAAAATAGGGTTGGAAATCAGAAAGCAGATGACAGAGGAGGCAAGAGAGAGCTGGAAACTGGAAGTGAGCTGATGGGGGGAAGAGAGAGCTGGAAAATGGAAAGCAGCTGACAGAGGGGGCAAGAGAGGGCTGGAAAGGAGCTGATGGGGTGGGGCAAGAGAGGGCTGGAGAGCTGACGGGGGGAAGAGAGGGCTGGAAAGGAGCTGACGGGGGGGGGGGGGAGACAGGGCTGGAAACTGGAAAGGAGCTGACAGAGGGAGCAAGAAAGGGCTGGAAACTGGAAAGGAGCTGACGGGGGGGGGAGAGAGGGCTGGAAAGGAGGGGGAGAGAGGGCTGGAAAGGAAGGGGGAAGAGAGGGCTGGAAAGGAGCTGATGGGGTGGGGCAAGAGAGGGCTGGAGAGCTGACGGGGGGAAGAGAGGGCTGGAAAGGAGCTGACGGGGGGGGGGAGACAGGGCTGGAAACTGGAAAGGAGCTGACAGAGGGAGCAAGAAAGGGCTGGAAACTGGAAAGGAGCTGACGGGGGGGGGGAGAGAGGGCTGGAAAGGAGGGGGAGAGAGGGCTGGAAAGGAAGGGGGAAGAGAGGGCTGGAAAGGAAGGGGGAAGAGAGGGCTGGAAAGGAAGGGGGAAGAGAGGGCTGGAAGAGAGATGACATGGGGGGAACGTGGAGGCTGGAAGGGAGCTAATACCTGAGGATGGTACTGTAGCAGTACTGGAAAGGTGATGACACTAGGGGAGGGAGAAGTGGGATGAAGGGAGCTGAAACCTGGAGATGGTACTGGAGTGGGACTGGAAGGGAGCTGACACCTAGGGGTGGGACTGAAGGAAGCTGACACGTGGGGATGGAACTGGTAGGTGGCTGGGTAATGGGGAGGAGGTTGGCAGGGAGGGGGCACTGGGACTGGAAGGGAGCTGACACGTGGGGAGGGTTACTGGGACTGGAAATAGGCTGATAGAAGGAAGTGAAGAAAACAAGACACAAGAAATGGCAGATAAGAGTGCTAAGAGAAGACAGGAAAGCAGAAGCCTCAGATCAGAACCAGCACACCAGAGAATAAAATGGTCAGACAACAAAGGTAGAAAAATTCATTTTATTTTCAATTTAGTGATTGGACTTTGCGCTATCTTTATATTTTACACAGTATGGGGAACTGCATCTCTCATCTGATGTTGCACAGCATGCAGAGTTGGGTTTCTTGGTTTCAGTTTAAGTTTTACCTAAATATTTTATTTTTACTTTAGGTTGTGATCACTTATTCTGTACTTGGTGAGACTGTGTTCTGAGTGTGTGACCAGGGCAGTGTGTTCTGTTAACATGAAATTTGTACACAGGGATCTGGACTATAGTAATTTGCCTTGTTCAGCTTTTCAAAATAGGTGTTAGATGTTCTAGGGCCCGCTGCAGTATTTATAGTGCTGCTTTTTTTCTGAGTAGGCATCTTGTATGAATTTTGGAAGTTTTTATGCTGGTAATGGTATGGTAGATTTGGCCTTGTAGATCTTTGGTGACTTTTGTAGGGTTTTATATCAGTTCCCAATATGCCGGGTACTGGAAAATGTTTGTTAGTGAGATGACCAGACTCAATTTTTTTTAAGATATTGAGTTCTGTGGGTGAATGTCCTAGTTCTGCTCTGCACCCACCGTTGAGGGAGGGGGTTCTGTGGATGCAAAATATATGTTCCAAAAGGAAAAGCAAGAACCTTAATACAGTTTATAACAAAATAAAAATAGGTTATAATTTAGTTTTATAAAGTGTGCTGTGGTTCTTGCTCATTCTTTTAGTTCCTTGGTGTGCAAGCATCTTACATTTCCTCCATATTATCTAATAGACATTTTGGTTTGGTTCAGTACCTGACTGGAGTTTTGAGAAAGCCCCCCACCCCACACACACACTATAGAGGGGGGTGGAGGGGGGCGCCATCTCATCCCTCACCTCAGGCAGCAGATTGCCTTGAGCCGCCCCTGGACAAATCTGATTGATTTCTTTGACTGGGTGACCAGGGAGTTGGACCGAGGGATAGCCCTAGATGTGGTGTATTTAGATTTCAGTAAAGCCTTTGATACCGTTCTGCACAGGCGACTTATAAACAAACTGAGCACCCTAGGGTTGGACCCTAAAGTTACTGCTTGGGTTAGAAATTGGTTGAGAGGGAGGCGGCAAAGGGGACAGGTAAATGGAGCTCACTCTGAGGAGAAGGAGGTTACCAGTGGTGTGCTCCTTGGATCTGTCCTTGGTCCATTTTTTAACATCTTTGTTAGTGATATGCAGAATGGCTGTCAGTTAAGGTTTGCCTCTTTGTGGATGATACCAAAATCTGCAATAGAGCAGATCCCAGGAAGGTGTAGATTACACGAGGAGGGATCTAGCTAAGCTTGAAGAATTTGGCAGCTGAGATTTAATGTTAAAAAATGCAAGGTCATGCATTTGGGCTGCAGCAATGAAAGGGAACGATATGGTATACGGGGTGAAGTATTTCAGTCCACAAAAGAAAAACGGGACCTAGGTGTGATTGTGTCTGATGATCTTAAAGTAGTTAAACAAATAGAAAAGGTGACAGCGAAAGCTAGAAGGATGCTTGGGTGCAGAGACAGAGGAATGGCCAGCAGAAGAAAGTAGGTCTTTGGTGCGACCTCACTTGGAGTTTTGTGTGCAATTCTGGAGACCGCATCTTCAAAAGGATATAAATAGGTTGAGTCAGTGCAGAGGGTTGCTACTAAAATGGTTAGTGGTCTTTGCTATAAAGCATATGAGGACAGACTTAAGGAGCTTAATATGTAGATTAGAGGAAAGGTGGGATAGCAGTGATATGATTGGGATGTTTAAATACTTCCGTGCCACAAATGCATAGGAGGAGAGCCTCTTTCAATTGAAAGCAAGCTTTGCTACGAGGGGACATAAGATGAGGGTGAAAGGGGATAGACTCAGGAGTAATATGCGGAAATATTTCTTTACGGAAAGAGTGATAGATGCGTGGAATAGTCTCCCAGTGGAGGTGGTAGAGATGAGGACAGTATCTGAATTCTAAAAAGCATGGGACAAACACAGAGGATTTCTAAAGGAAAAAAGGGAACTGTTGTAGTGGTTGATATGGAAGGGCAGACCAAATAGGCCATGTGGTCTTTTTCTGCCATCATGATTCTATGTTTCTATGTAAAACACTGCTACTTGATTGTCAGTTTGAATCAGGATAAGTTGGTTGGCCAATCGATCTCTGAAAGCCTTTAGTTATGGCTCTTAATTCTAAGAAGTTGATCTGGTGGAGACTTCCCAGGAAGGACCAATCGCCCTCAGTGTGAAACTGATCGAGATGAGATCCCTAACCCGGTTTGGAAGCATTTGTCATCAAAACGTTTCGTGGTGGAGCAATTTGAAAGGGGAGGCCTCTAACCAAATTGTTGTGTATTGTCTACCACTGCAATGACTGAATGAGTGGGTTGATGACATATAGACATTTCCTGAGTCGTCCTGTGGCCTGGGTCCATTGAGTCAAAGTCCAAAGAGCCTATCTCATATGGAGACATGCCAAGGTGGTAGTTTGTCTTGAGGGAGTATAGACTATGTGGCAGGGGCTCCAAGTGGCTTGGCTCCATAGTCTTCAGTGGCTTGCAGTTCAGACTTGGTTAGGAGTTGGAGGTGTGATTCATTTACAATTTGCTGTGGATGAGCCTGGAGCAACCACAAGTAAAGAGTTTCTGGATCCTGCGGAAGCGCCCAGGCTTCGAAGCTTCGCGCAGTATTTTGCAGTTGCATCTCCTGGGAAAGGGCTGAGTTTGCAAGAAGGAAGGTTGCACAGTGCTGAGAGCTGGCGACAGGCTGCAGAAGGTGTCCGGCCTTTCAGGGCTCAGAGATTGAGCTGCATTACATTGAGAATAAAATTTATCAACCTGGATTCATGAAGCATGAAGTGGCACAGTCCTGAAAATCGATACACCATTATATTCGTTGAGGTCCAAGGGCTCGTACTTCATTCCCCCAATATCTGCCAGAAACCCATGTTTGTGCTGTCTCAGCAGTGCGTCCAATTGCATGGACAGCGTAATGGGATTTGAGAAGAAGGTGAAGGCTTTCCAGTTTCACAGGCTTTCTTATTGTAAGCAGATTAATGCTGGCTGTCAAGTAAAGGGACGTTGGGTACAAACTGTTGATTGAGACATTTTAGCATCTCCATTGTTTCTGTTGGTTGCATGAGGCCGGCCTGCTCCACCTACCTAACATGATCACCAGCTGGCCCAGAACAGCTTAAATAGCAGTGCGCAGCAGGCGTGCCTGCACCTGAGGGCCCTTTGGCATGGCCCTTAGGCGGGGAACTGAGGCGAGGCAGGCTACTCTGCATGTTTGATCTTATTCATCCTCCACTTGAGCAATGACTAACAAGCAGCGAATTGTAAATGACTCCCACCTCCAACTCCTAACCAAGTCTGAACTGCAAGCCACTGAAGTCCACGGATCCAAGCCACTCAGAGCCCCTGCCGCATGGTCTACACTCCCTCAAGACAAACTACCACCACACTCAGATCAGAGACAAGACCCCGCAGCTGCCCCTGCCTTCCTCCCCAACTGCTACAATCCATCCTGCCGATGCTGAGCATTGACTGACGCCACTGACCTCACCACAACGCTAACCCCGTCTCCAGCTCTTCTGTTCCATCTGATCACTGCACAAGCAACTCCACATACAGACCGGTCAAGAAGACTACAAACTGTGAGTAGATTACTTCATATATGGAGCACACCGTCACAGAACTCCCTTCACAACCTGCACAGCGCACACAAAGGACTCACAAATGTCTGCTTAAGCCACAGAAGCTCAACTAGCTGACTCCCCATGGACTATATGTCATCATCCTAGCACTGTTCCTGATTTCTCAGGTAACAAGCGCTACCTACTTCTATTCCACCCTCACTACAGCCCTTCAAGCTCCACCTACTTACTTAACATATCACTCTCCAACATGGCTAAGCACTCACAAGCACTCCAACGGAAGACCTACCAGGCTCTTTTGCATACAACCTTCTATACATGCAACTCCACATCATGATCATGTATAGCGTGTATATAGTTACCTGATTTTGTCCAAGTTAGATCACCTGTTCTATTGTAAATACAGCGCAGCCTAGGTCGCAATGTATACGTTATTGTTGTATGTAAACTGCGCTGATTTTAAATAGCGCGGTATAAAAGAGACATTAAATAAATAAATATACATTTCACCCAAAGCCCCCCATAACTATAGGTCTTATTAATGTTAGATCCATACGTAATAAGATAAATACCATTATCGATCAATTTCAAGCTAACCACATTGATATTCTATGCATCACCAAATCATGGCTAAAGAGTACTGACCAAGTCATCCTGAACCAAGTTCCACCCTCCACACTCTCAGCATTCAACTGCCCTCGCACCCACAAGTGAGGTGTTGGGGTACTAATCCTAGCCCGAACAGACCTTAAGCTTAAGACTTCCAGTTCCATAAGCTCTGAATGATGTGACATTGTCAACATAGAAAACAAATAGCCATCTGCCTGATCTACAGAATCCCAAGCGCAGCCTCAGAAGACACTTCCAACATTCTGGAATCAATATGCTCTGCTAACTCTCCTCACAAGCCTCTCATAATACTAGGTGACCTGAAACTCACTTTCTCTAACAAATTATAAAATCGTCACTTTTCAGAGCTTTATGCTGTGTTAACGGTACTAGCGAAAGGGCTTTCCTATGTCCCGAAGATATTTTTTGATGAATTCCAATTTCATGCGGAGTTTTTGAAATTAATTCGGAAACTATCGTTGAAAGTTTATTTTGCAACTAATACGATTTCAATAGAGCAATTATTAGCCCTGAACCGGGTAGCACTACCATTGAAGTCAGAATGGGTACCTCCTGGCCCCTTACCTCCTGCAGTGCTAGTGTATAAAGATTTAGTGTTGAAGGACATAACAGACATGATACAACGACGAAAAATCTGGTCGTATACCACTTTCTCACGAGAAGAAACACAGGCCATGATCAAACTTTGTTCTCAGGACGACTTAGTAATAAAGCGAGCCGACAAAGGCGGTAGCGTTGTGGTCCTTAATAGACAACAATATCTACAAGAAGCAATCCGACAGCTATCAGACACAACGACATATCAAGTCCTACTGCAGGACCCGACAATACAATTACAAAATACCATAAATAACTTAACATCACAAGCCAAAGATTCTAAACTCATTTCACGAAAAGAATGGCGGTTTCTCAATGAACAGAGCCCTACAATAGCCAAATTATATCTAGTTCCTAAAGTGCACAAAAGCTTGACTCATCCCCCTGGTAGACCCATAGTGTCAACAAAAGGCTCACTATTAGAACCACTATCGATATATATAGACTTCTACCTGCGTCCTCTCATTCCAAAAATCCCGTCATACATAAAGGACACTACTCATTTTCTGGAATATTTAAATAATAATATTACGTGGGCTGCGGCCCAAAATGTACGAATGGTCACGCTAGATGTAGCTGCACTTTATACTAGTATCCCTCAAAAGGCAGCATATGATATAGTAGAAGAAACTTTGAAAGCTAGAGGAGATCTGACAGAAAACCATCTCTGTTTCCTTATGGATTTATTGAAGTTGGTACTATTCCATAATCATTTTGTGTTTGACCGTACACTATATTTACAAGTGGCAGGCGTGGCCATGGGTGCAACTTGTGCCCCTTCCGTGGCCAACCTGTACATGGCAAGGTTTGAACAGCAATGGATCTCTCCTTCTTCCCCCCATTTCTCTCATGTAAAGCTTTGGCTACGGTACATCGATGATGTGTTTATGATCTGGGAAGGGATGGAACGGGACTTGGAGATTTTCGTACATTGGTTGAACAATTGTGATAAAAATATTCAATTCACTTATTCTCATGATGCACGTACCATTACATACTTGGATGTTTGTGTTACCAGAGAAAACCAAATATGGAAGACTACGGTGTTCCGAAAACCTATGGACCGCAATAGCCTCCTTCACTACACCAGTGCCCATCCTCGTAAACTTAAAGATAGTCTCCCGCTTTCTCAATTTCTTCGTTATCGGAGAAACTGTTCGGATTTGAAAGATTTTAAACAGCAAGCTAAGTCACTAAAGCACAAATTTATAATTCGAGGATATCCACATCAAGTGGTAGATGCAGCATACAAACGAGCATTATACATCAACAGGGAGTTGCTGTTATCACCTGTACCGAAATCAAAATCCACAGAAGAGACAGTACATCTAGTGACCAAACATTCTCCGTTCAGCCATCAAATTCAGAAGATTTTAAAAAAACATAGCAATGTCTTACGAAGCACCCCAGGATTAGAGAATCAAAAAATTCAATGTGTATGGCAATGTCACACAAATTTGAAAGAGCTTCTTAGTCCCGCAACATTTCGATCACCCATGCCAACGAACATGACTGAAACAGCGGGTCATTATAAATGTGGAAATTGCACTATATGCGACATAACATTGGAGTTGCAAGAATTTACACACCAGGGGAAAAGCTACCGATTACGACACCGGACCTCATGCATTTCCACTTATGTGGTTTATGGCATAATATGCCCATGTTCGTTGCTGTACATTGGAAAAACCATCCGGGAGTTTTGTATCAGGATGAAAGAACATTGTAGCAGATTGCATTGCAAAGTATTACAAGCCCCAATAGTGACACACTGTATTGAAAACAATCATTCTTTCACAACATTAGGATGTTTCTGCATTGATTAGATCATCCAAGGGCAAAACGGTAAATCTAAAGATCAGACGCTATTACATCGCGAGCAGAAATGGATTTTCCATTTAGATACTGTAAGTCCCAAAGGTTTAAATACATCCATTGAATGGGGAGTTTGTTAGTGCAAGCTAACCAACGATTGAATGGAGTTACTCACACATGACTTTTCCGGCAATGGTTTAAATACCTGCATAAGGCTTACTCCGCATGCACGGCATTTTTTTCGAAAGTTGGACTTGAATTGAAGGAGCCGTGAGTATTCTTCTCTTTTCATCCACTGGAAAGCATTGTGACTAAGTCATACTTTACTTCAAATTCAACATCATCAAGGTAAATGCTTTTATTTATTTTTATTAAGGCATTCCCCTGAAGAAACAATTATTTGTGAAACGCTACGGCACTCAGTAATTGCGTTGGGAGTAGAAATTGAAAATACTGTTTGGGAGAAGTTAAAAGAGCCGCTCGGGAGAGAAAACACCGTCTGGGAGGAGAAGTTGAAAAAGCTGCCTAAAGAGCCGCTTAAGGAACCGTTTAAGAAGCAAAAATCACGAATATCATCTGGAAGTGAAAGCTGTTGCTTCTATGGCTCCTATGGCAACCTGATTGCAGGAAGAAATTACTGAGAAGTTTTTTGAGAATGGCAACCTGATCGTAGGAAGATCCTACTGAGAAGTTGGTTATCTAATAGAGCTAAGTAATTTTCCTGAAAAAACACCTTTCACTCTCTCCCTAAAAATATGGCTATATTTAATAACAGTTTTGATAAGATAAGCCAATAAGTATGAATACCTAATGATAAATGTTTTGATAAGATAAGCCAATAAGTATGAATACCTAATGATAAATAATAGAAACAAGAGTGATACCTACAGATCATTGATGTATGAATGGCATTTCTCACTGCATCATACAAGCAGATCCAGTAACTAGCCGCTATTAAATCTGAGACCTGATCGCTAATTCAATAAAAATAGTAAAATTTCATAGTGAGTTAGTTATGCATGGTAAATAGTGGGGCTTAATCAATATTTATAGCTGAAACTCACTTTGGCATCCAGCAAGGAGGAAGCAGCTTTTCACAAAGCAATGGAGTCCCTTCTATTCAACCAAATTCTCATAGGATCTTCTCACCGCTTTGGCTCTACTCCGGAGCTGATTTTTGCACTGACAAGCATTACAGTCAAGGACAATATAACATCATCCACAGTCACACCCATACCCTGGTCGGACCACCATGCCATACTCTTCAAGATCAACCTCCCCCTCAATAAAAACCCCAGAAAACACCTAACCCTGTATGATGCTTCAAAGCATTTGATAAAGACCAATTCCTCACGGACACCATGCAACACCTGTCCCAGGACTTTACTGATCTGGATAAAGCAATCAACACCTGGAATACCGCTATCAGTGCTGCAGCAAAACTCCCAGATCGGGCAAGCCCAAAACACAATGAAGCTCAGCCAAAATCAGCTCCATGCTACTCCATAACAATAAGAGAGACCAAGAGAAAGCTATGTCAACATGAACTTCCATGGCGACACGACAGGTCCAAAACCACATTAAAACAATACCAAACAATGCAAAATGAATACAACAACTTAAACAAGCACAAACAACAATACCACACCAACCTCATTTTAAAAGCCTGCAATAAGCCCAGAGAACTCTTTGACATTGTCCGCACCCTTACAAAATACCCAACTCTGAAGAAAGAAGACAAGATACACCCTCAAACCTTTGCTGACTTCCTCATATCCAAGAACACCAGGCACAGACACCTCCACCACTGACACACTTACCATTCATGATAGATCTAACACCACACACAGCTGGAGTGACTTCTACATCCCCATGACCGAGCAAGTAGCCCGCACCATAACCATCTTAAATACAGCTCCATCAGACCCCTGCCCGGTAGCCTGTATCAAGTCTGCCAAGGATGATCTGAGCAATTGCATCCACAAGATAATAGGCTCCTCCTAACCCAGGGCTACATGCCCCCTGCACTCAAGCAAGCGACAATCTGTCCAGTTCTGAAAAATACATCATCCCACAGCTCCGACCCATTAGCTTTCTCCAGCCTCCCATTCCTTTCCAAAATAATTGAGAAGGTAGCTCAAGGACAGCTCCAGGACCACATTGACACACACGCTCCTCTGGATCCCCTCCAACATGGCTTTCACCCCAATCAGAGTGTCAAGACTCCACTCACTCATCTATTTGACAACCCGCTCAGAGGAATAGATGACATAAGGAAAGGATTTCTGCTCGTTTTTGTTGATATCACCTCTGCCTTCAACACTGTATCGCATGACACCCTGCTGAGGCGACTAATGAAGATTGGATTCCAGAGCACCACACTCAAATGGTTCCAGTCCTATCTCAGTGACAGACAACAGAGAGTCAAAGTTGGTCCCCTCACCATAGCTCCTTTCCACACAGTACAAGGAGTTCCTCAAGGGTCCTCGCTGTCCGCCTTCCTCTTTAACATCTATATACAACCAGTATGCAACATATTAAAAAAATGCAAGATACAATACACCATATACACAGATGATATTACGGCCTACACCCCAATCCATTTGGACTCCCCAGACTTCACTATAATGTCAACATGCTTCCAAGAGATGATAAACTGGCTCAACAACAACCTCAACATCACCATTAAAAAAACAGAGGCAATCATTACACGCAAAACTTTATTCACCCCCCTACCTCAATCACTCTCACTTGGTTTGCAGCTTGTCGTGCTGTGAGGGCTTGCGTGCATCAGTGATGCTGAGAGCAATCGAACAATCGCTCTGATCACACATGCCAGCAAGATTCTACTGAAGATTATTCAAAAGAGACTACAACCATACCTGGAACAAGAACTACCTGAAGTGCAAGCAGGGTTCAGGAAAGGGCGAGGAACGAGAGACATCATTGCGGATGTGAGATGGATCCTTGAAAAGACTAAAGAATACCAAAAGGATATCTATTTGTACTTTATCGACTACAGCAAGGCTTTTGACTGTGTAAACCATGAGAAACTCTGGGCCACATTAAGAAGCATGGGTATACCAGAACACCTGATCGTTCTCTTGCGCAATTTGTACATTGATCAAGAAGCAACAGTTCGAACGGAACAAGGAGAAACAGAATGGTTTAAAACCAGCAAAGGTGTAAGACAAGGCTGCATACTTTTCCCCTACCTGTTTAATTTATATGCAGAACAAATCATCAGAGAAGCAGGATTGTATGAAGACAACAGAGGTGTGAAGATTGGTGGAAGACTCATCAACAACCTTCGCTATGCTGATGATACTACATTACTGGCTGAAAGTGAAGATAGAGTAGTTACTCACCTGTAACAGGTGTTCTCCAGGAGCAGCAGGAATCAGTCCTCACTTAAGGGTGACGTCGGCGCCGACGGAGCCCTCGCGGAGCAATTTTCCCCAGCTTTCGAAGAAAGCCTTTGGGAATTGCAGCGCGCATGCGCGATCCCCTTCCCGCCCAAGGTGCCATCTTGCTCAGTCTGATGACATAGTGAAAAGACAGCAAAAAAGTTAGCAAAAACATATAATAAGAATGACTGCAACTCCAAGGGGAGGAGGGAGGGTAGTGAGGACTGATTCCTGCTGCTCTTGGAGAACACCTGTTACAGGTGAGTAACTACTCTTTCTCCAGGACCAAGCAGGAAGTCAGTCCTCACTTATGGGACTCCCAAGCTTAAGGCTACCGGAGGCCTCAAGCCGAAAAATGAGCTCCCTCAAGCTCAACAGTACAGAAGGAAGGAATCTTCTCTGAATACGAATCCGGCCGGTAGCCCAACACCAGGGCCGAAGGGTAGGAGTTGCCTAGACCTCAAAGAGATTGTGGAGGACAACCTGTCCGAAAGCACTGTCCCTGCGGGACTCCCTCTCCAGGCAGTAATGAGACGCAAAAGTCTGGCTTGAAGACCAAGTAGCGGCCCGGCAGATGTCTGCCAACGGAACAGACAAAAGAGCGAGCAGGATAAGAGGTCACAAGCACTTTATTAATGAACAACCCCAACGCGTTTCGGCAGGTGCCTTCATCAGGGGGATAAAGGACTGCAAAACCAAATAAAAACATATAATAAAACAACATTAAAAACATAATAAAATAATAAATATAATAATTATAATAAACATATACAATAATGAATATAAATATCCATATGAAATCACAAGTAAAATATACTTACAAGTTGTACTTCTAGTCATGCATATAAAGAAAGCGCATAAACAATGTGTGACCAATAGTACACTAGAAACAGCTGAAAAAAACAATAAACGCGTTAAAATACAAAATTGCATACATACACTAGGCATTTTTATATTTATATATTCACATTATTATGTGTTATTTTATATTCATCATTATTATCGTTATTATTAATTTTATTTCTATATTTATATGTTAGTGTTATGATTCAATTATATTTTTAAAGTATGGTGTTTTGTGGTCTGGGTCGCCCATTTTTCTCCAATTTTCAATATGTATCTGTATGCAATTTTGTATTTTAACGCGTTTATTGTTCCTTTGGAAGAATCTTAGGGTAAGTCCGTAAAACTACCCTATTCTTGTAGAACCTAGTGTATGGGGGCTCCGACACTAGGGCCTGTAGTTCACTAACGCGCCTAGCGGAGGTAAGGGCTACCAAGAAGAGAGTTTTCCAGGAGAGGAAACGAAGAGGGCAGGTAGCCATGGGTTCAAAAGGCGGACAGGTAAGCCTTTGCAAGACCACATTGAGATCCCAGTCAGGAGCTGGAGGGCGCAACGGAGGCTTAAGCAGAAGAAGGCCTCTGAGAAAACGTGCCACCAAGGGGCGCGAGGAAAGAGGCTGGCCCTCTACCGGCGAATGATGTGCAGAGAGAGCACTGAGGTGGACTCTGACAGAGTTGGATTTGAGGCCTAGATCGGAGAGGTGAAGCAAGTATTGCAGTATCACCGATACTAAGCAGGCGAAGGGGTCCTCAGAGCGCTGAGAACACCAGACCGAGAAGCGACGCCATTTAAGGGCGTAAAATTTCCGGGTGGAAGGTCGCCGAGACGCCAGGACAACAGCTTCCACCTCCGGAGGAAGTAGGAGCAGAGCTAGGACTACCCTTTCAGCAGCCAGGCCATCAGATGAAGGGCCCAGAGGTTGGGGTGCAGGAGAGTACCCTGATCCTGGGTCAGGAGATCAGGCTGAAACCCCAGAGGAAGAGGGGTGTCCACCGCTAGCTGTAGGAGTAGAGGGAACCAGGGTTGTCTCGACCACCTGGGTGCTACCAGGATCACGGAGGCCCTGTCCTGGACAACTTTGAACAGTGTCCGGGACACAAGTGGCGTGGGAGGAAAGGCATACAGTAGGCCCGTGGACCACGACATGAGGAAAGCATTCGGCGCTACTCTGAGAGGATGCGGGTGCCGGGAGCAGAACCTGGGAAGTTGCCGGTTTAGAGGACTGGCAAAGAGATCCATGGTGGGGAAGCCCCACCGGCGGAAGATCTGCTGGACAACTACGGGGTTCAACCTCCATTCGTGTGGCTGCAGAATCCGGCTCAGTTTGTCGGCCAGGCAATTTTCCTGCCCGGGCAGGTAAACAGCCTTGAGGAGGATGTCGTGGCCGACTGCCCAAGAGCACAGTCTCCGAGCCTCCTGACATAGAAGGAGAGAGCCCGTGCCCCCCTGTTTGTTCACGTAGAACATGGCAACCTGATTGTCCGTCTGTACCAGTACAGACTGACGAGAAGTGAGGTGAGAGAAGGTTCGCAGAGCTAGGCGGATCGCCCGCAGCTCCAGGAAGTTTATCTGCTGAGCAGCCTCCCAAGGAGTCCAAAGGCCCTGAGTGCATGTTCCCTGGCAATGCGCTCCCCATCCCAGGAGAGAGGCATCTGTCGTTAGCACTTGGGAAGGTGGAGGAGACTGAAAGGTCATGCCGAGAACCAGATTGGGCAGGTGAAGCCACCACTGCAGAGAGGAGACCAGGCGGTCGGAGATCTGTATTAAATCCGTCAGGCTCCCTGTGGCCTGATGCCATTGAGTGCGAAGGCTCCACTGAGCAGGTCTCATATGTAGACGGGCATTCGGAGTGACATGGACCGTGGAGGCCATATGACCGAGCAGTTGCAGGAATTGTCTGGCCGAGACCGGTGACGTGCTATGGAACCTGCCGGCCAGAGCTATGAGCCTGTTGGCCCGTTCCAGAGCTATGAGCCTGTTGGCCCATTCCAGAGGCAAGAAGGCACGAGCCTGCAGAGTGTCCAGCCATGCTCCTATGAATTCGAGATCCTGAGAGGGGAGCAAAGTGGACTTTTCAAAGTTTATGACGAAGCCCAAGTGCTGAAGCAGAGCCACTGTGCGTTGAGTGGCCTGAGTGACCTCTAGGGAAGACTGTGCCCGGATGAGCCAGTCGTCCAGGTAGGGGAAGACGAAGAGGCCTTGAAGCCTCAGGTAGGCTGCCACCACTGCCAGGCATTTCGTGAACACCTTGGGAGCGGAGGATAGGCCAAAGGGCAGTACGTGGTACTGGTAATGATTCCCTGCCACCACAAATCTTAGATATTGTCGGTGGTCCGGATGAATAAGGATGTGAGTATAAGCATCCTTTAGATCCAAGGAGCATAGCCAATCTCCCTGCTGGAGGTAGGGCAGTAGGATTCCAAGGGTAAGCATCTTGAACTTTTCCCGTTGCAGGAACTTGTTGAGGTTGCGTAAGTCCAGGATGGGTCTGAGGCCTCCTGTTCTTTTTGGTATCAGGAAGTACCTCGAATAAAACCCGTGACCCCACAGGTGTTGGGGCACTGGCTCCACAGCCTGTTGCTGAAGCAGACTTTGCAGCTCCTGAAGGAGTAAGTCCCTGTGCAGAGGGGGTCTTGGAGGCTCCCCTGGAAAGTAGGAGGGAGGCACCTGGTGAAAATGTAAGAGGTAGCCCTTTTGAACCACCTGCAGCACCCAGGAATTGGAAGTTATGGCTGACCACCTGTGGGCAAAGTGGGTCAGCCGGCCCCCCATGCTGGGCGAAGGCCGCAGAGGGGAAGAGGCTATGCTGGCATAGTCAAAAACCCCCACCCTGCTGAGCAGGGGCCTGTGTAGTGGGCTTGGGGGCCTTCTGCCTACGGGACCCGTTACCCTGCCCCTTAGCCTGCTGGCCCTGATGGGGAGCTGCTGAGGCTTGATATTGTGGGTGGTGTTGTTTATAGGCAGACACCTTCCT
Organism: Ichthyophis bannanicus; assembly: GCA_033557465.1. Taxonomy (NCBI): domain Eukaryota; kingdom Metazoa; phylum Chordata; class Amphibia; order Gymnophiona; family Ichthyophiidae; genus Ichthyophis; species Ichthyophis bannanicus. Next base: position 1,823,581,843 of record CM066032.1, on the reverse strand, counting down.
CGGGTAAAAGGGCTTTTTCCCCGAGCCCTTCCTCTTCTGTGAAGGGGCAGAGGTCTTTCTGGATAGGCGAGTTCTGGTGAGAGTCTCGGACTCGAGTTCCGCCGCCTTTTCAGCCATGGACTTGCCAAAGAGGTTTTCACCTCTGCAGGGGACATCGACCAACTTGTCCTGTACCCATGGCTCGAGGTCGGATGACTGAAGCCAAGCCTGACGGCGAGCACCGATGCTTCGAAGCCATCGTAGGCTGCTCGAGAAATAAACTTCGAGCACTCTCGAATACCAGTGGACAAGGCCTGGAACCTCCGCAAAGGTTCCTCGGAGAGACCAGCAGAGAACTCGGCAAGTTCTTTCGCCAGGTCTCGGAGATACATGCCCAAATATAGCAGGTATGTCTGGACTCGGCAAGCAAGCATAGAGCCCTGGAAGCACTTCCTACCGAGGGCATCCAGGTTCCGGGCCTCCTTACCCGGAGGCACCGAGGAGTGCATCTTTTGACTCTTGAGTTGATGCATGGCCGATTCCACCACCATGGAATGGTGCAGTAGTTGTGCTTTCTGGAACCCGGGGCTCTTGCGGACTCAATACATGGAATCGACCCACTTGCTTAACACCGGCGTCGAGGCCGGGCTCTCCCACATGCGGAAGAGCAGCCGCTCCAGCATCGGAGGAACCGGTACAGTAAAGGCCTCCTTCGGGGGAGAGTCATACTGGAGGGCTTCGAGCTCTTCGGCTCGAGGCTCCTCCTCCGGATCCGCGGGGAAGGCCAAAGCCTTGGCCATGTCCCTCACGAAATCGGAGAACCGGGTATCCTCCGGGGGGGATCGTCTCCGAGGCTCCGACTCGGGCGAGTCGGAGGGGACGCACCGAGTCTGGAAAGAACCGGGTGACTCGTCCTCCTCAGTGTCCCAGCCCAACTCCTCCGTGGAGGAATCGAGTGGCTCCGTGCCGGCGTGGGCCGAAGACCGCCGCCCCAACGCCGAGGCCGGCGTCGACGACCTCGGTCCCGAACGGGAGGCCAAGGGAGACCTTGGCCGAGGATCGACTCGAGCTCGTATGGACTCAAGGATCGGCTCGGCCTCCGGGGTCGACTTGGACGTTGACGTCCCGGTGGTCGGGGCAGATGCGCAGGCGAGGCCAGTCATCAATGCCCGCTGCTGGTCCATGAAGGCAGCGATACTGCTCTCCAAGGCCGTCAATCTGAGACCAAACTCAGAAGACCCAGCAGCCCCCGACTCGGGCCCCGACGGCGTCTCCCTCGGAGGTGAGTCCACGAGGACTACAGTACTCACGTGTCCAGGAGACTCCACTTCGAGACGAGGATGCTTCGAAGGCCTCTCTGAGGACCCGGGCGGCTGACGGGGCTATGTGACCCGGCCCTCGAGGGACCAGGAGCATCCTCCGACGACGCCCTCGTGGGTTTCTTCTTCCGACGATGTTCCCGGGCGGGAGACCCCCGCTCAGAGGAACTCCGACGATGCTCGGGGCTGGAGTCACGAGACGTCGAAGCCTCTGACGAGGTCCAGGCCCGACCGGACGCGGAGTCAGAGAAGATGCGCTCCTTTTGTGACTGCCGACTCCTCAACGCCTTCGAGGACATTTTGTTGCACGGACCACAACTCATCGAGTCATAATTGGGTCCGAGGCAACGGAGGCAGCAGTCATGTGTGTCGGTAAGAGACATAAGTCTGGTACAGCGATCACACTTTTTAAAACTGCTGGCAGCCATCGGGGGAAAAAGGGCCCCTGCGAGGTCGAAAGACTGTGCTGCCAGGGAAAAAGAAAAAAAGTGGCGGGAACGTCAGTTACGAAGGACAAAAACCGAAAAAAAGTGAACGGACTCGATATTGGGGTATCGAGGCCGGGCGGGAAAAGGACACGGCGTCGAACCGAGAAAAACAAAACGAAAAAAATCAACATTTTCAGTGGCGATCACAAACTACGTCTGTAGGGCTCCGCGGAAAAAAGAAGACTGAGCAAGATGGCACCCTTGGGCGGGAAGGGGACCGCGCATGCGCGCTGCAATTCCCAAAGGCTTTCTTCGAAAGCTGGGGAAAATTGCTCCATGAGGGCTCCGTCGGCGCCGACGTCACCCATAAGTGAGGACTGACTTCCTGCTTGGTCCTGGAGAAGATCTGAAACATTTGCTTCTCACAATCAAAGAACATAGTCTCAAAATGGGCCTGCACCTTAATGTAAAGAAGACAAAGATCATGACAACTGGCATAATCAACAGGTTCATCGTTGAAGAAGAAGAAATTGAAATTGTGAATAACTTTAACCTACTTGGATCAACTATCAATAAAGAAGCAACAAGCAGTCAAGAAATCAAACGACGCATTGCTCTTGGCAGAATGGCTATGAAAGACCTAGATAAGATTCTCAAGAGCAGAGATGTCTCTCTCCATACAAAGATTCGACTTGTTCAAGCCATGGTATTTTCAATAACATCATATGGATGTGAAAGCTGGACAGTGAAAAAGACAGACAGGAAGAAAATTGATGCCTTTGAATTATGCGAAGAGAGAGATCATTAGAGAAAGACATCATGCTTGGCAAGATAGAAGGTCAACGCAAAAGAGGAAGGCCAGCAATGAGATGGATCGATACAATAACAGCAGCTACGGGTACCAGTCGGTCAACAATGAGTCGCCTGACTGAAGACCGAACACAATTTAGGATAGCTATCCAGAGGGTCGCCATGAGTCGACTCCGACTCGATGGCACTTAACAACAACAACAACCTCAATCAACATTACTGACACTCCAATTGCAATAAAAGACAGTACCTTAGAATCATCCTTGACTGGCATCTTAACCTACAAGCCCATATCAACAAGACCTCTAAGTACGCCTTCCACAAACTCGCCACAATTCGAAGACTCAAACCTCTCCTCAGTCAAGAACACTTCCGCACAGTCTGTCAGGCCAACATAACACCCTCACTGAACTACTGCAATGCCCTTTTCCAAGAATTACTCAAGCAAACCATCTGACCCCTGCAACTAGTCCAAACACTGCTGCCTGAATCATCATCGAATCATCTCAACACAACCACATAACTTTAATTCTTTCTGACTCAATGCCCTCTCTAACATAGAGCGCAACCCCTCCACCAATTTGATCAGCTCTATCATTACGATAGAGTTTGTACCCAGGTATCACAGTGTCCCACCGGTTGTCCTCCTTCTACCATGTCTCTGAGATACCAATCATATCTAACTTTTCATTTAGTGCTATATATTCTAACTCTCCCATCTTATTTTTTAGACTTCAAGCATTTGTATACAAGCATTTTCGAGACTGTACTTTATTCATATTAATCTGGTTATCGGTAGGCAGGGGTAATTTGGAATCTTTAAGCTCTGTCTGCTCTGTACTCAAGGGCATTTGGGCTACCTTTGTCTTTATTGAAACCTCTCTGCTGATGTGCCCTGACTTCATTGTTTTGGAAGTATCATTCAAGGATACATTGTTCCGAACCATGCACTCTTGGGCAACTGTCGGCTCTCCCCTATTATCTAGTTTACAAGCTGCTCTATCTCCTTTTTAAGGTTAATGCCAGCAGACTGGTTCCATCCCGGTTAAGGTGAAGCCCATCCCTTCGGAAGAGCCCCTCCTTTCCCCAGAATGTTCCCAAGTTCCTAACAAATCCCAAACACTCATCCTTACACCATTGTCTCATCCACGCATTGAGACTCCGGAGCTCTGCCTGCCTTTTGGGTCCTGCACGTGGAATAGGAAGCATTTCGGAGAATGCTACCCTGGAAGTTCTGGATTTCAACTTCCTATCTAAAAGCCAAAATTTAGCCTCCAGAACCTCCCTACCACATTTTCCTATGTCATTGGTACCGACACGTACCAAGACAGCAGACTACTCCCCAGCACTATCTAAGACCTTGTCTAGGTGGCGCATGAGGTCTGCTACCTTCGCACCAGGCAGGCATGTTACCAAGTAATCCTCACGTCCACCAGCCACCCAGCTATCTACATTCCTAATGATCGAATCACCAACTATAATGACTGTCCTAACCCTTCCCTCATGGGCACATGGCCCTGGAGAAACGTCCTTGGTGCGAGAGGGTTTTACATCACCTGGAGGACAGGTCCTAGCTATAGGATCACTTCCTGCCACAACAGGGTGATGCTCTCCTGTCATGTGACCTCTCTCCTCCATGGCAACAGGGATGCTGCCAGACTGGAGGTGGGACCTCAGGACTATATCCCTGTAGGTCTCGTCTATGTACCTCTCTGTCTTCCTTATGTCTTCTAAGTCTGCTACTCTTGCCTCCAGAGATTGGACTCGTTCCCTGAGAGCAAAGAGCTCTTTGTACCTTGTGCACATGTAAGACCCCTCACCAACTGGGAGAAAATCATACATGTGACAGTGCAAAAGACTGGAAAGCCCCCATCTTGCTGCTGGAGTGCTGTCTGCATCTTCGTTTTAAGGTTGTGTTTACATATTTAAGTTCTTTACTTACTAAGGGTTGCTGGGGATACTTATACTAATAAAATTATACCTAATACGTTTAATGTACTTTGTTCACCTGAAATTTAATTAATCTCAGGTCCTTAATGTATGCTGATGAGAATAAACAGCTGCACCTGAGAGTGAATATGGCACCTCCTTTCCTTTAAGAGGTTTAAGCACCTATAAAGCTACGACTATCTCAGGGGTGGATGGATGTTGGGGAGGGAAAAAAGACTTATTAAAACCTGGCTGCTACACAGTACCCTGTCCTTTGCTTCTAAGGTAATCTGTGACCAATCTCCAGTGGCAGTCCCACAGCCCTTGCTTGGATAGAGGGAGTCTTGGATTCTAAATCTGTGTTTTAAATTTAAACTAGGCCCTGACTGAGTATTACATTTAAACTGGAAGCTCTCTGCTGGGTTCTAAATTTAACCAGAAAGCTCTCCTCTGTGTTTTAAATTTAAACTGAAAACTCTTTGCTGCTACTAGGCCCTGACCAATTTAATAAATACACTGGGATCACAGATTAATCAGCTTTAATCTAAAGAATTCGTTTTTCCCCAAGATTTAGAAAAATTCCCAGAAGTAATACTTACAATTGCAGATCTCTCTCCAGAAGTAGCAGTCCCCTTTTGTAGTCCTTCAAGACTAGTCTGAGTCAAATTGAGCAGGGTTCCAATGAATTCAATTGTTGGGAGAAATGTAGGTAAGATTTTGGGTAATTTATGATGAACCCTAGTAGTTTGTCATGAGGCGTGTGTCAATACAGATGAGTGTTTAAAAAGAAATCCTGTTTCTTTTAAGGAACTAGGTGTGCAATTACCCCCAGGCACAGCTAGAGGGAGCAGGAACAGACATTTGGGAGTTAATGAGCCTGGGAACTCTGACGACTTGCACCTGGAAATGAACCTGGAAGTCATCCCAAGGAGTTTGCTTTATAAATCAGAACAGAGTGCTTGTAAAGCAGAGAAGGCTGGGAAGCACCCAGAGAAGGCTGAGAAGGACCAGGAGAAGGCAGAGCTGAGAAGGACCTGAGAAGGAACAGACTTCACAAGGCTGGGAGCCAGAAGGCCCAAACTGACCCTGCTGTACAAGGGAAGTTTGCTAGAGCCAGCTCTAAGGTGAGAGTGTCTGCCACGCCCTGTTCTTACAGTCTGCCTGAATCCAGAACAGAGAGACAGAAGCCAAGAACCAGGGAGAAGGGTTCTGAGAAGAGCTTACAATCTCTGAAGGATTATTATCAAGTTTTACCAGGTCAGAAAGGAAAGCACTTTTATGGTCAGCTGGAGTTCTTACCCAGAGAGAGAGGGGAATCCAGGACAAGTTTTACTCAACTGCCCAGAAGCACCGCTATATCCAATGCTGGCAGGCAGAGGGTCTGCTACCAAAGGAAAGTGGCTGGAAGAGAAAACACTGTTGATTCCAACTCGTCCAAATCCAGGTATGAATCACTAACCAATGACTGTGAATACTGTGCTCCTAAAGGCTCTGCTAAAACCCGTGCCCCTTATGTGAGGGAAAAGAAACCAGATTGGTTTAATCAAATTCCTGCAGCCTTGAGAGCCCCTGGCTATGGGAAGCCAGACCCCAGAGTCCTAACCCACAAGTCTGGGTCAGACAGGGACATTGAATATTCCTCTACTGAGTATAGCGAAGGAGATTCTATGGAAATTGAATACCCAAATACTGTTCCCTTATCTCTGCCAGAACTTATGGAATGTGACTTGTGCACAGCCTCAGCTCCAGAGTCTGTGTGCTCTGTATAGCGGAGAAGAATTAATGAAACTTATTTCCTGTTTGCTTGTACTGAATTCCGGTGGTGAAGCCTGCCTTAATTGTGAAGCAACAATTAAGCAACTATTGTAAATACTGGTACCTTTTTGACACAAAGGACTTTCTGTTTTCAATGATTCCTGATCGTGTCCCCCGTCTAGTCCCGGAACCTCTGGGTTGCCCATCTTATCCAGCAGCTTGGAGACTGAGAAACTCCCACTTTTGTGACATCATGAGTATATCTCTCCGGTGTCCGCCTCCAATCATCAGTTACCTCAGTCTCCAAGCAGCTGGATACATGGGAGCCCGGGGGTCCGGGCTCACTAGAGAAATAGTTATAGAGTTGGATTTAGTTCTTTAGTCTATTGGGAGTAGTTCAGTCCCGGGGTCTCCCTTTGCCTCAGATCTGTGGCTTTCTTTCTCAGCACAGGTCAGCTTTTTTATTTCTGGCTCTATCTGCTCCTCCCTCCCTGCCCCTCTCCTCTTCTCTGTCTCCCTACTCATTGCTTTGGAGAGTTGGGGGTCCCCGGCCCATTCAGACACCGGCTGTGAGAGGGCAAGGTCTGTATGCAGCAGCTGCCTGGTCTCTGCTTCACGGACGGCTGCGCACGGAGTTGAGTCGACGCCACGCAGAAGTCTTGCCTGCTCGTGCGTCTGACGGCTCTCTCCGGTGCACGCGGACGGCGGCTTGATTTTCAGCATCGGGGGTGCCTCTCGGGCCTGCGGCGTCTCGAGCGCTCCCGGTGTCGGTGGCCGCAGCCCTGTTTTCTGCACGCCTTTTCTTCGTGTTCCAAGGCTGGAGGTAAGTGTTGCATCGGGCAGCCGGCTTGCTTCCCCTCAGTGCGTTTTCGTGCGCTTTTGCTCCGATCGGCCCTGCCGCGTGGCGTCGGCGTGCCGGCCCTTCAGGCCTCCCGCACGGGCGTTTCGGGGACTACAGCAGGCGGTTAAGTGCCTCAGCGATTCTCATCGCATTAAAATAAATAAATAAAAATAAAAAAATAAAAGAAACTAAATACAATAAAGGAGCAGTGCAAGGTCCCAAGCTATACAGGGGGGCTATTGTCTTTTCTCTGCTTCCCGAGTAGGTCAGCTTTCAGGGGGAGTATACGGCGGCCTAACCTTTGGTTGCCCGTTTGGGAGGTCTCTGCCTGCCTGCCTTAGTGTTTCTGTCCTAGGCAGGTCCGGGATCAGTGCCCTTTTTATCATGCCTTCCAAGTCCCTGTGTTTAGTGTGTGGGACGAGGAAGACGTCTGCTGGAGTCTGCAAGTCTTGTATGGGTGACTCCGGGGAGCCGTCGGCAGAGCAGGCGCAGCAGGAGTCAGTCCCGACCCCAGCTGCTGACATTTCCGCACCAGGGGGGCAGGACGTTTCACAATTAGAGTCAGTTGCAGGCCCTTCCTCCGGCCCAGCCACCTCTTCCTCTTTACCGACGTTACCTATAGACCTGTCCTCTATTTTTTCTCAGCAGTTCGTAGCTCTCCTCCAACAATCCGTCTTTGGAGGCTCCCTACAGCAGCAACCACCAAAGGGCGGCGCACGTAAGCGCCCGTCTTCTCCTCGAGAGGACTGCGCTCCAGTAGAGGGTAAGAAACCTCGTGGAGAAGGGGAGCTGTGCGTGCAGTCGGGGGCTTCAGAGGACCCTCTTTCGGATGAGGAGTCCCACAGCCTACAGTTGGATGAGGAGCTGGAGGAAGGAGAGATCTCGGAGAGAGAGGACCAGTCCAGGATTGTGAGGGTCTTTCGGAGGGATGAGCTTCCAGCCCTCATCGTAGAGACGCTTAAGGCGCTCAATATACCGGTCCCGGGGACCTCAGCTGATGAGTCCTTGGAGGATCCGTTGTTGCAGGTGTTTCGGAAGACTCAATGAGCGTTCCCAGTTCACAGAGTCTTCCAGGAGATGATTCAAGAGGAACGGAATCTACCAGAGGCTCCATTGAAAGGCTCCCGAGTTATGGGGCGTTTGTATCCATTGTTAGATCAGGATAGAGAGGTGTTTAAATTGCCTAAGGTGGATGCGGCCGTCTCGGCGGTTACCAAGAAAACGACAATTCCCGTAGAGGGCAGTGCGGCCCTTAAAGATGGGCAAGATAGGAAGTTGGACGCCTTATTGCGACAGGTTTTCGAGGTCAATGCCATTTCGCTCCAGGCGGCTATTTGTGGGGCGTGGGTGGCTAGAGCCTGCCTGCGGTGGTCCCAGCGGGTGCAGGAGGGTCAGCCCGGTGCGTTGGCAGAGGAGGCTGCCCGTCTGGAGTCCGGGGCGGCCTACTTGGCGGATGTTCAGTATGATCTCATGCGCGGTCTTTCCAAAAGCATGGCCTCCTCTGTCGCAGCGCGCCGCTATTTGTGGCTCCGGAATTGGTCGGCAGATATCTCCTCTAAAGCTAGATTGAGTAAGCTTCCCTTTAAGGGTCGTCTACTGTTTGGTGAGGACTTAGAGAAGCTGGTGAAGGACCTCGGTGAATCCAAAGGTGGGCGGTTACTGGAGGATAAGCCTAAGGTGGCCCGTGGGGCACCGGGGGGTCGGGGGCAATTGCGCGATGCTCGCCGTTTTCGCTCCCAAAGATTTTATTTGAGTCAGCGAGGCCGTTTCCCCAACAGGACGCAGGGCTTTCGTGGGTTTCGAGGAGCGGGAAGGGGGTTTGGTGCCTCTTCTTCCTCCTCGAATACCTTCAAGAAGCAGCAATGAAGCGAGGAGGGCCCAGACTCCCCTCATCCCTGTGGGGGGGCGTTTGCGGGAATTTTATCCCGCCTGGGCCCAAATCACTTCGGATCAGTGGGTCCTGGAGGTCATTCGAGAAGGCTATGCCCTGGAGTTCCTCCGTCCGGTGCGGGACGCTTTTGTTCAGTCTCCCGGTCGGTCCGTGGCGAAGCGCGTGGCGCTTCGGGAGACGGTACAAAAGTTACTCGACCTCCGGGCCATCGTCCCGGTACCTTCAGACCAGTGCGGATGCGGTTGATACTCCATCTATTTCGTGGTTCCAAAAAAGGACGGGGGAGTGCGTCCCATTCTGGATCTCAAAGGTGTCAACCGCTGTCTTCGAGTGTCTCATTTTCACATGGAAACTCTGTGATCCGTCATTGTGGTGGTTCAGCGCAGCGAGTTCCTGACGTCGCTGGACCTCTCGGAGGCTTATCTGCATATTCCCATCCGACCGGACCATTTCCAATTCCTCAGGTTTGCAGTTCCGTTCGGTCATTATCAATTTCAAGCATTGCCCTTCGGGCTTGCCACGGCTCCGCGGGTCTTCACCAAAGTCATGGTGGTGGTGGCGGCGACGGCCCTGCGCAAGGAGGGCATCCTCGTCCACCCTTACCTGGACGACTGGCTGATCCGGGCGAAATCCCACGCCGAGAGCAAGAAAGCGACGGCCAGGGTAGTCTCGTTCCTGGAAAGTCTAGGGTGGATAGTCAATGTGGCGAAGAGTCACTTGCATCCTTCTCAGAACCTGGAATATCTCGGAGCGCGTTTCGACACCCAGTTGGGCAGAGTGTTCCTCACGGCGCAAAGAGCTCAGCACCTGCGCGCTCTGGTGGAGAGGTTCCGGCAGCGCAGAGCTCCCTCGGCTTGGCATTATCTTCAAGTGTTGGGCACCATGGCGGCGTCCATCGAGACGGTACCGTGGGCCCGAGCTCATATGAGACCGTTGCAGCGAGCGTTGCTACGTCGGTGGTCGCATCAGCGGGACCCTCTGTCCCGGAGACTAGTTTGCCCGGCGGAGGTCCTGCAGGATCTGCTCTGGTGGCTGCTTCCCGAGTCTTTGGAGCGGGGAAAGTCCCTGGTGGCCCCGGACTGGGTGGCAGTAATGACGGATGCCAGTCTCTTAGGCTGGGGCGCTCATTGTCAGGGCAGTTTCGTTCAACGGCGGTGGAATCCCCAGGAAGCAACGTGGCCGATCAACCGCCTCGAGCTGAGGGCGGCGAGCCTGGCACTGCAGGGGTTTCGCCCCTTGATTGCCGGAAAGGAGGTCCGGGTGTTGTCCGACAACGCGACAGCGGTGGCCTATATCAACAAGCAGGGCGGCACCAGCAGTGTCGCATTAGAGACCGAAGCCGCAGCCCTGTGTGTCTGGGCGGAGATGAATCTCTCCGACTTGTCGGCCGCACATATTGCAGGGGTGGACAATGTGGAAGCCGATTTCCTCATTCGGGTGCGCGTGGACCCGGGGGAATGGGTCCTTCATCCCGAGGTCTTCAACATGATAGCTCGACGATGGGGCTTCCCGGTCATGGATCTCATGGCGACCTTCGCGTCCGCAAAGGCAAGTCGCTTCTTCAGCAGGCGACGGGAAAGGATGTCGGAAGGCCTGGATGCGCTGCTCCAGGTTTGGCCGGAGGGACAACTGCTGTATGTCTTCCCCCCTTGGGTCTTGATCGGAAGGGTGCTCCAAAGGATAGAAAAGTTCAAAGGGTCCGTGATTTTGATAGCGCCGGACTGGCCGAGGCGTCCTTGGTACGGGGACCTGATGCGGCTGTTGGCGGCGAAGCCTTGGCGTCTCCCTTGCCGGGAGGACCTTCTCTCCCAGGGGCCTCTTCTCATGCCGTACGTGGATCGATTCTCGCTTACGGCTTGGCTCTTGAAAGGGCTCGGTTGACGTCCCGGGGGTATTCCGCGGCGGTCGTTTCGACCTTATTGAGGTCCCGGAAGCGCTCTACGTCTCTGGCGTACATTCGCGTCTGGCGAATTTTCGAGGCGTGGTGTGCCCTTGAAAGCATCTGTTCCTCAGATTTTGGAGTTTTTGCAGGATGGTTTTGACAAGGGGCTGGCAGCGGCTTCGTTGTGGGTCCAGGCGGCGGCTTTGTCCTGTTTCAGGGGTCGAGTCAAAGGTCAGTCCATTATGTCGCAGCGGGATGTGAAGCGTTTTTTCCGGGCGGTTGCTCTGGTTCGGCCGCCTTCCCAGAATGTTTTTCCTAAATGGCATCTGCCTTTCGTTCTGGATGCTTTAGAGCGGGTCCCTTTCGAGCCAGTGGCGAACGCCTCTATTAAAGATCTCACGCTGAAGACAGTGTTCTTGGTGGCCATATGTTCGGCGCGTCGGGTGTCCGAGCTACAGGCGCTCTCCTGTAGGGAGCCCTACCTTTCCTTTTTTGCGGGTAAGGTGGTCTTGCGAACGGTCCCGGCTTTCCTCCCGAAAGTGGTTTCGGCATTTCATCTGAACCAGGAAATCGTTTTGCCAGTTTTTTCTAAAGCTGGTCCTGACTCTTCCTCGAGGAACCTACATCTCTTGGATGTTCGTAGGGTCTTGCAGAAGTATCTAAGGCGCACAGAGTCTTTCCGGAAGTCGAACAGACTTTTTGTGTTGTTTGGGGGCCCGAAGAAGGGAGAGGCAGCGTCCAAGGCTACCATTTCCCGATGGATCAAGGAGGCGATTGCCTCGGCATATGTACTGAAAGGTAGAGTAGTGCCGGAAGGGCTCCGGGCTCACTCCACTAGGGCACAGGCTGCTTCATGGGCGGAACATCGCTTGGTGTCGCCGGTAGACATATGTAAGGCGGCTACGTGGTCGTCTTTGAATTCCTTTGTTCAACACTATCGTCTAGATGTGCAGAGAATGGGGGAGTCCTCCTTTGGAAGGGCGGTTCTTCAGGCTGGTTTGCCGGGTCCCTCCCGTGATTGATTGGTTTCTACTGCTCTGGTACTAACCCAGAGGTTCCGGGACTAGACGGGGGACACGATCAGGAAGATGAAATTAGACTTACCTGCTAATTGTGGTTCCTGGAGTGGAACCCGTCTAGTCCCGGATCCCTCCCCGGATGTGCATGCACACAGAAGCCTGAAGTGTCTCCGAGGATTACGGGTAAGACTTGTGCTTTGGTTTTCTCTTACTTCAGTTTTGTAAAAAAAAAAAAAAAGAAATTAAAATTTGCATGAGTACTCGCGGATGGGGGTCAGAGGCCTTTCTTTCTGGGGGTTTTCTTTCTCTCCTTTCCTTTTTTTCTGACAAGATCCTGATCTGTTCAGGGGTTTGGAGTCACAGTGATGACAGGGCTATTTCTTAGTTCCTGATTATATTGTCCATTTGGCCATAAGATGTAGTAGGTATGTTTACTTGTTTCTCTGGTGAGTCTGCTTTGTCAATAGGTTACTGATGATTGGAGGCGGACACCGGAGAGATATACTCATGATGTCACAAAAGTGGGAGTTTCTCAGTCTCCAAGCTGCTGGATAAGATGGGCAACCCAGAGGTTCCGGGACTAGACGGGTTCCACTCCAGGAACCACAATTAGCAGGTAAGTCTAATTTCATCTTATCTCTTATGTTGAACCTTTGCATTTAACGGGGAATAAAAGCCTTATTTCCCTCCACCTGGTCTCATTAATGAGTGCTCCTAGGTAGTTGGAATCTGTGAGGTCACTTCTTTCAACTACGCCGAGTGAACTTACATTCCCTGGACTGCCTAGTATAATCTTTGCCTGGGGTCACCCCAACATTCTTAAGGCGTAGACGGGGCAGCCCCGTGACAAGTTCCAGCACTTGAATGGTCAACTATGTTGATTTTTGAACTCCATCCTGAGTGGTATCCTTGATCAGCCCATCATCCACGTAGAAGAGGACAAACACTCCCAGCCTCCACAGATAAGCTGCCACTGCTGCAAGGCATTTTGTGAATATGCAGGGTGCTGACACTAGGCCAAAGGGCAATACCTAGTACTGAAAGTCCTGTCCCCCCAGGACGAATTTGAGATATTTCCTGTGAGTGGGACATATCTGTATGTGGGTATATGCAGCCTTCAGATGCAGGGAGCATAGTCAATCTCCTTTTTGTAGATAAGGGAGTAGAGTGCCCAGAGAAATCATTCTGAACTTTTCTTTGATGAGGTACCTGCTTAGGTCTAGGATGGGATAGTATTCCCCTGTTTTCCTGGGGATCAGGAAATACCTGGAATAAAACAAGCTTGATTGCAAGATTTGCCAAGAGGGTGGTGATTTCTCTCTGAAGTAGTTCTGTGATAGGCGATGGCCTAGTATGTAGCAGAGCTAGGTCTGAAGCCCTTTTTTCCTATTTTAAAATGTTATTGCTGATTTTGGAAAATTGCAGAATGCTGTTAGCTGTTAGAAAGAAATACTGTTCTATTCTGGTTTGATAACATGTTTTGCTCTCTTGGAGATAAGAGAATTAAACCTTGGTACTGTTTATTGTTTAGAAGTCAGATGTCTCTTTCAGTAGAATGCCGCGCCACTGTATCTTTGCTGATTGTGCACTGACCTCGTAATTAGGATGAAAATATAGCAGAGAAACTGAACAGTGTAAGAATATTTTGTCTAGCATTATGAAGATTGTTTAGTGTTTTGAGCCAAGGCTAGAGTATACTTTATACTTTAGCGAAAGTATTATGTTTAATGTTATGTCTAATTGCTGACCCGTGGCTAGTGTGACCCAAGCAGGTGGAGCGAGTCCTGGGCCCAGTCAGAGATGTCTATTGGATGAGAGTAAGTGGGCCACTGTGGCCAATGAGGAGTTTTGCCTGTATTAGACTGGAGAAGAAAAGTACAGTCAAACCTCGGTTTTCGTTGGCCCCGGTTTTCGTCGGTTTCGGTTTTCGACGTCTTTTCAGACTGAAATCTTGTCTCGGTTTTCGTCTATCGCCTCGGTTTTCGTACTGCAATACACGCTGGTCTGCATACACTGCCTGCCCAGTCCCGGCAGCACTACCCCCCCCCCGGACTCACCGATCGCGTGTGCCAGATCTGAAAACCAAAAGTACTGCAATAGTGTACATACACCTTCGCGCTGGTCTGCATACACTGCCTGCCCAGTCCCGGCAGCACTACCCCCCCGGACTCACCGATCGCGTGTTGAGATGCGAAAGTCAGGTGAGCAACATCCTCGAGCCAGAGATGCAAGGATTGCACAGAGAGGAAGGCAGTTTAAACAATTTGTCTGCCAAAAATACCTCTGGAGCACCATCTTGTGGCCAGAAGTGGGATTGACTCTCTATAAAATGTATTTTTTGTGAATAGTTTTGGGTGTCTGGAACGGATTAATTGAATTTACATTATTTCCTATGGGAAATATTGCTTCGGTTTTCGTACGTTTCGGTTTTAGTCAGACTTCTTAGAACGGATTAATCATGAAAACCGAGGTTTGACTGTATATAAACTGTCATTTTTCTGAGCTCTGGGCTCAGACTATTTTGAATGCTACTGCAATCTGAGTCTGTGCACATTAAACCGGCTTGAATCTTTGCCTGACTCCGGGTATTATTTATTGCATGCTTATCAGCTACAACAGTTCTTGATACAGAGGGTCGAAGGAATGAATCCTTGTGGGATAATTTAGAGGAATGTCAAATAGATGCAGTTTGTAACTGCTCTGGGCAGTTTGTAAAACCCAAGTGCCCAAGGTTACGAGGAGCCACCTATGGGAAATCAGAGTGAGCCTCCCCCTAAAAGGACAATTTTCCATTGTGGTTACTGGAAGAGTGGCTTTGCTCTGATGGAACCAGTCGAAACCTTGCCCCAGGCTTTGGAGGCTTCTCACACTGTGCTTGTGGTCATGGAGCCTGTTTCGGTTGGGACATCTGGGGCCCAGGAAAAGTACCTACACCTATGAGAGTAATAGGTCTTTTTCTGGGTTCCACCTTAGTACCTCCTGCGGTAGGAGTCCGACTCAGACATGTGCCTTTAAGGATTTTGAAGGGTGATGTGCTGCTTTTCAATGAAGCCAGCTTTCTCTTCGACTTCTTCTCCAAAGAGATTCTCTCCACAGCACAACATGTCAGAAAGCTTATCCTGCACTGATTGTTCTAAGTCTGTGGACCAGAGCCAGGTGAGTCTCTGGGCACCAACTCCCATGGCAGAAGCTCTTGATGCCATTTTGAAGATATCTAGGTGGCCCGGACCATGACCTTTGAGCAGTCCTTGCCATGACCCACTAGGAAACAATACTGCTTCAGTTTCTCTGGAGAAAGATACTGGGACATATCAACTAGGTCATACATGATGTTTTTCAGAAACATGCCCTTGTAGAGCTAGTAAGAGGCCATGCGGGCCATAAGTATGGAACTCTGAAAAATCTTTTCCCAATAGAGTCCAATTTCTGAGCTTCCTTTCCTGGGGTGCCGAGAAGTGAATCTTGAAACTTTTAGATCTCTTAAGGGCGGATTTGACCACCAAAAATGTTGAGGAAGCTGGGGCTTCTTGAACCTAGGAGCCTTCTGAACTTTATACAGCTGTGGTCAACATTATTGGCACTGTTGCAGTTCAACCTCTTAATGTCCAATATCTCCTAAAAAAAGTGGCCAGGGAAATGACTTTGGACTATATATGCATACATATTTGACACATGAAAGAATAAAATAAAACAAGACCAATTATAAAAGGAAACAGTATAAAAACTGGGACATTGCCAGGAAATGATTATTCATAGAAACATTTTGTCGGATTGCCTGGCATAAGGGTGAAAATTCACTCTCAAAAAGCTGGCTAAAAGACTGGGCCTTAGATCATCGAGTATGGCCAGATGAGTATACGTGCTTTATAAATGGATGGAGCACAATGTGTTCAGGCACACTGAGAATGACTTTAGCTTTAGCTTTAATAAGCAATTAACAATACACTGAAGGTGCGACTGTTGGTTCTGCGGAGCCTATAACCTTACGCATGTGGACCTAAGGGTCTTTTTTAACACTTTATTAAAAATGGAGGGCCTGCTTTTTGAGAGTGCATTTTCACCCTTATGCCAGGCAATCCGACAAAAAGTAAATTATTAGTGGAATCCTGTCCGGTTTAATTAAAGGGATCAGGATAGTTTTCTTTTCATGCTGGTCACTATACACCTTTGTTTATATGAATTATATGGTGGTGATATAGTTGGGTTTAGATTTTATTTAGGAAATGATTATTGGCACCCTTATAAACAATTCAAATTGTTTTGAAAAGAAGAACCACATTCCCACTGCAGTAAAATTAGACGCACCTGTGATCAATTGTCAGTACTCACATGACCTGAATCAACCAATGAATGATGCCTAAGACTGTCACAAAAGCCATTATCACCAAACATCAAATTTCAAAGGGGTACAAGGCCATCTCCAAAGACCTTGGGATTCCTGTGTTTACAGTTCACAATGTTCTTAAGAGGTTTTCTGCTCATGGAACTGCCAAGAACCTCCTTGGACATAGTGGGAAGAGGAAAATGAATCCAAGAAGTCTTTGAAAATTAGTGCGAACTGTTGGAAAAACAAAACATGCAAAATCCAAAGTGCTTAAGGCAGACCTAGAGCAATCTGGGGCAGTGATTTCAACCCACACCATACACTATTTTTATTGATTTATTTATTTTATTTAACAGTTTTTTTTATGCCACCCTATCATTGGATTCAAAGCGGTTTACATAAAACATGGGTGCTAAACTTGGATGATTACATGGGGTGACAAATAATTCACATGTGCAATCGCAATGGTTAACATTGATGCAGCAAATGGTTTATACAGGGCAAGTAGTTATTAAAAGAGGTGGGTTGAGGGTCCATATGAGGTGGGTTGAGGTGGGAAGGGTCCATATGAGGGGGACTGTATATGAGGGGAAAGAAGAGCATCTGGGGGGGGATATGAATTTGGGATGGGTATTCTGAATGGGTGGGAGATTGAGTTGGGAGGGCATGCAAGGGAGCCGGAAAGGTAGGAGGAATAGGGTCTGCAGATTGTGATGATTAGATGTACCTTGTATTCATGGGGTGTTCCCATAACATTCTATAAAGAGAACAATTTTTATTGCTTTCCTGTAGTCCGATAGGTCCTTGATGGCTCTCATTGAATTAGGTAGATCATTCCATAATGGAGGAGCGTATAAGGAGAATGCTTTCTTAGATGTCATTTGCTTGGCTTTCATCTTGCGTGCAGGGATGTCCAAAGTGTTGTTATATGAGGTTCTTTGGTTATAAATGGGAGGCTTGATACTGGGCAATAGGAGTCAGAGTCCTTGATATCAAGATTCTTGCCTTTCAGAATAGGTCTTATAGATGTTTGTTTCAGGTGTGATGGTAGATATCCTTGTGTGAGTGATAACTGGGTGATCTTTAGCAGGTAGGGTGTTAGATATTCTCTTGAGAGTTTGATCCATGTAGCTGGGCATGGGTCTAGAGGAGATGTAGTTGCATTAATGTTATGGTGGACTCAAGTTGTTCTTCTGAGGGAATGTGGAAAGAATTCCATAAGTTTATGTTCTTATGGTGTGCCTGCAGTAGGTCTGGTTGGGTGGATTCTGTGGAAGGTGCACTCTTGTATTTTTGCTTTAGGTAGTCTGCCATTTCTTGGGGAGTTGGTATTTGTTGGCTGTCTTGGTTCTTGATTAGTGTGTTCACTATTTCAAATAGTTCTCTCAGTTTATTGAATGACTTCATTATTAGGTTTGTATGGTATTCTTTCTTGCATCTGTTTATTGTGTTATGATATAATGCTTGCATGTCGTTATATTTGATTAGGTGATCCTGGTCTTTGGTTTGACACCATTGTCTCTCTAGTTTCCGTACTTGCTTCTTTTGGTTGTTGATTTCATTTGAGAACCATGAAGCATTGTGCTTTTTTCTTTCATGGATTACTCTGGTGCTGCTGCTGCCGCCTTATTAAGCATATGGTTCCAATTATTAATAATGGAGTCAAGATCTGGTATATTCTGTTCAAGCTCTGGTAGCACTTGCTTCAGGAATCTCTCCTTGTCAAAGGTTCTGAATTGTCTTCTTTTCTTCAGGATTCCATCTGGTGTTCCTTTTGTCACAGGTGTATTAATGGTGAAGTTGATCATGTAATGATCTGACCAAGGGATTGGCATGGTGTAAAGGTGGTTAGGTACAAATATAAGATTTAGGTACAAATATAAGATCCAGTGTTACCCTTTTCTATATGTTGGGGTATTTACTATCTGGGTATAGTGAAGATCCTTTACAGCATCAGTAAATGTGGTTGCATCAGTTTGAGATAACGAGGGGAAATTTGGATCTCCTAGCATAAGGAGGGGTTGTTCAGTGTTGAGTGAGCGCATACTGCCTCTAAGATAGCTGAGAGTTCCTCCGCATCAGGGCTTGGTGCCCTATATGTGAGGCATATAGCTAGATTCCTATTTGAGATTGTTATTATGATGCTTCCATTTGACTGATAAAAGGAGGTCATAGAAAATTTCAGGTATACTTTTGCTATAATGAAGACTCCCCTGCCTCTTCGTGAAGGCCTTATGCAATTGTGTATGGTGTATGTTTGGGAATTCATTTGGTTTATAATGACACTGAGTCCGAGAGCCATGTTTCAGTGATGCACATTAAGTCTAAGTTTTGGTCCTTGATGTAGTCCAGTATAGTTTGGAATTTCTTTTGAATGGAGTGAGCATTAATTAACGCACACGTAATAGTGCTATGCTGTGGACTCTTGACTGTGGCACCCTTCGATAGAGTTATAGGGTTTATCTTAATTAGCCTTCATGGTCTGCCATGTGCATTTTGGTGGATGTCAGTCTTGAAGGATTACAAAAAGGGCCTGCTACTTCTGTAAGTATGTACGTCTGGGAATTTTTCTAAATCTTGGGGGAAAAGGGAATTTTTTAGATTAAAGATGATTAATCTGTGTAAATTAGAATCCAGTGTATTTGTTAAATCAGTCAGGGCCTATCAGCAAAGAACTTTTAGTTTAAATCAAAAACTCAGCAGGTAGCTTTCAGTTTAAGTTTAAAACCCAGCAGAGAGCTTTCAGTTTTTATCACTTTCGCCCTCATCCCAGGTTACAGTCTGGAATGCGGGACTATCTAATACGTTAAATCAAATTGCCCCATGGCGCGTACACCATCCCAGGACTACGGTCCACCATCCTTGGTTCCATGCTGGACTCCGTCTGCATCGAGCCCAGTTGCGGAGATCCGAGCGTCTCTGGAGGAAATCTCCTTCTCCCTCTACCTATCAGAACTTTAAGTCCTATCACGCAGACTATTGTGCTAGTATTCATAGTGCCAAGCGATCCTTCTATTCAGACTCTATTGTTTCGGCCCCAAATAGATCTTGTTCTCTCTTTCAAACCCTCAAAACGCTCTCTCAGCTACAGTCACAAACTCCCCGCAATTCTCCCATCTCTACAGAAATTCCTAGCCCTACCGCATTGGCTACTTTTTTCTCTTCCGAAGTACAGGATCTTCGTCATTCACTTCCCTCTTGTCCTCAAGTTCTGTCTTCCCCCCCTCCTATTTCACCTTTATCCTCCCCATCACTTTCTCATGTCTGGTCTAATTTTTGTACCATATCCTCCTCAGAACTCATTAAGCTTTTGTCCACTTCTCATAAAACCACCAGTTTATCAGATCCTATACCATCCAGTTGGTTTTCTGATTCTTCTCCTGATCTATTGCATCCACTCCTTACTATTATCAATTCCAGTATGTCCTCTGGCTTATTTCCTCACCCGTGGAAACATGCTGTGGTCCGGCCCTTGCTTAAGAATCCATCTTTGGACCCCTCTGTGCCAGCAAACTATCGACCTGTTTCTAATCTTCCTTATGCATCAAAGCTCTTGGAAAAGGCAGTTTTCTCCCAGCTCTCACACCATCTAGATTCCACGCAATTTCTGCACTCCCGGCAGTCCGGCTTTTGGACCGGACATAGTGTCGAAACCATTATTACAGCAGTTCTGAACGAAGTTCACTCATCTCACGATCGTGGTGACATCACGGTGGCGGTCTCTTTAGATCTTTCTGCTGCCTTTGATTTGGTGGATCACTCTCTTCTTCTTGCTCGATTACGGGATGTAGGTCTCAGGGGTACTGTTTACCATTGGTTCTATTCTTACTTACACTCCCGGTCATTTGCAGTCACTTCCTCCTCCATCACTACTATGCCTTTCCTCTTTCTTGCGGTGTCCCCCAGGGCTCTATATTGGCTCCTCTTTTATTTAATCTTTTTCTGACCCCCCCTTGCCCTTTTGATACAGCAATCGGGTATTTCGGGTTACTACTATGCAGATGATATTTTTCTTCTACACCACACATCCTCTTCCCAACCTGATATTGCTCCCCTTAATGCCTATCTATCTATGGTTTCTTCCTGGCTTTCTACAAATTGTCTTGTGTTGAATATTTCTAAAACCGCGGCTATATGGTTTCCCCACAGCTCTACTGCTCCATCACTTGCGGGTACCTCAATATCTCTAGTCTCTAAGCTTCGGTATTTAGGTGTCTTTTTTGATAGTAATCTCTCGTTTCATGATCACATTTCCCAGGTGTTTCGTCGCTCTTTCCATTGCCTTAGACGAATCCGTGCCATCAGACCATTTCTCTCCCCTCAGGCTCTTTCCACCCTCTTACTTTCTTTAGTTATCACTAGGTTAGATTTTTGCAATCCTGTTTATGCTGGCATTCCCCAATACCAGCACCACCGATTACAACTCATACAGAATACTGCAGCTCGGATGATCCTCCATGCCTCTCCCCGTGACCATATCACTCCTATTCTTCAGCATCTTCACTGGTTGCCAATAAACTTTAGAATTCAGTTTAAGATCCTCACTCTTGTCCATCAGGCTATTTATCTGCACACACCTCAGTATTTATCTGATCTATTAACCTTTCACACTCCCACCCACAGTCTTCGTTCAGTTCATATTAATTGCTTGCACCTCCCTTCTCCCTCTCAAGCTCACCTTCACTCCACCCGGCAATCAGCCTTTTTTTACATAGGTCCTGCTCTCTGGAACTCCCTCCCCACTGACCTCCGTTTAGAACAGTCTATTCCTAATTTCCGCTCCCGTCTCAAAACACATTTCTTCTCTGCTGCTTTTAATCTTTTCCAGTGATTTCTCCTATGATTTGCTCCTATTTGCAATCTATCCTCTCTATCCTGACCTTCTTTTTCTCCTATCCTTTTTAAGAAAAAGTATTTTTTAAAGTATTGTTATTTTCCTTTTCTTTTTAATCATTTTATATATTTTATAGTTTTATTGTAAACCGCCTCGATGTAATGGGGGGGGGGGGGGGCGGTATATCAAGTGATTATAAACAATAAACAATAAATTTAAACCCAGCAGAGAACTTTCTGGTTAAATTTAAAACCCAGCAAAGAGCTTTCAGTTAAATTTAAAACCAGGAGAGAGCTTCTTGTTTAAATTTAATACTCAGTCAGGGCCTAGTATCTGCAAAGAGCTTTTAGTTTACATTAAAAACTCAGCAGGTAGCTTCCAGTTTAAAACCCAGCAGAGAGCTTTTCAGTATAAATTTAAAACCCAGCAGAGAGCTTTCTGGTTAAATTTAAAACCCAGCAGAGAGCTTCTAGTTTAAATTTAATATTCAGGGCCTAGTACCAGCAAAGAGCTTAATTTAAATCAAATCAGAGTATAACTTAGCATATAAGGAAAAACAGGATCAGAATTCTTTGAGCAATAAATTGTTTCTAGAGACCTTTACAAAGAGGCTTTCTAGATAGGGGCCAAGAGACCTGTGAAATTGTTTAAATAGGTGTTAAAGCCAAGCAACAGATCAAGGGGGCATTCTGAAAGATTCCCTCTATCAAAGCAAGGGCTTTGTGAATCACCCAGGAAATTGGTCACAGATTACCTTAGAAGTATAGGTCTGGAACCTATGTAGCAAGCCAGCCTTTACCAAGTGTTAGTTCCCCAGCATCACATAGACAAGGTTTTAGAGAGCGCTGAGAGGAGTCTGCTGTCTTGGTACATATTGGTACCAATGACATAGGAAATGGAGATCCTCTCTGCAGAGGGGCCAAGATCCTGTTCCCTCTTGTTTGTTCAGATAGAAATAGCTATCCGATTGTCCGTTTGGACCAGGACCCTCTGGGAGCTTAGATGCATCTAAAAGACTTGAGGGTGTTGAAGATTGTCCGAAGTTCCAGTAGATTTATCTGGAGCTTAACTCCTCCTCCGTCCAGAGGCCCTGAGTGGAGAGGGACCCTAGATGGGCCCCCATCCCTGTTTGGAGGCATCCGTTGTCAGGGTACATTGATGTGGAGGCATTTGAAAAGGTGACCCGACAAGGAGATTCTCTGGGAAACATCACCATAGAAGTGATGTGGCCAGAGGTGCATTTTGTCTGAGAGACGGTCTGATGCCTGTGTCCACTGAGAAGCCAGAGCCCATTGGGCTGTACATATATGCAGGCGTGCGTGTGGCACTACATATACTGTTGAGGCCATATGACCGAGAAGCTGTAGCATCTCTCGGGCAGTGAGATGATCTTTGGCATGGGCCTGAGATGCCAGTTGGATGAGGTGAGAACAGCGGGGCTGAGGTAGAAATGCTCTTGACTGTTGAGTATTTAGGAGAGCTTCTATGAACTCTAGTGTTTGAGTAGGAGTGAGATGGGACTTTGGAAGATTTATCACAAATCCCATGTTGAAGTACCTTGTATGGTACGAAAGAGAGACAGGTGAACCTCTTGGGAGGTTCCTGCCCTTATGAGCCAGTCATCTAAGTAAGGGAAGACAAATATCCCTAGAGATCTTAGAAATGTGGCCACGACCGCCATGCACTTTGTGAAGACTCTCGGGGCAGAGGCGAATCTGAATGGCAGGACTCTGTACTGATAATGTTTCCTTAAAACATGAAGCGTAGATATTTCCTGTGTTCTGGATAAATCAGAATATGTGTATATAATTCCTTGAGATTGTTCTCTAGATATGGATCTCTGGAGATAGCATAGGAAGGGTCCCTAGAGAGATCATCTTGAACTTCTCGCAGACAAGAAACTTGTTTGGTTTCTGAGGTCCAGAATGGGTCTATATCCCCCAGTTTTCTTTGGTATGAGAAAGTATGGAGAGTAGAAACCCACTCCTTGTTTGGATGTTGGGGCCTCCTCTATGGCACCTCCTGACAGCAGAGAGGTGACTTCTTTTAGCAACAGAACAGTGAGAGGAGGCTGAGAAGGATATTCCCTCACCATTGTGGAGGGGGGCAGAGTCTTTAGGTGAAATCTGTACCCCTCCGCACTATGGTCAGGGTCCAGTGCTCTGATGTGATTAGATGCCACCTGTGGGCATAGTGACAGAGTCTGCCGGCAATGATGGGGGAAAGGGGGGTCTCCAGAGGCAGAGTGGCTATGTTCTCTAGGAAAAACGTCAAAAACCAGGCACAGGTTGAGTCTGCAGAGCTGGCTGTTTTTTAGGAGTCTGTGGCTTCTTTTGAGTAGCCTGGGGTTGGTACTGCAAAACAGGGGTTTAAAAAGGGTAAAACTTCTTATTATTATTGAAGAAAGTCTTCTTTGCAGCTGTTTTCTTTTTAGCCGGGTTGGTAATGGTTCTAGAAAACCTTTTTAGGGTAGTATTCTCAGACTCCAACTGAGATGCCTTGTCTTGCCAATTTTTGCCAAAAAGGTTTTCAACTGTGCAAGGATTATTGCCCAGTTTATCATGAACCAATTGTTCAAGATCTGATGCTTGAAGCCAAACAATCCTGTGTGTTCCAATGCAGATTTGGCCTTACTGGTACACTCCAAGCAGTCAAAAGTTGCCCTATTGATAAACTTTGACACATTCTGGGCATATTTGACCAATGTGAGATAATCAGATCATCATCAGGAAGAAGAGGAGCCATAGATTCAAGATCTCTAGTAACCTCCCTAAGGAACATACCCATATAGAGTATGTATGAACTTATCTTGTCTGAAAGCATGGAGGCCTGAAAACACTGATGTCTGAAAGCATTGAGAGTCCTTGCTTCTCTACCAGGAAGGTTCAAAGAATGAGTCTTTGAACTTTTAATTAGACGCATTGCCGATTCCACCACCATCGAGTGATGAGGCAACTGAGTCTTTTGGAATCTAGGAGACTCTGGTATTCGATACATGGTATTGAGTTGTCGAGTATGGAGAGAGATGGTAAGGGGCGTCTCCCACATTCAAAGCATAAGGTCCTGAAGGATACGGTGAACCGGAAGGGTGGCAGCCTCTTTAGGAGCCATAGAACATAGGAAAATTTCTAATTCCTCAGCCCTAGGTTCTTTTTCAGAAGTTACTGTAATGGACAGGCCCCTGGCCAGGTCCCGAATAAACTCTTGAAAAGACATGTCCTCGGGTTGGGACATGTGGTGTTCCGGAGAGCGAGAAGGATCCTCTGGTATACTTTGCATCGCTCGAGTACTGATCGATTCCTCATCGGAAGAATCGGAATCTGACAATTCAAAGTATCGACGAGAGCGATGTCCGCGCTCTGCTAAGGCCTGGTACCAATCAAAATCGATATCAGATCGGGGAGGTTGCCTGGAAGAGCCACCGGTATCAGGGATGGACTCAAGGGCAGGCAGTAGTGGTAGCGGTTTGATGAGTACAAACCTCGATGCAGAATGCATCGGTATTGTGGACGTTGCCGGTGTTGGCAATACTGTTGGTTAGTGTTTGATCGGAACAGACACTACTAGTAGGGACACCAAGGTGCACTTGATGGAGAGCATACATTGATCCATGGAGCCCGCCGATGCTTGAGTATTGGTACCAGACATGCAGGCTACCGTTCCAGAGCACACAACAGGAGCTTTCCAGAGGTGGAGCCCTCAGGAACATCCTGGGATCCCTTAATGGCTTTGGAGGAAGGGTCCTCCCGCAGGGGTAGTTTGGCTGGCAGATCCACCTCTAGGGCAATGCAAAAGGCATCTCGATTCTTAGAAAGAGATCTATCCTTGGGGGATCAGTGTGTCTTCAAAGACGTCCGTTTTGATTCCTGAGATCCATGAGAGGATGACATCGATGCTAAAGACACTGCGTCTGAAGCAAAGAGTGTGCCTAACTGTGTAGCATGATTCTGCAGGCCTCTCTTTGTCATCTACCTATATAAAAGACATTCAGAACGCTGGTGGTCGGGCCCAAGGCATTTGAGACACCAGTCGTGGGTGTCAGTAGCTGAGATGGTACCACCACACTCAGAACATTTCTTAAAACCACTAGCTGGTTTTTCCATTATGCCGAAGCAAATGATAGGCTTAAAGCCTAAAATGTGAAGTAACTACAATATATCAGCTCTATCACTCAACACTGAGATTGTAGCTTTTTCCTTAACCGATATGAGCTTGACCCTGCGACAATTGGATATAGCAACCAGGTCTCAGACTAGACTGTCAACAATGAGCCACCTGACTGAAGACCGAACACAATTTAGGATAGCTATCCAGAGGGTCGCCATGAGTCGACTCCGACTCGACGGCACTTAACAACAACATCTAAACTTATATTCAGTGTTTAGATTCTGTACCCACTATTGCATCAATGACCCCGATGCGTTGCTTTTCCAATTGTTTTCTATGATCCTACTCATGGCTTTTAGGTATAGATTGAAACCAGCTCAAACTGTGCTTTAGCATTTGTATAAATGTATAGGAATTTGAATACGATGCTTGCCAGCTGAACTAGTGCTGGTCTTATTGTAAAGATTAGAAGGTAATGCTTATCTCATGAATACTGCCAATGTTCCCAACGCCAAACTTCAGTGCCGTCGCATTTCACTTGTAAAGCGTTTCTTCAGGGGATCCTGGTTCATACGTCTCATTGCATTCCTCATATAAACCTGATCATTTCACCACATTCGGCGATTTTATTGGAAAAGCAACGCATCGGGGTCATTGACGCAATAGTGGGCACAGAATCTAAACACTGAATATAAGTTTAGATAATTGCCTTGTTCTAGTCTGAGACCTGGTTGCTATATCCAATTGTCGCAGGGTCAAGCTCATATCGGTTAAGGAAAAAGCTACAATCTCAATGTTGAGTGATAGAGCTGATATATTGTAGTTACTTCACAGTTGATGAAGCTCTGAAAAGTGACATCATACCGATTTGTTAAAGCCTAAAATGGCATCAATGCGCTCAAGAAAGTTCTAATTTACTTTTTAGAAAAAAGAAAAAGAAAAGAAGAGAATAGAAAAGAACTGACAGCAGTCGGTCCCAGCGTCAACGGGAAGGCAGATGTGACCATAAAAAACAAAAGAAATAAAATAAAGAAATTTTCTGCAATGACAGGATTTGCTTCCTGCTGGTTCCGTGGAAAACAAAGAACTGAGGAGGGAAAGTTGGGAAGGCAGCGACGCAGGCGCAGTAGGATGCTCCCAAAAGCTTTCCTATTGGACGCTGGGGAGTATTCCTGCGCAGGCTCCGTCAGTACCGACATCACCCATATGTGAAGGCTACATTCCTGCTTTTTACTCATTTATATATTGATTGATGATTTTACAAAAAAATATAAAATATATAAAAAATATTTGTTGATAGAAAGAAGGCTGAGCATTGGATAGAGCCTTAAGGTATAAGGTGAGGGTGTTTAGCAATTTTTATGTTCATGGAGGCAGACCAGTATTCTATGCTTATGTACACACAAGACGTTACATTCATACTAAGCACTGGAGTAAAGAGAGGCTGCAAAGCAAAAAGGAATTTTGGTAAACAATAGAACAGTTGGGGGCTAAGGAAAATTATATTTTGAACTGTTTTAAAGTGGGTGGTGGGGATTTAGCAGGTTATTGGTGTGGGGAGGGGAAACGGGGATGCAATACTGGGAAGAAGGATAAGCATAGTTACTCACCTCTAACAGGTGTTCACTGAGGACAGCAGGAATCAGTCCTCACATATGGGTGACATCAGCGCTGATGGAGCCCATGCAGAAGCATCCCTCCAGCTTTTAAAGAAAGCCTTTGGGAGATGCACCATGCAGCATGGTCCTCTTCCCGCCCAAGGGTGCCATCTTGCCTCAGTCTAATGACATAGCTAAGATGGAAAAAAAATGATAAAGAAGCAACTCTAAGGGGAGGAGGGAGGGTTGTGAGGACTAATTCCTGCTGTCCCTGGAGAACACCTGTTACAGGTAAGTAACTACGTTTTCTCCGGGAACAAGCGGGAAGTCAGTCCTCACATTTTATTATTTATTTATTTATTTATTTTATTTTATTTATTTAACAATT
This sequence comes from Ichthyophis bannanicus, assembly GCA_033557465.1. Lineage (NCBI taxonomy): Eukaryota > Metazoa > Chordata > Amphibia > Gymnophiona > Ichthyophiidae > Ichthyophis > Ichthyophis bannanicus. The sequence continues at coordinate 1,823,554,739 of CM066032.1, read as the reverse complement.
CTTTTATACCGCGCTATTAAAATCAGTGCGGTGTACATAGAACAAGAACATACTACAATGCATACAAGTAACATTGAGCTTTACATTGAACAGGGAACTTCAACAATAGGACAACCGGGGGAACTATGTACAGATTAACTTAATGGCATATCTTGTTTAATGGTATTAACTTAATGGTATATACAGTGATATAAAACTCGTTTGGATGTTGCAATGTGGTTCCTAATAGGACTAGAGAGAAGGTTGGCCAACTAGCCCTTTTCGGGTTGTATTGAGGTGATAGTTTTGTTAATGTACGGGTTGACTTCTGGGTAGCATTTTGTGAACAAGTGGTATTTCAATGCTTTTCTGAATAGGGTTAGGTTTTTGATAGCACGGATTTCGTGAGGTAGCGCATTCCAGTTTAGAGGTGCAAATAAGGAGAAGGCCCTGTTGGAGGTGGCCTTAGTGCACTTCGTTATTATTTTTGGGACAATTAAGGTGTTCATTGATGTGGTTCTCCTTTTTCTGTTTTCCAGGGTGCAGTGGATAAGCTTGCTGATTGGCGTAGGGGGGCAGTTGTTTAGTGCCTTGAATGTAAGGACTAAAGACTTATACTGGATTCTGGCATGTAATGGTAGCCAATGCAGTTCCTTCATGATGGGTGTTATATGTTCAGATCTTGATGAGCCGGAGAGGACTCTGGCGGCTGTATTCATGGCTAGGCGGAGTGGATTTAAAGTTGATTGAGGGAGGCCGTGGAGGATGATGTTGGCAAAATCCAGGTGTGGGAGGACTAATGCCTGGAAGGTTGTTCGGAAGTCTGTGGGATCAAGTAGAGAGCGGAGGTGACGTAGCGATTTGATTTTATAATATATATTTTTTGTGATGTTCTTGACATGCGTTGTCATATCCAAGTGCTGATCCAATGTGATGCCGAGGTAACGGATGGTAGCTTTTGATTTCAACTCTATGTTGTTGACGAGTAGTGATGGAGGAGGTATGAACTTACGATTCCTTGTGACAAAAAGAACGTCAGTTTTGTTGTGGTTAATCCGAAGGTTTTGTGATAGCAACCATTCGGCTACAGCTTCAAAACAGTTGATTATTGGGGAGAATACTGGATGTTCAATTGTGAACGGCATATATAGGAGGATGTCATCTGCGTAAGCGAGACATTGTACATTAAAGGATCTGATCAAGTCACATATCGGCTGCATGTAGATGTTAAACATTAGTGCCGATAAGGACGATCCTTGTGGTACTCCCTGTGATTGCAGGAAAGGTTCTGAGGATGCGTGGCCCGTTTTTACCTGTTGCCATCTGTTAGATAGGTAGGATTTGCACCACTCGAGTGCTGTGCCTTGAATCCCCTTATCTTTCAAACGTTGTAAGAGTATGTCATGATTCACAGAGTTGAAAGCGGCGGAGATGTCCAGGAAGATGAGGACGAAACCCTGTTGTATGTTATTTATTCCTGTTACCAGAACATTGAATAGGGTTGTAAGGACTGTGTCAACTCCATGTGCTTCCCTGAAGCCATGTTGAGATGGATCTAGTGGTGCTTCAGTGTCTATATGATGTTGGATTTGTTGATGGGCGGCCTTCTCAATGATTTTTGCAAGCTGTGGGATGCTTGAGATAGGCCTGAAGGAATCAACCTTGGATGGGTCCAGTCTATTATTCTTCAGTAGGGGCTTGATGGAGGTATGTTTTAGACTCTGTGGGAATGAACCTGTTAAGAAAGACTGGTTCAGTATTTTGCTCAGTATTTGACTGAGGTCATGTCGCATGTCCTTGATCCAGCTGGCTGGACACGGGTCGTTAGGAGCTGTACTGGGGTTGATTGAGGCAATAATGTTCACAACCTCTCTATTTGATACAGTGGAGAAGTTGTGTAGTGGCATTGCATGGGATGTCTTAGGTGAAGTGGAGGCGTTATTGACATTTAAGTCTGTGTTGGTTTTAATCATTTTTGATTGGAGGTAGTTTGCGTAGTCCTGCGGCTGAGGCATAGGGGGTTGTGCTGAGATCGGTTCACCTGTTATGGACTTTACTATGCTGAACAATGCATGTGGTTTGTTGATGGAGCGTTTTATTAAGCCTGTGTGGTAAGTTTTCCTGCTCTGTGATATCTTTGCTCGGTGGGTAGTTAGGTATGAGCTGTATGCTACCAGCGCCTCAGGGGAGTGAGTTTGTCACCACTGTCGTTCAAGTTTGCGTAGATTGTGGAGGGATGTACGAAGGTCTGTGGAGAACCATGGAGAATGTTCACGTTTTCGAATTCTCTTTTCGGTGGGTGATGGGCAGGAGGCAGCTCTCAGGTTTTCATCCCATTTTGATATGAGATCATCTAAGTCCATGGTTGTGTTGGCCATGAGAGGTCTAAGATTCTCTAGGACTATGCTCTGGTTGAGTGGTCTAAAGCGGGTTGTGTGGGGTCCAGATGTATTAGGAGACTTTTGGCTTTTGTGGGATGTATTAATGGGTATGTTGAAACTGAGAAGACTGTGGTCCGACCAGGGTACTGGTATTACAGATAGTGCAAGGGTTAGGGGTATTGTGGCGTTGGAGAGAGGTGCGAAAATGAGGTCTAGTTTGCCACCCTTAATGTGGGTGGGGGAATCGACATGCTGTTTGTAACCTAGGTCCTCCAGGGCGTCAAGGAATGCTGCTGCGTGGCTGTCTTGCAGAGATGGGAGATTGAAGTCACCGATTAGCCAACTTGGTGGGCGTGGGGTAGACGTGGTACATGCCTGCTCAATTATAGTTGGAAGATCATCTGGTGAGGGGGAGGGTGCCCGATAGAAAAGGTTGATTGTGCAGAGCTCATTAGCTATAGTGAGGGAGTCAAGGTACGTTGAGCTAGAGGAATTGCACATCTTGAAGTGTAAATCAGCTTTGACCAGGATGAGGGTTCCACCCCCTTTCTGACTGGATCTGTGAGATGTATATATCACAAAACCTGGTGGCAGCATCTGATTCAGTAGTACGTTGTCACAGTCGGATAGCCATGTCTCCGTGATCATCAAGATGTCGAGATTATATTGGGGTATCAGGTCAATGGCTGCGGGCCACTTAGATCGTACTGATCTGGCATTTATTAGTGCACATTTCAATAGGCGTTGGTGATGTTGCTTCTCTTCTTGTATACTTTTGATGGTTTGGAGAGGAATGTTGAGTAGATGGGAGTGGGATGTAAAGTTATTTTTTGCTGTAGTGTGGTGGGGGAATTCGGACCATCTCCTTCCGTATGAGCGTCGGATTGGTATATGATATGTCTCATGGTTGAATGCATTTGATGTGTAAGGGAGACCAAGGATAAGGAAGGTCATGAATGAGAGCAGAATTTTGTACATTCTCTTGAGTGTTAGTAATGAGAAGGATAATTGTAGGAAATGTTGGTTACAGTGCAGTGTGATGCAGTATTCGCACTCAAGAAAGATTATTTGCAATAGTACTGTGAATGCAGGTGGTAATAGCAATAGTGGTAATAGTACATATGGATTCTAATTACTGGTATACAGTAAGATAATTGCATAAAAAGCATTAGATGTAGTTGCTTCCAATGTGCTTCGGGAGGATTAACACATTTAAGTGAGGGTAGGTTACTGGCTACAGTAGTGCGGTATACAGTAAATGAGAGTAGATATTGGCAACAGTAAATATAGGTAACAATGGATACAGTAAGTGAGAGAAGGTATTGGCAGCATTAAGTAATGGAAGCAGTAAATACAGTAGCATGAGAGTAGATACTGACAACAGTAAATACAGGCAACAATGGGTGCTGTAAATGAGATAAACTACTGGCAACAGTAAATAACGGCAACAGGTAGCGTTAGGGGGATAGGAGATATTACAGAGGCTGATACAGTTCAAATGGTGTTGGTAATACTTGCAGTTCCTGATGTAGGTGTGACTGATTGTGGGTGGTGTAAACCTCGTTTTGAGCTCAAATCCTTCCTAGGAGAGCTAGAGACACGAACACTTGAAAGACTGGGCTCCGCTGGAGTCTTTCTGAGGCTTCGTTCGGAGGTTGTTCGCTTGGGTTGATGGTTTGATTTCCCGCCTATCGTGCCCCGCCTGAGGGCCACGCCAAAGGGCCCTCTTGCGAGGCCCTCAGGCGCGGGCCCGCAAGGCGCGGGTGCGCCTGCCGGCGGCACCTATTTAAATATGCCGCTGGGACCTCCCACAACCCCGATTGGGTTGGAGTGCAGGAGCGGGAACTTGCCGCCGCCCGCCCTGTGCTCTACCCCGACCGGGGAGCAGATGAAGATGGCTGCTGAAGTTGACGGGGCTTTTTCCTGCCGGCGGCACCTATTTAATTATGCCGCTGGGACCTCCCACAACCCCGATTGGGTTGGAGTGCAGGAGCGGGAACTTGCCGCACGCCCTGTGCTCTACCCCGACCGGGGAGCAGATGAAGATGGCTGCTGAAGTTGACGGGGCTTTTTCCTGCCGGCGGCACCTATTTAAATATGCCGCTGGGACCTCCCACAACCCCGATTGGGTTGGAGTGCAGGAGCGGGAACTTGCCGCACGCCCTGTGCTCTACCCCGACCGGGGAGCAGATGAAGATGGCTGCTGAAGTTGACGGGGCTTTTTCCTGCCGGCGGCACCTATTTAAATATGCCGCTGGGACCTCCCACAACCCCGATTGGGTTGGAGTGCAGGAGCGGGAACTTGCCGCACGCCCTGTGCTCTACCCCGACCGGGGAGCAGATGAAGATGGCTGCTGAAGTTGACGGGGCTTTTTCCTGCCGGCGGCACCTATTTAAATATGCCGCTGGGACCTCCCACAACCCCGATTGGGTTGGAGTGCAGGAGCGGGAACTTGCCGCACGCCCTGTGCTCTACCCCGACCGGGGAGCAGATGAAGATGGCTGCTGAAGTTGACGGGGCTTTTTCCTGCCGGCGGGACTCCCCAGCTACAGGCTACAGAGAACCTGTAAAGAATGTTACGGCAATCTGCAAAAGGTGAGCCATAATCAGCAGCAGTTGAGTCCCTACTGAGAGACTCTCACAGGACCCATGTGTCTGGCAGAGAACCAGCACTCCGGTAGCCTGAAACAGACGGGTCAGAGAACAGGAATTGCCTATACCTCGAAGATATTACATAGTACGGCCTGGCCAAAGGCACTGCCCCATTGGGACTTCCTCTCCAGGAAGTAGTGAGCTGCGAAAGTATGGATCGAAGACTAGGTGGCAGCCCAGCAGATTTCCATCACAGGAATGGAATGCAGGTTTGCCACGGTGTGCCATGACCCTGTGGTCCAGTGGGATCCCTGCCTGCTCACAGGCAAGGGCAATGCAATCTACCACACAAGTGGACAGAGTTTTCTTAGTCACTGGTAGCACCAGTCAGCTGGGGTCATAAGATAAGAAAAGCTGAGGCACTTTGTGATGACCCTGGATCCGTTGCAGATAGAAGGACAGGGCCCTTTTACAATCCAGGGTATGGAGGACGGTCTCCGCCTTGCCGATGTGAGGCCTCGGGAAGAAGGTGGGGAGCACCACCTCCTGGTTGAGGTGGAAGGGGGAAACCACTTCTGGCAGAATTTGGGATGTGTGCGGAGCACCACCCTGTTATTGTAGAACCTCATGTAGGGAGGCTTTGCCATCAGAGCCTGGAGCTTGCTGACTCTGCGAGCTGATGTGAGCGCCACGAGAAAAGTGACTTTCCAGGAGAGGTATCGTAAGTGGCAAGTAGCCAGGAGCTCAAAGGGCAGCTTGGTAAGCTGCAAGAGCACTACATTGAGATCCCACTCCGCCGCAGGTGGGCGGACGGGGGACCTGGATAGCATGAGGTCCCACAGAAACTGTGATACAAGGAGCTGAGCCGAGATGGGCTTACCCTTGATGGAGTGGTGGTGCGCTACAATAGCACTCATATGTATTCTGACTGAGCTGGACTTTAGTCCCATCTGCGACAAGTGAAGAAGGTACTGGAGCACCACTTGTTCTGAACAGGCGAACGGGTTCTCCTGTCTCTTGGCACGCCATACAGAGAAAAGATGCCACTTCGAAGCATACGCCCTTCTCATGGAAGCCTTACAAAAGGCCAGGATAACCTCTTCCACATCCTGTGGGAGGCTGAAGGGAGCCAGAGCTATCCTTTCAGCAGCTAAGCTGTGAGTGACAGGGAACCCAGGATGGGGTGCAGAAAAGAGCCCTGCTTCTGCGAGAGTAGTCCTGGGGCTCAGCCCAGAGGAATCGGCAATGCTGTCAACAGGGAGAGGAGCAGCAGTAACCAGGGTTGCCTGGACCACCGGGGGGGCTATCAGTATAGTGACGCCCAGTTGCACTGGACCTTGAAGAAGGTCTTGGCGACTAGTGGTGTCAGTGTGAAGGTGTACAGGACCTGGGGCAGATGCGACTGGCGGAAGCAGAAGCGGGGCAACTGTGTGTTGCCTGGGCTGGCGAACAGGTCCACCACGGGAGATACCCCAAAGTTGAAATAGCCAGGAGGTCACTTTGGGATCCAGGCACCACTCGTGTGGCTGGAGGACTCTGCTCAGCTTGTCCGCCAGGGCACTGTTCTGGCCCGGGAGATAGACCGCTCTTAGGAGCATCCCGCCTGGCAGAAGGAGTACGACCCCGTACCCCCCTGCTTGTTCACACAGAACATTATGACCTGGTTGGTGGTTTGCACCAACGCAGACTGGTGCTGAAGGCTGTGATGGAAGGCTCGGAGGGCCTGGAATATCGCCCAGAGCTCCAGGAAGTTGATTTGCATCTGGGATTCCGACTGGGACCAGGTGCCTGGCATCTGGAGGCCCTCGCAATGTGCTCCCCAGCCTAGTAGGAAGGCGTTCATGGTGAAGACCCTTTGGGGGGTGGCTGGAAGGGCATCCCTACCTGAAGGTGGCAGGGGACCTGCCACCAGTTGAGGGAGTCCGCCAGCTGGCGGGTCACTCTGACTCTGTCCCGAAGCCTGTCCGTGGCCTGTGTCCACTGAATCGGAAGCACCACTGGGCTGCTCTCATGTGCAGCTGGGCATATGGGGTCACGTGGACTGTGGAGGCCATGTGGCCTAGTAGGCAGAAGCCAGGTGGGTAGTGACTGGCGGTGCTGTACCTCTGCAGTCAGTCTCCTGAAACGCTCTGACCTTTCCTGAGGTAGGAAAGTCTTGGCCTGGAGGGTATCCAGCTGAGCCCTACGAATTCCAGGGCTTGGGCCAGGGAGAGGTAGGACTTGGGGTAGGTGATGATAAACCCCAGGTGCTGCAGGGTGCGCCTTTTGGCGAGCTGGGCCTCTGCAGCTGTGTCTCCTCTTATGAGCCAGTAGTCCAGGTAGGGAAAGACAAAGGCCCTCTGGAGGCGGAAGTGGGCTGCGACCACTGCTAGACATTTGTTGAAGACCCTTGATGATGAGGCCAACCTGAAGGGCAGCACCCTGTATTGGTAATGCTCTCCTCTCACCACAAAGCAGAGGTACTTTCTGTGGCTGGGATGGACTAGGATGCGAGTGTAGTCATCCTTTAGGTCTAAGGAGCATTGCCAATCTCCCTGCTGGAGGAATGGCATTAATGTACCAAGGGAGAGCATCTTGAATTTCTCCCTTACTAGGAACCTGTTTAGCTCTCACAGATCCAGGATTGGCCTGAGGCATCCTGCCCTCTTGGGGATGAGGAAGTACCTGAAGTAGAAGCCGGTGTCCCAGAGATGTTTCGGCACTAGTTCCACTGCCTTGTTGTTGAGGAGGACTGCGAGCTCGGTGAAGAGCAGAGTCTGGTGGAGAGGTCTTACGGGCTCTCCTGGAAGTAAGAGGGTGGTACCTGCTGTAAGTGGAGCTGGTAGCCCTCCTTGACCACTTGTAGGACCCAGGTGTCGGTGATGATGGATGTCCACTGGTGGGCAAACAGGGCCAGACATCCCCCTGTGGGCTGTAGGGGACCTCCTGGGTGAGAGGAGGTCATGCCCAGGGAGTCAAAAGCTCCCTCTGGGCTGTGCTGGCGTTGGTGCCGGAGCCTTGGGGGCCTTTGGCTAGTGGGGACCATGCCCCCTACCCCTTGTGCTGCTGGCCTTGCTGCGAGGCCGAAAAGGCCTGGAAATGTGAGGTGTTGCCAAAGCCACCTTCTTTCCTTTTGAAGAAAGGTTTCTTACCTGGGGCTTTCTTATGAGGCTGCACCAAGGTCTTTTTTGAAAGCTTGGTCCTCATTAGGAACTCAGTCTCGATCTCTGCTGCTTTGTCTGTCATGGGTTTCCCGAAGAGGTTTTCTCCGATGATTGGGACATCAGTTTGCCCTGAACCCATTGCTCGACGTCAGACAACTGCAGCCAGGCCTGGCATTGGACCCCGAGTCAGCAGCGGCCACCCTTGCCACCGACTCGAAGCAGTCATAGGCTGTTCGGGATAGAAACTTTGAGCATTCTTTGACCACCAAGGCTAGTGACATGAACCTCTGTAGAGGTTACCCTTCAAGGTCAGCCAAGAACCCATCGAGATCCTTTGACAGTTCTTTGAGGTACTGTACATGCTGATGTAGATCTGGTAGGACTGGACTCAGCATGTCAGCATCAAGTCCTGAAAGGCCTTCCTGCAGAGGGCATCGAGGATCTGGACCTCCCTGCTGGGGGCACCAAGGAGTGTGTCTTTTGGCTCTTGAGTTTGCACATGGCAGACTCCATGACTATTGAGTTGTGTGGAAGTTGGGCCTTCTGGAACTCAGGGCTTCAGAGGACACGGTACATGGCATCAAACCGCCTTGTGACAATGGGCACGGACATCGGTGTCTCCCATATTCATTGAAGGAGGTACTCAAGGATTGGAGGAACAGGCACTGTAAGGGATTCCTGCGGATCTCTATTTCCTTGGTGTGGGGGTCTTCCTCCGCCTCGGTCTTGATAGCAAGCACCTTAGCCATATCCTGCACAAAGTCGAGGAAATCCACAACCTTGGGCAGAGACCGGCATTGGGATGCTGAGGGGTATGGGTCCGAGGGTACATCTCAGTGGTATCAAAAGTCCAGTGACTCCTCATTCTTGGTCTCCCAATCGGACTGGAAGTTGGAGATTGACTCTGAGGCTTCGCGGTCACATGGTTGAGGTCCAAGCTGTGGGGCCTGGGTCCTCCGGAGGATATTTGGTCTGAGCCGTGTGCACTTCCAGAGAGGAATGGTGACTTGAAGACCGTGACCTGGTCCAACACCAATGGCTTTCTTGAGACTGAGCACTCGAAGACCAGCTCGATGTCTGGGGAAGCCCTCGATGCTAAGGGTCCCATTGTCAGGGCGGATGAACCGGATGAGCCGGACATGAATGTCCACTGCTGGGCTATGAGGGAAGAAATACTGCGTTCTAAGGCTGCCATCCTGGTTTCCATGCCAGTTAGCTCCATGGTCTTCGGCGCAGACACCAAGGATTTTGGGTCTGGTGCCGGCTCTGTCAAGGGAGATTCCTCGACGATAATGGCCTCAGGTGTCCGAGGCCGGTAGATGGATACCAATGACTTCTTCGGGGCTGCTTAAGAGGCCGTTCCCATTCCAACTCCTCTAACTCACGCTGGGGACTGCGGGGCTTGGAGTGGGAGTTACCTCTCAGAGGAGCTGCGGCCGTGAGACTCCAAGACAGCCTGGGCTTCATAGTGCACCGAGGTACCAGAGGGGGCCCTGGTGCTGGGTGTCGCCGGAGACTCTGGTGCAGAGTCGGATTTTTAAAAACATTTTTCCTGCTGTTGATGACAGTTCTTAAGGGCCTTTGAGGTCATGGTTCTGCAGAGTTCGCAGTCCATGTCATTATGTGCCGGGCCGAGGCACCGGAAGTAGCAGTCATGGGGATCGGTGATAGATGTAGTAAGATGATATCTATCACACTTCTTGAATCCGCTGAAGGCCATCAGGAAAAGCGGTCCTAGGTCTTCAGCTGAAAAAGGGTGTGAATGCCGGTTGAGGGATACTTCGAAGAGAAAAGGAAAAAAACAAGGAGGAACCAAGAAGCGACGCCGAGGCAAGCTGGCACGGGGGCGGGAAAGGAGCCGGTACACAAACCGGACAAAAAGGTAACCAAAACCACACTTTTTCTGGGGGAAACTGGACAAATGTCCAGAGGGCTCTGTGGAAAAAAAGGAGATTGTGGTAAGATGGCACCCTTGGACAGGAGGGGACTACGCAAGTGTGGTGCATCTCCTAAAGGCTCTTTGAAAGCTAGGGAGAAGCTTCCACGCAGGCTTCGTCGGCGCCGACGTTATCCATATGTGAGGACTGACATCCTGCTTCTTCCCGGAGAATAGAGAAGAAGCAGGATGTCAGTCCTCACATATGGGTGATGTCAGCGCCGACGGAGCCTGCGTGGAAGCTTCTCCCCAGCTTTCAAACCTTCTCCACACACATCCATCTGATGACTAAAACCTGCCGTTTCTTTCTCAATAACATTAACAAAATCCGCCCAAAATCCGCCTGAGAGTAGTATTGAAAAGTACCAAAGTTTAGAAATCTGCTTTAAACTGCTTTTTGAAAGTCCCTTTCCTTCCCCCATGAAGTTTGTATAAGTTCTTTATGCTTGGTTTGTTCTGTCCTTGCATTCTCTGAGCTAGAAATGACCTTGCAGTAGAAATGTATCTATACCTAGAAACTGTGCCTTTGTTAGAACAGTCCGAGAAGGGGGAACAGGGAGCTAGGCCCAGAGAGGGTCCCCGATTGGATAGGTACAAGGGGCGTTGGGACCAATAGAAAGTTTGCCTGTATCAAATTGTTAAAAATGTATATAAGGAATTTGCTTCTGTTTTCTGTTGCTCAGACCTTTTTGGACACAGTCCTGTCTGGGCCTGTGCACAATAAATTGGTTTGGATCCTGTACCTGACTCCTGGTTTTATTCATTGCATGCACTTCGCTGCTACATATTCTTGGTGTGTTGGGCCGGGAATGTGCGAGTAGTGGATGGTATTCAAGTGAGTATTCCACGTAATTTTGCCTCCAGGTTTGGTCCGGTTGGAACCGTGTCTGTCCGACTGCAGGGGAAACCTCAGGCGCCACCGGTCCTCTTGCATCGGAGAGGGTTCTGCCTTGTCTCGGCAGACTACTGGGTCCGGCCGGCCAACACCTCCGAACCCGAGGGGAGTCCAGGATCCAACCCATGTACTGATTTTGTATCGGGAACCGGATCCGGTGAGTAGAAGTTTTCTTACTACTCAGATAGTCAGTTTTGGGAATATGGTATGGTAAAAAAAAAAAAAAGAGAGCCTGATCACCTCTCAAGGGTGGTCCTAGTATGCTTCGCATAATGGTTACCGGAGCAGAAGCCACCGATCCTTTGGTATGGTTAGTCAGTAAGGCCTTGGGAATTTGGGAAAACGTTGCTAGCATGCTTGTCTGTGTGAATGAGAGGTCTGGAATGGCAGACCAAGCGAGAGCGGACTCCTGAGTAGTGCAGTTCCTGGTCGGGCGACCGCGCCCAGGTCGCAAAAAGGAGGAAGCGTCTGGTGTTTGTGTCCCTCACTGTTTCTAGGGCTGTACGGACCCCCTGTCTGTTGTTTGTATCTGGTTTTGTTATCTGTTGAAACCGCTGGTTTCCCTTCTGGTATAATGTAAGATTATTCTGTTGGGTAATTCATGAAACAGTTTACCAATTAAGGAATAGTACTGAGAAAGGAAGAGAAAAAACCCCCAAAAACAACTCAGGAGTCACTTCTAAGCACAAAGACAGCTGTCTCACTGATTTTATTTTTTTTTCAGCACAAGCCGAGAGACTGTATCTTTAGCAGGCAGAGGGAGAAGGGGTGTGTCTTTCACACAGCCCGTAGAAAGGAATGTTTTCATATCCTTTAACCCTTTGAAGGCTTACTTTTTAATTTTTAATCCACATTCTGCAGCTAGGTTAATTTGTGCTTATTTCAGGAAAATTGTACTTGTCTTATTCAATATGTTCTAATAGTGATGTTCCTTCTGCTATGGTCATGTATTATATATCATTTGGTAGGAATATTTAGTCAGAATTTTGGATCACGACAGTTTTGGGCTCAGCCTGGAAAGGGTTAAGTTCTTATTAACCCCTTTCGATCTCCTCAACTGTTTTTGGTTATATCTCAGCCCTGCCCGTATTTCTAAGTCAACTGGGATTACAGTTCTTTACTTTAGCTAAATGAAACAAACAGAAATGATAGAAAAATTAAGGAAACTGCTTTTGTTTTTCCTTTGACCTTCGAAGTAGAGGTTAAGAGCCCTGACAGGACAATGAAGCATCCCGAGCCAGTAGTTACTAGATTGCAACTTGAAAATGATTTAAATTTTGTCTCTGATATATTTGGTTTTGACTGCATATGCTATCGAGCAAAATTATAAGTAAAACGGGATTTTTTATATATTATGGAAAACACCTCATAGAGGACATAATTATTGTTCATAAATTACAGAAACAACAAAAAGAGCTGTAACTATATTTATTTAGGATTTAACATTCTCAAACAACGTTTTTATTTTAACCCTTAGTGTTTACAACTGCTCTGTCTAGTAATTTACGGCTGCTTTGAAAGTCAGGAAAGAGACCTGCTGTTTATTTTGCTAAGATAACTTCAAGGCTGGCTGTAACGCTGAGTAATTTGTTTTAGAAGAAAAAAAAAGTATCAGTTTCAAATGCCTGTCTTCCCCGAACTGTAAGATGTGTTGGTGTCCAGAGAAAAAGTGTACTTTGTTTTGAAAGTCTTTTAAATCTCAGTTTCAGAAGTACAGTCTTTAGTTTAAAGCCTTTACCTAGGTTTAGACAGTTGCTATTTAGAATGAGCACATACATCCATTATGCTTATTGCAACTAATCTAAGCTTATGTTTTCTGCCTACCCTTTGTTTACAGCAATAATACGTTTTTAATAATAAGTTTTTTAATAAGTGCACCAAGAGGAACATTGTTGCATAGTTCTGACTCGTAGTCCACAGGAAAATGCAGCCTGACTGCCCGCCCCCTCTGTCTGTTGTCAAGTACGTCATCATGGGGGGGTCGGAGTCCACGCAAAGTCCGTTGAAATGTATGACTAGGAATTTTAGCAAGGGATTTGCTGGAGACTATGGAATATAAATGTCTCCATCCCGATTAGAAATGCTTTGTGATAGGGAGTGGCTGGTACTGGTCTCATCATGGCCCCCTGGTGGTATCTTTGATGTTAGTATCATATCCTTAGTTCACCAGATTGTACGAAAACAACATCCTGACCAGTTCCCTTATATAGACTTCTGGTTAAATGTTTGTGAAAAAGAGCCCTCCTGGATGAAACGTTGTTATGAGGAACAGTGTAGGATATTTGTAGCAACTACCCAAGGGGCCCAGAAGCCTGGGGAAAAGAAACTGTCTGTCTATTCAACCCCAGAGTCCCCAGACATTCCATCCCTTCCACCCCAGTTCCTCTATAGGCCAGTCCCCTCGGCTCCACCACTATCCCAGGCAGAGCCTGTCCAAGAGGAACCCATTCCTGCAGTTTTACCCCAGGTATCCTCCCAACAGCCCCCGCGGCTGGAGGAGGCGCTCCCCTCCCTGGCTGGAAGCCCTGGCTCAGTTCAAAGTACTCTGAGTGGGCCACAGTCCACCGATGACACTACAAGCAGGGATTCATTCGCCAGTTCAGGGTCACTCACAGCCAGCGCCCAAGAACATGAAGTGGAACCCCGACAGTCCCGATTGCTGTATACCTTCGGAAGTACAACTACCAGTAAAAGGGATGGTCATGTTATACCATTGCACCAGGTCCAGGGCCTACCCACCCTTAATACCAAAGACCAGGTCGTGGTAGGGCTGACCAGCCTTGTTTATGTGCCTTTTTCCACCACTGAGTTACTGAACTGGAAGACGCATTATGCCTCCTACACTGAGAAGCCTCAGGATTTGATTGAACTAATGAACAGTATTATGCAGACCCCTTAGCCTACCGGGTCTGATTGCCGCCAGCTCCTGTCCACCCTTTTCAGCACTGAAGAGCGAGCGCGAATTGTGCAGGCCTCCTTTAGATGGTTAGAAGAAAATCCTGTAGGAGATGCAGGCCTGGACTCTCGGCAAGCAGCCGCCGCGGATTTCCCAAATGATGGCCCCAAGTGGGATCCAAATAGTGCAGACAGCCCTCAATCGGTTCCACCAAGCCCTCATGCAAAGCCTGAAGAAGGGAGGCCAGAAAGCCATGAATATTGGAAAAATATCTGAAGTTCTCCAACGACCAGATGAGAGCCCAGCAGCCTTCTATGAATGATTATCTGAAGCCTACAGACTATATACACCATATGATCCAGCGGCCCAGGAAAATTTGCGCATGGTAAATGCTGCATTCGTGAGTCAGTCCCGGGGGTGACATAAAGCGGAAGGGTTTGCGGGCATGAATACAGCCCAGTTAATGGAAGTTGCTCAGAAAGTGTTTGTGAATCGTGATCAAGAATGTCAGAGGGAAAGTGAACGTAGAATGAAGAAGAAAGCTGATTTTCTTGCTGCAGCTTTAGTTGAAAGACGTGGAGGAAGTTTCTCTAACAGAAGGACTCGAGGATGTGGAAGGGGCCGAGGAGATGGTCCTTACAGTGTGCCCACTGTAAGGAAGAAGGACATTGGAAGAATGAATGCCCGAATTTTGACTCCGCCTCCCGGAGGGGAGGAGGGAGCACTTGGAGAGCAGGGGGCGATTCCGGCATCAGGGAGGAATGCATCGCACACAGTTCCAGCAGGGAGAAGCCGCTGTAGAGGGAGTGGCAACCGTTGAGGGCTACTACACGGATGAAAACTAGGCCAGACCGGGCTCCAAGTTCTCTCTGGGTCCCCAGGAGCCTATGGTCAGTTTGAAGATTGGGGACCAATGTATGGACTTCATGGTGGATACGGGGGCCGAACACTCAGTGGTGGCCAGACCTGTGGCTCCGTTGTCGTCCTGATCTATCACTATTGTTGGGGCCACTGGTACTTGAGCCATCAAATCCCTCTTGCAGAACCACACTTGTGAATTAGGGGGACGGAAGATAACACACCGGTTCCTGTACATACCTGAATGCCCAATCCCCCTCTTGGGCCGAGACATGCTCGCTAAGCTCCAAGCAGAGATATCCTTTGTTGAAGGGGGAAAAATGGAAATGACTGTGAATTCAAAATCTGCTGGCCTGATGGTGCTGACTGTCCCCCGAGAAGAAGAATGGCGGTTCTACAGCCCACTTTTATCCAAAGCAGCCAGCCCCCGTATACCTACCAGCATTTCAGCTCCGCCCGGAGTGTGGGCAGAGGATAATCCTCCTGGCCTAGCGAAGAATATAGCCCCTGTGCTTGTCACCTTCAAATCAGGAGCGGAACCAGTGCATGTGAAACAATATCCTCTCCCACGACCAGTAATCAAAGGCATTCATCGTCATCTAAAGAAATTATTGCAGTACGGACTCCTTAGAGAATGCCAATCGCCATGGAATACTCCCCTCCTCCCAGTTAAGAAACCAGGGACAGGAGATTACCGCCCAGTACAGGATCTGAGGCGAGTGAATGATGCAGTTGTAACTATACATCCAGTGGTATCAAATCCTTATACTCTCTTGGGACTGATTCCTGCTGAAGCTACTCACTTCACTGTTTTGGATTTAAAGGATGCCTTCTTTTGCATACGCCTGGCATCCACCAGTCAACTCCTGTTTGCGTTTGAATGGGAGAACCCGACCACCGGAAGGCGAGGCCAACTCACCTGGACTCGATTACCTCAAGGATTCAAGAACTCACCCACCATCTTCAGTGCTGCTCTTAATCAAGATCTATCAAATTACTCTGTGACTCCAGGAAAAAGAGTCCTGCTCCAGTATGTGGATGACCTGCTTGTAGCCACCAACTCCAAAACTGAATGTGTGCAAGCCACCAGTGATCTCTTGCACCTCCTGAATGAAGCTGGACAGAAGGTCTCCAGAGCCAAGGCGCAGTTGTGCCAAACAGAAGTAAAATACCTGGGATTCCATCTGTCCAGAGGGGTCCGGAGATTGGGACCCGAGCGACCCTCACCACCAGAAAGCAAGTGAGGGCCTTCTTGGGAGCTGCCGGCTACTGCCAAATATGGATACCCAACTTCACGCTCTTGGCAAAGCCATTGTACCAAGCCACCAAAGGAGTGGAACGATCTCCCATGGAATGGGGCCCAGAACAGGATAAAGCGTTCACATCGTTGAAAGCAGTTTTGATGTCATCACCAGCCTTGGGCCTACCAGATGTACAGCAGCCATTTCGCCTGTATGTCCATGAGTCAAGTGGAAATGCTCTGGGTGTATTGACCCAAACCCTTGGATCTTGGCAGCAACCTGTAGCCTATCTATCAAAACAATTGGATCCTGTTGCAAAAGGATGCCTGAGAGCTGTTGCAGCCACAGCCCTCTTGGTGAGCAAAGCCGACAAGCTCACCTTAGGTCAGAGTCTCCAGGATACAGTGCCACACTCTGTCCTAACCCTCATGGAACATAAAGGAAATTACTGGTTCACGAATTCCCGCATGCTAAAGTACCAAAGCATGCTGTGCGAAAACCCTCGATTACAGTTGATCATCAGTCAAGCTCTGAACCCCGCTACACTATTACCAGTTGGGATTTCTAGTCCTATAGGCACTCCTTGTGGTCTTGGGCAAGCCACTTAACCCTCCAATGCCCATGTTCCCTGTATGTATTAGTGTGTGTGTCTCATATCCCCTCGGGTTAAATGTATCCCCAATTGACCGCTTTGACCCGGTGAAAAGCGGGATATAAATACAGCTAAAATAAATAAAATAAAAAAAACCCAGTTGGTCCAGGTCCACCCAACCATGATTGCTTGGAAGTAATGGATACTGTGTTCTCCAGTTGCCCTGATTTAACCGATCTTCCACTGAACAACCCTGAACAGACTTTCTTTGTGGATGGAAGCAGTCTTGTCATCAACGGACGTCGTCGTGCTGGCTATGCAGTAGTGACCCTGGACATGGTAGTTGAATCTTCAGCTTTGCCCCCAGGAACCTCAGCACAGGAGGCTGAACTGATAGCCCTCACTAGGATACTGATAATAGGGACAGGGCTCCGCTTGAATGTGTACAAAGACTCCAGTCCCCAGGTCCAACTGTAATCCCTGAATCATTGGGCCCAGCCTTTGTCCATGCTTTTCACCAAGCCACACATTATAGGAAAAACAGCTATAGAAAAAGCTTTTAGGCCCCATTTCTATATCCCGCTGCTAGGGGATATGAGACAGATTGGATCCGAAATCACTAGACAAGAGCTGTTGGCTTTAGGTTCTGTCTTACAGAGTCTCCATGTTTGGGTACTAATGTAGAATCTACAGCCCTACTCCTGCCACCACCGGAAGCTGGCAGGTTCACGTACGGCAGAAGCTTGAGGAACCTACAGCCCTACTCCTGTCACCCACCGGAAGCTGACAGGTCTACGTAAGGCAGAAGCTTGAGGAACCTACAGCCCTACTCCTGTCACCCACCGGAAGCTGGCAGGTCCACGTACGGAAGAAGCTTGAGGAACCTACAGCCCTACTCCTGCCACCACCGGAAGCTGGCAGGTCCATGTACGGCAGAAGCTTGAGGAACCTACAGCCCTACTCCTGTCACCCACCGGAAGCTGACAGGTCTACGAACGGCGGAAGCCATGGAAGAAAAGAACTTAAGTGATAGCTATGTGTTTGCTTCTCCCATGTTTCCTACCCCTTTGCTTGCGAATGTTTACCTCAATCATAGACAACAGTACTGTAGAACGTAAGGCAGCAGCCAGAGTGTTAGCCATCTGGCAGTATCAGGCTATAACCCAAAATGAAATATCAGTTTAACAAGAGTCCCGTATGTGATTAGTTTCTCACCCTCTCTTTATTTGGGTTGAGAATAATCAAAGGGGGGAATGTGGTATGCTATGGCCTGTAAACTAGGCCTAGATCCTAACCCCCACTTGAGAGTAGTATTGAAATGAACCAAAGTTTAGAAATCTGCTTTAAACTGCTTTTTGAAAGTCCCTTTCCTTCCCCCATGAAGTTTGTATAAGTTCTTTATGCTTGGTTTGTTCTGTCCTTGCATTCTCTGAGCTAGAAATGACCTTGCAGTAGAAATGTATCTATACCTAGAAACTGTGCCTTTGTTAGAACAGTCCGAGAAGGGGGAACAGGGAGCTAGGCCCAGAGAGGGTCCCCGATTGGATAGGTACAAGGGGCGTTGGGACCAATAGAAAGTTTGCCTGTATCAAATTGTTAAAAATGTATATAAGGAATTTGCTTCTGTTTTCTGTTGCTCAGACCTTTTTGGACACAGTCCTGTCTGGGCCTGTGCACAATAAATAGGTTTAGATCCTGTACCTGACTCCTGGTTTTATTCATTGCATGCACTTCGCTGCTACACTTTCACACTACTAATATACTTATTCACTCTTTATTCACCTCCCATCTTGACTATTGTAACCTATTCCTTGCTGGTCTCCCTCTGAATCATCTCTCTCCCCGTCAATCTGTTCAACATTCTGCTGCGCAGCTAATCTTCCGCCAGCCTTGTAATGCTCATATTACCCCTCTTCTCAAGTCACTTCATTGACTCCCTATCTGTTTCCGCATCCAGTTAAAACTTCTTCTGCTGAGCTATAAGTGCATTCACTCCACAGCTCCTCACTACCTTTCTTCTATTATCTCTCTCTACACCCCTAATTGGGAACTCCGCTCTTCTGGCAAATTGCTTCTATCTGTGCCTTTCTCTTCTACTACTAACATATTTAGGACAAATTAAGCCAAATGAATTTCTGCAAGGCAAAACCCTAGCTAATTAACAATTCTTTAGTTGTCCCCACAGTGAGTCCAGCCTCTCTGGATCACTCCTTCAGCTGCTTGGAGACAGAGCTTCCTGGGGCTGGTAGGTGTTGCCAACTGCCTAAGTATGCTGATGTCATCAAAAGGATGATATGCTCAGTCTCCAAGCTGCTGGATGAGGTTGACTACCCAGAGATGCAGGACTGGATTGGAGGGACGATAAGGAGAAAGTATTTCCTGATATTGCCTTTCAGTTTACCCCTTTGCAGCTTCATGTTATGCCCTCTAGTTTTACAGCTTCCCAATCTTTGAAAAAGGTTTGTTCATTTAAAGGTCTGTATCATATTCCTGCTCTCCTCTAGCATATACATATTTAGGTTAAGTCTCTTATACATCTTCTGGCGCAGGCTCCAAATCATTTTGGTCGCCTTCCTCTGAACTGTTTCAAATCTTTTTATATTCTTTGTGAGATGTGGTCTCCAGAACTGAACACAATTTTCCAAGTGAGGCTTCACCAGCGACTTGTACAGTGGCATTAGTACCTCTTGCTGTATGTATGTATTTATTTATTTATTGCTTTTATATACCGCGCTCTTTAAAATCAGTGTGGTTTACAGATAACATTTTTATGCATGTAACAGGATGTCGGTTATGCACTTACAGTGAACGGATGATACAACTTGGATTTCAAACTGGGGGAACTATCTGCAGTTCCCCCTTTCTGCTGGTAATTCCTCTCTGTTTGCAACCCAGCATCCTTCTGGCTTTGGCCACCATCTTATCACACTGGTGACAAGGTTACCTCTGTGTTTCATTTCCATCTTCTTGCTGCTAGGGATCCTCTGCGTTTACCCCACACAGTTTTGAGTTCCATTACTATTTCCTTTTCCACCGCTCATCTGAGAGGGCATTCTGGGCACCCAACACTTTCTGTGAAAAAATATTTCCCCCATGCTCAGGGCTGGCGTGACCATTAGGCCAACTAAGTGGCTGCCTAGAGTGCCAATAGTCCAGGAGCGGCCCATGCTGCTGCTGTCACCCCTCCCCTGATTTGCAACAGAGGCAACGGTTTCAAACAGCCCCGCTGCGCTTACCTTAAACTTCCGGCGCTGCGAGGCTGTTTGGCTTCTGCCCCCTCTGATGCCAACTTCCTTTTCCATGGGAGTGGAAGATCCTGGTGGGGGCCGGGGAGGGAGCAAGAGTGGAGGTAGGGAGACATAAGGGATGAGGTTCACCTAGGCACCTCATATTCATGCACCACCCCTGCCCGTGCTGTTTCGGAGTTTATTCCCTTGGAGCTTCATGTTCTGAGTCCTCCTTTGCACTGAAAAATAATGCAGAAGAAGCAAACTGAACACCTTTCAAGCATTTACATGCCTCTATATACCTTCCATCTCCTCAAGTTCCTTCCCATGTATCTTCTGGTGGCTTTCTTCTGGACCATTTCCAGCCTCCCTCATCCCTACCGAGATACAGTACGCCAGGTGAGGCCTCACCAATGATCTGTACAAGAGTTTTATCACCTCCTTTTTCTAATGGCTGTTCCTCTGTGTACCCCAGCATCCCTCAGACTCTAGCCACTGCTTCAAGATCTTCCTCTACATTGCTGTTTTGCTACCTTGAGATCCTCAGACCCCTAAGGTCTCTCTCTTGGTCGGTGCACATCATTTTCAAAACATTTGCTGGAACTGCTTACTGAGAGAATCTGACATTTTAAAACATTTGGCACAAGGAATTCCTTCGTTGGTCTATCAGTAGGCAGCATTACCTGTACGTGCATTCCAGCTGCGTGTCCAGGAAAGTGTTCTGAAAGTAGAAGGTGACGTTCTCCCCCAACGGCGTCTTCTCTGGAACCTCAGGCATGCAGAAGACAACCCAGGAATGAACCTCACCAAAGCTGAACTGCCCTGTCAGGGTCAATGTATTCATGGGCCTAACATCAAAGCAGATGATTAAGAGACATTAGCTTCTGTCAGATATCTATGCAAAAAGAATAATAAAGATAATTCTGAATCATGTTTATTAGTGATATAATACCAGTCAACGAAAATAACGTGCTGAAAGAGGGGTGGGTTTGCAGAACTCTAGAAATGCAATGAACGTGATGAAGCTGGTATTCCAATAAAGTTTTTGTTTTTTTTAAACTTGAACTATTTATTGAAATTTCCAAGCACACTCATCACAATAAAATGCCTTACATTAAAAGTAATACAAAACAAAGGAAGGACAGACTAGATAGGCCATGTGGTCTTTTTCTGTCGTCATGTTTCTATGTTTCTAAAAATAGCCCCTCTTCACCAGTCCCCTACCCCTCCCCTGGTACCCATCATGGCCCACACACATCTAATGTAAGAGGGTGCGTTCAATCCACAACAAAAGTACTGATTTTCTAATGTTTTGTTCTTCTTCTATATGGCACTCTCGGTTTCCAAAGGTCTCAGTTGTCTTGTAGCTAAGCCTTAAGACTCACGTCTGCCGGCCCGAGCCATGATCATATCAATGATCTTCTATTAAAAGGAAACCCTTTTGTGATTTTATAATTTACCAGCCAACAGCTCTTCAACGAACAGGATATCAAATGGATTTAACTTATATACGTGCTAGTACCTTTTCTGCTGAGCTAAAGCTAGCTAGCTTAATGAACTTAAAGGCTGCACTTAGCTGAACTTCTTCAGTATATCCCGAAATTCGTGGCTTTGGCCAGGGGCTTCCAGAGCACATCACCAAAACGGGCATCCCCAAGAATAGCCTTCTCTATTTCCACCCACTGTTTCTTCCCAGCCTGAAACCACAAATATATCCCCTTCAACTGTGCTGTGCTCTAATATTTCTGCAGACCCCCCATTCCACCTAGCTTGCCCAGAATCACCTGGGAAGTCTACCTTTCCACACAAAATGTTCAATCTTGTGCCTCACAGACTTCAAAACGATATCTGAAGCCAATACTGGGAGTGCTTGGAAGAGGTAAAGGAATTTGGGAATTAATATTATTTTAATGCTCGCAATTCGTCCCAACTACCTCCCTTAATAACACCTTATAATTCAAGTCATAAAGCTCCCAATAATCCTTGTTAGCTGGACCCCCAGGTATTGGATCCCTTTTTTGGCCAACCTAAAGGGATACCGCTCCATCAAGCATCCCTCCATTCCACTACGCATGGTTAGATTCGAAATTTCTGATTTTCTCCAATTCAGACGAAATCCAGAAAGTCTCCCATATTCTTGCAGTTCCCACATAACCAGGGGCAATGAAACCTGCAGCCGAGAAAGGGATAATATCATCCGCAAAAAGCAAGATCCGCACACCCTGTGCCCCCACCTGGATAGCCCTGAGAGCCATACTCATCCAAATACACTTTGCGAGGAGTTCTATTAATATAGCGAAACACAAGGAGGACAAAGGGCACCCAGGCCTCATACCCACCCCCCCATTCACTCTAACACATGCTTTAGGGTTTGCGTACAACATTACCATGTTCACTCTATAAACCTTGTTGTTGTTGTTGTTAAGTGCCGTCGAGTCGGAGTCGACTCATGGCGACCCTCTAGATAGCTATCCTAAATTGTGTTCGGTCTTTAGTCAGGCGGCTCATTGTTGACAGACTGGTACCCGTAGCTGCTGTTATTGTATCGATCCATCTCATTGCTGGCCTTCCTCTTTTGCGTTGACCTTCTATCTTGCCAAGCATAATGTCTTTCTCTAATGATCTCTCTCTTCGCATGATTTGTCCAAAGTATGAAAGTCGAAGTCTTGTCATCTGAGCTTCTAAAGAAAGCTTAGGTTTGATCTCCTCTAGTACCGACTGGTTTGTTCTTCGGGCAGTCCATAGTATACACAGTATTCGCCGCCAGCACCATAATTCAAAGGCATCAATTTTCTTCCTGTCTATCTTTTTCACTGTCCAGCTTTCACATCCATATGATGTTATTGAAAATACCATGGCTTGAACAAGTCGAATCTTTGTATGGAGAGAGACATCTCTGCTCTTGAGAATCTTATCTAGGTCTTTCATAGCTATTCTGCCAAGAGCAATGCGTCGTCTGATTTCTTGACTGCTTGTTGCTTCTTTATTGATAGTTGATCCAAGTAGGTTAAAGTTGTTCACAATTTCAATTTCTTCTCCTTCAACGATGAACCTGTTGATTATGCCAGTTGTCATGATCTTTGTCTTCTTTACATTAAGGTGCAGGCCCATTTTGAGACTATGTTCTTTGATTGTGAGAAGCAAATGTTTCAGATCATCTTCACTTTCAGCCAGTAATGTGGTATCATCAGCATAGCGAAGGTTGTTGATGAGTCTTCCACCAATCTTCACACCTCTGTTGTCTTCATACAATCCTGCTTCTCTGATGATTTGTTCTGCATATAAATTAAACAGGTAGGGGGAAAGTATGCAGCCTTGTCTTACACCTTTGCTTATTTTAAACCATTCTGTTTCTCCTTGTTCCGTTCGAACTGTTGCTTCTTGATCAATGTACAGATTGTGCAAGAGAACGATCAGGTGTTCTGGTATACCCATGCTTCTTAATGTGGCCCAGAGTTTCTCATGGTTTACACAGTCAAAAGCCTTGCTATAGTCGATAAAGCACAAATAGATATCCTTTTGGTATTCTTTAGTCTTTTCAAGGATCCATCTCACATCCGCAATGATGTCTCTCGTTCCTCGCCCTTTCCTGAACCCTGCTTGCACCTCAGGTAGTTCTTGTTCCAGGTATGGTTGTAGTCTCTTTTGAATAATCTTCAGTAGAATCACCTTAGACACCGCTATTTGTTGAGAAATTAGATGGTTCAGTTTATTTTGATTTTATCCTGTTGCTGTAAAGGGATCCACTGTGTCTGTCCCATGCCATTTTGAATTCCGTCACTGTGTTTGCCCCCACCACCTCCATCGGGAGGGCATTCCAAGCATCCACCATCCTTTCAGTGAAAAAGTATTTCCTGACATTGCCTTTCAATTTACCACCTTGCAGCTTCATGTTATGCTCAGTACTGTCCAAAATAATGAATCTCTCCTTCTCAACTGGCTCCTTCCCTTCAGCCCTTAAACACACCTCTATCAGACCTCTACTAAAAAACTGCAAGCTTGACGCCCAACAGGTGGAATCTTACAGACCCATATCTAGCATTCCACTACTCGCGAAGATCATTGAAAAGGAGGCCCAAAAGCAATTGCAGGATCACATTGACTCCGCTGCACCGTTAGACCCCTGCCAACATGGTTTTAGGGAATTCCATGGAGTGGAAACCCTCCTTACCACTCTCCTCTGCAAAATAATCACTGGCATTGACGACATCCGTCAAGGTTTTGCACTCATCTTTCTTGACATCGCTGCAGCTTTTGATTCAGTAAATCATGAGCTTCTACTAGGACGACTGATTGACAAAGGCATTAATGGAAGAGCGCTCGAATGGTGCAGATCCTACCTGTCCGATAGATGGCAGCATGTTCGTTCTGGAGGGATAAAGTCTGAACCTTTCCACCAAAGCCAAGGAGTCCCTCAAGGATCTTCCCTTTCTGCGCTCCTTTTCAATATTTACATGCAGCCAATTTGTAATATCATCCGGTCTTTCAATGTTGATTGCATGTTATACGCAGACGATGTCCTGCTTTACATTCCCTTCTCTACTGAGCATCTGGACCTCTCCCCACTGACGAATTGCTTCAATGCAATATCTGACTGGCTCCTGTCTCAAAACCTCAGAATACAACATAAGAAAACAGAAGTACTCTTCATTACAAGGAATCCCAATTTTACCCCCCCACAATATCTTAAAGTAAAAGAAGCGGAGTTGCAATCTAAATCCTCAATACGATATTTGGGAGTCAACCTAGATCAACGCCTGGACATGAAGGCCCACATAGGAAACATAGTCAGATCAGTTTACTACAAGATCCGCTCACTTAGACATTTACGTTCCATGCTTGATCCAACTGATTTCCGGACAATTTTCCAGGCGTTGGTTATACCTCATTTCGACTACGCCAACGTCATATTACACGGTCTTCCCCATTCTACACTAAACCCGCTTCAGCTAGCCATGAACGCGGCAGCAAGAGTCATCCACGGAGCCTCCAGGAACGACCACGTGACGCCTCTGCTGATACAGTTGCATTGGCTTCCCATTCAAGCTAGAATAGTTTTCAAGACCCTGATAATCACTTTTAAAGCGGTTAATAATCTCACATCTGCATCCTTAACCTCCCTCATCCATATCACATCTCCAAATAGAGCAAGAAGATCCATGGCCATAAACTCCTTAAAAATCCCAAAGGAACTTACTGTTTGCACTAAATCGACAGCCAACAGAACCTTCAGTCTCAGTGCCCCAAAATGCTGGAATGCACTACCCCCTGATATCCGGGCTATTAAGAGCCTAACACAGTTTAGGAAAGCCCTCAAATGCCACCTCTTCAACAAGTACCTTATAGAACCCAATGGCATCACCTAGAACCCAATAACACCCACTGACACCAGTCCCAGATAAATTTACGGTATTTCAACAACTCACCAAGTTTGATATTCAATCCTACAGTGGGCTGGTGTTGTCCTATGAAACCTCTATGCATATGATGCCATATAGTACGTTTTGTAAATAGTTATCCCGGTTATCCAAGTTTTTATGCCCTGTTACATGTAAACTCATACGTGTTAAATGTACTGAGCATTTTGTTCCATGTGAACCGCGCTGATGGTGAATAGTGCGGCATATAAGAGACTGTAAATAAATAAAATGCCCTCTGGTTTTACAGCTTCCCCGTCTTTGGAAGAGGTTTGTTTGTTCATTATTTCTCTTTTAGTATTTAAAGGTCTGAATCATATCTCCCCTATCCCTCCTCTCCTCCAGAGTGTACATATTTAGGTCTTCAAGTCTCTTCTCATACGGCTTCTGACGCAGGCTCCAAATCATTTTGCTCGCCGTCCTCTGAACAATTTCCAGTCTTTTTACATCCTTTGCAAGATATGGTCTTGTGACAATGCAGAGGCTCAGAAAGAGAAGAAAAAGGGTTTAAAACACCTTCTGTCACCTCATATGTTTACGGATACAGGACAGGAAGGGGTTAAGATTTCAGCACATGAACCTTCTCTGCAAAGAAGAGCAGGGAAAGAACCACACCCTAGCTCTAGGCTAACCCAGAGACCTAGCCAATCAGGGAGGTGGGCGGAGTCAGACCGGATTGGGCCCCCCTGCACTCATAACCAGGAAGCAGCAGTTAGTAGAGGGAGAGAAAGGGGAACGAAGGACAGAACCGGAGAAAGGAGGAGGAAAGGAGTTACAAGGACCGGAGGTGGAGTTGAGAGGAGAGTTCCTGTGGGTGGTCCAGGAAGAGACCCAGGCAGAGCTCAGCTCCAAGGGAGAGTGGACCCTGGAAGGGACCCCGAGCCAGTCTCAGGATCCTTGGACATAGACTTGGAGTCAGTGGAGTTCCCCAGAGTTAAAAGCTGCCAAAACCAGGTCAGAGCAAAACCTTTTGAACCTTGTAAAGTAGATAGCTCTGAAGTAAGCCAGTCTCGAGAGAGTGGTAATAGAGTGCTTTCTAGGAGGAACAGGCCTGAACCAAGTTTTGAAAGGAAACCTGGAATTACCAGAGAGAAGTTGGGCTGTAGGAGAGTCCCTATTGAGAAACTGCAAGCATTTCCCTTATACAGACAGCGTGACCAGAGCACTAGCTCAGAAGGTAGCACACCTGCCTATCAGCAAAAGACTAATTGGCAGCTACCGGGCAGAGAACTAGGAACAGATCCTGAGGACCAGGCTGTGCTGAGGGATCTCATAAGGCAGTACCAGAAGAGACATATCCCTCCCAACCAGAGGCAACTACCTAGACAAGGCAAGGAGGAAATAAACCCCTTTTATGAGGTGTTAAGAGGTGCTGATAAACCCAAAGCCTTGCAAGTGCCCAGAAGACAGAGAGAGAGTAAATGGAAACAGCTTCAGGCTATAATTAAGGAATTAAAGTCTGAAGGCTTATATGTTCCCCAGGATAAAGGGATTTCAGAGAGGCTGGAAGAACCAATGGAGTTAGGGGCTCCCTTATCCAGTAACAGTGATTCTGAGATGGAATGTGGAATGTGTATGAAAGAGTAAGGATCTATAATTTATTCAGGTTCTATGACTGAGTGCTGTGAAGCCCAAATCGAGATTCTTAGAGTTTGCACAAGAAACAGCAGCGTTCTGCTGGGTGCAATGACTCAAAGCTTCATACCTTGCAGCTGTGTATGAAAGGCAACGTAAGGAAGTGTTCCTGCACAAGAAGCCTGTTATCAAGAGGCCAAGAGTGTGTGGAGATTGCCATTTTATTTAAAGCTGTTAAAGCAAGATATGAATATTAGAAAGAAAATACAACAGCTAGAAGTTTCCTTTATGGAGAGCTGATACTTGGAAAGCATTGCTAGCGTTCTGGAAATGTTGTTGTATTGATAAAGCTGGAAGAAGCCTAAAAGCATTTAAGTTTGTTACCTGTCCCTGAGAAGAATCAGGAGAACTGACTTTATACTTGGACTTTCATTTGGTACAAAAAGTTACCACTTTACTTTCTGTGTTGGGGGAGTAAATCCTGTGCGGTTCTTTATGCAATACTTTGTGCTATACTTTGTGCAACAATAAAAGTATTCTTTAACTTGAAACCCAACCTTGGCTGTCGTCTCTTCGATCCACAACTACACTAGGACACAGGGCTACAGCACTACCAAGGACTTTAAAATCCCGTGTCTCACTTACCAACTACCTAATATGCCCAGAGCTAGGTGGTGAGGTGTCACAGGTCTCCAAAACTGAACACAGTATTCCAAGTGAGGCCTCACCAGAGACTTATACAGTGGCATTAGTACCTCTTCCTTTCTGCTGGTAATTCCTCTTTGTATGCAGCCCAACATCATCCTGGCTTTTGCCACTGCCTTGTCGCACTGTTTTGCCACTTTGAGATTTACAGAAATAATCACACCAAGGTCTTTCTCCTGATCCGTGCACACCAACCTCTCGCCCCCTATCGCATACATTTCCTTTGGATTTCTGCTACCCAAGTGCATGACACTGCACTTCTTTGCATTAAATCTTAATTGCCAAGCATTAGACCATTCTTCCAGCTTTTCTAGATCTTTCCTCATGTTAACTACTCGCTCGGGGGAGTCGACTCTGTTGCAAATTTTCGTGGAACGGTAAATGAACTATTTACATTTAACTGTTTACAACTGTATGGTAGTATCATCGAGTCCTGCTCTCTGAACCCAGCAGCAGTTCCACTCAAAAAAATCATCTTCAAGCTTTTTAATCAAATGTCAACTCTCAAAGCCTTCAGGCTTTCTGCCCCAAGTTCTTGGACTCCAATACCTAGTCTGGCCTCAGAAACAGAGCAAGAGGGGACTCCCTAAACACTCTCAAACCAGGTAGTAGAAACCAAAAAGAACGAGTAAAAGTACTTTAAAATCTTGCAGTGTTCATTCAAGTCACCTCAGCATTATTAGTAATCCCAGAATCCACTGACTGGCACTGAAGTCGGCAAACACCATGGGTCACTCTCAGCCACGCAGGTACTCCTTCCACTCTCTGTCTCTCTCCAGTTTCTACAACTCAAGCCCTTGGATCCCAGCCTCCTGGAGCGCCTTCACTGCCCCTACCCGAGTGCACACCCTCTATCTATTCCACCTCAAATTAAAGGAGAGGCCAAAAGGGAAAGTCCAATCGGAAGTAAAATACCTCGGAGTGACCCTGGACAACGAACTGAATCTCAAGACACACGTAAACAAAACAATCAAAAACGCATACCACAGGATGAGAATCATCAGAAGACTTAAACCCCTCCTAGCCACAGAACACTTCCGTACCGTATGCCAAGCTCTAATTACTCCCTTATTGGACTTCTGCAACCCCATCTATCTTGGGCTAGCAAACCAAACACTCAAACCACTACAACTGGCACAAAGCACTGCAGCCCGCATAATATCTGGTTCAACAAGACATGAACACATTACCCCTGTTCTGAAAGACCTACACTGGCTCCCAATCAGTTCACGCATCAAATACAAAACAATCATAAACATATTCAAGATCAAACACCACACTTCAGCCAACAGCCTGCACACCCTCATACAACCAGACACCAGCACTCGCCCAAGAAGAAAAGAAACCTCCAACAGAGTCAACACCCCGAGTGACTTCAGAAAAACACACAAGGACACCACAGAGAGAGCTCTCTCCCTGGCTGCCCCAACAATATGGAACTCCCTCCCAGACGAACTGAGATCGACAACGGACCTCAAAGACTTTCGCAAACAACTGAAGACAACGCTGTTCATAGAATACTACGGACATGTCACTTAATCGTACTAACAAGAACCACCAACCTACCCCACCCAACCCTGATAAGAAATTGTACAACGGCACACGATATATCTTAAACCCAAATTGTATAGAACAATGTATTATAGCTCATGCTGTACAACAGCGCACAATGTACATAGCTCAACCTAATCTAACACACTAACCTCTTACACGCAAATCATGACATCTCTTTCACTGCATGAAATACCCTCCCACCACTTTTGATTGTATTGCTGTGACACCACCTTGATTGTAGAATAAGGCGGTATAGAAATACTGTTAAATAAATAAATAAATAAATAAAATTATAACGCATGCTTTCAGGATGCAATTTTCCCAGAACGTATCTCATTTCCAGGCTCTTCTGTAGCTTGGCTTGGGCCAGGTCAGCATACACCTCAACAGTACAAGATTCCCAGCAAAAAGATTCCATAGAGTGAAACCTACTGGCCACTTTTTCCTTGACTCCAAAGTCAGGAAAACAGGTAATAATGTCCCATGGTCTGAGTTTCAATGGATCCAAGACCTGATGTGCTCTATCAATGTGGAGATCCCAGCCTGTAGTATCCACTCCCGCAGCCTCCAAAAGGGCCTTCACAATCCTTTGCACCACCGCTGTGCAATCCTCTGGAATCCCACAAAAACACAGGTTATTCTGCTGGGATTTTTTTTTAAGATCTTCCACTTTCTCTGTCAGTTCCTCCCTCAGCCAGCTTATTCTCCAGGACCCCGGTAGCATCAGCCTGCTCTTCAACATGCTCCTCCATTTCCTCCACCCTCCTCCCAAGGTCACAGACGTCACCTTGCAGGCCAATGCTGCCCATCAGATCCTCCTGCACACCGAAAATATTTGATTTAAGTCCTGGAACCAAGCACTTACTTCAGCCTGGAAAGACAATTCACCTGCCTCCCGCAGTGGGAACCCAACATGCTCAGCCAACTAGACCCCAGCTCCACTGGCCCCGTCCAGCACTTTATCTGGTCCATGCGCTGCAGTGGGTGCCATCTTGTCTTCGGATTACCTCAGAGTTTCAGAGCCAGGGTAAGCAAACTCCTTCAAATTGACCTGCTTCTTTTTGCCTCCAGCCATCCCGGGGAGAAGTAGAGCCAACATCCACTCTGCGCTAGGGGAAAATCACTGCAATTACTTGGGGTGGAACGCTATTTCAGGCACGGACCAGCCGGAGCTACAAATCAGGCATCCATGCTGGGTGGTGATGCCACCGATCTCCTTCAATAAAGTTTTGATAACATAGATAAAGTTTATTAACTCATACCATGGACTAAAATATTGATCATTATGAGGATAATTCTGCCACCACACATATGCATATAAAATCTGCACATGCTTTCCCCAATGCAGGTTTGATGAATTTTCTAAACAAATCTGCAAACTTTCACTTTGAAAACAATCCCAGGAAACTTATGTGCTGACAAGTACACCTATTCTTTACAGTCCACCACAGAAGCATGATACCACGTGAATGGAAGAACACACCCAGTACTAATGCGTGGTATGAAGGAAGGAAAACTTTATTTTTCACAAATCAAGCCCAAACGCCCGACACAGGCCGTGTTTCATATCCTTCTTCGTCAGGGGGATTCAGGCACACTGCATCCATGGGTACATGAACAAACAATAAATACAATAAAACATATTACATTAAAAAAATCATTTAAATAAATAGTTAAATGATAATAGTAAGACTGGTAATCCACAGTCATAAAAAATATAAATACAAACTATAAAACCAAATATTAATGCATTAATGAATGCAAATAATTAAACACAATAAAAACAATAAAAACGATAAAAAATGTTGGAATGCCAAAACATAATATATAAACTATAAACAAATGTGCACAAAAAAAGCCATCAACCACAGAAAACATTATCAGACACTTATAAGAGACAAACAAAAGGGTGTGCAGACACTTATAAGAGACAAACGGGTATGCACTTATAAGAGACAAACAAAAGGGTGTGCACTTATAAGAGACAAACAAAAGGGTCCACTGCTTGCCTCAGGACAAGCATTGTGGAACCTGTATGCCTTTTTGGGAACCTGCCAGGTATTTGTGACCTGAATTGGCTACTACTGGAAACAAGATACTGGGCTTGATGGACATTGGTCCGGCCCAGTAAGGCATTTTTTATGTTCTTATGCTGATTTGCGGTAGAGACTGGACATTGAAGGAGCCACAATTTTTGTAATATTTTGTAATTCAGATAGCACTTTATCTACACATTTAAACACACTGACACATGCAAGGAAATAGAATCAGAAACTATTGAAGGAAGAACAAGATCAGCTTTCCTAAAGCCGTAAGAGTTAAAGAGAAAATGTCAGCCTTGAACTGGAATGTTAAAAGATGTTCAAAGATCCACACTGAAAGATGCTGAGAAGATGAAGACAAGGAGGAAAGAATACACCCAGTCATTATACCTTAAAAATGGGCGTGATGGTGTCTGACGATCTTGAAGTAGCTAAACAGGTAGAAAAGGCAAGGTGAAAGCTAAAAGAATGCTTGGATGCATAGGGAGAGGAATGGCCAGCAGAAAAAAAGAGGTGATAGTGCCTCTGTATAAGTCTTTGGAGCGACCTCATTTGGAGTATTGTGTACAATTCTGGAGACCACACTTTCAAAAGAATATAAAAAGGCTGGAGTCGGTGCAGAGGGTGGCGACTAAAATGATCAGTGGTCTTCATTATAAAGCATATGAGAACAGACTTAAGGATCTTAATATGTATACTTTAGAGGAAAGGCGGAATAGAGGAGATGTGATAGAGACGTTTAAATACCTCCGTGGCATAAATGCACAGGAAGAGAGCCTCTTTTGATTGAAAGCAAGCTCTGCTATGAGGGGACATAGGATGAGGGTGAAAGGTGATATATTCAGAAGTAATATGCGGAAATAGCGTTGCTACTCACCTGTAACAGGTGTTCTCCAGGGACAGCAGAAGTCAGTCCTCCTCACATATGGGTGATGTCAGCGGTGCGGAGCTCTTGTGAAAGCATTTCCCCAACTTTCCAAGAAAGCCTTTGGGAGATGCCACCACGCATGCGTGGACCCCTTTCGACCCAAGAGTGCCATCTTGCTCAGTCAGATGACATAGCTAGAGTCGATAAAAGAAAATGGCAAAATACAGCAGATCCATGGGGAGGAGGAAGGGTTGGGAGGACTGATTTCTGCTGTCCCTGGAGAACACCTGATCTCCAGGAACAAGCAGGAATGAGTCTTCACATATGGGTATCGTCGGTACCGACGGAGCCTGCATGGGAACGCTCCCCAGCGTCCAATTAGAAAGCTTTTGGGAGCATCCCACAGTGCCTGCGTGCTGCCTTCCCGCCTTTCCCAACTGTCTCTCCTCAGTTCTTCTTTTTCCGCAGAGCCAGCAGGTCGTGTTCCTGTCACCGCAGAAGAATTTCTTTATTTCTTTTGTGTCGCGTCTGCCGCCTTTGACGCTCCACCGGTACCGCCGGTCTTTTTCTTTTCTTCTTGTTAAAAAAAAAAATAATATATTTTTTCCATTTCTTTTTTCTTTAGGTGCACTTACGTTTTGGGCCTTAGGCCCAAAACTTTTTTTTCCTTAACATGGAAAAGCCTGCCTCAGGATTTAAGAAGTGCACAAAATGTGGCAGTACAATTTCCGTCACCGACACCCATGACTGGTGTCTAAAATGTTTAGGTCCTGACCATTCCATCACAGATTGCATGTCCTGTTCTATGATGTCTAAAAGAGGTCGGCAGAACCGAGCTGCCAAGCTCAGTATCCTGTTTCCCTCTGATGCGGCTTCGGTGGTATCGACGTCTTCCAGGGCTTCTTCTTCCTCACATGGATCTCAGGTAACTAAACATAAATCCAGCCGGTCCTCGAAGGGTAGATCTCCTTCTAAGCATCGAGATGCCTCTGGCGTTGCCCTCGAGGATTCTGCACCGGCAAAATTACCCCGGCGGGAGGCTTTGGCCTCTGAAGCATCATCATCGGGGTTCCAGGATGATCTCGATGGCGTGGCCTCGACAGATCTCCTGGTGCCATGCTCTGGGGTACCGGTGGCTTCCAAGCATTGGCGGCGTCGATGGATCAGAGGATTCTGTCCATAGAACGCAGTCTGGTGGCTTTCCTTGTGGCATCGACGCTCGTGGTACCGCAACAGACTACCTCACCGGTACCAGCTCCAGCATTGCCATCGGTACCGATCCCGGTACCGGTGGCATCGACATCGGAATCGGTGTCCGCTATGCCGGTACTCTGTCCTCTGAAGCCCTCCGGTACCGATACCCCGGTTCCGGTTATTTCCGATACCGATCCCAGTCGATACGGGTATCGAGCTTTGCAAGAGCATCCGGACAGACGATACTTCGATTCCTCTGAGGATTCTGAAGAGTCGGTCGATGCAGTGATGCTTCTTCCACAGGAGGAGTCCTCTCCTCCGCGAAGGATGTCTCCTCCAGAGGACTTGTCTTTTCAAGACTTCATCAGGGAGGTGGCTCGGGGCCTTTCCATTACAGTGGCCCCTGAGACAGAACCCAGAGCCAAGGAGTTAGATATTTTACAATATCCTAAAACTCCTAAGGAGGCAGCTACCTTGCCTGTTCATGAGATTTTGTATGATCTCATGTTAAGGATGTGGGAAGCAACTCTGACCACCTAGCACAGTTACTTACCTGTAACAGGTGATCTCCGGAACAGCAGGAATTAGTCTTCACATATGGGGGGGTTCGTCGGCGCCGACGGAGCCCGCACGGGAATGCTCCCCAGCTTCCCGCCCTTCCGACTGCCTCTCCCCAGTTGCGTTTCATAGCTGAGACAGAAGGAGAGGAAGAGGAAGGAAGAGGGAGAGAGAGAGAGAGACAACTCCTAGGGGAGGTGGGCGGGTTGTGAAGACTAATTCCTGCTGTTCCGGAGATCACCTGTTACAGGTAAGTAACTGTGCTATCTCTAGGAACAAGCAGGAATGAGTCTTCACATATGGGGACTCCCTAGCTAAGGGTGCCAGGGGAGATCCCAGAATGCGCGCCCCTGACAGGGCGGCAGCGTCCCACCTGGATCCCCGGCATCCCTGGAGGGATGGAGGGCAGGAGTTGAGAAGAGTTGCCACGGCACAGCAACCTAAAGACTACAGAGGGAGTCTGCAAATCACGGCAAGTATCATTAAGTAGTAAATGATCCAGCCCAATCTAGAGCTTACCTACTGGACTGTAGAAGGTAAGCTGCGACGGGTACTGTAGATGCAGCAGCAAAAATCTTCAAGGGAGCTTCACCGCAGTGAGGACGAAGTTCCCAGTCCGAGCGGGCCGGAGACGCAGGTGTCAACTGGCACCGGAGAGGACGGCAGGTCTTCGCGAGGAGCTCTCTGGGAATCGGAGAACTCTAGTAGAAGCAGAATCCCCAACCTGAGGACTAAACAGAAGACTGGCCGATCTGGGAGAACCCAGCCCGGAGAAACAGGAGTGTACCCCTGGAACCGAGGGGTACACAGACCTCCCTAGCCCAGAAAGGGGTAGGAAGACATCGTGCCTGAAAACCTCCAGACAAGGAGGCGTGAATAAAAAAGGGGGCTGTTAACTTCACAGCAGCAAGTTAAAGTCCAACCGGTCCCAGAACCCAAGCCATAGAACAGAGGCAAATGGGCTGACCGGACCCCGTAGGAATAACAAAAAAGAAAAACGTCAGTACCGACAATCGGGGAGATAGCCGGTAAGACACAGGGCGCTATAACATCTTCCAAGCGCCCACCTGCCAAAAAACCTGTAGAGGTACATCGGGCTATAGGTGGACCCGAGAACGCCCACCCGAGTACTAAACGTGTACGCAGGGGAACATGCACACGTGAGAATAATGCTGCTACCTCGGACCTGCCCCTGGACCACAGGAGAACACCCACCTGGAAGACGGTGGGAAGAAGGGCCATCCAAGTGATGAGCCTATTTGCGTGGTGCAGGGGCAGATCGGCAAGAGTAGCCATATGGTTGCGTGAAAGACAAACAGTCGGGGAGGAGCACATCCGGAGTACTGGGCCTCGGATGCGCTCCCTGACAGTCACGCAGGAAACTTGCCCTCTGTACCGTAGGGGAGGCAGGAGGATAGAATAGCCATATAGCCACGGTGTGACTGCTGGAGTCATCTCCAGCATATAGAAAAAAACCCCTCAGAGACAAGGACCAATGCCCTCCGCCGCTCCGAAGAATGCAGGGAGCGGTGCAGGGGTTTGACAGGAGTCAGTGGGATGCAGAAGCATTAATAATACACTGGGACTCCTGCTCGCACAGCAACTGGACAGACCCCGGGGTATCCCTGCGAGAGCGGAGAAACAGACCAGAGGGCGGGGATGGTCCGGCCCTGTCGAGGATTAGTTCGGGCCATGCTCGGAGGGTAACGGCCAGGGCCTACACTGGGAGAAGGAAGATTTGGTGCGCGATCCCCTCAATCCGGGGAACCCAGGAAGAGGGGAGTTCGAGGGACGTACCCAAGGGTAAGTCAGAAGAAGGCTAGCATGGCCATGAGGAGCCAGGCTATCCCAGTGTAGGAAAGGTCCCCCCCCCCCCAACGAGGGAGGGGGCTCCATAACTCCTAAGCAAACATCCGAACCACTTGTCATACTGAAAAGAACCCCAGTGTAGAGCTGGACAATAAGCTTCTGGTAAGAGAAGTCAATCGCAAACTGCCGCATACCGGAGCCTAAGGCTGCTGGGCAGGAGCAGCCTGGCGCGGGCCCTGGCACTTCCGACCGGTGTGAGATGTCCCTGGCATGTGCGCACCTGGCAGGTGGGCAGAGGGATGAAACTTCCTCTTCCTCGGAAAGGAAGGTCGGGAAGGACATTTCCTACCCCCGGGAGAAGGGGAGGGCCGCGGGCGGCCAGCGCCAAAAAGGTCAGCGGAGCACTGAGCAACCTGACGCAAAGCCTCGCCATTGAAAAGGTTTTCCCCAGTGCACGGGGAATTACCTAGATTATGTTGTGCCCAGCCGCACAAGTCGGAAGCCTGCAACCAGGCTGTAGGACGCGCCCCAATGGCGACAGCAGAGGACCTGCTAACAGACTCAAAAGAGTCCACGGCAGCACGAGAAAGAAACCAAGAGATATTCCTGCAATGGTAAAGAAGCAAGGAATAGTCAGGGGCCCGAGTGGCCGACACAAAGGGAGACAAAAGAGATAACCTCTCGGTGACCTCCCGAAGCGCCAGGCTCATATAGAAAATATATGAAAGGATTCTGGAAGCCAACATGGACGTTTGGAAGGTCCGCCGCCCAAAGTTGTCCAGTGCTTTAGACGCACGATTCGGGGGGCAGGAAGAGTGCTTCTTCTTGCTTCCGACCTTCCTCAGGGCCGATTCCACCACAATGGAATGATGGGGAAGCTGGTGCGTCCGAAAACCCAGAGAGGGGGGCACCCGGTACAGGGCATACATGGCTGTAGGCGGCGCTGGAACCTGTAAAGGCGAGCGCCAAATCCCGAGCAGGAGATCCCGCAGGGAAGGATGTAGAGGAAGCATTATGGCTGCCTGTTCCGCAGGACCTGGACTTAGCGAAGGGCCCGGGACAGGAATGGCCAGCAAGTCCGCCATGTCAAGGAGAAAGTCCTGAAAAGACGGTTCTCCCAGAGGAGCTATTCCGGGGGAGGCCGCTTGGACACCAGGGGACCCACCGTGCTGGTGCACAGGAGGGATCGCCCTAAACAGAGGAGGATACTGAAAGTCCAGAATCGAGGCAGTTGGTACTGCATCGTCAGAGCCCGGGATTGATTCCAAGCTGGGCTTCGAAGGGAGTGACGTCCCCGACGGGCCCGCGGGACTTGGTCTCGGCTCCGACCCCGACCTCGGGGGCGGGGCTGCCCCCGGAGCAATCCACGAAGGCAGCTGGAGTGGTGCCAAGTCAGCTGGAGAGCAGGCAAGCTCAGCACTGCGTCGTCGGAAGAGACCGGGGTCGGCTCCGAAACGCGTCGGAGCCACGCTTTCGAGACTGGAGATCGATTCGAGGCTGGGCAGCGACCCGAGCGAAGCCAGCGACGCCTCCTTAGAGGGCCCTGGTGTCGGCGGCCGCGCCGGAGCTGCCAATCCCGGAAATCGAATCGGGGTCGCGACGATCGGTGCCGCGGGCAACGAGGGCTGCCCAGGCCGAAACTCGGCGAAAAAGGAAACACCTGAAGTCAGCTCCGACGTCGGAATAGAGGCCCTTTTAGACGCCGGGGTTCTTCCCGCGCCTGTTTTACTGAGCGGGAAACCCTTACGGGGCGTACTACTTGACCTCGAGGGTACCCAGGTAACCCGTCGACGAGCCCCAGCGGGGAGCGAGATGCACAGCCCCGGCTCCGCGGCAGCGGCGCTTCTTTGGGTCGACTCGACCGAAGGTCCCGAGGCCTCCCGCGGGCAAACTCTAGTGACGAGTGGAGCACTCGACGCCCACGTTGATGCCGGGAGGGCGGCGTTGCCCGGGGTGGGCCCCGGCCCCGCGCAAGATGGGGGTGCCGAACCGCCCATCCGGGACAGATCGATCGGCTCCGAAGGCGGAGCCAGGTGACGACCCCTGGTGAAGAATGGGGCACTCGCCCCCGACAGAGCCCCCGGAGGGGCGGAGCCGCTCAAAGCCAGTAACGCCCCCGCGGAAGCCTGGGACGAGTCGATCGGCCCTGAAGAAACCGAGGACACCCGGTGCCGATCTCCAGTGGGGAGTGGGACACCCAATTCCGACGCCGATGCCGAGGACTTGGTCCCGCTCGAAGCGGTCACCACCTCCGCGCATGGCAGGGGCGTGGGCACGCCATACCGGGTCAGGTTGGTCCGACGATCCCCGGTGAAGAGTGGACCACTCGACACCAACGCCGATGCCGGGGAATCGGCACCGCCCAAAGCGGGTACCGCCCCCGCGCAGGGCCGGGATGCAGGAAAAGCAGACTGGGTCGAGTCGATCGGCCCCGAAGGCACCGAGGACACCAGCTGACTGTCCCTGGCGAAGAGTGGAACACTCAACGCCGGCGCCGATGCCGATGGATCTGCACCGCTCGAAGCGGGTGCCACCCTCGGGCATGGCTCGGGAATGTTCTGTGAGGAGCGAACCTCAGGAACAACCCGAAACCCCGTGGAGGCTCTGGAGCCCGAAGACTCCCTCCGGGGTTTAAGGGACTGGAGGGGAAGGCCGGAGCCGTCGTCATGCCACGCATGAGACTCGCCCCTCAAGGCTTTGTTAGTCTTAACAGACTGTTGTTGGGTTACCTGATCCTGGCGAGGAGAGAGAGCCAACGCCCGCACCTCAGCAGGAAAGACGTCGTCGAGGGACACTCGAAAAAGGGAGGGTCTTCTCCCGACGCTGAAGCCCGGGGAACCGGGGGAGAAGGGGTCAGGTCCCAAACAAGAGAGACACCAGGCGTTGGAGTCTAAGAAGAAGACCAAGTCTCCACAGTGGGGGCACTTCTTAGGAGAAGAAGGCTCCATGCTGGAAAGCCCGGTAGGCCTCAGAATAACTCGAGGAGAATGCTCCTCGAAGAAAATAAGAAAAAATAAGAAAAAAAGGGGGGGGGGGACACCAGCGGTGCCCGAGTCGGCGTGAAAAAAACCGCGACCACAAGAAACAAGAAAAAGGAAAAAGGAGAAGAGTTTCTGCGGTGGCAGGAGGTACGTCCTGCCGGCTCCGCGGAAAAACGAAAACTGGGGAGAGGCAGTCGGAAGGGCGGGAAGCTACCGCGCAGGCACGAGGGATGCTCCCAAAGGCCTTCTAATTGGATGCTGGGGAGCATTCCCGTGCGGGCTCCGTTGGCGCAGACGAACCCCCCGAATCCCCCATATGTGAAGACTCATTCCTGCTTGTTCCTGGAGATCCCCTCATTCTCGCAGGTTGGATACCATGTATCGTGTCCCTCCTTGTCCTGGTTTCCATAAAACTCAACTTCCTCACCACTCTATTGTGGTTGAGTCTGCTATGAGAAAGATTAGAAGTGCCAAAAGACATGCCTCTAATCCTCCAGGACATGAATGTAGAACCATGGATGCTTTTGGAAGAAGAGTCTTCCAAGCTTCCATGCTTGCTGCGAGAATTAATTCCTATAGTCTTTACATGGGAATGATCTTAAAAGAAGTCACTGATCATTTGCAGACTTTAAGTCCTTTCATTTCTGAAGATAAAAGACAGGACTTTCTCACTTGGCTTAAACATACTGTACTGCCCAAAAGCCACTCGAAGGAATAGATATCCTCAAAGTAGAAAACAAAACCTTTGCTATTTCCCTCATTTACAGACCACCTTCTGGAAAACATGAAATATTAGCATCAGCCCTTGAAGAAATATGCAAAACCCCATTAAAAAAATATCAGATGATACTGGGTGATATAAACCTTGCTTCACTTAATACCACACAAACTACTGCATTTAGTGAAGCCATGGATCAAATGGGTTACCAACAAATAATCCAAACTCCTACGCATGAGAAGGGAAATATCTTGGACGTAGTGTTTCTTCCCAAGAAATACTTTAACACCAAGTAACAAGTACAACACCAAAAATAACACAAGTACCATGGTCAGACCATCATCGTATACAATTCACATTTGAAATACCATTGCAATCACACAATATAGAATCTATCAATAACACACATAAAAGCTTGTTTAAAAAAACCAGATAAAGACACATTAATAAATGCGATCTTTTCACATGTAAAAACAGAAACCTCAAATTTGGAAGACTTGATAAAACAATGGAACAAAGGAATTGAAGCAGTTTCTAAACAAACATCTAAACGCCTCCCATGAAAACAACAAACCAAGAAAAAAGTCTGAACCTTGGTACACAGCAGAAATAGCTAAAGCAAAAAAAGATCTCAGAAAAATGGAAGAAAAATGGAGAGCTAGGAAATCAACTGAGACCAAAACACAATACTTATCACTACTTAAATCCTATAAAGAAATAGTAAATACGGCAAAAAAGAATTATCACACCAAAAAACTAACTAATGCTTTAAATAAACCAAGGGAATTATTTGAGCTTGTAAAATCACTCACTAAACCCCCAAAAGACGATAATTCAAATTATCCTATAAATGCTCAAGCACTGGCTGATCACTATTCTAAAAAATTAAACACCAGCGAAGAAAAAATCTCCCATAAAATTGAAAATAACATACTCCAAAGGGCAACACAAAATACTAAACACACAATAGAGTGGGAAAACCTTTACCCAAAAGATAACAGACAATTTCTCAACATCATCACAAACATAAACACTACCACATCCCCCCTTGACCCATGTTAAAACAGGCCAGGAATCCTCAGAGCCATTCCTACAGTCTCAAGGTGTACCACAAGGATCCTCCCTATCGGCATTAATGTTCAATATATATATGCAGCCGATATGTGAATTGATTCGATCCTTCAACGTGCAATGCCTGGCATACGCAGATGACATCCTCATATACATGCCGTTCAAAACTGACCAACCAGTGTTTTCACCAATAATCAATTGTTTCGGAGCAGTAGCTGAATGGCTCCTGACTCAAAACTTAAGAATAAATCATAGCAAAACTGATGTTCTATTCGTTACAAGGAACCGTAAGTTCATACCTCCTCCGTCGCTACTGGTCAACAACATAGAACTGACGTCCAAACCCACAATCCGATACCTCGGCATCACATTGGACCAACACCTGGATATGACAATGCATGTGAAGAATGTGACAAAGTGTATATATCATAAGATCAGAACACTACGCCACCTCCGCCCCCTACTTGACTATACTGACTACCGATCAACCTTCCAGGCATTAGTCCTCCCACATCTGGACTTTGCGAACATCATCCTCCACGGGCTCTCTCAATCAACTTTAAATCCACTTCGTCTGGCTATGAATGCAGCTGCAAGAGTCCTCTCTGGGTCACCAAGATCTGCTCACATAACGCCTATCATGAAAGACCTACATTGGCTACCTCTGCAAGCCAGACTCTTATATAAGTCACTAGTCCTGACCTTCAAAGCCATGAATAACTACCCACCGACACCAATCAGCAAACTAATCCATAACACCCTCGAAAATAGAAACAGAAGGTCTACTGCTATGAACACTTTAATAGTTCCCAAGATGATGACATCATGT
The DNA here is from genome assembly GCA_033557465.1 of Ichthyophis bannanicus. Classification (NCBI taxonomy): domain Eukaryota; kingdom Metazoa; phylum Chordata; class Amphibia; order Gymnophiona; family Ichthyophiidae; genus Ichthyophis; species Ichthyophis bannanicus. The sequence continues at coordinate 1,823,513,677 of CM066032.1, read as the reverse complement.
ACTAAAGCTACATCGAACAGAGCTTTCTCAATATTCGCACCCCTAAATTGGAATACATTTCCCCATGAAATCCGTGGCATCAAAAGTCTATTACAATTCCGAAAAGCCGTGAAGCATCACCTATTCACAAAATACTACCCAGAAGTGATCATGGACACTCAAACAACCAACAGGCCTCCCACTTACACCAAACGCCTTAGCACCTTAATACAACCAGAAAATGGTTAGACTCCATGATAGCTCACATTACTGCTGTTTTCCCGTGCCACCTACATGAATATACGCACAATATCCATTCGAGTTTAAATATTGTATATAGTTAAAGTATATATATAGTATAATGTTGACTGTACATAGTTATCCCTGCTATTCCATGTTATATATTCCCTTGTTCTCTGTAAACTCAATGTTACCTGTATGCATTGCAGTATATTTTGTTCAATGTACACCGCGCTGATTTTAATAGCGCGGTATAGAAGAGATGTTAAATAAATAAATAAATAAATAAATAAATGTCCAGTAGACTGGATCAAGAATATTAAAGCAGAAATCTCACCCATATTACTAAATATTGTAAACCAATCTCTAATACAAGGAAATATGCCAACAGAACTAAAAAGATCTCTAATACGACCAATACTAAAAAACAAAACACTAAACAATGCAGATCCATCCTCATACAGACCCATATCAAGTATACCTTTTATAGCCAAAATCATTGAAAACTCCGTACAATACCAATTGCAAGACCACATAGATAACACAAATGCACTAGATGCTCAGCAATATGGTTTCAGACAATCACATGGAGTAGAAACACTACTTCTAGTATTATTTGACAAACTTTATAAAGGCATTGAAAACTGCAAAAAAATGTTTGTCCTAATTTTCATCGACATAACTGCAGCCTTTGATTCAGTGAATCATAAGATCCTCATTGAAAGATTAGAAACAATAGGTATAAATGGAACCCCCCTTAACTGGTTCTCGTCTTATATATCAAACAGAATACAACAAGTTTACTTCGATAAAAACCTATCCAATACCTTCCCTCAGACACAAGGTATCCCACAGGGATCAGCATTATCCGCTATATTATTTAACTTATATCTAAGACCAATCTGCACAATATTCCAGAAACACAAAATTGACTGTCATCTCTATGCAGATGATATAATGCTTTATACTCAAATGGATATATGTAACCCAGATTACAGTCCCTTAGAAAAATGCCTTAATGAAGCACAACAATGGCTCCAACAAAACAATATGCTTATCAATCAGAAAAAAACGGAAGTAATGTTTATCTCTAAAAACCCAGAGTTTAAACACCCTCCCCCCCACAATCATACTAAATAATACAACTTATAACACTAAACAAGAACTAAAGTACCTAGGTGTCACCCTAGATAGGACACTTAACATGGAAACCCACCTAAGAATTCTAAATAGAACCATTTTCTACAAACTAAGAACTCTACAGCCCTTACGAAACATCCTAGAACTATCGGACTTTAGATCAATAATACAAGCAATCATAATGCCACATCTGGACTACTGTAATGGCATATTACAAGGCCTGCCTAAAAAAACTACAAACATACTCCAGATGGCACAAAATGTAACAGCCCAAATCCTAATGAGCGTACCATTCACAGATCACATCACACCTATCCTAAGAGAACTTCACTGGCTACCTATACATGCACGCATCAGGTACAAAATAATCATCACTACATTCAAACTAATAAACAACTATGCCCCATCCTATCTTGCCACACTCATAAAATCACAAAACACCAACAGGAAAAGACAAACACGCAACCTAAATACACTACAAACCCCCCTCTCCATGTGCAAATCAAAGGCATTCACCAGTAATAGAGCATTCACATACACTGCCCCAACACAATGGAACAAACTCCCAGACACCTTAAGAGCTAACAAAGATCTCATATCATTCCGTAAGAGCCTTAAAACACATCTATTCAAAGAATACTTCAATTTGACAGAAATAACATAATGTAATTCCAGGATTAAATCAACTTGTCAGAGATTTTTTACACCTTTGTCAGTTAAAAAATCTCAAATCCACGGAGAATCAAATAAAAATCTACCTATACTATCGTTCACAAATAATGTATATAGTTAATTATATAACATGTATGTTTGACATTACTTCATGTATACAGTTTCTCTATCCATTGAGCTATCCTAATGTTCAAAAGTTATTATCTTACAGTTTTATGTATACAGTTATTATTGTTCTACTTATTGAGTTATCCTAATGTTTTAATGTTATTATCCTACAGTTTTATGTAACTGCTAAATCTATGCAGCGTTAATTGTTAGATGTAAACCGCTGCTGATCACTGGAAGGAGCGGTATAAAAATGTGCTCAAATAAATAAATAAATAAATAAACATGCCCAAGATATCTACAAATTCTCCAATCGTGCAGCTTTTGACTCCTTTGAATGTGTAAGCTGAGCTTCAGCTATTGCCATAGGTGCACGTAGAATTGCTTGGCTTCAAGCATCTGATTTGGAGATCTGGGTTCAAGATGAATTGGGAAATATCCCTTGTACAGGTGAGAACCTGTTTGGTAAAGATTGGCAAGCAAAAGCCAATCAGATGGATGCTAAAAATTCTGCCTTGGATAGACTATCCAAATCCACAGCTGCTCCTGCTAAGAAAAGGTTGTTCAAGAAAGCACCTTTTTCTAAAAAGGGAAGATTGTATCCTGCTTATGGTCAGCGGGCATCTTCTGCAGCTCAGTTCCCTACCAAATGTCAGCAATCATCCAAACAGAGCAAAGCAAAGGCTGCTAGGCCTCCACCGACCCAGCAACCTCAGCCCCCTCAGGGCCTTTGACTTTACGCTAGAGAACTTAGCCTTCCTGGCTCTGGAAGGACCAGAGCCCTCCACCATTCCAGGAAGGTTATGTCATTTTGCTCCCAGGTGGGAGCAAATTACAGCAGAGCATTGGACACTCTCCATCATAAGAGAGGGGTACAAACTTCATTTTTCAAGCTTGCCCCCTCACACAAGAGTGCACCAGTTCAATTCCCCAACCTCCCTCCTCAACCTGTTGGGGCAGGAGGTTGCCACCCTTCTCACCCAGGGGGCAATAGAGGAAGTGCCTCTTCAACAACAGGGCACAGGTTTCTAATCCCCCTATTTTCTTATTCCAAAGAAAACAGGGGGCTACAGACCCATCTTAGATCTCAGAGAATTGAACAGATTCCTAGTCAAGGAAAAATTCAAAATGATTTCTCTGGGAACTCTGCTGCCATACCTTCAGAGTCAGGATTGGCTTTGTTCTCTAGATCTCAAGGATGCGTACACCCATGTTCTCATCCATCCAACTCACAGAAGGTTCCTTCGGTTCTTTTTTCAAGAGAAGCACTATCAATACAGAGTGCTCCCTTTTGGTCTGGCCTCTGCACCAAGGGTGTTCACAAAATGCATGGCAGTGGTAGCTGCATTTCTGCGCACTCTGGGAATATTCGTTCTCCCTTATTTGGACGACTGGCTCATTCGAGCTCCCACTCAGTCAGAGGTCAAGAGTTCTCTAGCCTGCACAATGAGTATCCTTCAGTATTTAGGGCTGATAATAAACATCCCAAAATCCAATTTAACCCCTACTCAGTCCCTGGAGTTTATAGGAGCGTTGCTGGATACCACAAAGGCAAGGGCCTATCTCCCCCAGGCCCGTTGCCTTCGCTTGGTGCAGTTAGCTTCTCAAGCAGAGTTGAAACCTCACTTAACTGCTCGAGAGATGTTACAGTTACTAGGCCACATGGCATCCACCGTGCATGTGGTACCATATGCTCGCCTTCACATGAGAGCAGCTCAGTGGACTTTATCCACCCAATGGACCCAGGCATTAGACTGCCTGTCAGACAAAATAACAAACACAAGTCGCCTCATTTTGTCCCTCCAGTGGTGGAAGTCCCCTCAAAACCTGTTGCTGGGGTCCCCCTTTCAGCAGTCTCTACCCCAAGCAACTCTCACAACAAATGCTTCTCCAATGGGGTGGGGAGCTCATCTACAAGACCTCTCCGCCCAGGGCATCTGTTCCCCACAGTTGTCTACATATCAATCTCTTGGAACTCAGAGCAATCTTCCTTGCTCTGCGGGTGTTCCACACCCTGCTCAGCTGCAAGACAGTACTTATCCACACGGACAATTAGGTAGCCATGTTCTATGTGAACAAGCAGGGTGGAACTGGCTCTCTGTTGTTTTGCAACGAAGCTTTGTGACTGTGGGCCCTCGCCAGAGAGCATCAGATTCATCTTCTGGCAGTTTATCTTCCAGGCGTTCAAAACTCTCGGGCAGACAGGCTCAGTCGAGTTCTGCTTCCACACGAGTGGTCCCTACATGTGGACCAGGTGGCCAGGATTTTTCAGATTTGGGGAACCCCGGACATAGACCTCTTTGCAAGTCCGTGGAATGCCAAACTTCCCCAATTCTGTTCCAGAACTCCGGCTCAGGGGGCTCAGGCAAGGGATGCTTTCTTCCTTCACTGGGGTCAAGACTTTCTGTATGCCTTTCCACCCATTCCCCTAATTCCCAAAACCCTGTTCAAGCTTCAGAGAGACAGAGGCCACATGATTCTAATAGCTCCACATTAGCCACGGCAAGTGTGGTACCCTCTGCTTCTACATCTCTCTCAAGCTCCCTCCCTCAAGTTAGGGTCTGCTCCAGATCTCCTATCTCAAGAGGACGAAAAGTTATGGCATCCCAATCCCCAGTCTCTGCATCTCAGGGCTTGGTTGCTGAAGGCCTAGATCTCCAAGATCTTCATCTTTCTCAACAGGTGAAAGATGTTTTTTATGCTTCCAGAAAACCTTCCACTAAACATTCTTATGCTTTCAAGTGGAAGAGGTTTACTGTCTGGTGCTCTGAGAAGGGTCTTAACCCCCTTGCCATACCCCTGGAATCTTTGCTGGAGTATCTCCTCCATCTGTCTAATGCAGGCCTTAAAACAAATTCAGTAAGGGTCCATTTGAGTGCTATTGCTGCTTCCCTTAAGCCTCTAAATGGACAACCCATTTCCTCTCATCCTCTTGTAGCAAGGTTCATGAGAGGCCTCCTTTTAACAAAGCCTCCCATTAGACCACCTCCGGTGACATGGGATTTGAACCTGGTTCTTGGTCAGCTTGTGAAGCCGCCTTTTGAACCTTTGGCTACCACCTCCTTGAAATACCTTTCTTGGAAAGTTATCTTTCTCATTGCAATCACATCAGCATGTCGTATGAGTGAATTGCAAGCACTCGTAGCTAATCCACCTTATACAAGGTTCCATCATGACAAGGTATTTATTTTATTTGTAATTTCTTCTATACCGCACAATTTATCATCAGCGCGGTTTACATATAACCAAAGATGTACAATGTGTAACAGTCTAACACTGACATTTACAGAGAACAGGGAAATAAAACATGGAGAACAGGGAGAACTATCTACACTATGTACAAATTAGAATACACATTGACATGTTTGTCTTTAGGGGAAGATTGACGTGGGGAAAATTTAAATACAGTGATTAGGGCATAGGGTACATTCCTTTGTGGGAGTCGCAATGGCTCAGGATAAAGGGGTTAGGTGATGTTGTCAAAAGTGGAGAAGTGTTGTAAGAAGAGATGGTGTTTGATTGCCTTCCTGAACTGGGGGAGGTTGGTTATGGCACGGATATCTGTAGGGAGGGAGTTCCAATAGGAAGGTGCGTAAAGAGAAAAAGCACGGTTACTCGTTGTCTTTGAGCATTTGGTGATGGTCTTTGGTAGAAGTAAGGTGTTGCAGGCTATTGATCTTCTCGCTCTGTTGGGGGGAGGGGAGGTGTAAAAGGTCTGAGAGTGAGGTGGATGTGCATCTGTTAACTGCTTTGAATGTGATTGTTAGTGCCTTGAAGGTGATTCTGAGGTGGACAAGGATCCAGTGCAAATCCTTTAAGATGGGGGTAATATGGTCTGCTCTTGATGCTCCGTAGAGGGTTCTGGCTGCAGTGTTCATCGCGAGTTGGAGGGGTTTAAGCGAGCTCTTGGGGAAGCCAAAAAGGGTGGAGTTGGTGTAATCAAAATGAGGCAGTATGAGAGCTTGAAAGACAGTTCTGAAGTCGTTTGGTTCCAGAATCCGTTTCATCTGTTGTAGGACCCGAACTTTGTGGTAGATTGCCTTAACGGTATTGCTTATCTGGGCATGCATGTCAAGGCGCTGATCAAGTATTATACCCAGGTATCAAATCGTCATCTTGGAGATGAGTTCAGCATTGCGAATCTTGAGTGATGAGGGTGGGGAGAACGTCTGGTCTCTGCTGATAAAGAGAACCTCCGTCTTTTTGAAATTTATTTTGAGTTCTTGAGTTTGTAACCAGTCTGACAGCGTAGAAACATGCTGAGAGTTGGGAGAGGTCAGGTTGGAGTGTGGATATTGGGGTGAACATTAGGACATCGTCAGCATATACTAGACAGTCGATATTAAATGATCGGATAAGATTGCAAATCGGTTGCATATAGATATTGAACAGTAGGGCTGAAAGTGATGATCCTTGTGGAACCCTTTTCTCTTGTGGGAAAGGAGCAGATATAGATGAACCAGAGCGTACATATTGCATTCTATTGTTGAGATATGAGGCGCACCAGGCGAGGGCATTCCCGTGGACACCCTTATCTGCAAGGCGAGATAAGAGTATCTTGTGGCTGACCGAGTCAAAAGCAGCCGCGATGTCGAGAAAGATGAGCACAAAGCCTTGCTTAATGTTGTCAAGCCCAATGGTGAGTGTGTGAAATAAGGTTGTCAGCAAAGTTTCCACTCCGTGTGACTCTCTGAATCCGTGCTGGCAAGCATCAAGGGGGGCGTTTGTCTCTATGTGATGGGTCAACTGCTGTTGAACTATTTTTTCCATGATTTTGGCAAGGAGAGGGATGCTCAATATTGGCCTGTAAGATTCCATTTTTGCGGGGTCAAGCTTATTGTTTTTTAGCAGCGGTCTTATTGATGTTTGCTTTAGGTTCTGGGGGAATGTACCGGAGAGGAATGATGTGTCTATTAGTATGGCCAAAAAAGGACTAAGTTCGGTCCGAAGAGATTTTATCCAGTGCGCGGGACATGGGTCATCTGGTGCGGTGGTGGTGTTTATAGTCGAAATGGTGTTTTGGATATCCTTTGCAGTTGGGGGAGAGAAGGAGGTAATGATATATTGATTTTTTGCTGAGCTGGATGGGAGGGAGGGGGTGGAGATATGTTGGGTATCTAGGGTCAATGGTAAGAAGGCTGGGAATAAGATTGGTGGGGAGGTGGTAGTCCTTAGGACTCATCCACACTTTATGCCTAAGGTGGTCTCGTCCTTTCACCTCAACCAGGAGGTCTACCTACCTGTCTTTTTTCCAGGGCCTCATGCATCAAGTGCACAGAGGAATCTTCATACCCTGGACTGTAAAAGAGCTCTGGCTTTTTATTTACAAAGGACATAACAACATAGAAAGTCCTCTCCTTCTCATTTGGGACTACCAGTCTCCAAGAGAACACTATCCAAGTGGATTGCCCAGTGTATTTCTTTCGCCTATCAGAGTAAGAACCTTTCTCTGGAGGGCCATGGCAGCCTCAATGGCTCATCTGAACTCTGTGTCTATTGACGACATCTGTCGAGCAGCCACTTGGGCCTCGGTTCATACCTTCACAGCCCATTACTGCTTGGACAAGGACTCCCGCCGGGATGCCTTGTTTGGTCAGGCTGTTCTCAAACACCTGTTCCATACTTAATCAACTCCTACCCACCATCCCTGATGGGATGCCAGAGATCCATGGGGGGAAGTGGAGCCCTGTCCCAGGGACACACAACTTCTGGGGTCTCTCCCTGGCATCTAAAGCTAGGGAGTTCCCATATGTGAAGACTCATTCCTGCTTGTTCCTGGAGATAGCACAGTTACTTACCTGTAACAGGTGATCTCTGGGAACAGCAGGAATAAGTCTTCACAACCCACCCACCTCCCCTAGGAGTTGTATCTCTCTATCTATCTTTCCTTTCCCTCTCTTTCTCTCTCTTTGTCTCAGCTTTAAAACCCAACTGAGGGGAGACAGTTGGGAAAGGCGGGAAGGCAGCATGCAGGCGCTGTGGGATGCTCCCAAAAGCTTTCTGATTGGATGCTGGGGAGCTTTCCCGCGCAGGCTCCGTCAGTACCCATATGAGAAGACTTATTCCTGCTGTTCCCAGAGATCACCTGTTACAGGTAAGTAACTGTGCTTTACAGGTGAATAACTACACTTTTTCCAGGAACAAGAAGGAAGTCAGTCCTCACATATGGGACTCCCTAGCTACAGGGTACCGGGAACCTGTAGAAAAACATGGCCAAGCCGCGAGCAGCCGCATCACTCTGGTAGCCTGAATACAGAAGGGTCGGAGGGAAGAGTTGCCTACATCCCAAAGAGATTATGGAGTACGGCCTAGTCAAAGGCACTATCCTGTCGGGACTCACTCTCCAGGCAGCAGTGAGCCGCAAAGGTGTGGTCTGAGGACCAGGTGTCAGCCCGGCAGATGTCTGCCATAAACACAGAGCACAAGCGTGCAATAGAGGTCGCTATCTCCCTAATGTTAAGTACCGTGACCTGGCGCTCCAATGAGAGCCCAGTCTGATCATGGGCGAAAGCGATACAGTCCACCACCCAAGTGGACAGGGTTCACTAGGAAACAGCCTCCCCCAGGCGACTGGGGTAGTGGCTAATGAAAAACTGCGAGGCTCTGCGGTGGCCCTGGGTACATTGCAGGTAGGAAAGGGCCCTCTTACAATCCAGAGTAAGGAGAACGGCCGCTGCCTTGTCAGCGTGGGGACATGGGAAGAATGTGGGGAGCACTCCTCCTAATTGAGGTGAAACGTGGACACCACCTTCAGGAGGAATTTAGGGTGGGTATGAAGCACGACCCTGTTCTTGTAGAACCTGGTTTAGGGTGGCTTAGCCACCAATGCCTGAAGCTCGTTGACTGCATGCAGAGGTGAGTGCCACCAGGAAGACGACCTTCTATGAGAGCTATTGCATATAGCAGGTAACCAGAGGCTCAAATAGCCGACTTGATGAGCAGCATCAAGACAACATTGAGGTCTCATTCCGCCGGGGGCAGGCAGGCGGATGGGAGGCTTAGAGAGCAGGAGGCCCCACATGAACAGAGTAATAAGGGGCTGAGCAGAGAGGGCTTTACCCTCCATAGAATGGTGATGCATGAGATGAAGCAAGTACTGCAGCACCGTGTGCACATGGCAAGAGAATTGTTCAAGCTGCTGCCATACTGAGAATCTGTGCCACTTGAATGCATAGGCCCATCTCATGGAATTCTTACGAGAGGCCAGGAGGACCTCCTTCATCTCCCTTTGGCAGTTGAAGGGGACCAAGGCTACCTCTTCAGCAGCCATGCTGTTAATGTCAGGGACCACAGGATGGGGTGGAGAAGGGAGCCCTCCTCCTGAGTAAGTAGCCCTGGGGCGCTCCACAGAGGGATCAGGGGTTCCATTGAGAGGTGGAGCAACAGAGGGAACCAAGGGTGCCTGGGCCACCACGGGGGCACCAGGATCAGAGAAGCCTCATCCCACAGGACCTTGAAGAGGGTCCAGGCAATTAGTGGCATGGGAGGGAAGGCGTACGCCGCTACCTGGGACGGGTATGGCTGGTGACTGCAGAAGTGGGGCAGCTGAGCATTGGTTGGGCTGGCAAAGAAGTCTACTACTACTACTGAGCATTTGTATAGCGCTACAAGACATACACAACACTGCAGAGACATGTAAGAGACAGTCCCTGCTCATCAGAGTTTACAATCCAGTCAAGATGGACAACACAGTAGGTGTAGACAGGGATACATCTAGGGGGAATGATAAGGAAACACAAGGAAGATCAGGTGAGTCAAGATCCAAAAGCAGCAATGAAGAGGTGAGTTTTCAACCTGGATTTGAAAAGGGCCAGAGAAGGCGCCTGACGTACAGACTCAGGTAGCTTTTTCCAGGCATAAGGAGCAGCAAGGTGAAAGGAGCGAAGTCTGGAATTAACAACAGAAGAGAAGGGCACAGATAGAAGTAATCTGACAGAAGAGCAGAGTTTCCGGGAAGGGGTGTAGGGAGGTATAAGTGAGGAAAGGTAGTGAGGAGCTGCAGTGTGAATGCACTTATAGGTCAGCAGGAGAAGTTTGAACTGGATGTGGAAATTGATAGGGAGCCAATGAAGAGAATTGAGAAGGTGGGTAATATGAGCATTACGAGGCTGGCAGAAGATTAGCTGTACAGCAGAGTGTTGAACAGATTGAAGGGGAGAGAGATGATTCAGCGGGAGACTAGCAAGGTCCCTCTGGGGCGCGCTCAGCCTGTCTGCAAAAGCATTGTCTTGGCCCGGAAGACACACTGCTTTGAGGAGCATTCCTTGGCTGATCTCGTATGAGCAGAGGGCTACTGCCTCCTGGCAGAGTAGTAAGACTCTGTGCCCCCTTGATTGCTCAGGTAGAACATCGCAACCTGGTTGTCCATTTGGTCCTCTTGTTTGTTCAGGTAGAACATCGCAACCTGGTTGTCCATTTGGACCAGCACCAACTGGTGCTGCAGGCAATGATGAAAGGCCCTAATCACCTGAAAAATGGCTCTGAGCTCTAGCAGCCTAGTAAGGAGGCATCCGTGGTAAGGACCCTCTGGAGGTTTAGGGGCTGAAAGGGCATGTCCTCCTGCAGGTGCTGTGTGGTCTGCCACCAGTCGAGTGATTCCACGAGCCTGTGGGTCACTAGAACTCTGTCCCGGAGCTGGCCTGTGGCTTGTGTCCACTGAGCGGAGGCACCACTGGGTCATCCACATGTGAAGGCGGGTGTTGAGGACAACATTTAACCCATTTAACAAAGAACGTATCCTGGCTGAAACAAACTCTCTCCTTGACAATACCTCACAAGACCTAGATGTCCTAATCTCCACGTGGAACAGCAGACTCAGCTCGATCGCAATCCGTCCACCCACATCTAAAGCCCCAAAGAAAAGACCATCCGCACCATGGTTCACAGCTGACCTAAGGGCATCACTAACCCTCCTACGAAGATCGGAAAAACGCTGGAGGAAATCACGCACCAGCAGTGACCAAGCAGCTTACATCCAACTCCTACACACACATCGCAGGGCAGTCACAGACAAGATGAAACAACATCACACTGACACTCTGAAACGTTCATTAAACAAACCGCATGACCTCTTCAACCTGGTCAAATATCTTGCCAAAGAACCGACCCCGGAACGCACAGGATCTATACACCCACAGGATTACGCCGTATTTATGCAATCAAAACTATGCAAGACTGACAAGATGATGATACCAGACCCTCCTGATGACAAAGCACGCACAGCGTTTCTAACCACCTTTACCACTCCGTCTAAGAGAACTATCGAAGACACCATTGCTACCCTAAATACCTCCACGTCATACTCAGATCCATGTCCAGCATTCTGGATAAAAGATCTGCGATCCGACCTTGCCCCAATCTTAGCTAAAATGATAGGATTATCATTCAGCACCGGGTCATTCCCATCCACGCTCAAACAGACCTCCGTCAGACCGCTGCTTAAAGACACCAAATTAGACCCTCAAAAGGTCGAGTCTTACAGACCCATATCCAGTATCCCGATGCTCGCCAAAATCGTTGAAAAAATAGTCTACAGGCAGCTACAAGATCATGTGGACACTAACGCACCTCTAGATCCATCACAACACGGGTTCAGAGAGTCACACGGTGTGGAAACACTACTCACTACTCTTTTCAACACCATAATCTCAGGCATTGACAACTCACGTACAGGTTTCGCACTTATCTTTCTAGATATTGCGGCAGCCTTTGATTCAGTCCGCCACGAGATTCTCCTGATTCGACTAAGAGAGAAAGGCATTACCGAAACAGCGCTTGAGTGGTGTAGGTCTTACCTGTCTGGAAGATGGCAACATGTACGAACAAACGGAACCACATCCGAGCCATTCCTACAAAGTCAAAGAGTCCCTCAAGGATCCTCCCTATCGTCACTTATATTTAACATTTATATCCAACCCATCTGTAACATCATCAGATCCTTCAATGTGAGTTGCATGATTTACGCAGACGATGTCCTACTGTACCTGCCAATATCACTGGATTGCCCGGACCTCACCCCACTAACCAACTGCTTCAATGCAATATCAGAATGGCTCCTCTCCCAAAATCTGCGTATCCAACATAAGAAAACTGAGGTCCTGTTCATCTCTAGAAACCCAGAATTCACTCCACCTAACCAACTGGAAGTAAACAACGCCAAACTACAAGTAAAATCAGCCATACGGTATCTCGGAGTCACATTGGATCAGAACCTCAACATGAAGCAGCACATAGCAAAAATAGTAAGAGCAATCTACTTCAAGATCAGATCCCTCAGACACATACGCCCTCTACTCGAGCTGAGCGACTTCCGTACCATCTACCAAGCCCTCATCATCCCTCATTTTGACTATGCAAACGCCATCCTACAAGGACTCCCCCAGACAACCTTACATCCCTTACAACTTGCCATGAACTGCGCTGCGCGAATCCTCTTTGGAGCACCAAGGAGAGAGCACATCACACCCCTCCTGATGCAGCTTCACTGGCTCCCCATCCAAGCCAGGATTAGCTTCAAGACCTTAGTGATGACATTCAAAGCCATCAACGGGTTATCCGCCTCTTCAATATGTGACCTCATACAACCACCCACACCCAACAGGATAAGAAGACCCTCTGCAGCCAACATGCTAGCAATACCAAAAGTGATGACAAGATGCGCCATATCAACTTCAAACAGAGCCTTCAGTCTGAGTGCCCCAAGCCTCTGGAACTCCCTACCACCACACATCAGAGCTATCCCCAACTTGAGCCAGTTTAGGAAGGCCTTAAAACACTTCCTCTTCATTAAATACCTCTCAGCCTCCCCCGAACCCCAGCCACCATGCATGAGCAACACACAATAACTCCATCTCTCATATATACAGTTACCTGTTTAATATTCCACACATGTAGATAGTTTCCCCTGTTATCCAAGTTTACTGCTCCTGTTCATTGTAATGACCTGACTCTTGTTTATTGTCGGATATTGTTTGTTCTATGTAAACCGCGCTGATCGCAAATGGTGCGGTATATAAGAGATGTAAATAAATAAATAAATAAAACATGTACTGTGGACGCCATGTGGCCCAGCAGGTGGAGCATGGACCGCGCCAACACTGTGTGGTGGTGTTACACCTTGGTGGCCAGAGCCACGAGATGATCTGCCCTCTCCAAGGGGAGAAAGGCCTTGGCCTGAAGTGTCCAGTCGAGCCCCTATGAACTCCAGGTCCCGTGTCAGAGTGAGGTGGGACTTGGGGTGGTTTTTCACGAACCCCAGATACTGTAGGACACTGATGATGTGGGCCATGGCCTGTTGCACTTTGGTGGCCGTGTCTCCCTTTACAAGCCATTTGTCCAGATATGGGAATACAATGGTCCCTTGGAAACGGAGGTAGACGGCCACCACTGCTAGGCATTTGGTGAAGATTCTTGGTGCAAAATACAAAATACTCACTATTGTGCACAGGGCGATTCATACAGATATAACCCATTATCTTGCCAATCTTCTCCACATGCACACTCCTCCCTGGGTACTGCTCTCCATCCACAATATCCGCTTGTCTCTCCCATATCCAGCTTGTGTACACCTGCCATTCTGCATTCTTTTTCCTTGGTCCAGCCCTGTGGAATTTCCTCCCTCCCTTCCTCCTTGCTGAGCAGTCTTTCTCGAGATTTAAGGCAAAGCTGAAGACTTACCTCTCTGGCATTGCCTTTGCTATCCCCTCCTCTCTGGATCAACCCATTCCTGTTCCATAATTTATTTCCCCTATGTTTGCTGTTGTCATCTCCTTCTAAACTATTTTTGTGTGCCCTGTCCTCTCTGCTTTCCTATCTATAATTGGCGTTCCTTTCTTACCTACTGCAGCCTCTTTGGTTTAGAAACATAGAAATATGATGACAGAAAAAGATCACATGGCCTATCTAGTCTGTCCTTCCATATGAACAACTACAACAGTCCCCTTTTTACCTTTAGAGATCCTCTGTGTTTGTCCCATGCTTTTTTGAATTCAGTTACTGTCCTCATCTCTACCACCTCCGCTGGGAGACTATTCAACGGATCCACTACTCTTTCCGTAAAGAAATATTTCCGCATATCACTCTTGAATCTATCTCCCTTCACCCTCATCCCATGTCATCCCATCCCAAGTACCTGTAGATACTTTATGTAAATAGTTCACCCATGTTGTCCAAATTTTTTCACCTGTTCTCTGTAATACCGAACAGCCTGTTGTTCCGGTCTTTTTGTTTTAATGTAAACCGCGCTGATGTCGAATAGTGCGGTATATAAGAAATTGTAATAAATAATAAATAAATAAATGTCCTCTCGTAGCAGAACTTGCTTTCAATTGAAAGAGGCTCTCTCCCTGAACATTTATGCCACGGAGGTATTTGAACATCTCAATCATATCACCTCTATCCCGCCTTTCCTCTAAAGTGTACATATTAAGATCCTTAAGTCTGTCCTCATAAGCTTTATAATGAAGACCACTAATCATTTTAGTAGCCACTCTCTGCATCGACTACATCCTGTTCACATCCTCTTGAAGGTGCAGTCTCCAGAATTGCACACTATACTCCAAATGAGGTCGCACCAAGGACTTATACAGAGGCATTATCACCTCCTTTTTTCTGCTAGCCATTCCTCTCCATATGCACCCAAGCATCCTTCTAGCTTTTGCCGTCGCCTTTTCTACCTGTTTAGCTACTTTAAGGTCATCAGACACAACCACGCCTAGGTCTCGCTCTTCTTTAGTGGACAAAAGTACTTCACCCCCTATACTATATTGCTCCCTTGGATTGCTGCAGCCCAAATGCATGATCTTACATTTTTTAACATAAAATCCCAGCAGCCAAATTCTAGACCATTCTTCAAGCTTAGCTAGATCCCTCCTCATGTTATCTACACCTTCCTGGGTGTCTACTCTATTGCAGATTTTGGTATCATCCGCAAAGAGGCAAACCTTACCCGACAGTCCTTCCGCTATATGGTGGGGGCAAATACAGTGACGGAATTCAAAGTGGCCTGGGACCGACACAGTGGATCACTTTACAGCAACAAGTCTACATCAAAATAAACGGAACCATCTAATTTCTCAACAACTAGGGGTGTCCTACATGGAGCGATGGGGGGAGGAGCAGTAGGTTCACCCCTAAACAAAGATATGGGGAGGGGTGAAGACATGGGGAGGGGTGAACCTGCTCCTGATGGGTGCACCCCTAAACAAAGACATGAGAAGGGGTGCACCTACTCCCTAAAGACATGGGAAGGGGTGCACCTACTCCTGACATATTGCTGGGCAGACTAGATGGACCATACAGCATAGTTACTCACCTGTAACAGGTGATCTCCGGGAACAGCAGGAATTTAGTCCTCACATACGGGTATCGTCGGTACCGACGGAGCCTGCACGGGAACGCTCCCCAGCATCCAATTAGAAAGCCTTTGGGAGCATCACACAGCGCCTGCGTGCTGCCTTCCCGCCTTTCCCAACTGCCTCTCTCCAGTTGAGTTTTAAAGCTGAGACAAAGAGAGAGAGAGAGAGGGAAAGGGAAAGAGATAGATAGAGAGATACAACTCCTAAGGAAGGTGGGTGGGTTGTGAGGACTAAATTCCTGCTGTTCCTGGAGATCACCTGTTACAGGTGAGTAACTATGCTATCTCCAGCAACAAGCAGGAATGTAGTCATCACATATGGGTAATCCCTAGCTTTAGATGCCAGGGAGAGACCCCAGAAGTTGTGTGTCCCTGAGAAGGGCTCCCCTTCCCCCCATGGATCTCTGGCATCCTACCAGGGATGGTGGGTAGGAGTTGATTAGGTACGGAACAGGTGTTGGAGAACAGCCTGACCAAACAAGGCATCCCGGTGGGAGTCCTTGTCCAAGCAGTAATGGGCTGTGAAGGTATGAACCGAGGAACAGGTGTCGTCGATAGACACAGAGTGCAGATGAGCCATTGAAGCTGCCATGGCTCTCACATTGTGAGCTGTGACATGGCCCTCCAGAGGAAGATTCTTACTCTGATAGGCAAAGGAAATACACTGAGCAATCCAGTTAGATAGTGTTCTCTTGGAGACTGGAAGTCCCAAATGAGAAGGATCGAAAGCAACAAAGAGTTGAGAGGACTTTCTATGTTGCTGTGTTCTTTGTAAGTAAAAGGCTAAAGCTCTTTTACAATCCAAAGTATGAAGGATCTTTCCTGCATTAGATGCATGAGGCCTTGGAAAGAACACAGGTAGGTAGACCGTTTGGTTTAGATGAAAAGGCGAGACCACCTTTGGCATAAAGCGTGGATGAGTCCTAAGGACTACCTTGTCATGATGGAACCTTGTATAAGGTGGATCAGCTACTAGTGCTTGCAACTCACTGATGCGAAGGTGCTGATGTGATTGCAATGAGAAACATAACCTTCCAAGAAAGGAATTTCAAGAAGGTAGTAGCTAAGGGTTCGAAAGGTGGCTTCATGAGCTGACCAAGAACCAAATTTAAGTCCCATGCCACAGGTGGTGGCTTAATGGGAGGCTTAGTTAGCAGAAGGCCTCTCATAAATCTTGCTATAAGAGGATGGGAGGAAATAGGTTGTCCATCTAGGGGCTTGAAGGAAGCTGCAATAGCACTCAAATGGACCCTCACTGAGTTAGTCTTAAGTCCTGCATTGGATAAATGAAGGAGATACTCCAGTAATGATTCCAGAGGTATGGCAATGGGGTTAAGACCTTTCTGCGAACACCATATGGTAAACCTTTTCCACTTGAAAGCATAAGAGCGCCTTGTGGAAGGTTTCCTGGAAGCATAAAGGATATCCTTTACTTGCTGAGGGAGGTTAAGATCATGGAGATCTAGGCCTTCAGCAACCAAGCCCTGAGATGCAGAGACTGGGGATTGGGATGCCATAACATTCCGTCCTCCTGAGATAGGAGATCTGGAGCAGACCCTAACTCCAGGGAGGGAGCTTGAGAGAGATGTAGAAACAGAGGGTACGACACTTGCTGTGGCCAATGTGGAGCTATGAGAATAATACGGCCTCTGTCTCTCTGAAGCTTGAACAGGGTTTTGGGAATTAGGGGAATGGGTGGAAAGGCATAAAGGAAGTCTTGACCCTAGTAAAGGAGGAAAGCATCCCTGGCCTGAGCCCCCTGAGCCAGAGTTCTGGAACAGAACCGGGGAAGTATGGCATTCCACGGACTTGCAAAGAGGTCTATGTCCGGGGTTCCCCAAATTTGAAAAATCTTGGCTACCTGGTCTGCATGCAGAGACCACTCGTGTGGAAGCAGAACTCGACTGAGTCTGTCTGCCCAAGAGTTTTGTATGCCTGGAAGACACACTGCCATGAGATGAATCTGATGCTCTCTGGCGAGGGCCCATAGTCGCAAAGCTTCATTGCAAAGCGACAGAGAGCCTGTTCCCCCCTGCTTGTTCACGTAGAACATGGCTACTTGATTGTCCGTATGAATGAGGACTGTCTTGTAGCTGAGCAGGGTGTGGAACACTCGAAGAGCAAGGAAGATTGCTCTGAGCTCCAAGAGATTGATATGTAGATGAGTCTCCTGTGGAGACCAGGTGCCTTGGGTGGAGAGGTCTTGCAGATGAGCTCCCCAACCCATCGGAGAAGCATCTGTTGTGAGAGTTGCCTGGGGTAAGGGTTGTTGAAAAGGGGACCCCAGCAACAGGTTTTGAGTGGACTTCCATCACTGGAGGGACAAAATAAGGTGACTTGTGCTTGCTATTTTGTCTGACAGGCATCCTGATGCCTGGGTCCATTGAGTGGATAAAGTCCACTGGGCTGCCCTCATATGGAGGTGAGCATAGGGAACCACATGCACGGTAGATGCCATGTGGCCTAGTAGTTGTAGCATTTCTCGGGCAGTGAGACGAGGCTTTAGCACTGCTTGAGAAGCTAACTGCACCAAACGAAGGCAACGGGCCTGGGGGAGGTAGGTCCTTGCCTTTCTGGTATCCAGCAAAGCTCCTATGAACTCTAAAGACTGAGTGGATTTTGGGATGTTTATCACCAGACCCAAATACTGGAGGATGCGCATTGTGCAGGATAGAGAAGCCCTGGCCTCTGAATCTGTTGGGGCTCGAATGAGCCAGTCGTCTAAGTAGGGGAAGACGAATATCCCTAGAGTGCGGAGAAATGCTGCTACCACAGCCATGCATTTTGTGAACACCCTTGGTGCTGAGGCCAGGCCAAAAGGAAGCACCCTGTATTGGTATTGCTTTCCTTGAAAAAGGAACCGAAAGAATCTTCTGTGAGTTGGATGGATGAGAACATGGGTGTATGCATCCTTGAGATCTAGAGAACAAAGCCAATCCTGACTCTGAAGGTATGACAGCAGAGTTCCAAGAGAAATCATCTTGAATTTCTCTTTGACAAGGAATTTGTTCAATTCTCTGAGGTCCAAGATAGGTCTGTATCCCCCTGTTTTCTTTGGGATAAGGAAATAGGAGGAGTAAAACCCTGTACCCTGCTGATGGATGGGTACTTCTTCTATTGCCCCTTGGGCAAGAAGCATAGTGACCTCCTGACCTAACAGGTTGATGAGAGAGGTCGAAGAATTGAACTGCCTTATCATTGTGGGAGGGGGCATGCTGGAAAAATGAAGCTTGTACCTCTCTTTGATGATGGAGAGTGTCCAATGCTCTGCTGTTACCTGCCCCCACCTGGGGGCAAAGTGACACAACCTTCCTGGAATGGTGGAAGGCTCTGGTCCAACGAGAGCCAGGAAGGCTAAGTTCTCTAGCTGAAAGTCAAAGGCCTTGTGGAGGCTGAGACTGCTGGGATGGCTGAGGCTTAGCAGTCTTTGCTTTTCTTTGTTTGGGTGGTTGCTGACCTTTCCTGACAAGCTGACCTGCAGAACGTCCCTGCTGAGAATAAGCAGGATAATATCTTTTCTTTTTAGAAAACAATGGTTTCTTGAAAGATTTCTTTCTAGCAGGATCAGCTGTGGACTTGGATAACCTATCCAAGTTGGAGTTGTCAGCATCCAACTCATTGGCCTTTTCCTGCCAATCTTTACCAAATAGGTTCTCACCAGTACAAGGGATATTTCCCAGTTTGTCTTGTACCCAGAGCTCGAGATCAGATGCCTTGAGCCAAGCAATTCTACTTGCACCTATGGCAATGGCAGAGGTTCTGCTTATGCACTCAAAACAGTCAAAAGCTGCACGGTTGACAAATTTAGAAACATCTTGGGCATGTTTGACCAATGTGAAAAAATCCTGCCTTCTATCCTCAGGAAGAAGAGGACTCAAAACCTCTAAATCACCTGTGACTTCCTTTAGGAACATTCCCATGTATAGACTATAGGAACTGATCCTGGCAGAAAGCGTGGAAGCTTGGAAGACACGACGTCCAAAAGCATCCAAAGTTCTGCACTCACGTCCTGGAGGATTAGAGGCATGCCTCTTTGCACTCTTGATCCTTCTCATAGCTGATTCCACTACAATAGAGTGGTGAGGAAGCTGAGTTTTTTGGAAACCAGGACAAGGAGGGACTCGATACAGAGTATCCAGCCTACGAGAATGAGGGGAGGTGGTAAGAGGTGTCTCCCACATTCTTAACATGAGATCATGCAAGATCTCATGGATGGGCAAGGTAGCTGCCTCCTTAGGAGTTTTGGGATATTGTAAAATTTCCAACTCCTTTGCTCTGGGCTCTGTTTCAGGGGCCACAGTAATGGACAGACCCCGAGCCACCTCCCTGATAAAATCCTGAAAGGAAATATCTTCTGGAGGAGACATCCTGCGCTTAGGGGAGGAGGGCTCCTCTGGGAGAAGCATTCCTGCATTGACAGAACTATCAGAATCCTCAGATTCTTCTGAGGACTCGAAGTACCGCCTGTCCGGATGCTCTTGACGAGCCCGATACCCATACTGACCGAAGTCGGTACCGGGAGTAATCAGAACCGGAGTATCGGTACCGGAAGGCATCGGATGACTGGGTGCCGGCAATGCGGACACCGATGTCGATGTCATCGGTACCAGTTGAAATGTCTGACGCGGTTCTGAGGGCGTCGATGCCGCAAGGAGAGCCGCCAGACTGTGCTCAATAGCCAGGACTCTCTGGTCTATCGATGCTGTCGATGCCTGGATGGCATGGCACCAGTAGTTCTGCCAAGGTTGAGGCCTCGAGAACGTCCTGGAGCCCCGATAATGCTTTGGAAGCCAAAGCCTCCCGCCAGGGCAATTTTGCCGGTGCAGAATCCTCAAGGGCAACGCCAGAGGCATCTTGATGCTTAGGAGATCTACCCTTTGAGGACCGGCTAGACTTATGTTTAGTTACCTGAGATCCACCGGAGGAAGACGAAGCACTGGAAGACGTCGATGCCACCAAAGTTGCATCAGAGGGATACAGGGTTCTGAGCTTGGCAGCTCGGTTCTGTCGACCTCTCTTGGACATCATGGCACAGACCATACATTCCGAGATGGAATGGTCAGGACCTAAACATTTCAGACACCACTCATGGGTGTCAGTGACGGAGATGGTACCGCCGCACTTGGTGCACTTTTTAAAACCCGAAGAGGGTTTTTCCATAGTGGAAAAAAAAATCTTGGGCCTAAGGCCCAAAATGGTGCGTGCACCTGGAAAAAATGGAAAAAAGTACTAAGAATTTTTTTTTTTTTTAAAGAGAAGAATGAAAGAAAGAAAAACCGGCGGTACTGGTAAAGCGTCGAGGAAGGCAGACGCGACCACAAAAAAGAAGGAAAATTTTATGCAGTGACAGGAACACGACCTGCTGGCTCCGCGGAAACAAGAACTGGAGAGAGGCAGTTGGGAAAGGCGGGAAGGCAGCACACAGGTGCTGTGGGATGCTCCCAAAAGCTTTCTAATTGGACGCTGGGGAGCGTTCCCGCGCAGGCTCCGTCGGTACCGACGATACCCATATGTGATGACTACATTCCTGCTTGTTCCTGGAGAATGGTCTTTATCTGCCGTCATTTACTATGTTACTATGTTCTCTTCCTTTCAGTCTTTCCCTTTTCTTCAGTGCTTTTCTTTCTCCCTGCTTTCCTTCTTTTTTCCTTCTCTTTCTATTTTTTAACTAATCTTGTTCTATTGTTAACTAATTTTCATATTGTACACTACTTTGAAAAATATTATGAAAGTGCTTAAGTAAAAATCAATAAACATAACATAAGTAACACTATGATCAAGTTGATCACTGGGACTTTAAAGCTCCATTTCATCCTTAGACATACCTGTTATGATCAATAGCATGAGTCCTCTGATGAAGGGACAGAGGCTTAATCTGATACTGTCGAACTTGACAAGTTTTGGGTTGAATTCTTGGAGTTATGTAAGCCTGAAGGGTCCCATACTGGCCTTCAATTGATCGAATCTGCAACAGTGAGCAAGACCAGAAATGCAGAAGAGAGCAGGTTATCTCACATAAATTAAAGAGCAGGACTGTCGGCATATATACCAGAGGTAAAAGATATCAGTGTTGCTGAAAAACTTAATTCTTGCAATATAATGACCAAGATACAAAACGTATAGTGCAAGAAATACATGATTGTGTTATATGAACAAACACCATTTTATTCTTATAGTGTCCCAAAAGAAGCTCAAATATCTTCACGATGCGGATATGTTTACATCAGCTTCTTTGAATTTTGTACATTTTTAACTTTAAATTATATGCTTGATTTTTATCATAAAATTATCTTTGAGAACTATGAATAATTGTTCATGAAAGGAAGAACTTATGTTGAAAATTATCTTGTTTGCACAATTTCAAGCTGCAGTAATGACAGTTTGCCAAAGAAACTTGTATACACCCCAATCTGGCCAGTGGTTTTACCCACACTCCGGGCTTCCTCAGGGTAATAAATACATTCCTGCATAACAGTGGCCACAGACATGCGGAGTCAGACACAGAAGTCAGTCTGGGAGGGGGAGAAGGGAAGAGGGTGGGGGACAAGCCAGAATCACAGAGCAGGTCAGTCAATCATGTTGGATTTCATTGACAAACAGCCAAACAAGCCTGCTCTTGCCTGACTTAGGCAAATCCCATGGGCTGTAATGTAGACAGTTGGGCAGAAAGAGAAAACACAGTATCAGGTCTTGGCTGTGCGGAATGGGCCCTCCGTCCCCTGAGCATCCGAGGCGCGTTTCCTGGTGAACCTATGAAGCAAAGTAGATGCAGTCGGCGACGGTGTTGAATAACCCTGTGACAGGGGTGGTGCACCGCAGCAGGCATCCTACGCTTTTCTAAAAAGAGCCATGAATCTGTTGGATTCAAGGTCCATGTCTGCAGGTCTGGAGTTGTCACCCTGGATCTTTGAGGGACCAGCCAAGGGGGGTGAAGGGTCCTTCCTCTGAAGCTGGAGTGGCACCAGGGGGAGCAGCCATGTAGTCCATCGCTGGAGGGGGATGCGTCCTGCCTTCCTGGGCTCCCGGTGGCGATGTGGATGCCGAGGCCTCACCGGGATGGGTACAGCAGGTGGCACAAATATAGTCTATTAACTGCTGGTATCTATGTCCACAGGCAAGGCACCACAACAGAAGCAGAGGCATAGCAGTGCTGTGTTGTCTACCCCAGTGCCAAGTTAATGTGGTGGGCCCTTGTGCAGCCATGGAAAACTGAAAAATAGAATCTTCTGCTGAGTTACCGGCTCTGGAGTGCTGCCTGGAGTCTCTTGGGAGCAAATGGCCACCGCATGCAGTAGGCGTGAAAACCAGCGCTTTAAAATGGCTGCCGCAAAGGCGGGAAGATGCAGGGCAACAGGCTGGAGCAGAAGCGCTGAAAACGTTGTCGAGCAGCCAGATACCACATGGCTTGAGCAGGAGCCAGCGGCACAGAAGGGCAGCAAATGGAGGCGGAGTCTGAGCCGCAGTGAAAAGGAGGCTGTAAGAACATGGTCGGCGGTGACTCGCAGGAGCACTCAGCGGTGGTAGTGCAGGAGTGGAACTGCGGCGGTAGAGGGCCTCATGGCGTCAGAAGTGGAGGCAGCACCATGGCATTCAGAGAGAGAGTGCCATCGGCAGGAGCGGAGAGAGGAGGAGAAAACCATCACTTACAGTTTCACCGATGCTGCAAGAAAACCAATCCGACAAGCTGACTGGGAGCTGAGCAATAGCTGGCCATGGTTCTGTAAGTGGAATCCCAATACAAAACCAAAACCAAAAAATTGCTGAATAGCGGTGGCTGTACTAGGGCAGTGCTCAGCTCTCTCCAGACAGGCTACACAGACCCTCGTGGCCTGGAACCTGATCCCCTGAGCAGATGGCAGGCCTTTCTGATCCTCGTGATCAGTGGCTACTGCCCAGTGACTGGCTTCAAAGAATGTGGGAAACTCTGTGGGGCACCTCCAGTGTTCCCTAGAGACCTCCACAGTTGAAAGTTGACTAAATTAATCCTGAAATAAAACTCTATTTGAGGAGCAAGGTGAGTAACAACAAGCATCTGCTGGAGACAGAAAAATACTGAAGGCGACAGGTAGGGGAGGCACATAGGTGCCAAGGCATGCTCAGTGAAGCCTTTGATGTTATATCTGTCTCCAGCATCTGCTGGCGGAGGAATATAACCCACTTGTAAGGACTGATCTAGCAGGAGATTTGGAAATGTACATTCTAGTGCAACATTGCTATGCTGTTCACGCCTACAGTTCCTCCTCATCTATAAGATTGAGATGCGGACTCAGTTTCTCATAATGAGTCTTTGGCTTTATGATTTGGATATATTTTTATCCGGTTTTAGTCATATTTTATATCATGTTCTTATGGTTTAACATGATCTTATCTTCTACTACTACTACTACTATTAAACACTTATATAGCGCCACACTCGCAGCACTGTACAGACCTACATACAAGAAACAGTCCCTGCTCTTTCGAGCTTACAATCTAGTCAAAACAATACGGAGCATTAGTCAATTTAATGGGTTTTACAGTTCGGTCATGAAAATGATGGGGGTTAGGTTAAGATGAGGGCTAGAAGTCAGGATCTGAATGCGACAGTGAACAGATGGGTTTTTAACCTGGATTTGAAGACGGCCAGGGAGGGTGCCTGGCGTATAGACACAGGTAAGTTGTTCCAGGCATAGGGTGCAGCAAGATGAAAGGAACAAAGCCGGGAGTTAGTGGTGCGAGTGAAAGGCCTAGATAGAAGTAATTTGTTAGCGGAGCGAAGTTCTCGAGAGGGGATGTGGGGCGAGATAAGAGATGAGAGGTATTGAGAGGCCGCAGAGTGAATGCATTTATAGGTCAGCAGGAGAAGTTTGAATTGGATGCGGAATTGGATGGGGAGCCAATGGAGTGACTTGAGAAGAGGAGTAATGTGGGCATGGCGGGATTGGCGGACGATTAGTTGAGCAGCATAATTTTGTATAGATTGAAGGGGGAAGAGATGGCTCACGGGGAGACCAGCAAGAAGTAGGTTGCAGTAGTCGAGGCGAGAGGAGACTAAGGAGTGGATAAGCGTTTTGGTGGTGTGTTCCGACAGGAAGGGGCGAATTTTGCTAATGTTGTAGAGAAAGAAGCGGCAGGTTTTAGCAATGAGCTGGATATGTGTGGAGAAGGAGAGAGAGGTGTCAAAGATAACCCCCAGATTGCGGGCCGAGGGAACAGGAAGGATCATAGATCCATCCACGGAGACTGAGAAAGGGGGAAGAGGAGGGGAGGAGTTGGGGGGAAAGAGGAGGAGTTTGGTTTTTCAGGCGGTGATGAGACATCCAGGCGGCGATGTCAGAAAGGCAGGCAGAGATCTTGGTTTGGATTGCTGGAGAGATAACAGGTATAGAGAGGTAGATTTGGGAGTCATCGGCATAGAGATGGTACTGAAAGCCATGGGAGGAGATAAGCGTGCCAAGGGATTGAGTGTAGAGAGAGAAAAGGAGGGGGCCCAATACGGAACCCTGGGGTACACCAACATGGAGCGGGGTGGGAGAGGAGGAGGAGCCGCCAGAGCATACACTAAAGGAGCAATGGGAGAGGTAGGAGGAAAACCAGGATAATACGGAGCCCTTGAAACCAAGCGAGGAAAGGGTGGAGAGGAGGAGATTGTGGTCAATAGTGTCAAAGGCAGTGGAGAGGTCGAGAAGGATGAGGACAGAGTAGAGGCCCTTAGATTTAGCAAGGAACAAGTCATTGCATACTTTTGTAAGAGCCGTTTCGGTGGAGTGTAGGGGATGGAAGCCGGATTGTAGTGGGTCCAAGAGGGCCTGGGAGGTGAGGAAGTCGAGGCAGCGGTGGTGGACTGCTCGTTCTAGTAGTTTAGATATGAAGGGAAGGAGGGAGATGGATCTATAGTTAGAAGGACAGGTGAAATAGAGTGAAGGTTTCTTGAGGAGAGGTGTGACAACAGCATGTTTGAAGTCTGCAGGGACTGTTGCAGTGGAGAGCGATAGGTTGCGAATATGAGAGATGGAAGGGATAACGGTGGGGGAGATGGGGTGTAGAAGATGGGTGGGGATAGGGTCAGAGAAACAGGTGGTAGGTTTGGAGGAGGAAAGAAGGAGTGCGGTCTCCTCTTCGGAGATCGTAGGGAAGGAGGAGAGGGTAGCAGAGGAAGTCAGGATGGGGGGGGGGGGGAGAATTGGGGAGGGGGGAGGTAGATGAGGGTGTGGGGAACTGGAGGGTGATCTTGTGGATTTTGTCATGGAAGTAGTCGGCAAGGGTTTGGGCAGAAAGGGAGGGCAGGACTGGGGGTGGGGGCATCTTGAGGAGAGAACTGAAGATATTAACGAGGCGGCGAGGATCAGAGGCTAGGGAGTTAGTCAGATGGATGTAGTATTTTTGTTTGGCAAGTGCTATGGCTGACTGGAAGGAGCCAAGCATGAATTTGAAGTGTAGAAGGTCTTCCGGGGAGCGGGATTTGGTCCAGGCGCATTCAGCAAAACGGGCACAGATGCGTAAATAACAGGTTGTAGATGAAAGCCAGGGCTGAGGAGCAGACCGTCTAACGGGACGTGGGGTGGGCAGGGCAAGAGTATCAAGAGCCAAGGATAGTGCAGCATTAAAAGAGGCTACTGCCTCGTCGACGAACTTGGAGGACATAATGGAGGCAAGAAATGGAGAAATGGTGGAGGAGACAGTCAAGGGATCAATATTATGAAGGTTTCTAAATAGGTCGGAGGAGACGGGACGGGGTTGAGACAGTGGAAGCTGAAGATTGAGGTTAAAAGGTGATGGTCAGATGAGGGAAGGATTGAGTTGTGGAAGTTTAAGGGAGAGGAATTAGAGAAGAGTCAAGGCAATGGCCGTGCAGGTGGGTGGGGGCAGTGGAGCAAAGTTGGAGATTAAACGAGGAGATGAGGGCGAGGAGCTTTAAAGCATGGGGGTCGGAGGGGTTATCGACGTGAATGTTAAAGTCGCCAAGAATAAGAGTGGGGGAGTGGAGTGGAGGAGTGGCCTAGTGGTTGGGGCAAGGTACTTCAGGCTGGAAGGTCGGGAGTTCAAATCCCACTAGAGGACAGTGACCGTGGGCTGGAAGGACTGGGGTTTCTAGTCCCACAGGTGCTCCTTGTGGTCTTGGGCAAGCCACTTAACCATCCATAGCCCATGTTCCCTGTAAAATAGTTATCTCCAAGTTATAATGCCCTGTTTAATGTAATTTCAGTTTGTTCAATGTAAACCACACTGATGCAGAATAGCATGGTATATAAGAGAATGTAAATAAATAAAGTTAGGAGTCAAAATCAGTAAGGAAGGTCGATTTGGATTTGTCAGGTGGGTAATAGATAACAGCTACTTGGAGGGGAAGTGGTGTGAAGAGGCAAATGGAGTGGACTTCAAAAGAGAGGGAGGAGTGTGATTGAAGCAGCAGGAGGGGTTGAAATTGGCAAGAGGGAGAAAGTAGAAGCCCAACACCACTGCCTCAGCCAGTGGATTGAGGTGTATGGGAGAACTGGTAGCCCCTGTGGCAGAGAGCAGCAGCTGATGTGGTATCATCTGGGAGGAGCCAGGTCTCAGTTAGGGCAAGAAGGTGTAGTTCATTAGAGACAAAGAGATCATGAGGCGTCCATCTGCCGACCAGACTTGATGTCCAGAGAGGTATGCTGTCTGCCTGGTGCCAAAATTCAAGATGTTACGGAGAGTTTGCCGAGACTCATCAAGCCCACTGACTATTACCCAATGTTGCTAATCCATGTTGGAACAAATGATACTGCCAGGTATACCTCGGAATGTATCAAAAGTGACTTCATGGCTCTGGGACAGAGGGTGAAGCAGTTAGGTGCACAGGTGGTGTTCTCTTCAATCCTCCCTGTTGAGGGTAAAGGCCAAGGCAGAGAGGCTCGCATCCTGGAGATGAATGCATGGCTGCGTGGATGGTGTCATCGAGAGCGTTTTGGTTTCCTAGACCATGGGATGCTGTTCCAAGGGTTGCAGAGCAGAGATGGCATCCATCTGTCCAAGAAAGGTCAACGCATCTTCGGTAGAAGACTGGCTAATCTACTGAAGAGGGCTTTAAACTAGATTCGTTGGGGATGGGTGAAGAAAGCCCCCAGGTAGGTGATACATTAAAGGAGGAGTGGTCTAGTGGTTAGGACAAGGTACTTCAGGCCGGAGGGTCGGGGGTTCAAGTCCCACCTGGGGACAGCAATCTCAGGCCGGAGGGACTGGGATTTCTAGTCCTGTAGGCACTCCTTGTGGTCTTGGGCAAGCCACTTAACCCTCCATTGCTCATGTTCCCTGTAAGTATTAGTGTATGTGTCTCATATCCCCTCGTGTTAAATGTATCCCCCAATTGACCGCTTTGACCCGGTGAAAAGCGGGATATAAATACAGCTAGCTAAATAAATAAATAAAATACCTTTATGGAAATGGGTAACAGGGGTAACAAATGGAAAGCAGTGTGTATTAATGCCCGTAGCATGGGAAATAAGATCCCTGAAGTTGAAGCTTTGGTGGGAGTGGCTGACTTGGATTTAGTGGCAGTTACAGAAACATGGTTCACAGAAAACCATGACTGGGATGTAACTATACCTGGCTATACTTTATTCAGAAAGGACAGGGTAGGAAGAAGGGGAGGAGGAGTGGCACTATATGTAAAAACTACTATTAAAGCTTTGGAATTACAGAGCTTAAAAGGGAGAGAGGAGGCATTGTGGGTTAAACTAGAAAGAGGGAAAGAGAAATCTATTTGCATTGGTGTGATATACAGACCTCCCTCACAAGAAGAAGAGGTGGACAGAGAGTTAATTGAAGACATATGCAGCATTGCTAGGAAAGGGGAAGTGCTACTGATAGGAGATTTCAATATGCCAGATGTTGATTGGCACATTCCTGCTGCAGTATCATCTAGAAGTAAGGAGATCCTGGATTCTCTACAGGGAGAACTATTCAGGCAATTGGTAACAGACCCCACACGTGAAGGGGCCATACTGGACTTGGTGCTTACCAATGGTGAAAGTGTTTCTGACGTTGTAGTGGGAGATCATTTTGCATCCAGTGATCACCAGATGGTGTGGATCAGTATTAGGACTAGGGCTGTTAGAATCCATTCCAAGGTGAGGATCTTAGACTTCAGGAAGACTAACTTTGCGAAGATGGGCCAATACCTCAGGGAGTCGTTAGTGGGATGGGAACAGCTGGGGATGTAGAAAAACAGTGGGCAAAAGTGAAAGGGGGTATTTTAAGGGCAACCAACCTTTTTGTTAAAATGGTAAATAAAGGCAAAAGGAACAGGATACCGCTATGGTTTTCGAAGGAAGTAGCTGAAAAAGTGAAGAAAAAGAGGGAGGCCTTCATGAAATACAAGAGATCACAGAGAGAGGAAGACAGGAATCTGTATTTGGAAAAACTTAGAGAAGCTAGCAAAGTAGTCAAGAAGGCAAAGATTCAAAAGGAGGAGGAAACAGCCAATGCAATAAAATGGGGGGATAAAACATTTTTCAGATATATTAGTGAGAAGAGGAAGGGCAAAAGTGGTATTGTCAGACTCAAGGGTGCAGGGGGGGAATATGTAGAAGCTGATAAGGATAAAGCGGAATTGCTTAACAAATATTTTTGTTCTGTGTTCACAGATGAAGAACCAGGAGCAGGACCTCAGAAAACACCCACAAATAAGAACAGAAGCGAGGGACATCTTAAACAATTTTCAGGAGACTGTATTCGTGAGAAACTAGCTCAACTGAAAGTAGACAAAGCGATGGGACCGGATGGGATACACCCTAGAATACTGAGGGAATGTGGGGACGTTCTAGCAACTCCACTGACTGACCTTTTCAATGCCTCGTTGGAGTCGGGAGTGGTGCCAAAGGACTGGAGAGAGGCTCATGTGGTGCCTTTACACAAAAGCAGAAGTAAGGATGTGGTTGAAAACTACAGGCCGGTTAGTTTAACTTCGGTGGTGAGTAAATTATTGGAAATGCTGCTGAAAGAGAAAATAGTGAGGTTTCTGGAGTCCAGCGGATTACAGGATTCGAGGCAGCATGGATTCACCAGAGGCAGGTCTTGTCAGACAAATCTGATTGATTTCTTTGACTGGGTGACCAGGGAGTTGGACCGAGGGAGAGCTCTAGATGTGGTGTATTTAGATTTCAGTAAAGCCTTTGACACTGTTCCTCACAGGCGACTTATAAACAAACTGAGCACCCTAGGGATGGACCCTAAAGTTACTGCTTGGGTTAGAAATTGGTTGGATGGGAGGCGACAAAGAGTACAAGTAAATGGAGCTCACTCTGAGGAGAAGGATGTTACCAGTGGTGTGTCCCAGGGATCTGTCCTTGGTCCGATTCTTTTTAACATCTTTGTTAGTGATATAGCGGAAGGGCTGTCGTGTAAGGCTTGCCTCTTTGCAGATGATACCAAAATCTGCAATAGAGTAGACACCCAGGAAGGTGTAGATAACATGAGGAGGGATCTAGCTAAGCTTGAAGAATGGTCTAGAATTTGGCAGCTGGGATTTAATGTTAAAAAATGTAAGGTCATGCATTTGGGCTGCAGCAATCCAAGGGAGCAATACAGTATAGGAGGTGAAGTACTTTTGTCCACTAAAGAAGAGCGGGACCTAGGCGTGGTTGTGTCTGATGATCTTAAAGTAGCTAAACAGGTAGAAAAGGCGACTGCAAAAGCTAGAAGGATGCTTGGGTGCATACAGAGAGGAATGGCTAGCAGAAAAAAGGTATAAGTCCTGTATAAGTCCTTGGTGCGACCTCATTTGGAGTATGGTGTGCAATTCTGGAGACCGCACCTTCAAAAGGATGTGAACAGGATGGAGTCGGTGCAGAGAGTTGCTACTAAAATGATTAATGGGCTTCATTATAAAGCATATGAGGACAGACCTAAGGATCTTAATATGTACACCTTAGAGGAAAGGCGGGATAGAGGTGATATGATTGAGATGTTTAAATACCTCCGTGGCATAAATGTTCAGGGAGAGAGCCTCTTTCAATTGAAAGCAAGTTCTGCTACGAGGGGACATGGGATGAGGGTGAAGGGAGATAGATTCAGGAGTGATATGCGGAAATATTTATTTACGGAAAGAGTAGTGGATCCATGGAATAGTCTCCCAGTGGAGGTGGTAGAGATGAGGACAGTAACTAAATTCAAAAAAGCTTGGGACCAACACAGAGGATCTCTAAAGGTAAAAAGTGGACTGTTGTAGTTGTTGTTATGGAAGGACAGACTAGATAGGCCATGTGGTCTTTTTCTGTCATCATGTTTCTATGAGTAAAAGGAAGTTTGTTAGCGAGTGAGCTTGCATTCCATAGGGTGCATGAGAATGGGAGAGCAGAGGGGGGAAGGAGAGGGATATGGATAAGTTACTTGAGGACTTCTTTTCAGAGTGAGACAGCGGTCTAGGGGGGGTGTTACGTGAGGATCTATTGCCAGAGTAGTACAGAGGTCTAGAGGGACCAGGGTATGGGTGGGTGTCTCTGGATGAGTGTGCCCTCCAAGATGGACATGAGGGAGGGGGAGTGAAGGGGGATATTGATGATATCAGATAGGCTATGTGAGGATTTCTTTTTAGAGTGAGACAGAACTCTAAAGGGGATAGAGTTGGGGTTGGGGTCGATATCTCTGGTTGAGAGACTGGGGCATGAGTGAGGGAGGGCAGAAGGGGAAAGGAGAGGGATATGGATAAGATTAGATAAGGTGCGTGAGGAGCTCTTCTTAGAATGAGAAAGAAATCGAGGGGGCCAGGGTTGGGGTTGATATTACCTGATGAGAGAAGGAGAAGGAGTAGTAGGGAACGGGGTAAAGCGGAGGCAGTACGGCGGAAGCGAGGATGGGGTTGCCTTAAAGAGAGAGGGGCTGGTTGAATGAGGGGGAGGTTGAGATGTAGCTCAAGGGCAGATGCTAGGTTAGAGGACAGAATGGAGGGAGAAGTGAGGAAGTTAGAGAGAGAGTAGGGGGGAGAGGAGTGAGGGTGCTGGTAGGAGGGGAGGCAGTTGGGGAGTATGAGGAAGAGAAGGACAATGTGATGTGGGGCCATAGCAGAAGGGTAGTGGGAGTTAAGCAGTGTGAGTTATCGTGCAAGTGATGAGATGGCTATGGATTCTAAACACTATGCAGTATATGTTGGGTTACAAGTGGGGACTATGCGCTATGCAATATGGGTTAATGTACAAGCAAGGGTAGTGGAGGGACTGAAGCCAGTGCAGCAAGGTTCAGTGCAGGCAATGGATTTATTGCAGGCAATGCAAGCAATGGGTAGCAATGAGTAGCCAGTTCAGTGCAGTTGTTGCAAGCAATGGATAGCAATGGGTAGCCAGTTCAGTGCAGGTAATGGGAAGCCAGTTCAGTGCAGGTAATGGGTAGCCAGTTCAGTGCAAGCAATGGGTGACCAGATCAGTGCAAGCAATGGGTAGCCAGTTCCATACAGTCTATGGGTATTTTATTTATTTATTTATTTTATTTAAACAGATTTCTATACCGCCTTTTCCTACAATCAAGGCGGACTACACAGCAAACAATCAACCAATTACTGTCTAGTGTGCGCATGCAGTGAGCATTGAGTGCGTGTGTGTGTAGATGGTTGTTGATTCTTGGTGGGCTATTTACAGTGTGTGCTATTTAGCGTAGTTACTCACCTGTAACAGGTGTTCTCCAGGAGCAGCAGGAATCAGTCCTCACATATGGGTGACATCGGCGCCGACGGAGCCCCCGCGGAGCAATTTTCCCCAGCTTTCAAAGAAAGCCTTTGGGAATTGCAGCGCGCATGCGCGGTCCTCTTCCCGCCCAAGGGTGCCATCTTGCTCAGTCAGATGACATAGCTAAAAGACAGCAAAAAATTAGCAAAAACGAAAGCATATAACTGCAACTCCAAGGGGAGGAGGGAGGGTTGTGAGGACTGATTCCTGCTGCTCCAGGAGAAAACCTGTTACAGGTGAGTAACTACGCTTTCTCCAGGACCAAGCAGGAAGTCAGTCCTCACATATGGGACTCCCAAGCTTAAGGCTACCGGAGACCCCAAGCACAAAAATGAGCTCCCTCAAGCTCAGTAGCACAGAAGGAAGGAATCTTCTCTGAATATGTCTCCAACCGGTAGCCCAACATCCGGGACGGAGGGTAGGAGTTGCCTATACCTCGAAGAGGTTACGGAGGACTGCCTGTCCGAAAGCACTGTCCCTGTGGGACTCCCTCTCCAGGCAGTAATGGGCTGCAAAAGTCTGGCTTGAAGACCAAGTAGCGGCCCGGCAGATGTCTGCCAATGGAACAGAGCGGAGGTAAGCTACCGACGTAGCCTTCGCCCGAACACGATGAGCTGTGACTCTACCTTCCAGCACGAGGCCGGCTGCCTCGTAAGCCCAAGCGATACAGTCCGCAATCCAGATGGACAGAGTACGCTTGGAGACAGGGAGCCCCAACTTGTAGGGGTCATAAGACACGAAGAGCTGAACAGCCCTTCGGTGCTCCCGCGTACGGTCAAGGTAGAAGGTCAACGCCCTCCTACAGTCCAGGGTATGCAGGACCATTTCAGCTCGGCTGGAGTGTGGCCTGGGAAAGTAGGTCGGAAGTACCACCTCCTGGTTGATGTGAAAAGGGGAAACCACTTTGGGAAGAAACTTAGGGTGAGTCCGTAGGACCACCCGGTTCTTGTAGAACCTAGTGTAAGGAGGATCAGAAACCAGGGCCTGCAGCTCACTAACGCGTCTAGCAGAAGTGAGGGCTACCAAGAACAAGGTTTTCCATGAAAGAAAACGTAGCGGACAGGTAGCCATAGGCTCAAAAGGTGGACAGGTAATCCGCTGCAAAACCACATTAAGATCCCAGTCCGGGGCTGGCGGGCGCAAAGGTGGCTTAAGGAGAAGGAGGCCTCTGAGAAACCTAGCCACCAGAGGGTGGCTGGAAAGAGGTCTACCATCCACCGGCCTGTGATGCGCAGAAAGAGCACTGAGTTGGACCTTGACCGAGTTGGACTTAAGTCCAAGGTTAGAGAGAGAGAGCAAGTATTGCAAGACCACTGATGGTGAACAGGAGAAAGGATCTTGAGACTGCTGAGTACACCAGACGGAGAACCGACGCCACTTGAGAGCGTAGGCCTTTCGGGTGGAGGGCCTCCTGGAGGCCAAGACGACCTCCTCCACATCTGGAGGTAGCTGCAGAGAAGCAAGGACTACCCTTTCAGCAGCCAGGCCATCAGATGAAGGGACCGGAGATTGGGGTGTAGGAGAGTCCCTGATCCTGCGACAGGAGGTCGGGCTGAAATCCCAGTGGAAGAGGAGTGTCTACCGCTAGCTGCATCAGAAGCGGGAACCAAGGTTGTCTCGGCCACCGGGGAGCCACTAGGATCATCGATGCCTTGTCTCTGAGAACCTTGAAGAGCGTCCGAGACACCAGTGGCATGGGAGGAAAGGCATACAAGAGGCCGGTGGACCATGGAATTAGAAACGCATCCGCCGCTACCCGGAGAGGATGCGGCTGTCGAGAGCAGAATCTGGGCAGCTGCCGGTTCAGAGGACTGGCAAACAGATCCATGGTGGGGAGGCCCCACTTGAGAAAGATCCGCTGAACCACCAGCGGGTCCAGCCTCCACTCGTGTGGTTGGAGGATCCTGCTGAGCTTGTCGGCCAGGTAATTTTCTTGACCTGGGAGATAGACAGCCCTGAGGAGGATGCCCTGGCGTACTGCCCAAGAGCATAGCCGTTGCGCCTCCCGACAGAGGAGGAAAGAGCCTGTTCCGCCTTGTTTGTTTATGTAGAACATGGCAACCTGGTTGTCCGTCTGTATCAGCAGCGACTGGTGGGACACCAGGTGAGAGAAGGCTTTGAGCGCTAGGCGGATGGCTCTGAGCTCCAGGAAGTTTATCTGTTGAGCAGACTCCCAAGGAGTCCAGAGTCCTTGAGTACATGACCCTTGGCAATGTGCTCCCCAACCCAGGAGGGAAGCATCGGTCGTTAGGACCTGAGAATGCGGAGGGGGCTGAAAAGCCACTCCTAGCACTAGGTTGGGTAGATGAAGCCACCATCGTAGAGAGGAGACCAGCTGGTCGGAGATCTGCACAGAGTCCGCTAGGCTCCCCGTGGCCTGATGCCATTGATTGCGAAGGCACCACTGAGCAGGACGCATGTTCAGTCGGGCATTGGGGGTCACATGGACCGTGGAAGCCATATGGCCGAGCAGTCGCAGAAAGTGCCTGGCGGAGAACAGCGCATTGCTGTGAAAGTGGCCGGCGAGATCCATGAGCCGCTTGGCCCTGTCCAGAGGGAGGAAGGCCCGTGCCTGAAGCGTGTCCAACCTGGCGCCTATGAACTCGAGATTTTGAGAGGGGAGCAAAGTGGACTTTGCGAAGTTTATGACAAAACCCAAGTGCTGGAGTAGAGCCACAGTGCGATGAGTGGCTTGAGCGGCCTCTGGTGAAGATGGGGCTCTGATGAGCCAGTCGTCCAGGTATGGGAACACAAACAGACCTTGGAGTCTCAGATAGGCCGCCACCACTGCGAGGCATTTGGTGAACACCCTGGGTGCGGAGGATAGGCCAAAGGGCAGCACTCTGTACTGGTAATGATTTCCTCCCACAACAAACCTGAGATATTGTCTGTGGTCCGGATGAATGAGGATATGAGTATACGCATCTTTCAGATCCAAGGAGCATAGCCAGTCTCCCTGCTGGAGGTAGGGCAGCAGGATTCCAAGGGTAAGCATCTTGAACTTTTCCTTTGCAAGGAACTTGTTGAGGTTTCGCAAGTCCAGGATGGGTCTGAGGCCTCCTGTTCTTTTTGTAATCAGGAAGTACCTGGAGTAAAACCCTTGATGTATTACTAATTAAAGATTTATATGGATTTTTGGATCAGCAAAGGATATTGTACTTTATCTGAGCCAACTTGCTCCAGAGATGAGAGATTTTTGCACATCTAGCCTGGGGAGTGTTAAGAGATCAGAGAGGGAGACAGAATTCTTCCCTTGGCCTTTGAACAATTCTCTTGGACAGGATAAGAATTCATCAATTATAATGTAAAAGCTTTGAGATGCTTTTGGGTGTCTCCCTTGACAGAGACCCATTAATGATAACAAAAGAACACTTAGGCCATGGAGGATGTGTCCTTTGAGCATTCTCAGATGTCTGACCATGTCTGACTGTGTAAGTTTGAGCTTCTAACACCAAAGGGGGTAATCAAAAGCCTGCCCGGAAACCGAAGCAAAAAAGGTGGATGGGGTGGAGAAGCTCATGGGTGAGAGCTGGAGAGAAGCTCATGGGTGAGAGCTGGCTGCAACATATAAGTACAGAAAATATCCAGAACAGACAGAGCGTAGATCTGCTTGGCCAAGCATGAAGTATCCTAGACTGTCATTAGTTCCTCTCGCTGAGCGCTCCCAGCTGATGTGTAAAGGGGTTATGACAAGTTTGGTGAAGTATATTCTTTGTACATAGCTACATTCTCTCATAATTCTTTCAGTATTGTAATTAAGTGTGCATTCTAGTTATCTTTTCTAACTACTCATGTGTAACTAAGAGAATTACTTGTCTTTCTGAATGTCTTCTTACTTTGTTTGTAAATAAACTGCACGTCTTCATTACAAGGTGTTAGCCTTTGTTGAAGTAAGACACCTTGGCCCCTCAAGACTTGCTAACTCCTGAAGGAGTAAGTCCCTGTGCAAAGGTAGTCTGGGAGGCTCCCCTGGAAAGTAGGAGGGAGGTACCTGGTGAAAGTGAAGAAGATAGCCCTTTTGAACTATGTGAAGTACCCAGGTATCTGTGGTGATGTTGGACCACCTTTGGGCAAAATGGACCAGCCGGCCTCCTGTGCTGAGAGAAACCAGCTGAGGGGGAGAGGCTATGCTGATGAAGTCAAAAACCCCCACCCTGCTGAGCAGGGGCCGGTGGTGCAGGCTTGGGGGCTTGCTGCCTACGGGACCCATTACCCCGTCCCTTGGCCTGCTTTCCCTGTGGGGGAGCTGCTGAGGCCTGATACTGAGGGTAGTATTTATAGGCAGCACCTTTCCTCGGGTAAAAGGGCTTTTTCCCCGAGGCCTTCTTCTTTTGAGAAGGGGCAGAGGTCTTCCTTGAGAGACGAGTCCTGGTGAGAGTCTCCGTCTCGATTTGTGCAGCCTTCTCATCCATGGGCTTGCCAAAGAGGTTATCACCTCGGCAGGGGACATCGACCAACTTGTCCTGTACCCAGGGCTCGAGGTCGGACGTCTGAAGCCAAGCCTGGCGGCGTCCACCGATGCCGGCCGCAGCTACTCGAGCCGAAGCCTCAAAACCATCATAGGCTGCTCGAGATATAAACTTGGAGCATTCCCGAATACCAGTAGACAAGGTTTGGAACCTCTGCAAAGGTTCGTCGGAGAGACCAGCAGAGAATCCGGCTATTTCCTTAGCCAGGTCTCGGAGATACATGCCCATGTAGAGCTGGTAAGTCTGGACTCGACAAGCAAGCATAGAGCCCTGGAAGCACTTCCTACCGAGGGCATCCAGGCTTCGGGCTTCCCTACCAGGGGGCACCGAGGAGTGCATTTTTTGACTCTTAAGTCTATGCATGGCCGATTCCACCACCATGGAATGGTGCGGTAGTTGTGCCTTTTGGAAGCCGGGGCTCTTGCGGACTCGATAAATGGAATCGACCCGCTTGCTTAATACCGGCGACGACGCCGGGCTCTCCCACATGCGGAAGAGAAGTCGTTCCAGCATCGGAGGAACCGGTACAATAAAGGCCTCCTTCGGGGGAGAGTTATATTGGAGGCCATCGAGTTCTTCGACTTGAGGCTCCTCCTCGGGATCCGCGGGGAAGGCCAAGGCCTTGGCCATATCCCTCACGAAGTCCGAGAACTGGGTATCCTCCAGGGGGGACCGTCTCCGAGGTTCGGACTCGGGGGAGTCCGAAGGGACACACCGAGTCCGAAAGGAACCAGGTGACTCTTCGTCCTCAGATTCCCAGGCCGACTCCTCGGAGGAGGAGTCGAGCGGCTCCGGTCGGGCGGGCACCGATGCTATCCGCTCAGACGCCGAGGGAGTCGGCGTCGACGACCTCGGTCCCGAACGGGAGGCCGAAGGAGACCTCGACCGAGGATCGACTCGAGCCCTCATGGACTCGAGGATCGGCTCGGTCTCCGGGGTCGATTTGGAGGTCGACGTCCCGGCGGTCAGGGCAGAAACACCGGCGAGGCCAGCGATCAATACCCGCTGCTGGTCCATGAAGGCAGTCAGACTGCTCTCCAAGGCCGTCAACCTGAGTCCGAGCTCAGGAGACCCAGCAGCCCCCGACTCGGGCCCCGACGGCGTCGGGCCCGACGTCGGGTCCTTCGGAGGCGAGTCAACGAGGATAACAGTACTCACGTGAGCGGGCAAGTCCACCTCGAGTCAAGGATGTTTTGACGGCCTCTCCATCTCCAAGGACCCGGGACGGGAATCGGGGCTATGTGACCTGGCCCTCAAGGAACCAGGAGCATCCACCGATCCCGCCCTCGCGGGTTTCTTCTTCCGATGATGTTCCCGGGTAGGAGACCCCCTTTCAGAGGAACTTCGACGATGCTCAGGACCAGAGTCCCGAGACGTCGAAGCCTCTGACGAGGTCCGAGCCCGGCCGGAGTCAGAGAAGATACGCTCCCTCTGATGCTGCTGACTCCTCAACGCTTTCGAGGACATTTTGCCGCAGGGCCCACAGATCATGGAGTCATGATCTGGTCCGAGGCAGCGGAGGCAGAAGTCATGAGTGTCTGTAAGAGAAATGAGTTTCTTACAGAGATCACACTTTTTAAAGCCGCTGGCAGCCATCGGGGGAAAAAGGGCCCCTGCAAGGTTGAATGACCGGGCTGCCAGGGAAAAAGGAAAAAGGCGTGAAATCTGTCACGAAGGACAAAAAACCGAAAAATAAGGAATGGACTCGCAACCGGCGTCGCGAGTCCGGGCGGGAAAAGAACCGGCGTCGAACCGAAGAAAAAAGAGAAAAATAGAGAAAAAATCAACTTTTCGGCGGGGATTCACAGACAATGTCTGTA
This sequence comes from Ichthyophis bannanicus, assembly GCA_033557465.1. Lineage (NCBI taxonomy): Eukaryota > Metazoa > Chordata > Amphibia > Gymnophiona > Ichthyophiidae > Ichthyophis > Ichthyophis bannanicus. Next base: position 1,823,475,231 of record CM066032.1, on the reverse strand, counting down.
GGGCTCCGCGGAAAAAAGAAGACTGAGCAAGATGGCACCCTTGGGCGGGAAGAGGACCACACATGCGCGCTGCAATTCCCAAAGGCTTTCTTTGAAAGCTGGGGAAAATTGCTCCGCGGGGGCTCCGTCGGCGCCGACGTCACCCATATGTGAGGACTGACTTCCTGCTTGGTCCTGGAGAAACAATACTATGTACATCAGGACTTTAATTCAGTACCATTAGCCAGTTCGTGCAAGTAATGGGTAGCCAGATCAGTGCAATGCAGGATTAGTTGCAGGTAAAGGGTAGAGGTAATGAGGGAGCAATGGGAAGAAGTGGAGTCAATTGGCTGTGGGTAGCAGAAGCAGAAGGGTGCTTATTTCATATGGAAGTTGGATACGGGCGGCAAGGTGTAGAGGAGCATTCCGCTAGAGCGCCTTAGTCTCCGCCTAAGGGCCACGCCAAAGGGCTCTCAGGCATGGGTGCGCCTGATGGCGCCTCCTCTCAAGGGCCACACGACACAATGTGCTGCCCGGCGTGGTGCCGCAACGCCCAATGGCACCTCCTCTCAAGGGCCGCAGGACCCGATGCGCTGCCCGGCGTGGTGCCGCAGCGCCCAATGGTGCCTCCTCTCAAGAGCTGCAGGACCCAATGCGCTGCCTGGCGTGGTGCCGCAGCGCCCAATGGCGCCTCCTCTCAAGGGCCGCAGGACCCTCTTCATTTAATGATTTTTATGTCCATATTCATTATTTATTATTATTTATATCTGCTATGTATTTATTATTGTTTGATCACCTTACAATAATGCTTCTTATGTTATTACATACATTATGTGGTTTTAAATGGTGAAAATTAGGTTCATTGATTTTAAACTTTGTTTATAACACAGGTACACTACCAAAAAACTGCCTCCAGTTTTGCAACTGATTCCTATAGATTTTGGGGTGCTGAATCCAGGAAAAATAGCCAAAATGTTCCATCACGTCACGTTTTCTTGCAAAATTAGATTTCTTACCCATATAAGGAATGTTCACATAATTTCTTTTTAGCCGACTGCAGTTTATTTTCTTGGCCCAAAATAGAAGTTGTAATGGTTAACTAACTAGAAACACTCCCTCATGATATTTTAGAGTGTTTTGTATTCATTTTATACATTAACAGGACAATTGGGAGGCGGGGGGCTAAATCCAGTACTCGCGCTGGCGCATGTTCTTTCCTATTCGCCTCGCCTCGTTCGCTCGCTCAAACACGGTGGTTGCGACAGGAACGTTCCTGTCAAATTTCAGTTTCTTGCAAGTTCATTATTACCTTTTGTTTGCTCAGTCATAATCCAGCTTTATTCCGAAGTGGTTCACTACAGTTGTAGTTTGCAGTGCTGTGTATTTGTGATGGCTCACAGAGCCAGAGGTTGCGTCAACTCTCCGGACAGTTTTTGTTTTATTTGTGGGGAATATACCGTGAAAAAGCGGCAGAGGAACATTTCTGCATTTATTAAAAAAGTATATTTCGCCTATTTCGGTTTGAAGTTAGGCGATCAAGACAAACCGTGGGCTCCTCACAAAGTGTGCAAGACATGTGAGGAAGATCTACGCTTATGGATGAAAGGTAAAAAACAAGCATTTCGTTTCGGAATACCTATGATGTGGCGTGAACAAAGAGACCACAGCAGTGACTGCTATTTTTGCTCTTGCATTGTGAAGGGATACAACTTAAAAAATAAGAACGTAATAAGTTACCCCAACCTTCCCTCAGCAATTAGGCCTATGCCTCATAGCAACGAAGTACCTGTGCCTGAACCACCAAAATCTTTGGATCATATTTGTGTGGACGGTTCTGATCATGATGAGACTCATCAGATGGCTTTTCCCGATGAGTCCAGTACTTCCGAGTTTGAAACTGAACCAGATCCGAAACCTGAACTTTTCTCTCAAGCTGAATTGAATGATTTAGTCCGGGATTTAGGACTCCCAAAAGATGCTGCCCAACTGCTAGGTTCTCGGCTTAAACAGAAAAATCTATTGTCACCAGGAACAACTTTTTATTGGTACCGCAACCGCGAGACACAATTTTTGAAGTATTTCAGCAAAGAGGAAGATTTCGTATTTTGCAACGATATATACGGAGTGATGGAAAAGTTTAAACTCAAGTATGACCTGCTGAATGGCGGCTGTTCATTGATTCGTCAAAAGACAGCATAAAAAGTGTTCTTCTTCATAATGGCAACACATTCGCTTCAGTTCCTATTGCTCACTCTGTTATTCTCCAAGAAAAATACGAGAATTTGGCCCTGATTCTTCAGAAGATTCGTTATGATGAGCATAAGTGGATGATTTGTGGAGACTTTAAAATTCTATCCATGCTATTAGGGCAGCAATCCAGTTTCACCAAATATCCCTGCTTCCTTTGCTTGTGGGATAGCAGGGCCTGCGACCTACACTGGGGGAAAAAAGACTGGCCAATTCGGGAGTATTTGAGACCCGGTGAGAAAAATGTTCTTCATGAGAGCTTGGTACCTCGTGATAAAATTCTATTACCACCTCTCCACATTAAGTTGGGTCTCATTAAGCAATTCATCAAGTCCCTTCCAAAAGATGGTGAGTGCTTTTGGTACCTTTGCTCAAAGTTCCCCCGACTTTCTGAAGCAAAGCTAAAGGAAGGAGTGTTTGTTGGCCCTGATATAAGGAAACTCATTTCAGATGGAGCATTCGCTGAAACGATGTCTGAGAAGGAAAAAGAAGCCTGGGATTCCTTCAAGGATGTTGTTCTCAAATTCTTGGGGAACAGGCGGGATGAGAACAATAAGGATATTGTTGCCAGGATGCTCAATGCCTTCAAAGAACAAGGCTGTAACATGAGCCTGAAAGTCCATTTCTTGCACTCCCATGTGAACTACTTTCCCGAAAACTTGGGGGCGTACAGTGAAGAACAAGGTGAAAGGTTTCACCAGGACATCAAGGACGCAGAGAGAAGGTACCAAGGAAGATGGAACACCACTATGATGGCTGATTTCTGCTGGTTGCTGCTGCGGGAAACCCCAGATGAAAAATACGCCAAGCAGCGCACCAAGAGAAGCATTCGGAGGAAGAAGAAACGGGCCCACCAGGAGATTGATTGACCCAAGAATGACTTTAAAATCTAAACTGTGTTGACAAATATCGTGTTTTTACTAAACTTTGAAATAAAAATTTGCTAGTTATTACCACAGTGTAGGATCTCATTTATTAGAATTTTATTTTCACACCATCGGGTGTTTGTCTTCATGTATTGCAATGGTGCGGTTTGCGTTTTCTATTCTTACAAACATACCTGTACAACATTTTTTGCACATTTCTTTGCTTTGCTTTGTGTCTAACCTCACTCTTATATGCTCAATGTTTGTGCACATGTATGTGGCTGTTTTAAGTGCAGACAATTTTGCTACCATCACAGTGTGTTTTGTTGACATTACTCTATTCTTATGTGCTGCCTTGTTACAATTTTCTTTATTCTTATTTGAATAACTACTAAACAATTAGTATAAAGAATTCATCCAAGAAACTTTTATCTCGATCGCACTCAATCTGAAATGTTCACCTCAAACTGCTAACCCAATGTAGCAAAAAATCTGTACGTGATGGAGCAAATTGGTTACCAGATTTGGATTCAGCGCACCAAAAAACGTAAAAATCAATCGAAACATTAGAGGCAGTTTAAAAAAAATTTTTTTTAGTGTACCTGTGTAATTTATGTATGTCTATTATGTCTCTTTGAGGCTTTTAATCTCCTGAGGAAGACTTTGCCGAAACACATAGGGGTGCCTCATCAATAAAGCTTTTAGACACCAGCTGCTGTTACACCTCGCTCTTTTGTGTGTTTCCTTGTGCTAGAATGTACAGATGCACCGATCCAGCAACCACCATCTGCTGGAGACAAAGAAAATACTGAAGGGTGTCCCTAGCTGCATTAGCCTTAATACCAGTGGTGATGTCACTGGAGGATTCTGGGGTTTTCTCTGTCTCCATCATTTGGTGGCAGGGGGACATACTGTAAGGGTGCCAATAATTATCATTTTCTTGTTTTATTTGATTCTTTTAAGTGTCAAATATGTGTGTATATATAGTCCAAAGCCATTTCACTGGCCACTTTTTTTTTAGGACATATTCGACATCAAGAGGTTGAACTGCAAGAGTGTCAATAATGTTGACCACAGATGTACAGAATGCATCAGTTTTATTGTACAACTTCATTTTCCTTAAGTTTCAAGAAAACCTTCCAGCAGGTAAAGCATAGTTACTCATCTGTAACAGGTGATCTCTGGGAACAGCAGGAATTTAGTCTTCACATATGGGTACGTCGGTACCGACGGAGCCTGCGCGGGAACGCTCCGTCCAATTAGAAAGCTTTTGGGAGCATCCCACAGCGCCTGCATGCTGCCTTCCCGCCCTTCCCAACTGCCTCTCTGCAGTTGAGTTTTAAAGCTGAGACAAAGAGAGAGAGAAGGAAAGGGAAAGAGATAGACAGAGAGATACAACTCCTAGGGGAGGTGGGTGGGTTGTGAAGACTAAATTCCTGCTGTTCCTGGAGATCACCTGTTACAGGTGAGTAACTATGCTATCTCCAGGAACAAGCAGGAATGTAGTCTTCACATAGGGGGACTCCCTAGCTTTAGATGCCAGGGAGAGAACCCCAGAAGTAGTATGTCCCTGTGAAAGGGCTCCACTTCCCCCCATGGATCTCTGGCATCCTACCAGGGATGGTGGGTAGGAGTTGATTAGGTATGAAACAGGTGCTGGAGAACAGCCTGATCAAACAAGGCATCCCGGCGGGAGTCCTTGTCCAAGCAGTAATGGGCTGTGAAGGTATGAACCGAGGCCCAAGTTGCTGCTCGGCAGATGTCGTCGATAGACACAGAGTGGAGATGAGCCATTGAAGCTGCCATGGCTCTGACATTATGAGCAGTGACATGGCCCTCCAGAGGAAGATTCTTACTCTGATAAGCAAAGGAAATACACTGAGCAATCCAGTTGGAGAGTGTTCTCTTTGAGACTGGAAGTCCCAAATGAGAAGGATCAAAAGCAACAAAGAGTTGAGAGGACTTTCTATGTTGCTGTGTTCTTTGAAAGTAAAAAGCTAAAGCTCTTTTACAGTCGAAAGTATGAAGATTCCTTTCTGCATATGATGCATGAGGCCTTGGAAAAAACACAGGCAGGTAGACTGCTTGGTTTAGATGAAAAGGCGAGACCACCTTTGGCATAAAGTGTGGATGAGTCCTAAGGACTACCTTGTATCATGAAGAAGTCCCTTCAGAGCTTATAAAGGATAGGGCAAGATGAGGAATTGCTTTCAGAAACTGACAGGCAGTCTGAGCACATGGCTCAGTGTTTGCAAAGAAGAAGTAAACAAAGAGAGTCACGAGCTAGAAAGACATGCCCCTGCAGTGACGTATTCCCTAGCTCAGGAGGTAATGAGGTTCACCTGTTTCAGGGCAGGGCACAGCTAAGCCCTGAGAGTTACAATGATAAAAACTGGTCAATAGCTTGGAGCAAGCAGAGCCAGAGGGGGAACTGGATGCAGAACCGAAGGGAGAACGAGGTGCAGAAGCAGAGGCAGAGCCAGCAAAGGAGCATGCTGACTAGAAGGAGTCAAGGAGGAGTGAGAACCAAGGGAGCCATATTCCTGAGGCCAAAAGGAAGCAACCCAGGACAGGGGTTGTCGGGTAAAGGCAGGAGAGAGAAGAATCTTCCTGAGAGGCAGACTTGGCAAAGCTCACACACTCCGAGGAGAGAGACAGGCTGGCTGGAGAATACCAGTACGTCTGAGGGGAAAGTTAATAGGCTGAGAGGCAAGCAAACACCAGCTGTGTTTGAGAACCAGTCTAACCCTGCAGAGTGGAGAGTTCCTTCCCTTTCAAAGCCAAAAGGTAGGCTTAATAATTCATATAAGTTTGAACCTAGCTATAAAGCAGTTCCCTATAGTTACCAGAAAGTAGCAAACTCCCTGGACAAAATCTACAGCATAGATGGTAGTTTACAACCCTGCAAAGTGACACAACCTTCCTGGAATGGTGGAAGGCTCTGGACCATTTAGAGCCAGGAAGGCTAAGTTCTCTAGATGCAAGTCAAAGGCCTTGTGGAGGCTGAGACTGCTGAGACGGTTGAGGCTTAGCAGTCTTTGCTTTTCTTTGCTTGGATGGTTGCTGACCTTTCCGGACAGGTTGACCTGCAGAGTGTCCCTGCTGGGAATAAGCAGGATAAAACCTTTTCTTCTTGGAGAAGAATGGTTTCTTGAAATATTTCTTTCTTGCAGGATCAGTTGTGGCCTTGGATAATCTGTCCAAGGTGGAGTTGTCAGCATCCAACTCATTGGCTTTTTCTTGCCAGTCTTTGCCAAACAGGTTCTCACCAGTACAAGGAATATTGCTCAGTTTGTCTTGTGCCCAGAGCTCCAAATCAGATGCCTGGAGCCAGGCAATTCTACGTGCACCTATGGCAATGGCAGAGGTTCTGCTTATGCACTTAAAACAGTCAAAAGCTGCACGGTTGACAAATTTAGAAACATCCTGGGCATGTTTGACCAATGTGAGAAAATCCTGTCTTCTATCCTCAGGAAGAAGAGGGCTCAAAACCTCTAAATCTCTTGTGATTTCCTTCAGGAACATTCCCAAATATAAAATATAGGAACTGATCCTGGCAGAAAGCATGGAAGCTTGGAAAGTATGACGTCCAAAAGCATCCAAAGTTCTGCACTCACGTCCTGGGGGATTAGAGGCATGCCTCTTTGCACTCCTGATCCTTCTCATAGCTGATTCCACTACAATAGAGTGGTGAGGAAGCTGAGTTTTCTGGAAACCAGGACAAGGAGGGACTCGATACATAGTATCCAGTCTACGAGAGTGAGGAGAGGTGGTAAGAGGTGTCTCCCACATTCTTAGCATGAGATCATGCAAGATCTCATGGATGGGCAAAGTAGCTGCCTCCTTAGGAGCTTTGGGATATTGTAAAATTTCCAACTCCTTTGCTCTGGGCTCTGTTTCGGGAGCCACAGTGATGGAGAGACCCCGAGCCACCTCCCTGATAAAATCCTGAAAGGAGATATCCTCTGGAGGAGACATCCTGCGTTTAGGGGAGGAGGGATCCTCTGGGAGAAGTGTTCCGGTATCGACAGAACTATCAGAATCCTCAGATTCCTCTGAGGACTCGAAGTACCTTCTGTCTGGATGCTCTTGTAGAGCCCGATACCCGTACCGACTGAAGTCGGTACCGGGTGGAATCGGTATCGGTGTATCAGTACCGGAGGGCATCGGATGACTGGGTGTCGGCAATGCAGACACTGATGTCGATGCTATCGGTACCGGTGCCGGAGTCGGTGCCGGTACCGGTTGAACTGTCTGATGTGGTTCCGAGGGTGTCGATGCCGCAAGGAGAGCCGCCAGACTGCATTCAATAGCCAGGAATCTCTGGTCTATCGACGCTGCCGATGCCTGGATGTCGGTACCGGAGAAGACAGCCGGTACCCCAGAGCATGGCACCAATAGTTCTGCCAAGGTCGAGGCCTTGAGAACATCTTGGAGCCCCAATAATGCTTTGGAAACCAAAGCCTCCCGCCGGGGCAATTTTGCCAGTGCAGAATCCTCAAGGGCAACGCCAGAGGCATCTCGATGCTTAGAAGGAGATCTACCCTTTGAGGACCGGCTAGACTTATGTTTAGTTACCTGAGATCCACGGGAGGAAGAGGAAGCCCTGGAAGACGTCGATGCCACCGAGGCTGCATCAGAGGGAAACAGGGTACTGAGCTTAGCAGCTCGGATCTGCCGACCTCTTTTGGACATCATGGCACAGGCCATACATTCCATGATGGAGTGGTTAGGACCTAAACATTTAAGACACCATTCATGGGTGTTGGTGACGGAGATGGTACCGCCACACTTGGTGCACTTTTTGAAACCCGAAGCAGGTTTCTCCATTGTGGAGGAAATTTTGGCCCTAAGGCCCAAAATGGCGCGTGCAGCTGGGAAAAATGGGAAAAAAGTACTAAGTATTTTTTTTTTAAGAACAGAAAGAAGGAAAGAAAAACCGGCAGTACCGGTAAAGCGTCGAGGAAGGCAGACGCGACCACAAAAAAGAAGAAAATTTTCTGCGGTGACAGGAACGACGACCTGCTGGCTCCGCGGAAAATGAAGAACTGGAGAGAGGCAGTTGGGAAAGGCGGGAAGGCAGCACACAGGCGCTGTGGGATGCTCCCAAAAGCTTTCTAATTGGATGCTGGGGAGTGTTCCCGCGCAGGCTCTGTCGGTACCGACGTACCCATATGTGAAGACTACATTCCTGCTTGTTCCTGGAGATATACTTTCACGTGCAGACTCCTTACCAGCGGGTGGAAGATCCTGTCTCATGATTCCTTTAGGCATTTTAAATTAAGTTTTTAATTTCAGCTACTATTATTTGTAGTCACTACCTGCTTATTAGCTTAGATTAGAGAAGCAGTTTGGAGTCGTTCATATCTGCCCTTTATTTAAATCCATCTGTGCTATTTCAGCCTTTGCTGCAACCTCTATTCTCACTTCCTTGTTGTGTCAGTATATTCGGACAATATGTCCTGCCAAATATGCTTTTGAGTAACTAGTCCATACAAAAGACTTCATTCTACCTGGTAATTTCATGTGTAGATAGCTTCAACATATTAACTCAGGAGAAAAGGGATCTCAGTCCCATCGAGCATATCAGTCCAAGCATATCAATCTCAGCCTTAGACCAAGCTCAGGAACATCAGGGATCCTAGAAAGACTCCCAAACTTTCAGGTTTAATAAAATATTTGTTGCATATTGTCGTCAGGTGCCCCCAGTGGCCAGTGGCTGTAAGGGCATGCTGAGCATTTTATTATTTTTAAGGAGCAATGTCTCTTTAAGGCCCAATGCAGTTTGGTCCTTGGAGTTTTTAGCTCCTTGTGAGAACAAATTATATAAGCCAAGAGTGGAGGGTAATAAGGCTTTATTTCCCCTTTAACGCAAGGGTTCACTAAGACATAAGAAAATAAAGACAGTCCTTCTTTATAAAGGGTTCCACCAAATAAGCAGGCAAACAACTGTTATAAGCTTCACAATTGAATGCAGGGATTAACTGAGGATTCCTTCATTCCAAAGTAAATTAAACAAGCAGGCAAACAAACTGTTATAAGCTTCACAGTTAATGTCAGGGTTTCTTTCATATTTACAGTTCTACTAAGGACTCCAGACTAGTAGTAGCACAAAAGGTACAATCCATGGATTCATCCTGAGGAATGGGAATAGTATTCTCAAACTCTATTTCCATGGACTCTGCGTCACTGGCTTCTCCCTCTGAATAAGTGCTTTCCCTTGCGGCTACAAGTTTACAGGGTCTGTCTCTGTTTCTTTGCTTCCAGTAAGACTCTTCTGTTAAGCCCTTAGGTATTGTTTTGAAAAGCTCTGCTTTGTTCCCTCTTCTCATATACTGAGCGCCTGCTTTATCAGAGTTTCTAGGAGCAAGGCTTTCTTTTAAAAGTAAAGAGCCACCATACCTTGGCTTCCTGTAGCTGCTACACCTGGAGCTTTCTCTCTGACGTACTTCTCTCTGGAGACAGGTTTTCTTGTGCAGTGCTTTGCCTTCCTGAAGCCCAGGAAAACCTGGTGAGGAATCCCAACCTCTGTGCCTCTGTGTAAAGGTAGCTTTGCTATAGGAACCTCTCCTCCTTGTATCTTGTAACCCTGGTCCAGCAAACTCAGGTGAATGTAGGGTTCTCTTAAAGCATGGCTCCTTGGTTTTCTGTGCTCCTCTTCCAGCTGTTACTGCTCTTGTTGAGCTGCTTGATCCAGCTACGTTACTTCGGCTGGGAGTGTCACTCCTTCCAGCCAAACTGCTTCTCCTGGCAGCCTCTCTCTGGACTCCGTCTCTCTGTGCTCTGCCCCTTTGGACTCTATCCCTCTGAATAGTCTCCGTCTGGATTCTGTCCCTCTGGGCTTGCTCCGTGTGGACTCTCTCCTTCTCCACACTCCTTCTCCTTCCTTCTGGCTGAACTGCTGCCGGCTGAGTTCCCTCCGACTGGATTCCTCCCTCCTTGATTCCCCCTTCCTTCTGGGCTGCCTTTCCTTTATAAAGGCATTTGAAACTCCCGGACTTGCCTTCAGGTGCAGCTGGTTAACTCTCATACAATCAGTGGCTGGGCGTGTTGACTCAGCCTCTGTAGGATTACTCCTGCCCCCTCTAGCTGTGCTGCGAGGTAATTGTATCTTCTGCACATCCACAGCTCTATGAAAGACAGGGTTTTTTTCTAAACCTGCACCTTCCGTGGCTCCAGCCTCATGACAATATCTTTCTGGTTTTCTTTCTTTTCTTAAAAATCTTCTCTTAAAAAGGATCATATATTGCCCACAAAACAAAGATACAATGACTGCAGCACATATTCACCATAGGAATAGACAATAAGACAGCATATCTGCTCATAAGCCCCAATGCCATTGTAGACGCCCTAACAGTGTTTGGCCAATGCTTCATCAGGGGGAGGTGAGGCTTCAATGTGCCAAATATTCCGTCAGGAGAAGGTAAGGCTTCAATGTGCCAACATCAAATACAGTGAATAGCATTATTCGCAGTCCGACCTGCAGACACCACTAACCCAAACCGCGGCTTTCCCCATGTTCTAGTTTAAAAGCTGCTCTGTCTTCTTATAATTGCTAGTGCCAGCTGCTGGACCCCATCCTGGCTAAGGTAGAGCCCGTCCTATCAGAACAGGCTCCCACTTCCTCAGAATATTCCTGAGTTCTTAAAAAAAAGAAATCTAAACCCCTCTTCTTTGCACCATTACCTCATCCATGCGCTGAGATTCCAGAGCTCAGCCTGCCTCTGGGGGTGTGCATGTGGAACAGGAAGCATTTCAGAGAATGCAATCCTAGCGGTTACGGATCACATTTGGTTTAGTTCCTGCACCTTCCTATGCCATTGGGATCCACATGCACCATTAAAGCCAGCCCTTCCCCAGAATTCTCTACTTGATTTTATTGTGACTCACATTACAGTGTCATATGATATTTAGTACCTCTAGTTTCTAGTTTATTTTAGGACTAAACAGAATATGTGTTGATACCACTGAAGGCCCTCTTTTCCAGTTGAAAATGACTATTTTCTGCTATACAGTATGAGCCTGATTTTCGAAGGCATTTACACGGGTAACTGCCTTATCCAGGATTTTTGAAGGGCACATACACGGGTAGTGCCCTGTGAAAATCCCAGATAAGTCCCTAACATGCCCAGATGTCTGCGGTTAGCATCGGAGTGTGTTAGGGGCATTCTGAGGGTGAGGAAAGGGCTAACCGGATAGCACAGATTTTCAATGCCACCTGCTTTCAGGCGCAGGGGGCTAAGTGGGTAGCATCGAAAATCGGTGTTACCTGACTAGCTCCTGCAGCTTCTGGGGTTGTGGCAAGACCCATATTTTCAATGTCGGGGCCGCATATGACCCCGGCATTGAAAATCCAGGTTAGGTGGAAGGGGGACTGGCTTTGTGCCAACAAAGAGGAGCAGCATGGAGGGAGGAGCAGCCTAATGGTTGAGAACACTAGCTTAGGAACCCAGAGACCAGTGTTCAATTCCCACTAGCACTCCTTGTGGCTTTGGGCAAGTCACTTAACCCTCCATTGCCTCAGAAGAAGCCAAGTTATCAATGGCCCTGTTTAATGTACCTTACCAAGTTTAAGTTTCAATGTAAACTGCTTTGATTAAAGTGGTACATAAAAACTGTTAAATAAATAAATAGCATCACCCAGCTGAAAATTGGTCCCTATGCTACTAGCTTTTCTAAGTGCTATATAATAGTGTGTGTGAACAGCCAGCGTTCTGAGGCTTTTAAACCCAAATAAGTCCAGTTTCAGAACAAAAGGAAAGCTATTTATTTGTACCAATAAAAGATGTGGCTGGCTTACCTTCCACATTTAAAACAGAGCTGTAATGAAATAACCTCTTCTTGGGGCCTTCCTTATTCAAGTCTTGGCCTTAGCTTTTACTTCTTTTCCCAGCCCACCCTTGCCTCTGGGTCCTCCCCTCTCCCGGGTTTATATTCTTGTTAAGGTGGGATGAACTTAAGGAAGACCAAGTTTTTTTGTAATCTACAAGAATTAATGTTTACATCACGAAATGCATGTCAATAGTAAATATAATAGGCCTTCGGTTAATACCTGTAAAAAAACAAGTCATAGACTACTTAGATTTTTTCGCCTGTCTCTTGTACAGCTGTTCGGGAGCTTCTCTGGGGAGTGTCCAGCAGTAGTCAGCCAGCATTGTAGTGGACCATTCTCCCTGGTATCTTTGCTCCATCGTTGCGATATCCTAGTGAAAACGTTCGCCCTGTTCATCACTAACCATACCACAGTTGTCAGGAAAGAAATCGAGATGGGAATCAAGGAAATGGATCTTTAGAGACATATTGCAGCCAAGTTTCTGATACTGCATCAGCATGTCTTCTACTAGTTCCTTGTAGTTTTCTGCCTCAACATTCCCAAGAAAGTTTGTTGACACTAGGCGAAAAGCATTCCATGCTTGTTTCGTATCACCTTGCAGCAAGTAGTTGAACCGGTCATCTTTGAAGAGCTCTCGAATCTGAGGACCCACAAAAACTCCCTCTTTAATCTTTGCTTCGCTGAGTCGAGGAAATTTTTCATGCAGGTATCGGAAAGCTGGCGAAGTGCGGTCCATGGCTTTCACAAAGTTTTTCATCAAACTTAGTTTGATGTGAAGGGGTGGTAGCAGGATTTTGTGAGCCTCAACCAGAGCTGGGTGCTGGATATTCTTCTCTCCAACTGTTACATTTTGTCTGCGATTCCATTCCTTCCGCAAGTAGTGCCAATCCCTTGCTCGGCTATCCCACTCACATAAGAAACACATGTATTTTGTATATCCCTGCTGCAGTCCCATTAAAAGGGCAACTACCTTCAAGTCACCACAGAGGTGCCAGCTGTACTTGTTATGGTTAAGGGAAGCCAGTAGATGCTTTAAGTTATCGTATGTCTCTTTCATGTGGACGGCGTGCGCTACTGGAATAGATGGAAGACGGTTTCCATTGTTCAAAAGCACAGCCTTCAGACTCTGTTTCGAAGAGTTTATAAATAGTCTCCAGTTTTGTGGGTCATGAGTGATTTTTAAGGCATTCATGAGGCTTTCAATATCGGAACAGAATACCAGATTACTTTCCTTTCTGAATACCAGATTACTGAACAGAATACCAGAATACTTTACTTTCCTGCTGGTAGCGCTTTCGATATGAAGTAATGTTGACATCTTCTTCTAGAAGATTCCATTATTGGAGTCTTGATCCTAGCAATTCTGCCTTGTTCTTGGATAAGTCCAAATCACGAACCAGATCATTTAGTTCTTCCTGTGTTATTCTGTGTGGAGTTGATAATGCATCCCAGTGAAAATCTGGGTCATTGCATGCTAACGGACCAGGAGAAGAACAGGTCGGCTCACCCTTGTCCTCATCAGATGAATCAAGAGAATATTCTAATGGAGGTTCTGGAATAGGAAGTCCCTCACCGAGTAGAAATGGTCTTAATGCAGACGGAATGTTTGGGTAGACTATGCTTGATTTCTTTTGCTTCGTTATTCCGCTGGAAAGAGGAGGAACCAAGTAGAAGTAACAGTCATTCATGTAGTTGCTTGGCTCTCTCCACACCATGGGGACTGCAAACAGCATTGATGGTCTTTTGCAATTCAACCACTGTGAAAGCTGTGTTGTACATGTAGCGCAGCATATATGCGGGGCCCAAGGCTTGTCTTGGTCACCAATCTTGCATCCAAAGTAAAGATGATATGCCTTCTTCAGTTGAGAAGTGATACTTTTCTTCTGGTTGGCAAATGTCACTTCCTCACAAATGTAGCAGAAATTGTCAACGGTATTAACGCACTTTTGCGGCATTACTGTTCTGTATTGTACCTAAATGGCTAAAATTATATGATTAATAAAAGTTACATGTAATAGTAGCTTAAACTGTCTCGCACACAGTCTGAAATATTTTAAATGCACAACCTTTCCGACTGCGTATAGTACACTGCTGACGTCAGATGGCTTCAGCAGCCGTCTGGCAGTAGTATTGCATTGCATCAGAAAATGATGCAATCAACTCTGGATGATGTATGCATGCTGGTATTATACAATGTGATGCAATATTACATCATTCAAGGCTTATTTGGGATGTTGTTGATGTCCTACTGGATAAATTTACACGGTGAAACGTGTCAGACGGGAGCCCGGGTGAGAATGTCCACAGTCTTAGCAAAGGCAAATATTCATATGACTTGCAAGGGATTGTGGGAAATGTAGTCCATTCATACCAGACTCAGCCTTTCACAATAAATTAGTTGTGCTCAAGTGTAAAGCCAATAAGATATTTATTTATGGGGTTATTTCTCCCAACACAAATATACTTGGTAGCGCATAAAACAGGATACTTGCTTTCAGTGTTAAACTTAGAAAAACAAAATCAGGAAAACAACAGTTGAACTTGTCAGGCAATCCAATCAAAGAATAAAGACCTGGTTGGTAACAAACTGGTCTTTTCTGTAGGCTCTAGCTAATATTTTCTTAGCAATGCTTCAATCAACAAACAAAACCCACAAAGTAGGGAAAAAACTGTTCTTTTCAGGTTAACTTCTTATATCTTCACACACAGACTCAGAAGTGTTCCATCAGAGCTCACAGCCAATTAGGTAAGGCTCAATTGCTAGCAGTTACCCAGCTGAAACCCCTTAGCTGGCTTACTTTCTGCTGCGTGGCTCAAATCCTACTCAGGAGCTTTTCTGAGTAGATTAAAGAACAAGTTTGTATTTCTTTGTGATGGTTGTTGTACTTTGTAACAGAAAATTACCACAGGAGTTTAGACAGAGAGCAATCCATGTAAACACAGCCTTCATTTGCAACCTCTCCCCCTTCTTCAACAATCATGGGTTCAATATCATGGATTGGCACAGAGGAATTTCTCAATGGAGCACTCTCAGGACAATACTTGCTTCCCTGCTGTCTTTCAAGGGTATAGCTAGGGCATAGATCAGTGTTCATACCTGAGCTTCCATTGCTGTTAGAGTTCCTCTCTAAATAGCCTGGCCAGTATGTAGTCCAGTTCTTATGTCCAGCCTTCTTGATGTCATTCCATAACTCTTCCGGAGCTCTGTTATTTGTATCTAAAGCAGCAAATTGATTTTGCAGGCAGTCTTTAAATTCCAGTGGTATATTCTCAAGGTCATATTTTGCTGCATTCATGAGTGGTTTGATCTTTTTCAACTTTAGCTTGAGTTTGCATACTACAGTCAGCTCCAGGTTTTGTCTTTGTTGATGTTACAGAGCTTTTCCATCGTTGACTTCCACAGATGTAGTCAATTTGATTTTTATACAATCCATTGGGTGAAGTCCATGTGTACAGTCGCCGCTTGTGTTGCTGGAAGAAGGTATTTGAGATGTATAGATCATTGGTCTTGCAGAATTCTATCAGTCTTTCTCCAGCTTCATTTCTGTTGCCAAGTCCATATTTTCCAACTAGTTTGCCTTCTTCTTTGTTGCCAACTTTTGTGTTCCAGTCACCCATGACTATCGGGATATCCTGTTTGCATGTTCTGTCAATTTCAGCTTGTACTTGTTCATAGAACTCTTCAATTTCATTCTCTTCTGCAGCTGTTGTTGGGGCATATACTTGAATTATAGTTGTGTTGATAGGCAATCCTCGTAGACGAATAGAGATTAAGCGTTCGCTGACTGCATTGTATTTCATTACAGTTCTTGCAAGTTTCTTCTTTATTATAAATGCAACACCATTTCTTCTTTGTTTTTCATTTCCAGCATAGTAGACCATGTGATCATCTGATGCAAAGTGCCCCATGCCAGTCCATTTCAGTTCGCTGACACCCAACAGATCAAGTTGTACACGTTCCATTTCATTCTTGACCACCTCCAACTTCCCTTGGTTCATGCTTCGTACGTTCCATGTTCCAATGTGTAAGACATCTTTACAGCTTCTGACTCTCATTTCATGCGCAGCAACATCAGCAGTCAGACTTCCCAAGGGCTTTGATCCAACCACATCATAAATGCTGGCTTTACTCTGAAAAGTCTTCAGCTCTTCCCCAGTAGATAGTTGAGTGCCTTCCGACCTGGGGGTCTCATCTTCCAGCACCATAGCACAATTTGTTTTGTTGTAACTATCCATTGGGTTTTCATGACAAGATACAGAAGTAGATTGCCGGGCCTTTCTTCCGTGCAGTTTAAGTTTGGTGTTGCTGCCGTTGTCACAAAAATGTGATCCTCCGCCGTCAACACTGTCCCATTCTGCTGCTGCCCAGATGGGTGGTTTGTCTTGGTCTGGCACCTCAGCTGAGACCTGTCCATCTTGGGAGACCCTGCCAGTAGTTAAACTACCGATAGTTTAGTTCTCAGCATCACTGATGCACGCAAGCCCTCACAGCACGACAAGCTGCAAACCAAGTGAGTGAATCATCTTTTACACTGTCAATTTTAACTGCATGCCCACACCCACGCACTTTTTGATTTGTTTGATGTGTAAACCGCTTTGATTTCAGGAGAAAGCAGTATATAAATCCTTCTAAATAAAATAAATAAATACATGCACATGGGTGCATTCTACCTGCAAGTGTTGCTGCTTTGTGAACCTATTTTATAACAACAGATGGGACCCTTGGAATGGAATAGCCACCTAGTGCTTTGAGGATCAAGGGTTCAATTCCCATTGGCAAGTCACTTTACCCTCCCCTGCCTCGGAAGAAAAGGCCTGACTACTCCCGTGATACAGTGACAAGAAAACCCAGAGGCAGCTGGGTCACTGGGAGTTAGCACTTTAAAAAATGGAGCCCTTTTACTAGAGTGCTCAAAATTACCATATAGTAAATTCAACAGCTCCACATTAACTGTTACTGGTGTGCGAAGCATCTCTCCATACAGGTAACACAGAGACAATACACTCACCGCATGTTACATACATGACAGATATTGCAGATCAATTAACACCACCCACTGAGGTGGCATCAGCAATCAGCATTACCTCATAACCTTGTGCACATATCATTCCGTGGCTATGTCTATCACACTTATCATATGGTAATTGTCAAATTTAATGAAACGTGTGCTTGCTCTGATTGCCTTTCTGCCCTTTGAGAAGAGCAGTGCTCTCCCAGACCACTCCAAAAAGATGATTTTTGTTGCTTTGCTGTGAGTTCTATCTGTCTGTCTCCACATATTTATTTATGTATTTGTCATTATTTGGTTTGCAGCTTGTCGTTGATCTGTTGGGTGTCAGCGAACTGAAATGGACTGGCATCAGGCACTTTGCATCAGATGATCACATGGTCTACTATGCTGGAAATGAAAGACAAAGAAGAAATGGTGTTGCATTTATAATAAAGAAGAAACTTGCAAGAACTGTAATGAAATACAATGCAGTCAGCGAACGCTTAATCTCTATTCGTCTACGAGGAATGCCTATCAACACAACTATAATGCAAGTATATGCCCCAACAACAGCTGCAGAAGAGAATGAAATTGATGAGTTCTATGAACAAGTACAAGCTGAAATTGACAGAACATGCAAACAGGATATCCTGATAGTCATGGGTGATTGGAACGCAAAGGTTGGCAACAAAGAAGAAGACAAAGTAGTTGGAAAATATGGACTTGGCAACAGAAATGAAGCTGGAGAAAGACTGATAGAATTCTGCAAGACCAACGATCTATTCATCTCGAACACCTTCTTCCAGCAACACAAGCGGCGACTGTACACATGGACTTCACCCAATGGATTGTATAAAAATCAAATTGACTACATCTGTGGAAGTCAACGATGGAAAAGCTCTATAACATCAACAAAGACAAAACCTGGAGCTGACTGTGGTACAGATCATCAACTACTAGTATGCAAACTGAAGCTAAAGCTGAAAAAGAGCAAACCACTCATGAATGCAGCAAAATATGACCTTGAGAATATACCACTGGAATTTAAAGACTGCCTGCAAAATCGATTTGCTGCTTTAGATACAAATGATAGAGTTCCAGAAGAGTTATGGAATGACATCAAGAAGGTTGTGTTGGAAGAAAGCGAGAAGTCTCTACAAAAGGTAAAAAAGAAAAAAACGGCCAAAATGGATGACGGAAGAAACTCTGAAAATTGCCCAGAAACGCAGAGAAGCTAAAGCCAGAGGAGAAAGAAAGACAATCACAGAACTCAACAGAGATTTCCAACGTGCAGCAAGACAGGACAAGGAAAAGTACTACAATGACGCATGCAAGGAAATAGAAGCAGAAACTATTAGAGGAAGAACAAGATCAGCTTTCCTAAAGCTACGAGAGTTAAAGAAAAAGTTCCAGCCTCGAATTGGAATGTTACAAGATGCTCAAGGTTCTATGTTGAATGATGCTGAGAAGATCAAGAAAAGATGGAAGGAATATACAGAGTTTTTATATGATAAAGATCAAGTGGACCAACGGCCGTTTCAACCTGTACCTTATGATCTGGAACCATTGGTGATGAAAGAAGAAGTTGAAGCAGCATTGAAAGCCTTATCAAAGAACAAAGCACCAGGCATTGATTGCATTCCCATAGAAGTATTACAGCAATCTGATGCAGCTGTTACCGTACTTACAAGGCTCTGCCAAAAAATATGGAAGACAGCATCATGGCCAACTGACTGGAAAAGATCTGTGTTTATACCAATACTGAAGAAAGGTGATCCAACTGACTGTGGAAATTATCGCACAATCGCTCTGATCCCACATGCCAGCAAGATTCTACTGAAGATTATTCAAAAGAGACTACAATCATACCTGGAACAAGAACTACCTGAAGTGGAAGCTGGGTTCAGAAAAGGGCGAGGAACGAGAGACATCATTGCGGAGATGGATCCTTGAAAAGACTAAAGAATACCAAAAGGATATCTATTTGTGCTTTATCGACTATAGCAAAGCTTTTGACTGTGTAAACCATGAGAAACTCTGGGCCACATTAAGAAGCATGGGTATACCTGTAGATTCGCGGAGGGGTCAGAGGTAGATCGCCATCCCCACTTGGCTCCATCTCTCCAGCAGCTCACCCCGTCGCTAGGAGTGAGCTCGTGCCGGCAGGACATCTGCCGAGGGCTTGCCGCCGTTGCTGATCCTTTGCCTGTCTTTTTTCCCTGCCTGCAGGAATCTTGCCTGTGGGTGTATTGGGGGCGCTTGTTGTTTTCATGCCAATAGTTTGTGGGTACCCCAGGGGGCCACCGCCCGCGCCCCGCAACGAGATACCACAGGCCCGGCGTCATACCTGGTCTCCTGCCTCTCAGAATCACCCATTCCTGCCCCCGCCCCAACACCCCTTAGAAGTGTGTTATATACCGGGCGATATCTATTTGCCCATGCTTTAGCTGAATACACTTACCGTATTAGTTGTGTCATGTGCTGGTCATTGGTCACTTTAAAGTTCGCTTTCATTAAACGTTTTCGGGCAGACACAACAAAGTGTCAAGAATTTGGTGATTTTGGCGGGCTTTTCCAATTTTGTTCTAACTTGCCTATGCCTTGCCTTCGAATTGGTTCAAACCACTGTGACTTTTGCTTGCCTCTGCAATTTTATTTCGCCTTGCCTTTGCGTTGATTCTACACTGTGTGCAGAATTTATTAAATCGCGTGTGGTGGTATTTGAACTTGTTTTGCGGTATTTGATCTTATCTGGTTTGCTGGACAGGTGTTTGAGTTTTTTTGATGATTGTTTGGTGGTATTTGATTATTGGTGCCAGTATGATGAATTCTTATTTTTACTTTTAGAACTGCATGTGTGGTTTTGGCTTCTCCAGTCCTTGTATTGCACATCATCCAGAGGTCTTCAGTTCCTCTTGATCTTTAATACTTTGGGACAGTGACAGTTTTGGACCAGATTCAGCGTTTATACTAACTTAGCAGATTTGGCCTTCTTACATCCAGCCACCCCAGTATAACGAAGATGAGTTCAAGGAGTACCCCAAGGATCCACCCTATCAGCCATGTTGTTCAACATATATCTCCGTCCGCTATGCTCAATCATACGCACCCACAACATCAACTTCCACATCTACGCAGACGACATAATGCTCTACGCACCGATTACAACTACCAACCCAAAAAACGACCAGCTAGCAGCCTGCTTCAACGACGTGGCCAACTGGCTACAGGAGAACAATCTATCCATCAGCATAAAGAAAACCGAAGCCCTTATAGTGACAAAAGAACCCGACTTCAAACCACCTACTCACCTCAACATGGGAACCACGAAAATCCAAATCCAGTCCCAAATAAGATATCTAGGCGTCATCATTGACCAAGCTCTCACCTTTAAACAACAAATCAACAAAACCGCTGGGACGATATTCCACAAAGCCAAAACTGTTCAACGCCTCCGACCCCTCCTAGAACCTCCTGACTTCAGGACAGTAATGCAAGCTGTGACACTCCCTCATCTGGATTTCTGCAACATAATCTATCATGGACTTCCTGCCTCACACACCAACCCCCTCCAAACTGCCTTAAATGCTACAGCAAGGATTATTCAGAATACAAAAAAACGGGATCACATCACCCCAATCCTAAGAGACCTCCACTTCCTTCCAATACAAGCAAGAATCAAGTACAAAGCTATTCTACTCATCCACAAAACTATCCACCAAACGCGGAACACATCACTCCACTCCCTACTGCCTCGCCCATCCCACAACAGATCAACCAGACATTCCTCCAATAACTCTGTCGTCGTCCCTCACAAAAGGACCAAATCCACACAACGGACCTGCAACAGAGCTTTCGAACTTTATGCTCCATCCCTCTGGAACTCTCTACCAAACCACATCAGGAACAACTCTGACATCACATCATTTAAGAAACAGCTTAAGACAATCCTATTCCGTGAACATCTCTGAACAGAAATACCACCCTATCCGCATGACCTAATACTTAGATTCAGCAGAAGTATACATGTCCATGTCTACCCAAATCATTAATTGTTGCCCCTTGGTGATGGCCCCACCCTGAAAAATTGCCCCCCCCCCCATGTTATATGTTACACCGCTTTGACCCGGTGAAAAGCGGGATATAAATGCAGTTAAATAAATAAATAAAATAAATAAATAAATGAGTGTTCCAAAGAAGAGCAAAACCTACCACTTTCATGATGAATGGGAATTGGACTACTTCTTCATCATGGTAAAAGACAAGTGTTGTTGTCTAATTTGTAACGCCCCAGTATCCTTGTCCAAAAAGGGTAATCTGGAATGTCATTATAAGGCTCTGCATAGCAATAAGTTTGATGCTGATTTTCCACCGAAAAGTGAAACTCGTAAACTGAAGCTCAAAGAACTTAAATCAAAATTGGCTACTCAGCAACAATTGATGGCGAAGCCAAGGTCACATTCTGTCAATGCAACCATAGCATCCTTCAAGGTCAGCAACCTGATTGCAAAGAAATGCAAACCTTTCACTGAAGGGGAATTTGTAAAAGATTGTTTTCTTGAAGCATCTGACAATCTTTTTGAAGGATTTAAAAATAAGAAAGAGATCATAACTGCTATTCAAGATGTACAATTGTCAAGAAACACCGTTGTGTGGCGAATAGAAAAGATGTGCGGAGACACAACTGAACAATTGTTGGAGGATGTTTCAAACTGTGTTGCTCTCTCACTCCAACTGGATGAATCTACAGACATGAGACATAGCCCAGTTACTAGTCTTTATCCAGATGTTTTTTGAAGACTTCAGTGTTAAAGAAGAACTACTTGGAATGATTTCTTTTAAAGGGAGAACTACCGGTCAGGAAATATTCAGTTCTTTCAATTCTTTTGTGACAAAGTGTAATCTTCCATTGCATAGACTTGTTTCCATCACTACTGATGGAGCAAGAGTAAATGACAGGTGAGGTTAACGGTTTCATAGCCCTCTGTAGACAGCATGACGACTTCCCAGATTTCCTTTCTTACCATTGCATCATTCACCAGCAAGTTTTGGCAAGCAAGAGACTCAATACAAAAATTGTCTTGGACATCACTTTCAAAATTGTAAATTCAGTTTGTGGAAGATCACTTCAAAGACGGCTTTTCAATCTTACTCTTGATGAAGGGGCAGCGGAAATCATTTTGCACACAGATGTAAGGTGGCTAAGTAGACACAAATTTCTGCAAAGATTTCGTGATTTAGTTTTTTGAAGGAGAGGGGAGATGAGGAGTGGTTATGTGATCTGGCATTTCTCGCTGACTTTACAGGCGAACTAAGTGATATGAACCTTGAACTACAAGGTAAAAAACAAATGCATTGGCGAGATTTTTTACATTTTTACATTTATTCAGGCTTGATATACCGCCCAAGACCGGAGTATCAGGGCGGTGTACAATAAAAGGCAGCCACAGAAAAATAAAGAGAGAAAGGAATGCCATTAGATAATAGGAAAGAATGAGTGAGAGATAGAGAGAAAAAAAAAAAAAGGACAGAGACTGGAGAGCTAGACACAGAAACGCAAGGGGAAAGGAAGAGTGGGGGGTAGCAGTCGAGTGGGACATGGCGGGCAGGAGTGTTGCATGATGGTTATAGTTCGGGGGAAGCTGGAAGATCAAATGCTTGAGAGAAAAGGTGAGTTTTGAGGAGAGCTTTAAATTGAGGGAAGGAGGGCTCAGTACGGAGGGTGTGAGGAAGAGAATTCCAGAGGGCGGGGGCTAAGAAGAAGAAGGCGGAATGACGGGTAAGTTCAAGGTGGGCCTGAGATGGGGAAGGAAGGAAGAGGCGATTGGTATGAGATGAACGGAGGAGACGGGGGGCAGGTTGATGAAAGATAAGATCAGAGAGATACCGAGGAATGCTAGTATAGAGAACCCTGTCAGTGATGATGAGATATTTATAGATGAGCCAAAATTTAATGGGGAGCCAGTGAAGGGAGAAGAGACAGGGTGTAATGTGATCAGAAGGGGAAGAAAAAGTGAGGAGACGGGCGGCAGTGTTTTGGAGGAGCTGAAGGCGACGGAGTTGACAGGAAGGGAGGCCAGCAAGGATGGAGTTACAGTAGTCCAGACGGGAAGTTACAAGGGAAAGAACTAGAGTGGTGAGGGATTGAGAGGAAAGAAAAGGCCGAAGAGAACGAATATGGCGCAGGTGAAAGTGACAAGTACGGACGAGGAAGGAGATATGAGGATGAAAGGAAAGGGAAGAGTTGAGGGTAACACCCAGATAGCGGAGGGAGGAGACGACGGGAATAGGGAGGGAGGACATCACAGGGGCTAAGCTGGGCGAAGGAGAAGAGAAAGAGAACCAAATAGCAGAGGATTTAGAAGGGTTAACACAAAGAAAATTTTCGGAAAACCAAGAGGCAACACGGGATAGAAAGGTCAGGGAAAGCAGAACTAGTGTGATGGACGAGGAGAATGTCATCAGCGTAAAAATAGAAAGAAACACCGGATTGCTGGATGAGAAGGGCTAGGGGAGCAAGAAAAATATTGAAAAGTAGGGGGGCAAGGATGGAACCCTGCGGGACACCACAGTGCAAAGAGGAAGGAGCAGAAGTAGAGGCACCAGAGCGAACTGAGAAGGAACGATGGGAGAGAAAAGAATGAAACCAGTGTAGTACGGTGCCGTGGATACCAGAATCGGACAAACGAGTGAGAAGGGTGCGGTGATCAATGACATCGAAGGCAGCGGAAAGATCTAAAGAAACAGCAATAGATAAGTCACCACAATCGTGAGAACGGTGAAGGTCACTGAGGAGGGCGAGGAGGACAGTCTCGGTGCTGTGACCAGATCTAAAACCAGATTGGCGAGGGTGAAGATAGAGGGTAGAATCGAGATGTGCTGAAAGTTGTGCAAAGACCAGTTTTTCAAGAACCTTAGAAAGGAAGGGGAGGTTAGAGACGGGGCGCCAATTGGCAGGTAAGCTAGGGTCAAGAGAGGGGTTTTTCAAGAGAGGGCGGACTAAGGCGTGCTTCCAGGAGGTGGGAAAGGTACCGGAGGAAAGACTAGTGTTGACCATAGCGAGGATGTACGGAAGAAGATGAAGAGAGGGATCAAGAAGCCAAGTGGACGGAAGAGGGTCAAGTGGACAGGTGGTTTTATGGGAAGAAGAGATTACCTGAAAAAGCTCAACGGAGGAGACGGGAGTGAAGGAGCACCAGGTATGAGAACAGACATTGGAGGGAGGGGGGGAAGGAATAGAAGAAGCAGAAGGAGAGGGAGGGGGGGAGAGGGGAGGGGGCAGAGAGAGAAGGAGGAACGAAGGGACTGAATTTTGTGTACGAAGAAGGAAGCAAGAGCTGTTGGACTGGGGGCAGTGGGGGGGGGAGCTCTGATGAAGAAAAGCAAGTTGACGGAGAGGACAGGAAGTGGAGAACCCGATATAGGCAGCGAGAAGAATTGGAAGAAGTAGTGATGAGATCTGAGAAATAGGCCTTCTTTGCCGTATTAATCATAGCGCGGTATGAGCGGTGGACGCAGCGGAAGGAAGTCAGGGCGGCAGGGGAGGGACGTTTGCGCCAGTAACGCTCAGCACGCCGAAGCTGGGCGCGCTGAAGGTAGAGACCGGAGTGATACCAGGGGTGATGGGGAGAAGAACGACAGGAAGTTGGGCGAAGGGGTGCAAGCATGTCAAGAGTGCTGGAGAGGACAGAAGACCAGGAATCAGCTTGACGGCTGACAGGGAGAGAAAAAAATTCAGAGGAGAAAAGAGAGTCGGCAGGAGGGAAGGTTTGCAAAGTAAGAGGAGTGATGCGGCGCTTAAGAGCCTTAAATGAGGTGGGGACATTGGAAGCAAGGGTTTGCACAGGAGGGAGGGTGAAGGAGAAGAACAGGCAGTAATGATCGGACCAGGGAAGAGGGGCAGAAGAGATAGCAGAGGGTACATAGGGGGAAGAGGAGGACGTAAGAATAAGGTCTAGTGTGGAGCCAGAGGAGTGAGTGGGACAAAGCACATGTTGGTGAAGGTCAAGGTCTGAAAAGAGTGAACTGAGGGCCTTGTCACGAGGACGGGACGGGGAGGAAAGGTGGGCGTTAAAGTCACCAAGGACAACCAAATGAGAAGTAAGTAAAGATGCCTCGGAAAGGGAGAGTAAAAGAGATTCCCAGAGGTCAGGGCGCATAGAGGGTGGGGCATAAAGAAGCAGAAAAAAAATAGGAACAGAAGTGTCAGAACGTAATAAGAGAGATGAAGAGTACAGTTTAATCCTACAAGAGCAAATCTGAGCTAATGATGACTGACCTTGCAAACAACACTTTTGATCATTTTCCTAATACGGAGGACCATCTCAGAAATCTGTTCTGTTATCCAGGAATTCGAAAATAGATTCTGTGACTTCCAAAAAATTGGAACAGTTGTGGAGTACTTGTCATACCCATTCAAAGTAGATGTTTGCATTAAAAAAACTGCAGCTGCTATCAGTAAAAATTACTCATTGAACAAGCCATCTCTCAAAAACGAAATATTAACCCTTAAAAATGACATTTTTCTCAAGATCCGTGCTGAACAAGAATCGTTTTGGAAGCTAGTACCTAGAGACAAATTTCCCAACTTGAGAAGATGCAGTGAAGCAGTACACTCCTTTTTGGTTCAACTTATTTGTGTGAATCTGCGTTTTCCCATCTGAAAATGACAGTGTACACAATGTTCCAACATGACAGATGAACATCTCCAGGATTCCCTGAGACTGGCCCTCACGCAATATTCACCCACCTTCGAAAAGTTGGTGGATGAAATGCAGGCTCAGATGTCTCCCTAATGAGCAACAGAGAAATATTAAAGATTGTGCAAGATCAGCCTGGATCAATACTCAACCTAAATTTAACACAAATTACTCAATAAAAGTTAAAGAAAGTTATTAAGACAGTTAAAGAAAGTTATTACTCAATAAAACTTTAAGAACAAATGTACTTTCCATTTCCCCTCGCAGTTCTTACTGGATCTTCATCTCTCTGTTTTGTTTTTGTTTAATTTGCTTAACAGCTGATCACATCCAAGTAAATGACAGAAGGTTCATTAAAAATGGGGGGGGGGGGAATCCTCCAACTTTACTGGGTTAAAATTTAATTTGAAACAAATTTGAAACTTAATTTTCATGGTGGTAGATCACCGGCACTTTTGGCCGGAAAAAGTAGATCATGACCTGTTCGAAGTTGGACATGCCTGCTGTAGAGTTTAAACTATCTTCCTCTCTCTGCTTTTACTCTACCTGAATGACCAACCCCTCCCCCCTGCTGAGGTATTGTGTTAAACCCATTTGTTGTCCTCCAGGTGTGCTTGCTCTGATTGCCTTTCTGCCCTTTGAGAAGAGCAGTGCTTTCCCAGACCTCTCCTAAAAGGTGATTTTTACTGCATTAGCTGCTTTGCTGTGAGTTCTATCTGCCTGTCTGTTTGTCTCCACATATTTATTTATGTCATTATTTGTGTGTTCCCTTACCTTACTGTTCCCTTTAATATGCACTTTGTTCAGCTCTTCTCAGCTGAATAACTTATACCCCACCCATCCCGTGACTGGCTGTCTTTTATAGTTGTTATCTGCTCATTATCTAATTTATGCACAGGTGAACCTAATCCCTTGATTCTCCTACCTTCCATATTCTCTGGCCTTTGTTCTCTCTACTCCTCTTCTATGGCTCCTCATCACATTTATTTATTATTTATTTATTTTATTGAACGGTTTTATATACCGCCTTTCAGAAAAATCAAAGCGGTTTACATAGAACAAAACTTGAACATTACATTGAAACTTATTCAAACAATTGAAATTACAGTGAACATTAAATTGTATATAATAAAAATGGTAATTTGAGGGTTACAATGCTGAGTAAATGCTGATTAGGTATATAGATAGTTTAAACATATATACAGATTTAAATATTTACAAATTTCAAAAATCTTCCTCTTCTTCATACTCCCTGTTTCCCTCTTACCAGCACCTTCACACCTCCCCTCCTTATCTCCCCTTTACTGCCCCCTCCCCTCCTTATCCCTTTACTGTCCCCTCCCCTCCTTATCCCTTTACTGTCACCTCCCCTCCTTATCTCCCCTTTACTGTCCTCACATCCCCCTCCATTCTGTCTTCTACCCTATCATCAGCTCTTGAGCTTCATCACTTTCTCCCTCTCATTCAATCATCTCCTCTCTCTCTAAGGCAACCTCACCCTTGTTTCCTCCGTACTGTCTCCTCTCTACCCTGTACTCTGCTACTCTTTCTCCTCTCATCCGGAGATAACAACCCCAATCCTGGCCCCCCTAGACTTCTGTCTCACTCCGATAAGAGATCTTCACGCAACATGGCTAATCTTATCCATATCCCTCTCCTTTCCCCTTCCACTCTCCCTTTCTCATGTGCCTTGTGGAACGCGCACTCTGTCACTAATAAACTTGTTTTTACTCATGATCTCTTTATCTCTAATGCTCTACATCTTCTTGCTCTAACTGAGACATGGCCCCTCCCTGATGATACTGCATCGACTGCTGCTCTCTGCCACGGGGGGCTATCAGTTCTCCCACACGCCTCGTTCCACTGGCCATGGTGGTGGTGTTGGGCTTCTACTTTCTCCCTCTTGCCAATTCCAACCCCTCCGGCTGCCTCAGTCTCACTCCTTTCTCTCTTTTGAAGTCCACTCCATCTGCCTTTTCACTCCACTTCGTCTCCGGGTAGCTGTTATTTATCGACTTCCTGACAAGTCTACTTCTACCTTTCTCACTGACTTTGACTCGTGGCTTTACTTCTTTCTGGATTCCTCTTCCCCCACTCTTATTCTTGGGGATTTTAACATTCATGTCGATAACCCCTCTGATCCTTATGCTTTAAAGCTCCTCTCCCTTACCTCCTCATTTGACCTCCAACTTTGTTCCACTGCCCCCACTCACAAGCATGGCCACTGCTTGACCTAATATTTCTCTCTAGTTGCTTACCTTTGAACTTCTGTAGCTCAGTTCTTCCCTTATCTGACCATCACATATTAAGCTTTAAACTTTATCACTTGCTGCCTCAGCCTCATCCTATCTCCACCAACCTATTTAGAAATCTTCATGCTATTGATCCCTTGGCTCTCTCTACCACTATTTCTTCATCTCTTTCTTCCACTATGTCATCTAAGTCTGTTGACGAGGCAGTAACTTCTTATAATGCCGCACTCTCCTCGGCTCTGGATGCTCTCGCTCCGCCCATGCCACGTCCTGTGAGACGTTCTGTACCCCAGCCCTGGCTTTCATCCACTACCCGCTATCTACGTTCCTGTGCCGGTTCTGCTGAGCATGCTTGGCTCAAATCCCGCTCCCCTGCAGACTTTCTACACTTCAAATTAATGCTTGTCTCTTTCCAGTCAGCCATAGTTCTTGCCAAACAAGACTACTATGTCCATCTGACTAACTCTCTTGCCTCTGATCCTCGCCGACTCTTTACTACTCTCAGCTCTCTTCTCAAAGTGCCTCCGCCTCTGATCCCTCCCTCCCTTTCTGCCCAAACCCTAGCTGACTATTTCCATGACAAAATCCACAAAATCACCCTCCAATTCCCCACAAAGTCAGCTACTTCCTCTTCTCCTCCTCTTCACTCCCAACTCTCCCCCCCTACCTCTGCTACCCTCTCCTCCTTTCCTGTGATCTCTGAAGAGGAAATTGTACACCTTCTTTCTTCCTCCAAACTCACCACTTGCTCCTCTGATCCTATCCCCACCCATTTCCTAAGACATGATTGGAATATCAGAGACATGGTGGAAGGAGGACAACCAGTGGGACACTGTGATACCTGGGTACAAACTATATCGTAATGATAGAGCTGATCAAATTGGTGGAGAGATTGCACTCTATGTTAGAGAGGGCATTGAATCAGAAAGGATTAAAGTTTTGAAGGAAACAAAATTTGCTGTAGAATCTCTATGGATTGAAATTCCATGTAAAAAGGGGAAGGCGATGGCAGTGGGGGTGTACTATCGACCGCCTGGCCAGAATTAACAAATGGATGATGAAATGCTCAAAGAAATCAAGGAAGCTAGCAAACGTTACAGCGCAGTAATAATAATGGTATCGACTGGGTCAGTGTCACGGCAGGACATACTAGGGAGATAAATTTCCTAGATGAAATAAATGACTGCTTCTTGGAGCAGCTGGTTCATGAACCGACCAGAGGGGAAGCCATATTATACCTAGTCCTTAGTGGAACATCAGATATAGTGCAAGAGATAAGGGTGTTGGGGTCACTTGGCAATAGTGATCATAGCATGATAGCCTTTGATTTAATTAGTGGAGGAGGGATAGTAAGGAAATCCACAGTACTACCTTTTAACTTTCAAAAGGGAGACTATGATAAAATGAGGAAAATAGTTAAGAAAAAACTAAAAGGAGCAGTTGCAAAGGTTAAAGACTTACATCAAGCTTGGGTGTTGTTGAAAAATACTATCTTGGAAGCCCAGACCAGCTGAATTCCACGCTTTAAGAAAAATGGAAGGAAGTCCAAAAAACTGCCAGTATGGTTTAAAGGTGAGGTCAGAGAGGCTGTTGTTGCCAAAAAAGCATCGTTCAGGAAATGGACAAAAGAGCCAAACGACGAAACCTGGAAACAGCACAAGCACTGGCAAGTCAAATGCAAGGCATTGATAAGGCAGGCAAAGGGAGAATTTGAGAAGAAGCTTGCTTCAGAAGCAAAAGCATGAAATAAAGACTTTTTCAAGTACATTTGTAGCAAAAAACCTGTGAGAGAGTCAGTTGGTCCATTGGATGATAGAGGGGTTAAAGGGGCACTAAGAGGTGACAAGGCCATAGCGGAGAGACTGAATGAATTCTTTGCTTCGGTCTTTACTGAGGAAGATGTAGGGATGTTACCCATGACTGAAGTGGTATTTAAAGGTGCGGAAGAATTGAAGGAAATATTGATACATCGGGAAGATGTATTACAACTATTAGATAAACTGAAGAGTAGCAAATCACTTGGACCGGATGGTATACATCCAAGGGTGTTGAAAGAACTGAAATATGAGATTGCAGACTTGCTATTAGTAATCTGTGAACTATCATTAAAATCATTTCTAATACCTGAAGAATGGAGGATCGCCAACGTAACACCAATTTTTAAAAAAGGTTCCAGGGATGATCCAGGAAACTATAGACCGGTGAGCCTGAAATCAGTACTGGGAAAATGGTAGAAACCATCATAAAGAATAAAATTAGCATGTAGATAGTCATGGCCTAATGGGAGACAGCCAACATGGCTTTAGACAAGGAAGATCTTGTCTTACTAATCTGTTATGTCTTTTTTGAAGGTGTGAATAAACAGGTGGACAAAGGTGAATCGGTTGATATAGTATATCTGGACTTTCAGAAAGCCTTTGACAAGGTCCCTCATCAGAGACTTTTGGCAAAATTAAAGAGTCATGGGATAGGAGGCAGTGTACTACTGTAGATCAGGAACTGGTTAAAAGATAGAAAGCAGAGGGTAGGGCTAAATGGGCAATTTTCCCAAAGGAGAAAGGTGAATAGTGGTGTACCCCAGGGATCCGTGCTGGGTCCGCTGCTTTCTGACATATTCATAAATGACCTGGAAAGAAGAATAACGAGTGAGGTTATCAACTTTGCAGATGACACAAAACTATTTAAAGTTGTTAAAACCCAAGAGGACTGGAAAATTGCAAGAGGATCTTGATAAATTGGAAGACTGGGCATCAAAATGGCAGATGAAATTTAATGTGGACAAGTGCAAAGTTATGCACCTAGGGAAGAACAACCCAAACTATGGTTACACGATGCAAGGTTCCACATTAAGAAACACCACCCAGGAAAAAGATTAAGGCGTCATTGTGGATAACATGTTAAAACCCTCGGCCCAGTGTGCAGCGGCGGCCAAGAGAGCAAATAGAATGCTAGGTATCATAAGGAAAGGAATGGAAAATAAAACAAGAGATATTATAATGCCTCTATATCGTTCCATGGTGAGACCGCACCTTGAATATTGTGTGCAATTCTGGTCGCCGTATCTTAAAAAGGATATAGCGTTATTAGATAAGGTTCAGAGAAGAGCCACCAAAATGGTAAAGGGGATGGAAGGATACTCCTATGAAGAATGGGTAAAAAGGTTAGGGCTCTTTAACCTGGAAAAGAGACGGCTGAGGGGAGATATGATAGAAGTCTATAAATTAATGAACGGAGTGGAACGGGTAAACGTAGATCGATTGTTTACGTTATCAGAATATAGAAAGACTAGGGGACATGCAATGAAGCTACAGGGTAAACTATTTAAGACTAATAAAAGAAAATATTTTTTCATTCAACGTGTAATCAAACTCTGGAATTTGTTACCGGAGGATGTAGTAAAGGCTGCTAGTGTAGCTGGGTTTAAAAAAGGTTTGGAAAAGTTCCTGGAGGAAAAGTCCATAAACCATTATTAAGAAGGGACCCAGGATATCAATGCTTGACCCAGTACAAGCATTGTGGAACCTATGTCTTTTGGGGAAACGGCTAGGTACGTACGACCTAGATTGGCCACTGTTGGAAACAGGATACGATGGACCTTGGTCTGACCCAGTATGGCATATCTTATGTTCTTATGCCCCATCTCCTCCACCATTGTCCCTTCCATCTCTCATATTCGCAACCTATCGCTCTCCACTGCAACAGTCCCTGCAGACTTCAAACAAGCTGTGGTCACACCTCTCCTCAAGAAACCCTCACTTGATCCCACCTGTCCTTCTAATTAATCGACCCATCTCTTTCCTTCCCTTCATTTCTAAACTACTTGAATGTGCAGTTCACCGCCGCTGTCTCGACTTCCTCTCATGCCCTCCTGGATCCCTTACAGTCTGGCTTTCGTCCTTTACACTTTACTGAAACGGCTCTTGCCAAAGTCTCCAGTGACTTGTTCCTGGCAAAATCGAAGAGCCTTTACTCTGTCTTCATCCTTCTTGACCTCTCTGCTGCTTTTGACAATGTTGACCACAACCTTCTCCTTGCTACCCTGTCCTCGCTTGGTTTTAGGGGCTCTGTACTATCCTGGTTCTCCTCCTATCTCTCCTATTGCTCTTTCAGTGTGTGTTCTGGTGGCTCCTCTGCTACCCCACTCCCAGTGGGTATACCCCAAGGATCTGTCTTGGGTCTGCTTCTTTTCTCTCTCTATACCCAGTCCGTTGGTGCACTTATCTCTTCCCATGGCTTTCAGTACCATCTGTATGCCGATGACTCCCAGATCTACCTCTGTACGCCTGAAATCTCTCCGGCAATCCAGACCCAGATCTCTGCCTGCCTTTCTGGCATTGCTGCCTGGATGTCTCACCGCCGCTTGAAACTGAACATGGCCAAGACTGAACTTCTTATCTTTCCCCCTAAAACCTCCCCTCCTCTTTCCCCTTTCTCAATCTCTGTGGATAACTCTGTACTCCTTCCTGTTTCCTCAGCCTGCAATCTGGGGGTTGTCTTTGACGCCTCTCTCTCTTGCTCCACACATATCCATCTGATAGGTAAGACATGCCATTTCTTTCTCTATAACATCAGCAAAATCTGCCCTTTCCTTTCTGAACACACTACTATAACGCTTATCCACTCCTTAATCACCTCCCGTCTTGACTATTGTAACCTACTACTTGCTAGCCTCCCTCTGAATCATCTCTCTCCCCTTCAATCTGTTCAACAATCTGCTGCGCGTCTAACCTTCTGCCAGCCTCACCATGCCCATATTACTCCTCTTCTCAAGTCACTTCATTTGCTCCCTATCTGTTTCCACATCCAGTTCAAACTTCTCCTGCTGACCTATAAATGCATTCACTCTGTGGCTCCTCACTACCTTTCTTCTCTTATCTCTCCTTACAACCACCCTCGGGAACTCTGCTCTTCTAGCAAACTGCTTCTATCTGTGCCCTTCTCTTCTATTGCTAACTCCAGACTTCACTCCTTTCACCTTGCTGCGCCTTACGCCTAGAACAAACTACCTGTGTCTGTACGCCAGGCACCTTCCCTAGCCCTCTTCAAATCCAGGCTGAAAACTCACCTCTTCGCTGCTGCTTTTGGATCTTGACCCACCTGATCTCCTTTTTCTTTCCCCTTGCTTTATCCCTACCTACACCTTCTGTGTTTGTCTTGACTAGATTGTAAGCTCTGATGAGCAGGGACTGTCTCTTACCTGTCTGTGCAGCACTGCGTACGACTTGTAGCACTATATAAATGCTCAGTAGTAGTAGTAGTAAGTCTCTGCATTATTTAGCAATAATCACATTACATTAATACAATACTACATAAATTAATGGTTTTGAAATTGTGATGTCTGCATTTTCACTTGAGTGCTGTAAGAAATCAGGCCATGGCCTCACAAAGCACTTGCAGATATATCCTGTGTTGATATCTACATCTTCCTTTGGCCAGGTCTGCTAAACCCACCACGTTCAGAGGTACCTTAGTAGACTGGAACACCAGTATGTCCCTTGGTTTAGCAACACTGGAGGGGGCCTTTAGGAAGCCTTAGAAGAAATGTCCTCAATATTCATATATTTTCTAATGACTGCAGAGCATCTGTTGCTCATAGAGGATAGTGAGAGGAGCTGTTTCTTTTCATATCCTCTCACTATCCTCTATGAGCAACAGATGCTCTGCAGTCATTAGAAAAAACAGGTTACAACAGTGAGGCAGAAATAAGCAGCCAAAAAGATGATCCAAACCCCAGAGCTCAGCCCCATAGTACATACATCTCAGCTATAAAGACTTCAAAGGAACATCGGACAATTCTGTGACTAGGTCAAATGAGCCCTGCAAACCTTCCTCATGTCACCGGCTGTCATTACCTTCAGTTCCAGTCTTGTGGTATTTGCTTGGCACCGGTAAGTAGCCAGAAGGAAATTGCCATTTGGCTGTGAAGAAATGATAAAAAAAGAAAAAGGAAACAGTGACCATCAATACCATACAAAAGGCTTTTAAAACATGAGATGAATAAAAAAAACAAAGAAGAGAGAGAGAGAGAGAGAATATAGTTGCTAATACACAGAGAGAATGATTGTAGCACAAAGGCAGAGAAACTCAAAGGCCTAATCATAGCGTGCCCTTTGAGAAAGCCTTTAACTTTCCTTAACCTTTCTTTTTTCTCTCTTCTCCCCAACTCATGCAAATAATTGGCTGCAGCTATTTCTGGCTTCTCAAGCTGATGTGGATATAAGTTGTGAAAAAGGCGCTAAACAAATCTATCTGCTTTTCGGTTTCCTTTATACAAAAAAACAATTCTTTTCTTAGCAGGGTTCTAGCTTAGGGGCCTTTTCCCCAATTTTAATAACTGGAGAAAACTGTTTATAAAAAACTGCATATTTTAAGGAACATCCTGACAAATGGCACAGGTTTTATGTATTAAACCAGCATGGGAAACGGGATGTTTTTCTCTTTCTTCTTTTAAAAGGAATCTAACACACACTGTTATTTCTTAGAATTTTGCTGTGATCGAGTTTCAGAAAACTTGATTTTAGTGCCTCCTCGTATTAAGGGAGTATGGGGGGCAATTTTGAGAGCTTTTCCTATGGGTAAACAGGAAAAGCCCTACTAAAAACCACCCCTGTTTCTGCACAGTAAAGTACCTGTGTTGGTCGCACTCACATGGTGAAGGGAAGAAGTCAGGCTGAGGGAGGCAAAGTTTGCTTGGGACTTTCACTTTGATAGCACACGGGTTTTCTGTGCACACACTGGAGCGTGTCTTAAAGCAGATACATGTGTGCATGCAGAGAATGGTGGCCTGTTCCTGCAGCTCATTTTCAAATGTACTTCCCAGTCTTCAAGCACTGCAAGCCAAGTAACATCTGCCTCGATGAGGACAACTTTTTAACAACCCACCTGACTTGAGTGGCGAGCATGTGCATAGGTTATGGAGAGGTTGTTGTTATTGAGCCAAATGATCATGTCATTCACACACGCAGTTATAATTGAGAGGTAAGGGTTGTCTTTTTCGACTGGAGCGTATACCATGATATCATCAGCATATAATCTATACTGGATTTTGTGTTTTTTGATAATTTTGCATATTGGCTGTATGTAGATGTTAAATAACATTGCAGAGAGGGATGAACCTTGCGGACTCCTTGGTTTATGGGGAAGGGTTTTGATTTAGATGTTCGACATTTCACTTGTTGCTGTCGGTTTTGAAGATAGGATTTAAACCATGTTAGAGGGATGTTATGCAGGCCAATTTCTTGCAGACATCGGAGTAGGATGCTGTGGGAGACGGTGTCAAAGACGGAGGATATGTTCATGAAAATGAGGATAAAAGCCATTCTTGCGTTGTCTATTCCTCTTATAATGCTGTCGAATAGAGATAATAGCAGTGTCTCTGTGCTATGTTTGGATCTAAACCTGTGCTGATATTGGTCCCACCCACCCTGGGATAATTGTAGCTTTATAGGTACTTACACCTCTTAAAGGAAAGGAGGTGCCATATCCATTCTCAGGTGCAGCTATTTTTCCTCATCAGGCATACATTAAGGACCTGAGATTAATTAAACTTCAGGTGAACAAGGTACATTAAACGTATTGGGTATAGTTTTATTAATATAAGTATCCCCAGCAACCCTCAGTAAGTAAAGAACTCAAATATCTAAACACAACCTTAAAACGAAGTTGCACACAGCAGTCCAGCAGCGAGATGGGGGCTTCCCGGTCTTTTGCATTGAGTGTCACATGTATGATTTTCTCCCAGTTGGTGAGGGGTCTTACGTGTGCACTAGGTGCAATGAGCTCTTTGCTCTCAGGGAACGAGCCCGATCTCTGAAGGCTAGAGTAGCAGACTTGGAGGACATAAGGAAGACAGAGAGGTACACAGATGAGACCTACAGAGGTATAGTCCTGAAGCCCCACCTCCAGTCTGGCAGCATCCCTGTTGCCATGGAGGTCACGTGACTGCCGAGCATCACCCTGGTGTGGTAGGAAGTGATCCTGTAGCTAGGACCTATCCTCCAGGTGATGCAAAACCCTCTCGCACCAGAGACGTTTCTCTAGGGCCATGTGCCCAGGAGGGAAGGGTTAAGACAGCCGTTATAGTTGGTGATTCGATCATTAGGCATGTAGATAGCTGGGTGGCTGGTGGACGTGAGGATCGCCTGGTAACATGTCTGCCTGGTGTGAAGGTAGCGGACCTCACGCGCCACCTAGACAAGGTCTTAGATAGTGCTGGGGAGGAGTCTGCTGTCTTGGTACATGTCGGTACCAATGACATAGGAAAATGTGGTAGGGAGGTTCTGGAGGCTAAATTTAGGATTTTAGGTAGGAAGTTGAAATCCAGAACTTCCAGGGTAGCATTCTCCGAAATGTTTTCCGTTCCATGCGCAGGACCGAAAAGGCAGGCAGAGCTCCAGAGACTCAATGCGTGGATGAGACAATGGTGCAAGGATGAGAGTTTTGGATTTGTTAGGAACTGGGGAACATTCTGGGGAAAGGAGGGGCTCTTCCAAAGGGATGGGCTTCACCTTAACTGGGATGGAACCAGGCTGCTGGCATTAACCTTTAAAAAGGAGAGTGACCATTTTTTAAAATAGATAATAGGGGAGGGCTGACAGTCGCCCAAGAGCGCATGATTCGGAACAATGTATCCTTGAAAGATACTAGCAAAAGAATGAAGTTAGGACATATCAGTAGAGAGGTTCCAATAAAGACAAAAGTAGCCCAAATGCCCTTGAGTGCAGAGCAGACAGAGCTTAAAGATTCCAAATTACCCCTGCCTACCAATAGCAAGATTAATATGAATAAAATACAGTCTCTAAAATGCTTGTATGCAAATGATAGAAGTCTGAAAAATAAGATGGGAGAGTTAGAATATATAGCACTAAATGAGAGGTAAGATATGATTGGTATCTCAGAGACATGGTGGAAGGAGGACAACCAGTGAGACACTGTGATACCTGGATACAAACTATATCGTAATGACAGAGCTGATCAAATTGGTGGAGGGGTTGCGCTCTATGTTAGAGAGGGCATTGAGTCACAAAGGATAAAAGTTTTGCAGGAAACAAAATTTGCTGTAGAATCTCTATGGATTGAAATTCCATGTAAAAAGGGGAAGGCAATGGCAGTGGAGGTGTACTATCGACCGCCTGGCCAGAATTAACAAATGGATGATGAAATGCTCAAAGAAATCAGGGAAGCTAACAAAGGTTACAGCACAGTAATAATAATGGGTGATATCAATTACCCCAGTATTCACTGGGTCACTGTCACGGCAGGGCATACAAGGGAGATAAAGTTTCTAGATGAAATAAATGACTGCTTCTTGGAGCAGCTGGTTCATGAACCGACTAGAG
The DNA here is from genome assembly GCA_033557465.1 of Ichthyophis bannanicus. NCBI lineage: Eukaryota > Metazoa > Chordata > Amphibia > Gymnophiona > Ichthyophiidae > Ichthyophis > Ichthyophis bannanicus. The sequence goes on along the minus strand of CM066032.1, from coordinate 1,823,438,026 downwards.
GGAAAGACATTTTGGACCTAGTCCTTAGTGGAACACCAGATCTGCTGCAAGAGATAAGGGTGTTGGGGCCACTTTGCAATAGTGATCATAACATGATCGCATTTGATTTAATTAATGGAGGAGGGATGTTAAGGAAATCTACAGTGCTACCTTTTAACTTTCGAAAGGGAGACTATGATAAAATGAGGAAAATAGTTAAGAAAAAAATAAAAGGAGCAGTTGCAAAGGTCAGAGACTTACATCAAGTATGGGTGTTGCTCAAAAATACTATTTTGAAAGCAAGGCCACCTGTATTCCACGTTTTAAGAAAATGGAAGGAAGTCCAAAAAAAAAAAAGCATGGTTTAAAGGTGAGATCAGAGAGGCTGTTCTTGCAAAAAAGCATCTTTCAGGAAATGGAAAAAAGAGCCAAATGATGAAAACTGGAAACAGCACAAGCACTGGCAAGGCATTGATAAGGCAGGCAAAGAGAGAATTTAAGTTTACTGTAGAAGCAAAAATGCGTAATAAAGTCTTTTTCAAGTACATTCGTAGCAAAAAACCCATGAGTCAGAAGGACCATTAGATGACAGAGGGGTAAAAGGGGCACTAAGAGGGGACAAGGCCATAGCGGAGAAACTGAAAGAATTCTTTGCTTCAGTCTTTACTGAGGAAGATGTAGGGCTGATACCCATGACTGAAGTAGTATTTAAAGGTGATACTGCAGAAGGATTGAAAGAAATATTGATACACCGGGAAGATGTATTACAGCTATTTGATAAACTGAAAAGTAGCAAATCACCTGGACCGGATGATATACATCCAAGGGTGTTGAAAGAACTGAAATATGAAATTGCAGACCTGCTATTAGTAATCTGTGAACTATCATTAAAATCATCTGTAATACCTGAAGATTGGAGGATCGCCAATGTAACACCAATTTTTAAAAAGGGTTTCAGGGGTGATCCGGGAAACTACAGACTGGTGAGTCTGACGTCAGTATCAGGAAAAATGGCAGAAACCATCATAAAGAACAAAATTACTGAACATGAAGATAATCATGATTTAATGGGAGACAGCCAATATGGCTTTAGACAAGGAAGATCTTGTCTTACTAATCTTATGGTTTTTTGAAGGTGTAAATAAACAGGTAGACAAAGGTGAGTCGGTCAATATAGTGTATCTGGATTTTCAGAAAGCCTTTGACAAGGTCCCTCATCAGAGACTTTTGGCAAAACTAAAAAGTCATGGGATAGAAGGCAGTGTACTATTGTGGATTAGGAACTGGTTAAAAGATAGAAAGCAGAGGGTAGGGCTAAATGGCCAATTTTCCCAATGGAGAAAGGTGAATAGTGGAGTACCCCAGAGATCTGTGCTGGGTCCGCTGCTTTTTGACATATTCATAAATAACCTGGAAAAGGGAGGAGGTCACGTGATGCGTGAGTGAGCGCGGACGCTTCCCGCTCGCTCCGGGGCAGCCACACCAATTATTCTGCATTAAACTCTGCCAATAGCCTCCCCACTACTCCCCTTCTTTCCGGGAGGGTTTCTGAAGCTGCCTACTAACCGTGGTTGGAGTCGGTGATCCCCAGCCATGCCGCTGGCGCCGAAGCGAGAGCGCGAAAAGATCCTCAAAGCTGGGCCTTCCACGTCGGTGCCGACGCAGCCGGCCTCCCCGGGTGGTGAGAGTGTAGATTCGGCCCCGGCAGAGCTCGCTAAGGAAGTCGTTAAGCTTTTGGACCCGAAATTTGACATGCTCATGAAAAAGCTTGACAGCATGGAGGACTCGTTGGCAGATTTTGGGAAGCGAGTGGACGAATTAGAGCATCGGGTCACCAGTCTTGAGAGGGAAGTGGCCAAGCACGCGCAACTTTTGCAGGAGATGCAACAGAAGCTGGATGACCTAGAAAATCGATCGAGGCGAAATAATCTCCGAATCTTGGGGATAGGAGAGGAGAAGCCCGAGAAAGAACTGCTCCCCTTTTTGGAAACTTGGCTGCCGGAGGCTTTGGGCCTGGAAGGCCTACGAGGCTGTTTTAGAATTGAACGTGCACACCGGTTGGGAGCCCGTAAGGAGGATGATGCTCGACCATGTGTGGTCATATTGAAAGTTCTCAACTTCCAACATAAGGCTATAATTCTGCAGGCCTACAGGAAGCTGCCTGAGCTGTTGTTAAATAACCGCAAAATCTTGATGTTTCAAGATTACTCTGCGACGGTAGCGGCAAAGCGGAGGGAGTTTGCCCCAGTCTGCACTGAGCTTTTCCGTCGGAAGGCCCGCTTCACTTTAGCCTTTCCAGCCATACTGCGGGTCACCCTACAAGGGAAGGCGCACACTTTTGAGCACGTTGGGAAGGCAAAACAATTTCTGGCGACATTGCCTGCAGAGCAAGAACACAGCTGATCGATGGTCCAACAATCCATGCTGGCGGTGATGTCGTGGAGGGCCCAGATAGGGCCTACCCCTTGTGTTGGTGAGGACGGATTGATCCTACTTGGTGCGTCATGGAGACAGTAGACCTTGCTTCAAGGCCTTGGGGCAACGAGATCGAGTGGGTCTCTGGACATGCAGTTATGGTTCAATTAAGCTGTTTTGAATGTCTTTTGTCACTTTCTTCTTTCTTTGTTTTAGTGATACACTAAGATAAACTGCTGGATTGTGTGTTGGATGGTTTGGGTTGGCCGGGGGGGAGGGGAGTGGGGGGAGGACCGTGAGGGCTGCCCTGTGGCATTGCTATGACCGCAGCCTCAGTCGAGGATACTGAGGATAATGGCTGGTGATGGTTTTAAGGGGGATTGGGGAGGGGACGGGGAAGAGGACGGGGATAGGGGGTGGGGGGGGAATAGGAGGGCTAGGGGGGGAGTGGGGAGGGTAGTTGGGGGAGGGGCAGTTATGGGAGGTTTGTTTTTGCAGTGGCATGTACCTCCGGGCGGGTTGTGGTCTCTTTATGTCTGGGACATCTCCAACTCTAGAGTTTCGTTGAGATGGGGTGGGGTGGAGGCTGGGCTGCCCCACACCCAACTTCAGTTGTTTCATCTTAAGATTATATGCATCGAAAGAGTACATTATCCACCCTGACTTACATATTGTAACTTGGAATGTAGGTGGGATCACTATCCCTGTGAAACGCACTAAAATCATACAAGCTCTTAAGAGACAAAAGGCTCAGGTGGCTCTGTTGCAGGAGACACACCTGACAGCCAAGGAACACTCCAAGCTCCAACGAGACTGGGTGGGAACGGTTCTGTCCGCCCCCTCAGATACCCATAGAAAAGGTGTTGCAATCTTGATCCACAAGAGTCTAACCTGTGAGATCTTAAAGGTGGATGTGGACCCCAAAGGTAGATTCCTATTTGCCCATGTTAAGCTTCAGGGAGAAGAGTTATTTCTTGGGAATGTGTACTGTGACAAGGCAGAGCCCCAGAAACAGGAGAAAATGGGTTTAAATCACTTTCTGTCACCTCGGATGCTTGGAGAGGCAGGACAGGAAGGGGTTAAGTTTCCTGCTCACAAACTTTCTCTGCAGAGAAGAGCAGGGAAAGAACCACACCCTAGCTCTAGGCTAACCCAGAGACATAGCCAATCAGGGAGGTGGGAGGAGTCAGACCGGATTGGGCCACTCTGCACTCATAACCAGGAAGCAGCAGTTAGTAGGAAGGAGGGGCTCGAGGAGCAAGCACTGGAGCAGCAAGCCCTCGAGGAGCAAGGCCTGGAGAAGAGGAACTGGTTACAGAGCAGTGCAAGCAGAAAGGCTGAGCCCAGAGGAACTAAGGAGAGAACCAGGGAAGGGAGAGTTCCTGCAAGTGGTCCAGGAGGAGACACAGGCAGACCTCAGCTCCATGAGAGAGAAAACCTTGGAGGTGACCCAGAACTGGATTCAGAAGCCTGGAATACTGACTTGGAGTCAGGGGAGTTCCCCAGAGGCAGACGCTGCAAAAACCAGGTCAGAGCAAACTCTTCTAAGCCTTGTAAAGTAAATAGCTTTGAAAGAAGTCAGTCTATTGGAATTGACAATAGACTGCCTGCTAAAGGAGGCAGGGATAAATCAGGCCCTGAATATAAACCGGAAGTTAATAGAGGGAAGAGGGGCTATAGAAAAATCCCTGTTAGAAAGCTGCAAACATTTCCCTGCGAGAGACAGCGTGAGCTAAGCTCTAGTTCAGAAGAGCACACACCTGCTTGCCAGCAAGAAGCTAATTGGCAGCAACCGTGCAGAGAGCTAAGAGGAGCCTTTGAAGACCAGGCAGAGCTGAGGGATCTTACAAAGCAGCTACCTAAGAATTTGTATGCTAGAGTGAAGAACTATAAGTATTCCTACTTGATGATTGAGTGCTGAGAAGCCTTAAGCAAATGTTCTAGAACCTGCATGAGAGACAGCAGCGTTCTAGTGAATGGAATGAATCAAAGCTTCATGTGGTACAGCTGTGAATAGAAGGCAATATAGAAAAACTGCTCCTACACAAGAAGGCAGTCAGTAATAAGCCAGAGTTGTGGAGATTGCCATTTCTATGGGAAGCTGTTTGACACTAGAAAGAAGTACAACAGGAGAAAGATTCTTTATTACCAGTAGATACTGAGAAAGCAGTATTAGAAGATTGAAGCCCTGTTGTAGTAATGAAGCTGGAAGAATGATGAAAGCTTGTAAATATTTTATGTGTCCCTGAGAAGTATCAGGAGAAGCTGTATAAGCACTTGAACTTTTATTTGGTACAGAAGGTTACCATTATACTTCTGTGGCGGGGGAGTAAGTCCTGTACGGTGTCCTTTGCTATACTTTGTGCAAATACCTTATGCATGAATAAAGCATTACTTACTTTGGAAACCCAACCTTGGCTGTCGTCACTCACTCCACAACTACAGTAGGAAGGCTTCAGCACTAACAAGGACTCTTTTAAACTCACCCCACTGTGTGGCTCACATCCCCTTGGCCTGCTTACGCCACAGGCTAGGCGGTGCGTTGTCACAGTACGCTCCCCATAATTATGACCATGTTTTCTTTAAAACTCTTTTACATAAAGTTCTGGAGGCCCCGAAGATTCCAGTAATTTTAGCAGGAGATTATAATTGCCCTCATGATCCCCTTCTGGACCGCTCCCATTCATACACTGGGGGAAGCTGGAGTAAAAGGGGAGTTAGTTATCTCTGCGAGTTCGGAGCTCTGGTCGATGCCTGGAGGGTGCTGCATCTGAATAGCAGAGACTATACACATCTGTCGCGTGCCCACCAAACGTGGTCTAGAATTGATTATATCTTGGTGTCCCAACACTGGTTTGGGAAAGTGATTCGAGTGGAGATAGGACCAATTCTTGTGTCTGATCATGCTATGGTCAGCATGACGTGGCGCTGTGAGCGGACGGGAGCTCCCAAATGGTCTTTTCCTAGCCACCTTGCCAATAGGCCGGATTTTCGTGATTTTGTGGCCAAGCATTGGGATGACTATGTTCAGTATAATAAGGGAACGGTTGATTCGATGGCTACTTTTTGGGAGGCAGGTAAAGCCGTCCTCCGCGGGCATATTATTGCATATGTAGGGGCCGAGCGGAAACGAGTTAACGCGGAGGTGCTCCGATTAACCGGGGAGCTGCGGACAGCCAAGCTGGTGGCGCTCCGACGACAGAGTGGTGTGGCGGGTTATCTTGAACTCCAGAAGCAGCTGAATGACTTGCTGCAGGAGAGAGCCATCCAGTCTCAACAGTACTATCGTCATCAGTTCTTTCGTTATGGAGACAGATCTGGGAAGCTGTTGGCTCGATTGGTGAGAGATCAGGGTGGACCCCGAGGGGTGCTGGTAATTCGTGATGAGGAGGGGGGATGACATACTAGGGCTGAGGAGATCGCACGGGTGTTTCGCTCCTTCTATGAGAAGCTGTATGCCTCCGAGGAAGGGCCTGAGGCCTCCATGGAGGATTTCTTGGAGCATGTATCGCTCCCACGGCTTGGGACGGAGAAAATGGCTGTGTTAAACCGGGAGATTCAGGGGGAGGAACTCCAGAAGGCGATTCGAGCCGGGAAAGCGCACAAGACTCCCGGTCCTGACGGCTTCACTTATGAGGCGTACAAATTGTTAGAACGATCGGTAGTCCCTACGCTGGTGGCCTTATATGCTGAGGTAGCGGAGTCCGGTACTTTTCCGAGAGATATGAGAACGGCTCGAATAACTTTGATCCCGAAACAGGGCAAAAATCTTGAGGATCCCGCCTCTTATCGACCTATCTCGCTGATCAACGTGGACCAAAAGCTCTTTGCGTCGGTGCTAGCTGCCCGCCTTCAGTTGTTCTTGCCTGAGTTAGTGGGTCCCCACCAAGCCGGATTTGTTAAAGGTAGGGAAGCCTCTGTCAATATCAGCAAGGTGCTGCTGGGAATGGAGCAGACGTTACTTGCCCGGGACCCGTTACTTCTTGTCAGCCTAGATTCCGAGAAAGTTTTTGACAGGGTGTCGTGGACCTATATGTTTGCGGCTCTCCGGCGGTTTGGTTTTCAGAGGATGTTCTTGCAGGGGCTACGAGCGTTGTATACCGCTCCTCGAGCAGTGGTAGACGTCGGGGGGGGGGGGTGTGCTCCCAACCTTTTCTTCTACATCATGGCACGCGTCAGGGTTGTCCGCTCTCCCCTCTACTCTATGTGTTACAATTGGAACCTCTTCTGCTTTCTTTAATAGCATCCCAGCAGATAGCGGGTATAGAGTGGCGGGGTGGGAACATAAAGGTCAGCGCGTTTGCGGACGACCTCCTGCTGTGTCTGACCCGGCCCATGACGTCCCTACTAGAGGCTCTTAAGCTGATTGAGCATTTTAGCGGGTTCTCAGGACTTCGTATCAACTGCACAAAGTCTATGGTGCTTGATGTAGACAATCAGTCGCGAGGTTCCTGGCAGGGCGCATTCCCACTTAGCTGGGCGACGGAGCACATCCGTTATTTGGGCGTCCAAATTCCAGCCCGCTTGCAATCCCTTTATGCGATCAATGTACAGCCGCTTCTCAAGTCTACCATAGCACGGCTGCAGAAGTGGGGGGATCTACCCCTATCTCTGATGGGGCGGGTTGCACTCGTAAGGATGATAGAGTGGCCATGTTGGTTGTACTTATTACGGAACCTTCCCCTCTGGTTAACCAGGCGAGATCTGCGGGAGCTTCATGGGCACCTGGGTCGTTTTCTGTGGAGATCACGGCGGGCGCGTATAGCGTTAGAGATGCTCATGCGGCCGGTGGCCGAGGGGGGCCTAGGCCTGACCCCTCTACGGTCCTATAATCTTTGCTATGGAACACAGCGCTTGAGTGACATAGTGGTGGGGAATGTCGAGAGGATACCGCTCACCCTGACTGACCAATTCTCTGAGAAGTGGCACCGGGCCTATCTGCTTCACTGTGGAGGTGTGGCGCTCCCCCTGGCGTGGCGAATGTCCCCCTATTTGCGCACGCTATGAGTTGTCTGGAAATATCTCTGTCAGTCTAGAGGCCGACCTTGGCGAGCCACAGACTGCCTGCCTCTGAAAGGCAACGGGAATTTTGTACCGGGGAATGCGGGTGGGGTCAGCCAACTTTGGTCACGTGCGGGTATTGAATACCTTGGGCAACTGCGCATGGAAAATATGGATCAGCTAGACTCCTTCCAGGTTTTGTCGCAGAAGTACCGATTGCAGAAGGAGACCTTTTATTATTACTTACAGGTACGCCACTATGTGAGCAGTGTTCCGGGGGGAGCTGAATTGCTCTCACGTCAACATAGCCTTTGGCTATTACTGGAGCAATGCCAAGAGCATCTTACGGCTCGGCAGTTGAGAGAGCTCTTGATTCCTCCCGGAAACCTGAGGAGATTAATTCCGCTAGTAGAGAGATGGAACAGGGATGGTTTGGCGGATTTTACTGTAGAGTTGGCGGAGGCAGCCTTTCATAGAATTCGAGAGCTCTCCGAGGCGGTTCGTTACCGCGAGCTACAATTTAAGCTGCTGCGGCGAGCGTACATCTCGGAGGCTGGAGCGCGGAAGATGGGACTTCTGACGTCCGATGTGTGTGGTCTCTGTAAGAGGAATGTGGGCACCTTATCCCATCGATTTTGGTTTTGTCCCTTAATTCAAATCTTTTGGGGAGCAGTACGGTCCAAATTGTCACTCTGGGTGGGAGGGGAGGTGGACCTACACCCAATGTGGTGTTTATTTCATGTAGGTGGTGGGGGGTTTCAGGGAGCAGGCGCCCAGAATAGGCTGTGTGAGAAGAGCTTTCTAGTTGCTAAACATTGTATTTTGCGCCATTGGCTATCGGAAGGGGGTCCGGGGATCCTGGAGTGGGAACGACTGATGGGTGACCTCCATCTTATGGAGGGTAGAACGGCCCGACTCCTTGGGGGTAAAGCGTGGGCCCGCTTTCAAAACATTTGGGCACCCCTGTTGCGAGTCCAGAGTATAGATTCCATTAATGGACTTGAGTAACGGGGATTGTCCCTAAAGGAGGACTCTAATATGAGAGGGGGTGCCAGGCTGTTGAGAATTGAGAGATTGCTGGGTGGTACTGATGGTCTTTTAGATGGGCAGAGCAGGGGGTGGGTAGTTTAGTAGTAGGGGGGGGGTTCTGGGTCTGTTGTTGCTCTTGTCTCTGTTTAGGTTGGGCACGAAGGGAGTTACTCGACTATCCCCAGGTTATACCGGGTGAGACCTTGGATATGGCCGCGTTTTGTTCCGGCGACCAAGATCCCGGGTTATCTGGGCTGGTTATTTTGCTATTTCCTTTGTTTTGATTGTATGTTGTATGTACTTCTATGCCGTTGCTGAAATCAGATTTTTTTTGATGAGTGTTGTTATTGCTGGGCATTTGTTGGCCCGCCGGATTGTATGCTAATTGTAAGTTTTTGTGAAACCAATAAAAATGACTTTACTTAAAATAACCTGGAAAAGGGAATAATGAGTGAGGTTATCATATTTGCATATTTGCAGACGACACAAAACTATTTAAAGTTGTTAAAACTCATGAGGATTGTGTAAAATTGCAAGAGGATCTTGATAAACTGGAAGACTGGGCATCCAAATGGCAGATGAAATTTAATGTGGACAAATGCAAAGTTATGGATCTAGGAAAAAACAACTCAAACTATGGTTAGACGATGCAAGGTTGCACATTAGGAACCACCAATTAGGAAAAAGATTTAGGCGTCATCGTGGATAACATGTTAAAACCCTCCATCCAGTGTGCAGCGGTGGCCAAGAAAGCAAATAGAATACTAGGTATCATAAGGAAAGGAATGGAAAATAAAACAAAGGATATTATAATGCCTCTGTATCGTTCCATGGTGCAACCACACCTTGAATATTGTGTGCAATTCTGGTCGCCGTATCTTAAAAAGGATATAGCGTTATTAGAAAAGGTACAGAGAAGAGCCACCAAAATGGTAAAGGGGATGTAAGGACACCCCTATGAAGAGAATCTAAAAGGTTTAGGACACTTTAACCTGAAAAGAGACAGCTGAGGGGAGATATGATAGAGGTCTATAAATTAATGAATGGAGTGGAACGGGTAAATGTATATCGATTGTTTATGTCATGAGAATATAGAAAGACTAGGGGATACGCAATGAAGCTACAGGGTAACCTATTTAAGACTAATAAGAGAAAATATTTTTTCACTCTTCGTGTAATCAAACTCTGGAATTTGTTATCGGAGGATGTAGTAAAAGCTGTTTGTGTAGCTAGGTTTAAAAAAGGTTTGGACAAGTTCCTGGAGGAAAGGTACATAAACCATTATTTGACCCAATACAAGCTTTGTGGAACCTGTGTCTTTTGGGGAAACTACTAGGTACTTATGACCTAGATTGGCCACTGTTGGAAAAAGGATACTGGGCTTGATGGACCTTGGTCTGACCCAGTATGTTATATCTTATGTTCTTATCTGATCTTGAAGTTGTCTTTGAACTATTTTTTTCTATGACTTTAGCAATGAACAGTAAGCTGGGAGATTGGTCTGTATGCAGCTGGGTTATTTTTATTGAGGGACATGTCTTTGAGTTGGGGTTGAATGATTGCTTGTTTGAGAGATGTTGGCATGAATCCTTGGGTGAGTGACATTGTGGCTATTTTGTGAATTGAGTATTTAAACTGTTCCTTTGTTGTTTTTATCAAAGCCATGGGACAAGGGTCTGATGGTGAAGTAGTGGTGTTAAGTGAGGAGATATCTTCAATTTGCTGGGTGAATGGGATATTTTATTTTATTTAACATTTCTTATATACTGCCTTTCATGATATCAAGGTGGTTTACATTGAACAAACTGAAATTACATCGAACAGGGCATTATAACTTGGAGATAACTATTTTACAGGGAACATGGGCAATGGAGGGTTAAGTGGCTTGCCCAAGACCACAAGGAGCACCTGTGGGACTAGAAACCCAAGTCCTTCTGGCCCAAGGTTGCTGTCCTCTAGTGGGATTTGAGCTCCTGACCTTCTGGCTTGAGGTAACTCACCACAACCACTAGGCCACACCCCCCTATTGAATATTCCCCATAGTTCTCTGTGGACAAGGTTGTAGGCTGTGATAAGGAAGCTTATCATAGTTCAGGAAGAAATAATACAAGAGGTGAATTGGCTCTGAATAAGCAACCTGTGCTGGCTGGTAAAAGCACTAAAACAGAGTGTTTACCTAAAAGACTACCAGACCCAGAATGCACTGGTTTACAGAAAGCCTCTATGAGAGCTGACGTAGGGAAACGTGTGCCTAATCAGAGAAGCAATGATGTAATCCCTAATCACACATCTCCTAGGGCAGGGCTTAATTCAGAACACCTGCAGTGTGCTAGGGTGGAGCGGCCATCTAGGCACTTTAAAGCTAGAAGAAATTCATCATACCGACAGCAAGGTGAGCAAGGAGAGCCAAGACAGCAAGGACAGCAATGGGAGCTGGAGAAGGAGAGGCTGATCGTGAAGAGAAGGAAGAACAGCAAGATGTCCAGAAGGTCTAAGAAAGAAGCTCAAGGCACTACGTATGCTGGGAGAGATTCTTGGGGCAAGCATTCTTCATTGGACTGGAAGAAGCCAGAGGCTTGGAGATATACAGCCAGGAACCCTCGGACAGCACCTTTAAAGGAGATGGCTGCATCTACAGAAAGAAGGAGCTCTAATACCTATTTAAGGAGGTATGGGAAAAGAGACCTAAAGTCCAGGAATTCTGACTGGAGAGCTGGGCACAGAAATTTTGCTACCTACTGGCCAAAATACCCAGAGAGGAAACCTAATGACGGCGTGATCTCAGGTATGAGCTCTGATCTGTTCCCTAGCTTTGCACAAGGAAGACAGCAGGGAAACAGTTTCTATCCTGGTAGAGATCAGTTAGAAAAATCCTCTGAGCCAGTGTTTGAAAGTGATCCTATGATATTTCAAGAGCAAGGGGAAATATCAAATGAGGAAGTTGAATGTATGGACTGTGCTCTTTCTAAACTGCTGTTCTAAAGTAATCCTCAGTTAAGGATCAAACACCAAAAGGAACTGTACTGATTTTTAGCTTCCCAGAAAAGTTTCTTTGAGAGTGGAGAGTGGACCAGCAATGGTTTGCAGCTGGCTAAGCACCTGTGATTAAAGCAAGGCACAAGTGCATGTGGGACTTTGGAAAAAGCTTCTTCTCTATGTGAAAGGAAGAAAGCTGTTTTTTTTTTTTTGATAAAGGGGTGAGCCGACAGAGAATGTCCTTCCACCAGGGAGTGGTGAGCTGCTAGAGCTGAGAGGTGGACCCGAACAGAATTGGACTTGAGTCCCTGATTGGACAAGTGGAGTAAATACTGAAGCACTACTGGTACTATACAGGAGAAAGGATCCTCTGTACGTAGCTGACACCACACAGAAAACCTTCTCCATTTGAGAGCATAGGTTTTCCTAGTGGACTGTTTCCTAGAGGCTAGGACAACCTCCTCAACTTCCTGAGGCAGGCCCCAGGGAGCCAAAACGACCCTTGCAGCCTCCAGGCCATCAAAATGGGAGCTTTGAGATTGGGATGCAGAAGGGAACCCTGATCCTGAGAGAGAAGGTCGGGTTGCAACCCCAGAGGCAGTGGGGGATCCACTGCCAGATGACGCAGAAGTGGAAACCAAGGTTGTCTCGGCCACCTGGGAGCCACCAGCAGGACCGAGGCCTTGTCCTGAAGAATCTTGAAAAGAGTTCGGGCCACCAAGGGCGTGGGAGGAAACGCATACAGGAGGCCCTGAGAGCAGGGAATCAGAAAAGCATCCGGTGCTATTCTCAAAGGATGCGGTTGCCTGGAACAAAACTTTGGCAGTTGTGTGTTCAGTGGACTGGCAAACAGATCTATCCAAGGGAGACCCCATTTCAGGAAGATCCTCTGAACTACCAAGGGATGCAGTTGCCACTCGTGGAACTGCAGAATCCTGCTCAACTTGTCGGCCAGGTAGTTCTCCTGGCCTGGAAGGTACACAGCCCTGAGGAGCATGCTGTGCTTTAGGGCAAATGACCAAATATCTTGAGCTTCCCGACAAAGGAGCCTGGACCAGTCCCGCCCTGTTTGTTCACATAAAACATGGCCACCTGGTTGTCTGTCTGAACGAGGACAGATTGATGAGCCAGGGCAGGAGAGAAAGCTTTGAGAGCTAGGCGAATAGCCCTGAGTTCCAGGAGATTGATCTGCTGTGCCCCCTCCCAAAGAGACCACAGGCCCTGGGTGCACTTGTCTAGACAATGAGCTCCCCAGCCCTGCAGGGAGGTGTCAGTGGTCAGTACCACCGTGTACCCAGGAATCTGAAAGGGCACTCCTTTTAGCAGATTGGGTGGGTGCAGCCACCAGCTGAGGGAGTTCAGAAAGTGTCTGGACAACCTTATCCTGTCCCTGAGGCTGCCTGTGGCCTGTGACCACTGAGTCCGAAGGCACCACTGTGCAGGCCTCATATGGAGTCTGGCATTGAGGGTCACATGTACTGTCGAAGCCATGTGGCCTAGAAGCCTCAGGCAGAGTCTGGCGGAGACCAGCGACCTGTAGAGAAACTGGTTTGCCAAGGCTATCAGTCGTTGTGCTCTGTCTTCTGGCAAGAAAGCCTTTGCCAGGAGAGAGTCCAGCCTTGCTCCTATGAACTCCAAATTCTGGGAGGGGAGCAAAGTGGACTTTGCAAAGTTTATGACAAACCCTAGGCTCTGAAGAAAAGCAATAGTTCTGAGGGTGGCTTGGCTGGCCTCCTGGCACGTCTGACCCCTGATGAGCCAGTCGTCCAGATAGGGGAAGACAAAGATTCCCTGATTCCTCAGGTAGGCCGCCACCACTGCCAGGTATTTGGTAAAGACCCTGGGAGCGGAGGTCAGGCCAAAAGGCAGTACTCTGTACTGATAATGGTTTCCTCCCACAATGAACCTGAGATACTTTCTGTGGTCTGGATGAATGAAGATGTGAGTGTACGCATCCTTTAGATCTAAGGAGCATAGCCAATCTCCCTGCTGGAGGTAGGGCAGAAGCATTCCAAGAGTAAGCATCTTGAACTTTTCTTTCTCTAGGAACTTGTTTAGGTTCCTGAGATCCAGAATAGGTCGAAGGCCACCGGTTCTTTTGGGTACCAGGAAATACCTGGAGTAGAACCCCCGACCTTGCAAGTGGGGAGGCACAGGTTCCACCGCCCTGTCCACCAACAGACCTTGAAGTTCCTGAAGGAGAAGGTCTGTGTGCAGGGAAGGCCTTGGAGGCTCCCCTGGAAAGTATGGTGGAGGCAGTTGGTGAAAATGTAGGGCATAGGCCCTGTGGACTATGTCCAACACCCAACTGTCCCCGGTGATGAGGGGCCACTGGTGGGCAAAGAGGGCGAGGCGACCTCCTGTGCAGGGTTGGGATAGCAGGGACGGAGAGGCTACGTTCAAGGAGTCAAAAACCCCCACCCTGCTGAGTGGGAGCAGGGGCCGGAGGCTTGGGGGTCCTCTGCCTAAGGGGCCCATTACCCTGCCCCTTGGCTTGCTGACCCTGGGGTGCAGCTTGGGCAGCCTGATACTGAGGGTACTGTTTGTAGGCAGTGCCCTTCCTCGGGTAAAAGGGCTTTTTACCCGAGCCCTTCTTCTTATGAGAAGGGGCAGAGGTCTTCCTAGACAGCCTTGTCCGTGTAAGGTGCTCTGTTTCGAGCTGGGCGGCCTTCTCGGTCATGGGCTTGCCAAAAAGGTTTTCACCTCGGCAAGGGACATCGACCAACTTGTCCTGAACCCATGGCTCGAGGTCCGATGACTGCAGCCATGCCTGGCGTCGAGCCGCGATGCCGGCTGCCGCAACTCGGCCCGAAGCTTTGAAGCCATCATAGGCGGCGCGGGACATGAACTTCGAGCAGTCCCGAATCCCCGAGGACAAGGAATTGAATCTCTGCAAGGGTTCCCCGGAGAGACCTGCAGAGAAACCGGCCAAGTCCTTGGCCAGATCCCGCAAGAACATGCCCATGTACATCTGGTAGGACTGGACACGGCAAGCAAGCATCGAGCCCTGGAAGCACTTTCTACCGACGTCATCGAGGTTCCGGGCCTCCCTGCCGGGGGGCACCGCAGAGTGCATCTTCTGACTCTTCAGACGATGCATGGCCGATTCCACAACCATGGAATGGTGTGGTAGCTGTGCCTTCTGAAAGCCAGGGCTCTTCCGGAGTCGATAGATCGAGTCGACTCGCTTGCTTAGAACCGGTGCCGAGGCCGGTGCCTCCCACATCCGGAAGATGAGCCGTTCCAGCATCGGAGGAACCGGGACAGTAAAGGCCTCCTTCGGAGGAGAGTCATACTGCAGGGCCTCGAGCTCTTCAGCTCGAGGCTCTTCCTCGGGGTCCGCCGGAATAGCCAAGGCAGTGGCCATATCCCGGACAAACTCCGAGAACCAAGTATCCTCCGGAGGGGATCTACTCCGGGGCTCAGACTGCGGTGAGTCCGACGGGACGCACCGAGTCTTGAACGTATCGGGGGACTCCTCATCCTCCGTCTCCCAGGCGGACTCGTCCGACGAGGAGTCGGGGTCCAACCCTGCGGGGCCCTGGAGCACCCGCCCCGATGCCGGAGGCACCGGCGTCGACGCCCTCGGTCCCGAACGGGAGGTCGAGGGAGACCGCAACCGAGGTCGACTTCGAGCCATGATGGACTCGAGTATCGGCTCGGTCTCCGGGGTCGACTTCGAAGTCGATGTCCCGGTGGTCGGGGCAGATGCGCCAGACAGGCTGGCCATCAGTGCCCGCTGCTGCTCCATGAAGGCAGACAATCTGCTCTCCAAGGCTGTCATCCTGAGACTCAGCTCGGGAGATGCGGCGCCGGGCCAGACGTCGGCTCCCTGGGAGGAGAGTCCTCGAGGGGGCTTATGTGTCCAGCAGACTCCGGCTCCACGTGAGGAACTTTGGCAGGCTTCTCTTGTTCCACGGGCCCGGGGTGACGGTCTGGGGTCTTAGACCTGGCCCTCGAGGAGCCAGGGACCTCCTCTGACGCCGCCCTTACGAGCCGCTTCTTCCTCTTGCATTCCCGGTCGGGGGACCCCCTGTCCGAGGAGCTTCGACGGCGCTCAGGATCCGAATCCCGAGATGTCGAGGCCTCAGATGAGGTCCGGGCCCGGCCGGAGGCTGAGTCCAAGAAAAGCCTTTCTTTCTGCTGCTGGCGACTTCGGAGTGCCTTGGAAGACATCTTCCCACATAGTCCACACGACTTAGAGTCGTGATCAGGACCGAGGCACCGAAGGCAGCAGTCGTGTGTGTCTGTGAGAGACATTAATTTCTTACACTGATCATACTTCTTGAAACTGCTGGAAGCCATCGGGGAAAAAAGAGTCACGGCAAGGTCAAAGGACCGGCCTTCCAGGGAAAAATCAAAAAAGGGCGCGAACGCCAGCCACGAAGGGCAAAAACCGAAAAAGAAGAATTGGGCTCGATACCGATGTACCGAACCCGGCGGGAGGGGAACCGGCATCAAACCGGGAAAAAAAATAGCGAGTATCGCCGAAAAAAATCAACTTTTATCCGGGATGACAGGACACATGTCCGGTGGGCTTCTCGGAAAAAAAGAGACTGAGATAAGATGGCACCTTTAGGCGGGAAGGGAACCGCGCATGCGTGCCTGCATTCCCAAAGGCTTTCATAGAAAGCTGGGGAAATGCTCCACTGGTGCTTCATCGGCGCCGATGACACCCATATGTGAGGACTGACTTCCTGCTTGGTCCTGGAGAATGGAGAATAAAACAAAGGATATTATAATGCTTCTGTATCATTTAATGGTGCAACCACACCTTGAATATTGTGTACAATTCTGGTCGCCATATCTTAAAAAGGATATAGCAGAATTAGAAAAGGTACAGAGAAGAGCCACCAAAATGGTAAAGGGAATGGAAGGATACCCCTACGAGGGGAGGCTAAAAAAGGTTAGGGCTCTTCAACCAGGAAAAGAGACGGCTGAGGGGAGATATGATAGAGGTCTATAAATTAATGAATGGATTGGAATGGATAAATGTAGATTGGTTGTTTACACCATCAAAAAGTAGAAAGACAAGGGGACATCCATTGAAGCTACAGTGTAACTCATATAAGACTAATAAGAAAAAATATTTTTTCACTCAACTGATGGGTACTTATGACCTAGATTGGTCACTGTTGGAAACAGGTTACTGGGCTTGATGGACCTTGGTCTGACCCAGTATGGCATATCTTATATTCTAAAGTGATGGTTGGTCAAATGAAAAAATCATTCAGGTCCATCCGACCACTTGACCAACCATCACAAGCAGTTCACCTGAAGCAGAGCCCCCTCTTCTAAGTTGTGCAAGGCTCGAAACACAGTCACTGCGTCGTATCCTCCATTGCCTCAGAAAAATCCAAGTTATCAATGTCCCTGTTTAATGTACCTTGCCAAGTTTAAGTTACAATGTAAACCGTATTGACTGAAATGATAAAGCAGTATTAAAAACCTGTTAAATAAAATTACTTAATAAATATATCTGTTGAAGCAGTTAAGATGGATTTGGACTGACCTTTTTACTTCTCAAGTTATACTCTTTAAAAAGCTAAGTGCTCCCTTATTGCTTATTTAATTTCCAATGATTAAAAGTACAGCTTCATTGTGAGAGGGTTTTTTACCCCCTTTATGAATGGTCCAACAAAAAGATGTTTTTCACTCTGCCTGGTCTTATGATGTTTGGGCTCATGTTTACTGACTAGCACTGCTTATGGGTCTCTTTTTTGATATTTAAAATCTAAAGCAAGTTTCTAAGCTTCAAGAGGCTGATGCAGAATGCTGGCGCTGAAGTCGCACACTATCAGCTATGTATGCCTCTGTGTGGCACGCCAATAGCACATGACTTTAGCGCCGGCATGCAGAAAAGGGCACATATGCAAATTAGCCACGCATTAAACTGTGGTGCAAATGTCAGCGTTAAACTGGGAGAGCAAGCAAAACACATGCGCACAGAAGTCGGCATAAGTTTGGCATGCTCTCCCAGAGAAACAGGATCATCTGAGGGGAAGTTTGACACTTCATCTCAGATGATCCAGGCACTGGGGAAAGCCCCCGATGCCATCAAAGCACTGTCGGAGGAGCCAGTGCCCTCGACACCGACCCCCCACAGAAACCAGATCCCTGGTGGCCCAGCATCCTGATCCCCCCACCCACCCGATAAAAACAATCCTGGTGGTCCAGGGGCTTCTATCCTCCCACCCACCCAATATAAAAAGGCCCACTGGCCTCAAAACCCCGCACCTCCCTCCCGGTACCTTTATGATGGAGCGGGAGCATTTTCTAACTTAAATCACAGTTTGATCCTGCCCGGTACATCCCAGGATGCACCATGTGGTGTCAGGTGCCGCCCTTTTTCAAGATGGCGGCACAGGAGTGGGAACGCATGGGCAATGCTCCCGCTCCATCGTAAAGGTATCGGGAGAGGGGGGTTCGGGGGTCAGCAGGGCTTTATTTTTATTGGGTGGATGGGGGGGTTCAGGGCCACTGGGCCACCAGGGATTTTTTAAAAGGGTGGATGGCGGATCAGGGCCACTGGGCCACAAGAGATTTGGTTTCTGTGGGGGGTCGGTGTTGGGGGCACTGGCCTCCCGACAGTATTCTGATGGCTTTGGGGGCTTTCCCCAATTCCTGGATCATGAGCGGAAGTTTGACACTTCACCTCAGATGATCGAGGCATCGGCGAAAGCTACCGATGCCATCAAAATACTGTTGGGGGCAACGCAAGACTTTTAAGCAACCTCAGACCAGGCATAGAGATATTGGCACTTTGGATGGTTATGTAATCCTCACGCGTTTCTCTGCATTCGGGCGCAGACAATATTAGCATGCCATTTAAATATGCACAGCTCATTCGCACATAAAGCATAGTTACTCACCTGTAACAGGTGATCTCCGGGAACAGCAGGAATTTAATCTTCACATATGGGTATCGTCGGTACCGACGGAGCCTGTGAGGGAACGCTCCCCAGCGTCCAATAGGAAAGCTTTTGGGAGCATCCCACAGCGCCTGCGTGCTGCCTTCCCGCATTGCCCAACTGTCCCTCTCCAGTTGTTTAAAGCTGAGACAAAAGAGAGAGGGAAAGAGAGAGAGATAGAAAGATACAACTCCTAGGGGAGGTGGGTGGGTTGTGAAGACTAAATTCCTGCTGTTCCCGGAGATTACCTGTTACAGTTGAGTAACTATGCTATATCCAGGAACAAGCAGGAATGTAGTCTTCACATATGGGGACTCCCTAGCTGCAGATGCCAGGGAGATGGCCCCAGAGTTGTGTGCCCTTGTGAAAGGGCTCCACTTCCCCCCATGGATCTCTGGCATCCTATCAGGGATGGTGGGTAGGAGTTGATTAAGTCTGGAACAGGTGTTGAAGAACAGCCTGACCAAACAAGGCATCCCGCCGGGAGTCCTTGTCCAAGCAGTAATGGGCTGTGAAGGTATGAACCGAGGCCCAGGTAGCTGCTCGACAGATGTCGTCGATAGACACAGAGTGAAGATGAGCCATTGAGGCTGCCATGGCTCTCACATTGTGAGCTGTGACATGGCCTTCAAGAGTGAGAGTAAGAACCTTACCAGTGTCCTTTTGGAGATTGGAAGTCCCAAATGACTAGGATCAAAAGCAACAAAGAGTTGAGAGGACTTTCTATGTTGCGGCCAAAGCTCTATTACAGTCCAAAGTATGAAGATTACTTTCTGCATTTGAGGCGTGAGGCCTTGGAAAGAATACAGGAAGGTAAACCGCTTGGTTTAAATGAAAAGGTGACACCACCTTTGGCATAAAGTGTGGATGAGTCCTAAGGACTACTTTATCATGATGGAACCTTGTATAAGGAGGATCAGCCACTAACGCTTGCAATTCACTGATGCGACGTGCTGATGTGATTGCAATGAGAAAGATAACCTTCCAGGAAAGGAATTTCAAAGAGGTAGTGGCTAATGGTTCAAAGGGCGGTTCAAAGTGAGCTGCCCAAGTACCAGATTTAAGTCCCATGCCACCGGTGGTGGCTTAATGGGAGGCTTCGTTAAAAGAAGGCCTCTCATAAATCTCGCTATGAAAGGATGAGAGGAAATAGGTTGTCCATTTAGAGGCTTGAAAGAAGCTGCAACAGCACTCAAATGGACTCTCACTGAATTGGTCTTAAGCCCTGCATTTGATAAATGAAGGAAGTACTCCAGTAATGATTCCAGAGGTATCGCAAAAGGGTTAAGACCCTTCTGCGAGCACCATATGGTAAACCTTTTCCACTTAAATGCATAAGAGCGT
Source organism: Ichthyophis bannanicus (assembly GCA_033557465.1). Classification (NCBI taxonomy): domain Eukaryota; kingdom Metazoa; phylum Chordata; class Amphibia; order Gymnophiona; family Ichthyophiidae; genus Ichthyophis; species Ichthyophis bannanicus. The sequence goes on along the minus strand of CM066032.1, from coordinate 1,823,418,371 downwards.
CTTGTGGAAGGTTTCCTGGAAGCATGAAGGATATCCTTTACCTGCTGGGAAAGGTTAAGAACGTGAAGTTCTAGGCTTTCAGCAACCAGGCCCTGAGATGCAGAGACTGGGGATTGGGATGTCACAGCATCTCGTCCTCTTGAGAAAGAAGATCTGGAGCAGATCCTAACTCCAGAGGCGGAGCTTGAGAGAGATGTAGGAGCAGAGGGTACCACATTTGCCGTGGCCAACGTGGAGCTATGAGGATCATATGACTTCTGCCTCCCTGAAGCTTGAACAGGGTTTTGGGAATTAGGGGAAAGGGTGGAAAGGCATACAGGAAGTCCTGACCCCAATGAAAGAGGAAAGCATCCCTGGCCTGACAATCTCGAGCCGAAATTCTGGAACAGAACCGGGGAAGTTGGGCATTCAGCGGACTTGCAAAGAGGTCTATGTCCGGGGTTCCCCAAATTTGAAAAATTTGGGCCACCTGGTCTGCATGGAGAGACCATTCGTGTGGAAGCAGAACTCGACTGAGTCTGTCTGCCCAAGAGTTTTGAATGCCTGGAAGATACACCGCAAGGAGATGAATCTGATGCTCTCTGGCGAGGGCCCATAGTCGCAAAGCTTTGTTGCACAGCAACAGAGAGCCTGTTCCGCCCTGCTTGTTCACATAGAACATGGCTACCTGATTGTCCATTTGAACTAGGACTGTCTTGTAGCTGAGCTGAGTGTGAAATACTCGAAGAGCAAGGAAGATTGCTCTGAGCTCCAGGAGGTTGATATGGAGATAGGCCTCCTGTGGAGTCCAGGTACCCTGGGTAGAGAGGCCGTGCAGGTGGGCTTCCCAACCCACCTGTGAAGCATCTGTTGTTAGAGTGGCTTGGGGTGGGGGTTGCTATAAAGGAGACCCCACCAGAAGGTTTTTGGGTGACTGCCACCACTGGAGGAACAAAATAAGGTGATCTGAGTTTACTATTTTGTCTGACAGGCAACCTGACGCCTGAGTCCACTGAGTGGATAAGGTCCACTGGGCTGCCCTCATATGGAGGCGAGCATAAGGAACCACATGCACGGTGGATGCCATGTGGCCTAGCAACTGTAACATTTCCTGAGCAGTGAGGTGAGGTTTTAGCACTGCTTGGGAAGCTAACTGCACAATGCGAAGGCAGCGGGGCTGTGGAAGGAAGGCCCTTGTTTGTCTGGTATCCAGAAGAGCTCCTATAAACTCTAGGGATTGAGTGGGAGCAAGGTTGGACTTTGGGAAGTTTATGACAAGTCCCAAATACTGAAGGATGTGCATTGTGCGAGACAAAGCAACCCTGGCCTCTGGCTCTGAAGGGGCTCGAATGAGCCAGTCGTCTAAGTAAGGGAAGACGAATATTCCCAGGGTGCGGAGAATGCTGCCACCACAGCCATGCATTTTGTGAACACCCTTGGTGCCGAAGCCAGGCCAAAAGAAAGAACCCTGTATTGGTAGTGCAGGAATCGAAGGAACTTTCGGTGAGTTGGATGGATGAGAACATGAGTGTACGCATCCTTGAGATCTAGAGAACAAAGCCAATCCTGACTCCGAAGGTATGGCAGCAGAGTTCCTAGAGAAATCATTTTGAACTTCTCTCTGAACAGGAATTTGTTCAATTCTCTGAGGCCTAGAATGGGTCTGTATCCTCCTGTTTCCTTGGAATAAGGAAATAGGGGGAGTAGAAACCTGTACCCCGTTGGGGAATGGGCACCTCTTCTATTGCTCCTTGAGCAAGGAGCATTGTGATTTCTTGACCTAACCGGTCGTTGGGAGAGGTCTGAGAATTGAACTGTCTTACTATTGTAGGAGGAGGCATGCTGAGGAAATGAAGCTTGTACCCCTCTCGTACAATAGACAGAGTCCAATTTTCTGCTGTTTTCTGACACCATCTGAGGGCAAAATGACATAACCTTCCTGGGATGGTGGAGCGTTCTGGGCTGTTCAGGGCCAGGAAGGCAAAGTTCTCTAGATAAGAGTCAAAGCCCCTATGGAGGCTGAATCTGCTGAGCCGGTTGAGGCTTAGCTGCTTTTGGCTTCCTTTGTTGCCTAAGTTGTTGCTGCTGTCCCTTTTGGGCAGACTGACCTGAATGATGCCCCCTGCTAGGTATAGGAGGGATAAAACCTCTTCTTCTTACTGAAGAATGGTTTCTTAGAGGATCTTTTCCTCGCAGGATAAGCTGTAGATTTGGATAATCTATCCAAAGTGATATTGTTAGCATCTATCTCATTAGCTTTTTCCTGCCAATTCTTGCCAAAGAGATTCTCTCCTGTGCAAGGTATATTCCCCAATTTGTCCTGTACCCAGATTTCTAAGTCAGATGCCTGGAGGTAATTCTACGTGCACCTATGGCAATAGCAGAGGTTCTGCTTATGCATTCAAAGCAATCAAAGCTGCACGATTCACAAACTTGGAAACATCCTGAGCATGTTTAACAAGAGTAAGATAATCTTGCCTTTTATCATCAGGAAGGAGAGGGCTCATAAGCTCTAAGTCTCCTGTGACTTCCTTAAGAAACACTCCCATATACAAGATATAGGAACTGATCCTAGCAGAAAGCATGTAAGCCTGGAAGGATTGACGTCCAAAGGCGTCAAGAGTACTACACTCGCGTCCTGGAGGATTAGATGCATGCCTTTTTGCACTCTTCATCCGTCTCATGGCTGATTCCACCACCATGGAATGGTGTGGTAATTGAGTCTTCTGAAACCCAGGACAAGGAGGAACTCGATACATGGTGTCGAGTCTTCGAGAATGAGGAGATGTGGTTAGAGGTGTTTCCCACATCCTTAACATAAGATCATGCAAGATCTCATGAATAGGTAAGGTAGCTGCCTCCTTGGGAGCTTTAGGGTACTGTAGGATTTCTAATTCCTTTGCCCTAGGCTCTTTTTCAGGAGCCACTGTGAGGGAAAGACCTCGGGCCACATCTCAGATAAAATCCTGAAAGGACATATCCCCTGGTGGAGACATCCTGTGCTGAGGAGAAAAGGAATCCTCTGGAAGAAGTACTCTGGTATCGGCAGAGCCTTTGGAGTCTTCAGACTCATCCGAGGATTCAAAGTATCTCCGATCCTGGTGATCGTGCAAGGCACGGTACCCATACCGATCAAAGTCGGTATCGGAGTGGTCCGGTACCGATTTGTCGATGCTGGATAGAGACGTATGACTCAGTCCCGGTAGAATACCTGCCGATGTCTATGCAGTCGGTGCCAGTACCGGTGACGGTACCGGCTGAATTGTCTGAAGCGGTTTCAGGGGCATCGAAGCCGTGAGAAGAGCCAACAGACTGCGTTCAATAGCCAAGAATCTCTGGTCTATCGACGCTGCCGATGCTTGGGTATCAGTGCCGGATAAAGCGGCCAGAACCCCAGAGCATGGCACCGGTAGTTCTGCTGAGGTTGAAGCCTCGAGAACATCCTGGAGCCCCGTTAGTGCTTTGGAAGCCAAAGCCTCCCGCCGGGGCAATTTTGCCGGTGAAAGTCCCTCAAGGGCAACGCCAGAGGCATCTCAATGTTTAAAAGGAGATCTACCCTTTGAGGACCGGCTAGATTTATGTTTAGTTACCTGAGATCTATGGGAGGAGGATGAAGCCCTGGAGGACATCGATGCCACGGAGGCTGCATCGGAGGGAAAAAGGGCGCTGAGCTTAGCAGCTTGGTTTTGCCAGCCCCTTTTTGACATCATTCCACAGGTAACACACTCTGAAATCGAGTGGTCAGGACCTAAACATTTGAGGCACCACTCATGGGTGTCGGTGACGGAGATGGTACTGCCACAATTAGAACACTTTTTTAAAACCCGAAGCGGGTTTTTGCATTTTGAGGGAAAACGTTGAGCCTAGTGCCCAAAATGGTGCGTGGCACCCGAGAAGAAAATTACTGGAGAAAGACGCCAGAAACAACGTTTTGTTTTGTTTTTTAGAAAAAAGAAAAGAAGAACCGGCGGTACCGGTATAGCGTCGAGGGAAGGCAGACCTGACCACAAAAAAGAAGTATAAGAAGGGAATTTTCTGCGGTGACAGGATGTGCGACCTGTCGGCTCCGCGGAAAACGAAGAACTGGAGAGGGACAGTTGGGAAAGGCGGGAAGGCAGCACACAGGCGCTGTGGGATGCTCCTAAAAGCTTTCCTATTGGACGCTGGGGAGCGTTCCCACGCAGGCTCCGTCAGTACCGACGATACCCATATGTGAAGACTGCATTCCTGCTTGTTCTTGGAGGTTTTAAATATTTTTTATTTTTATTTATTTATTTAACTATTTCTTTTATACCGCCCCTTCCAGAGATCAAGGGCGGTTTACATATAACAAGTTAACAGTCATGTACACAGTTTGTATACAGTTTACATAGAACATAGAACAATAGAAATCAACTATTTACATTAAACAGTAAATATAACATTTATAGGTAATAAAGCAAACATATTAAACTTTATACAAATGAATATTTACAGTGTGTGGTGTGTGTGGTGTGTGGGGCAGGAATTGGTGTAGGTGCTGGAATTTAGTTCCTTTTTTCGTTTTCGTCTTCAGGTGTGAGGGGGGGGGGAAAGTCTTGAGGTTACATTGTTGGGTTAGGGGATTAAGGGAGTTTGTGTATGTGTGACCATGTTTGTTGTGGAGCTGGCTTTGGGGGAATAGGGGATTTCGAAGTGTTCAGTGAACAGGTAGGTCTTTAATTCTTTTCTGAATTGGGTGAGGTCTCTTATGGTGCGAAGTTCAATAGGGAGGTCGTTCCAGAGTGTGGGGGCAGTGAATGAGAATGCTCTGGAGCTAGTGGAATTCTTAGTTTTACGAATGGCTTTTGGTGTGATGAGGGAGTGGGCTGCGTTCTGTCTGAGGGTCCTTGTCGATGTTGGAGATTGTAGTAATGTGGATAGGTGTGAAGGGGTTATGTCATTTATGAGTTTATAGGTTGTTAGGATAGTCTTATATGCTTGGAGTTACTGTGTGTGCTTGCTTGCGCTTTGTTGTTTACGTGTGCGTCAATCTCTTTTCTGCATTTGGTGTGTTGGAACTTGTGCGTATAAGTTGCATTATCTGCGCACAAAGGGCGCGTTAGTCTTTCTGCATCGGCCCGCTAATCTGTTAATTCAAAGCAGTGTACAATTTAGACATGAGAAATAGCACTTTATATAAAGCTAATGCACGGCCTCCCAAACTTTCATCTCATATGATGCCAAAATTCATGTGATCCCAGATGCCGATGAAAACAAGCAGATCTTCACTCACCTCCCTTTCCTCATTCACTTCCTCTTCCTCTCTCCGAGTTATACAAAGCAGCAGTCAGTGCACGCTAAGAGATCCAAGTACTGTGCACAGATTCTTAGTCTAGCAGGAGGAGAGGGCAAGGCCTGTGAATGTTTCCTGATTTACAGGCCCCATGCTGACTGCTGTTACTGGGCATAGGTTACAGTGCAGGTCGAGGAATCCTATTTCTGTGAGTCCGTGATGTGACCCTATGGGGTCCTGACCCACAGTTTGGGAACCACTACCCTAATTTATACTCCAAAGCGTTATGCTAGGGCAGAACAAGTAGCCAGTCTGGGTCATTGTAAATACCCTCCAGATCACTGTGGCTCACTCACACATTTCTTCCTGGCTGACTGGACCTCTCCTCCAGGTACTTGTCCAGAAGCATCCTGAGCTATTGCAAGCTGCTCTACATCACCACTGCTACTGATACCCCTCAGCTCACCTCAGTGTCACAGCCACTGAAACTCACAACTGCTGAATTTTTATCCACATCCAGAAGGTCAACCGGAACATCACTCTGTACAGAACACAAGGAACACAAGAACATTAACCCATTCTGTTCATAATTAATTGTTACTCTCTCTGTTAGACAAAAAGACCCACCAAAATCTACCCTCAGTATTACCCCTTTGCCCCATGAAGGAGGAGGCAATTTTCAAAAATACCTTCTCCACATTTAAACACCTTTTTACCCACAGCGAATCCCTTGAAAAATTGAGTTAACTACTGCTTAATTCTGTAAATGGTGGCCACATTTACACACATTTTAATGCACATTAATGGTACCCATTTAATAAAGTCAAATCTGTGTGAATTTTACTTTATAACTAGTGTAAGTGACTGCAGATGCAAATATTGCAGTAGTCACTTACACCAGTTCTAGAGCAGGTGTATTACTTACCAGATAATGTCCTTTCCATGAGTCCTGCTAGACCAGTCCAGACAAGTGGGTTGTATTACCCTACCAGCAGATGAGTGGCGACAGAGCCAATGAAGTGTTCAGGTTTCAAAGACATCACTCCCATGCCTCTATCAACCTAAGCCATTAGGGGCAATTCTGAACTCATACCAAAACATAGGGTAAGGAATGGCAAATCTCACAACCACAGGAAACTATGTACAGGAGTAAACTGAACAGAAGGCTTGTCAGAAGGCTATGAGCTTGCAGGGCCAACCACTCAAATCATAGCGGACCAAAAGGCACCATCATATTATAGCAGACCAATACATGTCACCTTCTATATAATCCTGTTAGACCCATCCAGACAAATGGGATGTACCAAAGCTATGCCACCACTGAGCTACTTCCCCTCCTCCCCCTCTTCACTCCCAACCCTTCCCCCTACCTCTGCTACCCTCTCTTCCTTTCCTGTGATCTCTGAAGAGGAAACTGCACACGTTCTTTCGTCCTCCAAACTCACCACCTGCTCCTCTGATCCTATCCCCACCTGTCTCCTAAGCCACATCTCCTCCACTGTTGTCCCTTCCATCTCTCATATTCTCAACATATTGCTCTCCACTGCAACAGTCCCTGCAGACTTCAAGCATGCTGTGGTCACACCTCTCCTCAAGAAACCTTCACTTGATCCCACCTATCCTTCTAATTATCAACCCATCTCTCTCCTTCCCTTCATTTCTAAACTACTTGAACGTGCGGTTCACTGCCGCTGCCTTGACTTCCTCTCCTCTCATGTCCTCCTGGATCCCTTACAATCTGGCTTTCGTCTTTTACACTCTACTGAAACAGCTCTTGCCAAAGTCTCCAGTGACTTGTTCCTGGCAAATTCAAAGGGCCTTTACTCTGTCCTCATCCTTCTTGACCTCTCTGCTGCTTTTGACACTGTTGACCACAACCTTCTCCTTGATACCCTGTCCTCACTTTTTTTTTTACATTCTCTTATATACTGTGCTATTCTGCATCAGTGCAGTTTACATTGAACAAACTGAAATTACATTGAACAGGGCATTATAACTTGGAGATAACTATTTTACAGGGAACATGGGCTATGGAGGGTTAAGTGGCTTGCCCAAGACCACAAGGAGCACCCCAGACTAGAAACCCCAGTCCTTCCAGCCCAAGGTTGCTGTCCTCTAGTGGGATTTGAACCCCTGACCTTCCAGCCTGAAGTACCTTGCCCCAACCACTAGGCCACTCCACAGCCCCTAAAACACTTGGTTTTAGGGGCTGTGTACTATCCTGGTTCTCCTCCAATCTCTCCCATCACTCTTTCAGTGTGTGTTCTGGTGGCTCCTCCTCCTCTGCTACCCCGCTCCCAGCTGGTGTACCCCAAGGATCTGTCTTGGGTCGACTCCTTTTCTCTCTATATACCCAGTCCCTTGGTGCGCTTATCTCTTCCTATGGCTTTCAGTACCATCTGTATGCTGATGAATCCCAGATCTACCTCTCAACACCTGAAATCTCTCCAGCAATCCAGACCCGGATCTCTGCCTGCCTTTCTGACATTATTGCCTGGATGTCTCACCGCGGCTTGAAACTGAACATGGCCAAGACTGAACATCTTATCTTTCCCCCTAAAACCTCCCCTCCTCTTCCTCCTTTCTCAGTCTCTGTGGATAACTCTGTACTCCTTCCTGTTTCCTCAGCCCGCAATTTAGGGGTTGTCTTTGATTCCTCTCTTTCTCTACACATATCCATCTGATAGCTAAGACCTGCCGTTTCTTTCTCTATAACATCAGCAAAATCCGTCCTTTCCTTTCTGAACACACTACTAAAATGCTTATCCACTCCTTAATCACATCCCATCTTGACTACTGTAACCTACTCCTTGCTGGTCTCCCTTTGACTCATCTCTCTCCCCTTCAATCTGTTCAACACTCTGCTGCGTGGCTAATCTTCTGCCAGCCTCGTCATGCCCATATTACTCCTCTTCTCAAGTCACTTCACTGGCTCCCTATCCGTTTCCGCATCCAGTTCAAACCTCTCCTGCTGACCTATAAATGCATTCACTCTGCGGCTCCTCACTGCCTTTCTTCTCTTATCTCTCCTTACAACCCCCCTCGGGAACTCCACTCTACTAGCAAACTGCTTCTATCTGTGTCCTTCTCTTCTACTGCTAACTCCAGACTTATTTCCTTTCACCATGCTGCGCCTTACACCTGGAACAAACTACCTGTTTCTGTACGCCAGGCACCTTCTCTAACCCTCTTCAAATCCAGGCTGAAAACTCACCTCTTTGCTGCTGCTTTTGGATCTTGACTCACCTGATCTCCTTTTTCTTTCCCCTTGCTTTATCCCTGCCTACACCTTCTGTGCTTGTCTTGACTAGATTGTAAGCTCTGATGAGCAAGGACTGTCTCTTACATGTCTGTGCAGCGCTGCGTACAACTTGTAGCGCTATACAAATGCTCAGTAGTAGTAGTAGCAGGAAGAAAAACACAACAACTCACAAACCTTTGAACCAAAGACTGTGTCCACCTCAGCGTGGACATCCAAGCAGCATTGCTTGATAAAAGTGGAAAGTGATGCCTACATTGCCACCTGGCAAATGTTTGAAGGGGCTACTGAGTTACACTATGCCCATGAGTATGCTTGAATATTGGATCTTGATAAATTGGAAGACTGGGCATCAAAATGGCAGATGAAATTTAATGTGGACAAGTGCAAAGTTATGCACCTAGGGAAGAACGACCCAAACTATGGTTACACGATGCAAGGTTCCACATTAGGAACCACCACCCAGGAAAAAGATTTAGGCGTCATTGTGGATAACATGTTAAAGCCCTCAGCCCAGTGTGCAGCGGCGGCCAAGAGAGCAAATAGAATGCTAGGTATCATAAGGAAAGGAATGGAAAATAAAACAAAAGATATTAAAATGCCTCTATATCGTTCCATGGTGAGACTGCACCTTGAATATAGTGTGCAATTCTGGTCGCCGTATCTTAAAAAGGATATAGCGTTATTAGAAAAGGTTCAGAGAAGAGCCACCAAAATGGTAAAGGGGATGGAAGGATACTCCTATGAAGAAAGGCTAAAAAGGTTAGGGTTCTTTAACCTGGAAAAGAGACGGCTGAGGGGAGATATGATAGAAGTCTATAAATTAATGAACGGAGTGGAACGGGTAAATGTAGATCGATTGTTTACGTTATCAGAATATAGAAAGACTAGGGGACATGCAATGAAGCTACAGGGTAAACTATTTAAGACTAATAAAAGAAAATATTTCTTCACTCAACGTGTAATCAAACTCTGGAATTTGTTACCGGAGGATGTAGTAAAGGCTGTTAGTGTAGCTGGGTTTAAAAAAGGTTTGGACAAGTTCCTGGAGGAAAGGTCCATAAACCATTATTAAGAAGGGACCCAGGATATCAATGCTTGACCCAGTACAAGTATTGCAGAACCTGTGTCTTTTGGGGAAACTGCTAGGTACGTATGACCTAGATTGGCCACTGTTGGAAACAGGATACTGGGCTTGATGGACCTTGGTCTGACCCAGTATGGCATATCTTATGTTCTTATGTTCTTGTGCTCAAGTAGAATGTGTGCGCAACCCTCCAGAACTGGCTGGTTCCACAACAGGCACAGCCTCCTGTATCCAGTGCCCCAATGTAGAGTTGTCGGCTGCATCACCCTTGAACGGCTCAGAAAACAGCACAAAAAATGTGATCCGACTTACAAAAGGAACTTAGCACCAGAGAATCACCCTCCGGACATCTAGAAGGTGAAGATCCTTCTCTTTCACCCAACACTGCTCTTTAGAAAGAGGACAGACAAACCACTTGATTCACATGAAAGGGAGATATCGCCTTAGGTAAAAAGGAAGGTGCAGGCCAAAGGATGACGGCCTCTTCTGAAAAAGAAAGGCATAGGTCCTGGCCAGACAGAGCTGGAAGCTCAGAAATGCATCTTGCCAAACAAATTGCGACCAAGAGAAAAAAAACAATCTTGAGATTCAATCCCTCAGAACAGCACACTTCAAAGGCTCAGAGGGCACCGATATCAGGGCCCTGAGCAGGGCCAGCCCAACTACTAGGCAAACTAAGCGGTTGCCCAGGGCAGCAGCCTCTGAAATGCAGCAAAAGCAGGCCATTCAAAGCTAAATAATAGATTTTGACAGTCAGAGGGGATGTAAAGCCTGAGTTTCGCCTAGAGCTCCAACACTTTGGACCAACTCTAGGCCGGCCCTGGCCCTGAGCACTAGACTTTCCGCATCCATTCAAACTTCTACTACGACTTATAAGTACTTTCATTCGGCTTCTCCTACCTACCTTTCCTCTCTTATCTCTCCCTACACCCCTCTTCAGGAATTCTGCTCTTCTGGCAGATCCCTTCTATCTGTGCCCTTCCCTTCTACTGCCAACTCCAGACTTCAGTCTTTCTATCTTGCTGCTCCTCCTTATGCCTGGTACAAACTACCTGAATCAGTACGGCAGGCTCCTTCTGTGATCCTGTTCAAATCTAGGCTAAAAACTCAATTCTTTGAGACTACTTTTGGATCCTGATCCCCCTGGTCTCCTGTTTACCTACTATGTGTTTCCTTACCATTCCCCTAAAAATATCCTAGTCTCCACTTGTGTTGTCTGACTTAAGAACATAAGATATGCCATACTGGGTCAGACCAAGGTCCATCAAGCCCAGTATCCTGTTTCCAGTATCCTGTGGCCAATCCAGGTCACAAATACCTAGCAGGTTCCCAAAAAGACACACAGGTTCCATAATGCATGTACTGGGGCAAGCAATGAATTTCCCAGATCCTATTTAATAATGGTTTATGGACCTTTCCTCCAGGAACTTGTCCAAACCTTTTTTAAACCCAGCTACACAACAATTGATCTATGTTTACCCGTTCCACTCCATTCATTAATTTATAGATCTCTATCATATCGCCCCTCAGTTGTCTCTTTTCCAGGTTGAACAGCCCTAACCTTTTAAGCCTCTCCTCATAAGGGAATCCTTCCATCCCCTCTACTATTTTGGTGGATTTTCTCTGTATCTTTTCTAATTCTGCCATATCCTTTTTAAGATACGGTGACCAGAATTGCACACAATATTCAAGGTACGGTTGCACCATGGAACGATACAGAGGTATTATAATATGCTTTGTTTTATTCTCCATTGATTAGACTATAAGTTCTTATGAGCAGGGGCTGTCTCTTAAAATGTCTCTGCCCCCCAGTCAAAATCGCGGACAGCAAAAGGAAGGATTTTCTTTATTAGTAAAAAATCCTAAAATGTCTCTGTACAGAGCTGCATATGCCTTGTAGCTCTATACAAATTAGTAGTAGCAGTAGTAGTAGGAGACAGAGATTATGTAAACCGCACTGATGCCGAATAGTGCGGTATATAAGAGACTGTAAATAAATAAATAAATAAACCAGGATAGAACAACTGATCGGGGGGTGGTGGGGCAAATGCTGAACCCCTTGAAGAAAACACGAAACATCTATGCTAAAGACATTCCAGCCATGGACCCCTGAAAAAAAGACAAAGCTGCTGCCTGCACTTTCAGGGAGTTAAGGGAAAGGCCCTTTTCCAGACCCTTCTACAGAAATGCCAACAGAGCCAGCACCCTTGTTACCTTAGGAATTAGATGTTGTGTGCCACACCAACCCTCAAAGAGCTACCAGATTTGCATGTATGCCAGGCTGGTATAACCCCTATGGACTTTGAACAGAGTGGAAACTGCCACAGGTGAATTGCCCTTACGTGACCGCCGACTCCTTTCAAGAGCCAAGCCATAAGTGGGAAGGGAGCTAGGTCATCCAGGACTATTGGCCCCTGATACAACTGGCCCCAAAATGGCAGCAGATGAAGAGGAGGTTCCTGCAGGAAACACAGCAGATCCCCAAACCATGCTCTCCTTGGCCAATCCAGCACCACCAGAACAAACCAGCCCAGATGGCGCTCTATGTGCCGAAGCACAAGCCCCATCAGAGAGGCCATGGAGGAAGCCCATACAGCAGACACTGCCTTAGCCAGGACTGAACCAGGGTGTCAATGCCCTGTTTTTCTCTGAGGTGACTGAAGAAATGGCACACTTTGACTGGATCAGGATGGCATAAATTCCATCACGGGGTAACCCAAAGGCGCAGAATCATCTGAAACACCTCCTGACTCAACTCCCACTGTCCAGGATAAAGAGAGTGATGACTGAGTAAGACCACTTCCATACTGACCATCCTGGCAATGTGCCATGCTGTGAGTACTCATAAACAATGTGCTGACACGCTCAATATCATCAATATGGAACCTCAATTTCATTTAAGGTTACATCGCATAGTTACTACACCATTAATTACTCATATCGTTAAAGGTCTCAGAACTCTTTAGCACTCATGTAACCTTAAATGAAATTGAGGTTCCATACTGATGAAATTGAGCGTGTCAGCACATTGTTTATGAGTACTCACAAGTAATCAATCAGAGAAAGACCACGGATAGTTGTTTCATCACAATAATGTGCCATGCTGAGCTGACAGAGCTAGGAGATTCTTTTCCATCTAGGTGAACCAAAGAGTCATCCTCGGGGCCACTCCAAAACACCTTGTGCCGCCTTGCTGATTAACATATGCTACTGCTATGGCACTGTCTGAGAACACTCGCACACCTTGCCCTTGACCACAGGCTGGAAGCACAAGAGGACCAGCCAGAAAGCCTTTGCTTCGAGATGGGTGATGGACCATACCACTTCCCTGTGGCTCTAACAGCCCTGGGCCCTTTGGTCTTGACAAGGGCTCCCCAGCCCATAAGACTGGTGTCCATGGCCAGAAGAATCCATAAGTGATCATCCAGAGGCATGCCCCTTTTCATATAACATGGCCATAGCCACCACCTCAAGCTGGCTCTCACTCCCAGCTGCAGCGGAAGCCTGCATTTGAACTCTAGAGAACCCGGGGACCACTGAATCAGGAAGGACTGCTGGAGCAGCCTCATATGAACACGCGACCATGGTACCAACTTGATCGCTGCTGCCATCAAGACCAGAAGCTATAGATAATTCCAGACTCTGGGAGCCAGTTGAGAACAAAACACTTCAAGTTGTTCCAACAATCTCTGCACTCTCTCCTCTAGCATGAAGTCTCTGCCCACATGAGCATCAAACCGTGCTCCCAGGAATTCCAGGGATTGGGAAGGCTCCAATTGACTCTTTTCCCAATTGATCACCAGCCAAGGCCATCCAGAAGAACACCACTTGGGCCAAAACCCGAGATGCCTCTGACACAGAAGGGGCTTAGATGAGCCAGTCATCCAAAAATGGGTGTACACATAGTCCTTGATTCAGAGGAGTGAGAATATGGCTACTCCAACATTTATTATTTATTTATTTATTTATTTATTGTACATTTGTATACCGCTACTTCCAGCGATCAGCAGCGGTTTGATTACAGATTGGAAATTGTCAATCATGACAGGAAACATGGAAAAAATAAACTTTAGTTATTCTTCAGAACAAGTTCAGGAAATATTAAAAGCTACCTCTTTGCTAGAGTTTAAAAAATTATAAAAGTATGTTGGTCAGTTGGACTGAGGTGTTCAACCTTGCTGGTCTCCTTCTAAATCATCTCTCTCCCCTTCAATCTGTTCAAATCTCAGCTGCATGACTTATCTTCTGCCAGTGTCGCTATGCTCATGTAACCTCTTTTCTCAAGTCACTTCACTGGCTCCCTATCAGTTTCCGCATCCAGTTCAAACTCTCCTACTGACCTACATGTGCATTCATTCCGCGGCTCCTCATTACCTTTCCTCTCTTATTTCCTCCTCGGGAACTCTGCTCCTCTGGCAGATCCCTTTTATTTGTGCCCTTCTTTGCCACTGCCAACTCCAGACTTTGTTCATTCCATCTTGCTGCCCCATACGCTGGAACAAACTACCTGTGTGCATCGGGCCCCTTCTCTAGCCCTGTTGAAATCCAGGATAAAAACCCACCTCTTTAAAGCCGCTTTTGGATACTGATGCTCCTCAGTCTTTTGTCCACTACTTATGTACTTATGAGACTGCCTCATCCTCCACCCAGCGGCAGCAGCAGCTCTCCCTCCTGGGATTGATCTACCCCAGCCAACAAGAATCGGCTGCCATCGGCAATCTGCCCAATTGGGGCAGCCGCAGCTACATTTGAAAAGGAGCGCCATTGGGCGCTTGAATCAGACTGCCTCATCCTCCACCCAGCGGCAGCAGCAGCTCTCCATCCCGGGATTGAGCTACCTCAGCCAACAGGAACCGGCCACCATCGGCGATCTGCCCAATTGGGGCAGCTGCTGCTACATTTGAAAAAGAGCGGCATCGGGCGCTTGAATCAGATGGCCTCATCCTCCACCCAGTGGCAGCAGCAGCTCTCCCTCCCGGGATTGAGCTACCCCAGCCAACAGGAACCGGCCGCCATCGGCGATCTGCCCAATCAGGGCAGCCGCTGCTACATTTGAAAAGGAGCGCCATCGGGCACGCCCGCACCTGGCGGGCCCGTGCCTGAGGGCCTCGCCAGAGGGCCCTTTGAGGTGGCCCTTAGGCGGGGTCCTAGCAGTCTAACGACGCCACTAGTGAACCACTTAAACCGCCTGTCTTCATCGTCTGATGCTGCTACCTTCAGCAGACCCTGTAGTCATCTGCCCGCCGGACTGACCCGAAGAGAAGAACAGTTAAACACCCCAGACTTAACTCCAGGTTACCAGCCAGAACGTTTGACCACACCGGCCAACTACAAGGTAATCATACCACCACAAATTAGAAGAAACCTGGCTCCAGCCGTAACTAAGACTGCCAGTAAAGGTTTATCCATTGTCCTGCAGAAATGATATGCTGACTACCATATACCAATCGCTTTCAAGTGATAGGGGATTTTAAAGTGTCTAGCATCCCCTATCTCGGTTATGCTATGTAAGGTATTAAGCTCTAAACCAATTTTTCTTTCTAATATACTATTGTAAGGGAGTGTTGATATAGCCTCTGTTACTGCCACACAAAGTAGTCTCTACTTTCCCATATTTGCCACTGTTTAAAAAGGAGCTATTGTCAGAGGTGGGTTTCGGCACTGACCAGTCTAACATGGCCATTTCCATCCTAACCCTCACCAGTGTTTACATACTTGTCAATACCATCCATGATACCCTGGCTCTCACTTCCAACCACAACCACATTCCCATTCTCCACAGCCTGAGAAAGAGATGCTACGGAATCGCCTGGCGCCCATCAACCAACACCTACCACGACCGGCACCCACACCTACTCTACATATCACTCCAACACCCCGAGAACCCCAAGGTGGTGCAGTCCCACGAGCCTCGCAACCTGAAATGTGCTCTCATAAACGCATGGTCGGTCCGCAAAAAATGGCCAGCCATCACCGACCTCTTAACACACCTTGATCTGGACATCCTATTGGTCACAGAATCCTGGCTGTCTGACTCAGACACAGTCCTCCTCAATCAACTTATCCCCCCCAACTTCTCAATCCACACCTGCCATAGAACTGGCCGGAGAGGAGGAGGGGCCTTCATCCTTGAAAAAACAGAGCTCCAATTTCAGCTGCTCACTTCCAACACCACTACGCACCTGGACACAATCACCATAACCAACAAGCACAGCACCATCAATCTCATATACAGGGCCCCAGTGTCCACCCCAGAAGACCTTTTCATCCATAATCGACCTTGCGTGCAACCCAAAAAATACACGCAAACCATACTGGGTGATGGGTGACTTTAACCTGCCAGCTCTCCAAACCACCCACGCAGACACCTTCCTTGAAGCACTAACAGAGCTGGGCTATGAACAGATTGTCAAGGCTCCTACCCACCAAAGAGGAAATACACTGGACCTTGTCTTCGTCCCACAGCCAGACATAAGCCAAGTATACAACTTCAACCTAGCCATCACCCCAGTCCCATGGTCCGACCACAGTCTAATCACATTCCAGATTCCCACACAGCGAGATCATACTTCACCCAGCGGGACAAGCAAGGCACCACTGACACACGCAGGTCGATTAAGGCTCTTTGACAAAGAAGAGTTCATCAAGAATGTACTGCCAAATCTTAATCTGCCGGCACCTAACCTGGATGAAATGCTAGCCAGGTGGGATAATAGCCTGATCTCCTTCGCACAGCTACCCTCCTCGGACAAACCACTTGATCTGGACAGGTCAGCAAGAAGGAGGAAATCAGCTTGCTGGTTCTCCACAGAGCTGCGGACTTTGCTACTTCTCCTCAGGAAACTAGAGAGAAAATGGTGTCACTCCCGATCCCCAGCTGACCAAACAGCTTACACATCCCACTTAAAACTACACCGGGAAGCAATCTCAGACAAAATGAAAACGCACCACTCTGAACTCCTGCAACGATCCCTAAACAAGCCGCGGGATCTCTTCAACATAGTGAAATCCTTAACGAAAGAACCAGCGCCTCCCCAACCAAACCTACTACAACCTCAAGAATACGCGGACTACCTACTGGCAAAGTCCAAGAAAGTCGACACAGCCACAAAACGCACACCTAGCCAAAACCCATACCATCTAACATTGCTCACCGTACTCACACCACCATCCGAGAGATGCATCCAGGACATCATTGCAGCCATCAACACTACAACTGCTGCAAACGACCCCTGTCCAGCATTCTGGATAAGATTGATGCACACAGAACTCAGCCCAATCCTAGCCAGGATCATGGGCCTATCCTTCTCAACAGGAACCTTCCCATCAACCCTCAAACAGACATCCATACGGCCCCTACTAAAAAACAACAAGCTAAACCTCCAGAAGACCGAATCATACCACCTGATCTCAAGTATCCCCCTGCTGGCTAAGATAATTGAGAAGGTCGTCCAAAGGCAGATTCAGCAGCACATCGATACCACTGCCCCCCTGGATCCATGTCAGCACGGTTTCAGAGAATCGCATGGAGTTGAGACGCTGCTCACACGCTAATCAATACCATAAGCAGAGGAATAGATAACATCAGAAACGGATATGGCCTTATCTTTCTGGACATCGCCGCTGCATTTGACTCAGTCAATCATGAGCAGCTCCTGACACGCCTCCATGAGAAGGGAATCCAGGGCCTAGCCTGGAGCTGGTGCAAGTCCTACCTAGCAGATAGATGGCAGTATGTAAGGATGGGACCTAAGACCTCCGAGCCTTTTCAACAAAGACAAGGGGTTCCCCAGGGCTCCTCACTTTCTGCTGTCCTGTTCAACATATATATGTAGCCAATTTGTGAAATCATCTGCTCCTTCAACATCTCCAGCCTGATTTATGCGGACGATGTCCTGCTACTTGCCCCATTCTCCATCAACCAACCTGACTTCTCAACATTAGTGAAATGCTTCAATGCAATCTCTGACTGGCTCCACGCACAGAGCTTCCGAATCAACTTCAACAAAACAAAGGTTCTTTTCATCACAAGAAACAAAAACTTCTCCCCTCCAGCTACCATAAAAGTTTGAGATGCAGAGCTTCCAAGTAAATCCACAGTACGCTACCTCGGTGTCATGCTAGACCAGCACCTCGACATGAAAGCGCACATAAACAACACCGTCAGAGCCATCTATCATAAGATCCGAACACTTCGACATCTCTGACCCATGTTGCAGCCTGACGACTTCCGAACAATCTTCCAAGCGCTGGTAACTCCCCACTTTGACTACGCCAACGCCATTCTACATGGTCTCTCCAAGAGCACACTAAACAAGACATTGCACACCAAGTCTCGCATATAGTAAACCTATCACTACAGCAAGGCATCATGCCCACACAACTTAAGAAATCTATAATAAGGCCGATTCTAAAATACAAAACACTCAACAAAGACGACCCAGCATCCTACCGCCCCATTTCCAGCATATCTTTCCTAGCAAAGATCATTGAAAAGGCAGTCCTACTACAACTGCAAGACCACCTGGATGACCATGAAACCCTAGATGAGCAGCAATACGGTTTCAGACAACATCATGGGGTTGAAACCCTTTTACTAGCACTGCTTAACAACCTCCTCAAAGGCCTAGAAGACAAAAAGAAAATGTTTATACTCATTTTCATTGACATCTCTGCCGCTTTTGATACAGTCCACCATGGAATCCTCTTAAACAGGATTGAATCAATAGGAATATTGGGAACCCCCCTAAAATGGTTCTCTTCATACATATCAAACAGAATGCAACAGGTGCAATTCAACGGCGAAAAAGCAGAGGCATTCCCACAAACTCAAGGCATACCTCAGGGCTCTGCTCTCTCCGCACTACTTTTCAACGTTTATATGCAACCCCTTTGTGAAATCTTCCAACAGCACAAAATCAACTACCACATTTATGCAGACGATATTATGCTGTACACACAACTTGATACCGATAACCCTAACTATATCCAGCTTGAAACATGCCTAAGCGAGATGATAACATGGTTACAGCAAAACAACATGGCGATCAACCATAAGAAAACTGAGGTGATGTATATCTCCAGAAAACCAAATTTTGACCCTCCTGCGACAATCACTCTGTGTAACAATACGTACAACACAAAGAACGAAATAAAATATCTGGGGGTAACATTTGATAGCGACCTAAAGATGGAAAAACACCTCTGCAAAACCAACAAGGCCGTTTTCCACAAACTTAGAGTCCTACAACCACTACGGAGCATCATTGAACCTCATGACTTCAGGTCTGTTGCTCAAGCACTCATTATGCCACATTTTGACTACTGCAACGCCATCTTACAGGGTCTACCAAAGAAAACCCTAAACATTCTACAAATGGCGCAAAATGTAGCAGCTAGGATTATCATGAGAAAAAACCTTGCTGAACACATTACACCTGTGTTGATCGAGCTGCACTGGCTCCCCATTGCAGCTCGGATAAAATATAAAACTCTAATAACTACATTCAAACTCATGCATAACATAGCACCATCCTTTCTCTCCACCCTAATCAGCACACAACCTCCAAACAGAAGCAGAAGAACCATCAACTCAAACATACTCCACGTTCCAGCCGATATCAGATCTGTCAAAGCCAGTACTAGCCACCGAGCATACTCATACACAGCCCCTACACTCTGGAACCAACTACCGACTGAGCTACGAGCTATCAAAGGCCTAATGGATTTCAGAAAAAAACTTAAGACACATCTATTCCAATGTCAGTACAATTTGAATTAAATCCCTGTGGTCTACAAGATGCCACCCAATAAAACAGGGTTGCAGTTATGTAAATATGTACATATGTAAATCATTGCTCCTCCCTTCAAAACCTATTTACTGTGTGATGTGCTTTCCCTTCAAATCAATGTATTTATACCTCAAAATCTTATGTCATGATTTGACAAATTCCACTATAAGCAAACCGCCACTGATCGCTGGAAGTAGCGGTATACAAATGTATGCTAAATAAAATAAATAAACCCGCTGCCCGCATCCTCACCGGAATCTCCAGAAGAGACCACATAACCCCCATCTTGAAGGACCTACACTGGCTACCGATCGACTGCCAGCTCACATACAAAGGACTTGAAGGACTTCAGAAAAAAGCTTAAGACTCACCTCTTCCAAACGCATTACAATGTAACCTAGGCATTGTATCCCACTACCAACTGTCCACCATGTTACGGAAAGTCACCCTGCCCTTGTAAGCCCGCTTTTAGAAACGCATTCAGTAAATATGTAAACTCTGTATCCTGTGTAAAGTATTCCCAGCAATTCTGTATCTTATGTAGAGTATTCCCAACAATCACATGTAATCTGTAATCTGTAAGCAAGTGTAATCTGTAACCCAAAGTTTGCTGTGTTCCTAACTAACTTTCTCTCCCAATCACAATGTATATTTTGCTAATTCCTGGCTTGTACAGCCACCCTTAATCATGTATAGAAACCACTGCTGATCGCTGGAAGCAGCGGGATACAAATGTACAATAAATAAATAAATAAAATAAATACAAAGTAATACTGCTGACCTTCAAAGCCATCCACAAGTTATCCTCCTCCTCCCTCACAGACCTCCTCAACCCCACCCCCCATAACAGACCAAGAAGGTTCTATGCTACCAACACACTTGTAATCCCCAAGGAATCAACAAAATGTTCTCAGGCAACAAGGAATAGAGCCTTCGCGTTCTATGCCCCAACATGCTGGAATAACCTTCCCCCCAACATCAGAGCGATCACGGACCTCACCCAATTCAGAACGGCCTTAAAGCACCATCTGTTTCTTCGACATTACTTACAGCCCAATGACACAACCCCATCTGCCACACCCCAGCCCACCCCGACAGCATCCCCAACACACCCTATTCAGTCCGAGACAACTAGGAGCTCTAAGCCAACCACCTGATAGGCCAACGAACTGATAACAAACGTAAATAAAGTAAGACTGTAAATAACTGTAAACGTATGACAAGCTTTGTACATAGTTATGAGTCCCAGCCTTACCGTTGAACACTGTAGGGACAAAGGGCTCATCCTGTATATAGTTGTCCCAGTTACAGTCCCAAGTTTTGTCTCCCATTCAATGTAAGTACAATGCAGGTCCTCCCTCATTGTACAAGGATAAGTTAATTGTAAACCGCACTGATTTTAAAGAGCGCGGTATAGAAAAGCTTTTAAATAAATAAAATGTGTATCTTACCATACTCTAGTCCCTAGTTTCACTATGGTGGTCATTCTGAGGAACGAATGGCAGGGTTGGATGTCCGGGTTGGTGGTATTAGTGCTCCCCTCATGTACAGAGCGGTGGTGCAGGGAGTGCTGAACATGGGCGGGGCAACGTGCCTGGAAGTACAGAGGCCATTTCAGGTCGGGCCTCTGTATGTCCCCCGGCGCAGAGATGGATGCCCACCTTATTTCTCCCCAATAGGGGAATAAGTGCCGGGCACAGCTGGGATCTTGCCCTCCAGCCCCCCCAAACCCATTGCACTTGCCACCCAATTCAGACAGAGATCCCAATGCTTATTGATGGACCAGCTGCATGCTGAAGCTCTCAGGAAACAGGTGGAGGAGCTCAGAGAAGAGGTGGCGAGGTTGTGGAGCATTCAAGATAGTGAGAAGTACATTGATGAGATGCCCATGTACAATTGGTATGCTTGAATATGGCATGTGAGCAGGGCCGGCCCGTCCATTGAGCAAGAATGTTCTTTGCACAGGGCCCCGCGTTTCAGGGGGCCCCGCGCAAAGAACATTCTGCTTTTTTTTTAAAATTATATTAAAAAAAAAAAAAGCTGGCTTTGGCTGCTGCCGCGGCCTCCGCGGCAAAATGGAGTGTCCCGCGGGGCCCCCTCTCCTCGCTGAGCCTCTCTGCAAGGGCTTTCAGATTCGCGAAGGGAGAGAGTCTCCCTCGCGTCTCTGTTAAGCCCGCAGGGGCTAATGGGAAATTTCCCATCTGCCCCTTTAGACGCGAGGGGGGGTGATGGGAAATTTCCGATTAGCCCCTGCGGGCTTAACAGAGACGCGAGGGAGACACTCTCCCTTCGCGAATCTGAAAGCCCTTGCAGAGAGGCTCAGCGAGGAGAGGGGGCCCCGCGGGACACTCCATTCTGCCGCTGCCGCGGCGGCGGAAGCAGCAGCAGCCAGAGCCAGGTTTTTGTTTTAATTTTAAATTTGCCATAAGCCGATATGGGGGGGGGGGGTGGTGTTAAGACTGGTGCTGGGCTGGGCTGGGCTGGGCTGGGCTGGGCTGGGCTGGGGGGGGTGTTTGGGCTGGGCTGGGCTGGGTTGGGGGGGGGTGTTTAGACTGGTGCTGGGCTGGGGGGGTGTTTAGACTGGTAATGGGCTGGGCTGGGGTGGGCTGGGGGGGTGTTTAGACTGGTAATGGGCTTCGGGGGGGTTAAGACTGGTAATGGGCTGCGGGGGGGGGGTTAAGACTGGTGCTGGGCTGGGCTGGGCTGGGGGGGGGGTTTAGACTGGTAATGGGCTGGGCTGGGGGTGTGTTTAGACTGGTAATGGGCTTCGGGGGGGGGGTTAAGACTGGTAATGGGCTGGGTTGGGCTGGGCTGGGGGGGTGTTTAGACTGGTAATGGGCTTCAGGGGGGGTTAAGACTGGTAATGGGCTGCGGGGGGGGGGTTAAGACTGGTAATGGGCTGGGGGGGGGCTAGGACAGATAATGGGCTGGGGGGCTAGGACTGGTAATGGGCTGTGAGCTGTTGGGGGGTTAGGACTGGTAATGGGCTATGGGGGGGGGATTAAGACTGGGAATGGGCTGTGGGATGATGGGGGCGGGCTGGAAATGGGGTGTTGGGGGGTTAGGACTGGTATTGGGCTGTGGGGGTGTTAAGACTGATAATGGGCTATGGGGGGGGCTAGGACAGGAAATGGGCTGATGGGGAGGGGTTAGGACTGGTAATGGGCTGTGAGCTGTTGGGGGAGTTAGGACTGGTAATGGGCTATGGGGGGGTTAAGACTGGTAATGGGCTAGGGGGGGTCTAGGACAGATAATGGGCCTGGGGGGCTAGGACTGGTAATGGGCTGTGAGCTTTTGGGGGGGTGAGGACTGGTAATGGGCTATGGGGGGGTGGTTAAGACTGGCAATGGGCTGTGGGCTGATGGGGGCTGTCTGGAAATGGGGTGATGGGGGGTTAGGACTGGTAATGGGCTGGGGGGTTAAGACTGGTAATGGGCTGTGGGCTGATGGGGGCTGTCTGGAAATGGGGTGATGGGGGGTTAGGACTGGTAATGGGCTATGGGGGGATTAGGACTGATAATGGGCTATGGGGGGGGGGGCTAGGACAGGACATGGGCTGATGGGGAGGAGTTAGGACTTGAGGTGGGCTGATGTGATTAGGACTGGTAATGGGCTGTGGGCTGATGGGGGGGGTTAGGACGAAATGGGCTGATGGGGTTAAGACTGGAAGTGGGCTGATGGGGGGTTAGGACTGGTAATGGGTTATAGGGGGGGCTTAAACTGAAAATGGGGTGATGGGGGGTTAGGACTGGAAGTGGGTTGATGGGGGGCTAGGACTGGTAATGGGTTGGGGGGTTGCTATGACTGGAAATGGGCTGAGTGGAAGGGGAGGCTTGAACTGCAAATAGCTGATGGGGAGGGAGCTTGGAATGGAAATGGGCTGTGAGGGAAGGGAGCTAGGACTGAAAATGGGCTGATGGAGCAGCTAGGATAGGACTGGAAATGGGCTGTTGGGGGGAGCTAAGATTGGAAATGGGCTGTGGTGGGGGCTTGAATTGAAATGGACTCATGGAGGGGCTAGAACTGGAAGTAGGCTCATGGGGGGGCTTGGAATGGAATTGGGCTGAGTGGAGGGGAGCTAGGATTTGACATGGGCTGATGGTGGGGCTAGGAAATGACTAGAAATGGGCTGATGGGGGGCTAGGATTGGAAATGAGCTGATGAAGGGACTCAGACTGAAAATGGATGGGGGAGCTAGGACCGGAAATGGGTTGATGGGGGGTAGGACTGGAAATGGGCTGATGCAGGGACTAGAAGGGAATGGATGCTGGGTGAGACTGGAACTAGAAGGGAGCTGATGCTGGGGGAGGATTAGAATGGGATGGGGCTGGGAGAGTAAAATGGAGAGGGGAAAAATATTTTGTGTGGGAGGGATGAAAAATCTACAATTGGCCGGTTATTGGGAGAGTAAGTGGGGATTGAGGATGGAGGGGTAAAATTTGTGTGGATGAAATAGGAATGAGGAAAGAGCAAAAGGAGAAAGATTAGTATGTTAAAGCAGATGTAGAGAGAGAGAGAATGGAAAAAAAAACTAGAAGAGAGAAGAAAGAACAAATGGACAGCAGACGATGGAGAGTTAGCAGAAAACATGAAGAAACCAGAAGAAAGTGGCTGGAGCAATTGCAACTGAAAAAAATGCACAAAAGGTAGAAAGATATCTCTTTATTTTGAATTTATTAACTGGAATATGAAAGCTCTGGGAAATGTGCATCATTAACGTCTGCGCTTTGTTTGGTACAAGAGGAAATTAATTTATAGTTTTATTTCTACAGTGTTGTACATTCCAAGTTTGGCTTTTGGGGTTCCCAGTTTAATTATTGCCTTCCTGTTTCTAAATTGTGATTCCTTGTTTGATGATGGTCTATGTTCTGCATGTGTAACTGAGCTGAGGTATTCTGTTTATGTAATTCCTATTTGACATTGCCACTTGTTCTCTTTCCCCAGTATTCTCTGAAATGTATTGGTTTAATATTTGCAGTGTTGCCTTTTGATAGGTAGGGTATGGTGCTTTGTGAGTCCTGGTAATGCTGTCAGGATACGGCGGGTTTGCTATGGGTTCTAAATGGGCAGCGTTTGTAGTAGTTCCTAATGTGCCTGGCGGTTGGCACTGGATTATAGTAATGTAGAAATCTTTTAGTCTTTCTTTATCCATGCCCTCATTAAGAGACATGTTTACTAAAAGTTAGTGTATGGTAACATTATGCAAATATTTATGCAAATAAGGCCACTTATGCAAATGAGGCCCCGCACCGAGTCTCCGCACATGGCCCCGCACCCCCCTTGGGCCGCCCCTGCATGTGAGCATGGACCCTTGGTAGTCCTTGTGTCCCAGGGCATCGAGGGCTCTCGACTCCCTGCCTGGCGGAACCGAAGAATGAGACTTTGGGCTCTTTTGCTTCCGCACAGCTGATTCCACTACCATGGAGGTGTGGGTAAGCTGAGTCTTCCTAAACCCGAGGCCACATTGGACCCTGTACATAGCGTCGAGGCGCTTACTCACAATGGGTACCAAGGTAGGTGTTTCCCATATGCGGAGAAGAAGCCTGGACAGAGAGGGGTGAACTAGAACAGTGAGAGACTTCCGAGGCGGGGACTCGAACTGCAGGATATTGAGTTCTTCGGCCTGGGTAGCCAGGTTAAGGGCCCGCACTATATCCCTCATGAACACCAAGAAGGAGGTGTCTTCGGGCAGCGAACACCGTTGAAAAGCAGGCAGGGATGGGTCCAAAGGGAGGTCCCAGTGGCGCAGATCTCCGGGGAGGTATCCCCATCTGACTCCCAACCTGAGAGATCCGAGGAGGAATCCGATTTGGGTTGGTTGCCCCGTCCGGAGGCCAAGGCCCGTTTAGAGCCAGAGGCCCTGGAGGATCTCACCCCCAAGGAACGTGAAGGCGAGCGAGACCGACGCTGAGGACCCTCACAAGGGCTGCAGCTCTCGGGGGTTTCCAGGGCGGGTTTTGACATCCCTCTTGAGGGAGTCTCGGTCTCTCAGCACGAACCAGCTGAGCTGGGTGTGAGCGCCTGCTGGGCAGCCAAGAATGCAGAAACACTGCCCTCCAGTGCCAGCATACAGGATTCCCATGTGGGCGCGGGGCCCTGCGACACCGACACCGGGGTCACCGGGTTGGGCGTCGAGGAGGAGAGGGAGTCCTCACCGGGACGGCCCTCAGGAGACCAGGCGCCATCGCCGAAGGCCTCTGTATCTGTACGAGGTACCTTTAGAGGCCGCTCCTTGTGCGACTCTCGGGAATGCCATAGGGGGCTGAGCAACCAAGCGTGGGAGCGCTTGTGCTTGGCTGGGGCCCCGAACAGTGACTTCAAGGTCTTCATTTTCTTACACCGCTCCCCCTCAGGGGATCCCTGGTCGGAGTGCTGCCTAGAGTGCGGGACCGAGGTGGGGGATCCCACCTGCAGAGAGACAATCGAGGGCGCCACCGGTGATTCCATGGCGGCCTTATGGAAAATGTCATCAGACTTCTGCTTATGACTCAGCAGGGCCTTGGAGGACATTTTCTTACAAAGCGAGCAGAGCTCCGGATCATGGACGGCTCCGAGACACCGCAGATAGCAGTCATGGGTGTCCGTAAGCGACATGT
The DNA here is from genome assembly GCA_033557465.1 of Ichthyophis bannanicus. Taxonomy (NCBI): domain Eukaryota; kingdom Metazoa; phylum Chordata; class Amphibia; order Gymnophiona; family Ichthyophiidae; genus Ichthyophis; species Ichthyophis bannanicus. The sequence continues at coordinate 1,823,392,405 of CM066032.1, read as the reverse complement.
TCTTGGAGCACTGTTGCATTTTTTTAAACCGGTGGCTATCGGAGCAAAAAGGGCCCCCATGAGGTTGAAGACCCATGCAGCCAGCAGTTGGGAAAATAGGGCGTGAAGCCCGCAAAAGGGAAAAATGTTACAAAAAACGTCCCCCTTGCTCGAAGAAAAGAAAGAGCAGGGGGAGGATGGGTAGAGGACCGGTGCAACTGGAAAAATAGCAGGCCAGAGGCCGAAAAAAGAGACACTTTTTCCAAGGGACGAGGACGTGTGTCCAAAGGGCTCCGCGGAAAAAGGGAGACTGAGCAAGATGGAACCCTTGGGCGGGAAGAGGACCACACATGCGTGGCAGCAATCCCAAAGGCTTTCTTTGGAAGCTGGAGAATTGCTCCACGCGGGCTCCGTCAGTGCCGACGTCACCCATATGTGAGGACTGACTTCCTGCTTGTTCCTGGAGAAATATTTCTTTATGGAAAGAGTGGTAGATCCGTGGAATAGTCTCCCAGTGGAAGTGGTAGAGATGAGGACAGTATCTGAATTCAAAAAGGCATGGAACAAACACAGAGAATCTCTAAAGGAAAAAGGTGGTTGATATGGAAGGGCAGACTAGATAGGCCATGTGGTCTTTTTCTCCCGTCATGTTTCTATGATCCAGACCGTGGCAGCCCCCGCTGAGTGTCGGGAAGCAGTGTGCTGGTGCTGCTCATGGTCCGGGCATTCTGCAACCCCAGCTGGATGTGCTAGTGCCATGGCGACGGGATGCCACTGCACCGGCACACCAGTTGGAGCATTGTGCAGCTTATACGGGCAGCCTCCTGGACGTCTCTCTCCACAGGATCGGGTGCACGCCAGGCCGTCTAAGTGCCCGATTCCACAATCGCGGGAATGTACAGTTCCTGCAGTTGCGGAATAGGATACAACTTAGGCCAGTCGATGTCTAAGGAGTCCTGACGGCCCGGCCGTGCACCTACTGGAATCAGCCTCCACGTGTTTTGTTTTGATTAGACTGTAAGCTCTAATGACCAGGGACTGTGTTTTACATCTATATCTACAGTGCTGCATATACCTTGTAGCACTATACAAATGATTTGTAGCAGTAGTAGCCATGTGTTGATTGTGCAAAGCATTTAATGCGAATGAAGAATCACAGAGAATAAAGTTTTGTGAAGCAACTGATGTGGAATGAATGAAGAACTATGGAGAAGCATGTGTTTTGATTTACCCACTGTGGTGGGAACTGTTGAAATGTATTTTAATTGAGGACTGTATATATATTTTGGAATTAGTAAACCCTTGAAGGAGCCAGTAGGCAAAACGAGGGGCTTAGGGCAGGTTGAAATATGACAATCCATTTGAGAAGTGGTGATGACTTCAGACAATGAATGCTTACTTGAATTTCAAAGGATCCACAGATAGTAAGTACTAGCCGTTGTGACTGCATTAAGATCGCTAAGCAGGAATGAATATGAATCATTTGGAAGATCAAATAATGGAACAAACTAAACCCTTTGAGTAACAGAAAGGTGAAACAAGATTGGTATAGGTTAGGAAACCATTTTTGGGATGAAGATTGCTTGTTGAAACTTTTGTCAAGATAACACTGTACCGTAATAGTCTTTCATATTGCTTAAAGAAGTATATTTAGTTTGTCGAGGAATAAGCAGTCTGTGAAATATCCAAAATTGAGAGAAAATATACAATCTTATAGTCATCTAAGCTTGTTTTTAAATTAATTGGAAAAATTATACATTATAAAAAGAAGAATTAATTTCAATGATATATAAAAAATCATGAATGAATTCCAAGGAGTTTTTTGACCTATGATCGATACAACTACAACCCCAAAATAACTCAAGGGTTGTGTGTTTTGAGGCTCTCTTTTCCTTGAAGAGAGAATTACTTTTTTAGAATTTTTTAGGATGATTAGATGTTCACTGCAGTGGTGATGATGTACTGAATTTTCAGCAGATACATAATTAACTGATATACCACAAAATAAATGGAATATCTTCCCTCGCCCCACTCAGTCAGGGGAACTGGCACCACTGCCTTCAGGCGCAGTAACTTGTCCAATGTAACCGGTGCGGTGGCTCTCTTGTTTGCCGAACCACATGGAGAGATGATAAATGCCTCTGGGATCGGCTGCTTACAATCTAAGACATAGCCACTTTGAATGGTGTCTAGCTCCCAAACCTTTATTATGTCCAATGGGAGGGAGTCCCTCTAGAGGGGATACCCTGGGCCCACAACACCCCCCCCCTCTCCAAAAGGACTGATTATGGGTCTGCTGCACGGAGCAGCAGGTACAACCCTAAACACCGGCATAGAGGGGGGTAACCTGCAAGAAGCTGCAGTTACAACCACTCTAGCCACCTTACTGGGCAGACTAGATGGACCATACTGGTCTTTATTTTTATAGTATGAAATACAGAAGAAAAGAACAAAGGCTTTCCAGGACAATAGCAATGGGAGTCCTGAGACTCCCGGAAGTCAGTCCAGCGTGCCCGCAATGAACCGACGAATGCCGGAGAGGGGAGCGGCCCTATACACCTCTTACAGTCTATCTTCTGAATGGTGATAACGCTTGGCCTCACCAAGACCTTCACTGATCTTTCCAAATCGGTCCCAAAAAGAGCTTCCCCTTAAGGCCAGTTGAGTTAGCTGGGCTTTGGAGGACATGTCCGCTGCCCAGTGGTAGAGCCAAATCCAACGCCGCATCACCATCGACAGGGCAATATATCTAGCCACCAAGCAGAGTAGAACATACATGACATCAGAAGGAAGGCAGTAGCCAAAAGAAGGATAGCATTATCCAGTGGGAGAGACTGAATCCACAGGAGCAGAGCTTGAGATCTCAGGCCTGCACACACTGCTAGATGAAGATTAGCAGCTGCTGCTGCAAACTGACTCTTCAGCAGAGAGTCCACATTTCTATCCAGAGTATCCCTTAAAACTGATTCACCTACCACTGGAATGGTGGCCTGCTTTGTGACCACCGTGACCTGTGCATCCTCCTTAGGCATGCTAGACCATGCGACACACTCCTCTTCTGGAAAAGCATACATCTTTTTATGCACCTTTAACCCCTTACGTGGGGAATCGGGAAGGTCCTATTCCGACCAGAACATATTCTTGATAACCCCCAGAAATGAGAAGCTGTTGTGAATTTCCACACCCCCTATAGGAGGGATGAACCTGTGGCCCCTGCTTCGTCGCTGGAGCATCAGCCAAATACAAGGTGGATGAAACTCGAGCAAGGGGTGCCCCCCAGGTCTTTTTCCAGAAGAGGCTGATAATGACAGCCTCCACATGATCTTCTGAAGGTGAAAGCACTTTTTCCGCATCAGAATCCTTAACCGAGACATCAGAACCAGCATCCAAGCCCAAGTCTTGGACAGACCCCAGCTGATGGCACTCAATCCAGGCTTCTACACTCTGCTCGTCCCTCACGTGACTGAGCTTGAGGGAATCTAGAGACTGCAGAGTCTGAGTTTCTCTGCCAAAAAGACCAAGCTTGCTGCAGAAAGGAAAGGAATTTAGGGAAGGACAACATGGATTCCAGGAACTCCCTTTCCTGAGTATGACCCCCAAACACAGGGGACACAGCTGTAGTCGAACCCTCCGAAAAAGGGAAGTGGCCAGAAGTGTGGTCACCAGAACGCAAGGCCAGGCTATTATTCTTACCCACAGCACCATCTGTCGCCTCCTACCTTGAGGCAGAAAATGCCGGGCCAACTGAATCCCCTTGGTGGAAGAAGGGAGATGGGTCCACCAGTGAGAAGTCAGAGGCTGCCATGCAAGATGAACAAACTCTGGAATCCAGTGATGAGCTCTTCGCTTGCCACAGGTCAAACAACGCTTCCTGGAAGATGACATAAAGAGTTAGAAAAGGCAAACACTTGCGTGCACTATGGCCATGTAGGCACAAGAATGCGTACTAATCGAGCACTTACATAAGCACATGTTATAGGCACTTGGGCAGGAACACACTTTGTTGCTGTTCAGCCAGAATGTGCACTGGGACCGCTAGGGGGCAAGGTGGAGAAAGACAGAAAAGGCTAATAGCGCAAGTTGGAAAAGGACAGGAAGCCCTGAAGCCACGGCTCAAAACAGATGAGTTCAGGAGCCCCCAACAAGGACAATGACGAGGTCAAGCATTGGTACTCACCCCCTGGGAGCCTCAGGCAGGGCAAACCGTGCCAGGCTCAGTGCTACTTCCCAGACGCTGTTTTTCCTTTTTTTTTTTTAATGGGCTTGCAGTCACATACCTCTGAGTCATCTTCAGTCTTCAGGGGAGAGCAGGAGGGGACAGAGGAGGAGGGAGGGGGCATTGAGGTTGTGTGAGGCAATTTAAAGCCAGTCCTTCTAAATCCTTCCAATTTTCCGGCTGCTCACAGGCCCTTAATAGACCCTTAATCTCAAGACATTCCCATTCAAAGAACACTTCAAGGACTAAATAGTATTTCCCCATGAAACTGCAAAACTTACTGATACTTACTCCCCTGTCATTTAGTACCACCTTCCCACGCTCTCCCCTTTAATCCTTCCCTCCCCCGCCACCCCTCCAACAGTACACAACACCGGTTTTACATAATCTCTGCTTTGTAAATAAGTCATGGCCCAGAGACTATAGTTATCAATTGTAATTGTGCTATTTGATGTTATTAAGGTTTTAAAGGTTCTATGTAAAACAGTTAATTTTTTGTTCCCTTCAAACCGCTTTGATTTCCAGATAAGACAATATAAAAAAACCCCAGATAAATAAATAATAGGATAAGAACATGGAGCTGAACCAATTTTCCCTCCTCCTTGTTGTTGTTAAGTGTCGTCGAGTCGGTACCGACTCATGGCGACTCTGGATAGTTGCCCTAAATTGTGTTTGATCCTCAGTTAGGCAGCTCATTGTTGACAGAGTGGCACCCATAGCAGCTATTATGGTATCGATCCATCTCACTGCCGGCTTTCCTCTTTTGCATTGACCTTCTACCTTGCCAAGCATGACGTCTTTCTCTAACGATCTCTCTCTTCGCATGATGTGTCAAAAGTATGAAAGTCAAAGTCTTGTCATCTGAGCTTCTAAAGAAAGCTGAGGTTTGATCTCCTCTAGTACTGACTGATTTGTTCTTCGGGCAGTCCATGGAATACACAGTATTCTTCACCAACACCATAATTCAGAGGCATTGATTTTCTTCCTGTCCCTCCTCCCATGGCTACCAAAAAGACTGCAGGTGGTCCTTCACAAGTGAAATCAATCTTTTTCCTCTCAATCAAATCTGCATTTGTTCAGATTTTTTCAAAGCTGAAAAAAATCCAACCACCATCTCCTGGAGAGAGAAAAGGAGAAATTAGACCTTACCTGCTAATTGTCTTTCCTTGAGTTCTCTCCGGGCCAGTCCAGGAAAGTAGGGTAGTCAACCTCCTCTAGCAGCTGAGGGCTGAAAAGAACTGAAAACTCTTTGCTGACAGGCGCACTAGCTCCCTCTGGTGTCTGAGAGAGTCCATCAGTCTTATGGTATCAAAGCAGTGGTCTTAAACCCATACTAAACTGGAACAAAATAACAAAACACTAAACACCGAGATACTCTTAAAAAAAGATGCACTCAAACAGGTACTTTCCGTTTTACCCTGTAAGTAACTCTAAATTTGTGGGGGGGGGGTTTGTACATTGATAGCTGTTGGATCTTGGTGAAACAATTCTCTTTCCAAAGTCAGCTATGTCCCCAGCTCCGGCTACCAGCTAGGCAACCCGCAATGAGTGGAATATCTTTGCGCCGAGGACCGTAACCACTAGCATACTCGCAGAGAACCATGGGCGGGTCCTTGACTGGCCCGGAGAGAACTCAAGGAAAGACAATTAGCAGGTAAGGTCTAATTTCTCCTTCCTATTCGTCTCTCCGGGCCAGTCCAGGAAAGTAGGGCAGTACCAAAGCAGTACTTACAACCGGGAGGGACCTGCGAGCCCCGCTATTACAGCCGAGGCCCCCACTGCCACATCTGCTCGCGCCTGAACATCCAACCGATAGTGCCTAGCAAACGTATGTAGAGGACCACGTAGCCGCTCTACAGATATCCACCGGCGGAATCAAGGCAGACTCCGCCCACGAAGTCGCCTGACCCCTAGTAGAATGCGCTCTGAGCCCCACCGGGGCCTCCAAGCCTCTAGATTGGTAAGCTGCTCGAATAACATGCTTCACCCAACGAGCGATAGAAGCCTTGGTTGCCGCTCTCCCTTTAGCCGGACCCCCAAACAACACGAATAACCTGTCCGACTTTCGAAACAACCGCGTCTCCTTCAGATATTTGCGCAACACACGCCCCAAATCCAGACTCTTCAGCGACCGATCCCATTTTTCTCCCTCACGCGGACGAAAAATAGGAAGAAAAACCGGTTGGTTTAGATGGAAAGCAGAGACCACCTTAGGCAGAAAAGACGGTACCGGTCTCAACACTATCCGTTCTTCCGAAAACTGAAGGTAGGGTTCCCTGCACGAGAGCGCCTGCAAATCCGAAACTCTACGTGCGGAACACAAGGCCACCAAAAAGGCAGTTTTCCAATAAAGTTCCCTAAGGGAGCCCGGGTTCCGGGTTTCAAACGGCAGTCGCGTCAGAGCTTCCAACACCAAATTCAAGTCCCACGGAGGAACCACTTGTCGAACCGGAGGACGAATGATCTTGGCCGCCCTAAGAAACCTCCGTACATCCGGATGCGAAGAAAGAGAATAACCACGCACCTTCCCCCTATAACAGGCCAGTGCCGCCAGTTGCACCTTAAGAGTGTTGAGGGCCAGACCTTTGTCAAGCCCGTCCTGAAGGAAAGTTACAACCTCCGGAAGTTGCACGGCCGAAGGCCGAACCCGTTGATCCTCGCACCATGCTTCAAAAACGCGCCAAACTCTAATGTACGCTAAGGAAGTAGAGGTCTTCCTGGACCGAAGCAAAGTGGCTATCACCGATCGCGAATATCCCTTACTAAGTAAGCGTGTCCGCTCAAGAGCCAGGCCGTAAGCAAGAATCGATCCACCTGTGGCATCAACACGGGACCTTGAGACAACAGATTTACCCGAGCGGGTAACCTCCACGGCGGAGCTACCAGCAGCCGCATCAGATCGGCATACCACGGGCGTCGAGGCCAATCCGGATCAATGAGGATCACCGTCCCCTCGTAAGCTGCTATTTTTTGTATCGTTCGACCTATCAGCAGTCATGGAGGGAAGACATAAAGTAGCTGCCCCGACGGCCATGACTGAACTAGACCGTCGAGACCCTCTGACATGCGCTCCCTGCGTCTGCTGTAAAACCGAGCCGCCTTGGCATTCGCTTGAGTGGCCATGAGATCGAGATGGGCTGACCCCACCTCAGCGTGATGGCGTGAAAAACTGCCCAATTGAGTTCCCACTCTCCGGGATCGATGGCAGTCCGACTGAGATAATCCGCCTGAACATTGTCTTTTCCTGCCACATGAGCCGCTGAAATCGCTGCCAGGTGCTTCTCCACCCAGAGAAATAGCTGTTGACTCTCCTCTAGAAGCGCTGCACTGCCCGTGCCGCCTTGCTTGTTGATGTATGAAACGGTCACCAAGTTGTCGGAAAAAACGCGAACTGCCCGCCCTTCGAGCAGATCCACAAACTCCACGAGCGCCAAGCGAACCGCCCTCATTTCCAACCGATTGATTGACCAACAACTCTCCTCCTCCGACCAGATGCCCTGCGCCAACCGCGTCAAGCAATGCGCTCCCCAGCCGGAAAGGCTGGCATCTGTGGTGAGCAACACCCATTCGGGAAAGGCTAACGGCATTCCCGCTTGCAGATGAGCAGGGACCAACCACCACTGCAGACTGATCTTCACCTCCTCCGGGCACGGCAGACGCCGAGAGAGGATGATCTTGCGGAGACCATCGCGTCAGTAACGCCTGTTGCAGAGGCCGCATATGCGCTCTGGCCCACGGAACGAGGTCTAAGGCCGCTGCCATCGACCCCAACACCTGTAAATATCTCCAAGCCGTGGGTGCCTGAAGGTGCAGAAAAGCCGTAACCTGCGAGAAAATCTTTCGAACTCTCTCCGGAGGAAGAAAAACCGAGCCCTTGTCGGTATTGAATAACGCTCTCAGATAGGTCAACTGTTGACCTGGGTGCAACTGACTCTTCACTCGATTGATGACCCAACCGAGCTGCCCGAGAAATTCCACAACTCGGGCTGTGGCTACGAGAGATTCCGCCCGCGACGCAGCTCTTATCAACCAATCGTCGAGATACGGATGAACCTGAATCCCTTCCTTCCGAAGCGCCGCTGCCGCCACCACCATTACTTTGGTGAAGGTACGAGGGGCGGTAGCGAGACCAAACGGCAGGGCTCGGAACTGAAAATGACCCATGGGAACCGCAAAACGAAGAAACTTCTGGTGTTCTTGTCGGATCGGAATATGCAAATACGCTTCCGTTAAATCTATGGAAGTAAGAAATTCCCCCGCTTTTACAGACCGGATTACCGAACGTAAGGTTTCCATTCTGAAATGTGGCACTCTCAAACAACGATTCACCATCTTGAGATCCAGAATAGGTCGAAAGGAACCTTCCTTTTTGGGAACCACAAAATAAATCGAGTATCGACTGAAGCCGCACTGGTCTGTGGGAACCGGCACTACAGCTTGAAGATGCAATAAACGCCCTAAAGTGTCGTTGACTGCCTTCCGCTTTGCCAGAGGACTGCACGGAGAAGCTACAAAAGCCTCCCCCAGTGGATGCGTGAATTCCAGAGCATAGCCGTCCCTGATAATCTCGAGCACCCACTGGTCCGTAGTGATGGCGGCCCAGGCGGAGAGAAACCCCTGCAATCGACCTCCCACAGGAATCTCCGCCTGGACCAGCGTCCCTTCATTGAGGCTTCTTAGTGGAAGCGTGCTGGGCGGTGATATAACCCCTATTGAACCCTCTGGCTCCACGAAAGGATTGGCCCCTAGCTACAAAACGTCCACGTGGATAAGGCGCAAACCGGGACCCCCGGAATCTGCGAAAATCGCGCCCTTGACCCCTCTGCAAAGAAGGCATCTTAGCCGCTCTTGGCCTGTCCTCTGGAAGACGGCCCCCTTTGGAATCGCCTAAATCTTTGACAATCTTTTCCAACGCCTCCCCAAAGAGCAGCTTGCCCTTGTAGGGAAGCTTACTGAGACGGGCCTTAGATGACGCATCTGCTGCCCAGTTACGCAACCAAAGAAACCGTCTAGCTGCTATGACGGACGCCATGGATTTCGCTGATATCCTTACCAAATCATAAAAAGCATCTGCGAGATAAGCCGCAGCCGACTCCAGCTTAGCGCCCTCCGGCGAAGAGTCCTCCTCCTGATCCGGAGCACGGTCACCCTGAAGCCAGCGTATTGACGCCCTGGAAACATAAACAGACTGAAGCTTGTAAGGCTAAAGCACTGGAATCAAAAGCCTGCTTCAAGAGAGCCTCTAAGCGACGGTCCTGAAAATCTTTAAGAGCCGTACCTCCTTCCACCGGAATGGTAGTCTTTTTAGTAACCGCTGAAACTAGGGCATCCACCTTAGGCATACGTAACAACTCCTTTTCCTCTAGGGGAATGGGATACAGACGCGCCATAGTGCGAGTGCCTCTCAAGGAGGCCTCAGGACACTCCCATTCTGAGTCAATCATTTGCCTAATCACTCTATAAAGAGGAAAACAACACTGTTCAGATTTAAAACCTTGTAGCAGGGGATCCTCCAACGGCTCTTGCTGAACCGTAGGGAGTGCCAGATTCAAAGCCGCAAGCGACTGCGTAATTAAGGCTCCTAACTCTTCCTTTCTGAAGACTCTGAAAGTATTAGGATCCTCCCCAGGTCCTAACTCACCCTCTTCCAACTCCCCGGGCCAAAAATCAAGTCCTGTCTCTGACAGAATTTCACCATCCTCAGGAAGCTGGGACCCGGAACTCAGAGGTCCCAAGCCCCTTGAGGCTGGTTCCCCCCCGGAGCACATGGAGGAGACCCCTTCTCCCGGGTCTGCCTCGGAGGTCTCCAGATTTGTTCCCCCTGACTTGCAGGTAGCAGCAGGAGACAAAAAAGACTTTGAGCTCTTCATCAAATAAGCATTATGGAGTGCCAAAATAAATTCCGCGGAGAAAAAGGACTCTAAGGAACCTGTCTCCTTAGCCACAGATAACTGCCCTGCTCCTTCAGCCGAAGGAGCTTTATGAGATTTTGCTCTCTTTTTTCCAGACTTGACTGGCAGCGCGGGAGAAACCGGCAGCTGAGCTAAAATGGCCGCCGTTCCCGCTCTTTCAGACCCGCTCGGGGCCTTAACCAACTCCTCTTCCTTAATCTCCTTGCGCTTCTGAGGCTCCATGAACCCCCGCAAATGAAAAATAAACCGAAGAGCCAAGAGAAAGAATAAAGAATTCTAATCGCACCGATGCGACGCCGCGGAGCCGGCTTCAAAATCACGGCGCCTCAACGTGTCCTGGGAAACGACCCGACAACCTGCAAACTAACCCCGACGGCTTAAGACGTAAGTCTGCAATCACGAGCGTCCCATTAAATAGCTCCTACCTTAAAAGAAAACGTGGTGCCAAACGGTCAGCAAACCGCTTCCCCGCTGCTAACGGGTAGCCGGAACTGCCGTCAATCAAAACAGAGAAGTGTTCCCTGGGGCTCCCAGCGAAATTCTCCGATGTAATATCAGGAAATTAGATTATCTCCCTCAAGCAGGCTCTGCTTGTAAAAACACACCAACTTGGTGGTTCTGGAGAAAGAAATGAAGGTAGCTTACCCTCTGTAGCATAGGACAAAAACGGAAAGCAGCTGCATTGAATAACCCTGCCAGAGCTTTTCAATCAGCTTTCAAACCATGTGAAGCTCACTACCAGATGAGAAAGAAAGTAATTTCCAATAAGAAAACTCAGAATCTAACAGTCTCTCCGGAGCCTGTCAGCTATGCAACCAGCTCAGCTGCTGAGGACTGAAAGACTGATGGACTCTCTCGGACACCAGAGGGAGCTAGTGCGCCTGTCAGCAAAGAGTTTTCAGTTCTTTTCAGCCCTCAGCTGCTAGAGGAGGTTGACTACCCTACTTTCCTGGACTGGCCCGGAGAGACAAATAGGAAATACTGAATTGCCCCTAGTGGCTTAGGCTGATAGAGGCTAATGTCATTGAAACCTGAACATTTTGTTAGCTCTGGCTTCACTCATCTGCTGGTAGGGGAGCACAATCCACTTGTCTGGGCTGGTCTAGCAGGATGATATGGAATGACAGCACCTATCTTACACACATTGGGCCCTATTCTAGAAAGTATGAGCTCCGCCTATGCTCCACCCCCATGCATGCCCACACTGAAGTTTCAGAACAATGCCTGACTACAATTCATGTGTAAATCACCAAAATACCATGATTTATGAATATAACCATATATGTATCTAGTCACGCCTTACAGAATTACTCTCATAGCTAACAAATATTCTCAGTGCGGCCTAACTGGGCTTGCATCAAATCTACTACTACTGAGCATTTGTATAGCACTATAAGATGTGTGCAACACTACACAGACATGTAAGAGACAGTCCTTGCTCATCAGAGCTTACAATTTAGTCAAGACAGATAACACAGTAGGTGTAGACAGGGATACATCTAGGGGGAACGGTAAGGAAACACAAAGGAGATCAGGTGCGTCAAGGTCCGAAAGTGGCAGCGAAGAGGTGAGTTTTCAGCCTGGATTTGAAAAGGGTCAGGCGAGGCGCCTGATGTACAGCCTCAGTTAGTTTGTTCAAGCGTAAGGTGCAGCAAGGTGAAAGGAGAGAAGTCTGAAGTTAGCAATAGAAAAGAAAGGCACAGATAGAAGCGATTTGCCAGAAGAGCGGAGTTCCCAAGGGGAGGTGTAGGGAGAGATAAGAGAGGAATCGCATTTGTAAATGAGGTTCCCAGTTACTCAGGTTTGTGTACATGAAAATTTCCTTCTTTTTCAGCTCAGTCTGGCTGCTGAAGGAATACTCACAGTGAACAGACAAAAGAGTGTCAAGTACTTCAGCCAATGTGCTATCTTTCTGCAGGTTTTCTCCTATAATATTACAGGGATGTGAGCAAAGCTGCTCATTGTTAAGTGCGGTCTTACCTCCTGCACCCCCAATTAGCAGCAGGGAATGGCAAGTGTGTTTCCTGCACTCTCCCTTACTCTACATCAGCGGTTCTCAACCTGGGGGTCGCCACAGGATTTAGCAGGGGTCGCCTCACTCCACCAAGTTAAAAAAAATAAAAATAAAAATAAAAAAGCACACAAGTTGCTGCCGCTGCCGAGTCTGCATCTCGGCAGTGGCAAACTCACCACCTCCTTCCTTCTGCAGCCGCGGCTCCCTGCCTCTTAGGGAACCGCGGTTGTGCCTATGAAAATGTTGCGGAGCCTTCCCGTCTCTTGATGGGCTCCGTGCAGCATTGTCCCGCCTCCAAAGGAAGTGGTAAACAACTTCCTTTGGAGGCGGGACAATGCTGCACGGAGCCCGTCGAGAGACAGAAAGGCTCCGCAATGGCTTCACAGGCACAGCCGCGGTTCCCTAAGAGACAGGGAACCGCGGCTGCAGAAGAACAGGGCAGTAGCAGGCAGATGAGCCTATGTATAGTTAACATACCCAGCTGTATATTCTATTACTGCCTATGTATTTTAACATACCCAGCTGTATATTCCATTACTGTATAATATACCCAGCTGTATACTCTGTATTGCCAGCCGCATGATTACGGTACTTAACTGTAGCATTTCTTCCATCCACACAAAGCCAAAGACACCACCTGCATACTCCTGAAGCCGCTCAACTCTGCGTCCTACTCACGCATTAAGGCTCTATAATCTCAAGGCAGCCGAATCATATAGAATGGATCACTTCATGACAACACTAATATGTAGCTACCTTCTCTTACGGCTGATCAGTAGCACCTTAGCCCTAACAAGCACTCACAACCAGATACCTACTCTACAGAGATTTGGCAGGAGATGGTCAAGAGATACCCCCCACAAGTCAGTAAACGACACGCATCCTACATACCAACACCTACTACACATCGCAATTCAGCACACCACAAATGTAAAAAAGGTTAGCCTACCCCCACAAGATTTAAAGGCTGCCCTCATAAATGAACGCTCAGTCCGCAACAAATGGCCAATTATTACCGACTTAATTGCCCTCCACAACCTTGACCTACTCTTGATCACAGAAACCTGGCTAACAAATACTGACACCGTCCTCCTCAACCACCTGCTACCCCCCCCAACTTTACAATACACTGTTGTCATAGAGGCGACAAAAGAGGCGGTTGAGTACTCATACTCGCCAAAACTGACCTCAACTTCCATCTCTCCAACAGTACCAACACACCCAACCTTGACATAGTAACCATAGCAAATAAGCACTGCTCCATCAATCTGCTGTACAGGGCCCCAACCCCTTCCCATGAGGACCTAGCCACTATAATTGATCTAGCCTGCAATACTCCGAACTTGCGTACCCCAAACTGGATACTAGGAGACCTCAACCTGCCATCCCTGCATGACTCTCAAGTGACAGCATTCCTTGATGCACTGACAGACGTAGGATATCAGCAGTTAATCAACGAACCAACCCACACAAAAGGGAACACACTGGACGTAATCTTCGCTTCTCTAACCGTACACAACACAGCCCCCTACTCCTCGCCAACCTACATTGAATTTCCTTGGTCGGACCATAAGCTAATCACGTTCCTAATCCCCATGGAAACCCACCCCAGGAAGCCCCCTGATAACAAGACAAATGCCACAAGAATACCCCCACGTAGTTTCCATCCTTTCAACAGGGAAACCATTATGAATCATACACAGCCACTCCTCAACACGACATCAACTAACCTTGAGAAACTAGTCTCCAGCTGGAATGATAGCCTTAGCTCCATTGCACTACGCACGGTGCACAACAAAGCCCCAAGGAAAAGAGCTGCCACGCCCTGGTATTCAAAAGAACTACGAGACTCCCTCCTCAAGCTCAGAAAACTTGAAAGGAGATGGAGACGCTCACAATCCACAGCAGACCAAGAAGCCTATAACCTCCAACTAGCATCTCGCCGTAAGGCGATAACTGAGAAAATAAGACAAGCACACACAGACACTCTACGACGATCACTAAAGAAACCACACGACCTATTCAACCAAGAACCTCATGAGCGAACCAGGACTGGTACAAAAAACTGAGATCCACGCACAAGACTACGCAGACTTCCTTCAATCAAAGCTATGCCAAACCAGCAAGCTCGAAGCACCCACCTCCAAAAAAGTGCAAAGCAATGCAAGGAAACTAACAATCTTCTCCACCCCATCACTTAAACAAATTGCTGACACCATCTCCATAATCAACACCTCTACGGCGCAGTCTGATCCTTGCCCCACCTTTTGGATAAAGGAACTAAAAACTGAGTTTAGCCCATTCATAGCCAGACTCTTTGACATATCATTCAGCTCAGGAGTCTTTCCCTTAAATCTCAAACAAACATCCATCAGACCCCTGTTGAAAAACAGTAAACTCGACCCTCTGAAAGTGGAGTCATACAGACCAATTGCCAGCATTCCACTCCTGGCCAAGATAATAGAAAAAGAGGTCCAATGCCAGATACAACAACACGTCAATGATACCGCACCTCTGGACCACTGTCAACATGGCTTCAGAGCAGCCCATGGTGTGGAGACACTACTCACCTACCTCTTCAACAACATTCTCAACACAATAGACAACATTCATCACGGTGTGGCTCTTATATTTTTGGATATAGCCGCAGCCTTCGACTCAGTGTGCCACAAGACACTCCTGAGATGGCTAGAAGAGAAAGGCATCTGCGATCTAGCTCTAACATGGTGTAAATCATACCTATCTGATAGATTGCAGCATGTGCGAACAGAGACCTCAACATCTGAACTGTTCCACCAGAAACAAGGCGTTCCGCAGGGATCCTCCCTATCAGCCCTACTATTTAACATTTACATGCAGCCCATTTGCGATCTCATTCGATCATTCAACATTGACTGCATGATATACGCCGAAGACGTACTACTATACACACCCTTCAAGACTGACCAGATTGATTTCTCATCAATAACGAACTGTTTCATTGCAGTGGAAAACTGGCTCCGAAATCAGAATCTCCGGATACAACACAAAAAGACTGAAGTGCTGTTCATTACCAGAAACCCTAACTTCTGCCCACCTGCCAACCTAAAAGTCGGAGATGTAGAACTTCAAACCAAGTCAACAATCCGTTACCTGGGTGTAACACTGGACCAAAAACTGGACATGAAGACTCATATTGGCAACATGGTCAAATCAGCATATCTAAAAATCAAAACACTCAGACATCTGCGCCCCCTGCTGCAACCAGATGATTTCAGAACGATCTTTCAGGCGTTAACTATTCCACATCTCAACTATGCAAACGCGATACTGCAAGGGCTACCTCAATTCACCCTAACTCCACTCCAATTCGCCATGAACTCTGCAGCCAGAGTTCTATACGGGGCCTCAAGACATGACCATATAACACCGATCCTCAAAAGTCTCCACTGGCTCCCAATTCACGGTAGGATCACCTTCAAGATCTTACTACTAACATTCAAGGCCATCAACGGACTCTCCCCCTCATCACTTGCAAGCCTTACTCTCATGACTCCCCCTACCAGAGCCAGACGACACACAGCAATAAATACTATAGTAATTCCCAAAATAATAACCCGCTGTACACAATCAACCGCAAACAGAGCTTTTAGTCTTTGTGCACCTAGAAGCTGGAATGCACTGCCACCCAGCATACAAGCAATCACAGAGATAACTAAATTGAGGAAGGCCTTGAAGCATCACCTCTTCCTCAAGTACTACCCTGAAGTAGGTACGCCAAAGTGCCCCGCACGCAACACAGATCCTTAGCCACCCGGTAACCATTCCACAATGTGATGTACATAGGGTATCCACCTTATGCCTTTTGTGTAAATAGTTAACATGTTATCCAAGTTAATCTCCCTGTTATCTGTAATTTACGGTGTAACCCCCACCGTAAAACTTCTTTGATGTTCCATGTAAACCGCACTGATGTCGAATAGCGCGGTATATAAGAGTATTAAATAAATAAATAAATAAGATATAGGGAGAGAGGAGGAGGGGGCAGGGAACCTACAACGGGGCTGACATGGGGGAGGGATGGGGCTGACATGGAGAGATGGATGGATGGAGGGAGGGCTGACATGGAGGGAGGGGGGCTGACATGGATGGGGGGGCTGGCATGGAGGGAGGGAGGAAGGCTGACATGGACAGAGGGGATGGACAGGGGGATATACTGGACAGATGGGATAAATGCTGAACAGAGGGGAGAGACAGTGCGGTTTAGGATTATAATGGTCTGATGGGGGGGCTAGCACTGGTAATGGACAGATCGGGGGGGCAGGACTGGTAATGAGTTGATTAGGGAAGGCTAGGACTGGGAATGGACTGATCAATGGGGGGCTGGGACTGGTAATGGGCTGATAGGGGGGTAGGACTGGTAATGGACTGATGGGGTGCTAGCATTGGAAATGAGCTGATCGGGGAGGTTAGGACTGGAAATGGGCTGATTAGAGGAGGCTAGGACTGATAATGGACTGATGGGGGGGGGGGTTAGGACTAGTAATGGGCTGATTAGGGGAGCCTAGCACTGGTAATGGGGTTGAGGGGGGCTAGCACTGGAAGTGAGCTGATTGGGGGGGCTTCAACTGGAAATGGGTTGATGGTGGGGAGGGGAGGATAGTGGGAGGGGTCACTGTTCCCTCTAAGCTGTGCGCGTGTGCGCGCGCACACACCTCGCCGAGCGAGCGCACATACTTTACAAAAGAGCGCACAAAAATTACGGTTCTGATTCTGATAGAAAACAACACAGACGTCTTAAAATTTAAAAGTTGTTGTGCATTTACGGTTTTCACAAGTTCTACAATATTTTCTAGTGCAATCAATGTGGTGTACATACTGTATTCTGACGTGTAGTCAAATTTTAAAGTATATAACTCCGAGTGTCGTTAGGTGGCGCACAAAAATTTAACCTTCCTTCAAAAGCTGCACAGCTGATATTTTATGCGCACACAGCCTACAGAAAATTAGAGGGAACATTGGGAGGGGTGGCCTAGTGGTTAGGACAAGGTACTTCGGGCCGGAGGGCCAGGGGTTCAAGTCCCACCTGGGAACAGCAATCTCAGGCCGGAGGGACTGGGATTTCTAGTCCTATAGGCACTCCTTGTGGTCTTGGGTAAGCCACTTAACCCTCCATTGCCCATGTTCCCTGTAAGTATTAGCGTATGTGTGTCATATCCCCTCGTGTTAAATGTATCTCCCAATTGACCGCTTTGACCTGGTGAAAAGCGGGATATAAATACAGCTAAAAAAAAAATTAAAGGACGTCATGGAGCCGATGGCCGCGAGGTAACGGAGCTCCGTCTGATTCCCGACCAACAGAGGCCATGAGCGATATCCCCAGCGAGAAAATTGTGGAGAAGGCTACCCCAGGGTGTGCGATGGCAGCCCGTAAGAAATTGGAGGGGTTTAAGTCCGCGTATGCCCGGAAAGAGGCAAAAGGTCTGCGGCGCCCTGAGGCTGGAGAGGAGAGTGGAGGCGGAGAGAGCTCGGGAGACGACAGCAGCGGACCGGAGCTGAGTTCCTCCGGGGCGGAGTTGAAAGGCTGGCTGGTGGAGTTCAAGAGAGATTTACGTGGTGATATTAAGGAGCTGCGAAAAGATTTGAAAGAAGAATTACACGCTCTTCACCAGGAACTGAATAGTATGGGGCACCACGTGGAGGAGGTGGCCGACCACGTGGAGACGGTGGAAAGTGCCCTAAGGGTGGTGGAAGGGGAGCAGCGTCGCTTGCGCGACCGGCAGGAGGAGATGCAAGCCAAAATGGAGGAGATGGAGGACAGAGCCCGCAGGAATGATCTGAGATTTAAGGGGATTCCTGAAACAGAGAGTTATAAGGACTGTGTAAAAACGGTGCAACGCATTTGCCAACATGTTTTGCGATTGGGAGATACGGAGGGCGGCCACGTGGAAGTGGTGGGTGTAGAGAGGGCGCATCGCAGCTTCGGCCCTCGACGGGACAAGCAAGTGAAGGATGTGATTGCCTGTATGAGTAGCTTTCCTCTGAAAGAGCGGATTTTGAATGCAGCCAGGAAATATGGTCGCATCGCCTGGGACTCTTGTGAGGTAGAGATCTTCAATGATCTATCTTCTGGGACATTGGAGCGGAGGCGCGGCATGAAAGAAGTCACGGCGTTCTTACGGGGGAAAGGACTGAGATACCGCTGGCTGTTCCCCTTTGGGCTTTTGCTCACAGTCAACGGAATTTCGCGGTGAGTCAAAGGTGCAGAAGAGGCGTGGAGCATTCTGACTGAATTGGGGTGTGAACAGCTCCCTCAGGCTGTGGTTGGCGGGGTGCACCGGGAAGAACGTGGAAAGGAGCAGCGCACGTCGCAGTGGAAGCGTGTTTGTGAGAAGGGGAAAAGGCTCAAGCGATTATCCCAGGAGGCCTCTGAAGGGGAATCTGCTACACCTCCATGAACGAGGAGGGGGGGTTGTGGTTGAAATGTTTGATATGGGGTTGTTCATTGGAGGGGGCCGGGAGGGGGAGGTTGTGGATTGGGGGGTCCAGGCTGGCAAAGAGTAAAAGGGGATTTGTTGTATGTTGGGGGTTATACCTTGGGGGGAGGAGGGCTGTTTGGGGTATGGGATTGCGGAGGGGATTAGCGGGGTGTACTAATGGGGTTAGGGATGGAGCTAAGGGAGGGGGTCGGGATAGGACATGACTCACACGGAAGTTTGATTGGGATGGGGGGGAGTCAGGGGTTGGGGGGCAGGGGGAGGGAGAGGGGGGGGAAGGGGGGGTTCTGCAGTGATGCCACGTATGGGGGGGATGAGGGAGGTGGGACAGGGGGGGACATAGGGGAATGTTGCGGATTGGATCTGTAAATGTAAAGGGGTTGAACTCTCCGCAAAAGAGGCGGCACTTTTTTAGAGAGCTTAAGGATAATCGGTGGGAGGTGATTTTGGTACATGAAACACACCTCAGGGGCAGCGAGGTAGCACGATTAAAACACTCAGGGTACCCGGAGCAATTTTTCTCATGTGCTAAAGGGGGAGAACGGAAGCGGGGGGGTAGCCATTTTGGTGAAAATGGGGGTAGGGTTGCAGGTACAGGGTTGGTTTAAAGATACGGAGGGGAGAATTGTGGGGATTAAAGGGAGGTGGGGGATGGAGGAGATCTGTATAGTCACCGTGTATGCCCCTAATGGAGCCCAAGGGCCCTTCTGGGATTCTACTAGGCGGTTGTTGGATCGGGAGACCCAGGGAAAGATAGTGGTGGGGGGGGATTTTAATAGTACGCTCCAAGATGGGTGGGATAGGAACCCTCGGGGGTGGGAGGGGAGGGGGTCCAATAGGAAAGGGCTTAAAAAGCTTATGGAGCAGCATAATTTGGTAGATGTGTGGAGACATAGACACCCTAAGGGTAGAGAATATACCTTTTTTCTGCCCCGCATAATTGCTGGAGTAGGATAGATATGATTTTGATGAGTGAGGACTGGTTGGTAGAGGTATTGGAGGCTGAGATTATCCCGATTGTCTGGTCGGATCATAGTGCGGTGGTGGTGGAGGTGCGTAGTAGGCGGCAATTGGGCACCCGGTTCTGGCGGTTGAACGAGAGCCTTTTGAAAAACAAGGCGGTGGTACTGGATATTCGGGGGGCGATTCAGGAGTATTTGGCTTTCAATGATGATGGGCAGGTACGTGATGTTCTGGTATGGGGGGGTTGAAAGCTTATATTCGCGGGCGGTTTATCTATTGGGGGGCGAGGTTGAAGAAGGAACGGGGGCGGAAAGCAGAGGGGTTGCAGGCTGAGGTGAAGGAGGCTGAAAGGGTGTTGCGTGCAGAGGGATCGGGGAAAGCCCGGAAAACTCTGGAGCGCGTCCGCGGTGAACTACGGGCTTTGCAAGTTGATAAGATCGCGTTTGACCTGCAGCGTGTTCAGCAGGTATATTATGAGTTCGGTAATAAGGCTGGGCGCTTGTTGGCTCGTAAACTGAGGAAGAGAGTGGGGGCGTCTATGATTTATCAAATTCGGCACCGGGATGGGGAGGTGCTGCGGGAGGAACGGGCGGTCCGGGAGCGCTTTGAGCAATATTACCGGGAGCTCTATCGGAGACAGGATGGGGTGGAGGTTGAGCACATCCGTGCGTATTTGGCGGGACTGGAGATGCCTACTCTGGGGGATGAAGCGCGGGACGGGCTCGAGGGGGCCCTGACTGCGGAGGAGGTTGGTAGGGTGGTGAAGGGGCTGCAGGGGGGTAAGTCCCCGGGATTAGACGGCTTGCCTGGGGTATTTTATAAGCAGTTCTGGGGGGATGTCGGGGGGCTGCTGCTACGAGTCTTTAATGGGATGTTGATGAAGGACGGGGAGTTGCTTCCTGAAATGTTGACGGCAGGGATTTCGATCCTGCCTAAACCTGGGAAGGATCCTTTGGAGTGTGGATCTTACCGGCCGATTTCCCTAATGTAGATGTTAAGATTCTGGCTAAAGCTTTGGCGGATAGATTGGCCCCGTGGATGCCTTCGCTAGTGCGGGAGGATCAAACGGGATTTATTCTGGGGCGGCAAACGGGGGATAATATTCAAAGGGCCATTGAGGTAATAGAGATAGCACGGGCGGGGAGCGAAGAATGTATCCTGATGTCCATAGATGCCGAGAAGGCATTTGATCGGGTACACTGGGATTTTGTATGGAAAGTGCTCCGGAAGATAGGGTGTGGGCCGAATTTTATAGGCTGGGTGGAGGGGTTATATAGGGGGCCTCGGGCGCGGGTGAAGGTTAATGGGAGTTATACGGAGGACTTTGAATTGGAACGCGGGACGAGGCAGGGATGCCCCCTCTCGCCATTGTTGTTCGCCCTGGTGGTCGAGCCTCTGGCGCAACGGATTCGGGATAACGTGTTGATTAGTGGGATAGTGGCGGGTGGCGTGGAGCATAAGATTTCTTTATATGCCGATGATATCCTTTTGTTTATCCGCAAGCCAGCAGGCAGCTTGGTAAGTATTATGGCGGAGGTAGCGGGGTTTGGGGGAGTGGCGGGCTTTAAGATGAATCTGGAAAAGACGGAAGTTTTAAATATCTCGGTTCCATGGGGGGTAGTACAGTGTTTAAAGAAGGAGTACCCTTTCCGCTGGGTCTCGAAGTCTTTGGGGTATTTGGGAGTACAAATTCCAGGGCGGTATGAGGATTTATATCGGGTCAATTACCCTAAGGTCCTCGGGGAACTGCATAGGGATTTAGACTGTTGGATGCAAGCGGAGGTATCTTGGCTTGGTCGGGTCGCGGGAGTGAAGATGAACCTTTTGCCACGCATTTTATATTTTTTTCAGGTGCTACCTGTGAAGGTGCCCGACCAGGTGCTTAGAGTCTTGCAGCGGAAAGTGTTTCAATATATTTGGAAAAGGAAACCCCCGAGAATAGCGCGGGAGGTTTTATATGCTCACAAAAGGGAGGGGGTCTAGGGGTGCCCAATTTTCGGGCTTATTATCAAGCGGCGCAGTTGCGGCTGGCCATGGATTGGAGAGAGCGGGGTGCGGTGAAAATGGGAGTGCGAGTGGAGAGGGAGTATGTGAAAGGGGGGAGGTTAACGGCGTGGTTATGGGCAAAGGGGAAGGATCGGTGGGAATTAGGGGTGGGCTCCCCAGCTATGCGGCAGGTGGTATCGGTTTGGGATGAGGTCCGAGCACAGGGTATTATAGGGGGGGAAGGGGTTTTCGCTAGCGACTCCGTGGAGGGGGGATAAGGCGTTTCGCCCGGGGTGGGAGGGAGGGGTCTTTGATGGCTGGACCCGAAAGGGGTTGGAGTGCTTTTTTCAGCTGATGGATGGAGATGAGTTCCTGTCATTTGGTGAATTGCGGGAGAGTTATGGGCTTCGGGAGGCTGACCGCTTTGCGCTGGCTCAGGCTCAGTCCTATTTTAGGGGGAGGAAGGGTAAAGGGGAACTAGTGGCGGATTTGACGGATGTAGAAGCAGTGTGGGTGGGGATGGGGACTTCTAGGGGGATGATATCTGCTCTGTATAAGGGGGTAAGTAGGAGGGGGGGTACTAAATTTAAATATATGCTGGATTGGGAGAGGGACCTGGGGGTGCACTTAGAGGAAGTCGATTGGAAGGGGATTTGGGATCAGCTTCAAAAGACCCCTCTTTAGAGTAGCATCCGGGAAAACAGTTATAAAATACTGATGCGGTGGTATTATACCCCAGATCGATTGAATAAGATGTATGCTGGCGTGCCCTCTGCCTGTTGGCGGGAGTGTGGGGGGGTAGGGTCTTTCTGGCATATCTGGTGGGAGTGTGTAAAAATCCAGACTTTTTGGAATCAGATACGGGATAAATTGGGGGAGGAAATTGAGCTGTCCCCGGGCCTATGCCTGTTGTCTTGGGGGGGGATACAGGGGAGAGGGTGGGGGCGAGGGGTAATAGCATGTCTATGTGCGGCGCGCTGTGCTGTAGCGGCTGCCTGGAAGCGTAAAGAAGCACCAGGGATCAGAGAGTTTGAAGGGCGTATACACCATATCCTCTCAATGGAGAGGTTAACAGCAGCAAGGAAGGAGAAGGGAGGTCATTTTGAAGTTAGATGGGGGAAACTGTGGCGAGGCATGTATCCGGAGGGAGGGGGGGGGGAGTCACTTGGGGGGGGGGCTGGGAGGAGGGGGGCTGAAGGGGGATAGGGGATGGGAAACAGAAATTAGACCTTACCTGCTAATTGTCTTTCCTAGAGCTCTCTCCGGGCCCGTCCAGGAACAAGTGGGTTGTCAATCCCCTTCAGCAACTGAGGACTGATATCTCAAACTTTGAAGAGCTGGCATCTGGCTCCCTCTGCTGGCCATACTCAGTCTAACCTTAACAAAGCAGATGAAGAGTAGTGCCCCATGATCAAAAGACACGAAACAAAAATAGTTAAGATAACAAAACACAGTAGCTTGTAGTGAGGCTGAGAGGAAGAACGAACTCAGAGCAGCGCCGCTGCTATCTGACTTAACAGGCAAAAATGTCAAGTTCGCTCTGCTTTTTTTTTTTTCTAGCACAGAACAACCAACAAGGTAAAAAGGCAACTCTTGAACAAGAACCGAAACCACACTCTAGAACTCCTGGCGCGGACTTCGTCACTATCCGCAGAGTATCCAGAGACTCCCGCGCCACACTGAAGTATGACCAAAAACCTGGGTGGGTCCTGGACGGGCCCGGAGAGAGCTCTAGGAAAGACAATTAGCAGGTAAGGTCTAATTTCTGTTTCCTTATCGTCTCTCCGGGCCCGTCCAGGAACAAGTGGGACGTACCAGAGCAGTACCCAACCACGGGAGGGACCGAATAGGCCCGCTAGGGCGGAAAACGCCTTCGGGCAGGCACGACCGTCTGTCAAGATCTCCTGCCTGCAATGTTCCGCAAACGGGAGATGCGCCGATCACGTAGCCGCCCAAGAAAAAAATCACCGGTCTGAACGGAAGAGACGTCACCCAAACGCCTCTGGACCGCGCGTAGAACAAGCACAAAGACTCTCCCGGAGGAAGCTACTCTATGTTCCGAAAGGACACCCCAATCACGAGTTTCACCGAACTAGCCAGGGAGGACGGAGAAGCGGCCGCAGCTGACGTAGATCCGGCAAAGAAATTAATGCTCCGACCCCCAGAAGACGCAGTCGGTAGGAGGTATTTCTGCAGCCAGCGTAGACCGTCGACAGTGGAAGAATCGGCCACGATCCAAACAGAGGGGAGAGAGCGATTCAGCGACATAGAAAGCCGAGAAGAGTTTTGGAAGCAAGGAGGGAACCATCCATAACAGTCCCCTGTCGCCCGAGAAGACAGACAGGTAGACCTAACCCTTAGGACGAGGAACAGAAAGTCTCCCCGAAGGGCAATTCCCAAGAGTCCTTTGAGGGAGAAATGGCTACGCGGACGAAAAGAAGGTCTAGTAACGCCTCCAACCGCAATTCAAAGAATTGAACTGCTGGAAAAATGCTACTGCAGATGTGAAATGGCGTAAGTTGGGTCAAGTGGAAGACATTCTGCCCCAAACCTCTAAAACAGGTAAGCGCTGTTAAATGCACCTTAAGAGTATGAAGTGCCAAACCTTTCGCTAATTCCTCTTGGAGAAATAAAAGTAATTGTGGTAAATAGTTAGAGCCGGAAGAAAATTACGTTGGTTATACCAATGCTCAAAAAAAACTTCCACACCCGCACATATGCGAGAGAAGTTCCCGGCCTTCGAGACCGAAGTAAGGAGCTACTTATGAAGCCGCATAACCCTCATGCATAACCGAGCCCTCTCAAGAGCCAAGCCGGAAGCAAGACACGATCCACTTGTGGCAGGAGAACTGAGCCCTGATTTAAGAGCTTGATCCGATCCAGTAGGCGCCCAGAAGGAGCTACCAAAAGTCGCATAAGATCGGCATACCAAGAACGCCGCGGCCATCCGGCGCAATCAGAATCACCAATCTTCAATGACCCGCTATGCGTTGAATAAGCCGACTCAACAGCAGCCAAGGAGGGAACCCATACAACAGAGTGTCCAATGGCCAAGGTTGTACTAGAGCATTCAATCCTTCTGACCTGTGCTCTTTGTGTCTGCTGAAAAAACGGTTTGCCTTCGCAATGCCAAACGTCACCATAAGATGCATCACTGGCTGACCCCAACGTACTACCAGTTCGTGAAACACTGCAAGGTTCAACTCCCATTCTCCGGGATCGAGGGTATTGCGACAGAGAAAAGCTGCCTGCACATTTTGCTCGCCTACCACATGCGCAGCTGACAACGCTAAGAGATTGAACTCGGCCCAAGCCATCAACTCCTGAGATTCGGCGAGAAGAAAAAAAAAAAAACTCTTGGTCCCGCTTGACCATTGATATATGCAACTGTCACTGCATTGTTGGAGAATAATCGGAGCGCAGTTCCTTCTAGTAAGGTCTGGAAGAGCTGAAGAGATCTTCTGCGCTTGTCCCATGCTTTCTACTCATGCCGTTCCAGTCTCTATTACCTTCACTGGGAAACGAATCCATGCATCTTCCACTCTTTCCTGATGCCGGCTATGAGAGAAGTAGATAAATAACATAAAAATATATGACCTCTATCTCTTGGTCCCAAACAGGGACTTCCAAACACTGTATAATATACAACATATATTACTAAAGATCAAATCATAGAATAAAAATTAACAATAACCTCAGTTTTCTTAAGATGCACATTTTGCAATGAGTTGTCTACCTGTAGCCAGGGGAATGCGAGAGAGCGATTCTTCGTTCACAAAACTCAGACGAAGAACGCCGCCAGGGAACCAAGGAGCCGCAGATAGTGCCACGCTGTCGACGCTCGAAGAAACAAAAAGAGCGGCAGCGAGGACTAGAGGAGGTACCTCTTTCTCAACAAGGCCTGGGTTCCTACTCCCCCACTTTCTTATTCCAAAAAAAATAGGAGGGTACAGGCCTATACTGGACCTCAGGGAGTTAAACAAGTATCTCTTCCAAGAAAAATTCAAAATGATCTCTCGGAACACTCCTCCCTTACATTCAGAGTCAGGATTGGCTATGTTCTCTAGACCTAAAAGACGCCTAAACACATATCCTTATTCATGCAGAACACAGGAGGTTTCTTCAAGTCCTCTTTCAGGGAAGACATTACTAGCACAGAGTTCTACCCTTTGGCCTGGCTTCAGCCCCAAGAGTCTTCATGAAACGCATGGCAGTAAGTAGAAGCATTTTTAAGGACTCTAGGGATATTCATCTTCCACAAGGCCACAAGGAGTGCTACTGAGAATTGAACCCTGGTCTCTTGATTTCCAAGCCAATGCTCTAACCATTAGGCTACTCCCTCCACTCCGTAAGTAAGAGGGGACCAGCTGAATTTCTGGCAGGTATGAAAGCTCACTGCTGCAGCAGCAATAAGGATTTTGTCTCCCCTTACTATAGCTTTCACTGACGGCCGCGTCAGTGCCGGGATCAGTGGACTACCCACGACAAATTATGGAGAAAGTGGACCTGTGCGGCAAGTGCAGCTGTAGGTATCGAATTATATGGCAGTTGGGCTCGGAGACCCCGCAGGCCCCTAGGACCCGTAATCGATGCATGTACCTTGTACGGACCATGAATTGTCAACCCCATTAGGGAACGACAAAATGGCCCCCACCTATAGCGAACCGAACCATAGAGAGGTGAATATGATGAGTACTCAAATCGTGGAAAGATGCCCAGAAAAAGAAGAAAGACCAGAAACCACCTAGACCAAGGAAGAAGGTAACGAACGAAGGCCAAAAGTGCCTTTGGACAGACCAATCAAAGTTACAGAAAAAGAAAATTAGCCACCCAACCAGAGAAGATCACACCCAGATAGAAATGGGCATGTGGAAATATTAAAGTGAGTTGGCCTATAGGAAGTGCCAGGCCTTTTCCGCTGAGGGAATGGAGGGCAAAGTGACTTGATTAAGAGCACAAGAAGTGCCCGTGGGAAGCAAACCTAATCATCTGGATGGTAGGCTGGTGCTCGAACCACTAGGCTACCCCCCGTGCCTGAAGAACACCAAAGAAAAAATTTAAACAGAAGAAATGGCTAACCTGTGCACAGAAGCAAGTAATTTGCCAGGCCTTTTCCCCTAGGGTAACGTGACTGGCCCACGGTCACCAGGAAACCCAGTTAGAATTGAATCCAGATTTCTGGGGTGTTAGGCTGGTGCTGTTAGCACTAGGCTATTCCGCCATTCAGCTAGCTGAGAGGAAAGACTCCGGGTTTACCCAGGAAAAATGGTAAAGCTAAACAGAGACAGCAAACTTGGCAAAGGGAATGGCCATTTAATGCAACACTACCCCAATGGAAGTGCCAAATGGCATATAAACAAAAACTATGAAATGAAAAACGTGTCAATTGAGAAAACGTTATGCCAAAGGCCAGAGCCCTGTAGTGAGTCATGGAAAGAAGCAGGCCACAGCAAAATGGAAGGACCATAGAAATACCAGTGGAAAAGAAAACCTTAGGCACAAAAGAAAGACCTTAAGGCAGATACAGCAGCCGAACCATAAAAATACTGATAAGATAGCCAGGGAATATGAGAGCCAGAAAGGTGTATGTGACAACTAAGCTAGTGTTACACCCAAGAGGAATGGAAAATACCCCTGGGATTGCCAGGGATGAGTCCTGTGTTCCGGAGATCCAGTCTCTTGCTCAGCCTTTAGACGCCAAAAGGCGAAAAAAATGGCTAAAGCCCCGGAGAGGAACAGCCCTAACGCCGCCCTTAATCGGTACCGGGAGCATGATAACAATGCTAAAGAGAGCCCTGTTTCCAATCATGTATGCATTTATGTAGTGCCCCAACTGCCCTGCTCGGACAAAGACACGGGCTCCCGAGGACAAGATTTTCCCTTTACTGAGGAAAAAGAGAGAGAGCGCCTTCGCCCCTTCCTCATAACCTTAGTTACCTAACTTGAAGAAACCCGGCTATGGGCGCAGAAGCAGCCCGGGAGCCGTTCCCGCCAAAATGAACCGCTGAGAAGGCCTGCCGCAACGGTCGGCTCGATGCCCAAGAGGCCCAAAAAAGCCAGCCGAGTCCCCCAAGGAACTTGAAAAACTCAGCCAAAGCCATCGCGAAACCGGCCCTCAGAAGTGCCGCGGGAAAAAGAAGGCATCCTGAGAAGAAATAAAATGGCCGCCAAACTCACACAACTACTAAGAAGCTGAAAACCGACTAACCTTAAGAAGAAAAACAGCTCTTCCTTCAGCTCTTCACACCCGCTGCTAGCGGGGAAGGAAGCTGAGTAGCGGGGGTAGCAGGCAGGTATCTGGGGCTCCCAGCACCGCTCTGCTCTCTTCTGTATCATCCGGAGCTGAAAATTGAGACAGGCCCTGCCTCTTCAGCTCCGTGCCTCTGAGCGCCGACAAAAAGCTGTCGGCAGCAAGTGCTACTGAAAGGAACCCTGCTAGGATCCCTGGTTCTGAAAACACCAAAAAGAAATCAAAGAAATAAAAATTATCAACGCCTTAAGCATCTGAAGGGGGGAGCCAGCCAGGAACACGTCCTTCAGCTGCTGAGGACTGATAAGACTGAGTATGGCCAGCAGAGGGAGCCAGATGCCAGCTCTTCAAAGTTTGAGATATCAGTCCTCAGTTGCTGAAGGGGATTGACAACCCACTTGTTCCTGGACGGGCCCGGAGAGACGATAAGGAATTTGCTTTTGTTATTCTCTGGAGGGTTGGTGATTGGGTTGTATTATATGGTGTGATGTATGTGTTGAAGTGTTCTGGTTAAGTGTGATAAAACTTTAATAAAACGAATTAAATGGAAAAAAAAAGTGGGCTAACATGGCTATCACACTACTTTATCCATGTATTTAGTGATCATCTGATTATTTATTAAATAGTTATTAAAATCACAATTTATTTGTGAAAAAAAAAATAAAAAAAATAAATAAATAAAAAAGATAGAGCTGCCGGCCTTGGAAGAAAACTGGGGGCTAGGGCTACAAATGGGCTGATGCGAGGGGATGGGAGAATGGGACTGGAAGGGAATGGATGCTGAGAGGGGCTGCCATGGTATTTGGACTAGAAGGGGACTGGAAATAGGCTGATGGAAAGAAGTGAAGAAAACAAAAGAAGAGATAAGAAATGGCAGATGGACCATAGACCACAGAAAGAGAGCTAAGAGAAGACAGGAAAGCAGAAGCCTCAGATTGGGACCAGCATGATCAGAGAATAAATTGGTCAGACAACAAAGGTAGAAAAAATAATTTTATTTCATATTAGTGATTTGACTACAAAATCATCATAATTTTGAAATCAAATATTGTTACTTGTTATTGTGATCAATTATTGTGGTTTAAATAAGTAAATTTTATAAATAAAAACATATTGCGAAGGTCTATAATATATTAATAATTCAACAAATGATTACAGCGACAATGCGTTAACGGTAAAGGAAGAGAGACGCATTTGATTTTATCATTGGGGGTCATCACAAGTTGACCAATGGTAAAAGGGGTCGTGGTACAAGAAAGGTTGAGAAGCACTGCTCTACATGATGGATAACTTCCTGGCTCCTGTTATAATGCTGCCATCAAGTGGACTGCAAGAAATGGATGCTGCATCAGGATTAAGGAGAGCACTCACCTGTATCAGGACATTATCGATGGCAGTCTGAACCTCCAGGATAAGGCTATAGCTGGCATCATCTCGATTCAGGGTAAACTTATCATTCACGCCGAAAACAGGAACGGCTGAGATTGCAGTGCTGGACTGGGCAGACTGCTGGTACTTCTGCCGCTCCTGAAGCACTTTAAACTGCAGCTGCTCCAGCTCGCTCCTGCAGAAAAGGGGAAGAAGCGCAGCTCCTCTCAGTTTCCTAAGATGGTGCCTGTTGCTGCTGCCTGGTCACAGTTGGAAACACAATGCAGCACTATTTCAAAATCTGATTTTAACTCTCCTTCCCCTATGTCTCTGACAGGAACGTTTCTGAGAGTTTCCTGCTTGGAGGTTTCTTTAGTGTTTACCATGTAACAAAAAACATTTTCTCTCAGATGAAATGGTGCTCAGACAAGTGAATCTGTAATGAAGTTCTGATGCCCTGGCCTGGGCGGTCAATCAAATGCAATAAAGCAAAAGATAACAATAAAGCTGGTGAACCTCCAGAAGGACAAATATGCAAATTCTACAAGGGCAATAATGAAAGCATGTGGGGGTAATTTTATCAATCTTTTCTGCATGCTAAGCAATGTTTTGCATGTAAAACATAGGTGCACAGAAAGAGTGCATCTATTTTCACACGGACTGTGTGCAGGCATTCTCGGGGGTGGAGTTGTGATGTATGTGTGTGCTTATAAAATACTCGAGTATGTGTAGGAAGTATATGCACATATCTCCTCCTCCCTTGGAGAAGGTGTAACTTTATGAGTGAGGCTTTGTGTGCTACCGGGAGCCAGGGACAGCCTTAGCAATTGCCAGGGCCAGTTTGGACCATTTTGGTGGGGCCTGCTAGACTTAAAATTATGTCAAATTAGGTATCAGGGAGCTTCCGATGACGTCACCCTACAAGATGGCAGTCTAGTAAGTCAGCTTCGAGACAGCCCAGGCTAATCTCCCAGGCTTGAGTGTTACTCCGCAAGCGGCAAGCCTGATTTAACACAAGCTTGAGGTGGGGAAATTGTGGCAATTGATGGCTTCCAAAAAGACACTGCAGGAGAACTGGGTGATGGGAGCTATCCCGGGGAAGTCCACAGAGCAAAGGGTGTGCAATATGGCAGCAGAAAAATAAAGGAAACTTAAAAACATCCATAAAACCTAACTAAAAGGCTAAGAGGAAAACTCTAATGGTGGTGCATGACGGCAAGGCCGGGAAAAAGGAGATCCAAGATTTACAAACAAGCAAAACGACTCAGATGTGGAAAAAGAATGAAGGATGTCCATGGGACTATTTATTATTTTATTTAGCTGTTTTTATATACTGCATTCTCAGCATGTCAAAGAGGTTTACATTTTAACAAGTGAACAAAGTTTAACGCACATGGAACGTGCTGAAGGGAATGTGAAAGCAAGAATACAAATGCGATGAAATAACTACACAGCAAAAGGCGACTATGGCAAATGGCATAAGGTGAACCTTCTAAAAGCTTCTAGAAGGAACTGGGAAAGGTTCCCACCTAAGTGCTCCGTTGGTGACATCACCTATATGTGAGCTCTTATCCTGGGCATGTGGGTGGGTGTTCATCAGCTCCACACAATAAATATGAGAAGCTGATGTCTGCCATGTGCATCGGCATTTGTGTGTTATTGTGGTTGGTCCTGAGTCTATTTTATAAAGGCACATAGCGGATTAAGTTGACCTTAATAGGCTTAAAACAGACACTTTTTTGGATAGCTATAAAATTACTCCCACATATCGAATATAACTTTGAAACTATAATGAAACAGAAATGGTGTCATTAGTAGTCCTATCTCTGAATGAACATTTTCTTGTGCTGTACACTTCCCTTCTTTGGGAGCCTAAAATTTTCTGTCCACAACCTTGCTGGCCACTGTATGAAAGGCAGTCAAAGCAAATAAATTAAACTAAATTGCAAATGGAATTGAAGGTAAAAAAAAATCTATTCCAGATAAGGACCAGACCTGGGAAAACATCTGAGATCAGAGGAAATTCCACATGACCAATTGCAGAGGAGTACCTTTCTAGCCTTAACAATATAATCCTAAAAAACACACATGCATGCATGCATCACCAAACGTTTTTGGAAATTATTAGATCAATTCTGCATAATCACATTCATGTATTTTCTATGTGTGGCCTGAAGATAGAAGTTGAAATTTTACCTGCCTGATAATTTCCTTTCCTGGAGTCCTGCTAGACCAGTTCAGACAAGTGGCATTGTGTACCCCTGCCAGCAGATGATGGAGAAAGAGAAAGACTAAAAGCTTCCAGTGACATCATCAATGGTACTAAGGCTGGTGCAGCTAGGGGCACCCCTTAGCATTTATCTAACCAAGCATATAGAGCCAAACTAAGCTAAAGAGGGATATCCCAGAAGAACCAAACACAACCTCCGAAGGAACCCAGAAATTAGAAATGACTCAGCCGAAATATTGCCCAACTATATATATGAATTTTGCAAATCCAGACAAGAATTCTGCAATAACTGTTCCCACTGAGACAAAAGAAAATCTGCCAGGGTGGATTGTGGACTGGTCTAGCAGAACTCCAGGAAAGGAAATTATTAGGTAGGTAAAATTTTACTTCAGACAGTCTTGCTAGACCAGTCCAGACAAATGGGAAGTGGCAAAGCTGTAACAATTGGGAAGGAAGGCATCGTCTCTTCCTCCCTTCTCCTACCCAGGCCCGCTTGGAATCTACCCGCCGTTCTGCTTTCTTCTTCCTAGGACCCGCCCTTTGGAACTCCCTTCCCCTTCTTCTCCGCATTCAACTGTCCTACACTCGCTTCAAAGCCCTCCTCAAAACTCACCTTTTCTGTCAGGCTTTCGACCTCCCTCCTCCTGCCGATGGCGCCCCATCCCCCAGTCGTGCCCTCCATCCTCCATGATTCTTCCCTCTTTCCCTCTCCTCCCTTCTCCTCTCTCCCTCTTCCCCTCCTCCTATCCCTCTTTGGGGCTTTTCTGTCCTCCACCTTATTTTAGTGTCTCTCTCTGTCCTATCGTTTGCTGGCGTTCCTTTCTATCTTTTGTTTCCAGCAGCTGACATTTTTTTTGTTATTGTACACCGCCCTGATGCTCTGGCCTGGGCGGTCTATCAAGTGCTTGAATAAAGATAAAGATAGTTGCCCTAAGGACCTCTGTATCAAAGGCAGCGTCCACACTGGTGTGGAGATCCAAATGGTAATGTGTGGCAAAAGTAGAGAGGGAAGACCAGATTGTTGCCTGACAAATGTCAACTGAAGCGACCAAACTTGACTCTGCCCAAGAAGAAGCCTGCGCGCAGATGGAGTGAGCCCTCAGACCTCCAGGGGACTGGCTTGTAGGCCAAAAGGTAGGCAAAAGCCATGACTCTTGTGGATCCATTGTGGATTTGAATGCTGCCTTACACAAACAGCCTATCTAATTTCCAGAAACAGATAGTCACTTTCCATTTGATCATTTTATTAAGTATTTAGTATCATTACAAACATCACTTAACATGTATCAAACTACACATAACATTTATGTATCAAACTTCACACAACATTTGTATTTATTAACAATTATATATTCTATTTATTAATTCATATATTACTCTAAATACTCTTTATATCATTCCCTTTCTAACCACCCTCTCCCACCCTCCCCCGCTCATCCAACCTCATCCATTATTGAATTAATATCCTCTCTCCTTTCACCCAATCACCATTTATCCTTCCAGTAAAATTTTATATAAATTTTGTATAAAATCCCTCTCATATTTTCTCTAGCACTCTCACTCATTCTTCCTTCCATTTTTCCAACCACTTACACACACTCTTCCATTGTTCCACAACTTTCTCACCTGTCCCCCGCCTCATCTCCGTCAATCTATGCATCAAACACATCTCTATGGAATACATTACCGGCACAAGACTATGGAATACATTACCGGCACATATCAGGGCAATCCCCATCTTGAGCCCGTTCGGGAAGGCCCTTAAACATTTCCTCTTCATCAAATATCTCACTGACAACACCGAACCTCAGTCCCACTTGAATAGCGAGAACTTCAGCAATAGTAGTGGTCAACCAGGCAAGCCCTCGCAACATGTGTCCCCAACAATGTAAAACACCAAACAGTATCCTTTTCTCGCTACGCTGCTTATGTATATAATTTACCCTGTTATCCAAGTTCCATATCCTGTTAATTGTAATGACCAGACATATGCAATTTGTCGGATGTTTCTGTTCCATGTAAACCGCGCTGATGTCGAATAGTGCAGTATATAAGAAATGTTAATAAATAAATAAATAAATCTCTGCCACTCTTTTCACAAATCCTGCCTTATGTGGCATGGATTTCCCCTGCCAATGTTGTGCTATCTCATTTCTAGCAGCTACTATACAGTGATGTATCACTCCACTAACTCTCTGTGATAGTCACTTTCAAGTGACACAGGAGGACACTCTGAACATCGACCAAATGCTGGTCCTTATCTTCACCTCTGCATTGACCAGAGGGGAATGTATGGCAGCAAAACCACCTGCTTAATGTGAAAACACAGAAACCACTTTTGGCAAGAAGGAAGGAAGCATGTGAATCAAATCCACTTCCGCTGAGATGTTGGTGCCAAGCAAATGGCTACTAAGAAGATGATTTTGAAGGACAGACCGTTAACAGCAGCCTGCTTAAAAGAAGTCTTCATCAAGGCCTGAAGATCCAGGTTAAGATCCCAAGGTGGGACCACTGGCCGTACCGAAGGTCGCAAGTGCGTAAATCTCAGAGAAAACAGGTCATGTCTGGGTGAGAAGCCAAGAGGTGCCCTGCCCTAGCCCTCAAAAACATGCTTAGTGTGAGCCTTTGTCAAACTTATTCTGAAGAAAAAAAGTGGGCAAGTCCGCATGCCAAGGTGACAAGTCTTGCTACTGACACCAAGCCTCAAAGAAAGACTAGATCCTGATATAGCCCAGGCAGGTAGATCTGCACCACCTTCTTCAGGAGAGTGGAAATTACACAGATCAAGTAAGCCTTCTACACCAGTCAACATCTCTCAAGGTTCAAGCCCTAAGCAAGAAGGGAGTCGAATTTTCTATCATGATGGTTCCCTTGATGTGGCAGCTACCTCCCCAGATGAACCTGAAAGGGCTGGCCCACCAGCAGCAGGACGATCAGCATATCAAGGCTTCCACGGCCAGTCCGGAGCCATCAGGATCACTAGCTCCAGATAGTCCTCTACGTGGCATAGAAACAGAAATGTGACGACAGAAAAAAGACCACATGTCCTATACAGTCTTCCCTTCCATATCAACGACTGCAATAGTCACCTTTTTTCCTTTTAAGATACTCTGTGTTTGTCCAATGCTTTTTTGAATTTAGATACTGTCCTCATCTTTACCATCTCCACTGGGAGACTATGCCATGCATCTATCACTCTTTTCATAAAGAAATATTTCCTCATATTACTCCTGAGTCTATCCCCTTTTACCCTCATCCTATGCCCTCTCATAGCAGAGTTTGCTTTCAATCAAAAAAGGCTCTCTTCCTGTGTAATTATGCCACGGAGGTAATACATATTAAGATCCTTAAGTCTATCCTCACATGCTTTATAACAAAGACCACTAACCATTTTAGTAGCCACCCTCTGCACCAATTAAGGCTGGGTCTCCTGAACAGCACACAATACTCCAAAGGAGGTCGCACCAAAGACTTATACAGAGGCACTATCATCTCCTTTTTTTTGCTGGCCATTCCTCTCCATTTGTACCCAAGCATCCTTCTAGCTTTCACAGTTGCCTTTTCTATCTGTTAAGCAACTTTAAGATCGTCAGACACAATTACGCCCAGGTCCCGCTCTTCTTTTGTGGACAGAAGTACTTCACCCCCTACACTGTACCGCTCCCTTGGATTATTGCAGCACAAATGCATGACCCTGCATTTTTTAGCATTAAATCTCAGCTGCCAAATTCTCAACCATTCTTCAAGCTTAGCTAGATCCTTCCTTATCTTATCTACTCCTTCCTGAGTATCTACTCTATTGCAGATTTTGGTATCATCTGCATAAGCAAACCTTACCTGACAACCCTTCCGCAATAGCACTAACAAAGATATTAAAAAGAGTTGGACCAAGGACAGATCCCTGCGGCACACAACTGGTAACCTTCTACTCCTCAGAGTGAGCTCCATTTAGCTGTACCCTTTGTCGCCTCCCACTCAACCAATTTTTAACCCAATCAGTAACTTTAGAGTCCATCCCTAGGGTACTCAGTTTGTTTATATGTCACCTGTGTGGAACAGTGTCAAAGGCTTTACTGAAATCCAAGTACACCACACTAAGGCTCTCCCTTGGTCCAACTCCCTTGTCACCCAGTCAAAGAAATCAATCAGATTTGTTTGACAAGACCTGCCTCTGGTGAATCCATACTGCCTCCGATCCTATAATCCATTGGACTCCAGAAACCTCACTATTTTCTCTTTCAGCAGTGTTTCCAATAATTTACTCACCACAGAGGTTAGACTAACCGGCCTGTAGTTTTCAACCACATCCTTACTTCTGCTTTTATGTAAAGGAACCACATGTGCCTCTCTCCAGTCCTCTGGCACCACTCACAACTCCAAAGAGGCATTGAAAAGGTCAGTCAGTGAAGCTGCTAGAACGTTCCCAAGTTCCTTCAGTATTCTCGGATGTATCCCATCCATTCCCATCGCTTTGTCTACTTTTAGTTCAGCTAGTTCCTCATGAACAGTCTTCTAAAAATTGTTAGAGATCCCGGTCACTTCTGTTCCTATTTGTGGGTGTTTTCTGAGGTCCTGCTCCTAGTTCTTCATCTGTGAACACAGAATAGAAATACTTGTAAAGCAATTCTGTTTTATCCTCATCAACGTCTACATATCCCCCCCCCCTTCATCCTTGAGTCTGACAATACTACTTTTGCCCTCCTCCTCTCACTAACATATCTGAAAAATGTCTTATCCCCCCATTTTATTGCACTGGCTATTTCCTCTTCTTTTTGAATCTTTGCTTTCCTGACTACTTTACTAGCTTCTCTAAGTTTTTCCAAATATAGATGCCTGTCTTCCTCTCTCTGAGATCTCTTGTATTTCATAAAGGCCTCCTCATTTTTCTTCACTTTTTCAGCTACTTCTTTTGAGAATCATAGCGACCTCCTTTTCCTTTCATCTTTATTTACCTTTCTAACAAAAAGGTTGGTTGCCCTTAAAATATCTCCTTTTAGGGAGGAAGTGACGTCATCGACTCGGATGGCTGCCTGAGTTGTGAGCTCCGGAGTCTGAACCAGCATTAAACGAGCAATACCCCTCTAAAGCGGGATGAGGAGCGGAGGAATAGTGGCGGAGACACGGAGGAAGGTGATGGCGACTCGAAGAAAGATGGCGGACATTCGCGAGTATGCGTGTAGCGGCTCGCAGCAGCACGAGGGGCTGGAAAGTAAGATGGCGACTGTGCAGAGTGGAGGAGGTGGCGAGGTGGCAGAGTGGGAAAAGAAAGGCGGTCGGAGCACGGAGGATGTGCGAGCTGAAATGGTGGTGCAGAAGGTGACCCACAAGGAGCTGCAAGGTTGGTTTAAAGAGCTGAAGGAGAAATGAATAAAATGAAAGAGGAGGTGGGAGACCTGCTGGGCGAACTAAAGGAAGAGCTGGGAGAGATAAAGGCCCAGATGGAGGAGCAGGAGCACAAGTTGGGAACTTTGCAGGAGCAAAGTGACGCGAACCAGCAGGACGTGGCTGAGTTGCAGAGGTGGAAGGAGCAGATTTTGTACAAAATAGAGGACCTTGAAAACAGATCCCGGTGAAACAATTTGCATATCCGGGGAGTCCCAGAGGAGCAGGGCTTCCAGAACAGCAAGAAGGTGACGGAGGCCATATTGAAGGACATACTGCTTCAAAACGGAGGGGATCAGCAAGACATCAATGTGGCGATGGACAGAGCGCATAGGGCCTTGGATCCGGTAAGGCCAAACAGGCCCCGCGATATAGTGCTGTGCCTAAAGGACTATGAGGTAAAAGAATCCATATTGAGGGCATTGCTATAAGATGGCAGGGCTATAAGATTTTTTACCAGCAGATTTCGGGCACCGCCATGGGCGCTACCTTTGCTCCAGCTCTAGCAAATCTTTATATGGGAGTTTTTGAAACTCAATATGTCTATTCTTCTCTATATGCCAGTTATATAGTTAAATGGTATCGGTATATAGATGACATATTTCTTCTTTGGCAGGGGACATCTAGTCAATTGAATGAATTTTTGGAATATTTAAATAGTTGTGTCTCTTGTATTACATTTGAGATGACAGCACATACTCATAAATTGCATTTTTTAGATGTGCTTGTCTTTAAAACATCCACTGGTTTTGAGACTACATTATATTCTAAACCTACGGATAGGAACACAATACTACATTTTAATAGTTTTCATCCGTTGCATTTACGAAGACATTTACCTTATTCTCAATTTTTACGCTGCCGTCGGATATGCTCTGCCACTTCAGAATTTAAAGCAAAGGCACGTGTTATGCAGCAGAAATTCCTTGCTAGAGGGTATCCTAAAGAAATTATCTCACGGGCATATAGGCGAGCACGTTATAACCA
This sequence comes from Ichthyophis bannanicus, assembly GCA_033557465.1. NCBI lineage: Eukaryota > Metazoa > Chordata > Amphibia > Gymnophiona > Ichthyophiidae > Ichthyophis > Ichthyophis bannanicus. The sequence continues at coordinate 1,823,354,642 of CM066032.1, read as the reverse complement.
CAGGGAGTGGCTATTGGCATCTACAGATACTATTGCAGAAACAGGACAAGTGGTTACATGTGTATTACAACATTCTAGTTTGTCCCGTCGTATAGTGTCTACCTTGCAGAAGAGATGGACATTGATTAATTCACACCCTAAATTAAAGGACTGTCAGCTGCGGGTGGCATACACTAGGGGGCGCAATCTTCGAGATGCTTTGTGCCCCGCTGTATTATGTGTACCTTCAATTACAGAATCTTTTAAAGGTCATGTGCAATGTCAAAGATGTTCGTATTGCAGTATGATGGCCAATGAACTATGTGCTGCCTTTGTCAAGAGTGGGTGCACTCCCCGATTACAAGTTACCACTACCTGTACCACTACATTTGTAGTTTATGCCTTGTGGTGTTCATGCCCTTTGCTCTATGTGGGGAAGACTTCTAGAGCTTTAAAAGTAAGGATGGCAGAACATAAATATAGTTTACATAAGCAGCGTGCTGACACTCCACTAGTGCAGCACTGTTTAGAGTTTCAGCATACTTTTGAGGATCTTCAATGTACTGTAATTGATCATGTTCCTTTGAATATCCGACGGGGAGATCGAGGAAAACAGCTGCTACAATTAGAACAGCGTTGGATTTACAAATTGAACTCTCTGCATCCAAAAGGACTTAATGATAAGATTGAGTGGTCTCTGTTTCTTTAATTCTGTTTCACACTGTGTAACAGTGAGTCATTTGTTTGTTCTGCTGGCTGGCCTCTGTAGCTCCGCCCCCTGCTGCTGTGATGATGTGGCAGGTTTTGATTGGAGGGTGAGCGTTTTTTTAGTGCAGGTTAGCTTTTCAACTTGAGGAAAAGTTTGTTAGAATTAGGCTTTTTTTTCCATTGCTGTAAGCCCTTTTGATAAAGCCTTTTTTGGCGAAACGGAAGCTTGCGTCAAGGGCAAGCATGGAGAGTTAAAGTTTGAAGTTTAGAGCCTGAACGAGAAGTGTTTTTCCTCAGTTTTGGCTGGTTCATTGAGCTGGAGCTTGCATCAAGGGCAAGCATGGAAAGTTAAAGTTTGAAGTTTAGAGCCTGAAAGAGAAGTGTTTTTCCTCAGTTTTGGTTGAGCTGGCTTCTGGCAGTGTACTGAAGAGCCGTTGGATTTGGTCCTGTTGAGACTGTGTGCTGTTTATGCTGTTTACTTCAGATAAGTACAGTGTGCTCTTATTTGGGGGCTTCTATCTACTTGGAAGTAATTTTGTGCTATGTTTTTTCAGCTCTGGGACTGCACTGATGACTCCTGATATACTGCTATGATTATTAAAGTTAGACACTTTTAATGGGTGTGTGGTATGTATGAAGGTGAGTGTTTGTGAAGTTTACTAGATATGGGTTCCTAAGTGAATTGTTTGGGGTGTATTAAGTTTTGTTTAATTGGTTGTATTTATATGGTTGGATGGTATAGGCTATTTGACCAGTGATGTGAAGCGTCTGCTATTTCCCTAAAGTGCCGTGTCACTGTGTGAGGGATATTAGCCATCCTGAGGTCATTTTTGCCTGTTAAGCGTAGTTACTCACCTGTAACAGGTGTTCTCCAGGAGCAGCAGGAATCAGTCCTCACTTATGGGTGACGTCGGCGCCGACGGAGCCCTCGCGGAGCAATTTTCCCCAGCTTTCAAAGAAAGCCTTTGGGAATTGCAGCGCGCATGCGCGGTCGTCTTCCCGCCCGAGGGTGCCATCTTAGCCAGTCAGATGACATAGCTAAAAAAGCCAGCATAAAAATTTGCAAAAAGAACATAAGCAGACGATTGCAACTCCAAGGGGAGGAGGGAGGGTGGTGAGGACTGATTCCTGCTGCTCCTGGAGAACACCTGTTACAGGTGAGTAACTACGCTTTCTCCAGGACCAAGCAGGAAGTCAGTCCTCACTTATGGGACTCCCAAGCTCAAGGCTACCGGAGACCCTAAGCACAAAAATGAGCTCCCTCTAGCTCAGCAGCACAGAAGGATAGAATCTTCGCTGAATTATCACCCACCGGTAGCCCACATCCGGGATGGAGGGTAGGAGTTGCTCAGACCTCAAAGAGATTACGGAGGACTGCCTGTCCGAAAGCACTGTCCCTACGGGACTCCCTCTCGAGACAGTAATGGACCGCAAAAGTCTGGCTCGAAGACCAAGTAGCGGCCCGGCAGATGTCTGCCAGCGGAACAGAGCGGAGGTAAGCCACTGACGTGGCCTTTGCCCGAACGCAATGAGCCGTGACTCGACTTTCTAAGGAGAGTCCGGCTGCCCCATAAGTCCAAGAGATACAGTCCGCAACCCAGATGGACAGAGTACGCTTGGAGACCGGGAGCCCCAATTTATTGGGGTCAAAAGACACAAAAAGCTGAGCAGCTTTACGGTGCTCCCGCGTACGGTCAAGGTAGAAGTTCAATGCCCTTCTACAGTCCAGGGTATGGAGGACCGTTTCAGTTCGGCTGGAGTGTGGTCTGGGAAAGAAGGTTGGAAGTACCACCTCCTGATTGATGTGAAAAGGGGAGACCACTTTAGGCAGAAATTTTGGGTGAGTCCGTAGGACTACCCTATTCTTGTAGAACCTAGTGTAAGGGGGATCAGACACGAGGGCCTGCAATTCACTTACGCGCCTAGCGGAAGTGAGGGCTATCAAGAACAGTGTTTTCCAAGACAGAAAACGTAGAGAACAGGTAGCCATAGGTTCAAAAGGCGGACAGGTGATCCGCTGCAAAACCACATTCAGGTCCCAGTCAGGCGCTGGCGGGCGCAGAGGTGGTTTAAGTAGAAGGAGACCTCGGAGAGAAACCTCGCTACGAGAGGGTCATTGGAGAGAGGTCTGCCGTCCACTGGCACATGATGTGCTGAAAGAGCACTGAGGTGAACTTTGACGGAGTTGGACTTAAGTCCCAGATTAGAGAGGTGCAGCAAGTACTGCAAGATCACCGACACCGGGCAGGAGAAGGGATCCTGAGACTGTTGGGTACACCAGACTGCAAAGCGACGCCATTTAAGGGCGTAGCATTTGCGGGTAGAAGGCCGTCGCGAAGCCAAGACGACCTCCTCCACCTCCGCCGGCAGGAGAAGGGGAGCAAGGACTACCCTCTCAGCAGCCAGGCCATGAGGTTGAGAGACCTGAGGTTGGGGTGCAGGAGGGACCCCTGATCCTGAGTGAGGAGATCCGGTTGTACCCCCAGAGGGGTTGGATCCTCCACTGCCAGTTGCAGCAGGCACGGCTGCCTGGGCCAGCGAGGGGCCACCAGGATCATGAAGGCTTTGTCTCGGAGAACCTTGAAAAGAGTCCGAGAGACCAGCGGGATGGGAGGGAAAGCGTACAGAAGGCTCCCCGACCACGAGATCAGAAAGGCGTCCGCCGCAACCCGAAGGGGGTGTGGCTGACGAGAGCAGAAGCGAGGAAGTTGCCGGTTGTGAGGACTGGCAAAGAGATCCACCGTGGGGAGACCCCACTTGAGGAAGAGCTTCTGAACTACCAAGGGATCCAGACGCCACTCGTGCGGCTGGAGGACCCTGCTGAGTTTGTCTGCAAGGCAATTTTCTTGGCCCGGGAGATAAACTGCCTTGAGGAGAATGCCGTGACTGACGGCCCAAGAGCAGAGCTTCTGTGCCTCCCGGCAGAGGAGGAAGGAGCCCGTGCCCCCCTGCTTGTTCACGTAGAACATGGCAACCTGATTGTCCGTCTGGACAAGGACGGACTGTTGGGAAGTCAGGTGGGAGAAGGCCTTGAGAGCGAGGCGGATCGCCCTGAGCTCCAGGAAGTTGATCTGCTGAGCAGACTCCCACGTGGTCCAGAGGCCCTGAGTACGTGCCTCTTGGCAATGTGCTCCCCAGCCCAGGAGGGATGCATCGGTGGTCAGCACCCGGGTCGGCTGAGGTGACTGGAAAGGCATTCCGAATATCAGGTTCGGCTGCCGGAGCCACCACCGGAGAGACGAGAGCAGCGGCTCGGAGACGCGCACTAGGTCTGCTAGGCCGCCCGTGGCTTGTCGCCACTGCTGGCGGAGACACCATTGAGCAGACCGCATGTTCAGGCGGGCATTGGGGGTCACATGGACAGTGGAAGCCATATGGCCGAGCAGTCTCAGGAAGCGCCTGGCGGAGACCAGGGGCTGGCTGCGAAAGCGGTCGGCTAGGTCCATGAGCCGTTGAGCCCTGTCGAGCGGTAGGTACGCTCGTGCCCGAGGAGTGTGCAGCCTTGCGCCGATGAACTCGAGATCCTGTGAGGGGAGCAAAGTGGACTTTGCGAAGTTTATGACAAAGCCCAAGTGCTGCAGCAGAGTCACCGTGCGGCACGTGGCGTTGGTGACCTCCTGAGCGGACGCTGCTCTGATGAGCCAGTCGTCGAGGTACGGAAAGACATAGAGGCCGTGAAGCCGGAGATGGGCCGCCACGACCGCGAGACATTTTGTGAAGACTCGCGGTGCGGAGGATAGGCCAAAGGGCAGTACTCTGTACTGGTAATGATTTCCTGCCACCACAAACCTTAGGTATTGGCGGTGGCTTGGGTGGATGAGGATGTGCGTGTAGGCATCCTTTAGATCCAAGGAGCATAGCCAATCTCCCTGCTGGAGGTAGGGCAGAAGGATTCCAAGGGTAAGCATTTTGAACTTCTCCCGCACAAGGAACTTGTTGAGGTTGCGCAAGTCCAGGATGGGTCTGAGGCCCCCTGTTCTCTTTGGTATCAGAAAATACCTTGAATAAAAGCCTTGACCTCTCAGGTGGTGGGGCACCGGTTCCACCGCCTGTTCCTGCAGAAGACCTGCTAACTCCTGAAGGAGCAACTCCCTGTGCAGAGGGGGGCGCGAAGGTTCTCCCGGAAAATAGGAGGGAGGGACCTGATGGAAGTGGAGAAGGTAGCCCTCTCGCACGACCTGAAGCACCCAGGCATCTGCGGTGATGCTGGACCACCTGTGGGCGAAGTGAACCAGCCGGCCTCCGGTGCTGGGAGGGACCAGCGGGGGGGGAGAGGCTATGCTGAGCGAGTCAAAAACCCCCTCCCTGCTGAGCAGGGGCTGGTGGTGCAGGCTTGGGGGCTTGCTGCCTACGGGACCCGTTACCCCGTCCCTTGGCCTGCTGGCCCTGTTGGGGAGCTGCAGGGGCCTGATAATGGGGGTACTGTTTGTAGGCAGCCGCCTTCCTCGGGTAAAAGGACTTTTTTCCCGAGCCCTTCTTTTTCTGGGAAGGGGCGGAGGTCTTCCTAGAAAGCCTGGTCCTGGTGAGAGTCTCAGTCTCAATTTGTGCAGCCTTTTCCGCCATGGGCTTGCCAAAAGGTCCGACGACTGAAGCCAAGCCTGTCGGCGGGCACCGATGCCGGCTGCGGCCACTCTAGCCGAGGCCTCAAAGCCATCATAGGCTGCTCGGGACATGAACTTTGAGCATTCCCGAATGCCCGTGGACAAGGCTAGGAACCTCCGCAAGGGCTCCTCGGAGAGACCAGCGGAGAATCCGGCTAGCTCTTTAGCCAGATCCCGGAGATACATGCCCATGTAGAGCTGGTAAGTCTGGACACGACATGCGAGCATAGAGCCCTGGAAGCACTTCTTGCCAAGGCCATCCAGGTTACGGGCCTCCCTTCCAGGAGGCACCGAGGAGTGCATCTTCTGGCTCTTAAGACGATGCATGGCCGATTCCACTACCATGGAATGGTGTGGCAGCTGTGCCTTCTGAAAGCCAGGGCTCTTGCGGACCCGATAGATAGAATCGACCCGCTTGCTCAGGACCGGCGCGGAGGCCGGACTCTCCCACATGCGGAAGAGTAGTCGTTCCAGCATAGGAGGAACCGGCACAGTAAAGTGCTCCCTCGCGGGAGAGTCATACTGGAGGGCGTCGAGCTCTTCGGCTCGAGGCTCCTCCTCGGGATCCGCAGGGAAGGCCAAAGCCTTGGCCATATCCCTAACGAAGTCCGAGAACCGGGCATCCTCCGGGGGGGACTGCTTCCGAGGTTCGGACCCCGGTGAGTCCGATGGGACACACCGAGTCCGGAAAGAATCAGGTGACTCTTCCTCCTCAGACTCCCAGACCGACTCCGACGAGGACTCGGTGGGGTCGGCCCGGGCAGGGTGCGGCGCCAGCCGCCCCGACGTCGAGGGAGTCGGCGTCCTCGGTCCCGAACGGGAGGCCGAGGGTGACCTCGACCGAGGATCGACTCGAGTTCTCATTGACTCGAGGATCGGCTCGGTCTCCGGGGTCGACTTGGACGTCGACGTCCCGGCGGTCGGGGCAGCGGCGCCAGCGAGGCCAGCGAGCAGTGCCCGCTGCTGGTCCATGAAGGCAGACAGTCTGCTCTCCAAGGCCATCAACCTGAGTCCGAGCTCAGGTGACCCAGCAGCCCCCGACTCGGGCCCCGACGGCGTCGGGCCCGACGTCGGCTGTCGCGGAGGCGAGTCCAGAAGGACTACAGGACTTACCCGGGCAGGCATCTCCGACTCCAGGCGAGGTCGCTTCGGGAGATGTTCCTTCTCCAAGGACCCGGGGCGGCTGTCGGGGCTATGCGACCTGGCCCTCGCGGAGCCAGGAGCGTCCACCGACGCCGCCCTCGCGGGTTTTTCCTTCCGACGATGGTCCCCGGAGGGAGAACCCCGGTCGGAGGAGCTCCGGCGACGGTCCGAGCTGGAGCCCTTTGACACGGAGGCCTCCGACGAGGTCCGGGTACGGCTGGGGTCAGCGAAGATTCTCTCGCGCTGATGCCGCCGACTTCTCAACGCCTTCGAGGACAGTTTGCTGCAGGGCCCACAGATCAGTTCCTCATGATCCGGGCCCAAGCAGCGGAGGCAAAAGTCGTGTGTGTCGGTTAGTGACATATTTCGGTCACACCGACCACACCGCTTAAAGCCACTGGCAGCCATCGGGGGAAAAAGGGCCCCTGCGAGGTCAAAGGACCGGGCTGCCAGGGAAAACGAAAATGAAAGCTGACTAAGTCAGAAAAACCGAAAAACGCTAGAGGACTCGAGACCGGCGTCGCGAGTCCGGGCGGGGGGAAAACGATCGGCGTCGAACCGAAAGAAAAAAGTATAAAATAAAGAAGAAAATCAACTTTTTCGCGGGGACAAGACGGGGACGTCTGCAGGGCTCCGCGGAAAAGAAAAAAGAAGACTGGCTAAGATGGCACCCTCGGGCGGGAAGACGACCGCGCATGCGCGCTGCAATTCCCAAAGGCTTTCTTTGAAAGCTGGGGAAAATTGCTCCGCGAGGGCTCCGTCGGCGCCGACGTCACCCATAAGTGAGGACTGACTTCCTGCTTGGTCCTGGAGAAAAAGTAATTATTATAATAAGATTAATATTGGTTGTTAGTATTTGAGTAAAGCATAGTACAGGGCTGGTTTTCTATTTTGTATTTAGGGCTATAAGATTGCCATATATGGTGACTTAGCGGCTGGTACCCTGCAGAGGAGAAGGGAGATGGTGCCGGTAACGCAGGTGCTGCGCCGGGAGGGCGTGAAGTACCGGTGGCTTTATCCCTTTGGGCTCATGTTTAATAAAGGAGCCAAGGGGTGGACTGTTAAAACTCTGCAGGAAGCGAAGAGGGCGCTGGCGGAGGCGAAGATGTCAGAAGTGGTAGAAGAGCGTCCACATCAGAGGGAGCAGAGAGTTGTCGGTGTGGAATAGCGAAGAAGAGGCAACCATAAGAAACTAGCAGGAGAGTGTCTGCAGATAATATGAGAGACAATGGATAATGCAGGTCTGCTGCAGGACAATGACTGCGGGTTTGGTGTGGGTGGGGGGCTTGCTAATGCTTGAACCCATACACGGATGGAGGGAGTTAGTAACTATACTTATACCTGTAACATGGAGTGGGGGACTCGGGGCACCTCCACAAAAATAAACAATAAACAAACAGGGAAGAGAGGGGGAAAGGGTAATTGGCTTTAGGATGGTTTCTGCCAATATTTTTGAAGTGAACAGGGGAAGGGTAGGGGGGAGCAAGGGCAGGGACCAATGGGAGCGGGGAGAAAATAAACCAAACATAACAAAAATACAAAAAGGATGGGTGCTCCGGGTCTCCAGTGGCGGAAAGAGCTTTGGAGGGACGTGTACAGTATGCTATGGGAGGGGGAGGGGGGAAGGGAGGTATGGGAATTTTTTGATAAAGGATTTGCAGAGTGGAATAACGGGATATGGGGAAGGAAAGGGGAGGGGGAGGTGGGAAGCAGGAGGGGGATCAAAGGGAGGTGGGGTAGGTGTTGTGAATAAGGGCAGTGGTTGGGAGAGGGGGGTTGTGCTGAGAGGGAGGAGAGAGGAGGGGAGAAGGGTAGGGTGGGCCAGGATCCGGGAAGATGAGCACTACTCCAGGGAGTCCCTCAGGAGGGAGGGAGATGGGGCAGGGGGAGGTTGGGGAGGGAGGGAGGGAGGGGGGAGGGGACTAGGGGTAGAGGGGGAGGGAGAGGGAGAGGGGGGAAGGCTTGAGAGAGGGAAGGGGGGAGATGGGTATGGAGAGATAGGGAGGAGAAGGGGGGAGGGGAAGGCAATAGGGCAGCTTCAGTTGAAGCTTCTAACAATAAATGCGAACGGACTACAAACATGGCGAAAGAGAAGATTGGTGGATAGAGAAGGAGGACGTTTGGAGGCTGATGTGGTGTGTGTGCAAGAAATGCACCTGAAAGTGGGGCAAGAGGGATTGTTACGGACCCGTAGATACCCCTATGTGTTGTTGGGGGGCAAGCGGGCGGAGTACAAGAGAGGGGGGGTTGGCTTGTTGTCAAGCAATAGGGCTAAGGACTGGGTGGTGGAAGAATGTAGGAATAAGGGGGGCGACGGGTAGCAGTGAAGTTAGCGGTGGCTGGGGAGGAGATCTGGGTATTGAGCGTATATGGGCCGAATGATAAGCGGAAGGAGTTTTACGATCAAATGTTGATGGATGTGGAAAGATTGGGGCCTCAATCGAAAGTATTGGGGGGAGATTTCAATTTGACGGTGAACCCTAGAGTGGACCATAGCGAGGGCGAAGGGGGGGGAGTAGAAAGGAGAGGGAGAGTATGTTGCGTATGAAAGAGAGGCTGGGGCTCACAGATGTGTGGAGGGTGCGGCATCCTGGGCAGAGAAGCTATACATTCTATTCAAATCCGCACCAGACGTATAGTAGATTGGATATGTTTTGGGTGAGCGGGCCCTGGGTTTCCAAGGTTAGTGAGGTGGAGCAGGGATCAATCACATGGTCGGATCACGCAGCGGTCAGCTTAAGTTTTTTTTTTTTTTTTTTTAACTTTTTATTGACAACAAATCCAGCACACATCCAAACACTTATAGCAGATCAAAATAGCTTCTAAACATAGGATAACTAACAACAGCAAGAACAAACCCCCAGCTTCTGCCGACAATAAGGTATGCATAAACAGCCTAATACAAGCACTGTTCCCTTATCACCGTCCCTCCCTTAACCCCATTCCCCCACACTGCTAAATATACCTTAGGCAGCCGCAAGTTCTTCGCCCCCGCCACCAACGGATTTGTCAATTTTTTATTTTATTTACAAAGATACCCCCCCCAACGAGGATACCGTTACCCTACCCGCCTTACTCCCCCCCTCCCCATCCGAGAGCCTCCACCCACCCCTCTGCCCTCCTCCCCTTCCCCTTCCCCCTCCCCAAACCCACCCGAACCCGACCCCCCGCCAGCCCCCCCATTCCCCCCCGCCCCCTCCCCGTTTTTACCCACCCACCCGCCATACCCCCTCCCCCAGAACACGTTGCAATGCACCCCTCCGTTCTTCAAACCCACCCAATCGCTGCCTACGTGCTGCCGTTAACTTTTCCATAAGAACTATAACCCTAAGGCGTCCCTCAAACTGCGCCACCGAGGGCATCTCCCGTTGCTTCCAGGCGGCCGCAATCTCACACCGGGCTGCACACAAACAGGCCAATACCATCTTACCCCCCAGCCCCCTCCCCCCTTCCCCCCAGAAAGACAGCAGCAATATAGTGGGCACCAGTTCCACCCCAATCCCTAATTTCTCCTGAATCCACCCTGTGAGCCACCGCCAATATTTCTGGACCTTCTCACAGCCCCACCAAATGTGCCAAAAAGTCCCTATCTCCCCACAGCCCCGCCAACAAAGGGGAGAGACCTCCTTATATATTCTATGCAAGCACTCAGGTGTGTAATACCAACGCAGCAGAACTTTATAACTATTTTCTCTGGCCCCACTGGAACTCAGGCCCCGCTTGATCTGATCCCACACCTGTTTCCAGTCCACCATAGAAAGAGTTCTACCCAGATCCCTCTCCCATTGCACCATATATTTATGCTTCCCGCCCCCTCCCTCTGAAATCACCTTATATAAACCAGACACCATACCCCGGGAGCCACGCTTCCCATACCACAGGGCCTCCAACCCGGATATCTCCGCACCCGACCCACCTATCCCCCCTGCTTTCCGGAGAAACGACCGAATTTGAACATAAGCATATCTGTCCCCCTTATCAAGCTTAAATTCACCTTGCACCTCCTCAAAACTCCGTATCTCCCCCTCCTCCACCAGTTGAAAACTACACCCCAAACCCCTCTTGGTCCAATGGTCAAACCGACCCCCCTCCCAGCCCGGTTTAAACGCTTTACACCCCCTCCACGGAGTCATCAGCGAAAACTCCGTTCCCCGCCGTGCTATATACGATCCCCGAACCTTATCCCATATCCGGACCACCTGGCGCATCCCGGGTGATCCCTGCCCCAGGTCTCCCCTCACCCCCCTCGGCGCCCATAACCAAGCAGTGAGGCGCCCCCCGCTAACCCTCCCTTTTTCCAGGTGCACCCAGGGTCGCTCCTCTCCCCCCGCCCGCCATCCCAGTACATGGGCCAGCTGGGCCGCCCAATAGTAAGCCTGCAAATTAGGTACCCCCAAACCCCCCTCCTCCTTAGGAGAGTACATCACCTTCCTCGCCACCCTCGGGGGTTTCCTCTTCCAGATGTAACTGAACACCCTCTGTTGGAGGCCCCGCATCACCCCTTCCGGTATCTCCACCGGTAGTGCATGAAAAAGATAAAGCAGACGGGGCAGAACATTCATTTTAATAGCCGCAATTCTCCCCAGCCAGGATATCTCCATTCTCATCCAGCCCGCCAGATCACTGTTTATACTGCGCAAAAGCCGTGGGTAATTAGCAGAGAACAAATTCTCATACCTATCCGTGATCTGCACTCCCAGATACCCCAGAGACCCCTTCACCCAGCGCAGCTGGAACATACTCTTCAGCCTCCTTTCCTCCTCTCCATCCATCTTTATTTTCAGCACCTCGGTTTTATCCACATTCATTTTAAAACCGGAGATGGCCCCATACCGTTCCACCTCCCTCATCACCTCCGGCATTGAAACCAGCGGGGTGCCGAGGAATAGCAAGATGTCATCAGCATACAAAGAAATCTTATGCTCCCACTCCCCTCGACACAACCCTCGGATCCGGTCATTCCGCCGTATACATTCCGCCAATGGCTCCACCACCAAAGCGAAAAGCAATGGTGACAGCGGGCACCCCTAGCGGATCACACGACCCAGAACAAAATCCCGGGAATACCGCCCATTAACCTTTACCCGAGCCCTAGGGCCTTGATATAAAGCCCCCACCCACGCCAGAAACCTTGGCCCACACCCCACCTTCCTCAAAACCCGCATTAAAAACCCCCAGTGAACTCTATCGAAGGCCTTCTCCGCGTCGATAGACATCAAAAGAAGGTCCTCCTGCTCCTGCCGAGCCTCCCAGATCACACCTATGGCCCGCTTGATATTATCGGCGGCCTGCCGCCCGGCAATAAACCCCGCTTGGTCAACCTGGATGATCCCAGGCATCCACCCAGCTAACCTCCCCGCCAAAATTTTTGCCAGCAATTTAACATCGACATTTAACAAAGAAATAGGTCGATACGAGCTACATCTTCCGGGGTCTTTCCCTGGCTTTAACAATACCGTGATCCCAGCCGTCAACATATCGATGGACAATCCCCCCCCCCTCCCCTATGACCCCATTAAATACCCTCCGCAACAGATCCCCTACCTCCCCCCAAAAAACCTTATAAAAGGACCCAGTTAATCCATCTAAACCCGGTGACTTCCCTCCAGCTAAACCCTTCACCGCCCTCTCCAATTCCTCGTTCGAAATCTCTTCCTCCATCTCCTCAACAGCTCCCGCAGATAATTCCGGCAAGGATATCCCCCCTAGATACTCCTCTATCCCCCCTCCCTCACCCCATCCATCGCCCGGTATAGCTCCTGGTAGTATTCTTTAAACCGCTCCTGTATGGCTTCATCCCCCCTACGCATCGTCCCATCCTGCCCTTCTATCTGGTAAATGGTCGCTGCCCCTTTTTGCTGCCGCAGTTTCCGTGCCAGCAAACGGCCAGCCTTATCCCCAAACTCATACTGTACCTGTTGCACCCTTTGAAGGAGACGTGCCACCTTATCAGTCTGCAATGCCCGCAGTTCGACCCGCACTCTCACCATCTCCCCCCTATCCTTCCGAGCGCCTGACCCCCGATATCGTTCCTCCGCCACTTTTAACTCCTTCCGCAGGGCATCCTCACGTCTCTCCCTCTACCGCTTTCTCCTCGTCCCCCACATCACAAATCTCCCCCGCACCACCGCCTTCAACCCTTCCCAAATCACTACCTCCTTCACTTCCCCCGTATCATTAAAACTTAAATACTCCTTGATAGCCTCCCGAATGTCAGCTACCACCGCCCCATCCCTGAGTAGGCTATCATTCAGCCTCCAAAACACCCCCCCACCCTTCACCGGACTATTAAGAGTCACCACTACTGCCCCATGATCCGACCAACCCACCGGCTGAATACCCCCATCTTTCACCTCCTTCATCCAGGTCTTATCCAACAACAACAAATCGATCCTACTCCAACTCTCATGCGGAGCCGAGTGAAAAATATACTCCGCACCCCTCGGGTTCAGGGCCCTCCACATATCTACCAGATTAAATTGCCCCATCATCTTACGTAACTCTACCCTATTCTTCCTCCCCCCATCCCCCCTCCTCGGCGTACGATCTACCCGTGGGTCCAGCACCAAATTAAAATCCCCACCCACCATAACCTTCCCATCCCCTGCCCCTTCAATAAGGCGCCCTACTGTACGCCAGAACCCGTTTTGCTGCCCATTAGGACCATACACCGCCACCACCACAATATCCTCCCCCCCCAATTTCCCTTTAATCCCCACCACTCTCCCCACCCCATCTTTAAAGGACCCTTCCACCTTAATCCCACACCCCTCCCGAATCAAGATGGCTACGCCCCCCTTCCTGCCACCCTCCTTATTACATGAGAAGTACTGATACGGATACTGTCGGTGTCGCATCCGCCCCACCTCCCCCGCCCTCAAGTGAGTCTCTTGTATCAATACCACATCCCACTGATCGCGCACCACCTCCCGAAAGAGCAACCCTCTCTTAGTAGGAGAATTCAGCCCTTTCACATTAATAGTCCCTATCCGCACCATCGATATGAGTCAGCTCCCCCCCGCCACAGCCCCCCTTGTGTTCTGATCCCCCCTTCTCCCCCCCACCCCCCTCCCTCCCCCGTACCCCCCCTTTCCCCCCCACCTCCCTCCACCACCACTACTTGCCCTCCCGGACGTCCCTTCCTATCCCGTCCCACCACATCCCCCATGTGCCACCCACTCCCTTCACCCCCTCCACCTATACATCATACAGCAAATAGCAAACATTATCACCTTACCCCACATGCCCACATTCCCCTCCACCCGCAGCTCTCCCCCCCCCCTCCCCGGCCTCCCCATCCCTCATAAGCCCTATGAGTCCAGTGTCCGAACCCTAAGAAGGGATCTTTAACACCCCTCCTTAGATCAATACTTGCAGCCGGCCAAAGCCAGTCCCATCTTCCGTCTCAAGTATCGGTCTCCGAAGCAGCCCTCCGTCGATCCATGGACAGCCGCCGTAGCCGCTTCCCACGCTCTCCAACCCGCTGCCATTGTGCACTTGAGGGACGTTGCTGCTTGCTCGACCCCGCCGGGGCCTTACGCTGTCGCTCCATCTCTCCCACTTCAGGCAACCCCTCACAGCCCAACTCACGGAGAGTGGTCCACGCTTCTTCCACAGATTTCACCTTCCGATTAACTCCATTCACAGACAGCAAAACCCCAAATGGAAACAGCCACCGATAGCGACGATTCTGTCCTCTCAGATACGCCGTGACGTCTCTCATCGCCCTTCGTCTGTCCAGCATGCCTTTAGACAAGTCGTTAAAGACTTCAATTTCATGGCCTTCCCAGGCGATACGCCCAAACTTCCGGGCCACGCTCAGAATTTGCTCCTTCATTGGGAAGCTACTCATACAGGCTATAATGTCCCGTGCTTGCTTTTCCCTCCAGGGGCCAAGGCTTCGGTGAGCTCTCTCCAATCCTATTTGCTCCGCATTCACACCAACCACTTCCCCTCGCTGCAAGATATGGCCACAAAGTTTCTGGACCACTGCCACACAGTCTCTTGCGGCCGCTTTCTCTGGCACTCCCCGGATCCGCAGATTGTTTCTCCTAGCGCGATCCTCAAGCTCCTCAATTTTCTCCTGCAGCTCAGTCTGCTGGGTCTGGAGAGTTTCCTGCAAGGCCACAACCCCGTGCAGCTCTCGCTCTGACTCCTCCACGTGGCTCTCCAAGTCCTCCACGCGGCCGCCCAGACTGCTCATCTCCTGCTGAATAGCCTGCAGGGTGTCTTTTACTTCCTTCCGCATTCCTTTAATCTCTGTCCTCATCTCCATTTTGAACTCCTGCAGCCAGCGGCGAAGGGGCACCTCCTCCACCCCCTCCGCATCCGTGCCACCGTCCTCACCAGAACTCCCGCCATGCGCACCCCCATCTGAGCAGGCCGCATCTGCCGCCGCCGCCGCCATCAGCTCCCGGCGCACATACGGAGACTGGAAGCCCTCCAATTTCTTCTTTGCCGCCATCCGACTGCTACCTGCTCGCTTGCCTTCCACTTTAACACTGGGGGACACACCACAAAATCACCACTCTCGGGATTTGGACGGAGCTAGGCGTTTAGGCTGCCATTAGCTCCGTGACATCACCGGAAGTCGGTCAGCTTAAGTTTTAATCTTGGGTATAAGGATGTCGGGGTGAGATTTTGGAAGCCGAATGATTCGTTGTTGCAGGATAAGGATACGGTTTCTAGGATTAGAAAGGTGGTGAGAGAGTATATGCAGGATAACCTGAATGGGGAAGTTACGAATGGGTGCGCGTGGGATGGCCTCAAGGCGGTGGTGAGGGGGCATCTGATTGGAATAGCGGCATACAAGAGGAAAGAGCAGAGGAAGAAAGAGGAGCAGTATTTGAAAGAGATAGCAGAACTGGAGGGATGGCACCAATCAACTGCCCTGCTCAACGGCTTAAGAACTGCCGTTGCCAGGGCGCGCCCATGCCTTGCAGACCAATGCCTGAGGGCCTCGCAAGAGGGCCCTTTGGCGTGGCCCTTAGGCGTTGGTCTGTGGCGTCAGTTTCTGGAGCCTACATTGATGTCCTGCGTATTTATCAGGGTAACTTGCTGTTCCGTGTCCTTCTCCACTTATCTGTTTGACTGTTTCTGTCCTCTACTCTGTCCTATCTTATAATTGGCGTTCCTTTCATATTTCCCTAAATGATGTAGCATTGTAAACCGCTCTAATACCTTTTGGTCTGAGCGGTATATCAAATTTAAATAAACATAAACATAAACACCAGAGTGATAGGAATGGGGGGGGGGGGGTACTACAAAGATTACAATTGTTGAGGGTGGAATTAGGAAAATTGAGGGTGAAAGAAATAGTGCATCAGTTAAATCTCCTTAAGTAGTCCCATTTTGAGGCGGGCAACAAAGCAGATAGAGTGTTGGCCACCCGGCTTAGGAATAGAATGCAGCAGCAGAATATTGGAGCTGTCAGGGATGGGACGGGCAAATTGCAGACAGGTAATAATGAGATTAGGGGGGCATTTAGAACCTTTTTTGAGGAGTTATATAGAAGTGAGGTGAGCGATGGGAAAGAGAAAAGCATACGGTACTTGCAGGGGGTGGACTTGCCACATGTGGACCCGGAGGAGATGGAGAGTCTTAACAGGCCCATACAGGAGGTGGAGGTGGTGGAAGCTATTAGGGCCCTGAAACCGGGAAAGCGCCAGACGTAGATGGGTACCCAGCAAAGTTTTACAAAGTTTTTCAGGAACAGGTGAGCCCGATGCTGGTAGAGGTTTTTAATGACTGTTTGAAGGGGGGTAAGCTGCCACAAACAATGGGAGAAGCGGGAATAACACTGATCCCCAAACCGGGAAAGGATGCGACCAGTTGTGGGTCGTATAGGCCCATATCTCTAATTAATATAGATGCCAAGATTTTGGCACGAATACTGGCGCGGAGATTACAGGGGGTATTGCCTACCATAGTTAACAAAGATCAGACAGGGTTTGTGGGAGGGAGACAAGGAGGGGATAATATCAGGAAGGTGGGGAATTTGACATGGAAGGTGGGGCAGAATGGTGAGAAAGCGGTGTTCATAACGGTGGATGCGGAAAAAGCTTTTGACCGTGTAGAGTGGTCCTTTATGTTGCAGGTGTTAGAGAAGGTCGGAGTGGGCAGTCGATTTATACAGTGGGTCAGGGCTCTTTACGATAGGCCGATGGCTCGAATACGAGTTAACGGAGGATATTCAGAACCCTTTCGGTTGGGTAGGGGTACGAGGCAAGGGTGCCCCTTGTCCCCACTGCTTTTTGTGCTCGTTATGGAGCCACTGGCGGAGAGGATTAGGCGGCAGAATGACATTAAGGGGATACAAATGGGGGGGTGGAAGCGAAGATTGCGTTATTTGCGGACGACGTTATTTTGACATTAATGGAACCACTAACCACGTTACCAGTGCTGCTGAAAGAAATTGAGGAGTATAGTAAGGTATTGGGTTATAAAATTAATAGCACTAAGACAGAAATTTTAGGATTTAACTTGCCGGAGGGGTTGGTGCAGAGGTTGAAGGAGAAATTAGACCTTACCTGCTAATTGTCTTTCCTTGAGTTCTCTCCGGGCCAGTTCAGGAACATGAGGGGTAGTCAATCCCTTCCAGCAGCTGAGGACTGAAAACTGAAAACTCTTCGCTGACAGCCTACCTAGCTCCCTCTGCCGTCAGACACTCAGTCTACCCCTGTCCAAGCAGCACCAATTCGAACTAGAACTTCAGACCGTAACAACTACACCCCGTAGCCTTTAGAAAGCATCCGTTATAATCGTAGTATGCCCCCCCAGAAAAAATCTCTATGGCTTTTCATTTTTTTTTCTTTTGTATAAATATAGCGGAAGCTCCCCTTCTCCTCTGGACCTCCGCCACACACCAAAACACTCTCCTTCTACACCAAGATCATGCTTTCCGAACTTGAAGCTACTCGCAGACACACTGGGCGGGACCTGGACTGGCCCAGAGAGAACTCAAGGAAAGACAATTAGCAGGTAAGGTCTAATTTCTCCTTCCTAATCGTCTCTCCGGGCCAGTCCAAGAACATGAGGGTAGTACCAAAGCAGTACCTAAAAACAGGAGGGTTCTGCGAGCCCCGCAACAATAGCCGAGGCCCCAACCTTTGCATCCCCCCTAGCCTGAACATCCAACCTATAGTGCTTTGCAAAAGTATGAAGCGATGACCACGTCGCTGCACGACAAAGATCCACTGGCTGAACTAACGCCAACTCAGCCCAGGACGTAGCCTGACCTCGCGTAGAATGTGCTCTGAGCCCTTGCGGAGGCAACTTGCCCCCTGATTCATAGGCTGCTCCTATTGCCCGTTTCACCCAATGGGCAATAGAAGCCTTTGTAGCCGCTTGTCCTTTACGAGGACCCCCGAAAAGCACAAATAACCTATCGGACCTCCGAAACAACTTTGTCGCTCTCAGATATTTCCTCAACACTCGACCCAAATCCAATCGCTTCAGTGAATGATCCAATCCATCCCCCTCCCGACCCCGAAAGGTAGGAGATCGATTGATTCATGTGAAAAGCAGACACAACTTTAGGAAGAAAAGATGGCACCGGCCACAACACCACTTTTTCCATTGTAAACTGAAGGTTACGGCTCTCGACACGAAAGCGCTTGCAGGTCTGAAATCTGTCTCGCGGAGCACAACGCCACGAGGAACGCAGTCTTCCAAGAAAGCTCTCTCAGACTCATCGAGGGCACTGAATCAAACGGCGAATGCGTCAAAGCCTGCAGCACCAAGTTTAAATCCCAAGGAGGCACTACCTGCCGGATCGGAGGTCGAATATGGCTAGCTGCTCTAAGGAAACGATGAACATCAGGATGGGACGCGAGAGAGCCCCCTTGCACCTATCCCCTGTAACACACCAGCGCCTCCAACTGCACCTTGAGCATCCTGACGGCCAGCCCCCTACCAAGACTATGTTGCAGAAAAGACAGGATGTCGGGAAGACCCGCCGATCTCGGCCTAACAGACCGGTCTTCACACCAAGCTTCAAAAAGGCGCCATACTCGGATATAAGCTACCGATGTAGACCTCTTCCTGGACTGTAACATCGTGTCTATCACGGACCCCGAGTAACCCCGACGCTTCAACCGCTCCCTTTCAAGAGCCAAGCCGTAAGCAAGAACCGATCCGCCTGAGGCATTAACACTGACCCTTGGCTCAGCAGATTGACCCGGCTGGGCAGCCGCCAAGGAGCATCCACTAAAAGTTGCACGAGATCCGCATACCACGGCCGCCTCGGCCAATCCGGAGCAATCAGAATAACTCTTCCGTTGTGGGTCGCCGCTCTCTGAACCACTCGCCCTATCATCGGCCATGGAGGGAAGACATAAAGAAGCCCTTCCTCCGGCCAAGGCTGCACCAGACTGTTGAGCCCTTCTGACATGTGCTCTCTGCGCCTGCTGAAAAACCTGGCCGCTTTGGTGTTGGCAAGCATCGCCATGAGGTCCATGACCGACTGACCCCACCATATTGTAATGTCGTGAAAGATCGCCAGGTTCAATTCCCACTCTCCGGGATCTAGAAAATGGCGACTGAGGTAGTCGGCTTGAATGTTGTCCTTTCCGGCTACATGTGCCGCCGATAGCGCTACGAGATGGCTCTCCGCCCACTGAAACAGTAACTGACTCTCTTCCAGCAACCCTACACTGCCCGTACCTCCATGCTTGTTGATGTAAGAAACGGTCACCACATTGTCGGAGAACACCTGAACCGCCTGACCCTCGAGGAGACGGGCAAACTGTTGCAGAGCCAGACGAACCGCCCGCAGCTCCAAGCGATTTATCGACCAACTGCTCTCCTCTGTAGACCAAGTGCCCTGCGCAAACTGCGCCAGACAATGAGCCCCCCAGCCTGCCAGGCTGGCGTCCGTCGTAACTAACACCCACTGTGGCTCGACTAGCGGAACCCTCGACTGAAGATGCTGAGGAACCAACCACCACAGTAAACTGTTGCGCACCTCTTCCGGACAGACCAACCTCCGAGAAAGAGGATGATCCTGAGGAGACCACTGGGACAGCAAGGCCTGTTGAAGCAGACGCATATGCGCCCTTGCCCATGTAACAAGGTCCAAGGCCGCCGCCATGGAACCCAACAACTGTAAGTACCTCCAAGCCGTCGGAGCTCGCAGACCTAAGAAGGCCCTTACCTGTGAGAAAATCTTTTGCACCCTGTCCACAGATAGGAACACCGATCCTATTATCGTGTCGAACACTGCTCCGAGATACTTTAGTTGCGTCACCGGCTGCAACTGACTTTTTGTCCTGTTTATAACCCAACCAAGTTGTTCCAGGACTTCCACTACTCTCGAGGTCGCTGCGATGGAATCCTGTCGAGAAGCTGCCCGGATTAGCCAATCGTCCAGATATGGATGCACTCGAATACCTTCCTGTCTGAGCGCCGCTGCCACCACCACCATTACTTTGGTGAAAGTTCGCGGCGCCGTTGCCAACCCGAACGGAAACGCCCGAAACTGAAAATGACCCATGGGAACCGTAAAACGTAAATATTTTTGATGATCCCTTCTGATCGGAATGTGCAAATAGGCTTCTGTTAGATCTATGGACGAAAGAACCTCTCCTGGCTTCACAGCCCGAATAACCGACCTTAGGGTTTCCATTCGAAAATGTGGCACCCGCAAACAGCGGTTCACGTGCTTGAGATCTAGAATTGGTCGAAAAGAACCCTCTTTCTTCGGAACCACAAAATAAATCGAGTATCGACCTGAGCCGCACTGGTCTAGGGACACCGGCACCACCGCCTGAAGTTGTAACAAGCGTCTCAACGTGTCGTTGACCGCCCGCTGTTTCGCCAGCGGTCCACAAGGGGATATCACTAAGGCCTCCGCCAAAGGATGCGCAAACTCGAGCACATACCTCTCGCGGATGATCTCCAGCACCCACCTGTGATAGGCGATCGCCTAGTATGTAGCAGAGCTAGGTCTGAAGCCTTTTCTCCTGCTTTAAAATGTTATTGCTGAAGCCCTTTTTCTCCTGTTTTAAAATGTTATTGCTGATTTTGAAAAATAGCAGAATGCTGTTAGCTGTTAGAAAGAAATACTGTTCTAATCTGGTTTGATAACATGTTCTGCTCTCCTGGAGATAAGAGAATTAAACCTTGGTACTGTTTATTGTTTAGGTAAGTCAGATGTCTCTTTCAGTAGAATGCCGCGCCACTGTATCTTTGCTGATTGTGCACTGACCTCGTAATTAGGATGAAAATATAGCAGAGAAACTGAACAGTGTAAGAATATTTTGTCTAGCATTATTAAGATTGTTTAGTGTTTTGAGCCAGGGCTAGAGATACATCTTAGCCTTGCTATGTTTGGCCTCGCTTTGTTTTGCTTTTGTTAAGAATGCTTCTGATATGCCTTCCACTATCTTTGTGGCTAACTGACCTTGCAAGAATAGCGAAATATACTGTATACTTTAGTAAAAGTATTATGTTTAGTGTTATGTCTAGTTGCTGACCCGTGGCTAATAAGACCCAAGCAGGGGGAGCGAGTCCTGGGCCCGGTCAGAGATGTCCATTGGATGAGAGTAAGTGGGCCACTGTGGCCAATGAGGAGTTTTGCCTGTATTAGACTGGAGAAGAAAAGTATATAAACTGTCATTTTTCTGAGCTCTGTGCTCAGACCATTTTGAATGCTACTGCAATCTGAGTCTGTGCACATTAAACCGGCTTGAATCTTTGCCTGACTCCGGGTATTATTTATTGCATTCTTATCAGCTACCACATATTCCTGGTGCGTTGGGCCGGGAATGTGCGAGTGGGGGATGGTATGCAAGTGAATATGCCCCGACATCTCGCCTCACAGGTTTGGTCCGGCTAGAGCTGAGCCTGACTGACCGCAGGAGGGTCTCTGGCGCCCCTGGTCCTTTTGTATCAGAGGAGACTCCTCCTTGCCTCCGCAGGTTGCTGTTTCTGGCCGGCCAACACCTCGAACCCGAGGGGGGTCCAGGATTCAACCCAAGGAGGGATTGGTTGCGCAGCGCATTAGCTACCGGATCCGGTGAGTATTGATTTTTCTGGTTCTTAGTCAGGTAGCTTTGGGAAAGTCTCGAGACACTTCTGGTACAGTAACAGGTAAAGGAAGTCTGATCAACTTCCACGGGCGATCCTAGTACCCCTGCAAGTAGTGCGCGGGGCGAACCCATCAGCCCTTTCGGTTTCAGTAATTCTGGTTTGTCAGTCAGCCCGGGAATTTGGAATTTGGAAAATGCTAGCATGTTTGTCTGTGTGAAGAATGCTTGTGAAAAGGAGGAAGCGTTGGGAGTTTGTCTTTGTTATCTGTTGAAACCACGAGTTTCCCTTCTAGTATAAGGGTAGGATTATATTCCGTTGGGTAATTTGTGACACTTTACCGCATATGTAATAGTAAAAATATAGTTAAGCAGACTGCGAACCCCTAGAGTCACTGTAAAATCACGAAGCTGTCTCTCTCTCATTCAGCTGTCTTGCAACGCAGAGTGAAACTGACAGGAGACGTGTTTGTGCAGAGGAATGTTTTAACCCTATGAAGGCATGTTTCCAACGTTCTGCTGCTGGGCTAATGGGTGCTTATTTTAGGGAATTATACCTGTTTTTATTCAATATTTTGTAATAGTGATGTGCCTTCTGCTATGGTCATGTATTATATATCATTTAATAAGAATGTTTAGTCAGAATTGTGGATCTCGATAGTATTGTACTTAGCCTGGAAAGGGTTACATTCCTACTCGAATTCCTGTGCAGATCAAGTGAGCAGAAATCATGTAGAGCTGAGGTATACTGACAGGACTCTGCAGCTTCGAGCCAGCGGTACTAGATCGCAACTTGAAAGTGCTTTGAATCCTGAGTGAATGAGGGGTTAATCGTGTATGAGTTTTAGTTCCTGATACAGCAAGCGCCTCATAGAAGACATGCTTATTGTTAATAAAATAAACTAGGAAGGAAAATGTGTATGTGTGTTCTAGATGTCCACCCGCTTTATGGAAAATGTATCCAGAATGAATGTCTTTTTGAATCTCTGCTTCCTAAAAACTGTAAAATTGAAAGTAATTTATTTTGTAAAGCCAAGCTGATTACGGCTGGCAGTTAGTTTTTTGCCAAGTAGTTTTATTCCAGTTATACGTAACAGCTATGTAGTCGTCATGTTACGAACTATAGTTCTTTCTGTTAGGATTTGTTATTATAACATGTTGCAGAAGTGTAGTTTTCTATTGTAAGGACTCTATCTAGATTGTTCCTCTGTCTGTTGACAAGCACATGTGGGGGCTACAGTCCACCGCTGACACTGCAGGCAGGGATTCGTTTTACCAGTTCAGAGTCATCCACAGTCAGCGCCCGAGAACATGAAGTGGAATCCAAATAGTGCAGGCAGCCCTCACTATATGCCCCATGAAATCCAGCAGCCCAGAAGAATTTGCGCATGGTAAATGCAGTTTTTGTCAAGTCAGTCCCAGGGAGATATAAAACAGAACTTGCAGAAACGGGATGGATTTGCGGGCATGAATACAGCAGCACGATTAAGTTGTTCAGAATGTCTGTGAATTGTGGAGATAATGTGACAAAGAAAGTGAATGTAAGATGGAGAAGAGAGCAGTTCTTCTTGCTGATACTTTAGTTGAATGATGTGGAGGAAGTTTTCCTAATCGAAGGAGCTGGATTGATAGTGCTGACTGTTCCCCGAGAAGAAGAGTAGAGGTTCTATAGTGCATCTCCAATCAGGCCAGCAAAGTTCCTGTATACTTACCAGCATTGCAGCCCCACCTGGAGTATGGGCAGAGAATAATCCACCTGGCCTAGCAAAGAATATAGCTCCTGTACTTGTTACCCTTAAGCCAGGAGCAGAACCAGTGCATGTGCGTCAGTATCCCCTCCCGAGACCAGCAATTGAAGGCATTCACCGCCATTTGAAGAAATTATTGCAGTATGGACTTCTCAGAGAATGCCAGTCACCCTGGAACACCTCCCTTCTCCCAATCAAGAAGCCTGGGACAGGTGACCACCGCCCAGTGCAGGATTTACGTCGAGTAAACAGTTCAGTTGAAACCATACATCCAGTAGTACCAAATCCTTACACCCTCCTAGGACTGATTCCAGCAGAAGCCACTCACTTTACTGTTTTGAACTTAAAAGATGTTTATTTTCTGTATACGCCTGACAGAGGCCAGTCAGCTTTTGTTTGCATTTGAATGGGAAAACCCTACCACAGGACGACGAGGGCAACTTACTTGGACTCGATTACCACAAGGATTTAAGAACTCACCCACTATCTTCAGTGCAGCCCTCAGTCAAGATTTGTCAAGCTACTCTGTGATTCCGGGAAAAAGAATTTTGCTCATAGCCACCAATAACAAATCTGATTGTATACAAGCTACAAGTGATCTCTTGCACCTTTTGAATGAAGCTGGATACAAGGTTTCCAGAGCCAAGGCGCAGCTGTGCCAGACAGAAGTGAAATACTTAGGGTTCCACCTGTCCACAGGAACCCAGAAATTAGGACTTGAGCGAAAAGAAGCAGTATGCCGCATCCCAACCCCCACTACTAGGAAGCAGGTGCGAGCTTTCTTGGGAGCTGCAGGCTACTGCCGAATATGGATACCAAATTTTGCGCTCATGGCGAAACCCTTGTACCAAGTCACAATCTCCCCTGGAATGGGGCTCAGAACAAGATAAAGCATTCAAATCACTGAAAACAGCATTGATGTCATCCCCAGCCTTGGGCCTACCAGCTGTGCAGAAACCATTTCGTCTGTATGTCCATGAATCAAGTGGAAACGCATTGGGAGTCTTGACCCAGCCTCTTGGGTCTTGGCAGCGACCTGTGGCCTACCTGACGAAACAATTGGATCCTGTTGCCAAAGGCTGGCCACCTTGCCTGAGAGCTGTAGCAGCCACAGCCCTCTTAGTGAGCGAAGCTGATAAGCTCAC
The DNA here is from genome assembly GCA_033557465.1 of Ichthyophis bannanicus. Taxonomy (NCBI): domain Eukaryota; kingdom Metazoa; phylum Chordata; class Amphibia; order Gymnophiona; family Ichthyophiidae; genus Ichthyophis; species Ichthyophis bannanicus. The sequence goes on along the minus strand of CM066032.1, from coordinate 1,823,330,292 downwards.
CTTAGGACAAAACCTTCTTCAAGTTACTGTACCACACTCTGATTTAACCCTGATGGAACATAAAGGAAGCCATTGGCTCACTAATGCCCGAATGCTGAAATATCAAAGTATGCTATGTGAGAATCCTAACTTGCAATTAAGTCTCAGCCAAACTCTAAACCCAGCCACCCTATTGCCCGTCGGTCCAGGCCTTCCTGACCATGATTGCTTGGAAGTAATGGACATTGTGTACTCATGTTGCCTAGACTCAACTGATATCCCCTTGGACCGCCCAGACAAAACTTTCTTTGTGGATGAAAGCAGTCTTGTCATCATTAATGGACATAGTTGTGTTAAATATGCAGTGGTGACCCTTGATCTAGTAGTTAAGTCCTCAGCCCTGGCCCCAGGTTCTTCCTATAGCCCTTCATAGGATATACTTAGCTCCTGCTAAGTCTTTAGGAGTTTCCCCTTTTGAGATTCTGAGATTCTGTAGCCTATTGTATAGAGAGTAAAAGGAGATGTGTGACAGATAGGATATGAAATTACTAGATAAGCACTATTGGTTTTAAGTTCTGTTTTGCAGGGTCTTCATGCGTGAGTACGAGACCAGCCCATCCAAGCCCCTGCATCCTTTCCAGCCTGGAGCCTCGGTGTGGGTGACAGAGTAGAAGAAGACACCGCTGGCGCCGTATTGGAAAGGGCCATATGTCGTCTTGTTATCAACCCCAACAGCAGTTATAGTGGCCGAGATCGACTCCTGGATCCACCACAGTCGAGTGAAACCAGCCACAGTACCTGAGAGTCGTCCCTGGACTTCGATCGCCAATCCTGCAGCACCATTGCGACTCACGCTGCGAAGAAAAGATCCGTCATCGTAAGAACTTTACCAACTTGCTCCTGGACGTCAAGAGAACAGACGTCCTCCAGTTTTGCATTCCAGCAGCCGCTTCTGAACTTGGTCGTGGACTTCCATAAATGATCCTGAGACTCCATTGCACCTCACCCTACGACAACAGCCACGGACCTAAGACTTATTGGTCCCTCGGAAACTGCACTATTTCAAGACTGTTTGTTTATCCGAAGGTAAGCCTCGCATCTGGAGAAAGCTGAAATCATCAGAAATAGACTGTGTTGTGTTAAGAAATTGAGTCCTCTACGAGACTGTGTTCAAATGCTCTGAAAAAAAAAAGAAAAAGAAAAAACTGTTTTGATCTCCTAAAAAGTGAACTGCTCTAAGGAGGCAGTAATAGCCTGAGAGACTGTACTATGATATTTTAAGAACCTGAGACATCCCAGAGGACAGTGATACTTTGGAATCTACAGCCCTACTCCTGCCACAAAGCTGGTAGGTCTACGTACGGCAGAAGCTTGAGGATCTACAATCAATTCTACATTTGTTATCTGTTGTGGATGCCGACAGTTCCACCAATTTTCCAGAGACTATGCCCATTATGAATTCTTATTCTTGCTTCGTTCTGGCGGCAGCCTTGGGGTGCTTTGAATTGACTCTTGCCCTACCTCCCTGTGCAGCCTGCAAACCTAGTATTTGCACAACAGGGAATACCCGGACTTGTCTCAACCCCCGCCAGAATCTTTCCTCTCCTGTTATGGGAACTGCGATGGAACAATGAGAATGGAGCCCTTTTGATTGCTACTCGCCAGCTCTCAGAACCCAGATTTTTTGGACTTTAGTGCATGTGTTGCTAATTTTCAAACATGTGCTACCTACCTTTTTGACATGTACTGCTACCGACCTCTGATACAGGTGCTGCTATTAATAGGAATGGTTCTTATTTTTGTGGGTCATGTGAACGGGCCTATTGCTATGATGAACAGTATATATGTCATTTGTTCCTCCTATGTCTCCTGCCCCCCCGCTTATACACTAGGTATGCTATATGATTTGACAAAGACACTTGTATCAAATGTATTATTGATTGTGGCTGTTTATGTATCCCATGTTTCCTCCCCTTATGCTTACGTATATTAAACTTAACATAAGGCAGCTACACGAATCCTAGCAACGTAGGGCTACTACCCTATACCACACGGTGATCCCTCTACTATAGTCTGAAGTATTTTGCTATATGTGTGATTTGATTCTCACCCTTTCTCACTTGCGGGTGTGAATAATCAAAAGGAGGGAATGTGATAGGCGATGGCCTAGTATGTAGCAGAGCTAGGTCTGAAGCCTTTTCTCCTGCTTTAAAATGTTATTGCTGAAGCCCTTTTTCTCCTGCTTTAAAATGTTATTGCTGATTTTGGAAAATTGCAGAATGCTGTTAGCTGTTAGAAAGAAATACTGTTCTATTCTGGTTTGATAACATGTTCTGCTCTCCTGGAGATAAGAGAATTAAACCTTGGTACTGTTTATTGTTTAGGTAAGTCAGATGTCTCTTTCAGTAGAATGCCGCGCCACTGTATCTTTGCTGATTGTGCACTGACCTCGTAATTAGGATGAAAATATAGCAGAGAAACTGAACAGTGTAAGAATATTTTGTCTAGCATTATGAAGATTGTTTAGTGTTTTGAGCCAGGGCTAGAGATACATCTTAGCCTTGCTATGTTTGGCCTCGCTTTGTTTTGCTTTTGTTAAGAATGCTTCTGATATGCCTTTCACTATCTTTGTGGCTAACTGACCTTGCAAGAATAGCGAAATATACTGTATACTTTAGTAAAAGTATTATGTTTAGTGTTATGTCTAGTTGCTGACCCGTGGCTAGTAAGACCCAAGCAGGGGGAGCGAGTCCTGGGCCCGGTCAGAGATGTCTATTGGATGAGAGTAAGTGGGCCACTGTGGCCAATGAGGAGTTTTGCCTGTATTAGACTGGAGAAGAAAAGTATATAAACTGTCATTTTTCTGAGCTCTGTGCTCAGACCATTTTGAATGCTACTGCAATCTGAGTCTGTGCACATTAAACCGGCTTGAATCTTTGCCTGACTCCGGGTATTATTTATTGCATTCTTATCAGCTACCACACACCGATCCGTAGTTATAGCAGTCCAGGTGGAGAGAGAGTCCTGCAAACGACTTCCTACCAGAATCTCCGTCTGGGCCCGCACACCTTCATTGCGGCTTCCTAGCAGCGGTCTGCTGGGAGCTAAAATAGCCCCTACTGACCCCTCTAGCTCCTCGAAAGGACTGCCCCCTAGCTACAAACCGACCTCTTTGATAAGGCATAAAGCGAGGGCCCCGGAATCTGCGGAATTCCCTACCTTGACCTCTCGGCATGGAACCTGACTTTGTCGCTCTCGGCCGGTCCTCCGGAAGACGTCCTCCCTTGAAATCCCCCAAATCCTTTACAATCTTATCCAAGGCTTCACCAAAGAGCAGCTTGCCTTTATAGGGAAGTTTACTAAGACGAGACTTTGAAGAAACATCCGCGGCCCAATTTCGTAACCAAAGAAACCGCCGGGCAGCAATCACAGACGCCATGGATTTTGCTGAAATTCTCACCAAATCATAGAAGGCATCCGCCAGATAAGCCGCCGCCGACTCTAGCTTCGCCCCTAGCGCCACAGACTCCTGCTCTCCATCGGGACCCGGATCAGTTTGCAACCACCGAATAGAAGCCCTGGAGACATATGCCCGCAGATAGAAGCCTGCAAGGCTAAGGCACTAGAATCAAAGACCTGCTTCAACAGAGACTCCAACCTACGATCCTGAAGATCCTTAAGAGCTGCACCGCCTTCCACAGGAATTGTCGTCTTCTTGGTTACCGCAGTCACTAGAGCATCCACCTTAGGCATGCGCAACAACTCCTTTTCCTCCTGAGGAACTGGGTAAAGCCAACCCAAAGCGCGTCCCCCCCTCAGGGAAGCCTCTGGACATTCCCACTCAGACTCAATCATCTGCTTAATTACTCTATGTACCGGGAAACAGTGCTGCTCAGCCTGAAATCCCTGCAATAGAGGATCCTCTAGAGGCTCCTGCTGGACTGCTGGGAGTACTATATTCAAAGCCGCTAGGGACTGCGTAAATAAAGCTCCGAGTTCCTCCTTGCGAAACACTCGGAAGACATTCGGGTCCTCGCCAGGCCCAATCTCCCCCTCCTCCAATTCCATTGGCCAGGAGTCCAAACCAGCTTCTGAAAGCAGATCACCTTCCGGCACAGACCGAACCTCAGAGCCCTGTTGCCCGAAGTCATCGAAACCCGACTCTATTGGTTTGCTCTTTAAAGAGCTCCCTTCTCCCAGATCACTCACTTTAGGCTCCACGCACTGAGAATCCAACAGTGCAGCAGTAGCCTGAAATTCCCCAGCCTGAGCTTTCTTTAAAACATAAACCTTGTGTAAGGCTAAAATAAATTCAGAAGAAAAATAGGATTCCAAGGTCTCCTGCCCTGCCGGCAGCTGCTGCTGAGCGACAAACTCCCCTGAAGCCACATGTTTAGATTTAGACTTTCATTTACCCGGCTTTGGGAGCAGCGGGGGAGAAACGGCAGCCTCTGACAAAATGGCTGCCGTTCCCGCCTTTTCGGAGGTGTTCTGAGGCCTTTCCCGAACATCCCCTGATGTTGCTAAACTCTCCATTCTCCCAACTAAAACTCAACCGCAAACAGGAGAACCGATCCCCAAAAGCATATTGCCGCCGACCGTGGCCAGCACAAAAAAACACTAGCGATGCTGACCCTAACCGCCGCTCAACAAAAGAGAACTACTGAGAGAATGGAAAAAGGCCCGCGGCTGCGGCCCCCAATACCCCCGCTTACCAAAGAAGAACTGGCTTTGCTGACTGCATCTCCTGCTCGCAACTTGCTACCTTGCCGATCCCCGACCGCCCGCTGCTAGCGGGTCACGGTACCGGCAGATAGTGGAGGAGGGGCAGAGGAATCTGGGGCTCCCAGCGTCTTACCCTCAGCTCCCCCGGAGCAATGGATTCTCAATCGGAGCAGGTTCTGCCCCTTGCTGCGTTCACCGCTGAATTTAGGCAGCCGAGAATTGTCCGTTACGCTCTCCTAATGCTTAAAGATTAAAGATTTTTATTTTTTTTAATACAACTTTAACGGACACTTCCTTGTTTCAACTGCCCTGCTAGGGCAATCAAACAAACCAGACTGTTTCTTCCTTTCAGAAGTTCTTTTTTTTTTTTTTAAACGAACCCTCTAAACTAAACATCTTCCTTTAAATAGCTAAAAGTCTCTTTCCTACTAATCTCTCCGGGAGCCTGTCAGCCATCCATCCTGTTCAGCTGCTGAGGACTGAAAGACTGAGTCTCTGACGGCAGAGGGAGCTAGGTAGGCTGTCAGCGAAGAGTTTTCCGTTTTCAGTCCTCAGCTGCTGGAAGAGATTGACTACCCATCAAGTTCCTGGACTGGCCCGGAGAGACGATTAGGAAAGATAGTTTTCCATTTCGGTGGGTTAAGAGCACTATAGATATTTAGGTATAGAAATGGGGAATACGATAGAGCGATGGAGGGAGTGGAACTATGAGCGGTTATTGGGAGAGATAAGGAAAGATTTCAGGAAGTGGAAGGGATTGCATTTGACGTGACTCGGTAGAATAGCCACTGTGCAAATGAATGTTTTGCCTAAGATTTTGTTTCTGTTTAGCGCTATCCCGTGTCCAGTTTCAAGGGGGTATATGAAGAGAATGCAGCAGCTACTCATGGAGTTTGTATGGGAAGGAAAGTGCCCCAGACTATCCAGGAAAATAATGTACATGAGAAGAGAGCAGGGGGGGTTGGGCATGCCAAATCTGGAAATATACTATCGGGCAGCACTGCTGAGAACAGTAGTTAGGTGGAAGACTGAGGGGGAGAGCCCGGACTGGGTGCAGATGGAGGCAGGGGGGGAGCAGGCTAGGAGAGATGCAGAGAAGGTAGTTTGGGATAGTCAATTTGGAAAGGGCAGATGGGGGTATTGGAAGGATCAGGCAAATCCCTTCGTGAAATTAACCAGGGAGGTGTGGAAAAAGGTACAGGTGAAGTTGCTGGGGGGGGGGAAGAAGTACTCCAGACGAGCGTACATCAGGGGGCTGACAGAGTTTGAGCCGGGGATGGAACGAAAGATCTTTAGGGAGTGGGAGCAAAAGGGGTTGTGGAGAATGGGGCAAGTACTCTCAAAAAAGGGGGAATTATTGCCATTTGAGGTACTAAGAGAAAATTATGGGTTAGGGGAGAGGGACTACTATGCCTATGTGCAGTTATATTACTTTGCCATGAGGAGAGAGGTGCAGAAGGATTGGAGAAGACCTTTGACAGATTTTGAGAAGCTTATGGAGAAGGCGGGGGTGCCGGGGCAGTTGTCTCGTCTGTATAAAATGTTAATGGAGGAAGAGGTAAGGGAAGTGAGAGGGCACCAGAAGTGGGAAACAGTAATGGGGGGAGAGTGGTCTGAGGAGAGGTGGGAAGGATAATCCGGAGAGAGAAAAAGCTTGCACCAGGTACGGTGTATTTGGAGAATAGCCTTAAGATTAGGCTATATATGTATTGGACCCCGGAGCGCTTGAGAGCAATGAGTAAGCACCACACGGGAGGAGGTGTGGTAAGAAGGAGTGTGGTAAGAAGGAGTGTGCTGGAAGGAGTGTGGTAAGAAGGGGATTTGCTGCATATGTTGTGGGGGTGTGAGAAGGTGCGAGGATTTTGGGAGAGTGTGGAAGAGATGTATGCGAAAATTACAGCTATCAGGGTGAGGGTGGACAAGGAACAAGTTATATTTAATAAACCACTGGGAAATGGTCAGTGGGCAGATAATTTTTTAGGGTACTGTGTGGGAGCTGGGCGTCTGGCACTGATGGCTCACTGGCGACGACCGGAAGTGCCCACAAGAGCAGAGGTGCTGGGTTGGCTGGATCAATTATGGCTTATGTGTGAAATAGACGCCCGGAAAAAGGAGAAAGTATCAAGATTTGAGGGGGAATGGGGGTGGTTTGGGGACTGGTGCAGGAAACAGGGTAGAGTTTCTCAATTGGGAGGGGAGCGGGGGGTGGGTGAATGAAGTGAATGAAAGGGAAGAGGGTAGCATTTTAGAACTGGATAAGTGATCATGAGAACGGGATTGACAGGAGGGGGAGCCTGAGGTAGGAGGGGAAGTGGGTGCTTAAGGTAGGGCCGCAAATGTTGGTAGGGGGGGCAAGCGGGGGAATGGAAGGGGGGGTGTGAGGGGGTAGGGGTCGTGGGGGAAGAGTACAGTTAAAAGAATAAGCGGGGTGGGGAGAAGTGGGAGACAGAAGAGGTATTGTGAATGTTGCATAATGCATAATGCTTGCTGTATCTGTTGATTATTGAATGTTAAATGTTCAGTGGCGGAATGGTGTTGGGGAACGGGGAACGGGTGGAGCGGGACAAGATGTATTCGATGTATTAGATGTACTGGATGTGTTTTGGAAGGGTTTTGGAACTGTGATGGAAGTGTATTGGGTTGGTTTTGGCACTGTTTGTATGTCATGCCTGATTGGTTGGAACAAAATAACAATAAAAGTATAAATTTAAAAAAATATATATCCCCTTTTAGTTTTGCCCACTATTTTTCTATATCCCTCAGCTGTTCCTATTCCGCTAACGACTCCATGAGGTATTGGCCCATCTTGGCAAATTTAGCTTTCCTAAAGTCTAAGACCCTCACTTTTGAACAGATTTTATCAGCCCTAGTCCTAATCCTGAACCGCACAATCTGGTAACCATTGGATGTGAGATGATCACCCACTGTAACGTCAGAAACACTTTCACCAATGGTAAGCACCAAGTCCAGTATGGCCCCTTCACGTGTGGATTCTGTTACCAATTGCTTGAATAGTTCTCTCTGTAGAAAATCCAGCATCTCCTTACTTCTAGATGACACCACAGCAGAGATGTGGCAATCAACATCCGGCATATTGAAATCACCTTTCAGAAGCACTTCCCCTTTCCTGGCAATACTGCATACTGTATGTCCTCTATTAAATCTCCGCCCACTTCTTTTCCCTGTGCGTGGGGATTTGTATATCACACCATTGAAATTGGATTTCTCTTTCTAGTTTAACCCACAGTGCCTTCTCTCTCCCTTTTAAGCCCTGTAGTTCTATATTTTTAATATTATTTTTTACATATAGTGCCATTCCTCCTCCCCTTCTTCCTACTCTATCCTTCCTGAGTAAAGTATAGCCTGGTATAATTACGAGTGGCGGCGAGTGGTCTTTGGGACAGTCAGCTGTTTTTTCAGTGCCGTGAAAAGACGCCTGCGTTTTGCTCCTTAGCAGATAAGTAATTGATTGCTTTCTGCATATTAAGATTTGTTGCTTATCAATCTAAATTTGTGCTTGATTTTCCTTTCCAGCGTTCATGTGGATACTGAAATCAGATATTTTATTATCAAGCCTAGTGCTTTTGAAGATGTTAGAAGCTTTTTATTGAATTTCTGCTTTGGAGTGGACACAGCATTATATCGGATACTTTTATAGTTGAGAGGTTCGTGTTTATGTTGTATGGATGGTTATATATTTAATTATGTGGTTGTGATTAATGAATGGTGAATGAGTTTGTGAATCCTTATGTGTAGTTAGGGAATAGGATAAGTTTAGTAATTTATTACGTGGAAAAGATTTCTGTTGATGTAATACTTTAAAGGTGTGAAGGTTAAGGACCTATGATGTAAGTGTCCACCATTTCCCTATGGTGATGTAATTCGCCAGATGGAGGGTGTCTAAATCCTGAGGTCCGGGTGTAACCTAATGATATTGTTGATTACTTTGCAAAATTTGTAAAATTGGAAGAATTTACTGAAAGTCGATTTGTATTTAGGTGAGTTACTGAGAGGTAGGTTTTTGGTTTTGGACAATAATTATATCCCAGTCATGGTTGTCTGTGAACCATGTCTCTGTAACTGCTGCTAAATCCAAATCAGCCTTTTCTATTAAAGCCTCAACATCTGGAATCTTATTTCCCATGCTACAGACATTTATACACGCCGCTTTCCAGATGTTGCCCCTTTTACCTATTTCTACAGAGTTATTTAATGTTTCATTTACCTGGGGGCTTTCGTTACCCATCCCCAACAAATCTAGTTTAAAGCCCTCTTCAGTAGGTTAGCCAGTCTGCTACTGTAGACATGTCACCCTTTTTGAACAGATGGCTGCCATCTCTGCTCTGCAGCCCTTGGAACATCATCCCGTGGTCCAGGAAACCAAAACGCTCTCAATGACACTATCCACACAGCCATGCATTTATCTCCAGGAAGCAAGCCTCAACAGGGAGGATTGAAGAGAACACCACCTGAGCACCTGTCTGCTTTACCCTCTGTCCCAGAGCCATGAAGACACTTTTGATAAGCTCAGAGGGATATCTGGCAGTATCATTTGTGCCAACATGGATAAGCATCATCGGGTAATAGTCAGTAGGCTTGATAGGTCTCATCAAACTTTCTGTAACATCTCAGATTTTGGCACCTGGCAGATTGAAAACCTCTCTGGGCATCAAGTCAGGTCTGCAGATGGATGCCTCAGTACCCCTCAGAAGAAAGTTTCCAACCCCCACTACCTTTGCTTCCTTGTGATGACTGATTCTGCATCTTTGGGATGCTTGAGTTGTAGTTCCTCCCTTTCCTGGGATGTTTTCCTCTTCCACATCCAGGGCTGCACATTGGTTCTTCAATTCAAGAGCTGGAGGAGCTGGATTGGTGATTCTGCAGGCCCTCATGACTTGTGCTCAACTTTCATCATTTTGTAGGCTCCCATCTTCACCTCTGCTGGAAAGCTGGGATGTTGCAAGAAGCATCTCATCAATGTATTTCTCACTGTCCTGAATGCTCCTCAGTCTCACCACCTCTTCTCTGAGCTCCACCATTTGTTTTCTGAGAGCTTTAGCATGCAGGCATCCCACACATAGAACTGGTGCTTCAACTGGCATTGGGATCTCTGACTGGACAGAGGCAGAAGCTGTAATGGGGCAACAGCTTTGGCAATACGATTTTTCCCAGCCATCATTCAGTTGGAGGAGCTTCAGTACCCGTTGAAGTAAAAGAGATAGACCTACCAAAGTCCCTGCCTGTTCCTCAGCTGTCCTTTAAGAGAAAAAACAATTAACCTCTTTTAAGTGTGCTCTAACAGTGCTGTTCTAAGTCCCTGTGTGTAGATAATTGGGAGTTGCCCAATAAAGCAAGAATGCTCACATGGGGTGGGTAGGAGCTGAGGTAGGTAGGGAGGAACCTAACACCTGATGAGGTCAGTGGCTTCAAAGAACTAGCAAGCTCGAACAAAAATACAATGAACTCTGACAAAGCTTTGCCCAGTACACAAAACTCCCCTATGCAGTACAGAAAAACAAGAAGAAGAAATTAGGTCTTACCTGCTAATTGTCTTTCCTTGAGCTTTCTCCGGGCCAGTCCAGGGAAAGGTAGGGTTGTCAATCCCCTATAGCAACTGAGGACTGAAGACTTCAAGTTTTCTTGAGAGGTGAAGCCACTCCCCCTGAGGGAAATCCAGCAGTCTCCTACTGACAAAGCAACTAAGAGAAAGAACTGAAAACATTAGATTAACCCTGTACAAACTGATAAAGTTCTATAGTCCCTGAAAACCGGGAAGCCAAGCAACATGCTCCCATCGAGGTTTTTTTTTTTTTTTTTTTTTTACGTAAATTAATTTTACCATAACAATGATTTGCACTGAATGAAATGTGGAAGCCCCACTTATCCCTCCTCCCGGACAAATACGCAAACATGGTAAATGCGGATGGTTACCAAAAAGTATGCTAAAAAATCGAAAGAGGTGGGACCCTGGACTGGCCCGGAGAAAGCTCAAGGAAAGACAATTAGCAGGTAAGACCTAATTTCTTCTTCCTTATCGCTTCTCCGGGCCAGTCCAGGGAAAGGTAGGGCAGTACCAAAGCAGTACCTAAACACGGGAGGGACCTGCCAGACCTGCGATAAGAGCCGAAGCCCCCACTTTCGCATCGTCTCTGGCTTGCACATCCAACCGGTAATGCTTTGTAAAAATATGTAATGAAGACCACGTCGCTGCTCTGCATATATCGACCGGCGGAACAAAGGCAAACTCCGCCCAGGAAGTTGCTAAAGCTCGAGTGGAATGAGCCCTTAAACCAACCGGAGGAGAGACTCCTTGGGCATGATAAGCCGCTACAATAGCACAGCGAACCCAACGGGCTATAGTGGACTTGGAAGCTGCTTGACCTTTACGAGGCCCTGCAAACTGAACAAAAAGCTTGTCCGTCTTACGAAAGGGCTGCGAAACCCAAAGGTACGTCTTTAAGACTCTGCCAAGATCTAAACGTTTGAGCGCACGGTCTATGGGAGAACCGGAGTTGTCCGAAAACACGGGTAAAGCAACCGATTGATTCACATGAAAAACCGACAGCACCTTAGGTAAAAAGGAAGGTACCGTTCTTAGCAAAACTCATTCCGGAAGAAATTGAAGATAAGGCTCCCGACAAGACAAAGCTTGTAAGTCCGATATTCGGCGTGCGGAACATAAGGCCACCAAAAACGCCGTTTTCCAAGAACACTCTCGGAGATCCCGAGAGCATAGGGATGCTAGGGAGGACTGGGTCAAAGCCTCCAACACTATATTCAAATCCCAGGGAGGCACGACTGGGCGCACGGGAGGACGGAGAATTTTTGGTGCACGGAAAAAACGTTGCACATCCGGATGCGCCGAAAGACGGCGATGTTGCACCGACCCCCTAAAACAAGCAAGAGCGGCTAAATGAACCTTAAGAGTACTAAGAGCTAACCCTTTATCCAACCCATGCTGGAGAAAAAGAAGTAGCTGAGGTAAGGTAGACGACATAGGAGAAACATTGTGCTGTCCACACCAGGTTTCGAAAATACGCCACACCCGCACATAAGCTAGCGAAGTCCCTGGCCTTTTAGACTGAAGTAAGGTAGTCACCACGGAACTCGCATATCCTTTGCGTTTTAAGCGAGCCCTCTCAAGAGCCATGCCGTAAGTAAGAAGCGATCCACTCGTGGCATGAGAATTGGACCCTGATGCAACAGATTCATGCGAACCGGAAGGGGCCAAGGTGGAGCTATTAGAAGCCGCACGAGATCGGCATACCAAGGACGACGAGGCCAATCCGGTGCTATGAGAATTACTACTCCCCGGTGTTGCGCTACCCGCTGGAGAACACGACTCAACATCGGCCAAGGTGGAAACACGTACAAGAGAGCGTCCGGTGGCCACGGCTGAACGAGAGCATCGAGACCTTCCGACATGTGCTCCCTGCGCCTGCTAAAAAAACGGCTGCTCTTGGCATTGCTGAATGTTGCCATAAGATCCATCACCGGCTGCCCCCAACGCAAGGTCAGCTCATGATAAACTGCTGCGTTCAATTCCCATTCCCCGGGATCGAGTGCATGGCGGCTTAAATAATCGGCATGCACGTTTTCTTTGCCTGCTACATGCGCTGCTGATAAGGCCAGTAGATTGGCTTCCGCCCAAACCATCAATTCCTGACACTCGGAAAGGAGGGCAAGAGACTTGGTTCCCCCCTGGCGATTGATATAAGCGACTGTTACTGCATTGTCGGGGAAAATCTTGACCACAGTCCCCTTGAGCAAGTCCGCGAAGTGCAACAGGGCGAGACGCGCTGCCCGAAGCTCGAGGCGGTTGATGGACCACGAGCTCTCCTCCGGGGACCAAGAACCTTGAGCGATGTGCGCCTGACAATGAGCCCCCCAGCCCGAGAGACTGGCATCTGTAGTGACCAACATCCAGGAGGGCTCCTGTAAGGGGATACCGGCCAAGAGATGCTCCGGAACTAACCACCATTCGAGACTGTGACGAACGAGGTCGGGACAGGGTAGGCGCTGCGAGAGAGGGTGAAGTTGCGGTGACCAGCGGGAAAGCAACGCCTGCTGCAAGGGTCGCATGTGAGCTTTGGCCCACGGGACGAGATCCAGAGCCGCCGCCATGGAACCCAATAGTTGCAGATACGTCCACGCCAACGGAGCTGACAGGCGGAGAAAGGCTTGTACTTGATGCAATAGTTTCTCCACCCGTACTTCGGGTAAAAAGACCGCACCACGGTCCGTGTCGAAGAAGGCTCCGAGATACGTTAGCTGTTGTAACGGTTGTAAGTGACTTTTGGTGTGATTGATCACCCAACCGAGCTGCTCGAGAAGCTGCACCACTCGAGCGGTTGCCGCTACTGAAGCCAAACGAGAATCGGCCCTGATTAACCAATCGTCGAGATAAGGATGAACTCGGATACCTTCCTTGCGAAGTGCCGCTGCAACCACTACCATCAGTTTTGTGAATGTCCGCGGCGCCGTAGCGAGAGACCGAACGGCAACGCCCGAAACTGGAAATGCCCCATCGGAAGAGCAAAACGTAAAAACCGCTGATGAGACGGCCTGATGGGAATATGAAGATAGGCCTCTGTGAGATCTATGGACGAGAGAAACTCCCCCGGCCTTACCGCCCGAATCACGGTCCGCAACGTTTCCATGCGAAAGTGCGGCACCCGCAAAGTACGGTTTACTCCTTTGAGATCTAGCACAGGACGAAAAGAACCTTCTTTTTTGGGAACAACAAAATAGATCGAGTATCGACCGCAGCCGTATTGGTCGAGAGGCACGGGAACTATCGCTCGTAGCTGTAAGAGACGAAAGAGCGTTTCCGAAATAGCTTGCATCTTTGGACCGGGCGTGCAGGGAGACATGACAAAGGCGGGCAACAAGGGGCATGCGAAGTCTAGAGCATATCCCTTTTGAATTATCTCCAACACCCATTTGTCTGAAGTGATTTTGGTCCAGGCTGAGAGAAAATTCTGCAGTCGGCCTCCTACAGGAATCAACGCCTGGACCAGCAGACCTTCATTGCGGCTTTTTAACTGAAGGTTGGGAAGCATTGAAGTAGGATCTGCCAAAACCTCTGGCACCTCGAAAGGACTGACCCCGAAAGCTGGAACGTCCCCTAGAATAGGGGGCAAAACGTGCTCCGCGAAATCTACGAGCGTCTCGACCGGCACTTCTAACACTAGCAGTACTTCTCACCGGCTTAGGTCTATCCTCAGGCAAACGACCGCCTTTGGAGTCGCCTAAATCCTTCACAATTTTGTCCAATGCTTCCCCGAAGAGCAATTTCCCCTGATAGGGCAATTTACTGAGACGCACCTTCGAGGAAACATCTGCAGACCAGTTATGCAACCAGAGAAAGCGTCTGGCAGCCACCAGTGAGGCCATGGTCTTAGCCGCAATCCGCAGTAAATCGTAAAAGGCATCAGCCATATAAGCAGCGGCTGATTCCAACTTTGCAGTTTCTAAAACTTCAGAAGTGGACTCTCCTGCAGAGTTACCTTGCAACCAGCGAATGGACGCTCGAGAAACATAAGCTCCACAAACTGCAGCTTGCAGTGCCAAAGCGCTAGAATCAAACGCCTGTTTGAGCAGAACTTCCAATTTTCTATCCTGGAGGTCCTTAAGCGCCGCCGCTCCTTCTACAGGGATGGTAGTCTTTTTAGTTACTGCAGCCACAATGGCATCTACCTTTGGCATGCGCAACAAGTCCTTTACCTCCTGTGGAAGAGGGTACAGACGAGTTAAGGCCCGACTACCTCGAAGGGTAGCTTCCGGACACTCCCATTCAGAATCAATCATTTGACGAATGACCCGATGCATAGGGAAACACCGTTGCTGAGTTTTAAACCCCTGCAACAATGGATCTTCCAAAGGTTCCTGAGACTCAGACGGCAGAAGGAGGTGCAGCGCTGATAAGGATTGAGAAATGAGCGCCGGCAGCTCCTCTTTACGGAATACTCTGAAAATATTGGGATCATCTCCAGGAGGGATCTCACCTTCCTCCAAATCTTTTGATTCCAGATCTAAGCCTGCATCAGCCAGAACTTCTGCGTCCCCCTGACCCAGGAGCTCAGCAGATGGAGAAGAAAAGGGATCTAAAGGATCTTTAATGATGTCCTTAGACTGAGAAGACCCCTCACCTGGATCTTCCGATTGAAAATGAATTGGAATTGGTACAGGACTTGTCAGCCCTGTTGGCTGATCCAGCTGTGAGGATTTAAGCAAAAAGGCTCTGTGCATCACTAAAATAAATTCTGGAGAAAAAAATGATGACATGCTGTCCTGAGCTTCAGAAAAAGAACGCGCAGGCTTATCCGTGGAAATGGCATCTTTAGAAGACTTTGTCTTTCTTTTATGCGGTCGGGGCTGCTCTGCCGGCGAAGTGACTGGAGCTGAGAAAATGGCCGCCTTTCCCGCTTTTTCGGCGGGCCCAGACGGCTCCTCTGACCTAGTCAGTGGGCTTCTCTGCCATTCCAAACAAAAAGAAATGTACCGCGAAAAAGATAAAAACGCCGCTAAAACAGCAACGGAGCTGAAAAATTAGCCCGGAGCGGTCAACCCGCGGTTTCTGTCAAAAATAAACAAAAGACTCACCAGAAACCAGAGAAGCAATCGCCGCGTATTGAAGCAGTGCCGCTGCTAGCGGGAAGCACCCGAAACTGACAGAGGTCCCGGCAAAGGAATAACTGGGGCTCCCAGAATCACAGTGCCGTTAGAGACGGAGCCGGTGAAAGAGGCAGGCTCTACCTCACACCGGAACAGAATGAGTCACTCGACGTCTCTAATTTCTTTAAAGGACCAGTGTACTACAAATATGCTCAGGACTATAGAAGAACTCAGCTCTGCCAGAGCTAATAGATATGTTCTCAAAAAGAAATAAGAAAGTAAAAATTAACTGGTAGGTGTAAAGATATGAGGGAGAAATAGAGATTCGATCCTCTGTAGCTGCTGAGGACTGAAAGACTGCTGGATTTCCCTCAGGGGGAGTGGCTTCACCTCTCAAGAAAACTTGAAGTCTTCAGTCCTCAGTTGCTATAGGGGATTGACAACCCTACCTTTCCCTGGACTGGCCCGGAGAAGCGATAAGGAATTAGCTTTTACAAATGAATATCAAAACCCCTTCAAGAGCTTTCAGGCAGAGAGATTGTAGTTAAAAGCCACACAGTATTACCTTGCTTGCAACCGAGTCCCTGTTAGGAATGTGGCAAATCATGCACATGATTTAAGGCCATGGTGGAAACACGTACAGGAAGGACTTTTGAGGCCTGGGCTGAACTACAGCATCAACTCCCTTGGAGCTGAGCCCCTTCCAGTGGCTGAATAACCCTGGCATTTGCTTGTATCACCATCAGATCCAAGGCTGGAAGGCCCCAGAAGTACAGGATGCGCTGAAACACAGCTGGCTTCAGTTCCCACCTTGACAGCATGGCAACAGAGAAAATGCACTTCAATATTTTTGACTCTCCTATGTACTGAGCTAAGAGTGCCAGGGATGATGGTTTGCTATGGGAAATAAGAGGCTCATCTCATAAGCCACTCCTGCACTCTTGGTTCCTACCTGTTGATTAACATAAGCTGCCATCATGGCACTGTCCATGAAGACCTGGACTTCCCAGCCTAGAACCAGATGGTGAAACTGCTGCCGGGCTAAGTGAACTGTTCGTGCCTCTAGATGATTGATGGCCAGGATGCCTTTTGCACAGACCACCGACCTTGCACCATCTGGTCCAGGCAGTCAGACCCCAACTGGAAAGACTGGCATTGGTTGACAATACCTGCCATTGCAGATTCTACCACGACCTATCCTTTATTGGATGGGTCCACCAGAGTAGACTCCTTGCCACTGACAGGAGAAGGGGAAGGCAAATGAGATCTAACATAGCTGCCGTGGAGCACAGTGGCTACAGTGGCTGCAAGCTAACACAAAATCTTGGTCCGCCATTCTTCGCTCAGAAAGAGCTTGCCTACATAAGAATCAAAACATGACCAGAGATACTCCAAGGACTGTGAGGGAACAAGGTGGCACAACCTAGTCCAGGCTTTCCAGAAACTGCACCACACAGACCTCCTGCCTGAGTGGCTTAAGCCATTAGCTAGGCTCAGATAAGCCAATTCTACAGATACAGGTGGATACCGATACCTTCCTATTGGAGAACCACTGTTGCCACTGCCATCACTGCCATAACTTTGGAAAAGGTTCTCGGCACTATCACTAACCTGAAGGGCAGAGCGCAGAACTGATAATGCTTGTCTGGATTGGTGGATCGCAGATAATGCTGCTGATCCTCTTTGATGGGAATATGAAAGTAGGCTTTGGCAAGATCCAAAAAAGTGAGAAACTCTTCCTTCCTGACCGCCTGAATGACTGACCTTAGCATCGCCATGCAAAAGTGCACTATGCATAGGCAAGTCATGGCACCTTTGAGATTTACAGGCCAGTACTCAGATTTGTCTTTCTTGGGAACAACAAAGTAAATGGAGTACCTTTCTTTCCAACTTCTATAGAGGAAGCACAGGGACAATGGCCTGTCTCTCCAGGATGGTTCTGATGGCTGTAGAACTGCAGGAAGATACAATGAAGGCATCCAAAACAGTCTCAGCACACTTCAGTACGTAACCATGTTGATGTGAGACAGGTCAATTCCTTGAGAAAGAGGCAAATCTTGGCACCACAGTATGGGTCTCCTTGTCCATCAGCGGACAGAGTGGGAGAAAGAAACTGGTCCCGAGGTAGAAGTCCCTGGTCTTGTGGACTCTATGAATTGACTGAGGTTTCCCTCAAGTTTTACCAAGCAAAGTGACCTGCTTAACCAATCTATAACACTAGGAGCGAAACACCGAGTGCTTAGAAGAATTCTTACACCAAATCTCGAGTAGGAGCTGAGGCTTAGTTAAATCGATTTTTGGGCAAGTATTGAAGCTTAATTTTGCCAAGATCTGAACAAGCTCCTCAAGGCCCTGAAAAGGAGGTGACCCTTAAAAGAAATCATGTTCAAACAGACCGTGGAGGTTGCATCCACAGTCCAATGAAAAAGACACAGCTAGTTTCTAGCTGCTGTGGCCACTGGAATCCTGTCTTCAGATGCACCTCCACCTAATGGTCTTGCTGATCCCAGAGGTCTGCCATTCTCTCATCTGGAATGGTGGTGCATTTTGTGACCACCATTACTAATGCATCTGCCTTGGGGAAACCCAGGCAGCTGTCAATATCCATCTCAGGCAGGATATCTAAGGGTGCATCCAGTGCCTCCCATTTTGCAAGAACCAACGTGGCAGCAGAACGGTCCTAGAGGGACTATAAAGACCCCTCAGCAATCAAGACCAGATAATAACTCTGGAACAGATAAATGAAAAAAGAGTTGTCCGCCTCCTTCGAGCAGTGAAAGGCCACCTTCCACACTGCCTGGACTATCCAACCTTAATTCCTCAACTCTGACCCCCTACTGGGGATCGGACCCTGGCCCCAGGGTATTAAACAGTGTCTCCTGCAGAGGCAGAAATTCCTCTGTCAGGAGCCCCTGGAGGGCGCGAGCAGGAGGAGGCTCCCGGGAGCCTCCTTTCCCCAGCTTGAATCTGGTGGGAGGATTTAAGGGGCCTGCTGCGGGCTGGACTTACCATGGATGTCCAAAATAGTGCAGTTTTCTGCCTTCTATACTGTGGGGACAAGTTGAAAGACCACCTGTTCCTCTGGGTTGCAAGGCAAAGGGGTGGCCCAAAAAACTGTTGCGCTGAACCCCAAAGCCTCTACAAATTCGGTGGCACCCTTTAAAGATAAACCACCTTTCATCAAGGAATGCTGGTGCCTGCCACAGACCAGATTGTTGCTCCCACAGCCCTGCCTGCATGGATCTGTGCCTTGTGGCCTAGCTGCAGAAAAAAAAAGATCCATAGCCTAGCCGCATGCAGAACCAGTCGCCCTGGCTCTTCTTAGCTCCCCACTGCAGTGCAAGCCTGTGCAGTTGTTGTCCCAGAGAGCCACAACTCACTCTGACCTGCTGTTGTAAGGCTCCGGAGAGTCATGGCTCAATCCAGTCTGAAGAGCCATAGCTCAACCTGGCCTGCTGTCCTGTGGGCTCCAGAGAACCATTGCTTAATCCAGTCTGAAGAGCCACAGCTCAACCTGGCCTGCTGTCCTATGGCTGCAGAGAGCAGTGGCTCTATTTGGCCCTGAAAATCCACAGCTTAACCTGAATCCTGCCTCACTGCTCTGGTGAGCTGCGGCTCAAACCGGCTTCCCATTCGCTCTGTTCCTCAGGGGAGCCACGGCTTGATCTGGCTTCCTACACCCCCTGCAGGCCCATGGAAGGCTGTACGTGCAGCTCCGATGCCTCCTCTCAGTGCCCCCCCTCGGCCCCTGCAAAGCATGCTACGGACCTGGGGAGGAGGGAGCTGCCCATCTAAGTCTGCTGTCTCCAATTAAATTAAAAAGCCAGACTTAAGTGAGCAGCTTCCTCCTTGGGTCCATAGCGTGCTTTGCCGGGGCAGGGTGGAGTTTTTAAACTAAGAGCCAACTTGTGGGGAATAAAGGGGGAGCCAAACCCACAATGAGTTGAGCAGGGGTCCTCTGAAGACGTTCCCCTGCAAGAAGCTCAGGCCACCATGGGAGCTCATTTGGCCAGCTGGGAATGGCAGGGAGCTTGGACCATCCCTCCATGTGGAGGGTCCAGAGGGGTATCCGGGGATATGCCCTAGAACCCTATCACTGGCTCGACTAAGAAGATGCCCCCATAGAATGGCTAGTAGAAACGTAACACTCCACCATACCAAAACTGATGTTTGATGTTTATAAAACAACTTTCAAGAAGGAAGAAACATTTCTTCTTATCATACATACATAAGTCCTTATCGTTACAAGAAACAATGACTTCTCTTCACCACCTTCATTAAGAGTACGAGACGCTGATTTACCTATTAAATCCACCATTCGATACTTAGGTGTCATTCTCGACCAGCGACTTGAATTTAATGAGCATATAAAGTCCACAGTAAAATCCATTTATCACAAGATTAATACTCTACGACACCTAAAACCCATGTTAGACCCCGATGATTTCCGCACAATATTCCAAGCGCTAGTCACTCCACATTTTGACTATGCAAATATTATGCTGCAAGGCCTACCTAAATCTACGCTTAATCCATTTCAGCTTGCTATGAATGCAGCAGCTAGATCACTATGCGGAATTACAAGGAGACAACACATAACCCCCATTCTAATGGAGCTTCACTGGCTCCCAATAATTTGTAGATTATCTTATAAAACACTTCTTATGACCTTCAAAGCGTTCCATAATATTTCACCTCCTTCAATCTCTGATCTACTCATTCATACCCAAAACAACAGATCAAGATCTACAACTGAAAATACTCTAGTGATTCCAAATGAATTAGTAAAATGTACTCAAACTACCATTAACAGATCATTTTCATCCTTTGCTCCAAGGTGCTGGAATAAGCTTCCATTAAACATCAGATTGATAAAAGATATATCGCAATTTAGAAAAGCTTTAAAAACCCACCTTTTTTACAACACTTCTCTTAATCAATATTTCCCCTCCTCTCACCCCATTATCTCAACTCAGCAATAATAGTTAAATGATGATGTTAGACCGTTCCACCTTATGATATTTCACTGTATATACCTGCTCTGTTAAATGTTATTTATGACATGTCTCTATACCCACTCAAGATCTCTAGTCTGATGTAATTGCTTTTATTTAATTATTTATATGCTATTCCCCAGTTAATCCTTGTTTTATTCCCCTGTTACCTGTAACTTGGACAAGTTCTCTAAATCTGAGTGTATTTTGTTTAATGTAAACCGCACTGATGTCAAATAGCGCGGTATATAAGAGCTGTTAAATAAATAAAATAAATAAATAAATACAATCTCTTTGTAGCACATGCATCTGCTAATAAGGAGGTCTCAGAACTTTCGGGCTATAGAATGAATTACATTGATTACATCAATTATTGTAAAACATTTGCCCTGCCACATCAATGTCCTTCCTTATAGCAAGTTCATACAAACTAAACCAGGAACAACGAAGCAGCAACTTAACTTTCAGCACAGCTACGATACACCAAATCCAATGCCCCGACGCCCCACTCAAGCGCCCCTCAAGCGTTTCACTCTCCATTTCGTCAGGGGGTACAGTTGCTCACAACAGCTACAAAAGACAAAACCCAAACATTAAAAACTTTTATAATCACATAACACACCAATCTATAAAAAATCCATGTGACTCTTACCAATACACATTTACTACACCTTCCTTAGGATTAAACATGGCCGGGCAGGCTTCAACAACGCCACGCATGCGACCTCAATACCTACTGGTTTAAAAAACCTGCTGCTCAATGACATCATGCCGGCAATCCGGAACTTGCAGGAATGGTTCAGCCCTTCAGTACCGCGGCCTCTGTTGAGATCAGATGGGGGATTTGGCGGGCATCAGAGATGCGGTAATTGTGGGATCTGTGAGGTTACCTGGGATACTGCACATTTCGTATACCATGGGAAAGAGTTTAAGTTGAAATGGCAAACATCCTGTGATTCAGAGTTTGTAGTTTATGGTATATTATGCCCGTGTCATTTGCTGTACATAGGAAAGACTAATCGGCAGTTGAGGAAGCATATATTAGAGCACTTGGTTTGCAGCTTGTCGTGCTGTGAGGGCTTGTGTGCATCAGTGATGCTGAGAGCTAAACTATCGGTAGTTTAACTACTGGCAGGGTCTCCCAAGATGGACAGGTCTCAGCTGAGGTGCCAGACGAAGACAAACCACCCATCTGGGCAGCAGCAGAATGGGATAGTGTTGACGGCGGAGGATCACATTTCTGTGACAACGGCAACAACACCAAACTTAAACTGCGCGGAAGGAAGGCCCGGCAATCTACTTCTGTATCTTGCCATGAAAACCCAATGGATAGTTACAACAAAACAAATTGTGCTATGGTGCTGGAAGATGAGACTCCCAGGTCGGAAGGCACTCAACTAGCTACTGGGGAAGAGCTGAAGACTTTTCAGAGTAAAGCCAGCATTTATGATGTGGTTGGATCAAAGCCTTCGGGAAGTCTGACTGCTGATGTAGCTGCGCATGAAATGAGAGTCAGAAGCTGTAAAGATGTCTTACACATTGGAACATGGAACGTACGAAGCATGAACCAAGGGAAGTTGGAAGTGGTCAAGAATGAAATGGAACGTGTACAACTTGATCTGTTGGGTGTCAGCGAACTGAAATGGACTGGCATCGGGCACTTTGCATCAGATGATCACATGGTCTACTATGCTGGAAATGAAAGACAAAGAAGAAATGGTGTTGCATTTATAATAAAGAAGAAACTTGCAAGAACTGTAATGAAATACAATGCAGTCAGCGAACGCTTAATCTCTATTCGTCTACAAGGATTGCCTATCAACACAACTATAATTCAAGTATATGCCCCAACAACAGCTGCAGAAGAGAATGAAATTGAAGAGTTCTATGAACAAGTACAAGCTGAAATTGACAGAAACATGCAAACAGGATATCCTGATAGTCATGGGTGACTGGAACGCAAAAGTTGGCAACAAAGAAGAAGGCAAAGTAGTTGGAAAATATGGACTTGGCAACAGAAATGAAGCTGGAGAAAGATTGATAGAATTCTGCAAGACCAATGATCTATTCATCTCAAACACCTTCTTTCAGCAACACAAGCGACGACTGTACACATGGACTTCACCCAATGGATTGTATAAAAATCAAATTGACTACATCTGTGGAAGTCAACGATGGAAAAGCTCTGTAACATCAACAAAGACAAAACCTGGAGCTGACTGTGGTACAGATCATCAACTACTAGTATGCAAACTCAAGCTAAAGTTGAAAAAGAGCAAACCACTCATGAATGCACCAAAATATGACCTTGAGAATATACCACTGGAATTTAAAGACTGCCTGCAAAATCGATTTGCTGCCTTAGATACAAATGACAGAGCTCCGGAAGAGTTATGGAATGACATCAAGAAGGTTGTGCTGGAAGAAAGCGAGAAGTCTCTACAAAAGGTGAAATAGCAAAAACGGCCAAAATGGATGACGGAAGAAACTCTGAAAATTGCCCAGAAACGCAGAGAAGCTAAAGCCAAAGGAGAAAGAAAGACAATCGCAGAACTCAACAGAGATTTCCAACGTGCAGCAAGACAGGACAAGGAAAAGTACTACAATGACACTTGCAAGGAAATAGAAGCAGAAACTATTAGAGGAAGAACAAGATCGGCTTTCCTAAAGCTGCGAGAGTTAAAGAAAAAGTTCCAGCCTCGAATTGGAATGTTACAAGATGCTCAAGGTTCTATGTTGAATGATGCTGAGAAGATCAAGAAAAGGTGGAAGGAATATACAGAGTTTTTATATGATAAAGATCAAGTGGACCAACAGCCGTTTCAACCTATACCTTATGATCAGGAACCATTGGTGATGAAAGAAAAAGTTGAAGCAGCATTGAAAGCCTTATCAAAGAACAAAGCACCAGGCATTGATAGCATTCCCATAGAAGTATTGCAGCAATCTGATGCAGCTGTTACCGTACTTACAAGGCTCTGCCAAGAAATATGGAAGACAACATCATGGCCAACTGACTGGAAAAGATCTGTGTTTATACCAATACTAAAGAAAGGTGATCCAACTGACTGTGGAAATTATCGCACAATCGCTCTGATCCCACATGCCAGCAAGATTCTACTGAAGATTATTCAAAAGAGACTACAGCCATACCTAGAACAAGAACTACCTGAAGTGCAAGCAGGGTTCAGGAAAGGGCGAGGAACGAGAGACATCATTGCGGATGTGAGATGGATCCTTGAAAAGACTAAAGAATACCAAAAGGATATCTATTTGTGCTTTATCGACTATAGCAAGGCTTTTGACTGTGTAAACCATGAGAAACTCTGGGCCACATTAAGAAGCATGGGTATACCAGAACACCTGATCGTTCTCTTGCGTAATCTGTACATTGATCAAGAAGCAACAGTTCGAACGGAACAAGGAGAAACAGAATGGTTTAAAATAAGCAAAGGTGTAAGACAAGGCTGCATACTTTCCCCCTACCTGTTTAATTTATATGCAGAACAAATCATCAGAGAAGCAGGACTGTATGAAGACAACAGAGGTGTGAAGATTGGTGGAAGACTCATCAACAACCTTCGCTATGCTGATGATACCACATTACTGGCTGAAAGTGAAGATGATCTGAAACATTTGCTTCTCACAATCAAAGAACATAGTCTCAAAATGGGCCTGCACCTTAATGTAAAGAAGACAAAGATCATGACAACTGGCATAATCAACAGGTTCATCGTTGAAGGAGAAGAAATTGAAATCGTGAACAACTTTAACCTACTTGGATCAACTATCAATAAAGAAGCAACAAGCAGCCAAGAAATCAGACGACGCATTGCTCTTGGCAGAATGGCTATGAAAGACCTAGATAAGATTCTCAAGAGCAGAGATGTCTCTCTCCATACAAAGATTCGACTTGTTCAAGCCATGGTATTTTCAATAACATCATATGGATGTGAAAGCTGGACAGTGAAAAAGACAGACAGGAAGAAAATTGATGCCTTTGAATTATGGTGCTGGCGGCGAATACTGTGTATACCATGGACTGCCCGAAGAACAAACCAGTCGGTACTAGAAGAGATCAAACCTAAGCTTTCTTTAGAAGCTCAGATGACAAGACTTCGACTTTCATACTTCGGACACATCATGCGAAGAGAGAGATCATTAGAGAAAGACATCATGCTTGACAAGATAGAAGGTCAACGCAAAAGAGGAAGGCCAGCAATGAGATGGATTGCTACAATAACAGCAGCTACGGGTACCAGTCTGTCAACAATGAGCCGCCTGACTGAAGACCGAACACCGAACACAATTTAGGATAGCTATCCAGAGGGTCGCCATGAGTCGACTCCGACTCGACGGCACTTAACAACAACAACATATTAGAGCATAAAAGTAGGATTTCCTGCAAAGTTAAGGGGGCGCCCATAGTTAAGTATTGTTTGGATCTGGGCCATACTGTAAGGGGAAAATAAGTTTCTTGTTGTACAGAGGGACCATGAGGCCCATATGTGAATACCTAGATAGAAAGGAATGTGTTGTGCTAAGACAAGATTCAGTGATCTTCACAGAGACAGGTACCAGTTTGTACGGTTGCTAATTAGCAATATCAGGAGCAGGGCTATGCTGCTGGGATGGGTTTATGACGTATATATGTTTTTGATACTGTATAAAAGATAGACTGCACTTCTAACGTACGGAATAAACTTACATGCTACTTATGTGCGAGTGTGTGTGTGTGTGTTTGTTCTCCTGGGATCCCAGACAGAGAAGGTAAGGTAATTCCTCGACCCAGAGGATTAACGGACGTCCCAGGGTAAGTGATATAAGTGCTGGGAAGGAAAAAAGGACCCTACCCTTACAATTTGGTGTCAGAAGTTGGCCTTTCTCCGTTGCACTGGGTTTTAAAACCCCCTAAATTGCTGCAGCTTTGGTGGCTGTACTGGAATTTTTACCTTGATGCTTTGGGAGCTCATTTTGGGTTTGCGCTTTGGTAGTGCTGGAAAAAATGAAATTAGTTCTTACCTGCTAATTGTCTTTCCTTGAGTATTCTCCGGGCCAGTCCAGGGAAGGTTAGGTTAGGTTGTCAATCCCCTTCAGCAGCTGAGGACATGAAGACATCAAGTTTTCTTGAGTAGTGAAGCCACTCCCCCTGAGGTCATCCTGCCAGTCTCCCTTCTGACAAAGCAGCAAACTAATATGTAAGTGAAATAAAACATAAAATCAACCCATACAAACTGATCATGTTCTATAGTCCTATAGAAATAGAAGAAGTCAACCACTGGTGCTTCTTAAAATTTAGAATATTTTTCTTCCTTTTTTTTTTTTTTAACTTATAACCTAAAGAGTTCAACTATCTAAGAGAAAGTTAGAAGCCCCGATACTTCCCCTTCATTCGAGCACTTAAAAAGGGTGGGACCCTGGACTGGCCCGGAGAATACTCAAGGAAAGACAATTAGCAGGTAAGAACTAATTTCATTTTCCTTTTCGCTTCTCCGGGCCAGTCCAGGGAAGGTTAGGGCAGTACCAGAGCAGTACCTAAACTCGGGAGGGACCAGCCAGCCCTGCAATAAGAGCCGACGCGCCCACTTTTGCATCTTCCCTGGCCTGAACATCCAGGCGGTAATGCTTTGTAAACGTATGCAACGAAGACCACGTCGCTGCTCTACAGATATCTACCGGAGGAACAAAAGCAGATTCCGCCCAGGACACTGCTTGAGCCCTAGTGGAATGAGCTCTCAACCCAACTGGTGGAGACCGTCCTCCAGCTTGGTAAGCCGCTGTAATAGCACAGCGTACCTAACGAGCAATTGTTGACTTTGAAGCTGGCTGCCCTTTATTAGGCCCAGCATATTGAACAAACAGTCTATCTGTTTTACGAAAAGGCTCCGAAATCTTAAGATACTTCTTTAACACACGACCAAGATCCAGTTTTCGGAGAGCTCGATCCATTGGAGAACTTGATAAATCAGAAAAAGTTGGTAACACTACCGACTGATTAACATGAAAAACAGAAAGTACCTTCGGTAAAAAGCAAGGAACCGTACGTAGTAAAACTCTTTCAGGAAGAAATTGTAAATAAGGCTCTCGACAAGATAAAGCCTGTAAATCGGAAATCCTCCGCGCTGAACACAAAGCTACCAAAAAAGCCGTCTTCCATGAACATTCACGTATAGATCGCGAGGAAACCAATGCCAATGGGGAACTCGATAAGGCCTCCAAACTATATTCAAATTCCACGGAGGTACTATTTTACGCAACGGAGGGCGTAGAATCTTTGCCGCCTAAAAAATCTTTGTACATCTGGATGTAACGATAATCTACATCTTTGGACTAAACCCCTGAAACATGACAATGCAGCCACCTGAACTTTAAGAGTATTAACTGCCAAACCCTTGTCCAGACCTTCTTGAAGAAACAGAAGCAATTGAGGCAGGGTAGCCAAACGAGGAATAACGTTGTGCTGTCCACACCAATTCTCGAATAATCGCCATACACGGACATATGCAAGAGAAGTTCCCTGTCTTCTAGATTTAAGTAAAGTAGTCACTACAGAACTCGCATAACCTTTACGCGTTAAACGAGCCCTCTCAAGAGCCAAGCCGTAAGCAAGAAGCGATCCACCTGCGGCATGAGTATGGGTCCTTGA
Source organism: Ichthyophis bannanicus (assembly GCA_033557465.1). Taxonomy (NCBI): domain Eukaryota; kingdom Metazoa; phylum Chordata; class Amphibia; order Gymnophiona; family Ichthyophiidae; genus Ichthyophis; species Ichthyophis bannanicus. The sequence continues at coordinate 1,823,303,331 of CM066032.1, read as the reverse complement.
AACAAAAGATTGACCCGAACCGGCAGACGCCAAGGAGGAGCTATTAGAAGCCGTATTAGATCTGCATACCAAGGACGACGAGGCCAATCTGGCGCAATCAGAATCACGGAACCTCGGTGTCCCGCTATGCGTTGAATCACACGATTCACCATTGGCCATGGAGGGAAAACATACAAAAGTACGTTCTCGGGCCAAGGCTGGACCAGAGCATCGAGTCCCTCTGACATGTGTTCCCTGCGTCTGCTGAAAAACCGGCTTGCCTTGGCATTGCTGAAAGATGCCATTAGATCCATAACAGGTTGACCCCATTTCAAGGTCAGCTCGTGATAAACCGCTACATTTAACTCCCATTCTCCTGGGTCCAAAAAATTGCGACTGAGATAATCGGCCTGAATATTCTCTTTGCCAGCCACATGAGCAGCCGACAATGCCAGAAGATGGCTCTCTGCCCAAACCATTAACTCCTGACATTCGTTTAGGAGAGAGGAACTCTTGGTCCCTCCTTGCCGATTGATATATGCCACTGTAACAACATTGTCGGAGAACAAACGGACTGCCTTCCCTATGAGAAGGCGTTCGAAGTGAAGAAGAGCAAGCTGAGCCGCGCGTAACTCCAACATGTTGATGGACCATGATGTCTCTTCCAGAGACCAAAAACCTTGAACTACTTGTGACTGACAATGCGCTCCCCAGCCCGCTAGACTGGCATCTGTGGTGACCAAAATCCATTCGGGCTCCCTTAAAGGTACGCCTGCAGAAAGATGCACAGGGTCCAACCACCACTCCAGACTTTTTCTTACTTGCTCTGGACAACACAGGCATTGAGTTAGAGGATGAAGCTGCGGAGACCAACGGGAAAGTAAAGCCTGTTGTAACGGTCTCATGTGAGCCCTGGCCCACGGAACCAGATCCAAAGCTGCCGCCATGGATCCCAAAAGTTGTAAGTACATCCAGGCCGACGGAGCCTGCACCTTTAAAAACGCCTTCACCTGTTGTAAAATCTTGTTTATTCTGATTTCTGGCAAGAAAACTGCTCCTCGACTGGTGTTGAACAAGGCTCCTAGATAAGTTAGTTGCTGAACTGGCTGCAAGTGACTCTTGGCCTGGTTTATGACCCATCCTAGAAGTTCTAAAAGCTGAACCACCCGAGCCGTTGCCACTACTGAAGCCAAATAAGAATCGGCCCTGATCAGCCAATCGTCGAGATATGGATGAACCCTGATGCCTTCCTTTCGCAGAGCAGCCGCCACCACTACCATGAGCTTTGTGAAAATCCGCGGAGCCGTGGCAAGGCCAAACGGCAACGCTCGAAACTGGAAATGACCCATAGGAAGGGCAAAACGCAAAAATTTCTGATGAGAAGGCCTGATTGGAATGTGAAGATATGCCTCTGTGAGATCTATTGAAGAGAGGAATTCCCCGGGACGCACTGCTCGAATTACCGTTCTCAAAGTTTCCATGCGAAAATGAGGCACCCGCAAAGCACGGTTTACGCCCCTGAGATCGAGCACTGGCCGAAAAGAATCTTCTTTTTTGGGAACCACAAAATAGATCGAGTATCGACCTTGTCCGTACTGATCTCGCGGTACAGGAATTATTGCCTGCAGCTGTAAGAGATGAACAATCGTGTCTGACACCGCCTTTTCCTTTAACCCCGGGGCACAGGGAGATAGTACAAAAGCGGGCGACAAGGGGTAAGCGAAATCCAGCGCATACCCTTTTTGAATTATTTCTAATACCCACTTGTCTGTCGTGATCGCGGTCCAGGCTGCTAGAAACCTCTGCAGGCATCCTCCTACAGGGACCAACGCCTGGACCAATAGACCTTCATTGCGGTTTCTTAGTTGCGGCCTGAGAAGTTGGGAAGTAAGATCTACCGTAACCTCTTGCCCCACGAAAGGACTGACCGCGAAATCCTGTACGACCCCTGGAATAGGGAACAAAACGCGCTCCCCGAAACCTCCTAATGTCTCTCCCAGCACCCCGTAGGCCTGCTGCACCTCGTCCGGGCCTCTGCCTATCTTCTGGCAAACGCCCTCCTTTGGAATCACCAAGATCCTTCACAATCTTTTCTAGTGCTTCTCCAAAAAGCAACTTACCTTTATAAGGTAACTTGCTAAGTCGTGACTTAGAAGACACATCTGCTGCCCAGTTGCACAACCACAAAAAACGCCTAGCCGCAACCAGCGATGCCATAGTTTTGGCAGCAATCCGTAGCAGATCATAAAAAGCATCCGCCATATAAGCAGATGCTGACTCTAATTTTGCAGCTTCCACGCCCTGCACTGATTCTGAATCTGCAGAAACATCTCCTTGAAGCCAACGAATGGATGCTCTAGATACATATGCCCCACAAACTGCTGCTTGCAGAGCCAAAGCACTAGAATCAAAAGCTTGCTTAAGAAGAACTTCTAACTTACGATCCTGCAAATCCTTAAGAGCAGCTGCTCCTTCAACTGGGATAGTAGTTTTCTTTGTCACTGCCACCACTATCGCATCCACCTTAGGCATGCTGAATAAATCCTTCTCCTCTCAAGGCATAGGATAAAGACGAGATAAAGCACGGCTTCCACGAAGCGAAGCCTCCGGACACTCCCATTCAGATTCAATCATCTGCCTTATCACCCGATGCATTGGGAAAGAGCGTTGTTCCGCTTTAAAACCTCGCAGCAACGGATCCTCCAAAGGTTCCTGAGATGCAGAGGGAAGCAACAGATGCAAGGCAGATAATGAATGAGAAATAAGAGCTGAAAGTTCCTCTTTACGGAAAACACGAAACATATTAGGATCCTCTCCAGGAGCAATTTCACCCTCTTCCAGCTCTTCAGAAGCTATGTCAACGCCTGTAACAGACAGACATTCAGTTTCTCCCTGACCCAAAGGCACAGGGGGTTGAGGGGCAAAAGGGTCCAAAGTATCTCCAATGACCTCCTTAGCTGTAGAAGGACCCTCTCCAGGATCATCTGGAACAGAAAAGTCCATAGGAACTGAAGAAGAGCTTTTAACTATTTCCCCAGCAAGAGGATTAGAAGATTTTATCAAGAAAGCCCTGTGCATAGCTAAAATAAATTCTGGAGAAAAGAAAGATAATACACTTTCTTTTACCTCTGGCAGTGGCTGTTCAGGCTTTTCCTGTGGCTTCTCTTGTCTCAAAACACTTTTAGAAGCCTTGCTCTTCCTTTTAGCAGGCCGTTGCTGATCTGCCGTCAAAACCGTCGGCGAATTTAAAATGGCCGCTTTAACGGTTTTCTCTGGATTCACAAACTGCCTTTCAGCCTCTATGGAAACTTTCTCTGCCATCAAAAACTACTTAGTTTTGCCGATTAACAGAAAAAACTTTAAACTTATTGCGCCACTGCAGAAAGCAGGGAAACAGCCGCTTGACACACTTGCGCCGTTAAAAACAACGAACGCTAAACAGCCACACTCATGCAGTTTCGTTACGCTGCTAGCGGAACACTGAAAGGGTCGGCAATGTCGGCAATGTCAATAGCAGAGAAGTACTAATTGCTGCAGTTTTAATACGCTGCTAGCAAGGATCGGCAATGTTAATCGCAGGGGAAGTACTGGGGCTCCCAGAACCACTGCGCTTTGAGAGACGGAGACGGATTTCAATCAGGCAGGCTCTGCCTAACTCCGTCGAATAAATACAGTAATCAACGTCTCTGCGCTTGCAAAAATAGCTACAGAATAAATAACTCTTAAGGACTTCAAACCAAAATCAGCCCTGCTAGAGCCAATTTCAATGTAAGCAATAAAATAAAAAATCCAATATTTGAAGGAGAGAGCTAGAATCGATCCTCTTCAGCTGCTGAGGACTGATAGACTGGCAGGATGACCTCAGGGGGAGTGGCTTCACTACTCAAGAAAACTTGATGTCTTCATGTCCTCAGCTGCTGAAGGGGATTGACAACCTAACCTAACCTTCCCTGGACTGGCCCGGAGAAGCGAAAAGGAATATGCCCTTTGGTAGTGCTGGAAAATATGCGCTTTGGTAGTGCAGTGAATAACAGGGACGTCCTGCTGGGTCTGTGATAATATCCTTCTCCTTTTCTGTGTGCTTGTGTGCCTGTGTGAGTTTGGCAAAATGCCCCTGCCGTACTCCGAAGCGATATAGCGCTAGTGACGGGTACTGTGCAGAAAGCAAGTGGCCAGACGTGCGTTTGTTGTGAATTAATTAGAGGATGGGGGGGTCCCAACTCCCAAGGTAAGGGGACCACTCCAGAATCCGCAGGAATGTGTGCGCAGCTACATGTTGTGATAAGGTTTAAAACTGCAGTTAAACAAGGCATCCTACATATGCTGTCGGTATAGGTTACAGGACATTTGCTAATTCTGCAGAAGAAGTCTGTTAGCATGTTTACTGTGCTTAGTTTATCTATGTGCCTATATGACCCCCCCCCCCCACGTCTCTGGTGAAGGTAAAACCGATGACTCAGAGTCCCTGGCATGCAAGTGACAAGCGGTGTTTGTTTATTTGTCTCTCTATTCTTCCAAGCCTTTCCTGTCTTCTTTAGCTAAGGGGAAGGTTCCTGGGTAAGGGGGACCGACCTACTAAACCTTTCATAAAATTTAGAAACGAAACATCTCCCAGGGTCTGCTATAGCTCGCTCATCCATTAATTGTGAACTAATGTGTTGGGACAGCTAGTTCTTTTCTTCTTGTCTGTATGAGTCATGGAATGGATTTTCTGAGGCAATGGATTGGGATCGGAATGTATTGTTCACTGAAGTAAGAACCTTCAAAGCAGACCGTACAGATAACCAGCCTGGCAGTGCTTTGTGTGTTTACATTACTTCTGTACTGCCAGCTGTGGGAAAAAAAAAAGCACTTTTGTTTTGAAACAACGAACAAAAAAACCGCATTTCTGATTTCAGTTTTGGGGGAACAACTAGACGCAAAAAACAAAACAAAACAAAACAAAAAAACCCCGGATATATGTTAAGAGCTCTTAACCTGCTTCACAATATTCCTCTCCGAGTCTCATTGGCCAGGTTGGCCAAAGGTGAATTGGCCACAGGTAAAGGTGTAAATAACAGCTGGGGCTCGCTGGGATTTTTCCACAGCAGAGTGACTCCTGCTGAGTGGAAATGGAGTGACGCGTCCTGTTGATTTTAAATAGTTTCATCTCTCTCTCTGCGGAGCTGTTTCTCTGCTAGTTGGAAATGATCCTGGGGTAAACATAGAGCAGAGGTGTTGTGAACCAGATTGTGGAAATCGTTGCTTTAAAAGCAAGCACTGCAGCAATTAAGTAATTCTGTGCACAGACTGCGGTAAGGAAAAGGGGGAGAATGATAAGAATTGTAGTCTTAGTCCCTTGGGAAAGATGCTAATGATGAAATACTGTTGTTTCCTTTGCACAAAGGAAAGTATCCCTCCTCCTGCTGTTTGGTTGCTTGGTTTTGTTAGGTGTTAACCCTTTATGTGACTGGTAAGTCTGAAGTGGAGAAATCAAGGGAGAGGGGTGGGCTCCAAATACCCCGAGGGTCTAGTTCATTATGCAGGGTGAAATTTCTTAAGAAAGCACTTGTAAGCTTTGACTTGTCTTCTGTTTAAATTAAAAACCTCTGTCATATGTTTTAGTGGCTGGGGCAGCATTTAAGGAATTTGAATAAGACTGTCTAGACCCAGCATCCTGTGGTCCCAAACCCTTATATATATCTTGTTAAGCAAACTTCTGCATGACCACAAATGGTTCAGTGTAGTAGATTTGAAGTATGTGTTTTGGGCCTGCTAAGTTCAGAAAATAAATAAATAAATAAATAAAAAATAATAAAAATTACAATCTGTGAAGAGGGAGGTTAAGTATTTGAGATTAAGTATTTGGGACACCTCATAAGTGAAGGAAAGAGAAAAATAAATCCGGAGAGAATAAAGGGTATTGTGGAGTAACCTTTGCCTAAAACTAAGGGAGCTGATATCTGCTTGGCTGGGTGTATGCCAACGTGTGAGAAATCTCAGACCTTTTCTCCAGCTGTTGCTGTGCTCCCCCTAGCCGATGGTAAAAGGGCTGGGATGATGTCAGAAAGGTCTGGTGGGAGCTATTCTGTTTTTCTTTGACCTTCAAAGTAGGGGTTGAGAACCCTGTCAGGACAATGGGGCATTCTGAGCCAGTAATTACGAGATTGTATGAGCCAGTAGTTATGAGACTGCAACTTGAAAATGATTAAATCTTGGATGAATAAGAGGGTAATATGTTATATATTTGTTTTTGTCTGACTGTGTATGCCATCAAGCAAACTTAAAAAAAAAGTTAAAGGAGAATTTTATATATTGTGGCAAGCACCTCATAGAGGGCATAATTATTGTTCATATATTACAAAACACAAAGAGTTGTAACTATAGGAATTTAATAGCAATCACAACTAGTGACAATTCTCAAGCAACGCAACTTTTTATTTTTAAACTCTTAATATTTAGGACTTTTCTCTCTCTTGTTCAACTATATGGTAATCTGCATTTGCCTGAAGGAATCTGGACACAAGAGAGACCTGCTGTTTACTCTGCTATTTGTGTTTCAGATAACATCAAGGTTGAACTGTGACTCTAAGCAAATTGCTTTAACATAATTTCATTGTTTCAGATCAGTTTGATACCAATCTCAAGTATTATGTATAAGGTTTTCATTTAAATGTGACAAAGTATGATTCTGAATTCACCTTTTTGCAGTTTCATATTATTTGAATGCCTGTTTCCTGAACTGTAAGATTTAAGTTAATTACTTTGCATTGTTTAGCTCGGTGCGGATGGCTGATGAACAAGACAGTAGCACCATGGGTGCTGGCTATATTGATCTTTCCAGTTTAATTTATTATAATATTGGATTTTAGGATAAATTCATCTGTTTTTCTGTATTTGAATTTTATGTGTTGGGGTCCAGAGGAAAAAAAATTGTACTTTGTATTGAAAGTTTTTAAAATTTCAGTTTTAGGAATACAGTATATTGTAGCACTATGACATACGAATTTTCTTTAGTTTACACACTTGCACTTATGTTACCAAAATACTTGTAGCAGTACATTATGTAGAGGTCTAGTATACACTGAAATTATAGAATTTTTGAAAGAGGCTGATCTGCAATTGCTTTGTTCCCAAGCATATAGATCACATTTAGTGGAAAGATGGAGCTTAGTTCCCAGGAAATATGAGAATATTTGTAAAGTTAGTAGACAAATAAAACAATAACATTAACTTGAGTTCATTGGGGAAAAAAAACCAAACAAAAAAACCCAAACCAAGGTCTTGCTTGTTAGCAACGATCTAGATGAGGTTTGAAAAAAAAAAGAAACAGAGAGAGAGAGAGACAGAAGGTGAGGCTACAGCTTAGGAAAAGGCAATAAACGTGCTGCTTCGAATGTGATGATCTGGGCCACCGGAATTCTGACTGCTTTAAGACTCCTCGAGGACCCACAAGGCCTGAAGAACATGAACCTTGTATATTTATGCCTCGGCAGAGACATGAATAGGCAGGGGAGAGTAGGCCAAGAAGAACCTGAGGAAGTATCGCCATGACGCCCAGCTACAAATGCCTTGAACCTTCTTAGGCCTCTCACCTCAAAAGGATCTCTTAAACACCATGATTAGTGAGTAACTTGCACAGATCCTTGTGGGCACTGCAATTATAAGATCAGTCCTCAAATATTTTTAAGTTTCCACAGCACTCTCACTGGGAACCGGGTATAAGATAGACTTTAGTCACACCTGAGAGATTATGTGGCCGTTCTGTTAGAAGAGAACAAGAAAGCGGAGCCTGGACTGACAAATTCGTTAACCTTGTTTATTGTGCCCCAACGCGTTTCGGCCACCGGCCTTCTTCAGGGGGTCTTAAAGAGCACACCTCAAAAACAAATGAACATCAACATATGGATTAAATAAACAAAACATAATATAAAATACGCTGACATATATCAATAAAAAATAAAAAATTAAAAAATTAAAAACATATGATATTACCCAAACATACAAAGGACAATCTATTAATCTATAAAAATTAATAAAAAAGACAACTTGTAGATAAAAAATCATTAAAAATAGAAATAAATGATAAAACCATATTAAACAACTATAAAGAAGGAAAGAGAGACGAGGAGAAACCAAAAATAAATAAATACCTTATTATGGTCAAATTGAATATTATCATGGATCGAACCTGTAAGATACTAACAGCTGACAATGGATAAATAAATAAGTCATTAAATAGGTAAATATACATCTATAAGACAAATATATACAATACTAAAACCAATGAGTCCATATTAATAAATATAACCAATTAATAATAAATAATTAATTATATAAATAAATATACATATACATGAAATATAAAAAATATATAAAGAATATATGAAACATATATATAAAAAAATCCTTATATATAAAAAATTCCAGAATTTTTTATATATAATGATTTTTTTTATATATAAGGATTTTGGGGCACAATAAACAAGGTTAACGAATTTGTCAGTCCAGGCTCCGCTTTCTTGTTCTCTTGTTTTGTGCGGATCCTTAGCTCCTTTTGGTACTGCCGTTCTGTTAGAAGCCATACTCCTTCCTATTTGGATTGATGTTATAAAATGCCATGAAGCACTAGTCTATATTGTAAGGACTTTACCTATATTTTGTTTAGGCAGTTGCTAATTAGAATGAGCACTGTTTACTCATATTGTTATGCTTATTGAAAAGGATCTACATTTATATTTTATATATACCTTTTGTTCACAAAAATACTACGTTTTTTAACAATAGTTTGATGTTCTTAGCAGCCTTGCCAAATAAGGATACACTAGTATGGTATAAACAAGACAGAAGGACCTATGCATGTAGTTTGATGGAATGATGTAAGTGGAAAAATAAGTGGTGTTGAAAGGAGTGTGATGGAATATTCATGTTGGAAAAGAGAACTCAGATTAATATTATAAAATGGTGAGGGTAAATTGAAATGTGAAATGATGTATCCGATGTATTCACTTAGAAAGAAAACTGACAATGAATATTCTACAATATTTGATTATGCCATCCCCATTAACTCCAAATTTGGAAGTCATCTAGCTCAGATATATACTCAATAATTGGAAATAGACACTTGGAGATAGGCTGAGTGCACTTTTCATCCTAATGAGCTTTGGGGAGACCCGCACTGGCCATGTGGTGCTTTTCAGATGCTTTTATCCCTTTTTGCCTCTATGTGTCCTGGCCCGACACATGAAGGTAAAGGAGGAAAGTTACCTACACAAATTCCTACACAAATTTTTACAAATTGGTATAATTCTAAAATTGTGAAAAATTGAGGAAGTGTGGGCATCTTGTCAAAATGTATTAGTTAAATTGAGTTGCTTAGGATTGGCTGTTGTATGCAAGCAGCAGTCCATGAAGGGGGGAACCTCCGAAACCTTAAAAAACTTTGTAAAGAAACTAAACTGTCTTGCCTTTGACTCTGTTCAAAAAAAAAAAAAAACCCTAAGGGAGTAGACTGAAATTTTTCTCCCTTTGAACTGTTATATGGAAGACTGCTTACTTTTTATACTCCTGAGCCTCACATTTGATCTCTTGCATTTCCTAGCAGCAGAGGCAACTCTCTTCCCTCCACAGGTATGCTCAGCAGGTCCAGTCCTTTCTGCTGGATGACTCAGCTCTTTTCTTTCAATCCGGAGACTGGATTTTGGTAAAGATATACCACCAGCACACAGTACAAGCTCCTTTTCCAGTATGGGACTGTTTCAAGTTCTTCTGATAACACCGATTGCAGTGAAGGTGGTGGCTAAAAGATCCTGAAGCCATTGCCCTCGCTGGAAACATTCTCCATCTATAGATCAGGCTTCAGGACCAGGATGAGAAGTAGCTGACGCCGGGGCAGCCAAGGCCCTAGCAACTGGAGAGGAGAAGACTCCTGAAGAAAAGCAGCTTCCGGCCTAGAGGTACCGAACCAACATATCCCTTCAAGGTTGGTGACCAGGTACAGGTCAGAGCACCTCACAAGCACGGTACCCTGGACCCGCCCTATGGACCTCCAACTACAGTGATCGCCATCACATGGACAGCCATCCTGTGGGACTTCTGCCCTTCGTGGATCCATGCGTCAAGAATCAAGCGTGTATCGTCTCCACTGACATCATCTTCGGTTCCAGACCGCCCTCCAGCCTCCTGACCATCACGCACAAGACTGTGTTGACTCCTCCTACCACTCATGTGGTGCTTCCTTCAGCCCATCTCTGGAACTGTTAATACAGCAATACTACTTGCCCAGACTGCCTTACCTTTGTGTGCGCAGCTCGCTACAAGCTGGAGCTTTTCTCTCAACATGTCTCATTACTGTACCTTCTAATCTGTGTGAAATGCAGAAGTTTACTGTACTTGACAATTTAAACTGCACCCAGCCCCATGTTTCTTTTTCTACTTCCTTGTATAAGATTGGTGTTACTCGCCCCTCTTTGGGATATGACTAGGTCCCTTGCCCATTGTAAACTGTCTCTAGTTTTAATGCTACAGATTGTTTTATTGTTTCTGCTTTTAGCCTGTCTAATACTGCGCTATACTGTTATTCAACTACAGCAGTTTCTCATGCTTACTCTCTGATGTATCTTCCTTTGGGCTGGTCTCAAAAGGCTGATTATTGCCCTATTGAGTGGTTTTGTAATCCATGTTCTTTTCTGTTGTATATTTTCATTTGTTCTTGGCTGCTGTCGGAAGGCCCTACAGAGCTCCACCACTTTTATGTACTCTTATACACCTGTTTCCACGGTAGCTGATGTATCTGAGCTGCCGCATACAGATATTCAGTTAATAATGCCTGTTTAGTTATTTTGTAGTAGATTGTTAGGCTGTTCTTCTAGTGGGCCTATACAGGCCCAAAGGGGGGAATTGTAAGGGGAAAATAAGTTTCTTGTTGTACAGAGGGACCATGAGGCCCATATGTGAATACCTAGATAGAAAGGAATGTGTTGTGCTAAGACAAGATTCAGTGATCTTCACAGAGACAGGTACCAGTTTGTACGGTTGCTAATTAGCAATATCAGGAGCAGGGCTATGCTGCTGGGATGGGTTTATGACGTATATATGTTTTTGATACTGTATAAAAGATAGACTGCACTTCTAACGTATGGAATAAACTTACATGCTACTTATGTGCGAGTGTGTGTGTGTGTTTGTTCTCCTGGGATCCCAGACAGAGAAGGTAAGGTAATTCCTCGACCCAGAGGATTAACGGACATCCCAGGGTAAGTGATATAAGTGATGGGAAGGAAAAAAGGACCCTACCCTTACACATACTTTCATGGGTCTTCGATGTTTCTGTTTGGACAAAGTGTTGGTTGGCAGAGGAGGTAAAACAAGAGAGCAGGAGTTGTTGCTCTGTGAACAGCGTTGGATTTTTCGGGCATGTACAGTAATTCCGGAGGGTTTAAATATGCAAATCGATTGGGCTGTTTGCTTGTAGGGCATAACAGATTGGAAAAGAGTTGCTAGTGAGGGGTGCAATGTTTCTTTGGGATGTGGTTTTGGGTGATTTTTAATTTCAATCATCTCTGATATGAAGAGTGGTAAAGATTGGTTGGGTGGTTGTAGGTAGCAGCCGGTGGGCTGCTTTAAGAAATTCTGGTGGTTTGTGATTGGATGGATTACCGGCATGATGTCATTGAGCGGCAGGTTTTTTAAACAAGTAGGTATTGAGGTCGCATGCGCGGCGTTGTTGAAGCCTGCCCGGCCATGTTGAGATTTGGTTAATCCTAAGGAAGGTGTAGTAAATGTGTATTGGTAAGTGTCACATGGATTTTGTATAGATTGGTGTGTTATGTGATTATAGAAGTTTTTAATGTTTGGGTTTTGTCTTTTGTAGCTATTGTGAGCAACTGTACCCCCTGACGAAACGGAGAGTGAAACGCTTGAGGGGCGCTTGAGTGGGGCGTCGGGGCATTGGATTTGGTGTATCGCAGCTGTGCTGAAAGTTAAGTTGCTGCTTTGTTGTTCCTGGTTTAGTTTGTATGAACTTGCTATAAGGAAGGTCATTGATGTGGCAGGGCAAATGTTTTACAATAATTGATGTAATCAATGTAATTCATTCTATAGCCCGAAAGTTCTGAGACCTCCTTATTAGCGGATGCATGTGCTACAAACAGATTGTATGATAAGAAGAATTGTTTCTTCCTTCTTGAAAGTTGTTTTATAAACATCAAACATCAGTTTTGGTACGGTGGACGGTTACGTTGCTACTAGATTTTCACTCCTACAGTTGACCAATATTTTTTTGTAAACCCATAGAACGGCTGCCCAGGAGTCCCATTAATCTGCAAGCTGCACCAGTCCAGCAACCACCATGTGCTGGAGACAGAGAAATACTGAAGAGTGTCCCTAGCTGCACTAGCCTCAGTACCAGTGGTGATATCATTGGAAGCTTCTAGTCTTTTTCTGTCTCCACCAGCTGTTGGCAGGGGGTACAATCCCATTTGTCTGGACTGGTCTAGCAGGACGATCTGGAATCACTGTTATGTTTGCTGCAGAGAAGTTATTGATGAAGAAAAATGTTCTTTTCAATACCTTAAAGATGTGATCTTGTTTTGCATCTCTTGGCTGATCTTGAGCTCTTCACCAGGCCCAGCTTCCTTGTGAGCAGGCTCTGTGCTCAGTCCTGTCACCCAGCCTGCAAAAAACAAGATGGTGGCCAGAGGCTGAATCTACCTCAGAGATTCCTCCATCCAGTGCAGTCAAGGGATTCATACCAGTTCTGAAGAGAAGAGCTTTACTTTCATAAAATAATTTAACAAGAGCTCCTTCCTGCACATCAGTGGGAACATTACCTCACTTAGAATACTTCACAGAGTAAATTGTATGGGCCTGAAAATACATCTCTCCTAGTGTGGCAAAATGGTTTTCAAGCGAGGCCCCTTGGTGACACTGAGGATCTGCTAAGTAGAAAGAGAGGGAAGAATGTGTGGTTTGTTAGCATGAGAACACCTGAGGTTTAAGAGTCTGAACCTCAGCTCTCTCTTTGTATAACACTAGGTAAGTCATTTTATAATCCTATAACTGGATAACGAACATATAACATTTTTTCCTCTCTCCTTTATAAGGTACTGAACAGATTAGGGAAACCTACATACCTCTGAAGATACCTGCCCTTCTACCCAAGTCACAATGAGGTAACCTATGTGTGCATGTTAAGATGTTCTATGTAAAAAGTTATTCTGTTCCATGTAAAACAAGCTCTGCATTGTTAACTGTTGTTAATTGTACACCGCAACTGATCGCTGGAAGATGCGGTATATAAATAAGTGTTAAATAAATAAATAAATAAATGTGCCGCACTAGGTATACTGCTAATCTTCAACTTTTATGTCATGCTTTCTATGGGCATAACCTATGTTCAATGTATGTTATATAACCATAAAAACTGACAAAGCAATAAAGAAACAATAAAGCATACAGTAACAATTCAATGCATAAGAACAACTTCACTGTCCATATATCTGCCAGCCTAGGGCCTCTGAGAACAGAATTAATAGAGGTGATACTGAAACTAATGACAGGAGATCCACTTTATGCATATCAAATAAAAAAGGTATTTGGAAATTTAATAACCAGCAGTTTGGTGGCAATCATATTTCTTGAAAAAGCAGCAGGAATGTTAATAGCACAAATATCCAACTGCATACAATAACTATTAGGGAATTATTATAATTTTTGATGGACCCTTTCTGTTTCCAAACTATAAAGCATGCCAGAAATTTTCAGAGTCCTTTTTATTCTGCAAATCCTAAAAGGAGATATGCTATTTTCTTAAAAGTTCAAAATAACTGAAATTTCAAACTAACCGAAAGTTCATATTCCACAGAGGTGTCCCACAGCATAACACAATTCAACACAGTACTATGTTTTGGGTGGCATTACTTTTCTTGCCACTCCTGCTTCTGGACAATGTCATTGTCTCCAGTTTCCTTCTGTGTCCAGACAGACTCAAACCTTCTTTTGTTCCGGCATTCAGTCCAAACTAGTCCCATCCACAGTTTAAAAGAACATAGCAGCAATGTCATTTCCATTCTCCATGCGCCAATCAAAGAAGGGAAACCCATTCAATCTCCCTATTAAGATCTTTGGAGGCAACTGTTTAAAGGTGGTGGAGCCACTATTGTTCTTGATAATTCAAAATTTTCTCATGCCAGTGATCCAAAAGCTGATCGAGGATTCGCCATCGAAGAGAATGAATGTATGCTGGTAAGCCAAGCAATGTTGTACTACAGAGGCTGATACTGTTGCTGTTGTCAAACGTGATTTATGCTCAGCAAGATGAATTTTCATAGTCCAACTAGTCTGCCCCACAAATAACTTAGGACACGGACAAATAATAACATTCTTTTCGTCCCTCCAGTCCAGTCCCGACTTGTGGGTTCTCAATCCTCACCAGCAGTTTGGAGACTGAGAATATCAAAACTAATGACATCACGATACATAGCCAGCTGGACACACCTCCAGCCTTCAGTATCTCAGTCTCCAAGCAGTGGGAGAGAGGTGAACCACAGGAGGTGGACTCACTGAAGGGACAACTAAAAAGGATTTCCAACCCGTCCTGCTAGACCAGTCCAGACTAGTGGGTTGTGTCCCCCTGCCAGCAGATGGTGAGACAGAGAAATGACAGAAGCTTTGCGACCTCCCCCTTGGTATATAATCTCCTACTCTAGAGGTCAGCTTCAGCAGATGGTAGACTCTTTTGCTCCTTCCAGATTCTAAGGATTCTCTTGGAGCAGTTTTATGGACTTTTAAGCACACTGTGGTGCATTATCCGGGGGCTTCTAGTGTCTTTTAGGCCATTCCAGGGGTGCTCCTGATCAAGAGGATCAATAGAGCATCTCTGAAGGGAAGGGCTCCTGTTCACGAGGAACAGCGCAGCCTTCAATGCTTCCAGTTCAGGTCAAGGTTGACCTTAAAGTTAAAAAAAAAAAGGGAAACTGTTCTTTGCTCTTTTATGTTCAAGTCTCCTGTGTCGGAGACTGTCTGCAGCACAAGGAAGCATTTTTCTTTCTTCACTGGCTTGTGACAGCGGCAGCTCAGGACAGTGAGTTTCTTCCTCCTCCCGGTCTGCTTCAGCGATCCCTTTGCGGCTTCAGCGGCTCCCTCCAATTTTCCTCAGGGCTTTCTCCTTCCCTCCGGGTGTCAGGGCTGCAGGGGATTACTTGGGGTTCCAGTTCCTGTCACTCATCGCTGGCATTTCAGGCCCAAAACAAGGCATCATATCGGCGGCCATTTTGAGCAAGGGAAGATGCCTTCTGCAAGTTCCTGCCAGAACACTAGATACTCCGGTGGCCATTTTGTGCAGAGGAAATCTCCTTCTGCAGCGCTTCTCGTCGTGGCAGCCCTCATTGGGCAAGGAAGTCTCCTCCTGCAACTGCTCCCCTTAATGCTCCTGCAGCCATGTCTGCTTCCCTTCAGAGATGTATGGCATGCAGTAAAAAATGCAGGGTTTTAGTTAACAGCCTATGTACCACAGGTGGAGCAGATCCAGGGGGGCCCATCTAGCAGCATGACCTTATCACCCGTGGCTCCATCAGCTTCACCTTCCAGCTTGCCTCCTGGGGGTCTCTTGGCGGCGCAGTGTGCTAGTGAAAACCTCCCTCCACTCCTCCTGCCTGAGCACGGCTCACTACCATCGCTGCCATGCCCCAGTTCTTTGCTGCCTCAATGTCCATCGTTGCATTTTAAGACTACGTTCTTTGATCGTGAGAAACAAATGTTTCAGATCATCTTCACTTTCAGCCAGTAATGTGGTATCATCAGCATAGCGAAGGTTGTTGATGAGTCTTCCACCAATCTTCACACCTCTGTTATCGTCATACAATCCTGCTTCTCTGATGATTTGTTCTGCATATAAATTAAACAGGTAGGGGGAAAGTATGCAGCCTTGTCTTACACCTTTGCTTATTTTAAACCATTCTGGGCCACATTAAGAAGCATGGGTATACCAGAACACCTGATCGTTCTCTTGCACAATCTGTACATTGATCAAGAAGCAACAGTTTGAATGGAATAAGGAGAAACAGAATGGTTTAAAATAAGCAAAGGTATAAGACAAGGCTTTTTTGGTTGACAGATGTTATTAATCTTATTTGTTGCTACGGTGAGTCTATTTTGTCAATAGGATACTGAAGGCTGGGGGTGTGTCCAGTTGACTATGTATCGTGATGTCATTAGTTATGACATGCTCAGTCTTCAAGCTGCTGGTGAGGATTAAGAACCCACAGGTCAGGACAGGACGGAGGTACTCAGGGAAAGCCAATTAGCAGGTAAGAACTAATTTCCCCTTCCAGAGCACCCTGCTAGACCATTCAAGATCATAGGGTTGTATCCACCAACCAGCAGGTGTGAGAGAGAAAAAAAACCACAACAGTGCTGTGACAGCACCACTAGCACCAAGCCCTTTACAGCTAGGGGCACTTTTCAGTATTTTTTCTGTCTCAGCAGATGGTGGTTGGTTTCTGTACAGCTTTGAAGTTTTTAGACTTCTGCGCTAGCTCGATCAGTAGCCCCAGGGACATGTAAGAGACACTCCTGGGTCTGGACTGATCTCATTGGGGGAGACAACTTCTGGCCAAGAGGGTCAGTTGTTGCCGGTGGAGTCTGCCTAGGGGTGCCTAGCCCTAAACTTCCCTTTTTTATTTTACAAAAAAAAAGAAAAAGAAAGCAAGTTTACCCTTCCTTTCCTATTTTGAGAAGGAACAGTGGCACTGTAGAAGGCATTCCCTTGAGCTTAGCTCCGTGCTCACAGCCCCACCTTAGCTCTCATGGTGGATTCTGCTCTCTTCCCTCACCAGATTTCACAGCTACCCAAAGGCCTTAGTTTGGGTAAGCAGTGTGGCATCGGATCCTTGCTTCGCCTCGGGAGGATGGATTGACAGTGCCCGACCCCCATGCTCCTAACCATGAGTTCATTTGCCTGGCCCTTCTCACGAGGGGATTAGCAAGCCCGGGCTTCCTGCTTCAGCGATAGAGATAACGCATATCATTCCTCTGTCCGGCCATTCTCATGTGGAGAGTTGTGGCCTGAGGTTCCATCAGATAGCTTGCAGTCTAGTTCCTGCCTTAGCAGTTGTGCATGTGCGATTGCGCACATGCCTCACAACAATGACATCTTCCAAAGTACTGCATTGTCTTAGCTGCGGTAAATGCCATTGCAGTCTAGTGGACCGCATTTGTGCTGTGTGTGCGGAGTACACCAGCCAGACTTCTCAGTCAGGATCTGGTGAGCAGTCATCAATGGAGGCCTTCCCAGTGCGTCAAGCTGCTCCTACACAATCCGGCCTGCACCACAATCAAGGCTGAGCTGACTCCTCTGGCCCTCTTACTGCAGGGGGGAGAGGATTCGGCTGCTGTTTTGGCTATGCAAAGCGAGGCTGCGGGAAATGCGGCCGAATTTGCTGTGTTATTCAAGAAGGCTTGGGATGTGTAAAAGAGGAGCCAGGAATGTCCCTCTCGGAATCCCCCATACCTCAGCAGGGATGATGACTCTGCCAGGGATGCCCTGAGGCGTAAAAGGGATGCCGTGGCCCTTCCAAAGGCCAAGCATCAATGCAAAAGCCTCACCTGGATCCTTGGGGACTTGGAGTCCCCAGAAGATGACCATTAACCTAGTGAGTTGGAAGATTCATCCCCCTCCAGCTCTAGCCTTGAGGAGGATGAGTTTTCCCCATCCGAGGAGGACAACAAGTCTCGAGTGGTCTGGCTGTTCCGGAGGGGAGAAGTTGCTGCACTCATTAGTCAGGTCATGGTGGAACTCTGCATTCCTGAGGTGATGGTCCAGTGGAGAGGTCTACTTTTGACCCTATCTTGGGAGGGGTCAGGGCACCGGCCAAAGCCTTTCCCTTCCCGCCTGAGTTAGAGCAATTGGTCACAGACGAATGGGACACTCCCCATACTGCCTTGCTGACTGCCCGGCACCTGGGGAAGATTTGTGCCTGGTCCCAAGTGTTCCTATACCAATAACTAATTACACTCACCTACCATAACTATCATGCCGCATAGCGCTTTAACCACTCTTCACCCTGGTTGATTCAACGTACAAAACACGCCGTACATTGACTCCATTTACTTCGTCATCTTGAAGAACGATGGCACATTTTGACCCATTCTCGAGCTTCAGGTGGTCAATCGGAGTCTGTGGGTGCCCTGCTTCCTCATGGAAATGTTGCACGTAGTCATTCAAGTAACGTGACCCAAAGAGCCCTTGCAATTCTGCGCCCTACCTTTCGGGTTATCGATTACGCCATGCACCTTCTGCAAGGTCATGGTTATTGTTACAGTGGCACTATGGCACGAGGGCATCTGCATCCATCCCTACCTGGATGACTGGCTCATTTGTGGCTGCTCCTATGCCAACGGCGAGCACTCAATCCATCGGGTTTCCAACTCCTCGAGCAGCTCGGTTGGGTGGTCAATCACAGCAAAAGTTGCCTCCTGCCATCTCAAGCCTTGGAGTTCCTGTGAACATGATTCACTACCCGAAGGGCCAGGGTGTCTCTCACGGAGGACCACGGGTGCAAGTTCCAGCAGCAGCTGTTCCATTTTCAGAGCCTTCCAGCTCCCCGGGCATGAGATTATCTTCAGCGTCTAGGGGCAATGGCAGCAAGCTTGGAGGTAGTGCCATGGGCAAGGACGCACATGCAGCCCTTACAGAGCTCTCTCCTGAGCCGCTGGTCCCCGTCTTCTCAGGAATACCGGTTTGCCTCAGGCTTCCTGTGTGAGTGCGCCGCAGCCTCAGCTGGTGGAGTGTATGTGACCACATGATGCTCGGGGTGCCCCTCGACCAGCCAGAGTGGACCGTTGTTACCACCAATGCCAGCCTATCTGGTTGGGGGTGAATTGTGGAGCTCAGACGGTACAGAGAACCTCATCGCTCATGGAGTTGTGCTGGCCCATCAATTGCCTTGAAGCCCAAGCTATACAACTAGCTCCACAGTGCTTCCAGTCCCTGCTGCACAGCCGGGTAGTTCGCGTGATGTCTGACAATGCCACCGCAGTGGCCTACGTGAATCATCAGGAAAGCACCAAGTGCCCCTGGGTGGTGAGAGAAATGAGACGACTCTTTTTTTGGGCCGAGCTCCACTTGCAAGCCTTGTCAGCGCAGCACATAGCAGGGGAGGACAATGTACAAGTGGACTACCTCAGCTGACATTGCCTTGATTCCAGTGAATGGGAGTTGGTGCTGTGGCCGTTTCATCACATTGTGAGTTGCTGGGGCTTCTGACACTGGACCTCATGGTGATGCCGGATAACGTGAAGGTTCCTTCCTTCTTCTCCAGGCAGCAGGCTCCCCGGTCCTTTAGAGTGGCTGCCTTGGTCCAACTGTGGGCGCAGGGTCCCCTTTTATATGTCTTCCTGCCCCTTGCTGCTGCTCCCCAGAGTACTCTGATGCATCGAGTGGCATCTCCATCTCATCATTCTGGTAGTGCCGGACTGGCCTCGATGCCCCTGGTATGCAGACCTTGTCAGGCTCCAGGTAGCACAGCTGCTGCCCTTGGGCAAGCGGAAAGGCTTGTTGAGGCAGGGTCCCATTCTGATGGATGACCTGGGCTGCTTCTCGCTTATGGCTTGGCTGTTGAAAGGCAGCGACTGATTCGCAAGGGGTACTCCCCGGCAGTCGTTTCTACCCTGCTGTGGGCCCAATGCCCATCCACCTCTCTGGCCTTTGTCCGGGCCTGGCAGCTTTTTAAGAGCTGGTGCACGCAACAAGCTCTTTCTCCCTGGTGAGCGTGAATCCCGGCGATTCTGTCCTTTTTGCAGGAGGGCTTTCAGAAGGGTTTGGGCTTGCAGTTCTCTTCGTGTGCAAGTGGCTGCCCTGGCTGTCTTCCGAGGATCCATCCAGAAGAAATTATTGGCCGCTCACAAGGATGATTCCCACTTTCTGAGAGGCATATGTGCACTGCAGTCCCCTTTGCACCCCTTGGTGCCCTCTTGGCAACTCTCCGTAGTGCTATGCACCCTGACTCGTGAAACGATTTGAACCCCTGTGAGGGGTTATGCTGAAAGATACCCTCAGAGGTCATTCTTGAGGCCATTACGTCTGTACATTATGTCGAAGTTGCAGGCTCTTTTCTGCCGTGACCCCTTTTTATCTTTTACAGCGGAGGGGTTTCCTTACGAGTAGTGCCCTCCTTTCTGCTCAAAGTCTTAACTCCCTTTCATGTGAATCAAGAAATCTCCTTATCGGCGTTCACTGCAGAGCAGTGCATCAGAGTGGACAAAGGGCTGCATAAGTTAGATGTCCGCAGGATCCTTCTCCATTACGTGGAGGTCACAAACTCTTTTCGGTTGTCCAACCATTTATTTGTCCTCTTCTCGGGACCGCACAAAGGCCACGCAGTCTCCAAAGCCACCTTGGGGCGGTGGATTCAAGAGGCCATCACCTCGGCATATCTCCTGACCGGTAAAGCCGTACCTCCAGGATTAAAAGCGCATTCGATTCGAGCACAAGTGATCTCATGGACAGAATTGTCCGCGATGGCACCCTTGGACATTTGCAGGGTGGGAACGTGGTCCTCCCAGTCTATCTTTGTTTAGCACTATCGCTTGGACATGCAAGCACTCACAGAAGCTCGGTTTGGTGTGCAAATTCTGACTGCGGCGCTGGCAACCCACCCCACAAGGGAGTAGCTTGGGTACTGCCCTATGGTTTGGACTGATCTAGCAGGGCACTCTGGAAGGGGAAATTTTATTTACCGATAATTTCCTTTCCTGGAGCCCAGCTAGACCATTCCAGGATCCGCCCTAGATTTATTTTATTTATTTACTTACATTCTCTTATATACCGCACTATTCTGCATCAGTGCGGTTTACATTGAACAAACTGAAATTACATTGAACAGGGCAATGACTGGACGGGAACGCTGCGGCCATGGCGTCAGCCCTAATGAGATACTTCTCCGTGCATTTCTTCTTCTGTTCTTGTATATAGCTCCCCTATGAAGAATCCCTATGTTTGGGGATAGGGGCCTCTTGGTGGACTCTGTGTGGGTACCATTGCTTTTTACATTATACTGAAGATTGCCCCTAGCTGTAAAGGGGTGCTAGTGGTGATGTCACAGAACTGTTCTAGTTTTCTCTCTGTCTCACATCTGCTGGTAGGTGGATACAACCCTATGGTCTGGAGTGATCTAGCTGGGCTCCAGGAAAGAAAATTATCAGTAAGTAAAATTTACCTATACACTATGGACTTAGAAAGGCAATTAGTATAGCCTTTTGATTCACAGCTCATTTAAGTGACTGGATCAATCCATACAGCCCCTTCAACTGTTTGGTGAATAGAGAACAGAAACGACGTTGCTGCTATGTTGGGGATGGGACTAGTTTGGACTGAATGCCGGAACAAAAGAAGGCTTGAGTATGACTGGACACAGTGTTAGAAGGAAACTGGAGACAATGACATTGTCCAGAAGCAGGAGTGGCAAGATATATAATGCTACCTGAAACACAGTACTATGTCGAAATGTGTTATGCTGTGGGACACCTCTGTGTGGAATATGAACTTTCAGTTAGTTTGAAACGTCAGTTATTTTGAACTTTTAAGAAAACAGCATATTTCCTTTAGAATTTGCAGAATAAAAGGGACTCTGAAAATTTCTGGCATGCTTTATAGTTTATTTGGAAACAGAAGGGGTCTAACAAAAATTATAGTAATTCTCTAATGGTCATTGTATGCTGTTGGATGTTGATTATGTTCTTTGAACTTTTCCACTTGATTGTAAATAGCACAAACATCAGCTATTAAAATTAATCTAAGGGGCTTGTTTATTAAGCAGCACTAGCGGCTTCCGTGCGAAATCGGAGACACGGCCCCATTGAATAAAACAGGGCTGCGGCTCCAATTTCACACAGAAACCGCTAGTGCCGCTTAGTAAACAAGGCCCAAAGTTTCCTATTTAAATTACTTTTAGCTTTCTATTGCTCCCTACCAGAATAGGTGGCTGTCAAAATTTCATCATAGCCATCCTTTCCAACGCAGCCACCTTGGATAGACATGATGCTCTCAGACAAGGCCTAGAAATAAAAGAATCTGATTATGACACAGTAGATGAGAGCATATAAGGCCGCCTGACATGCCCAACACCATACTTCTTTGGTTCTTTTCCATTTACCATTCCCTACAAGACCACTCTCCTGAAATCAGCAGAAGGTAAATTCTGCCCAGTGTTTTATCTTCTGCCTATATTCTTTTCAGAAACATCCCAGGGTCAGAGAAAGCATAGTTACTCACCTGTAATAGGTGTTCTCCGGGGACAGCAGGAATCAGTCCTCACATATGGGTGATGTCGGCACCGACAGAGCACTCGTGGAAGCATCTCGCCAGCTTTCAAAGAAAGCCTGTGGGAGATGCCATCACGCATGCGTGATCCCCCTTCCTGCCCAAGGGTGCCATCTTGCTCAGTCAGATGACATAGCTAAAAGACAGCAAAAATAAAAGATGGTAAAGGAGCAACTCCAATTGGAGGAGGGAGGGTTATGAGGACTGATTCCTGCTGTCCCCGGAGAACACCTGTTACAAGTGAGTAACTATGCTTTCTCCAGGAACAAGCAGGAAGTCAGTCCTCACATATGGGACTCCCAAGCTACAGGTTACCAAATGCCCATTAGCAAAAATAGGGGCTCCCTCACGGGGAGCCGAAAGCAGCAGTAAATGAGTCAGTGTACGCAGACCACAGTAGGACCCCTGTGTCCGATGAACCAGCGCTCTGGTAGCCTGAACACAGAAGGGTCGGAGGGTAGAAGTTGCCTAGACCCCAAAAAGGTTACAGAGAACAGTCTGGCGGAAGGCACTGTCCCAGCGGGACTCTCTTTCCAGGCAGTAATGGGCTGCGAAGGTATAGACTGAAGACCAGGTAGCGGCCCGGCAGATGTCCACCGTTGGGACAGAGCGCAAGTTTGCCATTGAGGCCACCATGGCCCTGACATAGTGCGCTGTGACGCGAACTTCCAGCGGGAACCTCGCCTGCTTATAAATGAGGCTAATACAATCCACCACCAATATGGACAATGTGCGCTTGGTCACCGCCTCCCCCAGCCTTCTGGGGTCATAGGAGATGAAAAGCTGAGAAGCTTTGTGGTGATCCTGAGTGCGTTAGATGTAGAAGGACAAAATCCTCTTACAGTCCAAGGTGTGAAGGACCGTCTCTGCCTGACTGGAGTGAGGTCTTGGAAAGAAGGTGGGGAGCACCATTCCTCGTTGAGATGGAAGGGCGACACTGCCTTCAGCAGAAATTTTGGGTGCATGCGAAACACTACCCTGTTCTTGTAGAAACTGGTATAAGGCGCCTCCGCCACTAGGGCCTGAAGCTTGCTAACTCTGCGAGTGGAGGTGAGCGCAACCAGGAAAGCCACCTTCAAAGAGAGGTAGTGAAGGTGGCAGGTAGCCAGAAGTTCGAAGGGCGGGCGAGTGAGCTGCCCCAACACCACATTGAAGTCCCATTCGGTTGCTGGAGGGAGAACCGGGGGATTTGATAACAGCAGGCCCCAAAGAAAACGGGTCACCAAGGGATGGACCAAGAAGGGCTTACCATCCACCGGATGGTGGTGTGCCGCCAGGGCACTAAGGTGCACTCAGACGGAGTTAGACTTCCCGGACTGAAAGAGGTGGAGAGGAGGAGTTAGATTTGAGCCCAGAGTGAGAGAGGTGGAGCCACCAGGCAGGAGAAATGGTCAGCCCTGTGTTCGGAGCACCAACAAGAGAACCTGTGCCATTTGAGGGCGTAAGCCTTCCTAGTAGAGGCTTGCGAGAGGCCAGCAGAATGTCTTCCACCTCAACCGAAAGGTTGAAAGGGGCCACAGTCACCCTCTCAGCAGCCACGCTGCCAGCGACAGGGACCCCATGTTGGGGTACAGGGGAGAGCCCCCCTCCTGAAATAGGATTCCTGGGTTGATCCCAAAGGGGATGGGGGTCTCCACTGTCAACTGTAGAAGCAACGGGAACCATTGTTCAAATAGTTGTAATTGGCTCCCTTGACGTGGACTGAAACTACTGTTTAATGTATGTGGATTGATATTTCTTGTAACTTTATATTTAGTAAGATATCTTGTATTTAATTTGGTTATTGTATATGACTGAAAAATTTCAATAAAAAAGAAGCAACGGGAACCATGGTTGCCTGGGCCACCGAGGAGCTATCAGGATGAGCAAGATCCTGTCGCAGAGGGTCCTGAACAAGGTCTTGGCGATCAGCGGCGTAGGAGGGAAGGCATACAAGAGGTCTTCCAACCATGAAACCAGGAACACGTCCGCTATCACCTTGGAGGGGTGGGACTGTCGGGAGCAGAAGCGGGACAACTGAAAGTTGTCCGGGCTGGTGAAGAGGTCCATTACGGGGCCAGAAAAGCCGACTGGCTACCCTGCGGTCCAGCTGCCACTCGTATGGCTGGAGAACTCTGCTGAGCCTGTTGGCCAGCAAGTTGTCCTGGCCTGGCAGGTACACTGCCCGCAGGAGGATACCCTGTTGGACTGCATATGAGCAGAGGACCACTGCCTCCCGACAAAGGGTATGTGCCACCCTGTTTGTTCACGTAGAACATCGCCACCTGGTTGTCCGTCTGGACTAGCACTGGTTGGTGACACAGGTGGTGACGGAAGACCCTCAGGGCTAGGTGTATGGCTCAGAACTCCAGGAGGTTGATCTGCTGGGTGCTCGCGTCTGGTGACCAGCTGCCCTGGGTGCAGAGATCTCCGCAGTGGGCTCTGCAGCCGAGCAGGGAGGCGTCCATGGTGAGGACCCTTGAGGGGGTTTGGGCCTGAAAAGGCATGCCCGCCTCGAGATGCTGGGGTGACTGCCACCAGACCAGGGAGTCTGCCAATTGGTGGGTCACAGAAACTCTGTCTTGGAGGCAGCCTGTGGTCTAAGACCACTGGTCCTGAAGACACCACTGCGCTGCCCTCATGTGGAGTCGAACGTCTGGCGTGACATGGACTGTTGAGGCCATGTGCCCGAGGAGGCGCAGGAGAAGCCGAGTGTGCACCGAGGGACGGTACTGTATGTCCCGAGCCCGAGTCCTGAGATGATCGGCTCAGTCCTTGGGCAAGAAAGCCTTTGACTGGAGAGTGTTGATCCTTGCTCCAGTGAACTTCAGACTCTGCGTCGGGAGGAGGTGAGACTTGGGGTAGCTTATGACAAAGACCAAGTGCTGCAGAACTTGCATGGTGCGTGCAGTGGCCTGTTGCACCTCTGAGGATGTGCCTCCCTTTATAAGCCAGTCATCCAGGTAGGGAAAGACGAAGACCCCCAGGAGCCGGAAGTGGAAGGCAGCCACGACCACCAAGCATTTTGTGAAAACTCTTGGGGCAGAGGCTAGGCCGAAGGGGAGCACCCTGTATTGAAAGTGCCTGCCCCCCACTACAAACCGCAGGTACTGCTTGTGTGTGGGGTAGATGAATATGTGGGTATAAGCATCCTTGAGGTCTAAGGAGCATAGCCAGTATTCCTGCTGGAGGTATGGCAGCAATGTTCCAAGGGAGAATGTCTTGAACTCCCTCACCAGGAGTTTGTTGAGGTTGTGCAGGTCAAGGATGGGTCTTAGGCCCCTTGCCCTTTTTGGCACAAGGAAATACATGGAGTAGAACCCGTTGCCCTTGAGATGGTGGGGCACTGGTTCCACTGCTTTGTCCTCGAGAAGACCTGCCAACTCCTTCAGAAGAAGGCCCCGGTGGAGGGGGAGACCTGAGGGGCTCTCCCAGGAAATAAGGGGGAGGTGTCTGAGTCAAGTGGAGGCGGTAACTCTCCCTGACTACCCTTAATGCCCAGGAATCGGTGGTGATGGTCACCCACCTCTGGGAATAGAGGGCCAGACGTCCCCCTGTAGGCTGCTGATCTCCTTAGGGTAGAGAGGCTATGCTCAAGGAGTCAAAAACTCCCCCCTGGCTGGGCCAGATCTGGTGCCTGGGGCTTTGGAGCCTTCTGCTTACGTGGGCATGCCCATGTCCCTTGGCCTGCTGACCCTGTTGCGGAGCTGGGGAGGCCTGATAAGGTGGGTAGTTTCTGTAAGCAGCTCCCTTCCTCAGTTGAAGGACTTCTTCCGTTGGGGAGGGGCAGCGGTCTTTTTAGAGAGCCTGGTCTTCGTCATGAACTCGGTCTCCAGCTCGCCAACCTTATTGGTCAGGGCAGGGGACATCGGCCAATTTGTTCTGAACTCACTGCTCGAGGTCGGACAACTGTAGCCAAACTTGGCAGTGTACACCGATGCCAGCCGCCACTACTTGAGCTGCCGACTCGAACCCATCATAGGCCACTCGAGACATGAATTTGGAGCATTCACAGACTGCTTTGGCTAAGTTCTTGAACCGCTGCAAAGGTTCTTCTGAGAGACCAGCCGAGAACCCGGCAAGTTCCTTCGCCAGGTCTCTCAGGTACATGCCCATGCACAGCTGGTAGGCCTGGATGTGGCCGATGAGCTTTGAGCCCTGGTAGCACCTTCTGCCAAGGGCATCCAGGGTGCGAGCCTCCCTGCTGGGGGGCACTGAGAAGTGTGTCTTCTGGCTTTTCAGCTGACACATGGCCGACTCCACCACCATGGAATTATGCAGCAGCTGTGACTTTTGGAAGTCTGGGCTCCAGCGGACTCGATACATCGAGTCAAGACGTTTGCTCACCACCGGCACCAAAGCCGGTGTCTCCCACATTCGGAGCACCAGCCGTTCCAGGATGGGAGGGATGGGCACTGTGAGTGATTCCTGCGGAGGGGCCTCGTTTTGGAGGATTTCCAACTCATCCATCCATTTTCAAGGCCCCAAGACAACAGAGTCAGATGGGATGTCGCAGTGGCGATGGGTATCGGGGGATTCCTCGTCCTCCATCTCCCACTCGGAATAGTTTATCGAGGACTTGTAAGAGGGCTGCTCTGCAGGCTTTGGGGCCCTGATGCCTTGCGACCAGTGCCCGGAAAACTTTCTGGGGATGATCGCAGTCCCATCGAATGGGACTCGAATCGTGACCTTGGCTGAGGATCGACTCAAAGCCTAAGGACCTCAAGGATCGGCTCAGCCTCCGGGGACATCTTGGACGTTGAGGGCCTGATGGTCAGGGTGGATGAACTGGTCGTGCCGGACAACAGTGCCTGCTGCTGGTCCATGAAGGCAGACAAACTGAGCTCCAGGGCTGCCATTCTGGACTCCAGACCAAAAGGCTCCGAAACCTTCAGCGCAGGCACCAAGGGACTCGGGCCCGACGCCAGCTCCCCTGAAGAGGAATCCTCGATGAGGATAGTGTCTGGGGACCAAGGCTGGTCCACAGTTGGATCTTTCTGGTGAAATTTGCAGGCTGATTTATTTATTTATTTAACATTTCTTATAAACCACGCTATTCATTATCAGTGCGGTGTACATTAGAACAGAAACCTTATACCGTGCAGCAGGACCGAATGGTATTTACATTGAACCGGATGTAGAACTTGGAGTTAACTGGGGAAACATATCTACATTTTATTTACAGTGAAGTCCATGTTACAGGCTAAAGTCTATTCTTCCCCAATGCCTCAGACGAACATCTCAGACTGTAGGTCCGGGCCCGTGGAGCACCCAGCCAGTCAGAACCATCCAAGGATGCTGCCTTCGAGGGTTTCTTCTTCTTCCTGGGTTCCCTTGAGGGAGACCCCCTTTCTGAGGACCTCCGACGCGGCTCGGGTTCGGAGAGCTCCGCCCGAGATGTCGGGGCCTCAGACGGCACCATGGACTCAGGGAAAAATTTATCGTTCTGCTGCTGGTGGCTTTTGGGGGCCTTACTGGACATCCTCTTGCAGAGACTGCAGACTGTCGGGTCGTGGTCTGGCCCAAAGCAGTGGGGACAGCAGTTGTGTGTGTCAATCAAAGACATAATTTTGGAGCACCGATCACACTTCTTAATGCCACTGGTATCCATGGGGGGGAAAAGTACACCTGTGAGGTCAAAATCTCTCCGGGCTACTAGTGAGAGAAAATAGGTACGAAGACGCAAGGAAAAGAACAGAACGAAAACTACAAAAATAGACCGAACTCGATGCTGAGGCAACGAGGTCGGTAGGCGGGAAGAGTACCAGTGCGATATCGGAGATGAATATGAAACTTGGAGAGAAAAAATCAACTTTTTTCGGGGACAAGCCAGACAAGGTCTGAAGGGCTCCACGGAAAAGAGACTGAGCAATATGGTACCCTTGGGCGGGAAGTGGACCACGTATGCATGGTGGCATCTCCCAAAGGCTTTCTTTGAAAGCTGGGGGGATGCTTCCGCAAGGGCTCCATCGGTGCCAACGTCACCCATATGTGAGGACTGACTTCCTGCTTGTTCCCAGAGAATAACCTCTCTTTGCCCCAACCCACTTTGAAACAAGTTTATTCTTACTTAAATAAGGCTTCTATAGATGATCTCTACTAAAAACCTTATCATGCATAGTTTCTGATTTAATTTTGCATCACAACGGGTAAATCTCAAGTATTTCATCCCATTGTTATTGGTTTGTTACAATTACACTTCCAAACCAAACTGCCCCTAATGCAATCCCTCTGGAGGCATATCATTTCCATGTCACTGGAGATAGAAGAAAGATAAGAAGAAACCTCAGGCTGAGTTTTAATCCACGTCATCTTAATGGAGTGGATGAAAATCCACGATCAGGGCTACTCACAGTCCAATATCCATGAAAATGCACCAATAAATCTATTTCATGATACTTATCAGTGGGGGGCCTGGCTATTTGTCTTTCAGAAACTGCAGAAGTATTTTGAATCTGCCAGTGGCTAGCATTGTAGTTCCAAAACAAATTACAATATTCATATTCCTAACAAAACAATTCATGGCACTCCTCTTTAAGGCTCTTTTCTGTCCCCCCTCACCAATCTTTCCTACATTGGCTAACGGCATAAAATTTTTGTTTCCTCCATAAATCCATTCACTCTAATGTACTTCTGTATCGTTATGCTCCACCTTGTGTCCTGCGCCCTTCCCCCTGCCTCCTGAGCTGACCTTGAATCCATCTGCCACTCTGCTTTCTTCTTCCTAGGCCCCTCCCTTTGGAACTCTTTACCTGCTGACCTCCACCTCGAGCCTTCCTTCCAGAGATTCAAGTCCTTACTCAAAACACACCTGTTCCAATCTGCCTTTGACCTTCCATCTTCTCACCCATGACCTCTCTCCTCCACTCCTCCTTTGCCCCTACTCTCGTCCTAGCCCCTTTTCTCTCCTCTGTATGAATGCACTATTCTTTCCTGTACTTGATGGAGTTCCTCTCCTCTCTTTGCTGGCAGTCACTATCACTACTTTGTAAATCGCCCTGTTGCTTGCGAAGGGACGGTATATTAAGTTTTACAGTGAAGATAAAGAAGAGTACACTGCCCCAAGGACAGCACTCAGATAATGGGATGTGAATGGAATTACACTTCTGCATGTCTCCACTAATCCACAAGAAGGACAGTCTTGCCAGGCCACAGGAGAAGGAAATGGCAGAGAGGATGGTGGCCCCTAACAGACTAATGGATTTACCGAAGCGTGAGCTTCTGAGGACATGAATGTACTAAGTCAGATGACCCCTCTTCACTGCATATTAGCTGAACCTTTGACAAAATCACACTACCCAGCATCACAACAACACATAACATATATGTATTTTGCCATACTTTAGTCCCCAGTTTTGCTATGTGTTATCTCTTAATTAGAGTGAATTAGATACGTACAGTGCTGTGTACGCCTTGTAGCGCTATACAAATGATTAGTAGTAGTCGTAGTAGTAGTAATAAGAACTGCCATACTGGGCCCAACCAAGGGTCCATCAAGACCAGTATCCTGTTTCCAACAGTAGCCAATCCAAGTAAAAAAAAATAGCAAAATTCCATGCTACTTACTCCCCAGGGATAAGCAGTGCATTTCCCAGGTCTGTTTTTCCTCCGGGAATTTGTCCAAACTTTTCTTAAAAGTAGCTACACTAACTGCTTTGACCACATCCCCGGCAAAGAATTCCAGAGCTTAAGTATGCATCGAGTGAAATAATATATTCTCCAATTTGTTTGAAATGTACTACTTTATAATTTCAGGGCATGGATTTGCATTTATCTGTTCTACTCCATTCAGGATCATCTCCCCTCAACTGCCTCTTCTCCAAGCTGAAGAGCTCTGCCCTCGTTAGTCCTTCCTCGTAGGAGAGTCAGTCCATCCTCTTTAGCATCTGTAACTTTTCTAATTCTGCTATATCTTTTTTGAGATAAGGTGACCAGAATGGCATATAATACCCAAGGTGTGGACACAACGTTGAGCAATTCAGGGGCAATACAATATTCTCTAGTCCTTTCCTAATAATTCCACTAATGGCCACTTCCACATAGCTGCATCAGAACTGCACGTATGAGCTACATTACTAGCGGGGGGGGTTCAGCACTAACTTCAGGGGTGTGTGCTTCCATCCCCCTGCAATCAGTGTGGGCCTTAGATATGGCAAGCCAATATGGTGGCATTAAGTGCACCCACGCTAATGCCACCAGCAACATCTGCATTCTGCCCGTGTCCCACCCAGTCCCTCCCCTGATGTGTGCTGGCAGGTTAGTACGGGCACCCTGCACTCCATTTCAGCACCGTGCCCAACCTGTGCGCTAAAGCCTGCACTTTACTAAACATGCCCCAGAAAACAGACGTATGGTCCATGATGACACCTAGATCTTTTTCCTGGATGGTGACTCCTAATATGGAACCTTGTATCGTTTAACTGGAGTTTGGGTTGTTCTTTCCTATGCACATTCATTTGCACTTGTCCATATTAAATTTCATCTGCCATTTGGATGCCCAGTATCCCAATTTATCAAGTCTAATGTGATTCAACAATTTTGAATAATTTTGTGTCATCTGCAAATTTGATCTCCTCACTTCTTCTCCCCATTTCTAGGTCATTTATAAGTATATGAAGTAGCAGCAGTCCCCTGGGGCACTCTACTGTTCACCTTCCTTCTACTCTTTTACCCAGTTCCCCTTACACAAGTGTCCTCCTCTAGAAAGCTTACTTGGTCAAACCGAAGAATAGGGTCGTTAGCACTGTCAAAGCTATAGATTTCCACCATTCCATCATCTCGCCCCACCAGCAGCTCTTTCACACCGTCTCCCAAGATATCAAAGCTTTCAAGACACAAAACACCTGCAATGAGAGCAGCAGCTATCAAAGCTGAGCTGGCAGCAACAGCAGTAAACATGACTCTCTTTTTACAAAGATTCTCCAGAGTTATCCCCAATTACATGCATCAGTGTTCTTCCAAGCTGATTTCCCTGTTTAATGTAAAATGTTCTCTTATAATGTATACCGCTTTGACTGTAGGATAAACCGCTAGAGAAAAACGGTTAATTAAATAAATAAATCAATATTCTCTTCATTAATAGAATTTGTTGATCTTTGATGATTCAGCAGGACACTGCAGAATAGGGAAAAATAAAAAAAAATTCAGTATGTACATCCTATAAGTAAGAAAATAGAACAGCACAGGGAGGCAGGAAAGATCATTTTCAAAAGCTGTTTACCTGAGTGAAAGCCGCCCACCCTGCATACAAGTAAATGGAGACGCATCGCGCTGCACATTATCCAGACTTTCAAGGATGTTTTTGGAGCAGGGTCTGTTCTGCCACTCCTACCACACTTTCAGTATATGTTCTGGTGGATCCTCCTCCGCTGCTATCACACTTTCAGTCAGTGCACCATAAGGCTATGTCTTGGGACCTCTTTTCTTCTCTCTCTACACTCATTCCCTTGCTGCTCGGATCTTCTCCCATGTTTTTCACTATCATCAATATGCTGATGACTGTCAGATTCCCCCACAGTTAAGGATCCTCTGTGCTTATCCCAGGCTTTACTCCTCACTCCCCCCACAGCTAAGGATCCTCTGTGATTATCCCAGACTTTACCCCTCACTCCCCCCACAGCTAAGGATCCTCTGTGCTTATCCCAGGCTTTACCCTCGCTCCCCCCACAGCTAAGGATCCTCTGTGATTATCCCAGGCTTTACCCCTCACTCCCCCCACAGCTAAGGATCCTCTGTGATTATCCCAAGCTTTACCCCTCACTCCCCTCACAGCTAAGGATCCTCTGTGCTTATCCCAGGCTTTACCCCTCACTCCCCCACAGCTAAGGATCCTCTGTGCTTATCCCAGACTTTACCCCTCACAGCTAAGGATCCTCTGTGCTTATCACAGGCTTTATCCATCACCCCCCCCCCCCCCCCACAGCTAAGGATCCTCTGTGCTTATCCCAACTTTACCCCTCACTCCCCCACAGCTAAGGGTCCTCTGTGCTTATCCCAGGCTTTACCCCTCACTCCACCCACAGCTAAGGATCCTCTGTGCTTATCCCAGGCTTTACCCCTCACTCCCCCACAGATAAGGATCCTCTGTGCTTATCCCAGGCTTTACCCCTCACTCCCCACAGCTAAGGATCCTCTGTGCTTATCCCAAACTTTACCCCTCACTCCCCCCACAGCTAAAGATCCTCTGTGCGTATCCCAAGCTTTACCACTCACTCCCCCCACAGCTAAAGATCCTCTGTGCTTATCCCAGGCTTTACCCCTCACTCCACCACAGCTAAGGATCCTCTGTGCTTATCCCAAGCTTTACCCCTCACTCCCCCCACAGCTAAGGATCCTCTGTGCTTATCCCAGACTTTACCCCTCACTCCCCCACAGCTAAGGATCCTCTGTGCTTATCCCAGGCTTTACCCCTCACTCCCCCCACAGCTAAGGATCCTCTGTGCTTATCCCAGACTTTACCACTCACCCCCCCCCCCCCCACAGCTAAGGATCCTCTGTGATTATCCCAGGCTGTACCCCTCACTCCCCCACAGCTAAGGATCCTCTGTGCTTATCCCAGGCTTTACCCCTCACTCCCCCCACAGCTAAGGATCCTCTGTGCTTATCCCAGCTTTACCCCTCACTCCCTCACAGCTAAGGGTCCTCTGTGCTTATCCCAGGCTTTACCCCTCACTCCACCCACAGCTAAGGATCCTCTGTGCTTATCCCAGGCTTTACCCCTCACTCCCCCCACAGCTAAGGATCCTCTGTGCTTATCCCAGCTTTACCCCTCACTCCCTCACAGCTAAGGGTCCTCTGTGCTTATCCCAGGCTTTACCCCTCACTCCACCCACAGCTAAGGATCCTCTGTGCTTATCCCAGGCTTTACCCCTCACTCCCCCCACAGCTAAGGATCCTCTGTGCTTATCCCAGGCTTTACCCCTCACTCCCCCCACAGCTAAGGATCCTCTGTGCTTATCCCAGGCTTTACCCCTCACATCCCCACAGCTAAGGATCCTCTATGCTTATTCCAGGCTTTAACCCTCACTCCCCCACAGCTATGAATCCTCTATGTTTATCCCAGGCTTTACCCCTCACTCCCCCCACAGCTAAGGATCCTCTGTGATTATCCCAGACTTTACCCCTCACAGCTAAGGATCCTCTGTGCTTATCCCAGGCTTTACCCCTCACTCCCCCACAGCTAAGGATCCTCTGTGCTTATCCCAGACTTTACCCCTCACTCCCCTCACAGCTAAGGATCCTCTGTGCTTATCACAGGCTTTATCAATCACCCCCCCCCCCCCCCCCCCCCCACAGCTAAGTATCCTCTGTGCTTATCCCAGCTTTACCCCTCACTCCCCCACAGCTAAGGGTCCTCTGTGCTTATCCCAGGCTTTACCCCTCACTCCACCCACAGCTAAGGATCCACTGTGCTTATCCCAGGCTTTACCCCTCACTCCCCCCACAGCTAAAGATCCTCTGTGCTTATCCCAGACTTTACCCCTCACTCCCCACAGCTAAGGATCCTCTGTGCTGATCCCAGGCTTTACCCCTCACTCCCCACAGCTAAGGATCCTCTGTGCTTATCCCAGGCTTTACCCCTCACTCCCCCACAGCTAAGGATCCTCTGTGCTGATCCCAGGCTTTACCCCTCACTCCCCACAGCTAAGGATCCTCTGTGCTTATCCCAGACTTTACCCCTCACTCCCCACAGCTAAGGATCCTCTGTGCTGATCCCAGGCTTTACCCCTCACTCCCCACAGCTAAGGATCCTCTGTGCTTATCCCAGAATTTACCCCTCACTCCCCACAGCTAAGGATTCTCTGTGCTGATCCCAGGCTTTATCCCTCACTCCCCCCACAGCTAAAGATCCTCTGTGCTTATCCCAGGGTTTACCCGTCACTCCCCCACAGCTAAGGATCCTCTGTGCTTATCCAAAGCTTTACCCCTCACTCCCCCCACAGCTAAAGATCCTCTGTGCTTATCCCAAGCTTTACCCCTCACTCCCCCCACAGCCAAAGATCCTCTGTGCTTATCCCAGGCTTTACCCCTCACTCCTCCACAGCTAAGGATCCTCTGTGCTTATCCCAGGCTTTACCACTCAATCCCCCCACAGCTAAGGATCCTCTGTGCTTATCCCAGGCTTTACTCCTACTCCACCCACAGCTAAGGATCCTCTGTGCTTATCCCAGGCTCTACCCCTCACTCCACCCACAGCTAAGGATCCTCTGTGCTTATCCCAGGCTTTACCCCTCACTCCCCCACAGCTAAGGATCCTCTGTGCTTATCCCAGGCTTTACCTCTCACTCCCCCCAAAGCTAAGGATCCTCTGTGCTTATCCCAGGCTTTACCCCTCACTCCCCCCAAAGCTAAAGATCCTCTGTGCTTATCCCAGGCTTTACTCCTCACATCCCCACAGCTAAGGATCGTCTGTGCTTATCCCAGGCTTTACCCCTCACTGCCCCACACAGCTAAGGATCCTCTGTGCTTATCCCAGGTTTTACCCCTCACTCTCCCCACAGCTAAGGATCCTCTGTGCTTATCCCAGGATTTACCCCTCACTCCCCCGAAAGCTAAGGATCCTCTGTGCTTATCCCAGGCTTTACCCCTCACTCCCCCCACAGCTAAGGATCCTATGTGCTTATCCGAGGCTTTACCCCTCACTCCCCCCACAGCTAAGGATCCTTTGTGCTTATCCCAGGCTTTACCCCTCACATCCCCACTGCTAAGGATCCTCTGTGCTTATTCCAGGCTTTACACCTCACTCCCTCCACAGCTAAGGATCTTCTGTGCTTATCCCAGGCTTTACCTCTCACTCCCCCACAGCTAAGGATCCTCTGCGCTTATCCCAGACTTTACCCCTCACTCCCCCAGAGCTAAGGATCCTCTGTGCTTATCCCAGGCTTTACCCCTCACTCCCCACAGCTAAGGATCCTCTGTGCTTATCCCAGGCTTTACCCCTCAATCCCCACAGCTAAGGATCCTCTGTGCTTATCCCAGGCTTTACCCCTCACTCCCCACAGCTAAGGATCCTCTGTGCTTATCCCAGACTTTACCCCTCACTCCCCCACAGCTAAGGATCCTCTGTGCTTATCCCAGGCTTTACCCCTCACTCCCCCACAGCTAAGGATCCTCTGTGCTTACCCCAGGCTTTACCCCTCACTCCCCACAGCTAAGGATCCTCTGTGCTTATCCCAGGCTTTACCCCTCACTCCCCCACAGCTAAGGATCCTCTGTGCTTATCCCAGGCTTTACCCCTCACTCCCCCCACAGCTAAGGATCCTCTGTGCTTATCCCAGGCTTTACCCCTCACTCCCCCCACAGCTAAGGATCCTCTGTGCTTATCCCAGGCTTTACCCCTCACAGCTAAGGATCCTCTGTGCTTATCCCAGGCTTTACCCCTCACTCCCCCCACAGCTAAGGATCCTCTGTGCTTATCCCAGGCTTTACCCCTCACTCCCCACAGCTAAGGATCCTCTGTGCTTATCCCAGGCTTTACCCCTCACTCCCCCACAGCTAAGGATCCTCTGTGCTTATCCCCGGCTTTACCCCTCACTCCCCCACAGCTAAGGATCCTCTGTGCTTATCCCAGGCTTTACCCCTCACTCCCCCACAGCTAAGGATCCTCTGTGCATATCCCAGGCTTTACCCCTCACTCCCCCCACAGCTAAGGATCCTCTGTGCTTATCCCAGGCTTTACCCCTCACTGCCCCACAGCTAAGGATCGTCTGTGCTTATCCCAGGCTTTACCTCTCACTCCCCCCACAGCTAAGGATCCTCTGTGCTTATCCCAGGCTTTACCCCTCACTCCCCCACAGCTAAGGATCCTCTGTGATTATCCCAGACTCTACCCCTCACTCCCCCCACAGCTAAGGATCCTCTGTGCTTATCCCAGACTTTACCCCTCACAGCTAAGGATCCTCTGTGCTTATCCCAGCTTTACCCCTCACTCCCCCCACAGCTAAGGATCCTCTGTGCTTATCCCAGGCTTTACCCCTCACTACCCCACAGCTAAGGATCCTCTGTGCTTATCCCAGGCTTTACCCCTCACTCCCCCCACAGCTAAGGATCCTCTGTGCTTATCCCAGCTTTACCCCTCACTCCCCCCACAGCTAAGGATCCTCTGTGCTTATCCCAGGCTTTACCCCTCACTACCCCACAGCTAAGGATCCTCTGTGCTTATCCCAGCCTTAACCCCTCACTCCCCCCACAGCTAAGGATCCTCTGTGCTTATCCCAGGCTTTACCCCTCACTCCCCTCACAGCTAAGGATCCTCTGTGCTTATCCCAGGCTTTACCCCTCACTCCCCCAACAGCTTAGGATCCTCTGTGCTTATCCCAGGCTTTACCCCTCACTCCCCCCACAGCTAAGGATCCTCTGTGCTTATCCCAGACTTTACCCCTCACATCCCCACAGCTAACGATCCTCTATGCTTATTCCAGGCTTTAACCCTCACTCCCCCACAGCTATGAATCCTCTGTGCTTACCCTAGGCTTTACCCCTCACTCCCCCCACAGCTAAGGATCCTCTGTGATTATCCCAGACTTTACACCTCATTCCCCCCACAGCTAAGGATCCTCTGTGCTTATCCCAGGCTTTACCCCTCACTCCCCCCACAGCTAAGGATCATCTGTGATTATCCCAGGCTTTACCCCTCACTCCCCCCACAGCTAAGGATCCTCTGTGATTATCCCAGGCTTTACCCCTCACTCCCCTCACAGCTAAGGATCCTCTGTGCTTATCCCAGGCTTTACCCCTCACTCCCCCACAGCTAAGGATCCTCTGTGCTTATCCCAGACTTTACCCCTCACTCCCCTCACAGCTAAGGATCCTCTGTGCTTATCACAGGCTTTATCAAACACCCCCCCCCCCCCCAGCTAAGGATACTCTGTGCTTATCCCAGCTTTACCCCTCACTCCCCCACAGCTAAGGGTCATCTGTGCTTATCCCAGGCTTTACCCCTCACTCCCCCACAGCTAAGGATCCTCTGTGCTTATCCCAGGCTTTACCCCTCACTCCCCCCACAGCTAAGGATCCTCTGTGCTTATCCCAGACTTTACCCCTCACATTCCCACAGCTAATGATCCTCTATGCTTATTCCAGGCTTTAACCCTCACTCCCCCACAGCTATGAATCCTCTGTGCTTACCCCAGGCTTTACCCCTTACGACCCCCACAGCTAAGGATCCTCTGTGATTATCCCAGACTTTACCCCTCACTCCCCCCACAGCTAAGGATCCTCTGTGCTTATCCCAGGCTTTACCCCTCACTCCCCCCACAGCTAAGGATCCTCTGTG
The DNA here is from genome assembly GCA_033557465.1 of Ichthyophis bannanicus. NCBI lineage: Eukaryota > Metazoa > Chordata > Amphibia > Gymnophiona > Ichthyophiidae > Ichthyophis > Ichthyophis bannanicus. Next base: position 1,823,265,802 of record CM066032.1, on the reverse strand, counting down.
ATTATCCCAGGCTTTACCCCTCACTCCCCCCACAGCTAAGGATCCTCTGTGCTTATCCCAGGCTTTATTCCTCACTTGCTCACAGCTAAGGATCCTCTGTACTTATCCCAGGCTTTACCCCTCACTCCCAGGCTTTACCCCTCACTCCCCCGACAGCTAAGGATCCTCTATGCTTATCCCATGCTTTTATCTCTTACTCCTCCACAGCTAAGGATCATCTGTGATTATTCCAGACTTTATTCCTAATTCCCCCCACAGCTAAGGATTCTCTGTGCTTATCCCAGGCTTTACCCCTCACTCCCCCGACAGCTAAGGAACCTCTATGCTTATCCCAGGCTTTACCCCTTAACTTTACCATGCTTTCACTTGATTTAACTCCCTCCTTCCAGCTGACACAGTTGTAAAGAGTGGAGGAAACCTTATTTTCTCTAGATCATTTCACTTTGCTTTCTAACTTTCAGCCCTTTTTCTTGGGTGCCACAGTACGAGTCCTAGATTTGTAATTCAAGTAGTCAAGAAATGCCTAAACCATGTGAATGTAGTAATGTCAGAAGGCATACCTCCTTTCCTCTTCTCATTACTGGTTTCCCATTTAGGCACTGGAGATGTGTGTGTGATTTGAATGAGGCCAAGCTTTCCATCCGAGGTTCCGTACAGAAGGTCTTCACCAGAGTCACCTAAACATAAAAGTTCAGATTCATTCTAGAATACAGAAACACCATATTCAACGCGCTAAATGCAGAAATTGACTCAGCTTCTTTTCACACTTGTCTGACCTACATATTGTGCCATGCAATCAGACACAAAATCTCCTTGGTACTGCTGTTGTTTTTTTATTTTTCTTTAACTTATTTTGCTTGTTACAGGTTTTTTTGTCATGGCTAAAACCTGAGCAGTTGGAGGATGTAGACCAGGGGTCTCAAACTCAAATTGCTTTGAGGGCCGAATGAGGACTTGTAAAGTAACCCGGGGGCCGCATAAGACACGGGCCTCATTTGCATAAGGGGCCTCATTTGCATAAATATTTGCATAATGTTGCATAATGAGTGCATGGATAAAGAAAGACTAGAAAATTTCTATGTTACTATAATCCAGTGCCAACCGCCAGGCACATTAGGAACTACTACTAACACTGCCCATTTGGAACCCATAGCAAACCCCCCGTATCATAACAGCACTACCAGGACTCACAAAGCACCAGACCCTACCTATCAAAAGGCAACACTGCAAATATTAAATCAATACATTTCAGAGAACAATACATGACCTACTGGGAAAAGAGAACAAGTAGCAATGTCAAATAGGAATTACACAGAATACCTCAGCACTGTAGAAATAAAACTATAAATAATTTCTTGTACCAAAGCACAGACATTAATGATGCACATTTCCCAGAGCTGACATATTCCAGTTAATAAATTCAAAATAAAGAGATATTTTTCTACCTTTTGTGCATTTTTTTTCAGTTGCAATTGCTCCAGCCACTTCTGGTTTCTTCGTGTCTTCTGCTATCTCCATCGTCTGCTGTCCATTTGTCCTTTCTTCTCTCTTCTAGTTTTTTTTCCATTCTCTCTCTCTACATCTGCTTTAACATACTAATCTTTCTCCTTTTGCTCTTTCCTCATTCCTATTTCATCCACTCAAATTTTACCCCTCCATCCTCAATCCCCACTTACTCTCCCAATACCTGGCCAATTGTAGATTTGTCTTCTCTTCCAGACAAAATATTTTTCCCCTCTCCATTTCACTTTCCCAGCTCCATCCCATTCTAATCCTCCCCCAACATCAGCTCCCTTCTAGTTCCAGCCCCACCCAGCATCTGCTCCTTTCTAGTCCCTGCATCAGTCCATTTCCAGTCCTATCCTAGTCTCACCATCAGCCCATTTCCAATCCTAGCCCCCCATCAGCCCATTTCCAATCCTAGCTCCCTCCCCTCACAGCCCATTTCCATTCCAAGCCCCCCTCCCCATCAGCCATTTGCAGTTCAAGCCCCCCTTCCACTCAGCCCATTTCCAGTCCTTGCAACCCCCCCAGCCCATTACCAGTCCTAGACCCCCCATAGCCCATAACCAGTCCTAACCTCCCCATAGCGCACTTCCAGTCTTACCCCATCACCCCATTTTCAGTCTTACCCCCCCCATAGCCCATTACCAGTCCTAGTCCCCCCATAGCCCACTTGCAGTCGTATCCCCCATCACCCCATTTTCAGTCCTAGCCCCCACCATAGCCCATTACCAGTCATAACCCCCCCCTGCCAATAGCCCACTTCCAGTCCTAACCCCCATCTGCCCATTTCCAGTCCTAGCCCCCACCATAGCCCATTACTAGTTATAACCCCCCCCAGCCCATTACCAGTCATAACCCCCCCTGCCAATAGCCCACTTCCAGTCCTAACCCCCATCTGCCCATTTCCAGTCCTAGCCCCCACCATAGCCCATTACTAGTTATAACCCCCCCCAGCCCATTACCAGTCATAACCCCCCCTGCCAATAGCCCACTTCCAGTCCTAACCCCCATCTGCCCATTTCCAGTCCTAGCCCCCACCATAGCCCATTACTAGTTATAACCCCCCCCAGCCCATTACCAGTCATAACCCCCCCTGCCAATAGCCCACTTCCAGTCCTAACCCCCATCTGCCCATTTCCAGTCCTAGCCCCCACCATAGCCCATTACCAGTTATAAACCCCCCCCCCAGCCCATTACCAGTCATAACCCCCCCCCACACCCCTCAGCCAAAAGCCCACATCCAGTTCAGTCAGCCCCACCATAGGACATTACAGGCCAACAAAAAAAACCCCAAAACCCTGGCTTCTGCTGCTGCTGCCGTGGCATCAGCAGAAACAATTGTCAAATTAAAAAAAAAAACTGACTTCTGCTGCTCAAGCAGCTGTCCTGCGGCCCCTTTCCCTCTGCCCGGAGATCCGACTCTGCTCTCAGCGGCGTGCTTTTCAAGCCGCGACGAGAGTATTCCCCTCTCGCGCGGTTTCAAGCCGCGCGAGAGGGGAATACTCTCTTCGCGGCTTGAAAAGCACGCCGCTGAGAGCAGAGTCGGATCTCCGGGCAGAGGGAAAGGGGCCGCAGGACAGCTGCTTGAGCAGCAGAAGTCAGTTTTTTTTTTAAATTTAACAATTGATTCTGCTGCTGCCACGGCGGCAACGGCAGCAGCAGAAGCCAGGGTTTTGGGGGATTTTTGGTTTTCCGCCGTCGCGGGCCGCACAAAGTTGTCTCGCGGGCCGCATCGCGTGTTTGAGACCCCTGATGTAGACAAACAGTGGGAAAAACTCAAAGGGGATATTTTAAAGGCAACCAACCTTTTTGTTAAAATGGTAAATAAAAGGAAAAGGAGACTGCTATGGTTTTCGAAAGCAGAAGCTGAAAAGGTGAAGAAAAAGAGGGAGGCCTTCATGAAATACAAGAGATCACAGAGAGAGGAAGACAGGAATCTATATTAGGAAAAACTTAGAGAAGCTAGTAAAGTAGTGAGGAAAGCAAAGATTCAAAAAGAGGAGGAAATAGCCAATGCAATAAAATGGGGGGATAAGACATTTTTCAGATATGTTAGTGAGAAGAGGAAGGGCAAAAGTGGTATTGTCAGACTCAAGGGTGCAGGGGAGGAATATGTAGAAGCTGATGAGGATAAAGCGGAAATGTTTAACAAATATTTCTGTTCTGTGTTCACAGATGAAGAATCAGGAACATGACCTCAGAAAACACCCACAAACAGGAACTGAAGTGAGGGGCATCTTGAACAATTTTCATTAGACTGTGTTCGTCAGAAACTAGCTCAATTTAAAGTAGACAAGGCAATGGGACCGAATGGGATACACTCTAGAATACTGAGGGAACTTGGGGACGTTCTAGCAGCTCCACTGACTGACCTTTTCAATGCCTCGTTGGAGTCGGGAGTGGTGCCAAAGGTCTGGAGAGAGGCTCATGTGGTGCCTTTACACAAAAGCAGAAGTAAGAATGTGGTTGAAAACTACAGGCCGGTTAGTTTAACTTCGGTGGTGAGTAAATTATTGGAAACGTTGCTGAAAGAGAAAATAGTGAGGTTTCTGGAGTCCAGCGGATTACAGGATCTAAGGCAGCACGGATTCACCAGAGGCAGGTCTTGTCAGACAAATCTGATTGATTTCTTTGACTGGGTGACCAGGGAGTTGGACCGAGGGAGGGAGAGCCCTAGTTGTGGTGTATTTAGATTTCAGTAAAGCCTTTGACACTGTTCCTCACAGGTGACTTATAAACAAACTGAGCACCCTAGGGATGGACCCTAAAGTTACTGCTTGGGTTGTAAATTGGTTGGGTGGGAGACGACAAAGAGTACAGGTAAATGGAGCTCACTCTGAGGAGAAGGAGCTTACCAGTGGTGTGCCCCAGGGATCTGTCCTTGGTCCGATTCTTTTTAACATCTTTGTTAGTGATATAACGGAAGGGCTGTCGGGTAAGGTTTGCCTCTTTGCGGATGATACCAAAATCTGCAATAGAGTAGACACCCAGGAAGGTGTAGATAACATGAGGAGGGATCTAGCTAAGCTTGAAGAATGGTCTAGAATTTGGCAGCTGAGATTTAATGTTAAAAAATGCAAGGTCATGCATTTGGGCTGCAGCAATCCAAGGGAGTGATATAGTATAGGGGGTGAAGTACTTTTGTCCACCAAAGAAGAGTGGGACCTAGGCGTGATTATGTCTGATGATCTTAAAGTAGCTAAACAGGTAGAAAAGGCTATGGCAAAAGCTAGAAGGATGCTTGGGTGCATAGGGAGAGGAATGCCCAGCAGAAGAAAGGAGGTGATAGTGCCTCTGTATAAATCTTTGGTGTGACCTCATTTGGAATATTGTGTGCAATTCTGGAGACCACACCTTCAAAAGGATATAAACAGGCTGGAGTCAGTACAGAGGGTGGCTACTAAAATGGTTAGTGGTCTTCATTATAAAGCATATGAGGACAGACATAAGGATCTTAATATGCACACCTTAGAGGAAAGGCGGGATAGAGGTGATATGACTGAGACATTTAAATACCTACGTGGCATAAATGCACAGGAGGAGAGCCTCTTTCTATTGAAAGCAAGCTCTGCTACGAGGGGACATAGGATGAGGGTGAAGGGAGATAGATTCAGGAGTGATATGCGAAAATATTTCTTTATGGAAAGAGTGGTGGATCCGAGAAATAGTCTCCCAGTGGAGGTGGTAGAGATGAGGACAGTATCTGAATTCAAAAAAGCATGGGACAAATACAGAGGATCTTTAAAGGAAAAAAGGGGATATGGAAGGACAGACTAGAAAGGCCATGTGGTCTTTTTCTGTCGTCATTTTTCTATGTTTCTATGAATGAGGATGCTGTGGAGCCTGAACAATGAAATGATGCCTTGGGCCTGTCTTCAGGCAGATGCTGTAGCTTCACCTCACCTAAGTCCTTAACAAGTTTCTCAAGGTCCTCTTCAACAAGGAACTTGCCCCTGAAGGGGAGCCGAGCCAGCTGAGTTTTAGAGGTGACGTCAGCTAACCAATGTTAGAGCCACAATCAACGGTGGGCTACAGTGAGTGCAACCATGGAACGGGCCGCCAGGTGTAGAAGTTCATAAAAGGCATCTGCCAAGAAGGCCACCATTGACTCCAAGCGTGCTGCAACAGGATCTTCTGGCAACAGCTGAGTCCAGTGCAGGAAAACACATGCCACAAAACCTCTGCAAGAGGCAGCTTGTAGGGCCAGGGATGAAGCTGAAAAAGCTGTCTTCAAGAAAGCCTCAACTTTATGATCTTGTTGATCATGCAGGGCAGCGCCACCTTTGATTGGGATGATCATATGCTTAGTCACAGCGGTGATGATGGCATCCACCTTTGGGTAGCAAAGCCATTTATCCATGTCCAGAGGAGACCGGGCTGTACACAAGGAAGCATCTGGGGAATCCCACTCCAGGGAAATCATTAGCTGAAGCTCCAATGGGAAGGGAAAAGCCCTAGAGGGCTTGCAAATGCCCACAATGATGGAGTCCACCTACAATTTGGATGACAGAGCCTCTGGCTGTTTGGTCTGGTATGCGGAAAGCCTCCATAATTTGTGTGATGAGAGTAGAGAGTTCTTCTTTATGAAAAAGATAGACGTCATGAGCCTCTTCGGATTCGTCAGACCATTCTCCTTCCTCTCTATCCGATGCACTATCTGTATCATCTGTGGAGAGCTGTCTGCCCTCCTCAAGAGACGAAAGATCTCCTTCCTCAGAAACCCATGACACCGCCCAAGGTGTGTGGGGCCTATCTAAAGCTGCAGTACCATTCCTGGAGCGCTTCCTAGCTGAATGCTCTTTGCCAGCAGAAATCTGCCTAGAGGCTGGTTCCCCCAGAGGAACCAGGCGGAGGCTCTGTCCTCCAGAGAGTCCATGATTGCTGGAACAGACACATGAACTGATCAGATTCACGATCAGTCCCGTCCTGCAACTGTGCTGTCTGCTGAAGCAACAGGAGGGGTGGTGGTAAGGGCTCCAAAGGTGGAACTACATCCACAGCAGGACCCAAAGGCAAAGACTGTGACAAAACCTCTCCTAGAGAAGAAGAGACAGTGATTTGAGCCTCCAAGCTGATTTGGGAAGGCTCCTTGGGGTGCTCCAAACACACGGCACAAAGTTGATCCATGAGGTACCAGTGTTTGCGGCCGCAGGCCAGACAATGTGGTGAAGTCGATGGCATTGCTCCCTGGACTTGAACTGACAAGGGAATCTGAGCTGCCATGGAAGAAACAGGTGTGTATGGAGGCTGTAGGCCCAAACTCGAGTCGTCTACTGAAAAGAGAATGGCCACCGCAAACAGCAACGTCACGAGCGGGGAGCCTGAAATAGCAGGAAGGAAGCAGCGGTGTTGGCGGCTGAGCGGAACCCCCTGAAAGCACCGAAAGCAAACAATCTTGTTGAAAGACAAGTGGTCATGCTGCTCAGAAATGATGATGGCTCCCTTGCTGGGCTTGCAGGGTTCAACTGGTCCTCCTGACCAGGAGCCTTTCCCCCCACCCCAGTCACAGGCCTCCTGATCAGAAGCTAGAAGCTGGACCCTGGAAAGGCGTGGGAAACTCCAGGAGAAACACCTCTTGTGTGCCATGGAGACGTCCACCAAAAGGAAAACTTGCTAGAACTACTGACAGAAACTATCAGGAGCGAGGAAAAGACAACTGCATCTGCTGGAGACAGAGCAGTCCTGTGGTTAGTGCTAGGGCACGCTCACTGAAGCCTTTGGTAACTTCTCTGTCTCCAACATCTGCTGGCAGGGGGACATAACTCACTTGTATGGATGGTCTAGCAGGATGAATTGGAATGTTGTCTTACATGCTAATTTTCTTTCCTTGAGGCTACCACATCAATCCAGAATGAATGAGATGTAACAAAGCACCTTTTGCATTGGGCAGGACTAAAGTCATCTCTAAGTACACCTGTTTCAAAGACTGCATCTTCTCCGACAAACACAAGTCTATAACACTTTCCAAAATGTATAGAATGGTTGTCAGGTCACAGCTGCAAAAAAGGTCAGTCAGAAAAGCAGGAGAACTTCTGTCCCAAATGATCCTACATCTCCAAGAGGCAAGAGCAGGGCTGGCCATTAGACAAATCAGGCAGTCACCTAGGGTAGCAACTTATAGGGGGCGGTAAAGAGCAGGACATTCAAAGCTAAACAATAGATTCTGACAACTGGAGGAGGCATAAAACTTAAGGTTTGCCTAGGGTGCCAACACTTTGAACCAACTCTGGGGATGGCCCTGGGCAAGAACTCACTAACCTCAAGAGGCACATCCTAAAACTCATCCCCATCTCCAAACAAGAGAGGCTGAGGAAAGAGCTTTTTGAGTGATCAAGCTATGGTGAAACACGCAGCAGCTACTCTCTACTTGGGACCCCAACGACAAATTCTTGGAAACTATCAGGTAGAGCAGCAGAGCTTCCACCATTCGTAAGAAAAGAAGGGATTGATCAGATCATAAAACACAAGAAGGGCACCAGACATGACAATGCCTGGCTTGGCAATGCCCCTAAGCTGATCCTAAACTATTCTAGAAATGACATCCACTATGTAAGAACATTAAACAACGCTGCTCCAGGAGGGTCCAAAGCAGAAGGCCCCGATTCCCAGAGAACCCACCTAAGATTCCAGACCAGGGAAGAACTCAACTAGACGGATAAAAAACAAATGAGAGGCCCATTATAATTGCTTCCAACACACAATAGCACTGCCAACTAATGGACAGCTACACCTCACTTGAGGTCTACCTTCAGGTAAAACAACATAGTTATAAAGGAGGTTGAAAAGGAAAACACCCCTATTATGCCCATTAGGACTCAAACACTCCCTACATTTGTGCATATTTATTTTATTTTATTTATTTAACAGTATTTTTATACCGCCTTATCCTACAATCAAGGCGGTGTCACAGCAATACAATCAAAGTAGTGGAAGGGTATTTCATGCAGTGAAAATGTGTCATGCAGTGCGTGTAAGAGATTAGTGTATTAGATTAGGTTGAGCTATGTACATTGTGAGCTATGGTACAGCATGAGCTATAATACATTGTTCTATACAATTAAGATATATCATGTGCCGTTGTTCAGTTTCTTATCAGGGTTTGTAGAGGTAAGTTGGTGGTTCCCGTTGGTGCGGTTACGTGACATGTCCGTAGTGTTCAATGAACAGCGTTGTCTTCAGCTGTTTGCGAAAGTCTTTGAGTTCCGTTGTTGATCGTAGTTCGTCTGGGAGGGAGTTCCATATTGTTGGAGCAGCCAGGGAGATGGCTCTCTCTGTGGTGTCCTTGCGTGTTTTTCTGAAGTCGTTCGGGGTGTTGACTCTGTTGGAGGTTCCTTTTCTTCTTGGGCGAGTGCTGGTGTCTGGTTGTATGAGGGTGTGCAGGCTGTTGGCTGAAGTGTGGTGTTTGATCTTGAATATGTTTATGATTGTTTTGTATTTGATGCGTGAATTGATTGGGAGCCAGTGAAGGTCTTTCAATACTGGAGTAATGTGTTCATGTCTTGTTGAACCAGATATTATGCGGGCTGCAGTGTTTTGTGCTAGTTGTAGAGGTCTGAGTGTTTGTTTTGCTAGCCCAAGGTAAATGGGGTTGCAGAAGTCCAGTATGGGAGTAATTAGAGCTTGGCATACGGTCCGGAAGTGTTCGGTGGTGAGGAGGGGTTTAAGTCTTCTGATGATTCTCATCCTGTGGTATGGGTTTTTGATTGTTTTGCTTACGTGTGTCTTGAGATTCAGTTCGTTGTCCAGGGTCACTCCGAGGTATTTTACTTCCGATTTCATTGGTATGGTTGTGTTTTGTACTCTGATGTCCGGAGGGTGGATGAAGTCTGTGTTGCGAGTGATTATTAGTGCCTCCGTCTTGCTGTAGTTGATAGCGAGGTTGTTGTCTTTACACCATCTTGTCATTTGTATTAGGCAGTCTGTTATTTTAGAGTAGTCTGGGTTGTCAGTTGAGATAGGCGTGTATATCATAATGTCGTCAGCATAGATTGTGTATTGGATGCTGTTCGCTTTCAGGATGTCGCATATTGGCTGGATGTATATGTTGAACAGAAGCGCCGAGAGGGTGGATCCTTGAGGCACTCCTTGGAGGACTTTTATGGGTTGAGAAGTCTTGTGGCCTACCTTTACCTGTATCTGCCTGTCGGCTAGGTATGAGTGGAACCATTTTAGCGTGGTACCATGAAGCCCAATTTCTTTTAGTCTTTCCAGGAGAGTTTGGTGGTCTACTGTGTCGAATCCTGAAGAGATGTCAATGAAGATCATTAGGATACCTTTTTTGGTGTTGTCTATTGTTCGGAGGATGTTGTCAAAGAGGTAGATCAGTAGTGTTTCGACGCCATGGTTGGGGCGAAAGCCGTGTTGGTTGTCATCTAGAGGAGTGTGGTTGTCGATGTGTTCCTGTAGTTGTTGTTGTACTGATTTGAAATATGAAATACAGGGGTCCTCCTTCTGCGCATGGGGAAGAGTACACAGACCTTGATCCAGAAACCTGGCCACGAAGGGTGAGACCTCCTGAGAAGCAGAGCTTAATTAGTAGACAAAAAGAAACTGTGGGCAGGGTAAGGGAAGGACGTGACCTGTGGGGGTGATGCCAGGGCTGGAAGTGACCTCACTCCTGGATAAAAAGAAGCCGGTATGTGCATATAGATTTGGAAAATTAATGCTTTTTTAAAAAAATATTTGTTAAACATATCACCAAAATTTATCTTGTACTAATTAATACTGCCTCCCTCCCTGCACAATTCCACCATTTCCCCTCTCCCTGCCCCCTCCCTGCACAATGCTACCATTTCCTCTCCCTGACACAATTTCCACAATTTCACCATTTCTCCTCTCCTTGGGCTCCCTTGGCAACATTATGTTCTCTTTATTTCCTCCCATCCCCAGCACAATTTATTTTATTTATTTAGCTATTTTTATATACTGCTTTACAATTGCTTTATTTCCATTTCTTCCTCCCCCCCCCCCAATCATCCTCTCTGCCCTGCTGCAGACCCAAGAAGATACATGGATAAATATTAGCTCCCCTGCTCCTGAGTCCTAGAAGAAGCTGCTGCATTCCAACTTTTAAACCCTGAAAACAGCACACATCAGGCACACAGCTCTCCAACAAGCCATGGTAAACATAACAGAAGGGTCTGGTAGCTGCATCTGGTTGTGGTTCTGAGTTAAGCAGAAAGTGGGAGGCATTAAATAATAGTGGCGTACATGCAAAAAAAATGCTTTTAGTTTCATTTTTTTTTTTTCGTTTTCTTTAATAAAGTGAAATTAGGCCTTACCTGCTAATTGACATTCCTTGAGTGACTCCAATCCAGTCCCGACCTATGAGTAGATTCACCTCACCAGCAGCTTGGAGACTGAGCATGTCATCTTTAATGACATCAGGATAAATAAGCAGCTTGCACCTCCCACCAGACTCCAGTATCCTATTGACAAAGCAGACTCACGAGAGCAACAATTAAGAAGGTATATTATCTAACCCAATATGGGAAACCAACAACCTAACCCCAACAGGCAGAAAAAATCCTCTAAATGAAGAACAAGATTGCTTACCAAGTGGTAGGCTCATAGTTTTTATTTATTTATTTATTTAGAGAGTATTTGTATCCCGCTCCTTCCAGCGATCAGAAGCGGTAAGATTATTATTATGAAACTGCCAGATCAAAGCAGGTACAAATTTTGTTTACATACAGATTATCAGAAAAGCACGTCACACAGAGTTTCAGATTATCAGAACAACACGTCACACAGAGCTAACAAATCGTAGCTATGGGGAGGAAATATTTACATATATACATAGATACATATACACATAATGTTTACATATATACATAGATACATAGTGTACTGACTTACTCAAGGCAAGTCCCTCTGGTCACTCCAACACCCGCCGATTCGACCTCCTACTTGCTTCGTACTCTTCTTTGCTGTTCCTGTCTTAGGAAAACACATAAACCAGCTCCCCAGGCCCATAACTATGAGATGACTTTCTTCAGGCCCGGAGATATCCTTCTACTTAGAACAAAAGGGTGGATCCGGGACTGGACTGGAGTCTCTCAAGGAAAGCGTAGTTACTCACCTGTAACAGGTGTTCTCCAGGAGCAGCAGGAATCAGTCCTCACTTATGGGTGACGTCGGCGCCGACGGAGCCCTCGCGGAGCAATTTTCCCCAGCTTTCAAAGAAAGCCTTTGGGAATTGCAGCGCGCATGCGCGGTCGTCTTCCCGCCCGAAGGTGCCATCTTAGCCAGTCAGATGACATAGCTAAAAAAGACAGCATAAAAATTTGCAAAAAGAACATAAGCAGACGATTGCAACTCCAAGGGGAGGAGGGAGGGTAGTGAGGACTGATTCCTGCTGCTCCTGGAGAACACCTGTTACAGGTGAGTAACTACGCTTTCTCCAGGACCAAGCAGGAAGTCAGTCCTCACTTATGGGACTCCCAAGCTCAAGGCTACCGGAGACCCTAAGCACAAAAATGAGCTCCCTCTAGCTCAGCAGCACAGAAGGACAGAATCTTCGCTGAATTATCACCCACCGGTAGCCCACATCCGGGATGGAGGGTAGGAGTTGCTCAGACCTCAAAGAGATTACGGAGGACTGCCTGTCCGAAAGCACTGTCCCTACGGGACTCCCTCTCGAGACAGTAATGGACCGCAAAAGTCTGGCTCGAAGACCAAGTAGCGGCCCGGCAGATGTCTGCCAGCGGAACAGAGCGGAGGTAAGCCACTGACGTGGCCTTTGCCCGAACGCAATGAGCCGTGACTCTACTTTCTAAGGAGAGTCCGGCTGCCCCATAAGCCCAAGTGATACAGTCCGCAACCCAGATGGACAGAGTACGCTTGGAGACCGGGAGCCCCAATCTATTGGGGTCAAAAGACACAAAAAGCTGAGCAGCTTTACGGTGCTCCCGCGTACGGTCAAGGTAGAAGTTCAGAGCCCTTCTACAGTCCAGGGTATGGAGGACCGTCTCAGCTCGGCTGGAGTGTGGCCTGGGAAAGAAGGTTGCAAGTACCACCTCCTGATTGATGTGAAAAGGGGAGACCACTTTCGGCAGAAATTTCGGATGAGTCCGTAGGACCACCCTATTCTTGTAGAACCTAGTGTAAGGGGGATCAGACACGAGGGCCTGCAATTCACTTACGCGTCTAGCGGAAGTGAGGGCTATCAAGAACAGTGTTTTCCAAGACAGAAAACGGAGAGAACAGGTAGCCATAGGTTCAAAAGGCGGACAGGTGATCCGCTGCAAAACCACATTCAGGTCCCAGTCAGGCGCTGGCGGGCGCAGAGGTGGTTTAAGTAGAAGGAGACCTCGGAGAAACCTCGCTACGAGAGGGTCATTGGAGAGAGGTCTGCCGTCCACCGGCACATGATGTGCTGAAAGAGCACTGAGGTGAACTTTGACGGAGTTGGACTTAAGTCCCAGATTAGAGAGGTGCAGCAAGTACTGCAAGATCACCAACACCGGGCAGGAGAAGGGATCCTGAGACTGTTGGGTACACCAGACTGCAAAGCGACGCCATTTAAGGGCGTAGCATTTGCGGGTAGAAGGCCGTCGCGAAGCCAAGACGACCTCCTCCACCTCCGCCGGCAGGAGAAGGGGAGCAAGGACTACCCTCTCAGCAGCCAGGCCATGAGGTTGAGAGACCTGAGGTTGGGGTGTAGGAGGGACCCCTGATCCTGAGTGAGGAGATCCGGTTGTACCCCCAGAGGGATTGGATCCTCCACCGCCAGTTGCAGCAGGAGCGGAAACCACGGCTGCCTGGGCCAGCGAGGGGCCACCAGGATCATGAAGGCTTTTTCTCGGAGAACCTTGAAAAGAGTCCGCGAGACTAGCGGGATGGGAGGGAAAGCGTACAGAAGGCTCCCCGACCACGAGATCAGAAAGGCGTCCGCCGCAACCCGAAGGGGGTGTGGCTGACGAGAGCAGAAGCGAGGAAGCTGCCGGTTGTGAGGACTGGCAAAGAGATCCACCGTGGGGAGACCCCACTTGAGGAAGAGCTTCTGAACTACCAAGGGATCCAGACGCCACTCGTGCGGCTGGAGGACCCTGCTGAGTTTGTCTGCAAGGCAATTTTCTTGGCCCGGGAGATAAACTGCCTTGAGGAGAATGCCGTGACTGACGGCCCAAGAGCAGAGCTTCTGTGCCTCCCGGCAGAGGAGGAAGGAGCCCGTGCCCCCCTGCTTGTTCACGTAGAACATGGCAACTTGATTGTCCGTCTGGACAAGGACGGACTGTTGGGAAGTCAGGTGGGAGAAGGCCTTGAGAGCTAGGCGGATCGCCCTGAGCTCCAGGAAGTTGATCTGCTGAGCAGACTCCCACGTGGTCCAGAGGCCCTGAGTACGTGCCTCTTGGCAATGTGCTCCCCAGCCCAGGAGGGATGCATCGGTGGTCAGCACCCGGGTCGGCTGAGGTGACTGGAAAGGCATTCCGAATATCAGGTTCGGCAGCCGGAGCCACCACCGGAGAGACGAGATCAGCGGTTCGGAGACGCGCACTAGGTCTGCTAGGCCGCCCGTGGCTTGTCGCCACTGCTGGCGGAGACACCATTGAGCAGACCGCATATTCAGGCGGGCATTGGGGGTCACATGGACGGTGGAAGCCATATGGCCGAGCAGTCTCAGGAAGCGCCTGGCGGAGACCAGGGGCTGGCTGCGAAAGCGGTCGGCTAGGTCCATGAGCCGTTGAGCCCTGTCGAGCGGTAGGTATGCTCGCGCCTGAGGAGTGTGCAGCCTTGCGCCGATGAACTCGAGATCCTGTGAGGGGAGCAAAGTGGACTTTGCGAAGTTTATAACAAAGCCCAAGTGCTGCAGCAGAGTCACCGTGCGGCACGTGGCGTTGGTGACCTCCTGAGCGGACGCTGCTCTGATGAGCCAGTCGTCGAGGTACGGAAAGACATAGAGGCCGTGAAGCCGGAGATGGGCCGCCACGACCGCGAGACATTTTGTGAAGACTCGCGGTGCGGAGGACAGGCCAAAGGGCAGTACTCTGTACTGGTAATGATTTCCTGCCACCACAAACCTTAGGTATTGGCGGTGGCTTGGGTGGATGAGGATGTGCGTGTAGGCATCCTTTAGATCCAAGGAGCATAGCCAATCTCCCTGCTGGAGGTAGGGCAGAAGGATTCCAAGGGTAAGCATTTTGAACTTCTCCCGCACAAGGAACTTGTTGAGGTTGCGCAAGTCCAGGATGGGTCTGAGGCCCCCTGTTCTCTTTGGTATCAGAAAATACCTTGAATAAAAGCCGTGACCTCTCAGGTGGTGTGGCACCGGTTCCACCGCCTGTTCCTGCAGAAGACCTGCTAACTCCTGAAGGAGCAACTCCCTGTGCAGAGGGGGGCGCGGAGGTTCTCCCGGAAAATAGGAGGGAGGGACCTGATGGAAGTGGAGAAGGTAGCCTTCTCGCACGACCTGAAGCACCCAGGCATCTGCGGTGATGCTGGACCACCTGTGGGCGAAGTGAACCAGCCGGCCTCCGGTGCTGGGAGGAACCAGCGGGGGGGGAGAGGCTATGCTGAGCGAGTCAAAAGCCCCCACCCTGCTGAGCAGGGGCTGGTGGTGCAGGCTTGGGGGCTTGCTGCCTACGGGACCCGTTACCCCGTCCCTTGGCCTGCTGGCCCTGTTGGGGAGCTGCAGGGGCCTGATAATGGGGGTATTGTTTGTAGGCAGCCGCCTTCCTCGGGTAAAAGGACTTTTTCCCCGAGCCCTTCTTTTTCTGGGAAGGGGCGGAGGTCTTCCTAGAAAGCCTGGTCCTGGTGAGAGTCTCAGTCTCAATTTGTGCAGCCTTTTCCGCCATGGGCTTGCCAAAGAGGTTTTCGCCTCGGCAGGGGACATCGACCTACTTGTCCTGTACCCAGGGCTCAAGGTCTGACGACTGAAGCCAAGCCTGTCGGCGGGCACCGATGCCGGCTGCGGCTACTCGAGCCGAGGCCTCAAAGCCATCATAGGCTGCTCGGGACATGAACTTTGAGCATTCCCGAATGCCCGTGGACAAGGCTAGGAACCTCCGCAAGGGCTCCTCGGAGAGACCAGCGGAGAATCCGGCTAGCTCTTTAGCCAGATCCCGGAGATACATGCCCATGTAGAGCTGGTAAGTCTGGACACGACATGCGAGCATAGAGCCCTGGAAGCACTTCTTGCCAAGGCCATCCAGGTTCCGGGCCTCCCTTCCAGGAGGCACCGATGAGTGCATCTTCTGGCTCTTAAGACGATGCATGGCCGATTCCACTACCATGGAATGGTGTGGCAGCTGTGCCTTCTGAAAGCCAGGGCTCTTGCGGACCCGATAGATAGAATCGACCCGCTTGCTCAGGACCGGCGAGGAGGCCGGACTCTCCCACATGCGGAAGAGTAGTCGTTCCAGCATAGGAGGAACCGGCACAGTAAAGTGTTCCCTCGCGGGAGAGTCATACTGGAGGGCGTCGAGCTCTTCGGCTCGAGGCTCCTCCTCGGGATCCGCAGGGAAGGCCAAAGCCTTGGCCATATCCCTAACGAAGTCCGAGAACCGGGCATCCTCCGGGGGGGACTGCTTCCGAGGCTCGGACCCCGGTGAGTCCGATGGGACACACCGAGTCCGGAAAGAATCAGGTGACTCTTCCTCCTCAGACTCCCCAGACCGACTCCGACGAGGACTCGGTGGGGTCGGCCCGGGCAGGGCGCGGCGCCAGCCGCCCCGACGTCGAGGGAGTCGGCGTCGGCGACCTCGGTCCCGAACGGGAGGCCGAGGGTGACCTCGACCGAGGATCGACTCGAGTTCTCATCGACTCGAGGATCGGCTCGGTCTCCGGGGTCGACTTGGACGTCGACGTCCCGGCGGTCGGGGCAGCGGCGCCAGCGAGGCCAGCGAGCAGTGCCCGCTGCTGGTCCATGAAGGCAGACAGTCTGCTCTCCAAGGCCGTCAACCTGAGTCCGAGCTCAGGTGACCCAGCAGCCCCCGACTCGGGCCCCGACGGCGTCGGGCCCGACGTCGGCTGTCGCGGAGGCGAGTCCAGAAGGACCACAGGACTTACCCGGGCAGGCATCTCCGACTCCAGGCGAGGTCGCTTCGGGATGTGTTCCTTCTCCAAGGACCCGGGGCGGCTGTCGGGGCTATGCGACCTGGCCCTCGCGGAACCAGGAGCGTCCACCGACGCCGCCCTCGCGGGTTTTTCCTTCCGACGATGGTCCCCGGAGGGAGAACCCCGGTCGGAGGAGCTCCTGCGACGGTCCGAGCTGGAGCCTTTCGACGCGGAGGCCTCCGACGAGGTCCGGGTACGGCTGGGGTCAGCGAAGATTCTCTCCCGCTGATGCCGCCGACTCCTCAACGCCTTTGAGGACAGTTTGCTGCAGGGCCCACAGATCAGTTCCTCATGATCCGGGCCCAGACAGCGGAGGCAAAAGTCGTGTGTGTCGGTTAGTGACATATTTCGGTCACACCGACCACACCGCTTAAACCCACTGGCAGCCATCGGGGGAAAAAGGGCCCCTGCGAGGTCAAAGGACCGGGCTGCCAGGGAAACCGAAAACGAAAGCTGACTAAGTCAGAAAAACCGAAAAAAGTAAGCGGACTCGAGACCGGCGTCGCGAGTCCGGGCGGGAAAACGATCGGCGTCGAACCGAAAGAAAAAAGGATAAAACAAAGAAGAAAATCAACTTTTTCGCGGGGACAAGACGGGGACGTCTGTAGGGCTCCGCGGAAAAAAGAAGACTGGCTAAGATGGCACCTTCGGGCAGGAAGACGACCGCGCATGCGCGCTGCAATTCCCAAAGGCTTTCTTTGAAAGCTGGGGAAAATTGCTCCGCGAGGGCTCCGTCGGCGCCGACGTCACCCATAAGTGAGGACTGACTTCCTGCTTGGTCCTGGAGAACGTCAGTTAGCAGATAAGGCCTAATTTCACCTTCCATATCATTCCTCCAGTCCAGTCCCAACCTGTGAGATGTATCATAGCCGTACTAATTTTGGGAGGAACCTGCTAGTCCAGCCTGAAGAACCGCCAAACCGAACCACGCATCCCCCACTACCTGAACATCAAACCAATAATGCTTTACAAAGGCATGCAGGATGACCAGTTGCCACCCTACAGATCTTCCCTGGTGGAACCAATCTGGACTCCACCCATGACATCGCCTATGCTTGAGTGGAGTGAGCCCTCAACCCCCTGGGCAATTCCTTGCGCTGCAGCAAGTATGCCGAAGAGATGGCCTCCTGCACCCATCTCGAAATGGAAGCTTTAGAGGCTGTGTTGCCCTTGTGCGTACCTCCAAACAGAATGAACAGGTAATTAGATCTTCTAAAAGACTCTGCTCTCTTTAAATAGTGCCACCCTATGGACATCCACCCTACCTCCTGCCCCGGAAAACACCGGCAGCATCATGGACTGATTGAGATGAAAAAACGATAGCACTTTGGGAATGAAGGAAGGCAGTGGCCTCAGAACCACCTTCTCCTTTGCAAGGATAAGAAAAGGCGCTTGACATGTGTCACGCCACCACCACTCGCCTCTAGGTTAGAGGGGTGTGGATTATTGAAGGAACCTTCTGCTGTATGCTTTTTTCAGCTTTTTTTTTTTGTAAAACTATTTCCCTGCAATGCCCTCTGGGAAATGTAGTCCTTATTCAGCTGTATGAGTGCACCATGCAGAAAGCTGTAGTCAGGCTCAAGTAGGTAAGGCAAATGACAGAAATTTATTATTTTTATATACACAAGGGTTCGATCATACCACACATAGGATTGTTGGTTCAGGACTCTTTGAAGCAAAAATTGTCCAAAACATATCCAACCACAAAATGCAGTTTTAAAGGTTCTCTCTATTGCAGGATACACAGTCTTTACCAGCAAGCCTTCTTAGCTTTGCTGGCTAAAGCACAAACAAAAAGCACATTTAAAGTCTGTGGTAAACTTCCCCTTTATAAACACCAGGGAAACACAGCCACCCTGCTTGTGGAATAAGGGTACCTTTTTCCTGGATAACCTTCTTTCAGGACTGGCTTGCCTTCTCTCTACGTTCCCAGGTTTATAGCTTGGCACAAGGAACAGTCCATGGGAGTGTCCTCCTCAATCAGCTTCACCTCAGGCTCTCCCAGCTGCATAGGCTCTGACTCCCCTTCCTGCTCAGCATGCTCAGCTAACAGCCTCCCGGGGAATCTTGGAGTCTCTCTTGTTTCTGGCTCCAAACTCTCCTGCAGCCGTGCTACGTGCCAAAGAGCACTCTCTCCAGCTGAAAGCTCCGTTCCTCTGCTCTGCTCAGCCTGGCTTCCTGCTTCTCCTCTTCTTCGTCTCTCTAACTCATACTCTGCTCTGGGTTTATACTTCCAGGGCTCTAGCTCCAACCCCACCCTACTCAGGTGACGGCAATCAGCCTGACTCCGGGCAGCTGAGTGCTTGAAGCATTCTCTGCCTAAGGGGTTCTGAGCCTTGTATCCTCTCCCCTTCATTCCACTAGGGGGAACCTGAAATGTGGTCCACGTGGACATTTTCTGATCCCTGGAGGTATTTTATGGCTTTCCTACCCTGACTTGAGTAAAGGGGGCCCTTTACTAGGGTGAATTCCCTGTCTCTTTGTCCTCCCCTGGACTCTGGATAGGCCTCCTTGCCACACATGACAGCACCTGAAGCTCCGATATTCTTCTAGTTGAACAAATGGCCACCAGGAATACAGTCCTTATTGTGAGATCCTCCAAGGTACAAGCACTCAATGGCTAAAAAGATGCTTCCGTCAACACCAATAATACCAGACTGAGGTCCCAAGGAGGAACAACCGACCATACTTACTTCACTGCCCGCAAAACCGGACAACATTTGGGTGTGCTGCAAGGGATACTCCTTGAACTCTCCCACAGAGAGATGGCTGCTGTCTGAACCTGAAGGGTGCTACAAGCCCTTGTGGAGTGGAGGAGTGGCCTAGTGGTTGGGGCAAGGTACTTCAGGCCGGAAGGTTGGGGGTTCAAATCCAACTAGAGGACAGCAACCTTGGGTCGGAAGGACTGGGGTTTCTAGTCCCACAGGTGCTCCTTGTGGTCTTGGGCAAGCCACTTAACCCTCCATAGCCCATGCTCCCTGTAAAATAGTTATCTCCAAGTTATAATGCCCTGTTCAATGAAATTTCAGTTTGTTCAATGTAAACCGCACTGATGCCGAATAGTGCGGTATATAAGAGAATATAAATAAAGCCAATCCCTTATCTAACCCCCCCTGTAAAAAGGCAAGAACATCTGGCACAGAAACTGCCAGGGGCAACAGTGGTGATCCTCACACCAACCCTCAAAGACTCTACACACGAATGCAAGCCAGCGAAATGCAGTGCCGACTGGCCTTCAAGTGTCGATATTGCTGGGGCCAAATAGCCCACTTGCATAATCTAGCCTATTCAAGAGCTAGGCCATAAGTGAGAATCAATCCACCTGAGGCATCAGGATTGGACCCTGCACCAATAAAATGTGTTGCACCAGCAGTCAACCGCCAAACATAACAGATTGGCATACCATGGGTGTTGAGGCCAATCAAGAGCTATTAGCAGCACCAAGCCCCAATGCGCCCCTATCCTCTGCATCACTCGACCTATGAATGCCCGGGGGGGGGGGGGGGGGAACACAGAGCAGCCGTTCCGTGGGCCAACAATGTATGAGTGCATCGAGCCTTTCCAACATGTGCTCTCTCCTCCTGCTGTAAAATCGCATCATCTTTGCTGACTTGAACGTTGTCATAAGATCCATGATTGGCTTCCCCCAGTGGAGCACTACCTGCGCAAAGACTGTGCCATTGAGAGTCCATTCCCTAGGATCCGGACATACCCAGCTGAGACAGCCAGCTGTTACACTGTCTTTGCCTGCCACGTGCACTGCCAAGAGCACCTACAAGTTATCCTCCGCCCAGGCTAACAATGGAGTTGCCTCGTTCTGCAGGTTCACACTGCTCATCCCCCCTTGCTGACTGATGTAAACTACCACCATGGCATTGAGAACACTCTGACTGCTTTTCCCTGAATCAGAGTTCGGAACTCCTGCAGCACCAAGTACATCGCTCGCAATTCCAGATGGTTGATTGACCAAGCACTCTCCTGCGGGGACCAGAGACCCTGTGCTACCTGGGTCTTGCAATGCGCCCCAGTTCCCAACAGACTGGCATCCATCATCAGCAGGATCCATTTTGGTGTCTCTAAGGGCATGCCTGCCCAGAGATTGTCTGACTGCAGCCACCATTGGAGTCCTCCAGATCCTTCCCAGGCAAGGCATTGGCCATGACATCGGATCGCGCTGTGCTGACCATCTTTGCAAGAAAGTCCTCTGCAAAGGTCACATGTGAGCCCGCACCCAAGGCACGAGCTCGATGGTCGCTGCCATGGAACCCAACAGCTGGAGATAGTGCCATGCCATTGGAGTTTTCATGCACTGAAACCTCTGGATTTGTCCCTGCAGCATGTGCAACTGGTTCTCTGGCAAAGACACTCGGACTGCCACCATCCAAAATCAGGCCCACAGGTACACCAAATCCTGTGAGGACTGCAGGTGACTCTTGTCAAAGTTGACCACCCAGCCGAGACTCTGCAGATATGCGACCACTCTTGCCGTGACCCGTTTGCTTTCTGTCTTGGATTTTGCCCAAATGAGCCAATTGTCCAGATAAGGGTGCACCTGAATACCTTCTCGGCCCAACCCGACCACAACCACCACCATAACCTTTATGAAAGTGCAGGGTGCTGTTGCCAGACTGAATAGCAGCACCTGAAATTGGAAGTGGTTCACGGGCACTGCGAACTGCTTAAATAGGAATGTGCAAGTAGACTTCTGTCAGATTGAGCGAGGTCAAGAACTCCCCCCTCCCTGACCGCCCAATGACTGACTAGAGTGTCTCCATGTGGAAACAAGGCACTCTGAGGCATTGAGTTACATGCTTGAGATCTAAAATGGATCTGAAAGATCCTTCCTTCTTGGGAACTACAAAATAAATGGAATACCGATCATAACTGTTTGCAGGTCTGGAAGATGGTGGAGTGTCTCCCTCAAGGCCTCGAGCTAACGATGGGCCTTGCAAGGGGAGAGGATAAACGCGTCCACAACAGGCTGGGCCAACTCCAACGTGTATCCCTCTCTGACGATCTCTAGCACCCTCTGATCAGAAGTAAGTCAAGCCCAGATGGGATAAAACTCCTGCAGCCAACCCCCTAAGGGCACCACCCTGCCTGGGCTTCCCTCGTTTCATTGTGAATTCTTAGAGTTCAAGGAGAAATTGGAGTAAAATCCCCTATCTGTTCCCTGAAAACCTCAAAAGGACTGCTTTCTGGAAGGAAACCTTCCCCTCTAGTTTGGGGCAAAGCGCACTGCATGGAAGCCCACTTCCATAATCTAGCTCATTCAAGAGCTAGGCCATAAGTGAGAATCAATCCACCTGAGGCATCAGAATCGGACCCTGTAACAAGACTGTGGAAAGCATAGTTACTCACCTGTAACAGGTGATCTCCGGGAACAGCAGGAATTTAGTCTTCACATATGGGTATCGTTGGTATCGACGGAGCCTGCGCGGGAACGCTCCCCAGCGTCCAATTAGAAAGCTTTTGGGAGCATCCCACAGTGCCTGCGTGCTGCCTTCCTGTCTTTCCCAACTGCCTCTCTCCAGTTGAGTTTAAAGCTGGGACAAAGAGAGAGAGAGGGAAAGAGAAAGAGATAGCTAGAGAGATACAACTCCTAGGGGAGGTGGGTGGGTTGTGAAGACTAAATTCCTGCTGTTCCCGGAGATCACCTGTTACAGGTGAGTAACTATGCTATCTCCAGGAGCAAACAGGAATGTAGTCTTCACATATGGGGACTCCCTAGCTTTAGATGCCAGGGAGAGACCCTAGAAGTTGTGTGTCCCTGTGAAAGGCCTCCACTTCCCCACATGGATCTCTGGCATCCAACCAGGGATGGCGGGTAGGAGTTGATTAGGTATGGAACAGGTGTTGGATTACAGCCTGACCAAACAAGGCATCCCGGCGGGAGTCCTTGTTCAAGCAGTAATGGGCTGTGAAGGTATGAACCGAGGCCCAAGTGGCTGCTCGACAGATGTCATCAATAGACACAGAGTGCAGATGAGCCACTGAAGCTGCCATGGTTCTCACATTGTGAGCTGTGACATGGCCCTCCAGAGGAAGATTCTTACTCTGATAGGCAAAGGAAATACACTGTGCAATCCAGCTGGACAGTGTTCTCTTGGAGACTGGAAGTCCCAAATGAGAAGGATCAAAAGCAACTAAGAGCTGAGAGGACTTTCTATGTTGCTGTGTTCTTTGCAAGTAAAAAGCTAAAGCTCTTTTACAGTCCAAAGTATGAAGATTCCTTTCTGCATTTGATGCATGAGGCCTTGGAAAGAACACAGGCAGGTAGACCGCTTGGTTAAGATGAAAAGGCGAGACCACCTTTGGCATAAAGTGTGGATGAGTCCTAAGGACTACCTTGTCATGATGGAACCTTGTATAAGGTGGATCAGCCACTAGTGCCTGGAACTCACTGATGCGACGTGCTGATGTGATTGCAATGAGAAAGATAACTTTCCAAGAAAGGAATTTCAATGAGGTAATAGCTAAGGGTTCGAAAGGTGGCTTCATGAGCTGACCAAGAACCAGGTTTAAGTCCCATGCCAACGGTGGTGGCCTAATGGGAGGCTTAGTAAGAAGAAGGCCTCTCATAAATCTTGCTATAAGAGGATGGGAGGAAATAGGTTGTCCATTTAGAGGCTTGAAAGAAGCTGCAATAGCACTCAAATGGACTCTTACTGAGTTAGTCTTAAGTCCTGCATTGGATAAATGAAGGAGATACTCCAGTAATGATTCCAGAGGTATCGCAAGGGGGTTAAGACCCTTCTCCGAGCACCATATGGTAAACCTCTTCCACTTAAAAGCATAAGAGCGTCTTGTGGAAGGCTTCCTGGAAGCATAAAGGACATCCTTTACTTGCTGAGGGAGGTTAAGATCATGAAGATTGTGACAAGGCAGAGCCCCAGAAACAGGAGAAAATGGGTTTAAATCACTTTCTGTCACCTCAGATGCTTAGAGAGGCAGGACAGGAAGGGGTTAAGTTTCTTGCTCACAAACATTCTCTGCAGAGAAGAGCAGGGAAAGAACCACACCCTAGCTCTAGGCTAACCCAGAGACATAGCCAATCAGGGAGGTGGGCGGAGTCAGACCGGATTGGGCCACTCTGCACTCATAACCAGGAAGCAGCAGTTAGCAGTAGATTCGGATTCGGAGGCAGAGAGAGATCCAGACTCGAGAGAGGAATCAAGGAGGAGAGGAACTGGGTACAGAGCAGTGCAAGCAGAAAGGCTGAGCCCAAAGGAACTAAGAGGAGAACCAGGGAAGGGAGAGTTCCTGCAGGTGGTTCAGGAAGAGGGACAGGCAGACCTCAGCTCCATGAGAGAGAAAACCCTGGAGGTGACCCAGAGCTGGATTCAGAAGCCTGGAATACTGACTTGGAGTCAGGGGAGTTCCCCAGAGGCAGACGCTGCAGAAACCAGGTCAGAGCAAACTCTTCTAAGCCTTGTAAAGTAAATAGCTTTGAGATAAGTCAGTCTATAGGAACTGACAATAGACTGCTTGCTAAAAGAGGCAGGGGTAAACCAGACCCTGAATATAAACCTGAAGTTAATAGAGGGAAGAGGGGCTATAGAAAAGTCCCTGTTAGAAAGCTGCAAACATTTCCATGGTATAGACAGCGTGACCTAAGCTCTAGTTCAGAGGAGCACACACCTGCTTGCCAGCAAGAGGCTAATTGGCAGCAATCGTGCAGAGAGCTAAGGGAACCCTTTGAGAACCAAGAGGAAGCAATGGAATTGGGTGCTCCATTATCTAGTTCCAGTGAGTCAGAAATGGAGTGTGGAATTTGCATGTTAGAGTGAAGAATTATAAGTATTCCTAATTGATGATTGAGTGCTGAGAAGCCTTAAGCCAATGTTCTAGAACTTGCATGAGAGACAGCAGCGTTCTAGTGAATGGAATGAATCAAAGCTTCATGTGGTACAGCTGTGAATAGAAGGCAATAGAGAGAAACTGCTCCTACACAAGAAGGCAGTCATTAATAAGCCAGAGTTGTGGAGATTGCCATTTCTATGGGAAGCTGTTTGACACTAGAAAGAAGTACAACAGGAGAAAGATTCTTTATTACCAGTAGATACTGAGAAAGCAGTATTAGAAGATTGAAGCCCTGTTGTAGTAATGAAGCTGGAAGAATGATGAAAGTTTGTAAATATTTTATGTGTCCCTGAGAAGTATCAGGAGAAGCTATATAAACACTTGAACTTTTATTTGGTACAGAAGGTTACCATTATACTTCTGTGGCGGGGGAGTAAGTCCTGTACGGTGTCCTTTGCTATACTTTGTGCAAATACCTTATGCATGAATAAAGCATTACTTACTTTGGAAACCCAACCTTGGCTGTCGTCACTCACTCCACAACTACAGTAGGAAGGCTTCAGCACTAACAAGGACTCTTTTAAACTCACCCCACTGTGTGGCTCGCATCCCCTTGGCCTGCTTACGCCACAGGCTAGGCGGTGCGTTGTCACAAGATCTAGGCCTTCAGCAACCAAGCTCTGAGATGCAGAGACTGGGGATTGGGATGCCATAACATTCCGTCCTCCTGTGACAGGAGATCTGGAGCAGATTCTAACTCCAGAGAGGGAGCTTGAGAGAGATGTAGAAGCAGAGGGTACCATACTTGCCGCGGCCAATGTGGAGCTATGAGAATACGCCCTCTGTCTCTCTGAAGCTTGAACAGGGTTTTGGGAATTAGGGGAATGGGTGGAAAGGCAAAAAGGAAGTCTTGCCCCCAGTGAAGGAGGGCAGCATCCCTGGCCTGAGAACCCTGAGCCGGAATTCTGGAACAGAACCGGGGAAGTTTGGCATTCAACGGACTTGCAAAGAGGTCTATGTCCGGGGTTCCCCAAATTTGAAAAATCTTGGCCACCTGGTCTGCATGCAGAGACCATTCGTGTGGAAGCAGAACTCGACTGAGTCTGTCTGCCCAAGAGTTTTGTATGCCTGGAAGATACACTGCCAGGAGATGAATCTGATGCTCTCTGGCGAGGGTCCATAGTCACAAAGCTTCGTTCAAAGTGACAGAGAGCCTGTTCGCCCCCTGCTTGTTCACGTAGAACATGGCTACTTGATTGTCTGTATGAATGAGGACTGTCTTGTAGCTGAGCAGGGTGTGGAACACTCGAAGAGCAAGGAAGATTGCTCTGAGCTCTAAGAGATTGATATGTAGATGAGTCTCCTGTGGAGTCCAATTGCCTTGGGTGGAGAGGTCTTACAGATGAGCTCCCCAACCCATTGGTAAAGCATCTGTTGTGAGAGTTGCCTGGGGTAAAGGTTGTTGAAATGGGGACCACAGCAACAGGTTCTGAGTGGACTGCCACCATTGGAGAGACAAAATAAGGCGATTTGTGTTTGCTATTTTGTCTGACAGGCACCCTGATGCCTGGATCCATTGAGTGGATAAAGTCCACTGGGCTGCTCTCATATGGAGGCGCGCATAAGGAACCACATGCACTGTAGATGCCATGTTGCCTAGTAGTTGTAACATTTCTCGGGCAGTGAGATGAGGTTTTAGCACTGCTTGAGAAGCTAACTGCACCATGCGAAGGCAACGGGCCTGGGGAAGATAGGCCCTTGCTTTTTTTGGTATCCAGCAAAACTCCTATGAACTCTAGAGACTGAGTGGGAGTTAGACTGGATTTTGGGATGTTTATGACCAGACCCAAATATTGAAGGATACGCATTGTGCAAGATAGGGAAGTCCTGGCCTCTGACTCTGATGGGGCTCGAATGAGCCAGTCGTCTAAGTAGGGGAAGACGAATATCCCTAGAGTGCGGAGAAATGCTGCTACCACAGCCATGCATTTCGTGAACACTCTTGGTGCTGAGGCCAGGCCAAAAGGAAGCACCCTGCATTGGTAGTGCTTTCCTTGAAAAAGGAACCGAAGGAACTCTGTGAGTTGGATGGATGAGAACATGAGTGTACGCATCCTTGAGATCTAGAGAACAAAACCAATCCTGACTCTGAAGGTATTGCAGCAGAGTTCCCTTGGAATTGCTCCTTTATCATCTTTTATTTTTGCCGTCTTTTAGCTATGTCATCTGACTAAGCAAGATGGCACCCTTGGGCAGGAATGGGACCACACATGCTTGGTGGCACTTTTTATCCCTCCCTGGAATAATCACAGCTTTATAGGTACTTACACATCTTAAAGGAAAGGAGGTGCTTTCAGGTGAAGCTCGTTATCCAAATCAGTCATACACTAAGGGCTGAGATTAATTAAGCTTCAGGTGAACAAGGTATATTAAACATATTAGGTACAGTTTTATTAGTATACATATCCATAGTAACTCTTAGTAAGTAAAGAACTTAGATCTAAACACAAGCTTAAAACTAAGATGCAGACAGCAGTCCAGCAGCGAGATGGGAGCTTTCCAGTCATAAGAACATAACATACTGGGTCAAACCAAGGTCCATCAAGCCCAGTATTCTGTTTCCAAAAGTGGCCAATCTAGGTCAGATGTACCTAGCAGTTTCCCCAAGGGACACAGGTTCCAAAATGCTTGTATTGGTTCAAGCATTGATATCCTGGGTCCCTTCTTAATAATGGTTTATGGACCTTTCCTCCAGGAACTTGTCCAAACCTTTTTTTGTCTTTTGCATTGAGTGTCACATGTATGATTTTCTCCCAGATGGAGAGAGGTCTTACACTAGGTGCAAGGGGCTCTTTGCTCTCAGGGAACAAGCCCGTTCTCTAGAAGCTAGAGTAGCAGACTTGGAAAAAATAAGAAAGACAGAGAGGTACATAGACGAGACCTACAGGGATATAGTCCTGAAGTCCCACCTCCAGTCTGGCAGCATCCCTGTTGCCATGGAGGAGAGAGGTCACGTGACAGGAGAGCATCACCCTGGTGTGGCAGGAAGTTATCCTGTAACTAGGACCTGTCCTCCAGGTGATGTAAAGCCCTCTCGCACCGAGGAAGTTTCTCCAGGGCCATGTGCCCATGAGGGAAGGTTTAGGACAGCCGTTATAGTTGGTGATTCAATCATTAGGCATGTAGATAGCTGGGTGGCTGGTGGATGTGAGGATCACCTGGTCACATGCCTGCTTGGTGCAAAGGTAGCGAACCTCACGTGCCACCTAGATAAGATCTTAGATAGTGCTGGGGAGGGGTCTGCTGTCTTGGTACATGTCGGTACCAATGACATAGGAAAATGTGGTAGGGAGGTTCTGGAGGCTAAATTTAGGTTTTTAGGTAGGAAGTTGAAATCCAGAACTTCCAGAGTAGCGTTCTCCAAAATGCTTCCCGTTCCACGCACAGGACCCAAAAGGTAGACGGAGCTCTGGAGTCTCAATGCGTGGCTGAGACAATGGTGCAGAGATGAGGGTTTTGGATTTGTTAGGAACTGGAGAACATTCTGGGGAAAGGAGGGGCTCTTCTGAAGGGATGGGCTTCACCTTAACTGGGATGTAATCAGGCTGCTGGCATTAACCTTTAAAAGGGAGATAGAGCAGCTTTTAAACTAGACAAGCCGACAGTCGCCCAAGAGCGCATGGTTCAGAAGAATGTATCCTTGTAGGATACTACCAAAAGCAGAGAGGTTCCAAAAAAGAGTAAAGTAGCCCAAATGCCCTTGAGTATGGAGCAGACAGAGCTTAAAGATCCCAAATTACCCATGTCTACCAATAGCCAGATGAATATGAATAAAATACAGTCTCTAAAATGCTTGTATGCAAATGCTAGAAGTCTAAAAAATAAGATGGGAGAGTTAGAATATATAGCATTAAATGAGAGGTTAGATATGATTGGAATCTCAGAGACATGGTGGAAGGAGGACAACCAGTGGGACACTGATACCTGGGTACAAACTATATCGCAATGATAGAGCTGATCAAATTGGTGGAGGGGTTGCGCTTTATGTTAGAGAGGGCATTGAGTCATAAAGGATTAAAGCTTTGCAGGAAACAAAATTTGCTTTAGAATCTCTATGGATTGAAATTCCATGTAAAAAGAGGAAGGCGATGGCAGTGGGGATGTCCTATCGACCACCTGGCCAGAATGAACAAATGGATGATGAAATGTTCAAAGAAATCAAGGAACCTAACAAATGTTACAGTGCAGTAATACTAATGGGTGATTTCAATTACCCCGGTATCGACTGAGTCAGTATCACGGCAGGACATGCTAGGGAGATAAAGTTCCTAGATAAAATAAATGACTGCTTCTTGGAGCAGCTGGTTCATGAACCGACCAGAGGGGAAGCCACATTAGACCTAGTCCTTAGTGGAACACCAGATCTTGTGCAAGAGATAAGGGGTTGGGGCACTTGGCAATAGTGATCATAGCATGATTGCGTTTGATTTAATTAGTGGAGGAGGGATAGTAAGGAAATCCACAGTATTAACTTTCAAAAGGGAAACTATGATAAAATGAGGAAAATAGTTAAGAAAAAACTAAAAGGAGCAGTTACAAAGGTTAAAGACATACATAAAGCTTGAGTGTTGTTGAAAAATACTATCTTGGAAACCCAGACGAGCTGTATTCCACGCTTTAAGAAAAGTGGAAGGAAGTCCAAAAAACTGCCAGCATGGTTTAAAGGTGAGGTTAGAGAGGCTGTTGTTGCCAAAAAAGCATCTTTCAGGAAATGGAAAAAAGAGCCAAACGACGAAACCTGGAAACATCACAAGCACTGGCAAGTCAAATGCAAGGCATTGATAAGGCAGGCAAAGCGAGAATTTGAGAAGAAGCTTGCTGCGGAAGCAAAAACGCGAAATAAAGACTTTTTCAAGTACATTCGTAGCAAAAAACCTGTGAGAGAGTCAGTTGGATCATTAGATGATAGAGGAGTTAAAGGGGCACTAAGAAGCGACAAGGCGATAGCGGAGAGACTGAATGAATTCTTTGCTTCAGTCTTTACTGAGGAAGATGTAGGGATGTTACCCATGACTGAAGTGGTATTTAAAGGTGCGGAAGAATTGAAGGAACTATGGATACATCGGGAAGATGTATTACAACTATTAGATAAACTGAAGAGTAGCAAATCACCTGGGCCGGATGGTATACATCCAAGGGTGTTGAAAGAACTGAAATATGAGATTGCAGACCTGCTATTAGTAATCTGTGAACTATCATTAAAATCATCTCTAATACCTGAAGATTGGAGGATCCCCAATGTAACACCAATTTTTAAAAAGGGTTCCAGGGGTGATCTGGGAAACTACAGACCGGTGAGCCTCACGTCAGTACCGGGAAAAATGGTAGAAACCATCATAAAGCATAAAATTACTCAGCATTTGAGACTTCCGGTGACGTCAGAGAGCAAATGGCTACAGCTTAGCCTAGCTCCGTACTAATCCCACCGTCTTTGCTATCAGACGCTGGTTCCCGGCAGAGTTGGCGACCCGGGGAGAGCTTAAAGTGGAGGTGATGTCCGTCCGCAAAACGTTGGCGCGTTTCCAGTCCGCGTATGCCCGCAGAGAGGAAGGGGGTTGGCGAAACTCCGGTGAGGCCGCGGAGCCTGAAGGCCATGAGAGCGTGGACGAGGAGGAGGAAGGAGGAGGGATGCCCCTTGATGGTGTGGAGCTTAAAGCATGGCTTCGGGAGTTTAAAGAGGAGCTGAAGGAGGAGTTGGCAGCTATGAGAGGGGATCTAAAAGAGACCATCAATTCCATGCGACAAGATCTGAGCAGCATGGGTCAGCGGATTGAGGACGTGGAGGAGCAGGTGGAGGGCCAGGCCAGTGAGCTCCGAGACCTCGGAGCAGCACAGAATAAGTTGGCGCAAGGGCAGGAGGAGTTGCAGGAGAAACTTGAAGAAATAGAGGACCGGGCTCGGCGCAACAATCTTCGGATTTGAGGCATTCCAGAGATGGACAAATTTAAGGACTGCTGCCAGGTGGTTCAAGGGCTTTGTGCGCATATACTGAAGCTGGCCGGGAATGCTGAGGTGCGGCCAGAGGGGATCAGAGTGGAGAGAGTGCACCGGAGTCTTGGCCCCAGGAGAGAAAAAGAGGGCAGAGATATTATTGCGTGCTTGAGCCATTTTCCCGCCAAAGAGAAGGTGCTGGCAGCCGCCCGGAAATATGGGCGGATAGCATGGGAGAACTGCGAGGTCGAGGTGTATAATGATTTGTCCCGCGAGACACTGGACAGACGTCGCAGCATGAGGGAAGTGACCGCGTTTCTGCGGGAGAAGAGCTACCGGTACCAGTGGATGTTCCCCTTTGGGTTTCTCTTGACCATGGGGGGTGCCTCGAGGAAGGTGAAGACAGCGGAGGAGGCCTGGCGAGCGTTGGAGGAGTTGGGCTGTGAGCAGGTGCCAAAGCCGGTGGAGCAGGGACACGGACAGGCCAGCAAGGACATGGGGAGTAAGAGCCGGTCGGGCTCCAAGTGGGAACGAGTGACAGATCAGGGGAAGCGGCTGAAGCGCCTGTCCCAGGAGCGTCTGAGGTCACCGGAGAAGGAGGGCGTGTGACGGGCTCCAGCTGCACCGGTGGTGGTGGATGACCGGTGGAGAACGGGTCATGCTCGTTGGTGGACATTACTGAGTAGATTTGTCTGTGAAGTATATAACTCAGGATGTACATGTACGGGGTTAAGGGATAACGGGTGAGGTGGTTGGGGGGGATGATGGCTGGGAGAGAGAGTTGGGATAAGTACTAGACGCACATGGAAGGGTTGGTGCTGGGCGGTAGGGGGATGGGGGGTGGGGGGTGGTGTGGGTAGGGGGGTTGCAGTGATATGGTTTAGCTCGAGGTCAGGGGGAGTGGTGGGTGGGGTCAGTTTATCATGGTGCGGATAGGATCCTTGAATGTTAAGGGATTAAATACACCCCTTAAGCGTCGGAAGCTCTATAGAGAACTACAGCAGCGGGAATGGGAGGTGGTGCTCCTTCAGGAAACGCATTTAAGATGGGGGGATATTGGGAGGCTTAAGCATGGGAGGTTTCCGGAGCAGTTCTACTCTTGCAGTAAAGGGGGGGGGTAAAAGGGGGGAGGGTTGCTATTCTGGTGAGTGGGGGGTGTGGGGTGCAGGTCCAAGGAAGTTTTCATGATGGAGAGGGTAGGGTGGTGGGGATATGGGGGAAGTTGGGGGATGAGGAGTTTACCATAGTTTCGGTGTATGGGCCGAATGGCCCCCAAGGGAGCTTTTGCTAGTAGAGAAGGGCAAGGGGATGCTGGTGGTTGGGGGGGATTTTAATGTGGTATTGCACCCGGGGCTGGACAGGAAGTTGGGAGGGGTGGATGGGGGGGGGGGCAAATAGGAAAGGATTAAAACGGGTGATGAAGCGCTTTCATTTAGTGGATGCCTGGAGAGCGCGTAATCCCGACAGGCGGGAGTACACGTTTTATTCTGCGCCCCATGGCAGTTGGAGTAGGATTGATATGATGCTGGTGGATGTAGAATGGTTGGGGAGGGTGGAGGAGGTGGGGGGTGGAGCAGGTGGTATGGATGGATCATAGTGCGGTATGGGTGGATGTGCGGGGGAGGAGGGAGGAAGGGGTGAAATTTTGGCGGTTAAACGAGAGCTTACTTAGGAGGCGGAAGGTGGTGGCGGACATTAAGGGGGCGATTAAGGAATATTTAGAGTTAAACGACACTGGAGAAGTATGGACAGTAATGGTGTGGGAAGGGCTGAAGGCCTATATACGGGGAAGGTTCATAATGTGGGGGGCGAAGCTTAAGAAAGAAAGGGGGGTGCGGGAAGAGGAGCTACGGCTACAGCTGCAGCTTGCCGAAGGGGAGTTCCAGAGGGTTGGGGGGGCTCGGGCACGGAAGGAGGTAGAGAGGGTGAGGGGGGAGTTACGACAGTTGCAAATTGATCTCATAGCACATCAGATGAACCTGGTGAAACAGGTGTTTTACAAATGGGGCAATAAGGCGGGCCGGTTGTTAGCCAGGAAACTGAAACAGCGGAAGGTGAACTCCACGATTGCCCAACTGCGGCGGGCGGATGGGAGCATGTGCTGTGAGGAGAAAGGTATTCGGGAATGTTTTGCCCAGTTTTACCAAGACCTCTATCGGAAGGATGAGGGGATAGAGGAGGGGGCCATTCTCCAATACCTGGAAGGTGTCCAGTTGCCAGTACTGCTGATGGATGCTCGGGAGGAACTGGATCAGACTATTACGGTGGAGGAGCTGGGGCGAGCAGTTCGGGGGTTGGTGAGGGGAAAGGCTCCCGGGATTGATGGGTTCTCGGGGAGCTTTTATAAGCTCTTCTTTGATGACGTTGGTGAAGTGCTGAGCAGGGTGTTTAATGACATGCTCGAGGAGGAGGGGGGGTTGACGAAGGATATGCTCACCGCGGGGATTACTGTTCTCCCAAAGAAAGGGAAGGACTCACTTCGCTGCAGCTCCTATAGGCCTATTTCCTTATTGAATGTTAATGTTAAACTTCTGGCGAAGGTGCTGGCGGGACGGTTGGCTCCGCAGTTGCAGGGGTTGATTAAGGAGGACCAGACGGGGTTTATTATGGGGAGGCAAGCTGGGGACAATATTAAGAGGGCGATGGGGGTGGTCTGGGAGGCACGACGAGGGGAGGAAGAGTGTATATTAATGTCTATCGATGCCGAAAAGGCTTTTGATCGGGTGCACTGGGACTTCCTGATGAGGGTGTTGGATACTATGGGGTGTGGGCTGAAATTTTTGCAATGGGTGGGGGGGTTATATGCGGGGCCCCGGGCGCGGGTGAAGGTAAATGGTAGCTATTCGAGGGATTTTGCATTAGGGCGGGGAACGAGGCAGGGGTGCCCGTTGTCGCCGTTGCTATTCGCGATGGCGGTGGAGCCCTTAGCGCAGCGGATTAGGGAAAACGATAGGATTTCAGGGTTGGAGAGGGGGGGTGAAGCACAAGATTTCATTGTACGCGGATGATATTCTACTGTATATCTGTGATCCGCAGGGCGGAATGCCGGAGGTTATGGGGGAGTTAGAAAGTTATGGGAGAGTTTCCGGCTTTCGGATGAATGTAGACAAAACCGAAGTACTTAATATTACTATGGGCGTCGAGGGTGTGGAGAGGTTAAAACGGGCTTACCCGGTATGTTGGGTCGAGGGCTCACTGGGCTACTTGGGAGTGCAGATCACGGCACGGTATGGGGATGCGTATAATGCCAATTATCCAAAAGTGCTAAGGGAAATTCAGAGGGATCTGGACGGGTGGATGGGCTACGAGACATCCTGGTTGGGGAGAATAGCGGGAATCAAAATTAATGTATTACCACGCGTGCTATATCTATTCCAGACGTTGTTGGTGCAGGTACCCGGAGTGGTTTTACGGGGGTTGCAGCGGAAGGTTTTCCAGTATATTTGGAAACGCAAGCCCCCGCGGATAGCGCGGGAGGTGTTGTATGCTGCGCAGGGGGAAGGGGGGTTAGGTGTCCCTAATTTCCTGGACTACTATAGGGTGGCGCAGCTGAGCCATGTTATGGACTGGCGGGGGGGCGGTGGGACGAAGCCTGGAGTGGCGTTGGAAAGGACATATGTGAAGGGGGGTAGGTTGGATGCATGGTTGTGGGCGCCTGCAAGAGTACGGAAGGATGAAGGTAGTGGCGGGGGTCTGGGATGGGATGAGGGCAGCGGTGCGGAGAGAGAGGGGGACAGACTTCTCCTTGGCGGTTCCCTAGAGGGGGTGGAAGGAGTTTAGCCCTGGGTGGGCAGGTGGTCGTTTTGACAGGTGGACAGATAGAGGGTTGGAGTGTTTCTTTCAGTTAAGGGAGGATGGGGAGACTATGGGTTTTGAGAGACTCCGGGAAGTGTATGGGCTGGAGGAAGCTGATAGATTTGCCTATCTGCAGGTCAGTCAATATCTGCGAGATTTGCACCGGAAAGGAGGGTTTGAAGAGGGGTTGTCCAGGGTGGAAGCGCTGTGGGTGGGGGGCGGGGCACGGAGGGGAATGATTTCCGGGCTTTACAAAGGGGTGCGGGAAGTACGGGGTGGGCAGTTTAAATATATGTCCGATTGGGAGAAAGATTTAGCGACGCCCCTGGAAGCTAAAGATTGGAATATAGTATGGGCTCAGGTGAAAAAAAGCCCCAATGGCCAGCAGCATTCGGGAGAACTGCTATAAGATCTTGATGAGATGGTATTATACCCCGGACAGGATGCATAAAATGTACCCGGGGGTGGGAGCGGAGTGTTGGAGGGAATGTGGGGAGATTGGTTCTTTCTGGCATATCTGGTGGGGGTGTGCTAAAATTCAGGAGTATTGGCGCAGGGTCCAGCAATGGATCCTTAAGGTGGTGGGAGTTGAGGTGGGCCTGGAACCGGGTATTTACCTGCTTTCGTGATGGGGGGAGGCGAAGCCACAGGGGGGGGAGGATGGTGTTAGCCTGTTTGTGTGCAGCGTGCTGCGAAGTGGCAGCGGCGTGGAAACAGAGGGAAGCGCCAGCCATGGATAGTTTTGAGCGGCATATGAGGCATATTATCTTGATGGAAAAGTTGACGGCGGCCAGGCGTGGGAGGGTTGATAAGTTTGAGGTGATTTGGGGGGGAGCTATGGAGGGGTATACGCGGGGGGGGGGGAGTAAGGGAGGGAGGCGGGACTAAGGAGGGACAAAGCAGGGGGGGCTATGTTGGGTGTGGGGTGGAGTGCTATTAGACCGAAAGAGGAGGGGGGCTGGGGCCGGGAGGGCGGGGCTTGGAAGGGGGGAGGTTACAGGTTGGCTAGTTATGGGGGACGGGTGTGTTGGTTTATGCTTGGGGGGTGGGGTTGCTGGGTGCTGGTTGTAACTGTTCCTTACATATGAGCGGGAGGGGGGGTAGGTAGGACATAGCCAAAACGAAGGAATGTATTGGCATGGGGGGGCTGTTCCCTTGTGTATTGTGGCATGTTGTTTTTGCATTTGTGTTGTGAAGGTGTGTTTATTCCTTCAATAAAAAGTTTAAACAAACAAAAAAAAAAATTACTCAGCATGTAGATAGTCATGGCGTAATGGGAGACAGCCAACATGGCTTTAGACAAGGAAGATTCTGTCTTACTAATCTGTTATGTTTTTTTGAAAGTGTGAATAAACAGGTGGACAAAGGTGAGTTGGTTGATATAGTGTATCTGGACTTTCAGAAAGCCTTTGACAAGGTCCCTCATCAGAGACGTTTGGCAAAACTAAAGAGTCATGGGATAGGAGGCAGTGTACTACTGTGGATGAAGAACTGGTTAAAAGATAGAAAGCAGGACTTCCGGTGATGCGGTGAGCCCGAGCGGACGCACGCCGCTCGAGCTCTGGGCCCCCTTGCTCCTCCGGCGCCGCCAAATGCTCGTTCGGGGCTAAAATCGGGGTTCCCACACACACCCCGAGCTCCCTTACACAAGCCGCAGCCGGGAGAGATGATCCGGCGCTCCCCTCTCACCGGAGTTTAAAGAATTCTGGAGGCGGCCTGGACCAGCGCGGCTCATGTTGCAGGCGCCGCGCTGAGAGCCACGTGGTGGGGTGAGTAGGCAGTCAGCGACCCCAGACAACCTGCACGGGATTGCAGGGGGATCCCTGCGGCGGCCGCGGCCTTACGGCTGGTGCTCCTCCCCCCCCCCCCCCTGTTTTTGCCTCCAGCTTGTCTCCAGCCTGTGCCCCGTATGGCTGCCTGACGCGGGAAAGATCGGGGGAGGCTAAGATCCCTTATTGGGCCCGGCTGTGAAATGCCCCTTGTTTTGCCTGCTTCCACCCCCACCCCAGGGGACCTGCAAAGGGCCGAGTAGATATGACCGGAGCCCTCCTCTCCCCTCCATCGGAGCCAGTGACCCATGCCTCTTTCTGCCAGCTGGGATCCTGAGATTTGTCCCTTTGCACTAGGACATACTGGACTGCATCCTGCCCCCCCCCTGCCTCTGGCATTCTGGAGTCTCTGACCGGAGCCCTGCTCTCACCATTGAAGAGTCTGTAACCTGCGCCCTGCACCTGGCCTCCGGTGTATAGGTGCCCGAGACTGAAGCTTATACCCCGCTGAGTGTAGGGGCCCGGGACTGGTGTTCCTTCTTCAGCGCACTGCCCCACCTTTGACACCTAGGGGCCTCAGAACTGTACCTAACTACGGGGCGTCAGTACCCGTGGCCCCGGCTTTCCCTCCAGAGCGCCGCTGACCGGGATCCTTGCCTTTCATTTAGTGCCTCAGAGCCCTGAACCCATACTTTATCTTCTGTGTACAGAGGCCTGAGTAGCCCCGGCGACACCTGAGGCTCGGATCTGGGACTGTGTTGCGAACCAGGGAGGTCGACGAAGGAGGCCCTCATCGCCCGGCGTGTGGAGCGGGGACGGGAGGGGGACCCCCCCTCCCCCTGAGTGGATTACAACAGAGGCCTTGGTGATGGCGGCAAAGGGAGGCCGTCGGGTGGAGAAGGAGAAGACTCCCCTGCCGCCCAGGGGGGGGAGCAATCCTCACCGCTGAAAGGGGGAGGCCAAGACCACAGCAGAGATGGTGGACGAAATTTCCATAGCTGTAGCGGGAGCGCTGTCTGCTCAGTTCGAGGACCTACGGGGCCGTATGGACCTTGTCCAGACCTCAGTGGAGGCCTTGGGCGGCCGCCTACAGGAGGCGGAGCAGCACCGGATAGAGAAGTCCGAGGAGCACGTGCTGGAGCTACAGCGGGAGATGGTTCGGGTGAAAAAACTGCTTCAGGGGCAGGAAGCCAAACTAGATGACCTAGAAAATAGATCCCGCCGTAACAACCTGAGATTTCTTGGGATCCCAGATACCGTCGAGGATCGGGACCTGCAACCTTACTTAGAAGATCTGGTGAAACAACTACTGGCGAATGAACCCGAAGGTGCCTCAGTACAAATAGAGAGAGCGCACCGGGTTGGACCCAGGAGGACTAACGATACCCGACCCAGGGTGACAAT
This sequence comes from Ichthyophis bannanicus, assembly GCA_033557465.1. NCBI lineage: Eukaryota > Metazoa > Chordata > Amphibia > Gymnophiona > Ichthyophiidae > Ichthyophis > Ichthyophis bannanicus. The sequence goes on along the minus strand of CM066032.1, from coordinate 1,823,228,477 downwards.
AGCACGGTTCCTGAGATTTCCACAGAAAGAAGCGGTCTTGCGTGCAGCGCGTAAGACAGGGACCATTCAGAAGGACAATGCCCGGCTACGTATTGTTCAGGATTACTCAGCAGCCCTAGGTCAGCGGCGACGAGATTACGGACCACTGTGCCAGACCCTGATAGACAATAATATTAAGTTCATGGTGCAATATCCCGCCCGATTGGTCTTCACCCACGACGGGATCCGTCGGACTTTTGACTCCGCGTTAGCAGCAACGCCCTACGTGGAGGAGATACGGCGGAGGGCCGCAGTGGCAGCCGAGTCCTGAGGATCGGAGGAGAAGATTAATGCCCTGATGATCAAGCTCAGAGTTCCTTGCTTTGGACTGTAAAGTGATGGTGATGGTAATTGTTGTGGGGGTGGAGGGCTGCTGGGATTGTCTTGACTGCTTTAAGTAGAAATGTTGGTTTCCTCTGGGTGTGGGGGACGGGTGGGGAGCAGTCCGGGTGGTGGCTGTGTCTTTGGGGGGGCCGGGGGGGAGGGGTGGTTTGTAGTGGGATAGGGGCGTTGGAGGAGTGGGGGGGTACCGCACGCATCTAGGAATTCACTGAAGAGGAGAGGAGGATGGTAGTAGAATTAAGGAATCGAAGGGGGGTGGAGGGAGGGAGGGGGAGGGGTGGAGAGGGAGAGGCAGAAGCTAAGGGGGGGAAGGGGGGAAGGGGGGCAGAGGGGTAGGGGGAGGGGGGGAGTCGGACCACTGTATTTTTGGGGACCAGTTGAGGTAGTGACGGGCCGAGGACGGTCTTTGAAGGGCTATGGGGGAGGACCCCGGGCTGGGGGGGTGTCTTCCCTATATTTTGTATGGTACTTAACAGACATTTGTGTGCCCAGTTTAATAATGTATGCCACTTAAGATAATCTCTTGGAATGTTTGTGGCCTGGGTAGTCCGATTAAACGGGCAAAAATTTTGCAGGCCTTGGCTAGGCAGGGAGCAGACATCGCTATGCTTCAGGAAACCCACCAGACTGCCGACGAACACCGTAAACTTTGCCGGGAGTGGGTGGGACAGGTCTGGGGGGCCCCAGCGCTTGGTAAGAAGGGTGGGGTAGTGCTTTTGATTCACAAACGGGTAAGGATGGAGGTGGTGAAGGAACTCGTTGATCCGACGGGCAGATATGTACTGGTGCAGGGAGTCCTTGAGGGGAGGCCAGTAGTTCTTGGTAGCGTGTATTGTCCCAATGTACTTGATTTGTCCCTGTATGCGCGCATTGCCTCCACACTTGAGACGCTGCCGGAGCTCCCCGTTATTTTGGGGGGAGACTTCAACGGGGTCATGGATATCGATCTCGATGCCTCTAAAGTGGGGGAGCAAAGAGAAAGACGGGCGACGGTTCAGGCACTGCGACGTTTCTGTTCCAGACTGGGGCTAGTGGACTCCTGGCGATTACTACATCCGGGCGAGCGGGATTACACACACCAATCCCGGGCCCATGGCACAAGTGCACGTATAGACTATTTGTTGTTATCCGCTGAGCTGTTTGCCAAGGTGGGGGACGCCCAGATAGGGCCTGTAGAGATATCTGACCATGCATTTGTCTGGATGGAAGTCTTCTGGAGTGGGAGTACGTCACGGGCCTTTCAATGGCGTTTTCCATTGGAATTATACAGAGACGCCCAATTTCGCGCATTTATACAGCGGCGGTGGCAGGAATTCGAGGCCGACCATAGGGGTCATCAAGATGACCCCGAATTGCTCTGGGAAACGGCGAAAGTCGTACTGAGGGGGGATATAATTGGGTTTCTTGCCAGAAAACGACGATTAAGGGCCGAACGTATTATGGTCTTAGAGCGATTGGTGACGAACTTGCGACGCCGCTGGGCTCATACTCCCACTGCGGGCTTAAAAACGCAGCTATGGGATTCTCAAATGGAATTAAACGAACTTTTACACCAGAGAGCAAAGAAGTCAGTCTTGTATTATCGCTATCAATTGTACCGTTATGGGGACAAGCCAGGAAAGTTATTGGCTCGGTGCCTGCGTGGACCCAGGGGCTCTAAATTGGTGCCCGCCTTGCGAGATGATCTTGGGACTTTGCAAAGGGAAAGCCCGGCGATAGCGCGTGTCTTTCGCTCTTTCTTTCAGAAACTTTACACTGCGGAGGCGACTTCTCCCACGAAGATGGCGGATTATGTGAGGGGACTAGACTTGCCCCGCCTTTCCACTGAGCAAAGAGCTCAGTTAGATCAGCCAATTACGGTGGCCGAGCTGCAAGGGGCCATTTCCAAGGCCAGCTGCTACAAATCCCCAGGATCCGATGGTCTAGGTGCCGAATTCTACAAAATCCTCAAGGAACAGATTTCCCCAACGCTGACTGCTGTACATAATCGACGAGCGCAGCAGGGCTCTTTTCGGTGGGGGGTTAATCATGCTCATATTGTTCTTATCCCCAAACCGGCCAAAGACCCTCTTTCTGCAGCCTCGTATCGTCCGATCTCCTTGCTCAACTTCGACCTTAAATTAATGGCTAAGATCTTAGCAGACCGCCTGGCGGAGTTTTTGGGGCAGTTGGTCCATGAGTCCCAGGTCGGTTTTGTTAGGGGTATTATCTTAAAAACTATGTAACCATCTATGTATCTTGCACCTTGGGGATCAGAGCCCACCCCAGGGAGCGATTGTCTTATGCTCTGTATTTGATGTTCTGTTTGATGGTTCAAAATAAAATATTGAAAAAAAAAAAAAAAAGATAGAAAGCAGAGGGTTGGGCTAAATGGCCAATTTTCCCAATTGAGAAAGGTGAATAGTGGTGTACCCCAGGGATCTGTTCTGGGTCCGCTGCTTTTTGACATATCCATAAATGACCTGGAAAGTGGAATAACGAGTGAGGTTATCAAATTTGCATATGACACAAAACTATTTAAAGTTGTTAAAACCCAAGAGGATTGTGGAAAATTGCAAGAGGATCTTGATAAATTGGAAGACTGGGCATCAAAATGGCAGATGAAATTTAATGTGGACAAGTGCAAAGTTATGCACCTAGGGAAGAACAACCCAAACTATGGTTACACGATGCAAGGTTCCACATTAGGAACCACCACCCAGGAAAAAGATTTAGGTGTCATTGTGGATAACATGTTAAAACCCTCGGCCCAGTGTGCAGCGGCAGCCAAGAGAGCAAATAGAATGCTAGGTATCATGAGGTAAGGAATTAAAAATAAAACAAAAGATATTATAATGCCTCTATATCGTTCCATGGTGAGACCGCACCTTGAATATTGTGTGCAATTCTGGTCGCCGTATCTTAAAAAGGATATAGCGTTATTAGAAAAGGTTCAGAGAAGAGCCACCAAAATGGTAAAGGGGATAGAAGGATACTCCTATGAAGAAAGGCTAAAAAGGTTAGGGCTCTTTAACGTGGAAAAGAGACGGCTGAGGGGAGATATGATAGAAGTCTATAAATTAATGAACGGAGTGGAACGGGTAAACGTAGATCGATTGTTTACGTTATCAGAATATAGAAAGACTAGGGGACATGCAATGAACCCTGGGAGGGACCTGAGAGCCCCGCTATCACTGCTGAAGCCCCCACCGACGCATCTTGCCTAGCGAGAACATCCAACCTATAATGACGTGAAAAGGCATGAAGAGAAGACCATGACGCCGCACGACAAATATCCACCGGCGGAACCAAGGCCAATTCTGCCCACGAAGTAGCTTGACCCCTGGTAGAATGAGCCCGAAGACCTACCGGAATCGGTTAACCTCTGGCTTCATACGCGACCCGAATCGCATGCTTTACCCAACGTGCAATGGAGGCCTTGGAGGCAGGTTGTTCCTTGGACGGCCCTCCAAACAACACAAACAACCGATCAGTCTTACGAAACGGCTCGGTCTCCCGTAGATATCTACGGAGCACACGACCCATATCCAATTTCCGCAGAGAACGATCGAAAGAACCTTCCCCCGAATCCACGAAAGTGGGAAGCGAGACCGGTTGATTCACATGAAAAGCAGACAGTACTTTCGGGAGAAAGGACGGTACCGGACGCCACACCACTTTTTCCTCAGAAAACTGAAGAAAGGGCGGACGGCATGAAAGAGCCTGCAGATCCGAAATGCGTCTAGCTGAACACAATGCCACTAAAAAAGCTGTCTTCCAGGACAATTCCCTTAGCGAACGTGAAGAATGAGGCTCAAAAGGAGATTGTGTTAAAGCCTCTAATACTAGGTGTGCTCCCCAACCGGACAGACTGGCATCGGTAGTCACCAAAATCCATTCCGGCAGCGCTAGGGGAACTCCCGCCTGAAGATGGTCTGGAACCAACCACCACTGAAGACTGACCTTGACATGATCTGGACAGCTTAAGCGACGAGAAAGGGGATGCCGTTGTGGAGACCAACGCAAAAGAAGAGCTTGCTGGAGCGGCCGCATGTGTGCTCTGGCCCATGGAACCAAATCCAAGGCCACTGCCATTAGCCCCAGCAACTGTAAGTACTTCCAAGCTGTTGGCGCTCTTGCGAGCAAAAACCTCGACACATGAGCGAGAAGCTTTTGAATTCGTTCTGGAGGCAACAGAACCATACCTCGGCCCGTGTCGAAGAATGCTCCGAGATAAGTCAGCTGCTGCACCGGCTCCAGCCGACTTTTGGCCTGATTCACAACCCAACCTAGATTCTCTAAACAGGACACTACTCGCACTGTCGCCTTTAGCGACTCCTCTCGCGACGACGCTCGAATCAACCAGTCATCCAGATAAGGATGAACCTGAATGCCATCCCTGTGTAGCACCGCCGCCACCACCACCAGTACCTTGGTGAAAGTGCGCGGAGGAACGGTAAGGCCCGAAACTGAAAATGACCCATGGGTACTGCAAACCGAAGAAAGCGCTGATGATCTGGCTTGATAGGAATATGCAGATAAGCTTCCGTCAAATCTATAGAAGAGAGGAACTCGCTCGGCCTTACCGAGCGGATTACAGACCTTAATGTCTCCATTCGAAAATGAGAGACTCGCAAGCAACGGTTCACGTGCTTTAAATCCAACACAGGCCGAAAAGAGCCCTCCTTTTTTGGAACCACAAAATAAATCGAGTATCGACCAAAGCCGTACTGGTCTAATGGAACTGGAACCACTGCCCGGAGCTGCAACAACCCCTGCAACGTGTCGTGAACTGCTCTCTTTTTGGTGTCCGACCCGCACGGAGAAAAAACGAAGGCGTCGGTCAGATGACAATTGAACTCGAGAGCATAGCCCTCGCGAATTATCTGCAGTACCCACTTGTCGGAAGTAATGGCGACCCAAGCGGAGAGAAACTCCTGTAACCGACCGCCCACCGGAAACTCCGCTTGGGCCGGCCTCGCTTCATTGCGTTTTTTTAATGGTAGCGGCAGGAGCTCCAAAGTAGCCTCTACCGGAACCTCTAGTGCCTCGAAAGGACTGCCCCCGGAAAGGAAATCGACCTCGCTGATAGGGAGTAAAGCGAGCTCCCCTAAAACGGCGAAATTCACGCCCTTGACCCCTAGAAAAAGAGCCCTGCTTAGCTGATTTAGGACGGTCCTCAGGCAAACGCCCTCCCTTGGAGTCTCCTAAATCTTTAACAATTTTCTCTAACGCTTCTCCAAAAAGAAGCTTCCCTTTATAAGGGAGTTTACTGAGACGTGCCTTGGAGGAGGCATCTGCTGCCCAATTCCGTAACCAAAGAAAACGACGTGCAGCAACCATGGAAGCCATAGACTTATTTATTTATTTTTTATTTATTTTATTTATTTATTTAACTGCATTTATATCCCGCTTTTCACCGCAGAAATGCGAATCAAATCGTAAAAGGCATCTGCTAAATATGCCGCTGCTGACTCCAACTTTGCCCCCTCACTAGAAGGAGTCACTGCATCAGTCGGAGCAGAGGCCTGCTGGCCCCATCGAATCGCAGCTCTGGACACGTATGCTCCACAGACAGACGCTTGAAGCGCCAGAGCACTGGCATCAAAAGCCTGTTTCAACAGACCTTCTAACCTACGATCCTGCATGTCTTTAAGAGCCGCGGCCCCCTCTACAGGTATGGTAGTTTTTTTTGGTGACAGCAGACACCAGTGCATCCACCTTTGGCGTACGTAGAAGCTCCTTTTCCTCTTGATGCATAGGATACAACCGAGTCAAAGCTCTAGCTCCTCTTAATGAAGCCTCAGGGTATTCCCACTCAGACTCTATCATCTGTTTGATTACCCGATGCAGAGGAAAACATCTTTGCTCCATTTTGAAACCCTGCAGCAAGGGGTCTTCCAAAGGTTCTTGTTGAACCACCTGCGGAATGATACTAAGCGCTGTAAGGGACTGTGCAATCAAAGCTGGTAACTCCTCCTTTCTAAACACCCTAAAGATATTTGGATCCTCACCCGGACCCAACTCTCCTTCCTCTAAGTCCGCGGGCCAAAAATCCAAACCCTGCTCAGAAATAAGTTCCCCTTGTTCAGGCTCTAAAGTTTCAGCCTCTAAAGAAACTGAATCCAATTTAGCCTCCTTTACATCTGATAAAGGAACTTCTTCACAAGATGCAGATTGATTAGAAAACCCCATCTGTGCAGATTGAATAGAAAACCCCCATCTGTGCTAATTGTGGAGGGTCCAATAAAACCGGAAGAGAAGCCTGAGATTTTTTTAACAAATAAGCTCTATGAAACGCGAGTATGAAATCAGCTGAAAGCAAAGGATCCTGCGCCTCTGAAATCACAGGCAACACAGGCTGAGCAGGAGGCTCTGTCACATGATGAGATTTCACTTTCCTTTTACTTGCTTTGGGCAGTGGAGCAGAAGGAACGGAAGACGCTGCAAAGATGGCCGCCGCTCCCGCGTTCTCAGCCAACGGCTGCAGCGAAGAAGAATGGTGCTGCGAATCTCCTTTACTGTCCTGCATAACGCAGAGCAAGTGTACAGGCACCGAAGGCACTTTGTAAAACCGAAAGGTACAAGAAACTTCAAAAAACCGTACCGGAGAAATCGAGTGCCAGACAGAGGTGAGCAAACATCCGCGGCACAGCTCTTAATCAAAAAATAACTGCTACTAACGCCGGTAGACAGACAGGCTCTCTAGCTCCTTAGAAACCGCTGCCAGCGATCCTGTAACTGAAAAGCCTACCAGATAAGAAACAGTAGCTGGGGCCCCCAGAACTGTTCTTCCCAATTACCTTTAGCAGAGTAGAGGAGACAGGCTCTGTCCCATACTCTGAATCGTTTAACCAGTTACTGACACTGATGTCACAGTATAAAAAACATAAATCAGAGCCCAGTGCTTAAACACCCTGCTAGGGCACAGCACTACCTCTTCAATGAGAACTCTTCCATAAAATAAGAAAAATAAAGAATAATAACAGAGAACAGGTGGGGAGAGAAATCTTCACACATCCATCTCAGCTGCTGAGGACAAAAAAGACTGGCTGCTGTTACCAAGGGAGTGATGTGTAGCCTAGCAACAAAAGAATTGGAATTCTGTCCTCAGCTGCTAGAGGAGGGAGATTTGACTACCCATCTGTTCTGAACTGGCCCGGAGAGACGAATAGGAAAAAGATATTATTTTTATTTTTTATTTTTTTGAAAAGAAAAGAAGAAAGACCGGCGGTACCGGTCCGACGTCGAAGAAGGCAGACGCGCGACCAAAGAAATAAAATAAAACAAAGAACTTCTTCAGCGGTGACAGGAACACGACCTGCTGGCTCCGCGGAAAAGAAGAACTGGGGAAAGGCGGTTAGGAAAGGCGGGAAGGCAGCGCGCAGGCGCTGTGGGATGCTCCCAAAAGCTTTCCTTTTTGGGAAGCTGGGGAGCGTTCCCGCGCAGGCTCCGTCGGTACCGACGTACCCATATGTGAAGACTCATTCCTGCTTGTTCCTGGAGATCTTATGTTCTTATGGATGGGAGCGAAACAGACTGATTCACATGAAACGCAGACAACAGCTTAGTAAGAAAAGATGGTGCCATCCTCAGGGTGAGCCGTTTGTTCTATTTGTCTGTCTTGAATAGATTTTAAGCTCGGTGGAGAAGGAAGCGTCTCTTATGTGCATGTGTACAGCGCTGCATATGCCCTGCTGCACTATAGAAATGATAAGCAGTAGTGGTACTAAGAGTACACTGAAGAAAGGAATGAGCATGGGAAGGACAGTGGCTCTCGTAACCCAGCTGCCTCCATTTCTGCGGCTTCCCCATATTTCTGCCTTTCGCCTCTCAGACAAAACTTGTCGTCTTTTCATGTCCGACTCCAGCGGTGCGAAAGAGCTTCCAGTACATAGCTGCTGAAGAGCAGGTAGCTAGTAACAGCTGGAAAACAGGGGGGTGTTGCCTAAGAGAGATTCTGGTTTTAGTTTATGCCTCTTTCAGGGGCATCACAAGGTGCGGTAGGTGCTTTGTGTCCCAGGAGGCCTTACAATCTAACCAGAGATAAGAGGATCGGAGTCCCGGCTTCCCTGGCTCTAGGCTACTCTTCCACTCTACCCCATCGACTCAGCAAACTGAATGGCAGCCAGGGATGGTCGGGGAGGGGGGGTGCAAACAGCAGGGTATTCAAAGCTAAACAATCGATTTTGACAGCCCAGGGGGCATAAAGCTTAAGGTTTGCCTAGGGAGCCAACACCTTGAGCCCAGATGTCAGGATTATTTTTGACTCCAGCACCAGTTCACTAGGGAGGCTCTTACATGTATCAATCATTCTGTACGTGAAGAAATGCTTCCTTACTTTATTCCTGAGCCCCAATCTCCTCCAGCCTCCCCCTCACCTCTTGCACTGCACAACACTATTCTACCAGGTAGAAACAAAAGAGAAACAGCCTCCAGCACCAGTTCACTAGGGAGGCTCTTGCATGTATCAATCATTCTGTACGTGAAGAAATGCTTCCTTACTTTATTCCTGAGCCCCATCTCCTCCAGCCTCCCCCTCACCTCTTGCACTGCACAACACTATTCTACCAGGTAGAAACAAAAGAAAACAGCCTCCAGCACCTTGACTAGTTCTCCTAGGACAAGCAGGATGTGTCAGCCACACCTGGTGTCGTCCCCCGACGGCGCCGTGACGGAAGTGCTCTATAGCTCAGAATCTTCTGAGCATGTGTGAGGTGGTCCCACCTCCCCAGCCCGCCCCCTAGCCGGCCAGTTTTTTCTTCTTCCGCCTTTATTTATTTATTTATTTATTTAACAGTATTTCTAAACCGCCTTATCTTAATAATCAAGGTGGTATCACAGCAAGCAATCAGGTAAAGTGTGTGTGTTGTACATGCAGTGAGGATAAAACTTAGTTGTGTGAGGAATGTGTTGGGTGCTTGATTTGTTTGAGCTATATACAGGGTGGGCTATTTACAGTGGTGCTAGAATCATATTTTATATATATTCAGTTGTTTGGGAGGATTGGAGTGCTGTTATCCATTCTCTTAGGTTATGTGATGTGACCATAGTGCTCTATGAACAGCATGGTTTTCAGTTGTTTTCTGAAGTCTTTGAGGTCTGGAGTTGCCCTTAGATCGTCCGGTAGATTGTTCCATATTGTTGGAGCAGCCATGGAGAGAGCTCTTTGCCTCAAGACGGACTTTCAAGCTCTCCTACATTCTAAACTCAAATGCCTAAACCAGGTTTTAAAAAGTGCCTTACCTGCAGCAGAAAGATGAATATATCCGACACTCACCAGCACTGTGTTAGATGCCTGGGGGCGTCTCACCAGGTGGAGAACTGTGATAGCTGCGGCCGGATGTCCCCCAGAGCTAAAAGGCACCGCGAGCAATCTTTGAGAGACCTGCTCTCCCCCGCTGCAGCCTCCACGTCCCGGGAACCGGAAAACAACAGCTACAACGAATCCAGGTCTGTTGCTCTTCATAACTCTTCCCGTGGCCCTGCTGTGGAGCATTCCGGTGCCCAGAAGCGTTCCAGCGCTACCTCTGCTAAAGCGCCGCTCAAAAAGAACAGAGCTCCTCTGCCTGACGCCCATGCTGGAAATCCTGCCCCCGGTGAGGCCTCTGCCGTCCTGGTAAGCCCCTCTCCGGCTCGCAGTAAAACCGGACCTTCCCCCCAGCCATGCGGTCCTGCCGGCCAAGATGGCGCTGCCCTCGTGGCCCCGCCAGGCCCCGCCTCTGGAAACGCCTCAACCACGCCGATTGGCTGCACCAGCAGACAGCCCTCCCCCCTGCCCAGCACGTCAAGACGCGCTGAAGGGGAGCTTCCCAGCACTTCGGCAACAAACGGAGCTGTCTCTGCCTCTTCTCCGGCGCGGGAGCTGCAAGATCAGGCATCACTTCGGCGCGGAGACACTCAACGCAGATCCAAGTCTGCAGACCGCGCTGATCCTCAGCACCGACGAGGGGGACGCGATCTCCAAGCGGACAGCAGGGAATCCCCCTGTCAACGCCGCTCACGCTCTGCAGACCGCGCTGAATCCCAGCGCCGACGAGGGAGCTGCGATCACCGAGCTAACAGCAGGCAATCCCCCTGTCAGCGCGCCGCCGGTGAAAAGGGCAGGAAGAAGTCTGCCAAGCGCAGACATCGATCCCCCTCTGAAGCAAGGGATCCCCATGATGGGTCCTCCAGGGACAGCAGAAGATCCAACTCTCACCGTAGCAAGAGGCACAGAAGCAGCAGATCTGAATCCACCTCTTCTGCCATCCTAAATCTACTATCTCGCCTTGTGGAACAGACTGCCCCACTACGGCTGGACCAGCAACGCAGGGCAATCAGCCCACCAGAGACACTCTCAGAGCGGGCCCCCTCCCCGCTATACCCAAGACTCTCGCACGGAGCGCGGACTCCTTCCCCCGCTCCTTCCAGAGCACGGTCTCCCTCACCAGCACAGCTGGACTCTGGGGGTAGCGACGCAGAGGACTTGGAACCTTGCTCAGAGGTGGAGGAATCAGGTCCAGGCTCTGACAACCTCAAAAACACGGCAGACGAGCCAGACGAGCTCCCTCCGTCAGTGCCAGAGGACCTCACCAACCCAAAATTCCTACGGAAGGTGGTCTCTAAACTGGGGCTGGCCACGGAAGAAACATCTGATGAAAAGGAACCGGAGGTCATGAAGTACCTAAACGGTCCTAAGCCTGCCATGGCTCTTCCCCTCCACCGCAGATTGAAGGACAAGCAGCTGACACTCTGGCAGTCCCCAGCATCCGGTCAAGCTTTCTCCAGACGCCTAGACAGCAAATACATTGTCCACACGGCACCTGGGTTCAACAGAGCGCAGTTACCCCACCAGTCTATCGTGGTGGCTTCAGCTCTCAAGAGATCCAAGTCCACGGGTACCCAGACAAACCATCCACCAGGTCGGGACCCCAAACGCCTAGACGACGTCGGGAGAAAAGTGTTTCAAGGGGCTATGCTCAACGCCAAAATAGCAGCCCACCAATTTCAACACGTTCTCTTCCAGGACGCTCTCCTAGCCGACCTTAAGAAGCAGCTACTGGACCTTCCCAAGGACTCACGGACAATTGCTTCAACCTCGATGCAGGAGTTAGCTGAATGCAGCAAGCATCTGATGAGCACTGCCTTCGATGCTTTCGATACCGCCGTCCGGACAGCGGGCACGGCCATCTCAGCCCACCGCTGGGCATGGCTTCGGGCCTCAGGACTCTCCGACAACACCCATGACCGAATTGCGGATGCTCCTTGCTCAGGTGACTCCCTGTTCGGGGACAAGGTAGCCGACACCGTGAAAGGCCTCAAAGAGGACTGCACCACCCTAAAGACGGGCTTGAACGCCCCTCTTGGACCCAGAAAGGGGGCTATTTCCGAAAGCCATTCTCCACATCAAAGCAATTCTATGGATCCAACTGTCAGTGGCAGGCACCAAAGTTCAAACAGACCTATCAGAAGGCGCCTTTTCAGAGACAGCAACCGCGACAGCGAAAGCAGAAGCAGTCCAACCCTTCCCACTCTGGGAAAGACTCCTCCTCCTTCTGACTATACCCCGGTTGGGGGTCGCCTGTCGCTGTTCCACTCAGCCTGGCAAGAGATCACCACGGACAAGTGGGTCCTGAAGATAGTCCAGTCGGGCTACCGCTTGCCCTTCTCCTCCCCTCCACGGCAGCACAAGCAACCTACCAGCCAGCCTCCGCAGCACCTGGAACAGCCACTGCAGGAAATCATACAGCAGCTTCTCCAGGCCAGAGCGATAGAGCGAGTGCCCCTGGGAGAGGTCAACACTGGCTTCTACTCCCGATACTTCCTTATTCCCAAGAAGTCAGGGGGCCTACGTCCTATCCTGGATCTCAGGAAACTGAACAACTTCATAATAAAAGAGAAGTTCAGGATGTACTCGCTCAACTCCATCCTCCCCCTCATCAGAGCGGGGGACTGGATGGCGACGCTGGACCTTCAGGACGCCTACTCCCACATCCCAGTCCATGCTTTCCACAGGAAATTCCTCAGATTCACAGCTCTGGGTTGCCATTACCAGTATCGAGTCCTGCCATTCGGCCTATCCCCAGCACCCAGAGTCTTCACAAAGTGTGTGGCAGTGGTCGCTGCGCACCTCCGCAAACAAGGAATCGCCATCTTTCCCTACCTGGACGACTGGCTCCTGTCGGAGAGTTCGGCTTCCGGCCTCCGCAGGGCTGTACACCAGACGACAGACCTGCTGACCAGAGTGGGATTCCTTCTCAACAAAGAGAAGTCCAGATTGGAACCGGTCCAGCGCACAGAGTTCATCGGGGCAATAATCGATACCAAAGCCTGCAAGGCTTTTCTGCCCGAACTACGGATCAACACCATCATCCGCCTAGCCATGAAGATGTCGGCGGAGAAACATACCTCGGCCCGCGCGATCCTCTGTCTGCTAGGCCACATGGCTGCAACAACTTCAGTCCTTCCGTTGGCGAGGCTGTATATGCGTACACTGCAATGGCACCTACGGATGCACTGGAAGCAACTCTCCCAGCCACTCAGCACGCGCATTCCGATATCTGCCCGGGTGGTCCAGGGCCTGCGCTGGTGGACACAACCGTCCAACCTCTCGGTGGGCAAGTGCCTTCGCCCACGCATACACCAGCTCATCCTCACCACGGATGCCTCCTCCACGGGGTGGGAGACCCATCTACGGCATCTCAGCACACAAGGAGCATGGACCGCAGCAGAACAAACCCTCCACATCAATCTTCTCGAGCTCAGGGCTGTCAGGTATGCCCTACAGACTTTCATGCCCAAACTGAAAGGGAAAGCAGTCTTGGTACAGACGGACAACCAGGTCGCCATGTTCTATATAAACAAGCAAGGGGGCACTCGCTCCCGTTCGCTATGCAAGGAAGCCCTCGACACGTGGACTCTGGCGCTGCGCAACAACTGCACACTCCAGGCGACCTACCTTCCCGGGGATCAGAACGCCTTAGCAGACAGGCTCAGCAGACAGCTTCAGCCTCACGAATGGATGCTCCACACGGAAGTGACGCACAACCTCTTCCAGCGCTGGGGAAAACCCCAGATCGACCTCTTTGCGACCGAGGAGAACGCAAGATGTCCCTTGTTCTGCTCCAAGCACCCGTCACAACAGAGGGTAGTCTCGGATGCATTCGCCATCCCCTGGAGAAATTGGGAGCTGTCATACGCCTTCCCTCCGACACCTCTCTTGACAAACACGATACAACGTATCATCGAGGAGAAAGCACAGGTGATTCTGATCGCCCCTTATTGGCCACAACAGATGTGGTTCTCCCTGCTGTTGCAGCTCACTCAAGAACCCCCAATCCGATTACCTCTGAGACCAGACCTCTTAACCCAGAACGGGGGAGGAGTAGCCTAGTGGTTGGGGCAAGGTACTTCAGGCCGGAAGGTCGGGGGTTCAAATCCCACTAGAGGACAGCAACCTTGGGCCGGAAGGACTGGGGTTTCTAGTTCCACAGATGCTCCTTGTGGTCTTGGGCAAGTCACTTAACCCTCCATAGCCCATGTTCCCTGTAAGTATTAGTGTATGTGTCTCATATCCCCGTGTGTTAAATGTATCCCCCAATTGTGTTGTGACCGCTTTGATTGAAGGATAAGGCGGTATACAAAACTGTCTAAATAAATAAATAAATAAATAACCTGGCACCCCAATCTCCAGACGCTAGCTTTGACAGCCTGGAGGCTGAAAGGTTAACTTTCAATGGCTCACACCTTCCTCCGGATGTGCAACAAATTGTCCTGGCTTCCCGGAGGCCATCTACCAGAAAGGCATACGGCCTCAAATGGAGACGCTTCTCTATCTGGTGCAAGAAGCAAGGAGTGGACCCAGCCTCTTGCCCGATAACCGCAATCCTTCAGTATCTGGCTCTCCTCTGCAGATCGGGTTTAAAACCACAATCCATCAAGGTACACCTGGCGGCCATTGCCGCTCTACACGAGCACACGGATAACACATCTTCAGGCTCTATTGCCACCCTCCCCATTGTGACACGTTTCATGAGAGGGCTCCGAAATCTAAAACCCCCGGTACAGAAACCGGTACCCTCCTGGGACCTTAACATCGTTCTACAACAGCTCACGCAAGAGCCATTCGAACCATTGGCCACAGCCGAAGTAAAGTATCTCGCCTGGAAGACCCTTTTCCTCGTCGCTATTACCTCTGCCTGGAGGGTTAGCGAGTTGCAGGCTCTGGTGGCGCACCCGCCATACACGCAACTCTATCACAACCAGGCATCCTTGCGGACTCACCCCAAATTTGTGCCTAAGGTCGCCTCCGCTTTTCACATCAACCAGACAGTAGAGCTGCCATCCTTCTTCCCGGCACCACACTCATTCCCCGAAGAGCAACGTCTTCATTCTCTGGATTGCGTACGTGCTCTGCGCACCTACATCGACAGGACATCTGCCACTCGTCAGGGGACACAGCTGTTCGTCTCCTTCGACCCCAACAAACCAGGCAGACCTGTTACCAAACGTACACTATCCCTCTGGATTTCAACCTGCGTTGCCTATTGTCTGCAGAAGGCTGGCGCACTCCCAGCAAACAGGGCGAGTGCACACCAGCTCCGCGCAATAGCCGCTTCCTTGGCATGTGCTCAGGAGATTCCAGTGAGCGATATCTGCAAAGCCGCCACCTGGTCCTCCCACCTCACCTTCCAGAAACACTACTGCCTCGACATGCATTCTGAGACCGACGGTTCGTTCGGCCGGGCAGTCCTGTCCGCAGCCATGGCTCCCTTGAGTGCGAGCACTGCACGAGACTGAACTGGAGGGCTCGGGGACACTTGTCTTCCTGTTACTCCGCTATTGCCGAATAGCTATTGCTCTAGTTACTGTTGATGCACTTGTCCTTTAACCATTGTTCTTGCACTGTTGTTATTTGCACGAGACTACACAGTTATGCCTGTTCCTGCACTGTTGTTGTTTGCACTGTTCACGAATTTGCACAGTTATGCCTGCCTCTCCCCTCTGCGGGAGTTGCTCTTGTGGTTGTTCTTAACCTGTTTTTGCACAATAAACGTCTGCATCTTACGCATGCCTCCCTCATTCCCCTCAGCGGGATCATAGCTTGGGAGACACCAGGTGTGGCTGACACATCCTGCTTGTCCTAGGAGAAAACAGAGTTACTTACCTGTAACGGAGTTCTCCGTGGACAGCAGGATAAGTCAGCCACACCATCCCACCCGCCTCCCCTTCATGAGGGTGGCCTGCGCACTGCACCTAGCCATAACGGCATAGCTAATCACCAACTGGCCGGCTAGGGACGGGCTGGGGAGGTGGGACCACCTCACACATGCTCAGAAGATTCTGAGCTATAGAGCACTTCCGTCACGGCGCCGTCGGGGGACGACACCAGGTGTGGCTGACTTATCCTGCTGTCCACGGAGAACTCCGTTACAGGTAAGTAACTCTACCAGGTAGAAACAAAAGAAAACAGCCTCCAGCACCTTGACTAGTTATCTGATGTTGCCAATTTCAATGGTTTCACATTTCATGTTGACATACCACCATCTCCATTGTGTAAAGCCAGAACAGTAGGAGGACCAGGGACTTCCACTTCATACATCAAATCAGATCCCTATGTAGAAAACAAAAATGGAAAATCTCAGGTGACATCTTATTACACTGAACTGAAACACTAGTAAGCAGAAGTCTCATCTCTGTACTCCTGAATCCCCGGCGCATATTACACTAAATTCTGAACCAGATTTAGGATGGACTAGAAGGATTTTTCGATAAAAAAGAAACATGGCACCCCAGAGAGGTGTAATGATTCAAGTTTTTTAGGGCTTTTTTGGTTCTCCCTACTGATGGGGGAGGCATAGGGGGGTAGAGGGGGTAGGTGAGGGGAGGGAGATGGATAATGAGGGGTGATGTTAGATATAGCTAGGAGTGTTGTGTTTCTGGATTGTATTACTGTATGCCTACGCATATTTGGGCTTTTTTTCCTTCTTTCTGTAAGTGTCTATGGGCACCATAAGCACTGTGAGGGGGGTTGCGGATGAGATAAGGGGTGGAAATGTTAAAATGTACAAGATAATTCTATGTTCTGATTGTATGCTCCTGGTGATGTCTAAGAACACCCACATGCTGGGGGTGTATTGTTTGCATCAATAAAAAAGATTTGATCATAACAAAGGAACAAGAGACATGATGTTTGTGTTAAGTGTATTTAGTTTGGCAAACCTCCCTCTTTGCTCCGTATTTCAGTTGCCACCAGCAGGAGTGGGCCAGGTGTAAGGTGGCTGAGCTGGATATATGTTTCTCTAACAGAGTTTCACAGCACTGTCTTCCCAGACTTCTACTGATAAGATAAATAAAGCTGGCCATGAGAGCATACTGTCTTGCTTTTAAGCCCTTGCCAAAACGTTAACTTGCTTTTGTTTCAGAAAGGGAAAACTGCCTCCTAACCACAGACAGCCAATAAAACACACATGCACTGTGTCCCTACATAGACAGGAGAAGGTAGAAGACATAGAAAGCACAACCTGTAGCACTCTCAGGACTCTGTCCTGACAGGCCAGTACTGGGGTAATACGTGAGAGCTTCTCCACGGGAAGACAGATAACATCATTGATTTTATCCCCAGAGAGATAGTAGTGCTGGTCCCTGCAGTCACAGTAATGGTTATAGATATAACTGGCACACAGGAAGAGATCTGCCGCTGATATGTGCCTGTGGAGGAAAAGAAAAGCACACTGATCAAGGATCCCCACGTTTCCTGGCTAACAAATTACATCTTCATTGGCAGTCTAAAAACGAAGTCAGTAATTCCTTCTTCAAAACAGACATGTTCCCACTGCAACTGCTCGATATCTGTTCTTTGTTTGCTTAGGATTTGTCACTTTGTCTGGCCACCAGTATTGCCCAGGTAGCATTTGGCCAGAAACCATTTTCATTTTACAGGCATTTGATTTAAAGTAGAGGAGCAGCCTAATGGTTAGAGCACTGGCTTAATAACCAAGAGACTGGGGTTTAATTCGCACTAGCACTCTTGTGGCCTTGGGCAAGTCATTTAACCCTCCGAGAAAGGCCTGGCAATCTGCTAACGGTCACACTGCCAAGAAAATCCAAGAGTCACACATTGCATTTGGATTTAGCTCAGTTCATCACCACTTTCTGAATGCTCATCAACTCTGCCTGCAGCATACTCATGTCTCCTGTGCCTACTGCGTACCCACTGTATTCATGTAGTCTAAGGGTAGGGGGATAAAATAGAAATATTCAAATATTTGTCAGACTTTGATAAACTACAAGAAGGTGGAATGTTGCAAAGAAAAGCAAATTCGAGGACATGGTATCTGATGAAAATCTGATGAAAACAAATCACAATACATGCTCCTACTCATAGAATACAAAAACGCAATTAACAAATCAAAAAGAGACTACCACTCAAAAGTAATAAACTCATCCATCAACCACCCTAGGGAGTTATTCGCGATAGTAAAAACATTAACCAAAACTAGTAACACCGAACCTAAACAACAAGCAATAAACATACAAACTCTAGCAAAACAGTTTGCAGAAAAACTAAAAAAACAAGACCACTACCCCAACCCCGCTATTATCAAACACGAAAACCACACATGAATGGACAAGCTTCCAGTTGGTAGAACAAAAGCAACTTCTCAAAATCATAACAATGATAAACACCACCACCTCCCCACTCGACCCATGCCCCGTTTCATGGATTAAGTGTGTGAAAGATGAACTAGCGGTAAATCTACAACACATAGTTAACCAATCCCTTTCACAGGGCATCATGCCTGATGCCCTAAAACTCACAACACTCCGACCAATAATAAAGAATAATAAGCTCGACTCAAAAGACCCAAACTCATACAGACCCATAGCCAGCATTCCATTCATAGCTAAAATAATAGAGAAAACAATTCAAATTCAGTTACAGGAACACATTGATGAACACAAACCACTTGACTCACACCAATTTGGTTTCCGCCCTTTCCACGGAGTAGAAACCCTCCTAATCACCCTTATGGACTTCCTCATCAAGGGCACAGATGACAAACACCAAGGCTTCTTACTCCTATTTATAGATATCTCTGCTGCCTTTGATAACATTAATCACCAGACACTGATCAACAGATTAGAAAACCTAGGAATAGGCGGGATTGTCCTTAACTGGTTCAAATCCTACATCTCACATAGATTAATACGCGTCCAAATTGATCAACAAACATCAGAAACATTCCCCCAAGGACAAGGAATACCCCAAGGATCAGCCCTTTCAGCCCTCCTATTTAACTTGTATCTGCAACCGATAACAAACATATTTAAAAAACACAGGATTAACCATTTTATATATGCTGATGACATCATGCTAGCTATCCCCATAACCACTAAAAACCATACATATGACTCTCTATCCAAATGCATGGCCGAGACCTCCTCCTGGATGGAAACGAACTACCTCAGCATAAATCTCAAAAAAACTGAGGCAATGTTTGTAACAAAATCTTCTATGACTGAGAACACTTACCCGGAAACAATCACAATCAACAAAACTTCAATACCTGTCAGAAAACAGGTAAAATACTTAGGGGTAATAATAGACCACACCCTATCCATGCTGCCACACATAAAACAAACAGTAAAAACCATTTTCTACAAACTCAAAACTATTCAGCACCTAAGGCCACTCCTTGAAACACAAGACTTTAGATCCGTAGTAAGTACACTGATCACCCCTCACTTCGACTATTGCAATAGTCTCCTAATAGGCCTCCCTCAAAAAAGCACATACCTTCTACAAAGAGCACAAAACATCTGTGCAAAAGTAATTGCTAAAGCCCGCCTAACAGACCACGTAACCCCAATACTGCTGGAACTCCACTGGCTTCCTATAAACAGCCGAATCAAATACAAAATTATCCTAACAACCTATAAACTCATAAACGACATAGCCCCCTCACATTTAACCACATTACTGCAATCTCCAACATCGACAAGGACCCTCAGACAAAACGCAGCCCACTCCCTCATCATACCTAAAGCCATCTGTAAAACCAAGAATACCACTAGCTCTAGAGCATTCTCATTCACTGCTCCTACACTCTGGAACGACCTCCCTATTGAACTTCGCACCTTAAGAGACCTCATCCAATTCAGAAAAGAATTAAAGACCTACCTGTTCACTGAACACTTCGAAATCCCCTACTCCCCCAAAGCCAGCTCTACTACAAATGTGGGCACCCATGCACAAACTCCCTTAACCCCAACAATGTAACCACAAGTCTGTCCCCCCCACACACGCCCCAAAGATGACAAAAATAAAAGGAACTAAATTCCAGCACCTACGCCAATTTCTACCCCATACACCACACACACTACACGATGTAAATACACTTTTGTACAAAGTTTGATATGTTTGCTTTAATACCTACAAAGATTTTGCTTTAATACCTTCTAGTTGTTTTTGTTACAATACCTACAAAGTTTATATTTACTGTTCAATGTAAATAGTTGATTTCTACTGTTCTATGTAAAATGTATACAAATTGTGTACAAGACTTTTAATCTGTTATATGTAAACCGCCCTTGATCTCTGGAAGGGGCGGTATAAAAGAAATAAGTTAAATAAATAAATAAATAAATAAATGGTATCATGATATGAAGTTGCAGACAGAAAGATGAAAAAGGACACAAGAAAACCCTCTTTACGGAAAGGCCTCTAGATGTCTGGAACTGCCCACCAATAAAGGTAGTGGCAGCCAAAACCATAACAAAATGTAAAGATGCCGGAACAAGCACGGTGGAGAGGGTAACTGAAGAACAGCATGAATGCTTGTCAAAGAAGGGAGAATGCAAACCACAGTGCAGAACGGAAGTTCACAGAAAGGTTGCGGTAACATCATAGAGCATGGGGCAGCCAGATGACTGGGCAATGGCCTCACTAGTTCTGGAAGCTGTCTGACATATTACAAACTAGTTCTGGCAACTAATGTTTGCTAAAGGTTAACAATAGTGATCATAGCATGATCGTGTTTGATTTAATTAGTGGAGGAGGGATAGTAAAGAAATCCACAGTACTACCTTTTAACTTTCGAAAGGGAGACTATGATAAAATGAGGAATATAGTTAAGAAAAAACTAAAAGGAGCAGTTGCAAAGGTTAAAGACTTACAGCAAGCTTGGGTGTTATTTAAAAATACTATCCTGGAAGCGCAGACCAGCTGTATTCCACGCATTAAGAAAAGTGGAAGAAAGTACAAAAAACTGCAAGCATGGTTTAAAGGTGAGGTCAGAGAGGCTGTTGCTGCCAAAAAAGCATCCTTCAGGAAATGGAAAAAAGAGCCAAACGACAAAAACTGGAAACAGCACAAACACTGGCAAGTTAAATGCAAAGCATTGATAAGGCAGGCAAAGAAGGAACTTGCTACGGAAGCAAAAACACGAAATAAAGACTTTTTCATGTACATTCGTAGCAAAAAGCCTGTGAGAGAGTCAATTGGACCATTAGATGATAGAGGGGTAAAAGGGGCAGTAAGAGGAGACAAGGCTATAGCGGAGAGAATGAATGAATTCTTTGCTTCGGTCTTTACTGAGGAAGATGTAGGGATGTTATCCAAGACCGAAGTGGTATTTAAAGGTGATACTGCAGAGGAATTGAGAGAAATATCGCTACACCGGGAAGATGTATTACAACTATTTGATAAACTGAATAGTAGCAAATCACCTGGACCGGATGGTATACATCCAAGAGTGTTGAAAGAACTGAAATATGAGATTGCAGACCTGCTATTAGTAATCTGGGAACTTTCATTAAAATCATCTGTAATACCTGAAGACTGGAGGGTCGCCAATGTAACGCCAATTTTTAAAAAGGGTTCCAGGGGTGACCCGGGAAATTACAGACCGGTGAGCCTGACGTCAGTACCGGGGAAAATGGTAGAAACCATCATAAAGAACAAAATTACACAGCATGTAGATAGTCATGGCCTAATGGGAGACAGCCAACATGGCTTTAGACAAGGAAGATCTTGTCTTACTAATCTGATATGTTTTTTTGAAGGTGTGAATAAACAGGTAGACAAAGGTGAGTCGGTTGATAAAGTGTATCTGGACTTTCAGAAAGCCTTTGACAAGGTCCCTCATCAGAGACTTTTGGCAAAACTAAAAAGTCATGGGATAGGAAGCAGTGTACTATTGTGGATCGGGAACTGGTTAAAAGATAGAAAGCAGAGGATAGGGCTAAATGGCCAATATTCCCAATGGAAAAAGGTGAATAGTGGAGTACCCCAGGGATCTGTACCGGGTCAGCTACTTTTTGACATATTCATAAATGACCTGGAAAAGGGAATAACTAGTGAGGTTATCAAATTTGAAGACGATACAAAACTGTTTAAAGTTGTTAAAACCCAAGAGGACTGTGGAAAACTGCAGGAGGATCTGGATAAATTGGAAGACTGGGCATCCAAATGGCAGATGAAGTTTAATGTGGACAAGTGCAAAGTTATGCACTTAGGAAAGCACATCCCACACTATGGTTACACGATGCAAGGTTCCACATTGGGAACCACCACCCAGGAAAAAGATTTAGGAGTCATTGTGGATAACATGTTAAAACCCTCCGCCCAGTGTGCAGCGGCGGCCAAGAAAGCAAATAGAATGCTAGGTATCATAAGGAAAGGAATGAAAAATAAAACAAAGGATATTATAATGCCTCTGTATCGTTCCATGGTACGACCGCACCTTGAATATTGTGTGCAATTCTGGTCGCCGTATCTTAAAAAGGATATAGCGTTATTAGAAAAAGTACAGAGAAGAGCCACCAAAATGGTAAAGGGGATGGAAGGCTACTCCTATGAAGAGAGGCTACAAAGGTTAGGGCTCTTCAACCTAGAAAAGAGACGGCTGAGGGGAGATATGATAGAGGTCTATAAATTAGTGAATGGAGTGGAATGGGTAAATGTAGATCAATTGTTTACGCTATCAGAATATAGAAAGACTAGGGGACATGTAATGAAGCTACAGGGTAAACTATTTAAGACAAATAAGAGAAAATATTTTTTCACTCAACGTGTAATCAAACTCTGGAATTTGTTACCGGAGGATGTAGTAAGAGCTGTTAGTGTAGCTGGGTTTAAAAAAGGTTTGGTCAAGTTCCTGGAGGAAAGGTCCATAAACCATTATTAAAAAGGGACCCAGGATATCAATGCTTGACCCAGTACAAGCATTGTGGAACCTGTGTCTTTTGGGGATACTGCTAGGTACGTATGACCTAGATTGGTCACTGTTGGAAGCAGGATACTGGGCTTGATGGACCTCGGTCTGAGCCAGTATGGCATATCTTATGTTCTTATGTTCTTAACGCGCATTAGCATTAATGTACACTAAGTGCCTCTGTGCCCACAGAAATAAAATGGGCTGCAGTGGCGCGTAGCACTGCTAGTACTACTACTACCATTGATCATTTGTATATTTGTCTAGCACTACAAGGGATACAAAGCACTGTACAGACACATGTAAAAGACGGTCCCTGCTCATCAGAGCTTACAATCTAGTCAGGACAGACAACACAACAGTTGAAGGCAAGGAGAGATCTAGGGGAATGGTAAGGAAACACATAGGAGACTGTGGATTAGGATGCAAAAGCGGTCTCAGATGAGTTTTCAGCCTAGATTTGAATAGGGCCAGAGATAAAGCCTGATGGACAGACTCGGATAGTTTGTTCCAGGCATAAGGAGAATCAAAGTCTGGAGTTGGCAGTAGAAGAGAAGGGCGCAGATAAAAGAGATCTGCATGAGATAAAATTCATTAACGTGCCTTAAATGTACCTGGAAAGATTACGGTGCAGTTATATTTTCTGTCCATAAGTCCACCCATGGGGGTTGGGGGATTTAAGATGACAACCGACGGGAAGATGACAGGAGAGATAATGAGAAAGTCACTGGTAGGTTTGTCAGAAGAAATACAGAAAGAGATTTTAGAGGATTATTGGTGAACAATGACATCTTTAATGCGCTTGTGCCTCTTCAATCCCACCCTTTCAGACTGCGTCAACGATCCCCTGCCATCATGCAGGGTTAAAGGCAGCTGTATCGGAAGAAAGGAAAATGGAGGAAGCTGCAAACAGAAGCATTTTATTGCTTGCAAGAGCTGTGCACCAAATTACTATAATTCAATCAAAAAAGGAGTTTTTTCTAGGAGGCTACTGGGGGTCATTTTGGAAGCTCTATGTATACTTTAGACATCCAAAAATGGGTTTAGAGATGTTCAAAACACAGAAACATCTCCCGAGCCTTTTATTTATTAATTTTATTTATGGATTTTACAAGAATACTTACAAAAGCAAATACAAAGAAAAATAAAAAATAAAACATCAATGGTATATATTAATCAAAAATAAGAAAACCTACAAATCAAATTTAACCCATATCATGGTGAGAATAAATAAACATAAAAAACTGAGGAACACCCCCACAAAAACTTACTGCTCTAATACATTAATTCTACTATCTATATACTAATCCCCTGAACCAACTCTGCTCTCCTTACACAGCAGAAAAGTCTCCAACTGTCCAGAATCCAGAAAACCATATCGAGTACCCTGAAACATAGTTAAACATTTACAGGGACATTAGTGCTTTCAGGAAGAAACTAAAAACCCATCTTTTCCAATGTCACTACAACCGGATGTAAACCACAGCGGACCACCAGATAAAGCAAACGAAACATGAATCTGATCTGTAGAAATGTTCTTTGTAAATATGTAAAAGTGTAAATATGTAAAGTCTAACATTAAGTCCCTAATTCTGTGTGATGTGCCATACCCTCAAATCTATGTGTATATTTTCCCAACTTGTCTGTCCTGATTTGACAACTCCCAAATTTGTAATCAAACCGCTACTGATCGCTGGAAGTAGCGGTATATAAGTGTATACTAAATAAAAATAAATAAATAAAATAAATAATGCAGAAAGAAGGAAGCTCCCAGAGCCACAACCCTGGGCTTCAAAGCTAGAAAGGCCCTTCTTCTCAGCTGTGTGGCAATGGAGACAGCAGGAAAAAGTGGAACTTTAGCACCACAAAACATTTTGAATTTATTTTTAAAGTAATTTTTAAATATTAATGTTTTATCCTGATCACTAAAGTAGCCCTGATGGAGATACTGTCCTGTGTGTCCTCAAGAGTCTTAGCTAAGTCAAAATCAGGCTGTGATTGTAACTCATCATAATCATCTGAGGACCCACGTGACAGACTCCTTCCATAAGATTTAGCAATCACTATTGAATCCTGAGCCATTTTAGATGCCGACTCCAGGAACAACCCCAGTGGGAGGATGTACAAGTCTGGTGAGCGGGAAGCATGGCCAGGAATTCCCCCCCCCCCCTCCTCTCCTCTCCTCTCCTCTCCTCTCCTCTCCTTTCCCTTTATCTCTGAAACGTCAGCATGGCATCTAAGTTTAGACCAGCTCCAGACACAAACAGGCATTTGAAAAGTGCTCGCTTTGGCTGAAAAACATCTAGAGAGTGTAGAGAAGGCAACACTCAGTACTCAGCACAATGTCAAAGACAGCAGCAGCAGGATTTGAACTCTGACTATGCTGCTCCTAGCCTATTACTCTAACCATTAGGCTATTCTAGACACCCAAGTGCTGCAATATGATTCTGGGGATATCTATGGAGATGCCGCCGCAGACATCCATATCAAGCATGTCCACATTTACGAAATCAAGTCTGCACCTGGATGTCGCTGCTTTTTTTCCAGACATTCTGGCTTAGATGTCCCAGACTGCACTTGTACAACAACAGAGATTTTTATTGCAGAAGGTTATTGGGGCCACTACCCGACATGGCTGTTTCGGCACTGCCTTTGTCAGGGGTTTTGGCCCGGTTCACACACAATTGTTTCTAAGACAGGTGGACTGGTGATTTTTGCAGCGGTGTGAATCTGGCCAAAATCCCTGACAAAAGCAGTGCCGAAACATGGCTGTGTTGAGTAGTATCCAGAACCGCACACAATATTCAAAGCGCAGTCATACCATGGAACAATACAGAGGTATTATAATATCCTTTGTTTTATTCTCCATTCCTTTCCTTATGATACCTAGCATTCTATTTGCTCTCTTGGCTGCCGCTGCACACTGGGCAGAGGGTTTCAATGTGTTATCCATGATGACGCCTAAATCATTTTCCTGGGTGGTGGTTCCCAATGTGGAACCTTGCATCGTGTAACCATAGTTTGGGTTGTTATTTCCTGGGTGCATAACTTTGCACTTGTCTACATGAAATTTCATCTGCCATTTGAATGTCCAGTCTTCCAATTTATTAAGGTCCTCTTGCAATTTTTCACAATCTTCTAGGGTTTTAGCAACTTTGAATAATTTTGTGTCCTCTCCAAATTCGATCATCTCACTCGTTATTCCCATTCATTTATAAATATGATGAAAAACAACGGACCCATCAGAGATCTCTGGGGTACTCCACTATTCACCTTTCTCCATTGGGAAAATTGGCCAGTTAGTCCTACCCTCTGCTTTCTATTTTTTAACCAGTTCCTGATTCACAATAGTACACTGCCTCCTATCCCATGACTTTGTAATTTCACTTACAGACATTACCCAAACACATACCAGACTCCTTTCACACGTACACCTAGTGACGCACAAGCAGACTCCTTCCACAGTCAGATTCGCATATTCAGCAGGGCTCCTCTAGAGTCAGGGGGTAAAGATTCAATATAAAGATTCAATATATGTAAACACAAAGTACTATTGGAAATGTGTATGTTCACTGTTTATTGTAAACCGCGCTGATGCTGAATAGCGCGGTATAAAAGAGACTTTAAATAAATAAATAAATAAATAAATATAAGGCAATCAAACTGCAAGAAAACAGTCCCACGCTTTGGTACCTAGCTGCTTTGCATTCCAATGCTCCATCTCCATGAGACTGGAGAAGGCCTGCTCCCATTACCGCAGCCTCGGGGCCTCCTCGGATAGCCACTGACAAAATCATCCTCTTAACCATCAAGAAACCCGATTACACAGAAGCCTCCGGGTTGCTAAGGATGCCCACATTCCTCTGAGTACTGCGCAAATAAACACATCTCACTGAGGGGGACACAGGAACAGCCAACACCACACCCAGTAACTCACACACCCTCTCGCAGAGAAGATGTACCCTAGAACACAGCCAAAAATGATGGAACAACGTACCACTAGTCATTGCACACAATCTGCACAGATTCTCCAATTTCAGGCCCACCTTGTGCACCCAGACATCATGGATGTAAGCCTACCACAGAAACCAATATTGGAGTTCCTGCAGATAGACACATTCTGCAAATGAGGTACACTTCAAAAAAGCTCTCTGAAGACAGCTGGGTGTGACACATCCAAGTCCCTCTGTACTCCAACGTTCCGAAAACAAGTCCAAATACCTCTAATCCAGAGCAGGCCGTACCTGTTCCTTAATCTCTCTTGCCACACCACTAAGCAGCAGATCCTCAAAAGCCTCAAGCGACCGACCCCCCCCCCCCCAACTCAGAAAAAACAGGTTTGACACGAAGGAGGTTCCTTACATTGTGACATGCTTGCAAGTAACAAAAGAAGTTCCTCCTCTCCAACCCAAACCTTTGCCATTGGTGGGTAAAAGAATCAAGTCTTCCTCCACTCCAAACACAGGTCGCCCATCCTCACAAGACCTTGTGCCGCACAACACTGTGGGGCCACAGAGATGAGACCAGGAAGAAACTCAGAATAATCCACTAAAGGGAACAGCCCCATGGACCTCCAGGAGATATCACAGCGTTGGGACAGAACATGCCAGGCAACCCGAAGGGCCCACAAATACATACACCAGCCCCAGCCTCCTCCCAACCAGTGCGCCTCCACATGTAGGATACAGAACTAATAACGCAGGGTGAGCAGCCAGTCCAGTAATGACACTGGGGTACACTCCTCAGTGTCATTAACACATCCCTGAGGTGCCGTAACATGCACTGCAACTTGTAGTCCTTCAAAGACGGCAGCTCCAAGCCTCCCTCCTCACGCCACTGTAGCAGAGCCCGAAATGGTATCCACGTTCACTTTCCTTGCAAAAGGAAACGCCCCATCCGCTGATCCAGCTGCCACCAATATTTACAAGTTACCCACAAGGAAAGATAACGTAACACATAAATCCACCGGGGCAGCTCCATCATTTTAAACAAACCAACACACCTCTTCAAAGACAAGGGTAGACTCATCTATCTTTGCAAGTGCTGGGCCATCTTTGACAGCAAAGGGGGACTGTTAATAACAAACAGCTTAACAGAGTCATCAGGCAACTGGATCTTCAGGTAACAGATCAGGCCCTCCGCCCACACAAGTAGGAAGTGTTCTACCCAACCCCTTCAAACCTTCCCTCCAACATCCAGAGTCATCAATTTAGAGTGATTAATCCGTAAACCCAAGAAGCAGCCGAAGTCCTCAATAAGCTGTAATGCTCTCGGGAGAGAGGTTTCGGACTGGCTGCTGGGTCCACTGCTTTTTGACATATTCATAAATGACCTGGAAAGTGGAATAACGAGTGAGGTTATCAAATTTACAGATGACACAAAACTATTTAAAGTTGTTAAAACCCAAGAGGATTGTGGAAAATTGCAAGAGGATCTTGATAAATTGGAAGACTGGGCATCAAAATGGCAGATGAAATTTAATGTGGACAAGTGCAAGGTTATGCACCTAGGGAAGAACAACCCAAACTATGGTTACACAATGCAAGGTTCACATTAAGAACCACCAACCAAGAAAAAGATTTAGGCGTCATTGTGGATACCATGTTAAAACCCTCGGCCCAGTGTGCAGCGGCGGCCAAGAGAGCAAATAGAATGCTAGGTATGATAAGGAAAGGAATGGAAAATAAAACAAAAGATATTATAATGCCTCTATATCGTTCCATGGTGAGACCGCACCTTGAATATTGTGTGCAATTCTGGTCGCCGTATCTTAAAAAGGATATAGCGATTTTAGAAAAGGTTCAGAGAAGAGCCACCAAAATAGTAAAGGGGATGGAAGGATACTCCTATGAAGAAAGGCTAAAAAGGTTAGGGCTCTTTAACCTGGAAAAGAGACGGCTGAGGGGAGATATGATAGAAGTCTATAAGTTAATGAACGGAGTGGAACAGGTAAACGTAGATCGATTGTTTACCTTATCAGAATATAGAAAGACTAGGGGACATGCAATGAAGCTACAGGGTAAACTATTTAAGACTAATAAAAGAAAATATTTTTTCACTCAACGTGTAATCAAACTCTGGAATTTGTTACTGGAGGATGTAGTAAAGGCTGTTAGTGTAGCTGGGTTTAAAAAAGGTTTGGACAAGTTCCTGGAGGAAATGTCCATAAACCATTATTAAGAAGGGACCCAGGATATCAATGCTTGACCCAGTACAAGCATTGTGGAACCTGTGTCTCTTGGGGAAACTGCTAGGTACATATGACCTAGATTGGCCACTGTTGGAAACAGAATACTGGGCTTGATGGACCTTGGTCTGACCCAGTATGGCATATCTTATGTTCTTAAAGCAACAGATCATCTGTGAAGGCACATAACTTTAACTCCACCTCCCTCACATAAAGACCTTGCACATGCCTCTCTGCTTGGAGAGCTAATAGCTAGGGAAACTGCTAGGTACTTGTGACCTGGATTGGCCACTGTTGCAAACAGGATACTGGGCTTGATGGACCTTCATCTGACCCTAGTATGGCATTTCCAATGTTCTTAAAGGTTCCAAATATAAGACCAAAAGGAGAAGGGCAAGGAGTGGCCTAGTGGTTAGGACAGGGTACTTTGGGCTGGGGTTCAAGTCCCACCTGGGGACAGCAATCTCAGGCCAGAGGGACTGGGGTTTCTAGTCCTATAGGCACTGCTTGTGGCTGTGGGCAAGCCACTTAACTCTCCATTACCCACTACTTTGATTGAAGGATAAGACAGTATAGAAAACTGATTAAATATAAAAATAAATAAAGGGCAGCAGGTAAAGCCCTGGTGAGTGCCATGCCCCAAATTAAAGGACTCCAACATAACCCCATTCACTACCACCATCACTTGTGGTTCCTTATAGAGAACATGGACCCATTTGAGGAAATCACCCCAAAAAGCCAAGGCCAAAGGGCATTCAGCAAATAGGACCAAGTCTTGATCAAATATTTTTTCAGTGTTGAAACTCACCAAAAGCAGGGGGAGTTGATGAGCTACACAGTATTCCACAGCTAACACTAGTTGCAAGATGTTTTTAGCCACTCCCCTACCAGGCACAAACCCCACCTACCGGGGCCCTATCAGGTGGAGGAGCATGGTGTTCAGTCACTGCGTCAGTACTGAGGCCAGAAGCTTGACATCATAGTTAAGCAGCGAAATGTGTCGATATGATGCAGGATCCAATGGGTCCTTCCCGGGCTTGGGAATGACAGTGATCGCTGCACAGTGCATATCCCTCGGAAAGGCACCTTCCGCCAAAACATGATCGTACTTATTGGGAGCATAAATATTCACTGTTAAAAGCTCCTTATTATACGGCTTTGCCCTCAAAAAGCAAAATCTCCATGAGGGTCAGCCTCCCAGTCTGTCACTTCCAAGGGAACGCAGTGCTTCACAATACCACCACCCCAGCCTTGCGCGATCCCAAGGAGGCCCCATGGACTGGGGACACCCAGTCCCTTCACAATTTTTCATGCCCCACAGCGCTGAGATGTGTTTCCTGAAGCAAGGCCACTGGGGAGCCCCTGCGCTTCAGAGTCTGCAACATTTTAGTATGCTTAACCGGAGAGTTTATACTCCCAACCTTCCACATAAGAACCCTCAGGTTAAGTGACATGCCACCACTGTATATCAGTTGAGTGATTTCTGCCTACATGCTGCATATCCAAGGGCCGCCCAGCCTCAGCCCCTGGGCAAAACCACACAGGCTGTAATGGCTGCAGGGCCCACCTCCATCCCCCACCCTACCCCTCCTACTATCCTCACTGCCATTCCAACCACCACCCCTACAGAACAAACCTCATTAACCCAGTCATACCTCCCCCATATACTTCCCTCCCTCCCCAAAACAGATAACCCACATACAGCACATTTACACAAAACAAACCCCAAACCATAACAAGTCCCAACCACATCCATACTCCACCAACACGGAGTGGGCCACTAATAGCAGCACCTCTGGACTGCCCAACCCTGCTACTCAGAGGATCCCCTCCCCACTCCAAAATAGTGCAAAACAGGAGCCTTGGTCCTTCAATAACATTGGGTACAAACCAAAAGAATTAACACCTTATCCAACAACATCAAGCAGAATCCTCCATAGTCCAGACTAGGCTACCGCCAATACCAGAGCCCCAGTGGCCAAAACTCCAGCGGTATCAGGCCATCTTGAAGGACTACAAAAGGGGACTGCTACATCTGGAGAGCGTTCCGCAATAGTGAGTATAAACTTCTGGGAATTTTTCTGAAGGGATTCTTTGGATTAAAGCTGATTAATCTGCGAACCCAGTGTATTTGTTAAATCAGTTAGGAACTAGTAGCAGCAGTTTAAGTTTAAATTTAAAACATAGAAGAGAGCTTTCTGGTTAAATTTAGAACCCAGCAGAGAGAATGTAGTTTAAATTTAATACTCACTCAAGGCCTAGTAGAAGCAAAGTGCTTTTAGTTTAAAATTAAAACACAGGAGAGAGCTTTCTGGTTAAATTTAGAACCCAACAGAGAGCTTCTAATTTAAATTTCATACTAAGTCAGAGCGTAGCAGCAGCAAAGAGCTTTCATTTAAATCAAATCAGACTATAACTTAGCATAAAAGGCAAAACAGGGTCAGTATTCTTTGAGCAATAAATAAAGTCTTCTAGAGACCTTTACAAAGAGGCCTTCTACCTAGGGGGCAAGAGACCTGTGAAACTTTTTAAATAGGTGTTAAAGCCAGGTGGTAGGTCAAAAGGCCATTTTGAAAGACTCCTATCCAAGCAAGGACTGTTAATCACCCAGGAAGTTGGTCACAGCTTACTTTAGAAGCACAAGACAGGATACTGTGTAGCAATCCTCTTTTAATAAGTCTTATTTCCCTCCCTCCCTCCCTCCCTCCCTCCCCACCGAGGAAAAAGATTTAGGCGTCATTGTGGATACCATGTTAAAACCCTCGGCCCAGTGTGCAGCGGCGGCCAAGAGAGCAAATAGAATGCTAGGTATCATAAGGAAAGGAATGGAAAATAAAACAAAAGATATTATAATGCCTCTATATCGTTCCATGGTGAGACCGCACCTTGAATATTGTGTGCAATTCTGGTCGCCGTATCTTAAAAAGGATATAGCGATTTTAGAAAAGGTTCAGAGAAGAGCTACCAAAATGGTAAAGGGGATGGAAGGATACTCCTATGAAGAAAGGCTAAAAAGGTTAGGGCTCTTTAACCTGGAAAAGAGACGGCTGAGGGGAGATATGATAGAAGTCTATAAATTAATGAACGGAGTGGAACGGGTAAACGTAGATCGATTGTTTACCTTATCAGAATATAGAAAGACTAGGGGACATGCAATGAAGCTACAGGGTAAACTATTTAAGACTAATAAAAGAAAATATTTTTTCACTCAACGTGTAATCAAACTCTGGAATTTGTTACCGGAGGATGTAGTAAAGGCTGTTAGTGTAGCTGGGTTTAAAAAAGGTTTGGACAAGTTCCTGGAGGAAAGGTCCATAAACCATTATTAAGAAGTGACCGAAGATATCAATGCTTGACCCAGTACAAGCATTGTGGAACTTGTGTCTCTTGGGGAAACTGCTAGGTACATGTGACCTAGATTGGCCACTGTTGGAAACAGAATACTGGGCTTGATGGACCTTGGTCTGACCCAGTATGGCATATCTTATGTTCTTATGTACCCACCTACCCCTGGGATAATCATAGCTTTATAAGTACTTACACATCTTAAAGGAAAGGAACTGCTCTCAGGTGCAGCTATTTATCCAAATCAGTCATACATTAAGGACCTGAGATTAATTAAGCCTCAGGTGAACAAGGTATATTAAACGTATTAGGTACGTTAAACATATTAGGTATTAAACGTATTAGGTATTAGGTAAGACATTTCATGCCTTATGTATGCTGACGACGTACTTCTATTTACTCCTATAACTGTCATCTGCCCGGACTATACAGCATTAATCAACTGCTTCAACGCAATAACGGATTGGCTACTCACCCAGAACCTCCGTATAAATTTAAAAAAAACAGAAGTCCTACTAATCACAAGAAATAAAAGTTTCTCTCCTCCACTATCACTGAAAGTCAGAGACACGGAACTGCCAGTAAAGTCCAATATACGCTATCTTGGGGTCATACTCGATCAAGAGTTGGACTTCAAGGAGCACATAAAACGCACTGTAAAAACCATCTACTTCAAGGTCAAAACCCTGCGACACTTGAGACCTATGATTGAACCCTGTCACTTCCGTACTATTTTCCAAGCGCTAATCACACCGCACTTCGAATATGCCAACATAATACTGCAGGGCCTCCCAAAGAGCACCCTCAATCCTCTACAGTTAGCCATGAATGCAGCAGCCCGTGTCCTTTGGGGAGCCGCAAGGAATGACCACATTTCCCCCATCCTAAAAGAGCTCCATTGGCTCCCGATAAGCTGTAGAATCTCATACAAGGCCCTCCTCATTACCTTCAAGGCCTTCAACAAAATGTCACCTGCATCTATTTCCGACCTCATCACACATACTGCAAACAACAGATCTAGGAGATCGCTGGCTACAGACATGCTACTAATACCAACTGAATCTACAAAACTCAACCAGACCACCATCAATAGGGCATTCTCGAACTTTGCTCCCAGGTGTTGGAACAAACTCCCTCCCAGCATTAGAGCAATCAGGGACCTTAAGCTATTCAGAAAAGCCCTCAAACACCACCTTTTTCTCATGTACTTTGCACACCTAGATATCTCCCCCTTCACCCTCTCCCACCCTCACAATCTCAAACCACTGCCACATGATTGCATTTATCTCTAATATCTAATGTACTAGAATGTATATAGTTTCCCCAAAGTTTACCTCCATGTTAAATCCCTGTTCTATGTAAACGATGCCAAATTTACTTGACCAAGTGTTATACTGTTTCAATGTAAACCGCACTGATAACAAAGAGCGCGGTATATAAGAAATGTTAAATAAATAAATAAATAGGTACACTTTTATTAGTATAAGCATCCACAGCAATCCTTAGTAAGTAAAGAACTTAAAGATCTAAACACAAGCTTAAAACTAAGATGCAGACAGCAGTCCAGCAGCGAGATGGGGGCTTTCCAGTCTTTTGCATTGAGTGTCACATGTATGATTTTCTCCCAGTAGGTGAGAGGTCTTGCGTGTGCACTAGGTGCAAGGAGCTCTTTGCTCTCAGGGAACGAATCCGTTCTAAAGAGACTAGAGTAGCAGACCTGGAAGACATAAGAAAGACAGAGGGGTACATAGACGAGACCTACAGTCCTAAAGTCCCATCTCCAGTCTGGCAGCATCCCTGTTGCCATGGAGGAGAGAGGTCACATGACCGGAAAGCATCACACTGGTGTGGCAGAAAGTGATCCTGTAACTAGGACGTGTCCTCCAGGTGGTGTAAAACCCTCTTGCACGAGGACGTTTCTCCAGGGCCATGTGCCCATGAGGGAAGGGTTAGGACAGCCATTATAGTTGGTGATTCAATCATTAGGCATGTAGATAGCTGGGTGGCTGGTGGACATGAGGATTGCCTGGTAACATGCCTGCCTGATGCGAAGGTAGCGGACCTCACGCGCAAACCTAGATAAGGTCTTAGACAGTGCTGGGGAGGAGTCTGCTGTCTTAGTACATGTCGGTACAAATGACATAGGAAAATGTGGTATGGAGGTTCTGGAGGCTAAATTTAGGCTTTTAGGTAGGAAGTTGAAATCCAGAACTTCCAGGATAGCATTCTCCGAAATGCTTCATGTTCCACGCGTAGGACCCAAAAGGCAGGCAGAGCTCCGTTGTCTCAATGCGTGGATGAGACGATGGTACAAGGATGAGGGTTTTGGATTTGTTAGGAACTGGGGAACATTCTGGGGAAAGGAGGGGCTCTTCCGAAGGGATGGGCTTCACCTTAACCGGGATGGAACCAGGCTGCTGGCATTAACCTTTAAAAAGGAGATAAAGCAGCTTTTAAATTAGATAATAGGGGAAAGCCGACAGTCACCCAAGCACGCATGGTTCGGAAGAATGTATCCTTGAAGGATACTTCCAAAAGCAGAGAGGTTCCAAAAAAGAGTAAAGTAGCCCAAATGCCCTTGAGTACAGAGCAGACAGAGCTTAAAGCTTCGAAATTACCCATGCCTACTAATAGCCAGATTAATATGAATAAAATACAGTCTCTAAAATGCTTGTATGCAATGCTAGAAGTCTAAAAAATAAGATGGGAGAGTTTGAA
Source organism: Ichthyophis bannanicus (assembly GCA_033557465.1). Lineage (NCBI taxonomy): Eukaryota > Metazoa > Chordata > Amphibia > Gymnophiona > Ichthyophiidae > Ichthyophis > Ichthyophis bannanicus. The sequence continues at coordinate 1,823,193,668 of CM066032.1, read as the reverse complement.
TATATAGCACTAAACGAGAGGTTAGATATGATTGGAATCTCAGAGACATGGTGGAAGGAGGACAACCAGTGGGACACTGCGATACCTCGGTACAAACTATATCGTAATGATAGAGCTGATCAAATAGGTGGAGGGGTTGCGCTCTATGTTAGAGAGGGCATTGAATCAGAAAGGATTAAAGTTTTGCAGGAAACAAAATTTGCTGTAGAATCTCTATGGATTGAAATTCCATGTAAAAAGGGGAAGGCGATGGCAGTGGGGGTGTACTATCGACCGGTAGGCCAGAATGAACAAATGGATGATGAAATGCTCAAATAAATCAAGGAAGCTAACAAAAGTTACAGCATGGTAATAATAATGGGTGATTTCAATTAACCCGGTATTGACTGGGTAAGTGTCACGGCAGGACATGCTAGGGCGATAAAGTTCCTAGATGAAATAAAAGACTACTTCTTGGAACAGCTGGTTCATGAACTGACCAGAGGGGAAGCCATATTGGACCTAGACCTTAGTAGAACACCAGATCTGGTACAAGAGATAAGGGTGTTGGGGCCACTTGGCAATAGTGATCATAGCATGAATGCGTTTGATTTAATTAATGGAGGAGGGATGGTAAGGAAATCCAAAGTACTACCTTTTAACATTCGAAAGGGAGACTATGATAAAATGAGGAAAATAGTTAAGAAAGAACTAAAAGGAGCAGTTACAAAGGTTAAAGACATACATAAAGCTTGAGTGTTGTTGAAAACTACTATCTTGGAAACCCAGACGAGCTGTATTCCACGCTTTAAGAAAAGTGGAAGGAAGTCCAAAAAACTGCCAGCATGGTTTAAAGGTGAGGTCAGAGAGGCTGTTGTTGCCAAAAAAGCATCTTTCAGGAAATGGAAAAAAGAGCCAAATGATGAAAACTGGAAACAGCACAAGCACTGGCAAGTTAAATGCAAGGCATTGGACTTCCGGTGACGTCAGGAAGCGAGATGGTGGCTCTCTGAGGGAGCTCCGGGGCGCTTAATAATAAAGCGAGAAAACGAGCGTACCTACCCTGACTGCTGAGCTACGGAGAGCAAAGGCAGAAGTCCCTAGCAACGGCGCTCATGTCAGTGAAGAAACGGCTGGCAGAATACCGCTCCTCCTATGTGATGGCGGAGGAGACGGGGAGAGGAAACCATGCGGACAAGATGGCGGCCGAGGAGGCAGAGCGGCCCGATATTGACGAGGAGCCCGATATGCAACCAAACTCTTTGGTGGGCCTAAAAGAGTGGCTCACAGACCTCAAAGAGGAGCTAAAGGCGGAAATGGGTTCCTTTAAGAAGGAGCTCAAAGAGACACTGGGCACCCTGAGGCAAGAAATGAAGGAGTTAGTGGCCAGAGTGGAGGAAGCGGAGGAGCGGCTGGAGCGGCACGTGGGAGCAGTGGATGAGCTGCGAGCCGGCTGGGTAGAGTTAAAACAGGCCCAAGAACTCCTGAAAGCGAAGACTGAAGACCTTGAAGATAGATCACGTCGCTGCAATGTGCGTGTGAGGGGGATTCCCAAGGAACAAAGGTGCAAGAATTGTGAAGAGACACTGACACAGCTCTTTAAGGCCATTCTGCAGGAGGCTGACCCCACTGGGGAGTGGGACAATAGACTGCTGCAAATGGAAAGAGCCCACTGGAGCCCGGGTCCCGCTCGAGTCAACAGGCCGAGAGATGTGATAGCGTGTATGTGCTCCTTTAAACTGAAAGAGAAGCTGTTGGCAGCATCGCGGAAACTTGGGCCCTATAAGTGGGAAGGGGCACAGATTTGAGTTGTACCAGGACTTATCGGCGGGCACACTGCAACGGCGGTGGGAGCTGCGTGAGGTCACAGCCCTGCTGTGCAGAGAAGGGTTGAGATACAAATGGCTCTATCCCTTTGGGCTCCTGGTTACGGTGCAGGGTGCATCACGAAGAATTCAGAGTGTCGAAGGGGCATGGCAGATACTGCGGGACCTGGGGGTGGAAAACATCCCAGAGAGCTATCGGAGTAACCACCCTAAGGAACAGCGGCCACAGGCGAAGAGTGTGGGGACGAAGTGGCAGAGAGTGGAAAATAAGAGCAAGAGGTTTACACGGCTCTCCAGAGGCACAGAGCAGCGATCGCGGGATGGAGAAGCAGGAGAATGAGGGGGAGGAGGACTTTCCTGGCCCCCTTTATCAATATCAGCGGGTGTCTGGAACGCAGAGGACTATGAGGACTGAGAAAGTCTGCCTTTATGTATAATCATATTGGGACTACAATCTAAGATGTGGTGAAATGAGGGCTCGAGGTGCCTGCACCAACCTCTGCAGTAGGGGGGAAGGTGGGGAGTTGGGGAACGGAGGGGGAGGGTGATTGGAAGCATGGGGGGGAGAAAGGATTAGGGGGGTAGTGGAGGGAAGGGATGGCTGGGGGGCAGGAGGCAGGGTATAGGCACGGAGTAGGCATGGAGAGAGACAGCATGAGCATGAGCTACACATATAAACTTGTCTTTGACGGAGGGAGGGGGAGGGGGTCGGGGAGGTGGAAGTGGAAGTTGGCAGGGAGCGCTTTGGGAACATCACTGGGGTTATTTTAAGCACTCCAGAGGGAGTGGTAATGCAGGGGTGGGGAGGGGGGGAGGGCGAGGGACGGGGGATGAGGGGACGAGGGGGGAGGGGGGCGGTGAAGGGAAGGGGCCAGCGGAACAAGGGTGGGGAACGGGGGGAAGGATAAGGGAGACTAAGAAGACTCAATGGGGAAGATAGGGTCCATCAATGCAAAGGGGTTGAACGCAGAAATGACACCAGCTTTATAGGGAGGCCACTCGGTTGGGATGGGAGATAGTGTTGGTGCAGGAAACCCACCTGTGGAGAAAGGACGAGGGGCTGCTGCGGAACGCAATGTACCCACAGCAATACTTTGGGGGTCTTAGGGGGGCGGCAGCAAGCAAGAAAGGGGGAGTGGCGATATTGTTGAGGAGAGATAGCACCTTTAGGGTTAGTGAGGTGGCAAGGGATAAAGAGGGCAGGGTATTGGTCCTAGGGGGGGAATGGCAGGGGGAAAAGGTCACCTTGGTGAACATCTATGCACCGATTGAGGGGCAATTACAGTTCTGGAGAGAAGTGACGGCTCTGCTAGACCAGCATGTGCGGGGGAAGCTTATCCTGGGGGGAGATTTTAATTTGGCCCTGAACATGCTGTGGGATCGGCAAACCCCGGGGGGAGATGGGAAGAGCAAAACAAGAAAGGTGCTGAAACGCATCATGAGGGAGTACCATCTGGGGGATGTGTGGAGACAGCATCATGAGGGGTGTAGGGAGTATACTTTTTACTCCGCACCTCATGACAGCTACAGTAGGATTGATTACCTTTTGCTGGATAGTAGATGGGACCATAGGATACAGGAAGCAGAGATTGGGAATATTACCTGGTCGGATCACGTGCCCATATGGGTATGATAGGGAGGAGGGGGGGATGCGATTTTGGAGGCTTAATGAAAGTCTTTTAAAAAGGGAGGAGGTGGTTAAGGACATCAAAGAGTGCCTGCAGGAATGTTGGGCGATCAACGACAATGGGGAAGTGGGGAGGGTGGGTCTCTGGGAGGGAATGAAGGCAGTGGTGAGGGGGAGGCTGGTGATGTGGGCCGCTAGGTTTAAAAAGCAGCGAATAGCCAGAAAGGAAGCCCTACAGCAGACGATAAAGTGTGTGGCAGATATAAAGCTCAGGGAAGGAGGCAGGACCTTAAGCAGTTAAACCAGCTTAGGATGGAGCTGAATAAACTACAGGTTGCAGAGATCGGGTTTAAGCTGGCCAGGATGAAACAATGTTATTATGAGTGGGAGGAGAGGGCAGGGAAATTACTAGCGAATAAATTGCGGACAAGAGCGGCACGGACTGCAATAGTGGGGTTGGCAGGGGAAGGGGGTGAGATAATAAGATCTGAGAAACAAATTGGGGACCGCTTTTGCCAATTCTACAGAGAGCTATATCGTAGAATGGATAAAGGGACGGGGGTACAGGGAGAGGAATTCTTGAGGGGGTTAGAACTGACTGCACTGGAGGAGGTGGAAAGTCAGAGTTTAGAGGGAGATATTACAAGGGAGGAAGTGGAGCAGGCCCTGGGGGAGTTGCCGCCTGGGAAGGCCCCGGGCCTGGATGGCCTGACGGGGGCCTTCTACAAAACCTTTCGGGAAGAATTGTTGGAGGGCCTCGTGAGCGTAGCCAATGGGATACAACAGGACGGGGGGCACCTCTCGGCAGAGATGCTTACGGCCGGTATCACAGTATTGCTTAAAGGGGGGCGAGATCCTATGCAGTGAGGGTCCTACCGCCCCATCTCGTTGATTAACGTAGATGTGAAAATCATAGCTAAGGTATTGGCCAATAGATTGGCTCGGCTGATGTCAGGATTGATAGGGCCTGACCAAACAGGATTCATCATGGGGCGGCAGGCCTCAGATAATATAAAGAGGGTGTTAGAGGCGGTGTGGGGGGCGCGGAAGCAGGGGGACGAGGCAATGTTGCTGTCCATAGACGCTGAGAAAGCATTCGATAGGGTGGATTGGGACTTTTTGTTCCTCGTGATGAGGAGGATGGGCGTAGGCCCCAAGTCCAATCAATTCGCATTGTACAGATGTAAATAGTTACCCCTGTTTCTTTCCAAGTTCCTATTCCTGTTATTTGTAAACACAAATCAAGTCATTTGAAATGTGTATGTAATGCCCTGTTCAATGTAATTTCAGTTTGTTCAATGTAAACCGCACTGATGCAGAATAGCGCAGTATATAAGAGAATGTAAATAAATAAATAAATAAAAATGTTCCATGTAAACCGCACTAATGGAAAATAGCACGGCATATAAGAAAATGTAAATAAATAAATAAATAAATAAGTTTATGAGGTGGGTGCAGGCCTTATACAGGGACCCTAAAGCGAGGATAAAGATCAATGGGAGGTATACGGCGACCCTAGATCTGGAGAGGGGGACGCGCCAGGGGTGTCCTCTTTCCCCAATCCTGTTCGCAATTGCTATTGAGCCCCTGGCGCGGGTGATTAGGGGGAATGGAAAGGTGTGGGGACTGCAGAGGGGGGGACACCACCACAAGTTATCCCTTTTTGCTGATGATGTTTTAATGGTGGTGACGAGTGTTAGGGAAATCAGAATCCTATATATGTGTCCTTTGTAATAATAATGCTTAGTTTAAGTGCATATACAGGAGGCCTGCACAAGAGAAATTAGAATCCTATAGAAATCAGAATCCTATGTGTGTGCCCTTTGTACATTCTGGTGGGTATGGAAAAAGGAATGTGCTGTGTAAGCTAAACTGATTGTTCTACTCAAGGATGACTTGTATTTGCACAGTTACTGATAAGCTATAGTGGGCCCCCAGAAGATGGGTGGATGACGTATGAATATGTTTCTGATGATGTATAAATACAGACAATCCCTCCACCCTTTGGAATAACTGCATACCACTTATGTGCAGGTGTGTGTGTGTGTTTGTTCCCCTGGATTCCAGACAAAGAAGGTAAGGTGATTCCTCGACCCAGATGGACGTCCCAAGGGTTAGTGATAAGAAGTGCTGGGAAAGGAATAATGGACCCTTTACAACGAGGCCGGAGGAGACCCTGCTGGAGCTGTTGAAGCTGCTGGAAAAGTATGGGGAAGCCTCAGGATTTAAAATGAACCCAACTAAAACTGAAGCTATGAGTATTAACTTGCCTAGGTCGTTGTTGGAGAGGTTGAAGCAGGACTACCCATTCAGATGGGCAGAGAGAGCCATTCGTTATTTGGGGGTTAGCATTACTCCTCAGCCGCAGGGGGTCTATGGGGCAAATTATAGCAAACTGTGGAAGGAGATCGCCCAGGATTTGCAGAGGTGGGCGAGATCGGAAATATCATGGCTGGGCAGGATAGCAGCGATAAAAATGAATGTGCTCCCGAGAGTGCTGTATTACTTTCAGGTGTTGCCGGTCGTTATCCCTGGGGCCCACCTGAGGGGGATACAGCGGAGGCTGAACCAATACATATGGCGGAAAAGACCATCTAGGATAGCGCGGGAGGTGATGTATAGGAGAAGAGAGGAGGGGGGGCTGGGGGTGCCAAACCTGCAGGCATACTACTAGGCGGCCCAGGCTCGCCACGTGATGGATTGGCGGGATGGAGGAGAGCTGAAGACTTATGTGGAGCTGGAAAAGGAGTGCGGGGGGTGGGGGGTGGCCTCTGGCTGGCCTTCCCTGGATGGGAAGGGGAGAGAGGGGGCGAAGGTGCGGGAGAACCCCTATGTGAAGCATGTACTGCAAGAATAGGACAAGATTAGGAGGTTGGAAGGGCAGGGAAGGGGGGCTCAGTTCTCACTGATGAGGGAAATGTGCTCGACGGAGGAGTTCTGCCCTGGAAGAGAAGGGGGAAGCTACAGAAGATGGGCGCAAGGGGGGCTGAAGTGCTTTTATCAATTTGTGGATTGGGGGGAGTGGGTCCCATTTGAAAACCTGCGGGAGGCATATGGGCGGTGGGAAGGGGATAGGTTCCATTATGGGCAGGTGATACACTTCCTTCGGAGGAGATTGGGGACGGAGGGCTTAGAGAGGGACTATACACCGCTAGAGGTGGTGTGGTATGGTAAGAAGAACTCGCCTGGCTTAATCTCCGCGCTGTATAAGGCGATACAGGGGCCCCGTAATCGCAAGCATAGATATATGCTGGAGTGGGAAGGGGATTGGGGCAAGGAGCTCGAGGAAGTGCAATTGAAAACCATCTTTGACCAGGTGAGGCTTCTGCCACTGTCGGTGGCTATTAGGGAGAACTGGTACAAGGTGGTCATGAGATGGAATTACACACCCTCTCGCTTGCATAAGATGTTCCCCGGAGCCTCCAATTTATGCTGGAGAGAATGTGGGGAGGTGGGCACCTTCTTTCACATATGGTGGACTTGTCCCAAGATACAGAGGTATTAAGCGGAGATTCGGGAGTAGATTAGAGAGGTAGTAGGGGGGGAGGTGGCACTAGACTCGGGAGGGTTCTTGATGGGGTGGTGGAATGAAGGGGGGCCAGAGCAAGGGAAGCAGCAAATCATGGCGTGCCTGAGCGCAGCACGCTGCAAGCTGGCATATCGATGGAAACAACGGGAAGCCCCGAGGGTGGAACACTGCGTGGAAAGGCTCAGGTAGGTTTATTTAATGGAAAAATTGACTGCTGCGCGTCGGCAGAAAGTTGACAGATTTGAGCAGCAATGGGGCAGGGTGCTGGCCTATCTGCGGAAGGATACTTTGGGGTAGAAGGGGAAGGAGGGAGGGAGGGGAGTATTAGGGTGGGGGAGGGGAGGGGGGAGGGTTAGAAGGGGTGGGAAGGGTGATCAAGGAAGGGGACGAGAAATGGAACAGGGTATATCAAGATGAGAAGTGGTACAGGAAGGGCCTGTTTACTGATTGAATTATAGTGGCCTTCCTGTGTTGAGGTTTTGCTTAGCCATTGGCTCATAGTGCATTTTTGGGAAGCTATAGTGACAATGGCCTTGGCTGCCTTTAGGAGCATTTAAAGGCTCTGTAATTTCTTTTGGTCCCTGTATTCCGTATCATGTATCATGAATTATTTTGGCTAATGTACCTTGTCTGGATATTTAATAAACAATTTAAATAATAACAAAAAAATGCAAGGCATTGATAAGACAGGGAAAGAGAGAATTTGAGAAGAAACTTGCTGCGGAAGCAAAAATGCATAAAAAGACTTTTTCAAGTACATTCGTAGCAAAAAAACTATGAGAGAGTCAGTTGGACCATTAGATGATAGAGGGGTAAAAGAGGCACTAAGAAGGGACAAGGCTATAGCAGAGAGACTGAATGAATTCTTTGCTTCGGTCTTTACTGAGGAAGATGTAGGGATGTTACCCATGACTGAAGTGGTATTTAAAGGTTATACAGCGGAAAAATTGAAAGAAATATCGCTACACTGGAAAAATGTATTACAACTATTTGATAAACTGAAGAGTAGAAAATCACCTGGACCAGATGGTATACATCCAGGTGTGTTGAAAGAATTGAAATATGAGATTGCAGACCTGCAATTAGTAATCTGTGAACTATCATTAAAATCATCTCTAATACCTGAAGATTGGAGGATCGCCAATGTAACGCCAATTTTTTAAAAAGGGTTCCAGGGGTGATACAGGAAACTACAGACCGGTGTGCCTGATGTCAGTACCAGGAAAAATGGTAGAAACCATCATAAAGAACAAAATTACTCAGCATGTAGATAGTCATGGCCTAATGGGAGACAGGCAACATGGCTTTAGACAAGGAAGATCTTGTCTTACTAATCTGTTATGTTTTTTTTGAAGGTGTGAATAAACAGGTGGACAAAGGTGAATCGGTTGATATAGTATATCTGGACTTTCAGAAAGCCTTTGACAAGGTCCCTCATCAGAGACTTTTGGCAAAATTAAAGAGTCATGGGATAGGAGGCAGTGTACTACTGTAGATCAGGAACTGGTTAAAAGATAGAAAGCAGAGGGTAGGGCTAAATAGGCAATTTTCCCAATGGAAAAAGGTGAATAGTGGAGTACCCCAGGGATCTTGTCTTACTAATCTGTTATGGTTTTTTGAAGGTGTGAATAAATAGGTAGACAAAAGTGAGTCGGTTGATATAGTGTATCTGGACTTTCAAAATGACAAGGTCCCTCATCAGAGACTTTTGGGAAAACTAAAAAGTCATGGGATAGGAGGCAGTGTACTATTGTGGATCAGGAACTGGTATTAAAGATAGAAAGCAGTGGGTAGGGCTAAATGGACAATTTTCCCAATGGAAAAAGGTGAATAGTGGAGTACCCCAGGGATCTGTGCTGGGTCCGCTGCTTTTTGACATATTCATAAATGACCCGGAAAAGGAAATAACGAGTGAGGTTATCAAATTTGCAGATGACACAAAACTATTTAAAGTTAACATAAGAACATAAGATATGCCATACTGGGTCAGACCAAGGTCCATCAAGCCCAGTTTCCTGTTTCCAACAGTGGCCAATCTAGGTTGTTTATTTGTTAAAACCCAAGAGAATTGTAGAAAACTGCAAGAGGATCTTGATAAATTGGAAGACTGGGCATCCAAATGGCAGATGAAATTTAATGTGGACAAGTGCAAAGTTATGCACCTAGGAAAGAACAACCCAAACTATGGTTACACAATGCAAGGTTCCACATTGGGAACCACCACTCAGGAAAAGGATTTAGGCGTCATCGTGGATAACATGTTAAAACTCTCCGCCCAGTGTGCAGCGGCAGCCAAGAGAGCAAATAGAATGCTAGGTATCTTAAGGAAAGGCATGGAAAATAAAACAAAGGATATTATAATGCCTCTGTATCGTTCCATGGTGCGACCGCACCTTGAATACTGTGTGCAGTTCTGGCCACCGTATCTTAAAAAGGATATAGCGTTATTAGAAAAGGTACAGAGAAGAGCCAGCAAAATGGTAAAGGGGATGGAAGTATACTCCTATGGCTAAAAAGGTTAGGACTCTTCAACCTGGAAAAGAGACGGCTGAGGGGAGATATGATAGAGGAGTGGAGGAGTGGCCTAGTGGTTGGGGCAAGGTACTTCAGGCCGGAAGGTCAGGGGTTCAAATCCCACTAGAGGACAGCAACCTTGGGCCGGAAGGACTGGGGTTTCTAGTCCCACAGGTGCTCCTTGTGGTCTTGGGCAAGCCACTTAACCCTCCATAGCCCATCTTCCCTGTAAATAGTTATCTCCAAGTTATAATGCCCTGTTCAATGTAATTCCAGTTTGTTCAATGTAAACTGCACTGATGCAGAATAGCACAGTATATAAGAGAATGTAAATAAATAAAGACTATAAATTAATGAATGGAGTGGAACAGGTAAACGTAGATCGATTGTTTACACCATCAAAATATAGAAAGACTAGGGGGCATGCAATGAAGCTACAGGGTAACCTATTTAAGACTAATAAGAGAAAGTATTTTTTCACTCAATGTGTAATCAAACTCTGGACTTTGTTACCGGAGGATGTAGTAAATGCTGCTAGCGTAGCTGGGTTTAAAAAAGGTTTGGACAAGTTCCTGGTGGAAAGGTCCATAAACCCAAGAGAATTGTGGAAAATTGCAAGAGGATCTTGATAAATTGGTAGACTGGGCATCCAAATGGCAGATTAAATTTAATGTGGGCTGGGCTGGGGTCTCTAGTCCCATGGCCACTCCTTGTGGCCTTGGGCAAGCCACTTAACCCTCCATTGCCTCCGGTACACTTAGATTGTGAGCCCTTCGGGGACAAGGAAATAAAAAGTACCTGTTAGTATACATGTAAACCGCACTTATTCTAATGAGTGCGAAATAAATAAATAAATAAATATTATTAAAAAGGGACTCAGGATATCAATGCTTGACCCAATACAAGCATTGTGGAACCTTGTCTTTTGGGGAAACTGCTAGGTACGTATGACCTAGATTGGCCACTGTTGGAAAGAGGATATTGGGCTTGATGGACCTTGGTCTGACCCAGTATGGCATTTCTTATGTTCTTATATTCATCCAAGTCAACTACTGAGGGCTGGCGTCTAAGCCTGACCATGGCAAGGTTTCCAGAAATTTTTTCATGGCTCCACATTGGTCAAACAAATAGGCTGCCCCCTCATAATATATCCTTAGGGTCACAAGATATGCCAACATGAAATGGATACCACGCTTAGAGTTCAGCGCAGGTGGGAGAGAACTCTTTACGCTTAGTGGCAAAGGCGGCAGAGTAATCCTGGAATATTAAAATTTGTAGGTTGTCCAGCCGTAAGTCACAGTGCTTATGATAGGCCTGGCGCACTAAGGTCTTATGTTGAAAGTATAAAATCTGGGCCAAGATAGCATGTGGCCGCCCCCGATCCTTCACTTTACACCCTAGGCAATGTGCATACTCCACTTGAATCGCCCCCACAAGGGAGTCCAGACCCAGCTCCTTCAGAAGGCATGATTCAATCAGCAAGGGAAACTGCTGGTCTGTCCAGGCCTCCGAGACACCTACCATGCGGAGGCTGTTCCTCCTGGAGCGATTTTCTGAGTCATCCACTTTACTGAGCAAAGTTTCAATCTGTTTTTGCTGTTTCTGGACTTCTCTTTCTGCACATCTGTGTCCTCCAATGTTGACACTCTCAGCTCCATCTCCTCTACCTTACGGCCAACATCAATGAGGGCCTCTCTCATATCTTCCAGTTTCTGCATGACCTCCATTCCTGTTGTGCATGTGGGCTTGGTCAGACTGCCCTTGTGTTTCTTGAGAAGAGCAGTGCTTTCCAGAGCTCATCCAAAAGGTGATTTTTGCTGAATTTGCTGCTAAATTGTGAGTTTTTTGTCTGTTTGTCTCCACATATTTATCTATCTATTTGCCCTTCTTGGTGAGTTCCCTTACCTACTCCCTTGCTGTGTGCCCACTGTTCAGGAACAGCCTACTGGCCAGAGACACTTAGGTTCCCACCCACCCCAGGGACTACATTGCCTATATAGTGGTCACATACGTGCCATCTGTCGTTCCTAACTTGGTTAACGCCCACATCTTCAACTTTTCTTATTCTTCCTCTTCTGGGACTGCTTAAGCAACATGTCGTGTATTCAGTGCAATAACTGTGGTACGTTCATTCAAAGAAGAATCATTTGGAGCCTAAGAGCTTGTCCTATATGCCTAAAGTCAGCTGCCATGCATGAAGAACTGACTATACTAAGGAAAGACCTAGCAGCCATGCATAAAGAAGTTTCTCTACTGAGGGAGGAACTGGCTGCAATGAAGCGCACCTCTTCTAGGATAGCGTAGTTACTCACCTGTAACAGGTGTTCTCCAGGAGCAGCAGGAATCAGTCCTCACTTATGGGTGACGTCGGCGCCGACGGAGCCCTCGCGGAGCAATTTTCCCCAGCTTTCAAAGAAAGCCTTTGGGAATTGCAGCGCGCATGCGCGGTCGTCTTCCCGCCCGAGGGTGCCATCTTAGCCAGTCAGATGACATAGCTAAAAAAGACAGCATAAAAATTTGCAAAAAGAACATAAGCAGACGATTGCAACTCCAAGGGGAGGAGGGAGGGTAGTGAGGACTGATTCCTGCTGCTCCTGGAGAACACCTGTTACAGGTGAGTAACTACGCTTTCTCCAGGACCAAGCAGGAAGTCAGTCCTCACTTATGGGACTCCCAAGCTCAAGGCTACCGGAGACCCTAAGCACAAAAATGAGCTCCCTCTAGCTCAGCAGCACAGAAGGATAGAATCTTCGCTGAATTATCACCCACCGGTAGCCCACATCCGGGATGGAGGGTAGGAGTTGCTCAGACCTCAAAGAGATTACGGAGGACTGCCTGTCCGAAAGCACTGTCCCTACGGGACTCCCTCTCGAGACAGTAATGGACCGCAAAAGTCTGGCTCGAAGACCAAGTAGCGGTCCGGCAGATGTCTGCCAGCGGAACAGAGCGGAGGTAAGCCACTGACGTAGCCTTTGCCCGAACGCAATGAGCCGTGACTCGACTTTCTAAGGAGAGTCCGGCTGCCCCATAAGCCCAAGAGATACAGTCCGCAACCCAGATGGACAGAGTACGCTTGGAGACCGGGAGCCCCAATTTATTGGGGTCAAAAGACACAAAAAGCTGAGCAGCTTTACGGTGCTCCCGCGTACGGTCAAGGTAGAAGTTCAAGGCCCTTCTACAGTCCAGGGTATGGAGGACCGTTTCAGCTCGGCTGGAGTGTGGTCTGGGAAAGAAGGTTGGAAGTACCACCTCCTGATTGATGTGAAAAGGGGAGACCACTTTAGGCAGAAATTTTGGGTGAGTCCGTAGGACTACCCTATTCTTGTAGAACCTAGTGTAAGGGGGATCAGACACGAGGGCCTGCAATTCACTTACGCGTCTAGCGGAAGTGAGGGCTATCAAGAACAGTGTTTTCCAAGACAGAAAACGGAGAGAACAGGTAGCCATAGGTTCAAAAGGCGGACAGGTGATCCGCTGCAAAACCACATTCAGGTCCCAGTCAGGCGCTGGCGGGCGCAGAGGTGGTTTAAGTAGAAGGAGACCTCGGAGAAACCTCGCTACGAGAGGGTCGTTGGAGAGAGGTCTGCCGTCCACCGGCACATGATGTGCTGAAAGAGCACTGAGGTGAACTTTGACGGAGTTGGACTTAAGTCCCAGATTAGAGAGGTGCAGCAAGTACTGCAAGATCACCGACACCGGGCAGGAGAAGGGATCGTGAGACTGTTGGGTACACCAGACCGCAAAGCGACGCCATTTAAGGGCGTAGCATTTGCGGGTAGAAGGCCGTCGCGAAGCCAAGACGACCTCCTCCACCTCCGCCGGCAGGAGAAGGGGAGCCAGGACTACCCTCTCAGCAGCCAGGCCATGAGGTTGAGAGACCTGAGGTTGGGGTGCAGTAGGGACCCCTGATCCTGAGTGAGGAGATCCGGTTGTACCCCCAGAGGGATTGGATCCTCCACCGCCAGTTGCAGCAGGAGCGGAAACCACGGCTGTCTGGGCCAGCGAGGGGCCACCAGGATCATGAAGGCTTTGTCTCGGAGAACCTTGAAAAGAGTCCGAGAGACTAGCGGGATGGGAGGGAAAGCGTACAGAAGGCTCCCCGACCATGAGATCAGAAAGGCGTCCGCCGCAACCCGAAGGGGGTGTGGCTGACGAGAGCAGAAGCGAGGAAGCTGCCGGTTGTGAGGACTGGCAAAGAGATCCACCGTGGGGAGGCCCCACCGGAGGAAGAGCTTCTGAACTACCAAGGGATCCAGACGCCACTCGTGCGGCTGGAGGACCCTGCTGAGTTTGTCCGCAAGGCAATTTTCTTGGCCCGGGAGATAAACCGCCTTGAGGAGAATGCCGTGACTGACGGCCCAAGAGCAGAGCTTCTGTGCCTCCCGGCAGAGGAGGAAGGAGCCCGTGCCCCCCTGCTTGTTCACGTAGAACATGGCAACTTGATTGTCCGTCTGGACAAGGACGGACTGGTGGGAAGTCAGGTGGGAGAAGGCCTTGAGAGCTAGGCGGATCGCCCTGAGCTCCAGGAAGTTGATTTGCTGAGCAGACTCCCACGTGGTCCAGAGGCCCTGAGTACGTGCCTCTTGGCAATGTGCTCCCCAGCCCAGGAGGGATGCATCGGTGGTCAGCACCCGGGTCGGCTGAGGTGACTGGAAAGGCATTCCGAATATTAGGTTCGGCTGCCGGAGCCACCACCGGAGAGACGAGATCAGCGGCTCGGAGACGCGCACTAGGTCTGCTAGGCCGCCTGTGGCTTGTCGCCACTGCTGGCGGAGACACCATTGAGCAGACCGCATATTCAGGCGGGCATTGGGGGTCACATGGACGGTGGAAGCCATATGGCCGAGTAGTCTCAGGAAGCGCCTGGCGGAAACCAGGGGCTGGCTGCGAAAGCGGTCGGCTAGGTCCATGAGCCGTTGAGCCCTGTCGAGCGGTAGGTATGCTCGCGCCTGAGGAGTGTGCAGTCTTGCGCCGATGAACTCGAGATCCTGTGAGGGGAGCAAAGTGGACTTTGCGAAGTTTATAACAAAGCCCAAGTGCTGCAGAAGAGTCACCGTGCGGCGCGTGGCGTCGGTGACCTCCCGAGCGGACGCTGCTCTGATGAGCCAGTCGTCGAGGTACGGAAAGACATAGAGGCCGTGAAGCCGGAGATGGGCCGCCACGACCGCGAGACATTTTGTGAAGACTCGCGGTGCGGAGGACAGGCCAAAGGGCAGTACTCTGTACTGGTAATGATTTCCTGCCACCACAAACCGCAGGTATTGGCGGTGGCTTGGGTGGATGAGGATGTGCGTGTAGGCATCCTTTAGATCAAAGGAGCATAGCCAATCTCCCTGCTGGAGGTAGGGCAGAAGGATTCCAAGGGTAAGCATTTTGAACTTCTCCCGCACAAGGAACTTGTTGAGGTTGCGCAAGTCCAGGATGGGTCTGAGGCCCCCTGTTCTCTTTGGTATCAGAAAATACCTGGAATAAAAGCCTTGACCTCTCAGGTGGTGTGGCACCGTTTCCACCGCCTGTTCCTGCAGAAGACCTGCTAACTCCTGAAGGAGCAACTCCCTGTGCAGAGGGGGTCGCGGAGGTTCTCCCGGAAAATAGGAGGGAGGAACCTGGTGGAAGTGGAGAAGATAGCCGTCTCGCACGACTTGAAGCACCCAGGCATCTGCGGTGATGCTGGACCACCTGTGGGCGAAGTGAACCAGCCGGCCACCGGTGCTGGGAGGAACCAGCGGGGGGGGAAAGGCTATGCTGTGTGAGTCAAAAACCCCCACCCTGCTGAGCAGGGGCTGGTGGTGCAGGCTTGGGGGCTTGCTGCCTACGGGACCCGTTACCCCGTCCCTTGGCCTGCTGGCCCTGTTGGGGAGCTGCAGGGGCCTGATAATGGGGGTATTGTTTGTAGGCAGCCGCCTTCCTCGGGTAAAAGGACTTTTTCCCCGAGCCCTTCTTTTTCTGGGAAGGGGCGGAGGTCTTCCTAGAAAGCCTGGTCCTGGTGAGAGTCTCAGTCTCAATTTGCGCAGCCTTTTCCGCCATGGGCTTGCCAAAGAGGTTTTCGCCTCGGCAGGGGACATCGACCAACTTGTCCTGCACCCAGGGCTCAAGGTCTGACGACTGAAGCCAAGCCTGTCGGCGGGCACCGATGCCGGCTGCGGCCACTCGAGCCGATGCTTCAAAGCCATCATAGGCTGCTCGGGACATGAACTTTGAGCATTCCCGAATGCCAGTGGACAAGGCTAGGAACCTCCGCAAGGGTTCCTCGGACAGACCAGCGGAGAATCCGGCTAGCTCTTTAGCCAGATCCCGGAGATACATGCCCATATATAGCTGGTAAGTCTGGACACGACATGCGAGCATAGAGCCCTGGAAACACTTCTTGCCAAGGCCATCCAGGTTACGGGCCTCCCTTCCAGGAGGCACCGAGGAGTGCATCTTCTGGCTCTTAAGACGATGCATGGCCGATTCCACTACCATGGAATGGTGTGGCAGCTGTGCCTTTTGAAAGCCAGGGCTCTTGCGGACCCGATAGATAGAATCGACCCGCTTGCTCAGGACCGGCGAGGAGGCCGGACTCTCCCACATGCGGAAGAGTAGTCGTTCCAGCATAGGAGGAACCGGTACAGTAAAGTGTTCCCTCGCGGGAGAGTCATACTGGAGGGCGTCGAGCTCTTCGGCTCGAGGCTCCTCCTCGGGATCCGCAGGGAAGGCCAAAGCCTTGGCCATATCCCTAACGAAGTCCGAGAACCGGGCATCCTCCGGGGGGGACTGCTTCCGAGGCTCGGACTCCGGTGAGTCCGATGGGACACACCGAGTCCGGAAAGAATCAGGTGACTCTTCCTCCTCAGACTCCCAGACCGACTCCGACGAGGACTCGGTGGGGTCGGCCCGGGCAGGGCGCGGCGCCAGCCGCCCCGACGCCGAGGGAGTCGGCGTCGGCGACCTCGGTCCCGAACGGGAGGCCGAGGGTGACCTCGACCGAGGATCGACTCGAGTTCTCATCGACTCGAGGATCGGCTCGATCTCCGGGGTCGACTTGGACGTCGACGTCCCGGCGGTCGGGGCAGCGGCGCCAGCGAAGCCAGCGAGCAGTGCCCTCTGCTGGTCCATGAAGGCAGACAGTCTGCTCTCCAAGGCCGTCAACCTGAGTCCGAGCTCAGGTGACCCAGCAGCCCCCGACTCGGGCCCCGACGGCGTCGGGCCCGACGTCGGCTGTCGCGGAGGCGAGTCCAGAAGGACCACAGGACTTACCCGGGCAGGCATCTCCGACTCCAGGCGAGGTCGCTTCGGGATGTGTTCCTTCTCCAAGGACCCGGGGCGGCTGTCGGGGCTATGCGACCTGGCCCTCGCGGAACCAGGAGCGTCCACCGACGCCGCCCTCGCGGGTTTCACCTTCCGACGATGGTCCCCGGAGGGAGAACCCCGGTCGGAGGAACTCCGGCGACGGTCCGAGCTGGAGCCTTTCGACGCGGAGGCCTCCGACGAAGTCCGGGTACGGCTGGGGTCAGCGAAGATTCTCTCACGCTGATGCCGCCGACTTCTCAACGCCTTTGAGGACATTTTGCTGCAGGGCCCACAGATCAGTTCCTCATGATCCGGGCCCAGGCAGCGGAGGCAAAAGTCGTGTGTGTCAGTTAGTGACATATTTCGGTCACACCGACCACACCGCTTAAACCCACTGGCAGCCATCGGGGGAAAAAGGGCCCCTGCGAGGTCAAAGGACCGGGCTGCCAGGGAAAACCGAAAACGAAAGCTGACTAAGTCAGAAAAACCGAAACAAGCAAGAGGACTCGTGACCGGCGTCGCGAGTCCGGGCGGGAAAAAGATCGGCGTCGAACCGAAGGAAAAAAGGATAAAATAAAGAAGAAAATCAACTTTTTCGCGGGGACAAGACGGGGACGTCTGTAGGGCTCCGCGGAAAAAAGAAGACTGGCTAAGATGGCACCCTCGGGCGGGAAGACGACCGCGCATGCGCGCTGCAATTCCCAAAGGCTTTCTTTGAAAGCTGGGGAAAATTGCTCCGCGAGGGCTCCGTCGGCGCCGACGTCACCCATAAGTGAGGACTGACTTCCTGCTTGGTCCTGGAGAAACAAACTGAACAAAGTCCACCACCGCTCCCACAAAGAGTCAAACACCCCAGGAACAAATGGATCACAGTGGGTTCTGGAAGATTGCGACCTGTAATGCAGAGACATCCTACACATCAAGAGATATCCCTGCAAAATGCCTTCTCTGCCTTGGCTAATGAGGATGCGCAACCCAAGGAAACTGAAGGGCCCTTAAATGAGTCAGACAATGCCCAATCTCCTGCTAAAGCACCAAATATGAAGAAATCCTCACCAAACAGAAATCTATTACTACTTGGAGATTCCATCATCAGAGGCACCAACTTGGGAACACAGTTCAAAGGAGAGAAGATAGTCATGTGCCTACCAGGCTCTTCAGCCAGCAGGAATACAAACCAAGTTGTTGAAATACTTAGCGCAAAAAGTGAGCACTCCAAACCAGATGTTATTATCCACTTGGGCACAAATGACCTGGCTAGAAACAGTGCCTCTACAGCTCAAAAGGACTTCCAATCTCTGGGAGAGAAACTCAAGCCCATTGTTAACACTGTTGCATTCTCAGAAGTTCTACCTGTTCTTGGTAAGGGGACAAAAAGGCTGCATCGCATTAACAACTTTAATACATGGCTCCAGACCTGGTGCAAACAAGAAGGATTCAGATTTATTGGCAACTGGGACAATAGATGGACCAACAAGAGACTATACTGTGCTGATGGACTACATCTCTCTGTCGCAGGGAAAAGAAACCTAAGTGAAAAATTCAGGCAGTATGTGGATATGCATTTAAACTAGGAAAAGGGGGTGACGGATGTGGAAGGTCAACATCTGCATGCCACCCCCTGCAAAAACAGAACAACCTCAGAAACAGCCATACTCTTAAACCACACATCAAAAACAAGTGGGAAGAAATGGGCAGAATAAAATCAATGCAAAATACACACAAGCCAGGTAAATGCTGGAAAGCAATGAGCACAAATGCTCGAAGCTTAGCCAAAAAAATTCCAGACCTGGAAGCCCTAATGGTGGAAACGGATTTGGACATCGTGGCCGTTACGGAAACATGGTTTAATGAATCGCATGATTGGGATATAGCCATAGCTGGCTATAATCTATTCAGAAGAGACAGAGAAAATGGAAAAGGAGGAGGAGTAGCCTTGTATGTCAAAAGCAGTATTAAAGCTACTGAAATGCAGGGAACATGGGGAAAAGAAGAAGCGCTCTGGATTGCGTTGGAAAGAGGAGATGGCACTCTCATCCATATTGCTGTAGTCTACAGACCTCCGACTCAAATTGAAGAGAGAGATAACGAATTGATTATAGATATTGCCAAGATAGCAGCAAAGGGGGAAGCGATCATATTAGGTGACTTTAATCTACCTGATGTGGATTGGATTACTCCTTCTGCACATCTGGAAAAAAGCAAAAAAATTGTGGATGCTCTCCAAGATGCATTACTTAGACAAATGGTGATGGAACCAACCAGGGAAAGCTCAACGCTGGATGTAGTGCTTACCAACAGTGATAACGTGTCAAATGTCTGCGTGAGTGCCCCTGTGAGCAACAGCGACCATCACACGGTGTGGTTTGAGATAAAAGCCATGGTACAGGCCAATCATAGCAAGCTCAAAGTCCTAAACTTCAAAAACACTGACTTCAATAAAATGGCCGAGTACTTAAAGGAGGAGATGACGGGGTGGAAGAAGATAAGGGAAGTGGAATTGCAATGGACTAAACTAAAGGCGGCAATAAAAGGAGCAACAGATAAATATGTAAGAAAAATAAATAAAAACAAGAGGAGAAGGAAACCTATTTGGTTTTCCAAAGAGGTGGCTGCGCAAATAAAGGCAAAAAACACAGCTTTTTCAAAATTCAAAAGCTTGCAAACAGAAGAACACAGAAATGAATACAGGATCCAACTCAAAGAGTCTAAAAGAGTAATAAGGATAGCAAAATCAAAGGCAGAAGAAAAAATGGCTAAAGATGTTAAGGGTGGCAACAAAACTTTCTTCAGGTATATTCAGGAAAGGAAGAAGATCAGAGTTGGAATTGCAGGACTCAGAAGTGCTGGGAAAGGACTCGTGGAAAGTGACACTGAAAAAGCGAAATTGCTAAACAAATACTTCTGCTCTGTTTTTACTAAAGAAGATCCTGGAGATGGACCAGCTGTGACTCCCAAATATAAAAATAGGACTGAAGTAGATACCACACCATTCACAGAAGATGAGGTGTTAGAACAACTTGCTAAACTGAAAGTGGACAAAGCCATGGGACCGGATGGGATACATCCCAGGATACTGAAAGAGCTCAGAGAGGTTCTTGCAGGACCATTAAAGGATGTCTTCAACAGATCCTTGGAAACAGGAGTGGTTCCTCAGGACTGGAGAATGGCTAATGTTGTACCTCTACACAAAAGTGGTGAGAGGGAGGAAGTGTCAAATTACAGGCCCGTGAGCCTTACCTCGGTGGCAGGAAAAGTAATGGAGGCGCTCCTGAAAGAGCGAATAGTGAACTTTCTCAAAACCAACAGGTTGCAAGATCCCAGGCAACATGGTTTTACCGAAGGACGGTCTTGCCAAACAAATCTGATTGAGTTCTTTGATTGGGTGACCAAGGAACTAGATCTGGGGCATGCAATGGATGTCATCTATCTGGATTTCAGCAAAGCCTTTGATACTGTTCCTCATAGGAGGCTTGTCAATAAACTCAGTAGCTTGGGGATGGGTCCCAAGATAGTAAACTGGATTAGAAATTGGTTGACTGACAGACAACAGAGGGTGATGGTACATGGAGCTCACTCGGATGAGAGGAAGGTGATTAGCGGGGTGCCTCAGGGTTCGGTCCTGGGCCCGGCACTGTTCAATATATTTGTGAGTGATATTGCTGAAGGACTGAATGGAAAGGTCTGTCTTTTTGCAGATGACACAAAAATTTGCAACAGAGTGGACTCCCCAGAGGGAGTGGATAACATGAGGAAAGATCTACAAAAGCTGGAAGACTGGTCTAATGCTTGGCAACTACGATTTAATGTGAAAAAGTGCAGTGTCATGCACTTGGGTAGCAGAAATCCAAGGGAAAAGTACACAATAGGGGGTGAGAGGTTGGTATGCACGGTTCAGGAGAAAGACCTTGGTGTGATTATCTCTGACGATCTCAAGGTGGCAAAACAGTGCGACAAGGCGGTGGCAAAAGCCAGGAGGATGTTGGGCTGCATTCAAAGAGGGATTACCAGCAGAAAGGAAGAGGTACTTATGCCACTGTACAAGTCACTGGTGAGGCCTCACTTGGAATACTGTGTTCAGTTTTGGAGGCCATATCTTGCAAAAGATGTAAAAAGACAGGAAACTGTTCAGAGAAAGGCGACCAAAATGATTTGGAGCCTGCGTCAGAAGCCTTATGAGGAGAGACTTGAAGACCTAAATATGTACACTTTGGAGGAGAGGAGGGACAGGGGAGATATGATTCAGACCTTTAAATACTTAAAGAGAAATGATGAACAAACAAACCTCTTCCAAAGACGGGAAGCTGTAAAACTAGAGGGCATAACATGAAGCTGCAAGGTGGTAAATTGAAAGGCAATGTCAGGAAATATTTCTTCACTGAAAGGGTGGTGGATGCTTGGAATGCCCTCCCGATGGAAGTGGTGAGGGCAAACACGGTGATGGAATTCAAAACGGCATGGGACAAACACAGTGGATCCCTTTACAGCAACAGGATAAAAGCAAAATAAACAGTACCATCTAACTTCTGAACTATCTAGCGTCTGAACAAATAAGGGTGTCCTACATGGAGTGGTGGGTTCACCCCTAAACAGAAACAAAAACATGGGGAGGGGTGGCCTGCACAGAGCGACAGGTGCACCTACCCTTGCCATCTTGCTGGGCAGACTAGATGGACCATGCTGGTCTTTATCTGCCGTCACTTACTATGTTACTATGACCCGATCAAATTTGGGGTCCAGGAGCTTTACCACTCCATGTACCAGTTCCTCTGGAGCCAAATCCACACATTCAGTGCCCGGTTAGGTTGTGTCCTGTTCCCCTGCCTAGGGCCGATGGCTCTATGGCGAGGGCGACCTCTTATATGTTTTCGAGCGTCCTTATTAAATACTATAGCAGCAAGGGTTGCTGGGAGTTGTAGTTTAAGTAGCTATTCAACAAATGTGTTGTGGCACGAGGGTCCTTTTTTTAAACAGATACATTTATATTTGGGGATTCTTCCCTTGCACATGGGTTCAATGGCTCAAAACATGGCACGGCAAAACAATAGGAATGCAACAAAGGGCAAGAGTCGTAGGTGGGTGTAAACGAAATTTATTAACCCCTACGCGTTTCGGCCATAGCCTTCTTCAGGGGGCACACAGCTAAATGACATACAACATAGAAAACATATAAATATATTTAAAATCATGTTTGCCTTATGGTAATGGACCAATGTTATGAATATATACATAGAAAACATTTTGTGTACATGTGCTCAATAGGTTAATATAACTCACCAATCCAAAGATTTAAAAACACATACATTTGTAATTGACAAAGAAAAGCAGGGTGGAATAACGAGATAAACAAACAATTAATGTTCAAATGAAATATATTGTATGTTTAAAAAAAATATATATATATATAATTAGTAAACTTGTTATAAGAAAAGGTAGGATGGGGGGAAGGGGGGATGGGGGAAGGAGAAGGAGAAAAGAGGGGGGGGAAAGGGGGGAGGGGAGGGGGAGGGGAGAGGAGGGGGAGGGAGGAGGAAAGGAGAGGAGAGAGGGGGGGAGAGGAGGGGGGAGGGGGGGAGGGGAGGGGAAGGAAAAGAAGGAGGGGGGGAGAGGAGGGGGGAGGGGGGGGAGGGGAGGGGAAGGAAAAGGAGAAGGGGGGAGGGGGGGAGGGGGAGGGGGAGAGAGGGGGGGAAAGGGGGGGAGGGGGATGGGGGAGAGAGGGGGAAAGAGGGGGGAAAGGGGGGGAGGGGGAGGGGGATGGGGGAGAGAGGGGGAAAGGGGGGGGAGGGGGGGAAGGGGAGGGGAAGAGGGAGAGAGGGGAAGAGGGGGGGAGGGGAGGGGGGAAGGGGAAGGGGAGGGGGAAGGGGGGAAGGGGAGGGGGGAGAGGGAGAGAAGTGGGGAGAGGAGGAAAACTTAATTGGATAACTCACACGTGTATGATCGATGAGGTCTGCAAATCGTAAAATGTGTTCACCAAGGCAACTAAGATACAAATAACACATAATATTAAGTAATATTTTTGTAGGAATAAAAAGGGGGGGGGAGAACTGGCGTGTGCACATTAGCCAAACAATCTGTGAGCCTTTAAAAATGAATCTTTAAAAATGAAAAAAGGTCCGTTGTAAAGTGTGATATGTCAAGAAATAGCTTTGTAATAATACTAGAAAGCAGCATGTGCTTGAAAACAATGTCACGAAAAACAACGTTGAGAAAACAAACTTCTTACTTACATATAGACCTTCTAATGTGTGTTTATATCATCTGCAAAACGCTGTAAAATAAACACATTGGAAAATTGATCTATATAAAATTTTTAAGAAATATTTATTATTATTATATATATTATTTAAAAAATATATAGTTAGGAATTGTTGAGGAAACTATAGTAACGGTAGAAAGACAAACCGCAGTGTGCTAAGACATAGTACTGAAATGTATTCAGGAAAATATATCTAATAAGAAAATTAATAAAAGACAAAATGTTGAGACTGAAAAGCTTAATTCAGATTGTAAATCATTATTGTCAAAAAAAGGGGGGCTGTATGGAATAAATCGACTGCGTTGTGCTAAGGCTTATTAAAATACTACATCTTTTATGGAGACTGTGTTGTTGTGCTCGTATGTGAAACTACTGCATACGAACTTGGATACTAACTATGGGATAGCTGAAGAAAACATAATTGAAACTTTTTATAAGTGCTCCTGAAAAAAATATTACAATTGTGGAGGACCAGTCATGATGAAAAAGTAGCCATGTTGCACAAAGTCTTATAATAGACGAAAATAACGGAGATCAGCTTCTTGTTTTGAGCCTATGGGGCTGATGTGATCCAAAGGGGAACCTATCTTATTTAAAGAAAACCAAAACTTTGTAAATACAAAAGTTGAAAGTAGACTGACAATAAGTGTAAACGCATCAAATCACTGCAAAGACATGACAATAGAAAAGATTAAAACGCACCTATTCGAGTTTCAAAAGCTCGTTCCTGGAACAGCAAAGATTTGTCAACTGAATCGATATCCTTAAAAACGCCGGTTTGCGCGCCAATTTGAATGATGTCATTTGAAAGGGAGGGGCTAACTAACGTCAATCCAAGCTATATTAAAACAATTAAATTAAAAAGACTGAGGACACTTATAAAATTACTGCATCTTTTATGAGGCTAGGTTGTTATGCACGTATGTAAAACTGCTATATGAGAACTTGGTACTGTCTATGGGATCTCTGAAAAGGGGGGCACATTAACTACTGTTTATAAATACTTTTTAAAAAATGTATGCAGTTGTGGTGAAACAGATTAGGTGATGTAACAGATGACCATATTACGCCAGGTCTTGTGATTGGGTAAAATGGTGTAAAAAAGTGTAGTAACTTGGCTTTTTATATAAAGCTGGTGGAACATGTTTTAATAGAAAAATAAATTTGCAAAGATGAAACTAATGTGATCAAAGAGAGAACTTGTTTTACTTTATGATAGACACAACTATTTCAATGCATTGTAAAAAGTGAAACTAAATGTATTAAAGACCGTGCCGAGCATTAATGAGGGGCTTTAAAGGGGCTAAATAAAGCACACTCCTGAAAAAGCAAAGATTTATAAACTAAATTGTTATCCTTAAAAAAGCCGAATTGCGTGACATTTTTAGATGACGTGATAGAAGAGAGAGAAACTAGTAATGTCAATCTAGGCCATAGGATATCTTGCGGAAAGAAGATATGCAGGGGGGGGGGGAGGGGAGGGGGGAGGGGGGGAAGAAGAAATATTGGTAGAACAAACATGGATTGAACACTCAAGTGCTTAGAGAAACAGATGAATTCCAATGTATAATATATTAATTAATAACAAAATGAATAGTAAATAATAGCATATACTTGCTATTGTTATAATTATTATAGATTACTGTAAAAACTAGTGACTGAAATGAAAAGTGTATCAAGTGCTCTCCAACTTAAATTGTTAAAATTATATTAAAAGAACATATTGTGAAAATATTAATAAATACATAAGAATAAATAAGCGTAATGAAAAACATGTAAATGTAGACAATTGTGGACTAGTTAAGATGCACCAAATAGTATAAAAATAATAATCATAAATAATGAAATCACATTAAAAATTACTAATAATAAAATACAAAATGATAAATAAAGATAATACCTGTGAACATCATTGAGATTAATCGTAACTAAAACAGAACATAAGTGTACGCAACTAATGCTTAAATAATAAACAAAAATAATTAAACTTAGTAAAATAGTATGATAACCTTTTAAGTAAGGTCATTAAAAAAATATATAATAAAATAATAAATAATTCACCATTATAAAATAAATGAATATATTAAATAAATAATCCCATAAAAAGACAAAAAAACAATATAAATTACATAAATAAATGCATCATTGAAATAATAAATCTTGACAATTATTGTGTGTTGTGACCCATCATTTGTGGGCTTAAATAAATAAATAAATACAAAAAATAAATCTTATGCTATATTAAATAAAAATAAAAATGACAATAAAATTATATTCATAAAAATATCGTTAGATCTATTTCTTGATTGAGGCCATATGGCTCCAGGCTATTAAATTCGTAAATAAAACGTTGTTCCAACTTCAGTAACTTGTTGTTAACATCTCCACCTCTCCAATGGGGAACTATAGTTCTTAGAACAGTAAATTTAAGATCTGTAACTTTATGCATTTTTTCCAGCCAATGAGAAACCAATGGCTTATCTGGCACCTTTCTTACTATATTACTCCTATGTTCTATTATGCGCGTACGTATTTGTCTTGATGTTTTGCCAATGTATATCAGACTGCATGGGCATTGTATGAGATAAATGGCATTGATGGTCTTGCAATTAGTATATTGTTGTAAATATACTTTTGTTCCTGTTGTAGGGTGTACAAAGGCATTCTTAACAACCATCGTGTGAATACAAACGG
This sequence comes from Ichthyophis bannanicus, assembly GCA_033557465.1. Lineage (NCBI taxonomy): Eukaryota > Metazoa > Chordata > Amphibia > Gymnophiona > Ichthyophiidae > Ichthyophis > Ichthyophis bannanicus. The sequence goes on along the minus strand of CM066032.1, from coordinate 1,823,167,971 downwards.
AACAGTTGCCACAACTGTAGTGCCCTTTAATTGTGGATATTGGTTTAGTTTTTGGGAGTGCAGAAGGTACCAAATGGTGTGATAAATTAACATTGCGCTTGTAAGCTACCATGGGGCGTTTTGTAGCTAATGAGGGAATAGATGCTAATAAATGCCATTCTTTTCGTAGAATATCCACAATGGCCCTGGAATGTGAAGTATAAGTAAGTGCACACACTATTCTATCATCCATTTTTACTTTCTCTTTCTTCTGTAAGAGTGTTGTTCGTTCTACATTATTGGCTCTTATATAGGCCTTAGTTATGCAATTTGTAGGGTAGCCTCTTCGTTGGAACCTATTGTGCATGTCTTCAGCATGTCGCTGAAAATCTTCATCTTTTGTACATAATCTTTTCAATCTTAAAAATTGGCTTATAGGTAAATTTCTTTTCAAAGAGATATTGTGGCAGCTGTCATATTTTAGTAAATTATTTCGCTCTGTAGGTTTTCTATACAAATCTGTTGTAAATTGGTGATTGTCTTTTTTGATCAAAATATCTAGATAAGGGATGGAATCAAAACTGTAGGAGCCTTCAAATTGGAGATTAGGGTCTAAAGTATTTAGCCAATTAAAAAAAGTGTTAAGATTGGTTTCTGTACCTTTCCATATAATTAAAATATCATCTATATATCGCTTCCATAATAAAATATTGGATTTGTATGGATGAAATGATAAAAAAAAATTTTCAAAATCTGTTACATACAAATTGGCGACGTCCGGTGCCATGGGGGAGCCCATCGCTACCCCTTTTATTTGCTTATAAAAAATCCCATTAAAACTGAAAAAATTCTCAGTCATAATAAGTCTAGCCATTTCTGCCAAGTAACAGGTAGGAATACGTGTTGGTCGTTCTCTCTTCCTATCAAAACATTGGCCAGAACTTCTACTGCTGCCTGTTGTGGTATATTTGTATACAATGACCTTATATCTAAAGTTACCAAAATCAAATCTTCATGATAACCTTGAAAGTCCTGAAGGATGTTGACAATGTGAGTAGAGTCTCTAACATATGATGTTGCTTGAACGACAAAGGGTCTCAAAATAATATCTAAAAATCTGGAGAGTGGCTCAAAAAGAGAACCTATTGCGGAGACAATAGGCCTACCTGGTGGGTTTGTGAGTGATTTATGGATTTTTGGCACCATATAAATGGTGGGTGTGATCGGATGTGCAACTGTGAGAAAATTTATTTCATCATTAGTCAAATATCCCGCTTCCTTTCCAATGAACAGTAAAGTTTCTATTCTTTGTTTCAATCTTATAGTAGGATCATCGAATATTTTTTCATAGAATTCCTGATCATTTCAATTGTCGAAGGACCTCGGTTATATATGCTTGCTTATCCTGTATGACAATTGCACCTCCTTTATCTGCTGGCTTAATGATAATGTGATTATTGGTCTTTAAATTGTGAAGTGCTTCTTTTTGTAATTTGGTAAGATTAAAAAATGGACGTTTGTTACTGGCTTTATATAGACTCTCTACTTTAGTGAGTACTGTTTTCTCATATGCCATGATCACAGGATTTACATTAGGTGGTGGATACCACCGAGAGGGTTTTTTAACTATTGAGGAATCTGTAGTAATTTGTGTTTGGTTGTTAAAAAAATCTGTTATTTTTAATTTACGGAAAAATTTATATAGTTCTACATGTGTGGAGAATCTATCGTGTGTTTGAGTCGGTACAAATTTAAGTCCTTTATCCAGTACTTCTAGTTCTGTCTCTGTTAATACATATTGGGACAGATTAATGACTGAGCTCAAAGGTCCCAATCCAGACGTCTTTTTGACATTAGATTTTGACTGTCCCTCCTCTCTCGGTGTGAGTATTGTCGGCTGCGATGTTTGTACTGATGACGTTCTGGCGACCTTGGTGACCTGTCTCTTCCTCCTCCAGCCCATAGTTGGTCCATGTGAAAATCCCGTCTTTTCCCTTGTGGATTGTCTGGGGGCTGGGTTGGGAATAGGGAACCAGATTGGTCCATTTTTTCTTGTGATTGATGGCGAATCCGTTTGCTACTTCTCCCAGCTTCAGGAGTAGGGGACCGTGGTCTATTTATATTATACTGTTTAGTCTTATTATCAGTCCTAAAGGTTTGTTTTGGTGATCTGTATGGTCGTTTGTATGAATTACTCCTCTGTCTATTTTTTATTATCCATTTTATTATATGTCCAATAGTACACTGTCCCCAATTTATAATCTTCCTCGTCACGTTTTAATTTATGAATCTTTTTCTCCTTAATTGCCTGTCTGTAATCAATAGTATTCTTGTCAAATTTATGTTTTTCTAGATCATATTGCGCGTCTTTTTTCTTTAAAACCTCTATTTTTGTGTCTATTTGTGGTTTTAGAGATTCCACCCTGCGTTTTGATGTGTTAATTAACAATATCATGAGATCTAATGAGCACTTGTTGAGAATCTTTATCCAGTTCGTCATAAAAGAAGGGTCATCCTTAAACATTCCTGGTGCCTTTTGAACTCTTAAACCTCTTGGAATAATCTTTTTTCTACAGTATTCCAGTAAGGAAGCTGCGTGCAGTTCTTCTCTTATATGTTTTTGTGTAGCCCACACTAGTTCTCTCCATTCTTCTTCTAGGTTGGGTGTAGCTTCTTCCTCTGTATAGAAGGGGTCTTCCGGCAGCATTGACTGTAAAACATCTTCTTTAAAACTAAGGACCTCCTTCCATGGAGAAAACATGGCTCCAAAGAGTCCAGGAAAAACAAGGGGGAGCAGCTACTCTTGCAAGAAACACAGGAATGCAACAAAGGGCAAGAGTCGTAGGTGGGTGTAAACGAAATTTATTAACCCCTACGCGTTTCGGCCGTAGCCTTCTTCAGGGGGCACACAGCTAAATGACATACAACATAGAAAACATATAAATATATTTAAAATCATGTTTGCCTTATGGTAATGGACCAATGTTATGAATGTTATTTGTATCTTAGTTGCCTTGGTGAACACATTTTACGATTTGCAGACTTCGTCGATCATACACGTGTGAGTTATCCAATTAAGTTTTCCTCCTCTCCCCACTTCTCTCCCTCTCCCCCCTCCCCTTCCCCCCTTCCCCCTCCCCTTCCCCCCTCTCCCCCTTCCCCTCACCTTCCCCCCCTCCCCCCCTTTCCCCCTCTCTCCCCCTCCCCCCCTCCCCCTCCTTTCCCCTCTCCCCCCTCCGCCTTCCCCTTTTCCTTCCCCTCCCCTCCCCCCTTCTTTCCCCTCCCCCCTCCCCTTTCCTCTCTCCCCCTCTCCTCTCCTTTCCTCCTCCCTCCCCCTCCTCTCCCCCTTCCCCCTCCTCTCCCCCCTCCCCCTCCCCTCCCCCCTTTCCCCCCCCCCCTCCCCCTTTCCCCCCCCTCCTTTCTCCTTCTCCTTCCCCCTTCCCCCCTTCCCCCCCATCCTACCTTTTCTTATAACATGTTTACTAATTATATATATATATTTTTTTTAAACATATATTTTTTAAACATACAATATATTTCATTTGAACATTAATTGTTTGTTTATCTCGTTATTCCACCCTGCTTTTTTATGTATATATTCATAACATTGGTCCATTACCATAAGGCAAACATGATTTTAAATATATTTATATGTTTTCTATGTTGTATGTCATTAGCTGTGTGCCCCCTGAAGAAGGCTACGGCCGAAACGCGTAGGGGTTAATAAATTTTGTTTACACCCACCTACGACTCTTGCCCTTTGTTGCATTCCTGTGTTTCTTACAAGAGTAGCTGCTCCCCCTTGTTTTTCCACGGCAAAACAATAGGAAATCAGGAGCAAATTAAAGTCAGAAAACAAAGCAGGTAATAAACTGTTTCTTCACAGCAAATAAACAGGCAGAACACCTTTGTATTTTCCTCATATTTTTTATTTTTTATTTGTATTTTTAACGTAAGTCCAAATGGTCAATCTTACACAGAGAACAGTCCATCTCACAACTCTCCGATGTATCAGACTTGTTTTCTGGGTCAATAGTCATATCCTCACTGTAATCATTGTAGCGCTGCTTTGGGGAACTTTTAGACTGCAACTCGTGGATAACTTCTTGCAGCTGCCCTATGAAGTCGCCCCTCTCATTAGCAGTGTCTTTTTCTAAGGCAGGAAACTGGTTCTTACTTAAACTTTTCACTACAGTCTTTATGTCTGGTTCAAAGCATTTGGTAAGAATGTTTCTAATATGAGCAGCTTTCAGAGCCGTGCTATCTCTGCTCTTATTGGCGCTAGCTTTTAACTGCTGTACTATTTCTTCAGCTAGCTCCTGGTTAGGAAATAATGCAGACGTACCTTCTTTACTGGCAATGGCTTCTCTGTACTCAGAGCTTTCTCCCCCCGTGCAGGCAAACTGTTTTATCTTTCCCTCGGGTAGCTTCCACAGAGGCTTTGCTTCCAGTGTTTCAGGGTTAAAGGAAATGGACCTTCCAGAATCTTTCTCAACTTGACCTGGGTTCCCAAGTTTCCCTTGTTGCTGCTTTCCTGTGTACCTTTGCTGCTTGAGTGGCTCAGACTGCTGTCGAGGCTTCTCTGTGCCTTCCTTTCTCTTTCCTCCTTCTAAACCTGAGGTCCTTGAACTCCTTGAGTTTCCTGAACTCCTCCAGTCCCTTGAGTTACTTGAGTCCCTTCCGTTAAAGTCTGACTCTGAAGCCGGTTTAAAACGGTTTCCTCCTGCAGCCACACCCCTCTGGTTACTCAGGTGGAAGTCATCAGAGCTGCATTCAGCTTCTACGTCAGCACTATGGCTGAGCTCCGTTCTAGCTGAAAGCATTCTGTTGCTATGGGAACCTGGCTTGCTCTTACTTTTAAAGGCAGACTGCTCACTATTTTCCCATTCCATCTGATCAGTAGTGCTGTCACTATCACAGTTGTCACGGTCACCGCAGCTGCCATCTTGAATTCACAGTCAGGTTTATCTCTCTCCTTTTTTGACACTGCCAGCTTACAGAGCTGCACGCCACCGCCCGCTTCTGTATCCCGGCACACTCCTGCAGCAACAGAGGGAGGGTTCGCCCCTTCAAAAAAGCTTTTCACTATTAGATTCCAAATATATGACAGGGCAGCCAGGGAGCGAGACGAGAAATGTCCTCACCTGCTCATTTGCTCCACTATTCACCTTTCTCCATTGAGAAAATTTTCCATTTAGCCCTACTCTCTGCTTTCTTTTAACCAGTTCCTGATCCACAATACTACACTGCCTCCAAACCCATGACTTTTTAATTTGTCCAAGAGTCTCTCATGAAGGACCTTGTTAAAGGCTTTCTGAAAATCCAGATACATTATATCAACTGGTTCATCTTGGGCAACCTGTTTATTCACATCTTCAAAAAAATATGACAGATTAGTAAAACAAGACTTTCCTTGGCTAAATCCATGTTGGCTTTCTCCCATTAAACCATTTCTACCATTTTGCTCAGTACTGATGTCAGGCTTACTAGTCTGTAGTTTCCAGGATCACCCCTGGAACCCTTTTTAAAAATTTGCATTACATTGACCATTCTCCAATCTTCCAGTGCTATAGATGATTTTAATGATAGTAGGTCTGCAACCTCATCTTTCAGTTCTTTCAACACCCTCGGGTGTATAGCATCTGGTCCACTCTTCAGTTTATCAAATAGTTGTAATACTTCTTCCAGAAGTATCGTTATTTCTTTCAATTCTTCTGATGCATCACCTTTAAATTCCATTTCAGGCATGGGTAACTTCCCTACATCTTCTTCAGTAAAGACCAAAGCAAAGAATTCATTCAGTCTCTCCACTATGGCCTTGTCTCCTTTTAGTGCCCCTTTTACCCCTCTATCAACCAATGGTCCAACTGACTCTCTCACAGGTTTTTTTGCTACGAATGTACTTGAAAAAGTTTTTATTATGCATTTTTGCTTCCACAGCAAGCTCTTTTTCAATTTTTCTCTTTGCCTGCCTTATCAATGCCTTGCATCTAACTTGCCAGTGCTTATGATGTTTCCCATTTTTGTCATTTGGCTCCTTTTTCCATTTCCTGCAAGATGTTTTTTTAGCTATAACAGCCTCTTTGATCTTACCTTTAAACCATGCTGGCAGTTTTTTGGCCTTCCTTCCACTTTTCTTAAAGTGTGGAATACATCTGGTCTGGGCTTCCAAGACAGTATTTTTAAACAACGCCGATGCTTAATGTAAATCATAGCTGCTCCTTGATTTTCCTCATTTTATCATAGTCTCCATTTTGAAGATTGAAAGCTAGTACTGTGGATTTTCTTGCTATCCTCCCTTCATTTATTAAATCAAATGCTATCAAGCTATGATCACTATTGCCAAGTGGCCCCAACAACCTTATCTACTGCACCAGATCCTGTGTTCCACTAAGGACTAGGTCCAAAACAGCTTCCCCTCTTGTAAGTTCATGAATCAGCTGCTCCAAGAAGCAGACATTTATTTAATCTAGAAACTTTATCTCCCTAGCATGTCCTGCTGTGACAATGATCCAGTCAATATCAAGGTAATTGAAATCACCATTACTGTGTTGTAACTTTTTTAGCTTCCCTGATTTCTTTTAGCATTTCATTATCCATCTGTTCATTCTGGCCAGGCGGTCAATAGTACACCCCCCCACTGCCATCGTCTTCCCCTTTTTACATGGGATTTCTATCCATAGAGATTCTGCAGTGTATTTTGTTTCCTGCAAAACTTAATTCTATGTGACTTGATGCCCTCTCTAGCATAAATCACAACCCCTCCACCAATTTGATCTACCCTTTCATTATGATATAGTTTGTACTCAGGTATCGCAGTGTCCCATTGATTGCCCTCCTTCTACCAGGTCTCTGAGATGCCAATCATATCTAACCTTTCGTTTAATGCTATATATCACTATATTATCCCTGTTATATGTAAACTCAGGACAGATTGTTCCTGACTGAGAGTTATATTGTTAAATGTAAACCGCACTGATAATAAAGAGCGCGGTACAGAAGAGCTGCTAAATAAATAAATAAATATATTCTAGCTCTCCCATCTTATTTTTTAGACTTCTAGCATTTGCACAGAGGCATGTTAGAGGTTGTATTTTATTCATATTATTTATTTTATTTATTTATTTACATTCTCTTATATACCGCGCTATTCTGCATCAGTGCGGTTTACATTGAACAAACTGAAATTACATTGAACAGGGCATTATAACTTGGAGATAACTATTTTACAGGGAACATATTAATCTGGTTATCAGTTGATGGTGTAATTTGGAATCTTTCAGCTCTATACTTAAGGACATCTGGGTTACTTTTATCTTTATTGGAACTGCTCTGTCGGGATGCCCTAACTTCCCTCTTTTGCTAGTATCCTTCAAGGATACATCCTGTTTGTAGGTGCATGTGTTTGAGTGTCACTGCATGTGTGCTTGTGTGTCTGTGCATGATTGTATGTATGCACATGAATGGACATGTTAGCATGTGTGCATATTTAAATCTGCGTTGTTTCTGTGCCTGTGATTGGGAGAGGAGATGAGAGGGGAGGGCTATTTGACAGGTGCAATTACGTAATTGCTACATTACTGGGAATATGTGTTTGTATACTGTAGTTGTTGCAACTGCTTTTCCAGTAGAAATCCACTGAGGCATTTTTTCGGGGATGGAGACTGTAGGTCTGGTACCCTGTGGCCTGTTCTGAACCAAAGGCTTGAACCAAACAAAATGGACTCTTGCTACGAAACGTCTGCCATGTACCAAGCCTCAGATTTGCTGACCAAGCAACTGCCTGCCAAGTATTTATGTGTGTTGTCACTCGGTTGCCGGTGACACAAAGATTATACGCCACTAGGTAGCGCTGTTAAAGAACAAAGAGTCCAAGTGTAGGGTAATAAAGGCTTTTATTCCCCGTTTAAAGCAAGGTTCAACTAAGAGATATTTTAGATAACAGAAACAGTCCTTTGTTTTAAAAGGTACCAATATTCACTGGCTAGTTAACTGTTACTTCACAGTTTAAAGCAGGTTTTCTTCAAAGTAATATTCAGTATAATAAACATCAAATTATACTTCATTTATTCTTCTGTGGAGCATACATACTTTGGAGGATAGGCAGTGCACCAATCACATTCCATTTCCTCAGGCAAAGGTGAGGGAATAGTGCTGGGAGAATCCACTTCCATCAATTCCTCTCCCCTATACTGATTCAAAGGGCTTCCACTGTCCCTGTCTATTTCAGCATGGTAATCTACTACTTGGGAGTTTGGCTTCACATAACCAGGGACTCTTAAGGCTGGCGGTAGTTTGGTGAACCAGTCTGCACTCTTGTTTCCCTTAGGAGGAATCCTTCTTTTAGCATAGCTTTTAGCAGTACAATCATTACAGTTAATGTTCAATGCCTCATACCTGGGCTCACTGAGCAAAAACTTCCGTTGTTTATAAAAATGCTTTTCCCTCTGAATAGGTGAAACTGGGCAATGATCCTCTAGAGATAAGCTTCTGTCAGAACCTCCCTCTCTGGTTCTTAGCTTTCTTCTCTCTATGTTACAAACAGGCAGAGTATAGGAACTAGGCGTGGCAGAGCCTCTCACCTTGGAGCAACTTCCACCAAACTCCCCTTGCACAACAGGTCCAGTTTGGGCTTTCTGGTTTCCCACCTTGTGAGGTCTGTTTCTCCTCCAGCTTCCAGCTTGGCTTCTTCCACAGCAATCAGGCTTATGTCCTTGATAGCCTCCAGGCTCCTCTGCTGTTTCTCCTTCTAGTCCAGCTCCAGTTCCTTCTCCCTCTTTCTCCTCCTTCCTCAGCTCCTGCTGTGTCCACTGCTTCTTCTGCTTATGCCACTCCTGTCCAGAAGCATTCTGCTCTGGCTTATAAAGTGAACCGTTACTGCTGACTTCCTGGTTCCCTTTCAGCTGCAGGTCATCAGTGAGCTTAGGTTCATTAAGACCAGTATGCCTGTTCCTGCTCCCTCTAGCTGTGCCTGGAGGTAACTGCACATCTAGTTCTTCTAAAACAGGATTTCTTTTCTTAAAACCAACTTTATTAGTGCCCGCATCATGACAGTGTGCATACAGAAGACTATCGTTCCTGGTCATGTCTATGTGCAAAAAAGTCTGCTTCTCAGGCCTTTCTCATCCATAGACTGTTCTACTGGCCTTGGACATTTGTAACAATGTATGAGACTGCATAATTCAAATGCGGAACACAAAAATCGACTCCTTTCCCCATAAATCAAGGAGTTCCACAAGGCTCATCATTCTTATCTCTTTTATTTAACATCTACATACAGCCCATATGTGAAATCATCAAAAAGCACAAAGTCCAGTACAGATTGTATACCGATGATATCATGGTATACGCCCCACTCGAAATACAAAAGCCTGACCTTTTGACCATAACATTGTGCGTGGAGGACATGATTACATGGCTCAGCAATAACAACCTATCCATAAACAACAAAAAGACAGAGGTACTCTTTGTCACATCAGCTGACATCCTACAAGACTGCATAACAAGAGACACAAGCACCCGACCCAGGAGAAATAATAACAAGCATATGATTGTTACACCCCATGGATACCAAAAGACCAACCAATCCACATCTGGAAGAGCGCTTTCACTATACACTTCATCACTATGGAACTCGCTCCCAGACAACATTGTAAACTGCCTTGACTGAAGGATAAGATGGTATAAAAATATAGTTAAATAAATAAATCATCTGCATTTCATCTCTGATCATGGACCCTTTGTCTGCAAGATGACCACCTGATGACTAACTCCTGATTTGTTGAGATGTCTCGCAGTATCTCATGCCAACCAATCAACAAAATGTGATAGGGACTCATCACAAAGAATAAACAGTATGCACAGAAGAACTTGGGGCCATTTTGCCGTTTGCCATTTTGTACCTTTGGCCTTTCTTGCTGCTTCTATAAGCACAAAGATACTCTGTGTCATTCCAAGGCTGTTCCACTAACCCTGTGAGACATTTTAAGACTTCCCCAGAGACACTTGTAAGATTCTATGCTCTCACTTGGCTCTCCTAAAATGGCTCAAGCCAGCAAAGCTTGCCTAGCTGCCATCCTTTGGACTTTGTGCTGTTCTAGAGTATGCCTCGCGCCCCTGCTGCATTTATCCACCTGGCAGAGCTAAGGTGCCGGTCTTATGTCTTCATCCAGGGGTGGTTATTAGTCAGGTAGCTCGTTTCTGTACTTTTCCTAAGTGCAGAGTGAGCCTATGACCTCTGGTTGCTAATCAGTTAGTTATTGCTACTATGTAATCATAGTACTGCTACAAGGTATGACCTCATTTCTCTATTGCTAGTTTGTGTATCTTCTATTTTTCTATCCCAGTAGTTCCCAAACTTGGGGTCACATCATAAGTGGATGGGGTCACAGAAAAATCCATTTCCCCTTCTTTCTGGACTTTCATTGTGACTTATGCTAAAGTAGTGGCAGCCATCAGTCAGCATGTGACCTCTAAGCATGTGACACTGCTGTCATCTGTCACGGTGGATACCAATTTTCCCACACTCCTCATGCCACTAGCCATGGTGATGGTGTTGGGTTTCTGCTTTCTCCTTCCTGCCAATTCCAACCCCTCATTCTACCTCTGTCTCACTCCTTTTCCTCCTCTGAAGTCTATTTTAGCCACCTTTTTAATCCATTACCTCTCTTAGATAGCTGCTATTTATAGACCCCCTGATAAGTCCATCTCTACCTTTCTCACCGACTTTGACTCATGGGTTTCCCTATTTCTAGACTCTTCTCCCCCCTTGCTTATTCTTTGTGACTTCAATATTCATGCTTAGAACCTTTCTGACTCCTATGCTTCTAAACTTATTTCCCTTACCTTCTCTTTCAAACTCCAACTTTGCTCTTCCGCTCCTACTCATCAGCATGGTCACTGCCTTGACTTGGTTTTCTTCTCTGTTTACCCTCCAATTTCTGTACCTCAGGTCTTCCCTTATCTGATCATCAACTCCTAAGTTTCACCCTTCATCACTCCCCAACTCAATCCTGCTCTGTCTCCTCCTTCCTTTTTAGGAATCTTCATGCTATTGATCCATTGGCTCTCTCCACTATCGTCTCATCACCTCTTTCTTCCACTTTGTCTTCTAAATCTGTTGATGAGGCCATAATTTCTTATAATACTGCCCTCCCCTCTGCTCTAGATACTCTTGCTCCACCCATCCCACATTCTGTGAGACACACTACATCCCAGCCATGATTGTCCTCAACTACCCACTATCTCTGCTCCTGTGCCCGCTCAACTGAGCGTATTTATTTATTTATTTTTTAAATTTAACAGTATTTCTATACCGCCTTCTCCTACAATCAAAGCGGTTTCACCGCAAACAATCAAAGGAGTGATCATGTGTTTTCATGCAGTGATGCGTTTGCGTGTTTGGTGCATTTGATGTGTTGTGTAATTGATTTAAGTGGAGCTATGTACATTGTCAATTACACAACACATCAAATGCACCAAACACGCAAACGCATCACTGCATGAAAACACATGATCACTCCTTTGATTGTTTGCGGTGAAACCGCTTTGATTGTAGGAGAAGGCGGTATAGAAATACTGTTAAATTTAAAAAATAAATAAATAAATAAATACGCTCAGCGACTCGACAGCACTTAACAACAACAACATGTACATTGTGCGCTATTATAAATCGTGTGCTATATACATTCTTCTATACAAGGGTCATGGTGGGGGGTAGGTCAGTTGTTCTTGCTTGTTAGTAGATCATGTGGCATGTCCGTAGTGTTCAATGAATAGCGTTGTCTTCAGCTGTTTGTGAACATCTTTGAGGTCTGTGGTTATTCTGTGGTATTTGGCTCAAATCTCACTCCTTTTCTGACTTTCTTCACTTCAAATTCATGCTTACCTCCTTCCAGTCAGCCTTAGCACTTGTCAAGCAAAACTACTATATCCACCTGACTAATTCTCTTGCCACTGACCCCCACCATCTTTCCTCTACTTTTACTCTCTCCTCAAGGAACCTCCCCCTCTGACCACCCCTTCTCTTTCTGCCCAAACCCTAGCTGACCTTTTGCATAACAAAATCCACAAGATTACTCTCCATTTCCCCACTAGAACAGCTTCATCCCCTCTTCCCCCACCTCAATACCAACTTTTGTCATCAATCTCTATTACCCTTTCATCCTTTTCCATGATCTCTGAAGATGAAACCTCTCACCTTCTTTCCTCCTCCAAACTTACTACTTGCTCTTCTATTCCCACCCAACTCCTTAACTCCATTTCTTCCTCTGCCATCCCTCCCATCTCACATATTATCAACCTCTTGCTCTCCGATGCTACTGTCCCTGCAGCCTTCAAGCATTCTGTGGTCACACTCCTACTTAAGAAACCTTCTCTTGATCCTAGTTCTCCTAATTTTATCATCCCATCTCTCTTCTTCCCTTCATTTCCAAACTTCTTGAGCACATAGTCGTCCACGACTTCTTGAATTTCTTTCCTCTCAAGCTCTTCTGGATCCTTTCCAGTCTGGCTTTCGCCCCTCATATTCTACTGAAACGGCACTTGCCAAAATCTCCATGACTTGTTCCTGGCTAAATCTAAGGGCCTCTATTCTATCCTTATCCTTCTTGACCTTTCTGCTGCTTTTGATACTGTTTTATTTATTTACATTCTCTTATATACCGCGCTATTCTGCATCAGTGTGGTTTACATTGAACAAAATGAAATTACATTGAACAGGGCATTATAACTTGGAGATAACTATTTTACAGGGAACATGGGCTATGGAGGGTTAAGTGTTATCTGTAAACTCATACGTGTTAACTGTACTGAGCATTTTTGTTCCATGTAAACCGCACTGATGCTGAATAGTGCGGTATATAAGAGACTGTAAATAAATAAATTAAATAAATAAATAAGTGGCTTGCTCAAGACCACAAGGAGCACCTGTGGGACTAGAAACCCCAGTCCTTCCGGCCCAAGGTTGCTGTCCTCTAGTGGGATTTGAACCCCTGACCTTCCGGCCTGAAGTACCTTGCCCCAACCACTAGGCCACTCCTCCACTCCACTGATGACCACACCTTCTCCTTGACACACTTGGTTTTAGGGGCTCTGTCCTGTCCTGGTTTTCTTCTTATCTCTCCCATCGATCTTTCAGTGTTTGTTCTGGTGGTTCTTCCTTTACTGCTATCCCATTCTCAGTTGGTGTATCCCAAGGGTTTGTTCTGGGTCCTCTAATTTTCTTTCTCTACACCCAGTCCCTTGGTGCTCTCATCTCCTCCCATGAATTTCCATATCATTTTTATGCTGATAATTCTCAGATCAGCACTATCCCATTCTGCTGCTGCCCAGATGGGTGGTTTGTCTTGGTCTGGCACCTCAGCTGAGACCTGTCCGTCTTGGGAGACCCTGCCAGTAGTTAAACTACCGATAGTTTAGCTCTCAGCATCACTGATGCACGCAAGCCCTCACAGCATGACAAGCTGCAAACCAACCATCTGGGCAGCAGCAGAATGGGATAGTGTTGACGGCGGAGGATCACATTTTTGTGACAACGGCAACAACACCAAACTTAAACTGCGTGGAAGAAAGGCCCGGCAATCTACTTCTGTATCTTGCCATGAAAACCCAATGGATAGTTACAACAAAACAAATTGTGCTATGGTGCTGGAAGATGAGACCCCCAGGTCGGAAGGCACTCAACTAGCTACTGGGGAAGAGCTGAAGACTTTTCAGAGTAAAGCCAGCATTTATGATGTGGTTGGATCAAAGCCCTCGGGAAGTCTGACTGCTGATGTAGCTGCGCATGAAATGAGAGTCAGAAGCTGTAAAGATGTCTTACACATTGGAACATGGAACGTACGAAGCATGAACCAAGGGAAGTTGGAGGTGGTCAAGAATGAAATAGAACGTGTACAACTTGATCTGTTGGGTGTCAGCGAACTGAAATGGACTGGCATTGGGCACTTTGCATCAGATGATCACATGGTCTACTATGCTGGAAATGAAAGACAAAGAAGAAATGGTGTTGCATTTATAATAAAGAAGAAACTTGCAAGAACTGTAATGAAATACAATGCAGTCAGCGATCGCTTAATCTCTATTCGTCTACGAGGATTGCCTATCAACACAACTATAATTCAAGTATATGCCCCAACAACAGCTGCAGACGAGAATGAAATTGAAGAGTTCTATGAACAAGTACAAGCTGAAATTGACAGAACATGCAAACAGGATATCCTGATAGTCATGGGTGACTGGAACGCAAAAGTTGGCAACAAAGAAGAAGGCAAAGTACAGGTACTCCTCGCTTAACGACCGAGTTCCGTTTCAACGACTTAGTCGTTAAGCGAATTGGTCGTTAAGTGAGGAACTGCATGTACTGTACAATATATGCATAGTATTTGACAATACAGTATTCTGAATAAGTAAAATAACAAGAAAGATCAAACTGAAAACTTCCACTTGTCTTAATTTGCATAGGTTGTGTAATTTACACACAGTACTGGAATGTTGTATTACAGAACATAAAGTTAGCAAAGTACAGTTTTTTTCTTTGCATCGCAAAAAAATACAGCTGGGGAAAATTGCTCCGCGAGGGCTCCGTCGGCGCCGACGTCACCCATAAGTGAGGACTGACTTCCTGCTTGGTCCTGGAGAATTTACAGTACTGCTGAAATGTGAATACTGACCAGGAAACCAGCAGTACCGGACCTCAGAATACAGTAGTGTACAATTTCAGCCATGAATGATGAATGACTTTGAGACGCAGGGCCGCTACCACGTTTTAGAGCGCAACCACGTTTTAGCACGTACCGTCGGTGAGATGGTCGTAAGTGCGAGCGGTCGCTAAACAGATAGGTCGTTAAGCGAGGAGTGGCTGTAGTTGGAAAATATGGACTTAGCAACAGAAATGAAGCTGGAGAAAGACTGATAGAATTCTGCAAGACCAATGATCTATTCATCTCAAACACCTTCTTCCAGCAACACAAGCGGCGACTGTACACATGGACTTCACCCAATGGATTGTATAAAAATCAAATTGACTACATCTGTGGAAGTCAACGATGGAAAAGCTCTATAACATCAACCAAGACAAAACCTGGAGCTGACTGTGGTACAGATCATCAACTACTAGTATGCAAACTCAAGCTAAAGTTGAAAAAGAGCAAACCACTCATGAATGCAGCAAAATATGACCTTGAGAATATACCACTGGAATGTATTTATTATTTATTTATTTATTACAATTTCTTATATACCGCACTATTGTCAGCGCGGTTTACATACAACAAAATGACCATAACAAACTGCTTGGCTTCACATAGAACAGGAGTAACAACTTGGATAACATGTTTTGCTTTACAGAGAACAGGAGTAACAATTTGGATAACACGGGGGATGCAAACTGAACTAATTACATATGTACAATGAGATTGAGTGCTGAGAATTTAGGGTGTTACATGTGTACAGTAGGGTTGAGATTTAAAGACTGCCTGCAAAATCGATTCGCTGCTTTAGATACAAATGACAGAGCTCCGGAAGAGTTATGGAATGACATCAAGAAGGTTGTGTTGGAAGAAAGCGAGAAGTCTCTACAAAAAGTGAAAAAGCAAAAACGGCCAAAATGGATGACGGAAGAAACTCTGAAAATTGCCCAGAAACGCAGAGAAGCTAAAGCCAAAGGAGAAAGAAAGACAATCGCAGAACTCAACAGAGATTTCCAACGTGCAGCAAGACGGGACAAGGAAAAGTACTACAACGACGCATGCAAGGAAATAGAAGCAGAAACTATTAGAGGAAGAACAAGATCGGCTTTCCTAAAGCTACGAGAGTTAAAGAAAAAGTTCCAGCCTCGAATTGGAATGTTACAAGATGCTCAAGGTTCTATGTTGAATGATGCTGAGAAGATCAAGAAAAGGTGGAAGGAATATACAGAGTTTTTATATGATAAAGATCAAGTGGAATAACAGCCGTTTCAACCTGTACCTTATGATCGGGAACCATTGGTGATGAAAGAAGAAGTTGAAGCAGCATTGAAAGCCTTATCAAAGAACAAAGCACCAGGCATTGATGGCATTCCTATAGAAGTATTGCAGCAATCTGATGCAGCTGTTAACATACTTACAAGGCTCCTCCAAGAAATATGGAAGACAACATCATGGCCAACTGACTTCTAAAGATCTGTGTTTATACCAATACTAAAGAAAGGTGATCCAACTGACTGTGGAAATTATCGAACAATCGCTCTGATCCCACATGCCAGCAAGATTCTACTGAAGATTATTCAAAAGAGACTACAACCATACCTGGAACAAGAACTACCTGAAGTGCAAGCAGGGTTCAGGAAAGGGTGAGGAACGAGAGACATCATTGCGGATGTGAGATGGATCCTTGAAAAGAATACCAAAAGGATATCTATTTGTGCTTTATCGACTACAGCAAGGCTTTTGACTGTGTATACCATGAGAAACTCTGGGCCACATTAAGAAGCATGGGTATACCAGAACACCTGATCGTTCTCTTGCGCAATTTGTACATTGATCAAGAAGCAACAGTTTGAACGGAACAAGGAGAAACAGAATGGTTTAAAATAAGGAAAGGTGTAAGACAAGGCTGCATACTTTCCCCCTACCTGTTTAATTTATATGTAGAACAAATCATCAGAGAAGCAGGATTGTATGAAGACAACAGAGGTGTGAAGATTGGTGGGAGACTCATCAACAACCTTCGCTATGCTGATGATACTACATTACTGGCTGAAAGTGAAGATGATCTGAAACATTTGCTTCTCACAATCAAAGAACATAGTCTCAAAATGGGCCTGCACCTTAACGTAAAGAAGACAAAGATCATGACAACTGGCATAATCAACAGGTTCATCGTTGAAGGAGAAGAAATTGAAATTGTGAACAACTTTAACCTACTTGGATCAACTATCAATAAAGAAGCAACAAGCAGTCAAGAAATCAAACGACGCATTGCTCTTGGCAGAATGGCTATGAAAGACCTAGATAAGATTCTCAAGAGCAGAGATGTCTCTCTCCATACAAAGATTTGACTTGTTCAAGCCATGGTATTTTCAATAACATCATATGGATGTGAAAGCTGGACAGTGAAAAAGATAGACAGGAAGAAAATTGATGCCTTTGAATTATGGTGCTGGCGGCGAATACTGTGTATACCATGGACTGCCCGAAGAACAAACCAGTCGGTACTAGAGGAGATCAAACCTAAGCTTTCTTTAGAAGCTCAGATGACAAGACTTCGACTTTCATACTTTGGACACATCATGCGAAGAGAGAGATCATTAGAGAAAGACATCATGCTTGGCAAGATAGAAGGTCAACGCAAAAGAGGAAGGCCAGCAATGAGATGGATTGATACAATAACAGCAGCTACGGGTACCAGTCTGTCAACAATAAGCCGCCTGACTGAAGACCGAACACAATTTAGGATAGCTATCCAGAGGGTCGCCATGAATCGACTCTTACTCAATGGCACTTAACAACAACAACAATTCTCAGATCTATCTTTCTACATCTGATATTTCTCCGACACTCCAGGCCCGTATCTCTGCCTGTCTCTCTGACATCGCCACCTGGATGTCTCGCCGCCGTTTGAAATTAAACATGGACAAAACCAAACTTCTTATTTTCCCCCTAAACCTTCCTCTCCTCTTCCTCTTTTCTCTATCTTTGTTGATAACACTCTTCTACTTCCTGTTTCCTCAGCCTGTAACTTTGGTGTCATTTTTGATTCCTCTCTTTCCTTCTCCTCACATATCCAACAGATAGCTAAAACTTGTAGTTTCTTTCTCTATAACGTTAACAAAATCCACCCCTTCCTCTCTGAACACACTACTAAAACACTTGTCCACTCTCTAATTACTTCCCGTCTCAACTATTGCAACCTCCTTCTTGCTGGTCTCCCCTTTGAGTCATCTCTCTCCCCTTCAATCTATTTTGAACTCTGCTATGCAACTAATCTTTCTCCAGCCTCAATATAATCATATAACCCCTCTTCTCAAATCACTTCATGGGCTTCCTTTCCGTTTCCGTATCCAATTCAAACTCCTTGTTCTGACCTTTAAATGCATTCATTCTTCTGCTCCTCACTATCTTTCCTCTCTCCTCTCCTCCTACACCCCTCCTCATGAATTCCGCTCTCCTATTGGCTTGCTCCTCTCTTTGCCCTTTTCTTCCACCGCTAACTCTAGACTTCGGTCCTTTCACCTCACTGCTCCTTATGCCTGGAACAAACTTCCTGAGTCTGTACATCTGGCTTAATCTCTGCCCCTTACCAAATCAGTACTAAAGGCTTGCTTCTTTGAGTCTGCTTTTGGATCCTGATCCCTTGTTTCCTTGTGTCTCCTTACCCTTCCCTATTCTATCCTTATTCCTATCTTTTGTCTTGTCCGTCTTGATTAGATTGTAATCTCTGACGAGTAGGGACTATCTCTATCTGTGTTTGTACAGCACTGTGTATGCCTTGTAGCACTTTATAAATGTTTAATAGTAGTAGCAGAATGGCGATCCAGTCATGTTCGAAGCAAGGGCAGGCCTTAAAGCACCCGTGTGCATGCATACAGTCATGGTGTTCCGCTCCTGCCCCCTCCAATAGGAAGTTGCATCAGAGGGGCAGGAGCAGCAGCCCGTGAGCATGCACACGTGTTTTTAGGTTTACCAACGTGCTGAAGTGGCGGCTCTGCCACTGGTTCAAAGAAGTGATCACTGTGCCACCCTCCATTCCCAGGTAAGAGGTAGGATGCCAGGAATAGCGTGGGGGGCAGTGGAAGTATGGCACTGGGGAGTGGGTTTCGGCATGGCAGGCAGCCTAGGGGGACAGAAACCTTGGGTCGGCCCTGATTCCACTGCTCAACTCCTCCCTTTCTATGATTACAGCAGCATCCCATTCACTGAATCCTACTACAGTCTCTACTGCTAGTTCCATTGGAGCTGAAATTCAGCAGCAATGTCCAGGTGCTTTTAAAGCACATAGCTACAACCACTTGAAATAAACCTGGATATTCGTCCCTGGAACCTATCTAGCATCCAGTGCTGAATATCCAGGTTTTCTGGACAGGAGCGTAGCTATTTTGTTAGCGTTGACATTCAGCCATTAATGAGATGGCAAAAAATGGTTAAAGTTATAACAGCTATTAAGATGAGCTAAGTTTAAGTGGCTAGTGGCTTACTATTGCTGCTGACTGGATGCTGAGCAGTACTGCCATCGATCTGCCCCAGTTTTAACTGGGTACTTTTTTACGCAGACTGGCAATATTCAGCGGAAGGTCTGTTAATTGGCTGAAGTACTTTGAATATGTCCTCCATTGGAAGTAGACAGGGCGGGAGGAATTAGAGGTTTTAAACTCCAAAAAATGTCCACACATGTTAGCCTTTCTTCCAGCATTAATGTAAAATTCAGTAGAAACCTGAAAAAGCCAGACAGCTTTCAATCCTAACCTCCTAAGTACATTTTGTCAGTGCCCCCTTCCCTCCTAAACTTTGGACTCTAGGTGTTGGAAGCCCTTCAAGCGAGGGCAGGTTCTCCAGCCAGTGGGGAAATAAAGACACAAAGACACAGAAATATGCATTTTTACTGAAGCTTCAGGGAAATAATCATGGAGGCCATGAACTTGAATGGCTTCTCTCAGATTGGTTCAAATTCCTTCTATCTGAAGCCTGTTTTTATTAAAATTAAAAAGGAAGTAAGTGAGTCATAATCATAAATCTAAAATAACACAAGGTATCACTAGAATTATTTTACAAAACAAGAACTGATTACAATGTATTAGATAAAATGTACTTGACTATGACACTTGGTTTGCAGTTTGTCGTACTGTGTGAGCTTGTGTGCATCAGTGATGCTGAGAGCTAAGTTATCAGTAGCTTAGCTATTGGCAGGGTCTCCCAAGATAGAAAGGTCTCATCAGAGGTGCCAGACTAAGACAAACCACCCTTCTGAGCAGCAGCAGAGTGGGACGGCATTGTAAGCGGAGGATCATATTTCTGTGACAAATGCAACAACACTGGAATTAACTGCACAGAAGAAAGGCTTGGCAAATCTACTTCTGTATCTTGCCATGAAAACTCAATGGATAGTCACAAAACAAATTGCCCTATAGTGCTGGAAGATGAGACTCCCAGGTCTGAAGGTACTCAAATGGCTAATGGGGATGAGCTGAAGACTTCTCAGAGTAAAGCCAGCATTTATAATGTGGTTGGATCTGCTGATGTAGCTGCGCATGAAAAGAGAATCAGAAGCTACAAAGATGTCTTACATATTAGGACATGGAACGTACGAAGCATG
The DNA here is from genome assembly GCA_033557465.1 of Ichthyophis bannanicus. Lineage (NCBI taxonomy): Eukaryota > Metazoa > Chordata > Amphibia > Gymnophiona > Ichthyophiidae > Ichthyophis > Ichthyophis bannanicus. Next base: position 1,823,147,700 of record CM066032.1, on the reverse strand, counting down.
AAGTTGGAGGTGGTCAAGAATGAAATGGAATGTGTACAAATTGATCTGTTGGGTGTCAGTGAACTGAAATGGACTGATTTTGGACACTTTGCATCTGATGATCATATGGTCTACTATGCTGGAAATGAAAGACAAAGAAGAAATGGTGTTGCATTTATAATTAAGAAGAAACTTGCAAGAACTGTAATGAAATACAATGCAGTCAGTGAACGCTTAATTTCTATTCGTCTAAGAATAAAGCCCATCAACACAACTATAATTCAGGTACATGCCACAACAACAGCTGCAGAAGAGGAAGATGTTGATGAGTTCTATGAACAGGATATCCTAATAGTCATGAGTGACTGGAACGCAAAAGTTGGCAACAAAGAAGAAGGCAAAGTACTTGGAAAATATGAACTTGGCAACAGAAATGAAGACGGAGAAAGACTGATAGAATTCTGCAAGACCAATGATCTATTCATCTCAAACACCTTCTTCCAACACATGTAGACTTCACGCAGTGGATTGTACAGATATCAAATTGATTACATCTGTGGAAGACAACAATGGAAAAGCTCGATAACATCAACAAAGACAAAACCTGGAGCTGACTGTGGTACAGATAACCAACTACTAGTATGCAAATTCAAGCTAAAGTTGAAAAAGAGCAAGCCACTCATGAAGGTAGCAAAATATGACCTTGAGAATATACCACTGGAATTTAAAGACTGCCTGAAAAATTGATTTTCTGCTTTAGATACAAATTACAGAGTTCCAGAAGAGTTATGGAATGACATCAAGAAGGTTGTGAAGAAGTCTCTACATAAGGTGAAAAAGCAAAAACGGCCAAAATAGATGGCTGAAGAAACTCTGAAAATTGTCCAGAAACGCAGAGAAGCTAAAGTCAGAGGAGAAAGAGAGGCAATCACAGAACTCAACAGAGATTTTCAATATGCAATAAGACAAGACAATGAGAAGTACTACAATAACCCATGCAAGGAAATAGAATCAGAAGCTATTAGAGGAAGAAAAAGATCAGCTTTTCTAAAGCTACGAGAGTTAAAGAAAGAATTCCAGCCTCGAATTGTAATGCTACAGGATGCTCAAGGATCCATGTTGAATGATGCTGAGAACAAGAAAAGGTGGAAAGAATATACAGAGTTATTATACCATAAAGATCAAGTGGGCCAACAGCCATTTCAACCTGTACCTTATGATCAAGAACCACTGGTGATGAAAGAAGTCGAAGCAGCATTGAAAGCCTTATCAAAGAACAAAGTACAAGGCATTTCCATGGAAGTATTACAGCAATCGGAGGAAGCTGTTACCATACCTACAAGGCTCTGCCAGGAAATTTGGAAGACAAAATGATGGCCAACTGACTGGAAAAGATCTGTGTTTATACCTATATTGAAGAAATGTGATCCGACTGACTTTGGAAATTATCGCACAATTGCTCTGATCCCACATGCCAGCAATATTCTACTCAAGATCATTCAGCAGACTGCAACCATACCTGGACGAGAACTGCCTGAAGTGCAAGTAGGGTTCAGGAAAGGGCGAGGAATGAGAGACATTATCACGAATGTGAGATGGATCCTTGAAAAGATAAAAGAATACCAAAAGAATATCCATATGCGTTTTACTGACTACAGCAAAGCTTTAGACTGTGTAAAACATGAGAAACTCTGGGACACATTAAGAAGCATGGACAAAGATCCTGACAACTGGCAAAATCAATAAGTTCATCATTGATGGAGAAGAAATTGAAATAGTTGACAGCTTTAACTTACTTGGATCAACAATCAATAAAGAAAGGACTAGCAGTCAAGAAATTCAACGACGTATTGCTCTTGGTAGAATGGCTATGAAGAACCTAGACAAGATCCTCAAGAGCAGAGATGTCTCTCTCCATACAAAGATTCAACTTGTCCAGGCCATGGTATTTTCAATAACGTCATATGGATGCAAAGGTTGGACAGTGAAAAAGATAGACAGGAAGAAAACTGATGCCTTTGAATTATGGTGCTGGTGCCAAATCCTGTGTATACCGTGGACTGCCCGAAGAACAAACCAGTCAGCATTAGAGGAGATCAAACCTAAGCTTTCCTTAGAAGCTCTGATGACAAGACTTAAAACTTTCATACTTTGGACATATCAAGCGAAGAGTGAGATCATTGGAGAAAGACATAATGCTTGGCAAAGAGAAGGTCACCGTAAAAGAGGAAGGCCAGCAATGAGATGGGATCGATACAATAACAGCAACTATGGATACCACTCTATCAACAATGAGCCGCTTGGCTGAAGACCGAACAAAGTTTAGGTCAGCTATCCAGAGGGTCGCCAGAACTCGACAGCACTTAACTACAACGACATGACAAAATTATTTATAACTGCAGAACTGCAGAAATTACACTGTGCCAGCAGGGAGCTATAGTTGACTGTACACTGATTTATGGTTGTACAGCTCATAGCCTATGTTTACACTTTATGCTTACACCAACAATGTTCTTTTAGCTATTTAAGAACAGTTACATAGCTCTCGTGATCATGAGATCTTATTCTATTTAAAAGAAGTAGGTGAAAAGATAACCTTGTAAGTGATGGTTATTGGTACCAAAGTTCATCTAATTAGCACATTTTAGAGATCTGTATGAAGAAATTCATCTATCTTCAATTACATATTGGGGATTCAGGTATCCCTCTAAGTGTCCATTCCTACACTAGGTATGTTCTCAGTTTCTCAATGCCTACGGCAACAGATGCTAGCCGAGAATACAGGTAGCGGCCAATAAGGGAGTAGCAGAATTCAATCAGTAGCTTTCACAGCAGAAATAACAGCTAAGAAAAAGCTGGGAATGCCCCAAGCAGTTAACGCAGAGGTTTGGCAATTACCATGCAGAAACTGTAAATCCTTATCGCAAGTTAGTAATGTAACCCTTAGTGAGTTACGTGTCTTAACTCCTGAGAACTTACATTCCTTTGCGTCCCTCTAGTCCAGTCCCGGAACCATAGAGTTTAGAATCTCCTCCAGCAGCCTTGGAGACTGAAAGACATCACCGCTTTGCTGGCACCAGTATAAATAGAGAAGGACCGCCCCCTTCCCCCAGTACTTTCAGTCTCCAAGCAGCTAGAGGAGATTCTGAACCTGGGACTGGGCTTAGTTGTGACAAATAAGCAGAGCATGAATTTTTGGTTTCCCTTTAAATTTGTAGAAAGTAGGCTAGTTTAAAGGGGTTTTTTTCTTTAAGATTTGGGGGTTTTTCTAATTGGCTAATTTCTGTTTTTTGCCAGGTGAAGTGCTTCTTCTGAAGGGGATTCAGCTCCTTTCATAGGCTCCATCCTCGTTTCTTCATCCCTTCTACACTCCCCACTCTCTCCCCCCTCTCCCCTCCCCTCCTTCCTCCCCTCCCTCTCCATTCATTTCCCCGTCGTGTTAACGAGCACTGGGGGGACAGACAGTGTGATATTAGCCTCCCTGCTCCCGAACCCGCTACTAAGGGTGAGGAGCAGGTGGCAGGCTCGTTCCCCTCGCTTCGGGGCAGGAAGGCAGTACGGCTTTGGCCACGTGGTGGTTAATAGCGCTGGAGTTGAAGCCGCGGTTCAGCTGAGCTCAGCGCGTGTGGGAATCCTCGTAGCACCGGCACAAGGTGGAGAAGAAGAACGGAGGGGACGGTGAGTAACCTGGCTGGCGAAACGGGCCGTTTGGCCTGCATTTGGGAAGCACAAGTATTTTCAGGGGAGAAGCCTTGGGTGAACAGTCTTTGAATTTTTTGTCGGGGCCGCGTGTAGCCACGCGGGAAATAGCAGCGGCGGCGGCCATTTTAAAGGCACAGTTTTGTTTTTTTCCTGGTTCAAGGAATAGTTTAGCGGCTTCAAAGCTTCGTTTTGGGAGGGGATTAGTCAGGCTTGCCTGGTGCCATAAGTAGGTAGGTGAATAGTAAAAAAAAAAAAAAATTATATATATATATATATATATATATATATATTGTGATGAGAGCTGTGCTGAGCCAATGGAAACAGAAGAAAACAGTTAATATGCCTTGAAGGTGAGAGACAGGCAAGGTATTCACAGGGTTCAGACTGCAGGCAAAGGAAAGAAGCACGTAGTTGCTGAAGCCAAGCCACACCCAAGCTCTAACGTAAGTGCAGGCTTGGAAGGTAATGATAATCACCTGTGCAGAGACAGGGGAGTGTTAGTTAGGAAACAGCTTTATAAGCCCTGTTCAGAGGAGAGGAAAAGGAGAAGTGGGAAGTTTGATTTCGAGTTGGAGAATGGCTCCAGCAAGAAAGGAAGCAGCAACAGAGGAAGCAGTCCTTGTAAGACAGGTACTCTTAATTCAGAAACCAGCAGATGGGTGGCTGGGAGAGTTGCTGACAAGGAGGATCAGATTGCAGTACAGAGTGTTCGTGAACCAGCTCAGAGAATTCAAGCTGCCAGAAGGTGGGTGAATACGGTTACAACTGGAAGTGACCAGAACCCAGCCGAGGGCAGAGAACCAGAGTTGAACACAATTGAAGCATTGAGGCAATTGATCCAGGGAAAGAAGCCCCACTCTCAAGGTACAAATATTCCATATCAGGGAGAGCAGCTGTGGAAGGAAATTCAGAAGTTCCTACAGAACAGTAAGCTGGAAGGAGCTAATGAAAACCCAGAGACAGACAAGCATTTCATAGCACAGGAAGAAATGCAAATTGACTCTTTTGGGCAGGATTCTGTTACTGAAGACTCTCCTATGGATTGTTCTTTGTGTAAGAAGGAAGTTTGAAAGTTGGTGATAAACAGTGTTAACAGAAGAAGCTTTTGAGAAGCAGGGTTTTACCTAGCCATGTGAATGCCAAGAACTTCTTCTAAGGCAAAGAGCCTTTGCATAACCTAGAGTTTGATAACCAAAGCAGCACATGATAAATGAAGAAATTTAGCTGTGCTGGACGAACAAAGGAAGCTGTGATTTACTTGCTGAAATGTTTTTGCTGAAAACAGCTGCACATGTTTAAAGGTTCTTTCAGTTTCTTCAGTTCCAGTTGCATATGTTTCCCGTTATTATTTACTTGGAGAATAATCCTTATGTCTGCGTTGAACCTTAGTGCTTATGGGAACCTAAATAAAAATTCCTGTTTTGCCTTAAATACCAATGGTCTCACACTACTTTGTCTTTGAGTAAAAGAATCAACTACAAGTTCCAGAGTTCCCTGCTGGAGACAAGGATAGTAACTCTTTATTTAAGGACAAACATTGGCAGCCCTATGCCTGTAAGCCTTTGGTCCAGGCGAGGGTCACGACAAGTGGCATAGTTTTTGGATTTCACGCATGCGCCAAGGATTTTCAAGCCTCAGGATTTGCACTGGAAACAAGTTCACTGCAGAGCCGTGCAGAGGAGTGCGCTGGAAGTGAATCTGAGTCACAGAAGGATTGCAGAGACCTTCGTTTGTGAGAAGCCTGAATCCACACCTGTATCAGGTAACCCGTAGCTAACTGGGCTATTAAGGATACCAGTACAGGGGTGTAGAGTTCTATTCTGATAAAACCAAAAAGAATAGTGAAGCTGTTGTTGCCGTATCACACTTGGGTGGTGTTTCTTTTTCTTGTTTTTTCACAGAACAAGGATGATCATGGAGTGCAAGGAGGTGCTTCAGTGGATGGCTGGCCAATTTGAAAGACAGAGGGAGATGTCTTTACAAGCCCAGGAGCAGTCCACAGCACTAATGCAGGCACAGCAGAAACCACTGTTGGATATGATGGAGGCATGGCTGGCAAGCCAGAAGAAGGAGGCTGAACCAGCACTGACCCCACCAGGTTCTACAGGACCATTACATTCTTGTGCGCTAGGACCACAGTCTAGTGGAACATTTAATTTTGGACAATTGTCTGATAAAGATGACATTGATGACTTCCTAGAGGCATTTGACAGAGTAGCACACATAATTGGGTGGCCTAAGGAACAATGGGCTGTACGCCTGGTCACATCCCTCACGGGTGAGGCATTGGCGGCGTATAGGGCCATGCCTGCGGCACTCGCGAATAATTATGAGGAGCTAAAGAAAGCCATAAGGGATTGTTTAGGATTGACTCCCATGGTGTATCATCACCTGTTGAGGAGCACAAAATTGAAGCCTGGCGAAACGCCAAAAGCTCTATGCCAGAGAGTTAAGAGCCTGGTAATAAAATGGCTAGCACCAGAAGGAAAAACGATAGAATCTATAATCGATAGTATTGTGCTAGAGCAATTTATGACCGCAGTCCCGAAGGACATACAAACCTTCCTGATATTACAGAATTGCCGGAACACTAATGAAGCAACATTGCTTACAGAGCGCTTTACGGAAGCAGAATTAGCAGGTCAGGAAAAAGGCAGCGCTTCCAAAATGGCAATTGCTGAAGTATCAGAAAGGAAGGTAAGGCCGAAAGATGCTAGGTATGATAAGGAAAGGAATGGAAAATAAAACAAAGGATATTATAATGCCTCTATATCGTTCCATGGTGAGACTGCACCTTGAATATTGTGTGCAATTCTGGTCGCCGTATCTTAAAAAGGATATAGAGTTATTAGAAAAGGTTCAGAGAAGAGTCACCAAAATGGTAAAGGGGATGGAAGGATACTCCTATGAAGAAAGGCTAAAAAGGTTAGGGCTCTTTAACCTGGAAAAGAGACGGCTGAGGGGAGATATGATAGAAGTCTATAAATTAATGAGCGGAGTGGAACGGGTAAACGTAGATCGATTGTTTACCTTATCAGAATATAGAAAGACTAGGGGACATGCAATGAAGCTACAGGGTAAACTATTTAAGCCTAATAAGAGAAAATATTTTTTCACTCAACGTGTAATCAAACTCTGGAATTTGTTACCGGAGGATGTAGTAAAGGCTGTTAGTGTAGCTGGGTTTAAAAAAGGTTTGGACAAGTTCCTGGAGGAAAGGTCCATAAGCCATTATTAAGAAGGGACCCAGGATATCAATGCTTGAACCAATACAAGCATTGTGGAACCTGTGTCCCTTGGGGAAACTGCTAGGTACATATGACCTAGATTGGCCACTGTTGGAAACAGAATACTGGGCTTGATGGACCTTGGTCTGACCCAGTATGGCATATCTTATGTTCTTATGTTCTTATGATGCCATGAAAGTATGCATGCCTATGTTAAGGAACCACTATGTGAAAAGAAAATGCTTTAAATGTGGTAGTGAGAGTCATTTGCAAAAAGAATGTAAAGTGAAAACAGCTGCACATGTTTAAAGGTTCTTTCAGTTTCTTCAGTTCCAGTTGCATATCTTTCCTGTTATTATTTACTTGGAGAATAATCCTTGTCTGCATTGAACCTTAGTGCTTATGGGAACCTAAATAAAAATTCTTGTTTTGCCTTAAATACCAATGGTCTCACACTACTTTGTCTTTGAGTAAAAGAATCAACTACAAGTCCCAGAGTTCCCTGCTGGAGACAAGGATAGTAACTCTTTATTTAAGGACAAACATTGGCAGCCTTATGCCTGTAAGCCTTTGGCCCAGGCGAGGATCACGACAAGCTTATATATATATATATATATATATATATATACACGTGTCCCTATCCCCAGCCACGTGCTTAGAGGATTAGGATTGCCATTTTAGTCCTCTTTAAAGGGTTTGAAAACTATTTCCTTCAGGAGCAGTGCCCTCTGGGAGTTGTAGTTTCCCTCTTAAGCACAGTTACTTACCTGTAACAGGTAATCTCTGGGAACAGCAGGAATAAGTCTTCACATATGGGTATGTTGGTACCGACGGAGTCCGCGCGGGAACGCTCCCCAGTGTCCAATCAGAACGCTTTTGGGAGCATCCCACCACGCCTGCGTGCTGCCTTCCCGCCTTTCCCAACTGCCTCTCCTCAGTTAAGTTTTAAAGCTGAGACAAAGAGAGAGAGAGAGATAGAGAAATACAACTCCTAGGGGAGGTGGGTGGTTGTGAAGACTTATTCCTGCTGTTCCCAGAGATCACCGATTACAGGTAAGTAACTGTGCTATCTCCAGGAACAAGCAGGAATGAGTCTTCACATATGGGGACTCCCAAGCTAAGATGCCCGGAGGGAGTCCTAGCATGTTGCGAGTCTAAGATGAGCCATGCTTTCCCTCAGAACCTCAGGCATCCTGGGGATGGAGGGTAGGAGTTGAAATAAAAAGAGAGACGCTGTGAAACAGCTAAACTAAACCAGGACTTCCGGATGGGAGTCTAGGTGTAGATGATCATAAAAAGTAAATATTGGAGAGTGATATTCCAATATGGACCTCACCTGGTGGTATTGTAAAAGGTTTATTGAGTTTCACATGGATCTGTTAGTAAGAACCAGTAGAAAACCCTCAAGGAGTACCTCACTGTGAAGTAGAGGTAACCAAACTGTAGAAGGACAGGTGAAGGTTAGAACCATCAAGGGTGAGAGTAGCCCGAGGGAAAAACTGGGTGGTGTAATGAGGAAGGACTTCAGCGGAAAACGCAGAAGGCTGTATCAGACAAGGCTTAAGTCTTTTGGTTCGAGAATAGCACAATCCTAGGACCAAAAGAGATACGTTTGACCAATTGGACGGACAAATAGAAAAATAGTCTTTGTAGGAGAAAAAGGGTATTGAAGACCCCTGTATCCGATGAGAAATAAGGACAGATGTCCGAGGCGTTATAGCCTCTGATTAACTGAAGATCAGTAACATCTTTCCTAATTGATGTTAGGTAGGAAAGATAATGATACATGGAGAGTTTCAGAGGTATCTAAACCGAAGGGTTATGGTAAGAAATTTGTTAATTACCACAGAGATTGGTTGTATATGTAAAACCCTATGCATGCTGGTACAGCATTGATAAGGGTAGTGCCCAGCTGTCAGAGTCATATAGGAATATATGTATATATGAATCTAGACAGATAGATAGATAATGTAAACGGGGGCGCTGGGCGTGAATGTCCACAGTCTTGGCAAAGGCAAAATACTATTATGACTTGCAAAGGATTGTGGGGGATGTAGTCCATTCATACCAGAATCAGTCACTCACAAAATAATGAGTTGTGTTGCTCGAGTGTAAGCAAAGAAAAATATATTTTATTCATGGGGTTAATTCTCCCACACAGATTTACTTGGTAACACAAAAGGACACTTGCTTCAGTATTGTACTTAGGAAAAACAAATCATGATATAAGCAACTGAACTTCTTAAGCAATCAAACAATAAAGACCTTGATGAGAAACAGAAAAGGTCTTTTTGAGGGCTCCTGCTAATAACTTTTAGCAGTGCTCCAAAAGCAAAAACAAAACCCAAAAGTAACCAAAAACTGTTCTTTTTCAAGGATAACTTTCTTCTATTTTCACAAAACAGTAGTTTCCTTTCAGAGCTCACGTGCAACTGTGCATGGCTCAATTACCAGTAATTAGCCAGCTGCAAACCCCTTTGCTGGTTCACTTTCTCTACGTGGCTCAAATCCTACCCTAAAGCTTTCTTGCAGGCTTTTCTGGGTAGATAAAAGAACAAGTTATAGTTCCTTTTGATGGTTGTTGTATTTGTGAAAGTATTTTACCACAGCAGCCTAGTCAGAGAGCAACCGGGCTTTCAGTTATTTGGCTCCCATGCTCTGGAACCACCTGCCTCACGAGATACGACAGATCAACGACCTAAAGGACTTCAGAAAACAGCTTAAGACCCATCTTTTCCAATCCCATTATGGCATCACCTAGTCAGATCTTTGATGCAGTTATGTATATATGTGAATATGTGAATATTTGACCCCTCTTTGAGACCCCTAACTGTGTGCTATGCTGTGCTTTCCCTATCAAATCAATAGTATATTTCAACAAAATTTCTGTCATGATTTGTCATTTTCACGCCTGTAATCAAGCCGCTACTGATCGCTGGAAGTAGCGGCATACAAATGTATGTTAAATAAATAAAATAAATAAATAAATAAATCCATGTATTCATTCTGATCATTTAAAATATCTCCTTCTTCTTCAACTATCATAGAATCAATATCATGGTCTGGCTCAGAGGAATTCCTTAGTGGATCACTCTCAGGACAATACTTGTTTCCCTGCTGTCTTCCAAGTGAAGAGCTAGGGCATAGATCAGTGTTCATACCTGAGCTTCCTTTGCTGTTAGGTTTCCTCTCCAGATATCCTGGCCAGTAAGTAGTCCAGCTTTTATGTCCAGCCTTCCAATCAAGATCCATGGACACTGGGTCTCTCTTCACATACCTTCTTGCACTGGTCTTAGGGCCCCTTCCAAATGCAGCCGTCTCCCTCAAAGGTGCCGTCAGGGAATTCCTGGCTCTGTAACCCCACTCCTCTGGTTTCCTCCAGTCCAATGGAGTATGCTTGCCTATGGAATGACTCCCAACACACGTACTGCTGTGGGCTCCTTCTTTAGACCTCCAAGATGTTTTCCTCTTCTTCCTTCCACGTTGCTGCTGCCTCTTGCTCTCTCTGTCCTTGAGCTCTGAGTTCCTCACCTGATTCTGTGTAGAATATGTTTTACTTTTAACTTGCTTAGAGGGATACTCCACCATAGCACAGCTCAGCTGTGCTGAATCAAGCCCTGCCCTTGGAGATGAGCGATTGGGGATTACCTCATAGCTCTCCTGATTGAACACACGTTTCCCCACTTCAGCTCTTCTAGAGGCTGTTTGAAACCTGGTGCATTCTGGGACTGGTAGTCTTTTATGAAAACATTCTGTTTTAGTATTTCTACCAGAAAAGACAGGTTGCTTGTTCAGAGCCAATTCACCTCTATTATAGCTCCCTCCTGAACTATGATAAGCTTCCTTATCACAATAAGCATCTAGGTACATATCTACCCAAGATGATATGTGTTAACATTATATATATATTGTCGCAAGCACTACCCTGGCGGTAAGTAGCGGTCAGGGCAGGTCGGACATAACTATATAGGGAGGAGATTGGCCAGTAATCCAGAGGCCCAATTGGCTTTTGGTCCTGTTAGTTTCCTGGATCCTAATCTTCCAAAGAATTCAACTGCACAAGTGGTGGGAAAATAAAGGCTTTTATTTCCCTTTCACACAAGGGTTCAAAGGATTGGGCAATAACAACAACGCAAATGTCCCTACTTCAGGCAAGAAAAAGTAAAACAAAAGTTTGAAGCAAAACTGTTACTTTCACAGTAGCGCTGGTATTCACACAACAGGAATGTTCTAGGCAGTAACACATACAGCTTACAAGCCTGGCAAAGATTCTAGGCTTCCCATGGTACAGTACGTACAGTCCATTTCTGTATCTGAAACCTCATTTGCCAGTTCCACTTGCATTGGCTCATAGGCAGAAGCCTCTGACTCTGAGTCCCTGGGTTCAGGTAGGTTATAGTCAGGCTTCTTATATAGCTCTTCTAGCACAGCCCAATGTTCTGGGTAACTCGTAGGGCGTCAGCTCTGTGCTGTTTTATATTGAGGAAACTCCTCTCTCCTTAGAGGTTTTATGGCAGCTTTATAAAAACATTTATTATTCAAAACTCTTTTATCAGGTAAACTTTTCCTATAGCTTGTACAATAAAAAGCTTTACCTTGGGAATTTGGCTTCTCTGTTTCCAGTGAAGGTTGAGGCCTGCACCAGTTTCTCCATTGGCTTGCCTGTACAGCACAGCTTAGGTTTATTTGACTGTTATACTTTTGGAAAAAGAATCCTACGGGACGGGGAATAAAACCCAGTTAAACCGATTTCGGTGTCACAACTTCTTTACATACTGGCAAGGACTATAAGTATTGAAAAGGCCAGTAGTTTACACCCGGGTGCAGTACCAACTGTGACCATCAGGAGGCGCTGCACAGCAAAGGGGTGACATAATGGCGTAGTGTTTTAGGATTTTGATACCACGTGACTTCCCCTGGAAAAAGACAAGTGCTGAGCAGTGCTGGAAGAGACGGCTCACCCGGAAGTACTTGCTGAGAGAGGATTTTCGCTGGCAGGTCGGCCAGAAAAGGAAAGAAAAGAAAAACTTTCTCACACGCTGGAATCTACCCAAAACTCAGGTAACAGTCACCTGGGAGAAACCGTAGATGGATAAGTGAGAAAGAGGGCACTGTTCCTAAGTGGGAATTTAAAAAAAAAAAAAAAAAAAAAAAAAAAAAAAAAGGTGCCGCACTTGGTGTGTTTTTCTCTTTTTTCCGCAGGTCCTCAAAAGACAGGAAGAATGGATGTACGTGATGTTCAGGCGTGGATGCAAACGCAGTGGAACGAACAAGCCAAGCTTATGCAACAAGTGCAGAAACAGTATATGGACGCTATGCAGGAGCAACAGCAACCGTTGGTGGAAGCATTGAAGGCTCTGGTTAACAAACCTCAGGACAATGAGGCAATGACTGTGCCAATACTGACGCAAGTAGCCATGAACCATGCTTCTAATTTTTCTGTAAGACAGTTAACACGGTATGACGACATTGATGATCATATTGAATCGTTTGAGAGGATGGCAGCCACCCTCAAATGGCCGCCAGAGCTCTGGGCCAGGCAATTTACCTTAACTTTGACCGGAGATGCTCTGTCAGCCTTTAGAGGGATGCCTGCTGATTTGGTTACAAATTATACAGAGATTAAGAAGGCCATAAAAGATAGGCTGGGTTTTACACCCAGACAGTATAAGCACCAATTTAGGGAGGCACGCATACAACCCAAGGAGACTCCCCGAGCCTTGTATCAAAGGTTAAAAGGTCTCGCATACAAGTGGCTTAACCCTGAAGGGAGGTCCATAGATTCTGTTATGAAGGATATTATAATGGAACAATTCATGCATTCAGTATCTGATGATTTGAGAACTTTTCTCATGTTGCAGGACTGCCATGATCCTGAGGAGGCTGCAAACATGGCAGAAGCTTATTTGGAAGCCAGGGGGGCTGATGCCTTAAAGACTGGCGGGTTAAAAATAAATGGACAAGAAAGTCCAGGTGACATGAGAAAGGGGACAGGAATGCTATGGGTAAAAGAAGTGTGCATGATAATATTGGTGAGGCTGTGGCTAAAAATGTGAGATGTTATAAATGTGGTAAAATAGGCCACTATAAGAAAAATTGCAAAGTAAAGTTAGTCTTTATGGTTGGGGTTAAAGGTCAAGGCACAAAAGGGATTTTTCTCCAAGTTTTAGTAGAGGGAAGGAATGTCCTGGCTTTAATGGACTCAGGCGCGGAACAGAGCATGGTCTCTCTAAAATTATGGGAGATCCTGGAGCAAGCTCGTTCGGCTGCCTCCAAGCCAGAAAATAAACAGGTACAAATACAGTGTGTGCATGGAACCCAGGTTCCATATCCCCTGCATAAGATAAGGGTTAAGGGGATGGGCATAGAACGTGAAATTCAAGTAGCCATAGTCCCTGGGCTATCCCGAGACCTTATCCTAGGGCATGATTGGCCATCATTTAGGAGAGGGTTAGTGCAAGGTGCAGATACAAAGTCAGGTTTTGTTCTGACCAGATCACAGGCTAGTACCTCTGAAACTCAGGTCCCATCTGCTAAAAGAACAGAGGAACCAGAAAAGAAAAATGATGAGGCGAAGCCCGAGGAAAAGGAAGAGGAGAGAGGAATTAATGTAATTCCTAACCCTGATGAGGTAGTTCAAGCCCCAAGTAAGGAGGAGGAGACTAAGGTACTTCCTGATCACGATGAGTTAGTACAGGCCCCTAATAAAGAGGAGAAGAAACCCAAGAATAAGAAGCGCCAAGAGAGAGGGAAAAGGGCGCAAGGAAGAGCAGAGTTAGAAGCGGGAGAAGGGCTACCGTGGGTGCCAGAAGCCCTAGTGAAAAAGTTCCCTTCGTTCCCAATGGAACAACGAGCGGACCCTGGGCTAAAAAGAGCGTTCGAGTGGGCACAAGAAGTTCGGCTCACACTCCCCAGGTTCTTAATTGATAAAGACATATTATACCGGGAAAGTGTAGAACCATATACCGGGGCGGTTAGGAAGCAAGTGGTGGTGCCAGTGACATTTAAGGCTATCGTGTTACGGCTAGCACACGACCACCCTATAGGGGGCCACAAAGGTGTTCAGGGAACACTTGATCAAATCCTGGCCAGGTTTTATTGGCCTGGCGTTTATAAGGAAACAAAAAAATATTGTGACTCCTGTCCAGCTTGCCAGAGGGTTTCCATAGCGCGCCCAAAGGCGGTACCTATGATACCCTTGCCCACCATCTCAACACCCATTAGACGCTTGGGAATAGATATAGTGGGTCCTTTGATAAGAACACCCCGTGGCTATCAGTATATGCTGGTAATCGTGGACCATGCTACACGTTTTCCGTGGGCGATTCCCCTACGGAATATTTCTGCCAAAGTGATAGCCCAAGAACTTGTAAAATTATTTTGTGAGGTGGGGTTTCCCCAGGAGATTTTAACAGACCAGGGGAGTAACTTTGTCTCACAGCATTTAGCAAAAGTCTGGGAGGCATTTGGCATTCGCCATCTAAAGACTGCGGCATACCATCCCCAGTCAAACGGTTTAGTTGAGCGAACAAATCAGTCGATTAAACACCTCTTACGGAGAGGTTTAAAGAAAAATGAAATGGCCGAGTGGGACACGTTGCTCCCATTCGTTTTGTACACCTGTAGGGAGCGAATCCAGTCATCCTTAGGGGTGTCCCCATTTGAGTTACTGTTTGGCCGGGCCCCGAGAGGTGTATTGGACATCTTACATGAGGAATGGGTGGAACCCGAGGTGCCAGAGGTAGGCGTACCCCAGTTTTTGACCAACCTACGAACACGCTTAGAAAAGACATCTAAGGTTTCCATAGATAATCTCAAGATGAGCCAACAGCGTCAAAAACAGCATTATGATAAAGGTACACAACCTAGACATTTGGAAATAGGGAGTAAGGTCCTGATCCAGGTAGCGGATCCAGGTCCAAAATTTGAGTCCCATTGGAAAGGGCCAGCGACAGTAATCAAAAGAGTGGGGCATGTCTCGTACCTTATAGAGAATGATAGAGGACGTAGACAGGTCTACCATCTCAATGTGTTGAAGCCAAGAAGGAAGCCAAGAGGGCAGTAGAAGCACTCCGTTTTTATTTGACCGGGCGCAAGTTTTTATTAATAACGGATCATGCGCCCCTAAAATGGCTCCACCACATGCGGAACAACAACGCGAGGCTGACAAGGTGGCACCTTGCGCTACAGGCCTATGATTTTACTGTTCAGCACAGAGCAGGCAAAACCCATGGCAATGCAGATGCGCTGTCGCGTCTTACGAGCTGTCCGTCTGAAACTGAGACAACACGTAAGATTTTAAGGGGGGGAATATGTCACAGAGCAGACTCTCTAGAGCCCCCTGTGGTGCTAAAAAACACTACTCCTCAAGTAAACACTGACGTAGGGAGAGAGCACATGACACAAGGGTATCAGAAGGAGTATAAGGGAATGAGGTCACAAGCCAGGAATTATCACCCAGCCAGTAGGGAGGCAAGGAAGGTCCCACCTGACCCCAATAGGCTAGGGTGTGGTGCAGCTGGGGATTACGTAAATGATCAGTGCAGCTCACAGGTGGGAGGAACTAGAGGAACTGGGGGGAAGGCAGAGAGAGCCGAAGGAGCTAGGAGAGGAGCTGAGGAACCTCAGAGACGAAGGAGATATCCAGACTGGGAAGGATACAGATATCCCAGGTCTCCACAGCAAGGCAGGCACTGGCTGAATGAAAGTCTGAGTGAGTCTGATGAACATTTAAGTGAAATAAGTGAGCAGCTGAATTCAGACAGGGACAGTGTATGCAGCAGCCTTGATAGAAGCTATGCCTTAAGACACAAGCAACAAGCTAGGAAAAGCTATTCTGAACCAGATAGGAGAAATGCTAAGCTGATCTATGAGAGGCATTTGTATGAAAGACAAAAGCCTTATAATGCTAATTTAAGGAAAGCAGGAAAGCTCCAGAATCTGGGTTACAAACAGAATAGGGAACAAAGCTTGTTACCTTTGGGAGAGAATCCTTCAGAGGAATATAGTTGGCACAAGCCTTCACAGAAACTGCCGTTGGAGACAACAGCTGTTTACAAAGCTCCTGTTAAAACAAAACCCCGTGCAAAGGTTCCACTCTCTGATAGCTGGGCAGCTGACTGCTTTACTCTGCCTAATTACCAGAGGCAGAGGAAAGGCTCCTGGCTAAGCAACTCAAGAGAATACGGTAAAGCCAAACAGATACCTGCTATAGAAAGACAAGTACGTCACAAGCTGGAAAGTTTGTTAAGCAAGTTACCTCAGAAGAGAAGTAACGAAGCCTCTGTATCTGACAGTGTTCCCATGCAATGTGAGCCTTATGAAATTGAGGACAACGCTGAATTGCCTGTTGAACAAATGGACTGTAGTTTTATAATAGCTGACCATATAGAGTCTCTCAGATAGAAGGCTGAACTATTCCTGAGAAGCCTTCATCTGGAAAGCTGACAAACTGTATTTCTGTTCATTCCTATTTTTGTTTGCTGAAAGGTAAAGCTATTTTTGTTATAGTTCTTTTGTTTACCCGAGAAGGGTTATGTTTATTTGACTGTTATACTTTTGGAAAAAGAATCCTACGGGACGGGGAATAAAACCCAGTTAAACCGATTTCGGTGTCACAACTTCTTTACATACTGGCAAGGACTATAAGTATTGAAAAGGCCAGTAGTTTACACCCGGGTGCAGTACCAACTGTGACCATCAGGAGGCGCTGCACAGCAAAGGGGTGACAATACATATATAGAGATATACATGGGCATAAATACAGATAGATACACATATATTATATATATATATATATATATATATATATATAAAATATGTGTATCTATCTGTCCAGACATGTAGGTAGAAACATGCCTATATAACTATACCCACATAGGAGTATGTAGAGAGAGAAAGGTGCATCTAATAACAAGAAGGGTAATACCTGCTTGAAGAGATGCAAGGAAACCTTTCTCCCTGGTTATGATTGACAGAGTCAGGGGAATGCTCTCTCTGACAAGGAGCAGTCTAGATTCATTTAGGAATTCTAGCCCTTGAATAACCAGGATGGTTTACGTGAAAAAAGTGCAGATGATATCTTCAGTCTGCAGGCAGCAAGTCCAGGTTCTTTTAGAACTGTAGTATGGTAACTGGAAATGGAAACCATATAAGAACGAGCTGCAAGAAAAAGAAAAATATCCCTGATGAAGGAGTCCAATGGAGATGTGGACGAAGCCAGGGAATTGAGCAACTCTTAGATTTTCACGTGATGTAAGGCATGTGTCCTTTGTTTTAAAAGGAGACCTTACGGGAGATGGTAAAAACCTACCAGTCATGAGGGGGCATGACTGGATGAGGCCTTCCTAACCATCTGGGATTATCTGCTAGGAAGATGCAAATGCTCTCTAGCAAGGGCCCATAGTGCAGAGCTACTGTGTAGAGTTGCAGAGAGCATGTTGCAAGTTGGTTAGAAGAAAAAACTGGCTGTTTAAAAGCCAGTACGTAACTTGAACTATTCTGCCAATGCCAAAGGAATTGGAGATGGCGAGGAATAGAAATGAAACAGATAGGCCTGTAGTAATAGAGTTTCCAAAAACAAAGGTCGATAACCTGTTTTGGACTTACTACTAAGGCCAGAAAGGATTGCTAATGGAGGACAAACCTTGGGTACTTGGTAAATAGAACCAGTGGGTAACCACTAGGAACTCCTGCCATTGCAGCTATTACCAAGGCAGCAAAAAAGAATGAACAGACATAAGGAGGAGTGGCAAGACTCCCTTACTGACTGATAAGCTGACCCAAGTAAGAATGAAAATGGGGGGACAACTCTGAAAAGGAAACCCCTTACTGGAATAGGTAGAAACCTACAGGGATTTTAGAAAAACCCGTCCAGCTAAATGGTACCACCCTTACAGACGAAATGTTTCAATTAGAGGGTAGGTAAAGACAGAGTTGAAGGAGACTTACTATATGGTAAGTCCCTGGAAAAGTATGATGATACATGCTGGAACAGGAAACTATCTTATTGATAGTTGTTACACCTCTTTTCCCTCCCAGGAGGAAGAGAAAAACCCCCTGTTACTTATAAGCATGATCATCCTGAGAGTTCATAGAATAAAAAGAATGGATGTCTGTTGAGAAGAGATTCATGTCTAGAGTTCAGGATGGAAACAGTGTAGATGCTTCTATTAAGAAGAAGCAGACTACAGGTTCTAAACCCCAAACAGGAAAGAAAGATGTAATGATAATATATCAGAAGCCCTGCGGATGCTGGGTTTGCTGAACCTGTTGAGGTTGTGGTTTCCTTAGCTTGGTTGGATGTTTCCCCTGTCTGGGAACATCTGTATGATGGGTAGAAGATGAATAAAACTTTCTCCCCTTAAGGGAACAAAGTTTGTTAGTAGATTTCCTACAAACTGGGATAGAGGAAGGCGTAGACAAGCCTCTGAAAGCAATAGTGTCAGTAGTTAACTGAGCAGCTTGGAGTAAAGCCTCCTTGTTGAAGAGATTCTCTCCAGTACAAGGAGTATTTCCCAGTCTATCTTGTACCCATTTGTCCAAGTCTGAAGCTTGGAGCCAGGCTCTACGTCGTGCCCCTATGGCTATAGCAGAGGTTCTGCTAACAGACTCAAAAGAGTCCAGGGAAGCACGAGTAAGGAACCTAGAAATATTCTGAGCATGATTAACTAGTATAGAAAAATCTGCTCTTTTAGGTTCTTGAAGAAAAGGGGTCAAAAGTAGTAAATTCTTTGTGACCTCCTCAAGAGATAATCCCATACAGAAAATATATGAGAGAATTCTTGCTGAAAACATGGATGCCTGGAAGGTTTGGCGTCCAAAGGCATCTAAAGTCTTAGCCTCACGACCTGGCGGATAAGAAGAGTGCTTCTTAGTACTCTTAACACGCCTCATTGCTGATTCTACAACAATAGAATGATGAGGGAGCTGAGGCTTTTGAAAACCTGGAGAAGGGGGCACCATGTATAGAAGATCAGTTGCCCTAGAAGGTGGGGATACCATTAGAGGAGCTTCCCACGTTCTAAATAGGAGATCCTGCAAGGTCTGATGCAAAGGAAGCATAATGACTTCCTTTGGATTGCAGGGGATCTGCAGAGGTTCTGGATCCCCTGGTGCAGGATATTGACCAGGTATAGAAATGGCAAGTAACTTTGCCATATCAAGCAGGACTGCTTGAAAAGAAATCTCCCCAGAGGGAAGTCCTCTAGAAAGAGGAGTAAGAACTAAATCTGTTGAAGAACTAGCTCTAGCACCCACCGGTTCATTCTGATTCTCTAGAATAGAAGATCTGAAGGAGTGGAGCATCGGATTGTCCTTAAAGGATAGTTGTCGGTACCGCTGGAAGCCGGTACCGCAACCCGTCGGTAGCAAATCGTCCATGCTAGGGATCGATTCCAAACTCGGTATGGAAGGAAGCGAGCCGGTTGAAACGAGCATGGGAGGTACCGACACCGATGCTGATGTCGATACCGGTACCGAGACCGGTACTGTTGTTGATACCGATACATGAAGATCAGTCTGTGATAGGTCCATCGGTACCGAAGTAACCGAACGTGGCAGACCTTGATCATCGGTAGAATGTCTTCGGTACCATTTGAAATCGGTACAGAGACGAGTCTGTACCCAGTCATCCAGATTAGAGATTGATTCCAGACTCGGCATCGAAGGAAGCGAGTCTATCGATGCATATCTGGAGGGTACCGACGTCGATACCAGTATCGGTACCGGGTTCGATACCGATACTGGAAGATCGGTCAGCAGCGGCTCAGTCGGCCCCGAAGGAACCAAGAGCGCTAGACTGCGATCTTTGGTGAGGAATGTTTCATCCAACACCATTGCCAATGCCGGGGTATCGGTACCGCCCCAAGTGGATGCCGCCACCAAGCATGCTCAGGTATGTTCGTAGAGGTGAGAACCCCAGAAACAACCTGAAACCCCATAAATGGCTTGGAGGCCGAAGACTCCCACCGGGGTTTTAATGCCAAGGTGTTCTGGAGGGCAACGCCGGAGGCATCTCTATGCTGAGCATGAGATCTACCACTCGAGGCCTGGCTAGTCTTAACAGACTGTTTTTGGGTTACCCGATCCTGTGAAGAAGAAGCATTGGCTGGTACCGTGAAGTTTAATGGGGACCGCGTATCGAGACATGCTCGATGCTGAAGACTTCTTCTGGATATATCGCTGCAGAAGGAACACTCCAGCGGATGGTGGTCAGGACCCAAACAGGGTAGACACCAATTATGAGTGTCTACAATTAATTTGGTACCGCCACAGTTTAAACATTTCTTAGGGTTAGTGGCTGGTATTTCCATGAAGGAGAGTGAGAAGGCCTAGCAGGCCGAAAATCCGTCAGGCACTAACAGGAAAAAATATTCCTCAGAAAGGAAATTTTGTAAGAAACACCGGCGGTACCGGTGGTGTCGGGGAAGGCAGACGCGACCACAAGAAAACAAAAAAATAAAAGAAGAATTTTCTGCGGTGACAGGAGTACGTCCAGCCGGCTCTGCGGAAAAACGAAAACTGAGGAGAGGCAATTGGGAAAGGCGGGAAGGCAGCACGCAGGCGTGGTGGGATGCTCCCAAAAGCGTTCTGATTGGACGCTGGGGAGCGTTCCCGCGCGGACTCCATCGGTACCGATGTACCCATATGTGAAGACTCATTCCTGCTTGTTCCTGGAGATAAAAGGATAGTCGTGGAGACATCGCGTGAAGGCAAACATGACACAATTTATTTCCCCAAAATATGCACAAATAAGGTTCAAATGCAAAGTGGAGTGGAGGAGTGGCCTAGTGGTTGGGGCAAGGCACTTCAGGCCGGAAGGTTGAGGGTTCAAATCCCACTAGAGGACAGCAACCTTGGGCCGGAAGGACTGGGGTTTCTAGTCCCACAGGTGCTCCTTGTGGTCTTGGGCAAGCCACTTAACCCTCCATAGCCCATGTTCCCTGTAAAATAGTTATCTCCAAGTTATAATGCCCTGTTCAATGTAATTTCAGTTTGTTCAATGTAAACCGTACTGATGCAGAATAGCGTGGTATATAAGAGAATGTAAATTAATAAAGTATCTGGATATTTCTTCCAGGACAAAAAGTACAGAAAATATTTACATCCTTAAGCTGAGTAACTTCTCAAAGGCATTAAACAGACGCAGACGTTTCGTCAATCAAAACAGGCAAATCAAAAGTACAGCTTCTTAGGTTCAGCAAAGTAAAGAATGGCTTTCTGCTTCCTTAGTGAGATAATATACAGTGCTGTGCAAGCTGATCTTACTTAACCTGGTTCCTACCTTAGCAAGGTTAAGTTTTCTTGGTAGTGCTTTTCCCAAAAGCATTTACTCAGGCTGCTACTCCTTAACCAAGGATTCAGTAGCCTCTGCACGACACAAAGAACAGTCCATTGGCAGTTCAGTAATCAAGAGGTCTGGTTCATTATACTGCACTTGCATTTCCTCCTGCTCTGGAATTATAATATCCTGCACTGAGCCCTCATGACCTGCCTCTGGTGGAATTCTTGCTGAGGATTCCTGTAACTCTCTCCAGGACGTCTCTACCCGGTAAGGAATATGGTGAACTGTATTACTGGATATCTTTCTTTGGTTCTCTTGCCCCAGTTCCTCTCTGAGATTTAACCACGGCTCTCTGTTGGAGGCTGGGTTCTTCTGCCTCCTGGTTTGAAACCTAGGCACCCACCTCTGAGTGTTGTGAACCTCTTGGTCAGGAACAGAAGTTTGGAACCTGCCCTGCTCTCTCTGCCTGAGCAGCTCTTGCCTGGTTTCCCTTGTGCCAGACTCTTTCCAGGTCCTTCTTCTTTCCTCTGCTTGGAACTTTCTTTCTGGGAACTTCTAGCTCAATTTCCAGTCTTGCTCTGAGTCCGTCTCTGACTCTGTCTTCCTGGACTCTCTCCTTGAGTGTTTGCTTGCTCTGCTCTTCCCTTCTGAGCAACCGTTTCCTCCTGAGCAGCTCTTCTCCCTGCTCTTCTCCCCTCTGCTTTTCCCTAAGCAGGGTTTATAAAGGTGCTTCCTGGGCAGCGTTTCTCTCTGCCTTAACAGGTGTTCATAATCATGCTCCAAGCCTGCTACTCCGTTAGCAGAGCTTGGGTGTGGCAGCCTAGCCTCAGAAACTCTAAGCTTGCTCTAAAGCCTGTGCACTGCTGGAATGTTTTTAAAGGTACAATCACTGATTTTCTCTAACTCTGCAAGCTCACTAGTGCCTTCCTCATCACAATATCTATATATATATCTATATCTATATATCTATATATCTATCTATCTATATATATATTAAAGGGCCTTTCCCTCCATAGGGTACAAGAGCGGCAGTGGCACTAGTATGCCCGCGAAACCTTGTTGTTTAGTGTGTGGCACGAGGCGCGGCGCTGTGCAGGACTCCGGGGTCTGTAGGACTTGCACTCTGGAGGCAGAGGTGATGGACCAGATGCCAGAGGAGGCCGTGTCGGGGAGGAAGGCAGTTCCTCCGGAAAGCAGGGAGGTCCTGCCTCCGGCTCTCTGCCCGGAGGAGCCGGTGGCGGGGTCCTCCTTGGGTGAAGGATCATCGGGGTCTTTAGGGCCCACTCAGGTGGGGGCGGCTTCGCTGATCCAGCTGAATTTCTTTTCCCTCATGCAGCAGGCGTTTACCTTGCTGCAGCCAGCTCTGGCGGTTCCTCCTCAGAATTCGCAGGACCTGAAGCGGACCGGGTCTTTGGACCGTCCTGAAGAGGCCGCTCCCCTGGTTAAGACAGCTAGAGGGCCTGGGGATGATGGTCTGGTGTGTCTCAGCTAGAGGAAGACCTGGGAGCAGTAGACACGGATCTGGAGGAGATCTCGGAGGACGAGTTGGAAGAGGGAGAGTTGCCTGACTCGGAGCAACAGAGCCGAGTGGTCAGGGTATTTCGACGCGAAGAGCTGCCTGCCTTGATTGCCAAGACTCTCAAGACGCTGAATATGCCCTCAGGAGGGGCGGCCGCGGAGGAAGCCTTGGAGGATCCGCTGTTACAGGCGGTACGGACGTCCCAAAATGTTTTTCCCGTGCATCGAGTATTTCGGAGTATGATTCAGGAAGAATGGGACTTGCCAGAGTAGGCCCTGAGGGGCTCCAGGGCCTTAGCTAGACTTTATCCCCTGGCCGACCAGGATAGGGAACTCTTTCAGTCTCCCAAGGTGGATGCGGCGGTTTCGGCGGTTACTAAAAAGACTACGATACCAGTTGAGGGAGCCGTGGCACTGAAGGATATACAAGACAGGAGATTAGATACTCTGTTGAAGCAGGTGTTTGATATCTGCGCCCTCTCCATGCAGGCCTCAATAGCGGGGGCGTGGGTGGCGAGAGGCTGTTTGCGGTGGTCCCAGAGGTTGCAAGGGGATCACTTGGAGGGGCAGTTACAGGACGTAGTGCGGTTGGAGTCGGGAACAGCGTATTTAGCAGACATCCATTATGATCTCATCCGCGGCTTGGCTAAGAGTATGGCCTCTGTGGTAGCGGCCCGGCGGTATCTCTGGTGGCGTAATTGGTTGGCTGACAGTTCCTCTAAGACTCGGCTTAGTAAACTGCCATTTAGGGGAAAACTCTTGTTTGGAGAGGATTTGGAGAAGTTAGTCAAGGATCTTGGGGAGTTGAAGGGCGGTCGACTTCCAGAGGATAAGCCCAAGCAGAACAGGAGTGTTTTGGGGTTCCGGGGTGCTCCGAGGGAGTTTTGTAGATTTCGGTCCTCGCGCTTTGGCCTACCTCAGCAGGGCAGATTCCCGGCTAGAGGTCAAGGTTTTCGGGGGTTCCGGGGAGCAGGTAGGGGATTCGCTCCCTTTCAGTCCTCGGCCACTAAGAAGTCGCAATGAGATAAGGCGGGCTCAGGTGGAGGTAGTTCCCGTGGGAGGTCGGTTGCGGGAGTTTTACCCTGCCTGGGTCCGGATTACGTCGGACCAGTGGGTCCTCAAGGTCATTCGAGAAGGGTATGCACTAGAACTCCATCGACCCGTCTTAGATTCCTTTGTCCTATCTCCTTGCCGAGCTCCGCTCAAGTTAAGGGCAGTTTCGGAAACTCTGCAGCGGCTGCTGCAGCTCAAGGCGGTAGTGCCCGTTCCTTTGGATCAATATGGTTGCGGTTGGTACTCCATCTACTTTGTGGTGCCAAAGAACGAAGGCACGTTTCAGCCGATTCTCGATTTGAAGAGAGTAAATCGGTGTCTCCGGGTCACCCATTTCCGTATGGAGACACTGTGTTCCGTTATTGCGGCAGTCAGAGGAGGGGAGTTCCTGACGTCGCCAGATCTCACGGAGGCTTATCTACATATCCCGATTCGACAGGAGCATCAGAGGTTTCTGCGGTTTGCGGTGCCGATGGGGCATTTCCAGTTTCAGGCGTTACCCTTCGGACAAGCTACTGTGCCTCGGACGTTCGCCAAGATCATGGTGGTGGTAGCGGCAGCATTCCGCAAGGAGGGAGTACTTGTGCACCCGTACTTGGACGATTGGCTGATTCGGGCAAAGTCAAGAGAAGAGAGTACCGCGGCCACCACCCGGGTAATGCAAATGTTGGAAAGCCTGGGCTGGGTGGTCAACTTTGCAAAGAGCAACTTGGTTCCCTCGCAGTCTCTCGAATATTTAGGAGCGCGCTTCAAGATGCAGAGGGGAGCAGTGTTTCTCCCAGCCCATCGAGCGCAGGGGCTTCGGGAGCTGGTAACGCGGTTTCTTTCACGACCTGCTCCGACGGCGTGGCAGTATCTGCAGTTGCTTGGAACGATGGCGGCCACCATCGAGGTGGTGCCGTGGGCCAGGGCTCACATGCGACCGTTGCAGAGCGCACTGCTCCGGAGGTGGTCTCATCAACGGAATGCGTTGTCGCAGCGGCTGATCTGTCCTCAGGAGGTGCGTCAGGAACTTCGTTGGTGGTTGCGGCCAGAGAGTTTGGTAGCAGGCGTACCTCTGGAGCCTCCATCCTGGAGACTGCTGACAACGGATGCCAGTCTCCTGGGGTGGGGAGCGCATTGCGAGGGACGCTTTGCCCAGGGTCGGTGGTCTCAGGTGGAGAAGAAGTGGTCCATCAACAGGTTAGAGATGAGGGCAGTGTTTTTGGCACTGCAGGAGTTTCAGGAGACCGTCAGTTGGGCGGTGGTTCGGGTCCTGTCCGACAACGCGACGACCGTGGCCTACATCAATTGGCAAGGCAGTACGGGCAGTGTGTCTCTAGAGACGGAGGCGTCGCAGCTGTTAGGATGGGCAGAACAGCATCTAGAGGCTCTTTCGGCTCAGCATGTAGCCAGAGTGGACAATGTCAAAGCGGATTTCTTGAGTCGCCGCAGAGTGGATCCGGGGGAGTGGATGCTACACCCGGACGTGTTTGCGCTGTTAGTGCGGCGCTGGGGCCTTCCGCTGATGGACCTAATGGCGACCTTCGAGTCAGTGCAGGTAGCGCGGTTCTTCAGCAGAAGGCGAGAAAGAATTCCGAGGGTCTCGATGCGTTAGCGCAAAGGTGGCCGGAAGCGGGTCTTCTCTATGTGTTCCCGCCGTGGGCTCTCATAGGCTGCATGGTGCAGCGCATAGAGCAGCATTGCGGGCTGGTGGTTCTGGTAGCACCCGCCTGGCCCCGAAGACTGTGGTATGCGGACTTGGTGCAGCTACTGGCGGACAGGCCGTGGAGACTACCGCAAAGGCAGGATCTCTTATGTCAGGGTCTGTTACGCATGCCCCAGGTGAATCGATTCTCTCTTACGGCTTGGCTCTTGAAAGGGCTAGGATGACGGCCAAGGGCTATTCGGCAGCAGTCATTTCTACCTTACTGAGAGCACGGAGGCGTTCCACTTCGCTGGCCTATATACGGGTTTGGCGCATTTTTGAGGCCTGGTGTGCGGAGCAGGGTCTGCGGCCGCTGGGGGCTTCAGTTTCGCAGATCCTTTCGTTCTTGCAAGCTGGTGTAGACAGGGGTCTGGCGGCCAGTTCCTTGCGTGTGCAAGTGGCGGCAATATCTTGCTACCGGGGCAAGGTTCAGGGTCAGTTGCTAGGGTCTCATGGCTACATTAGACGTTTTTTTGCGAGCAGTGTTGCTTATGTGTCTGCCTAGACGGAGTTCTGTGCCGGCATGGGATCTGAATGTGGTGCTGGAGGCCTTGCTCAGAGCACCATTTGAACCTTTGGGCAAGGCCTCACTGAAAGATTTGACCTTGAAGACAGTTTTTCTGGTGGCGATTTGTTCCGCGTGGAGGATTTCTGAATTGCAGGCGTTATCCTATAAGGAGCCGTATCTATCTTTCTTCAATCATAAGGTGGTTCTGAGGACAGTGCCAGCATTCCTGCCGAAAGTGGTTTCAGTATTTCATGTTAAAAAGGTAGTGTCGCTTCCAGTGTTCTCTGATCGTCAGAAGGATAAATCGGAGGGCAGGTTGCACCTGTTGGATGTTCGTTGCGTACTTCGGAAGTACCTCCGTTGGACGGTGTCTTTCCGGAGATCGGACCGGTTTTTTGTGACTTTCGGGGGTCCACGCAGAGGGGAAGCGGCGGCGAAGGCGTCTATTTCCCGCTGGTTGAAAGAGGCTATTGCGTCAGCATACCTTTTAAAGGGTAAGCTGGTGCCGGAGGGCCTTTGGGCTCATTCGACTAGGGCGCAAGCAGCGTCTTGGGCTGAATTCAGTTTGGTTCCGGTCGAGGACATTTGTAGGGCGGCAACTTGGTCGTCCTTGCACTCTTTCTCGAAGCACTATAGGTTGGATGTGCAGGCAGCGAGGGATGGTCAGTTTGGCTCAGCGGTACTTCAGGCTGGGCTTCCAGGTCCCTCCCGTTGATCTTCACTACTCTGTTACATCCTCCATGGTTCCAGGACTGGACTAGAGGGATGCAAAGGAAGATGAAATTACACTTACCTGCTAATTGTTGTTCCTTAAGGAACTCTAGTCCAGTCCCGGATCCCACCCTGCATCTGTGAAATTGTTCAGCCTGAAGTTCCTGGAGAAGGTAAAGAGATGGGATGTTTAAAAAAAATAATAATAAAACTTTTCCTTCATTGTTTGTGGGTTCTCGGGGGGCGCAGAATGGAGCCATGAAGGGAGCCCTTCACAGCACTCTTTACGGGTGTGTTTTCACCTTTATATATGGGTTATAGAGATATTGCTCCTCTTCTTTGGGGGTATTGGTGAATTTATTAATGGTTTAATCTACTTATTTGTTGCTCTGCTGGGTTTGCTTTGTCAATAGGTACTGGAGGAAGGGGGCGGTCCTTCTCTATTTATACTGGTGCCAGAAAAGTGGTGATGTCTTTCAGTTTCCAAGGCTGCTGGAGGAGATTCTAAACTCTATGGTTCTGGGACTGGACTAGAGTTCCTTAAGGAACAACAATTAGCAGGTAAGTCTAATTTCATCTTTAGGAGCCAGTGTTCACAATGTACCTAAATTTAAGGGCCTAAAATGTAAGTGGCCGTTAATTCTTTATTTATAACTTTGTACTCGCCATTTTCAATAATGTTCAGACAAGGAACAACCAAAGAATACAATATGAAAACACCATCAATTAATACAATAAGCAAAATTAATTAAAAGGCATAAGCAAGATACGTCAATACCATAATACAAAATAGCACCTAGCTAAGCTTTAAACACCCACCATATTTTACCATATTTAAATATCTAGAGATTTCAAGAAAATATCATTAACCATAATCTTGAGTAAAAACCAAAATCTTCAAATTACAGCGAAAAGCAGGGAAGAAATGTTAGGCTCTTAGCAATGATCTTCCGCAATAGGTAACAAAATCTAGGTGGCTGAATTGAAGGTCTAGGTATTGATGAATTCTCAGCTAAAAAACTTAGGATTCTAGATTCAGAAATCTAAAACTTAGGCTCCTAACACAAGCAGTAAGCATGTTCTGAAAAATGACCCCTTTCAGCTTTTTATTGTGTGACAATATTTAAGAGTATTTCAATTTCACGTCATGGCTTCCCAAACCATTTTCAATAAGGCTATCACAAAAGGCAATTTTTATGAACAGGAATTTTAAAAAGATCAAACCCAAAGTGCTACATACATGGCCTTGATGCTTTCCGTGAGGTTAGTCTCAAAGGAGAGGAATTGCTTCCCTCTTTTTGTGAAGCCTCGAACCTCAGAACCAGTGGCCACAAAGATTTTTTCCTGGGGTGTGTGGAGAGCTCCCCCAAGATCCAGCCTGGAGATCTTCTGTCCAGGTAGTGTCTTAAAAATTGGCTGCAAAATCCAAAACAGAGAGGCAACTGTTTAAGAAGTTTCTCATTTTTGTGCAATGGATGATTTGTTAACCATCTGATTTTCAGGCCAATGCGGAAACCCTGCACTAGAGCCCAGCGCTGGGCTCTAAAGCTCTAGCACAGGGTTTCATAGTGTGAGTTGAACTCTGACTTTCTGCGCTGGGATGCAATATGCAAATTAACCAGTGTGCAAAAAGTCAGCATTAAACTGGGAGAGCAAGCCAAACAGAAGCGCACTGAAGTCGGCACAAGTTTGACATGTTGTCCAGGACAAACAGGGTCATCTGAAGTGATGTCTGACACGTCCCCTCAGATGATCTAGGCATTGGGGAAAGCCTCCGATGCCATTGGCACACTGTCAAGGGGCCAGTGCACTCCACTGGACACCAAGCCCTCGGCAGAAACAAAAATATCTGGTGGCCCAACAGCCTCAAACTCCCCCCACCCAACCAAAACAAAAACCTAGCAGCCCAGTGGCCCCAATCCACACTCACAGAACTGAAACAAAAACCTGGCGGCCCAGTGGCATCAATACCCCCCCACCTAACTGAAAAAAAAACCTGGTGGCCCAGCAACTCCTGGTCCCCTCAACTTCCCCTGAAACAGAGGCCTGGTGGCTCAGTGGTTCCAAACCCCTCCACCCCCACCCAGTACCTTAAAGGTTGGGGTGGAAGCGTTGCCTACATGCTCCTGCCCCCACGCTACCATCTTGTAAAATGGTGGCGCCTGACCTAGCATGGTGCAACCTGGGTGCATCGGGTGGGGGTCAGATTGCCATATAAGGCAAAAAATACCCTGTATGGAGAATGACCCCCGAGCTGTCCTGAGATGCAATATGGAGGAGAGGGTCTTGCTCCTGTCCCAACATTTAGGGGATTAGGTTGGAGTGAAGTGGTTTGGGGCCACTGGGCCATCAGGTTTTTATTTCAGTTGAGTGGGGAGGAATCGGAGCTGCTGAGCTACCAAGTTTTTGTTTCGGTTGGGTGGGGGGGGGGGGGAGACAGGGCTGCTGGGCCACCAGGTTTTTGTTTTGGTTGGGGGGGGATCAGGGCCACTGGACCAAAAGGTTTTTGTTTCAGTTGGATGGAGTGGATCGGGGCCACTGAGCCACCAGGTCTTTTGGCTTGTCGGGGTGGGGGGGCAGTGTCCAGGGGGCACCAGCCCCCCAACAGTGTTTCCATGGCATCGGGGGTTTTCACTGATGCCTGGATCATCTGAGGTGAAGGGTCAAGCTTCACCTCAGAGGATGTTTCTGCTCCTGGCTGGATCTTTACAGTTGCCTAAAGCTAGCGTGAAGATCCAGTGTGAAAAACTGCACTAAGTTTCAGCACAGGTTTTTATATTAGGTGCAATTAAGATGCAGCGATTTGCATGCGATTTGTGGGCCTGATATTTGAAAGGCCTTTACACAGTTTATAGACCAGTAAACCGGATAAATGCCTTAAACAGGGATATTCACTGGCACTTACACGGGTAGTGCCAGTGAATGTCCCCTACGTGCCCCGATACTATCCAGTTAGCACTGGGGCCTGGTGGGGGTGTTCCATGGCAGAGTGGAGGTGGTGACTGACGCTATCTATGTAGCGGCGATATTGGACCGCAACACAGTTATCAATCTGCGGCTAAAACTAGACCAGCTTTTTGGCTTGCCTAGTTCTAGCTGCGGATGCTGACCGGATAGCAGTCCAATATCGCCACACAGAGTAAGGGGATTCCACTCTACACCAAACCCACATAGCACTGAATATCTGGGGTTAGGGGTGAGCAGGCAGGGCTATGCGCTGCAATGGCGCATAGCCTGCCTACTTGAATATCAGGCCCTGTATATCCAGTGTGCTGCAATTTAGCGTGGCTAAGGTTTTCTGTATCGGACCCTCTGGTTGTAAAGCTGAGTAAGGCAACTGCCAGTGCAACAAGAATATAAACTTCAACAGATCCAAAACAACAAAGAGAAAAAAACACAAGAAGGAGAATGACATGGGATACAGCACAAGATATGTACAACCACTGTTTAACAATATAAAACTTAGTCATAATGGCAACCAAGATTGGGAGGCTCAGCAGAGAAGAAAAAAGAAAGGAACATTATTGGCACTCTTGCAGTTCAACCCCTTAATGTCCTGTATCTTCTAAAAAAAAGTGGCCAGTGAAATGGCTTTGGGCTATATATGCACACATCTTACTGTCGTGCTGTCCGGTCTGATTAATTGTCTGCTGTATTACCGTAGCCTGCTTCCTGTCTCCACAGACCGCCTGCCACTCATTGCCCCCCACTCAGAGCCAGAAGTGACATCGGCAGCGCATCATAACGCATTTAAAGAAGCCCTCAGCAGCGGCTCGCAGCACAGCGGCGTGCCCAAGAAGCAGGACATACTCCATGGGCGAGTTTCTTGGGGCGATTCTGGGAGCCTGTACAAGTCTCACTCTGCATCCTCTTCTACGAGTCCTTGTCGGTTATTCTGCTCTCCTGGTGAGTATCAGTCATCGTTCCCTTGTGTTTCCCTCCAGCACCCCTGGTTTCCTGTTTCTTTTACTTATGCCGCTATTAGTCTGTTCTGTGCTCTGGCTATGAGTGCAATTCCGGTTCTCTGGGGCCAGCGACCTCAGAGTGGATCCTGTCCGGCTCTTGCTCTCAGAACTCGCTGCCCCAAGAATCTGGCTCCCTGTCCCATCTCTTTACCAACAGTCCATCGGCCATCTGCTCCTTCTCTCTCACTTGCTCTGTTAAACTGTCACTCTCTTCATTCTAAAATGATCTTGATTCAAGATTTCCTGCTTCAACACTCATTAGATGCCTTTTTCCTTACTGATAATATCAAAACTCAAACCTCTATAAGTGAATCACAGATACATCCAAAAATATAAGAAATCACTTTATAGTTCCCATATGAAAATCAAAGGTGATTTGGACAGTATTTAACAAACAAAATTTTTCTTTTTTGTCGGATCATCTGTCGTGAGGGCGCAGTAACACACTCAATGAACAGATCCTCCTTTTTAATCAACTTTCATTTAAAAGGTCAAGTCGACCCTAATACGCTAGAGACTAGAAATAGCCCTGAAGGTCCTTGTCATCTCTCCGACCCACTCCGCTGGCCATATCTTGAATCTCATTCTCTCCTCCTCAGCTTTGGCTCACCATCCATTTTACCCCTTCCATGGACCGACCACTATAGTGTTCTTTTCTCCATGTCGGTCTCCTTCTCAGATCCATCTCTTTCTTCTTTGGCAACCTTCTCTGCCTCTGGGTCACTGTCCAGAACCTTCTCTAAGCGCTCCTTAGAACTTTTCCCCCTTTCTGATGTCTTTTTCCCTAAGGATTTTCTGCACTTCCTGCTGAAGCCCAGGCTGAGTCCTGGCATTCCACTCTTTCTTCTGCCCTGGACCAAGTGGCTCCTCTCCATACCCAGTGTAGACACTTCAGGCCCTCCCAGCTTTGGTACCATCATGGCCTCCGTCTACTCCATCGTCACCTCCGCCATGCCGAACACATCTGGAGAAAACTCCCTACACCTGACACCCACTATCGCTTTCAATCCTGTCACTGTTATTACCGTTCAGCAGTTCAAAGTGCAAAGCATTCCTATTACAATAATTTGATTTCATCTGCATCTAACTCTTCTTGTTAGTTATACTCTATTCTCGTCTCCCTTTCGCCTCTTTTCACTTCAAAGTCCTCCCTCTATCCAGCTCCCCTCTCGTTGTCCCCATCCTCATCAGTGCTTGTACATTACTTCCAATCCAAAGTCCACTCTTTACGAGCATCACTCCCAGACTGTCCGCCCCCTTTGGCTTTACTCCCCCCAGGGTCCGATTTGCCCCCTTCTCCACCTTTCACACTGGCTCTTTCACACTCATGGATTACCTTTTGCCCTATTTCCTCAGTCGAACTGCTGAAGACATTGGTCTCATCTCGCAAAACCACCTGTCCCTCAGACCCCATCCTCTCTTCTTGGCTGTCTGAGCCCTCCCTTGCTCTTCTGCCCTTAATTCATTCTATGCTCAATAACAGTCTTCTTTCTGGCATTTTTCCATCTCACTGGAAACATGCGTTGGCTAGGCCTATAGTGAAAAGAACTCCTCTCTTGATCCTTCTGTCACAGCCCACTACCGTCCTGTTTCCACTCTTTGCTTTCTTTCCAAGGTGCTGGAAAAATTAGTCTTTATTCAACTTTCCACTCATCTCGATTCTACTCATGATGTTCACCCGCCAATCGGGTTTTGCACAGGCCATAGCACTGAAACTATCCTTCTTTTAATCTTGAATGAAATTCATCGCTCTCATGATCTGGGTGATATTTCTGTGGTTGTTTCCTTGGATCTTTCTGCAGCGTTGACTTGGTTGATTATGCCACTCTTCTTGCTTATCTGCACAATTTTGGAATTTATGGTACTGTTCACAGCTAGTTTCGCTCTTTTCTCTGTCAACGTTCCTTTTCTGTCTTGGGAATCTCTTCCTTTCCTTCTTTCCCCACTCTTCCTTTACCCTGTGATGTCCCGCCGGGCTCTGTTCTCGCTCTTCTTTAACATCTTTTTGATTTCCCTCACTCTCCTCATTCAGCAGCACGGAATCTCTGCGTATTATCACGCAGGTGATATCCTTCTCTTTCACACTAATCCTTCCTCCCGATTTACTCCCACTGAACACCTGCCTCTCTGAAGTTTCAGCTTGGCTCACTCAAAATTTCCTTCATCTCAATCCTACTAAGACTGCTGCTATTTGGTTTTCCTCTCACAGGTCTTTCCCCTTCCTTGCTCCTTCCCTTCCTTCTGGCCTTATCCCTCTGGTTGACACACTCTGTTATCTAGTAGCTATTCTGGACTCGGCACTTTCATTTCAGTCCCACCTCTCTGCCTTGATTCATCATTCTTTTCTTTCCCTTTGTTTGTATTCAAGCTGTTTGTCCTTTTCTATCGCCCTCATCTCTTACTACTCTACTCCTTACGTTGGTTATGTCTAAACTTGATTATTGTAATGTCATGTTTCTTGGTCTTCTGCAGTATCAACTACACTGCTTACAACTGGTTCAGAATACTGCTGCCTGTTTAATCGCTCATGCCTCCCAGTATGAAAATTACACCACCGTTGATCCGTTATCATTGGCTTCCTCTCAAATACCGTCCTCAGAAGAAACGCGTGACTTTGGTTCATAAGGCACTGCACACTAACATTCCCACCTATCTTCCTGATCTTTTGCATTTTCATACCCTGGACTATGTTTTACGTAATATACATCTCAATCGTCTCCACTTACCATCAGCATCCCATGTACGGCTTGAATCCACCCGTTCCTCTGCTCTCTACTTCCTTGGCTTCACAAAGGATCAACAGTAAACAGACATTAGACTGGCTCAGGAGCCATGTGGTACAGTCACTTAATCTGGCTCTGTAGCAGCAATTTTGGGCTGACCCAGCAATGCAAGAAGAAAGTTCCAGTATCAGCTCTGTGAGAGTCTGAGGCACACTGAGGGTGTGCAAGCTGAGATTCTTTGGTCACTACAGTGAGATGAGATTGACAGAGTTGCTCTCTCTAGTCACTTGGATTTGGATCCATGACTCACCTTTTCCAAATCCAACCCTAAGCCAAGTTACTTTCAAGTATGATCTAAGCTGCACCCGAAGCGATGAAGGGTGACGTGACTTTGACAAGGACATAAGCGGTGTCAGTGGGAGAAGCAGGATTGAACCCTGGTTTTCCCAGTCACAATCTGCTTCTCTTCCACTAAATTAGAAAACAAAATACCTTGAATTTATCCCAAATAGTATAAAACAACATGAAATTAGTAAACTTACCACAGCTTCTCCTTTCTTGATACCAAAGCAAGTAACAACACCATCATGATCTCCGATAACCACCTTAAATAGATGTATCATTTTCAAAAGTTAACAAATGTAATGAAACTGTTCCCAAATATTTCTAATTGCTAAAGCTCTCTTGTGGATCAGGACATTGCAGTCTGTGCTGGACCTCAGCTTGTGCCATGCCACCCCCAGGCCTCCAATTCCTTCCTTCCTACTCCCATGCAGACCCTACATTTTATTACACCTCCTTGCCCCACTCCCCCCATTGGACCTCTGATATAATCCTCCTCACCCCAGATCCCCAATTGCTTTTCTCCTCATACCCCCAGATCTCAGGGCTTCAGTAGTGCTATCAGCAGAGGACAAGGTGCTGAGACCGAGTCAGCCTAGGATCACAGGCACCATATTGTCCTGCTCCCTCTGGTCATCTGTGCAGAGGCAGGACCTGTGAGCACAGGCTAAGCCTGTCCCCATGACCATGCCTACTGCTGAAGTTTGTCAGAAAGAGTAGGAAGAAAGGACTGGAGGTTTGCAAGGGTGAGCAGGGAATCTGTCACCCCGAGTACAGGCCTAGGTGGCCTGTATGTGATTCCAGGCCTGCCTCTACTGGATCCTAAAAGATTTGTAGCTGGGTCAAAAGATGAAGCTTCTGCTAAAGAGACCAGTCTACAGCACGTGATAGATCCAGGGCTTTCGAGTTTACTGAAGTTAAATCAGTGATGCTTATAAAATTTGTTATAACTTTTAACTGGGACTCATCTGAACCAATAAACAAATGAGATAAGAAGTCTTTACCACATAACTAACCTAAGCTAAATCACTCATGTACATTTTCAGTAGGAAAATACAACTGAGAACATGGGCCTCGTTTGCCCAATTTCTTGTAGTTTTCCTGTGCCAATTTAGTGCCAGCAGTTACGGCACTCTAATTCTCTACATTTCTTGTTTTCTAAAGGGTCTTAAGATGGTTCAAACATATTAAAAAAAACACAGGCAAATGTGTAACCATTCTTCCGATTCTTCCTGGAAATCAAACCTTAATTTCTATGCTATCTGCACTGGAAAGAGTCTAAGATTCCTTTTCCTAGAGGAGCTGTACCTTCTGTGTTGCTCTGCGCCCCGATGCGGGCAGTAATCTCATGGTCTTCTGAGAAGTCACTCCCACCTAATAATGGAAAGGAAGCCAGAACAGTACTTGGTACATGATTCATTGCCAACTATTATAATCCATTCAACCACAGAAACGTTTCTTACACAGTTCACATTGCAATTCAAGCAAATAAAACCATTAAAGGTCCCCTTTCATCAATCTGGCACTTCTTGTACATCTGAGGGGGAATGTTTCCCCTTTTAATTTTCCTCCTTGATTTCTGGTCATTTTGATGGTTCTCACATGACACAGCATCCAGAAGGCAGGTGAGCAGACATCAGAACTCACTGATCAGACCATGCAAGAAGTCCCACATCAGAATCCCACCCACTCAGGCTGAGGAGAAGGTCTTAAACCTGCTAAACGTCTATCTAATGTAACTTGCAAGAGCTAGGGTGATATAAGGAACCAGAAAACGCTAGAACATTAAGACCACCTTTCCTATTGTAACATATCAGACTCTCTTTGAACTTCTGCATTACCCTCAATTCACATCATGTTGCCCCATGTTTTCTTGAATTTCACTCTTTTTTCCTCCTCTGAGAGAATGGGGAGTCAACACTCCGCTAGGTACTGATCAATCGAGGTCTTGGAGGCTTTCCATTCAGGGGTGTACAAATCCTTATAAAAGTCAACAAAGCAATCCTGTATTGCCTTTTGGTTAGTGACTACCATACTCTTCTTATCTTTAACTTTCCAGATATTATTCCTTTCTTTCAGCTTTTCAAGCAAAAGGCCAGCACCTTACCTGTCTTGTTGCCAAACTCAAAGTGCTCTTTCCATGAAGAAATATTTCCTTATGTTATCCAATATGACCTAGAAGAGCTTGTACAAATGCTCTACAATAATCCAACGTTCCCCCAAGCAGACGTTTTTAAAACTCTTTGGATTAATTTTTGTTACTAATGTTGACTGCATTACATTGCCCTGGTTATCTCACCTACCGTCCAATCCAGGCTATCCTCGCTCTGCTGCTTGTTTTAAGGGATCTTCCTCCCCTTTGTTAGTTGGACATCAGGAACTCAATTTCTTTATGAGCTATTCTCGTAGAATTTCTGTGCTTCATACATCTGACGGCATTTTTTTGCATAACATTTTTTTGCATAACATCCAACAAATGTCTACCTACGCTACCTACTCTACTACTCCTGTATATAGTTGTTTACAATTAATAATATAGTTACTCACAATCATGTTGATTGTCAATAATTTAAAAACTGTTGATTTAAAAGTTGATTTGTAAATAATTTAAAAATCTGTTCTATGTAAAACCTGTTCATGTTACACTTGTTATATGTAAAACGCCTTTGATCTATGGAAGAGGCGGTATATAAGAAAGTTTTAAATAAATAAAATAAATAAATAAACATCTGAAGCTGCCAGATTCTCCCCGCTCCACAGAACCTCTACAAGCAGTCTTTACTCCAGGTAATCAGCAGATTCCTTAATATCCTATTATACATCCCATCTGGCCTCACTGCTTTGTCCAGTTTCATTTGATCGTCCACAAATGGAAGGTGGCCCATTCCCCTTCCATTTCTGCTTTTATATCTTACCCGCAGTCCCTCAGTATCCCCTTCATCTGCCAGCTCTGCACAAAGGCACTCTTCATCATCGTCCCTCCAGTCCAGTCCAGACACATAGTTTATGCCCTGTCACCAGCAGATGGAAACTGCCAGCGTAGAGGTGAGGCAGGAGCGCACGAACATAACAGTTGGCATGCCATCAGGCAGAGCAGTCTGTGCAGCCTGTGGCAGCCACCGCAGTCTGCTCTCTACGGCGGGAATTTGCTGCGTGTGCGAAGCAGAAAGCCGCACCACAAAGGAGCTGCTCCAGGGGACAAGAGCTCCAGAAATGGAAGCAAGTTCCAAATTGGGGGTCGATGTGGGGCAAAGGCCGGTTTTGGGAGCCCGTGATTTTGGTGAGAAACGTGGCCATGAGCCAGGCAGCAGAATTTGAGGTAAGTGAGCACTCAGAGGGCCTGAAGGAACTCCTGCATGTCCAGTGGAGCAGCGACTGAGGTCGGGAAACCCTGGAGAGATGACTGCAGATCCTGGCTCCCATTTTCTCCTGAATTTGTGCTACTGTTGCATCAGGCCTACTGCATGAAGCAGGGCCTGGTGCAAGATTCTCCTCATGGCACTGACACTAAAGGGGGTCTTGAAGAATTAGTAGCAACTGGCAAGAAGCCCAGAGAACCAGTGTCTAAGCACCAAAGGATAGAGGAAGATATGTGGTATGACCATGGTTCAGTCTCTTTAGGAAGTCTGATGATCCATTGGAAGACCCTTCTGGGCGCTGAGGAGACCCCTCAGGCGAGGAACTCGAGGAAGGCAAAATTCCACCAGCTGAAGACCCCACCATAATTAGGGGTTTTCGTCAGGAGGAGGTGCTGATTACACAGTTGTTGGTGGCACTGAATATCATGCATGGTTCTTCGAAGAAGGAAGGCACCCTAGAGGATCCCTTGTTACAGGACATTCAAAAGCCTCAAAAATCCTTTCCACTTCACAGTGCTATAAAAGAGATGACTGAAGCGGAATGGGAGGCCCCAAAGGCAGGGTTATGAGTTGGAAGGTCTTTGGTACTCTTGTACTATATTCCGCCAGAAGAAAAAGACCTCCTGCGGCTCCCAAAGGTGGCTGCTTTGGTTTCGGCTGTTACCAAGAAGACGGACCATTCCAGTGGAAGGTGGTGCAACACTAAAAGATGCTCAGGACCAGAAGCTGGAAATGCTCTTTTTTTAAACTCTTTATTTTAATGAAACATTTACAGTTTCAAATTTTATAGACAACAAAGTAGCATTCCACTGTACTACCAGTAATGCAATATTCTAACAGCCTACTTAAATGTTTCTTTTGACATTCTTGCAATAAAACTCATAACCCCTCCCCCCCTTCCCAGAGGACAGGGCTCCCTAACTAAATAACACTATCGTTCTGAGACCACAAATATCCATCTATTCGTCCTTGTGGACCTCGTCAACCCCCCGAATTCCATAACCATCGAATCCTCCCAACCAAGTATCTCTCATGTCAATGATAGAGCCACAAACAAACTTCCGTCATTCATCCTGCAAGCCACACAATAAACGGGGACCAGATTTTGTCAAATTTAGTTAGTTTTTGCCTTCGCATAGCAGTTAGTTTGGCCATTGCCTGACTATATTTTACTTTGTGGATCATCACTTCTATTGGAGGAACCTCTGCCCTCCTCCAATATTGGGCCAGAGTTAGTCTTGCTGCTGTACCAGGAATCTGAGCAACTGGTCAGTTATCACCCCCCCCCCCCCCCCATCATTTTGATGCTATTTATTCAACCAGACCATGACAGCCTCAGGTTCTTCCATTGTTGAAAACTAGAGAAGACCAATCTCCACAGCTGGTCAAAGTTTAGGTTAAACAATCTCATCAAATCTACAGCCAGATTAACCCCCAAATATAGCACATGCGATGAGGCCCAGCGATATTGGAAGCGCTCTGGTATTTCCCCTTGTTCCCTGGATTCTACAAAAATCTCCAAAATTTCAGATTTGGAGGCATTCATCTTAAAGCCTGAGATATGTCCAAATCGCTCCAGTTCCTCACCTACTCCCTCCAAAGATTGTATGGGGTTCGACAATAAAGATAAGAAATCATCTGCGAACATAGATAGTTTATGGAGACTCTGAGGCCCGGGAATTCCTACAATTCATTTATTTAGCTAAATTTATATACCACAAATCTAAGAGTCTAAGCGGTTCACAATAAAACAGCATGGCCATAAAGGTCCTACATAAAACAAGTGATAAGTAACAGTTAAATATTACATACAAGGTATAATACAGAATACAATATCTTCACATGAGCGGATCTTAGAAGCCAATGGTTCCATTACTAGTGCAAATAATAGTGGTGAACGGGCACCCCTGATGAGTGCCCCGCTGCAATAAAACAGGTTGGGAATAAGAGTTATTAATTTTCAAACATGCAGTAGGTTGTATATAAAGCACCTGAATGAGCCTCCCAGACCAAATCTGTCCAGAACCCGAAATAGATAAGGCCAGAAAACCCTATCAAAGACCTTTTCTGCATCTACCATAAGATACATCGAGTCGAGCCATTTGCTGACCACTGGCACCGACGCCAGTGTCTCCCACATGCGGAGCATCAGTTGTTCCAGGATCAGAGGCACGGGTACAGTAAGGACCTCCCAAGGGGGGGGCCTCATACTGGAGGATCTCGAGCTCGTCGGCTCGAG
This sequence comes from Ichthyophis bannanicus, assembly GCA_033557465.1. Classification (NCBI taxonomy): domain Eukaryota; kingdom Metazoa; phylum Chordata; class Amphibia; order Gymnophiona; family Ichthyophiidae; genus Ichthyophis; species Ichthyophis bannanicus. Next base: position 1,823,108,403 of record CM066032.1, on the reverse strand, counting down.
GATCCTCCTCGGTCTCCATGGGGAACGCCAAAGCCTTGTACATATCCCATACGAAGTCCAAGAACCTCATGTCCTCCGGAGGGGACATTCTCCGAGGCTCAGATACCGAGGAATCAGAAGGTACATCCCTGTTCCGGCGGGTATCCGGGGACTCCTCATCCTCAGTTTCCCATGCCGACGCCTCCGAGGAGGAATCAGGGGGCTCATCAGGCATCAAGGGCCCTGACGCCGGCAGGCTCGGTGGTGACGACCTTGGTCCCAAATGGGAGGCCGAGAGAGACCTTGGCTGAGGATCGACTCGAGTCCGAAAGGCTTCAAGGATCGGCTCGGCCTCTGGGGTCGACTTCGACATCGAGGGCCCGGTGCTCGGGGTGGAGGAACCGGACAGGCCGGCTATCAGCGCTCACTGCTGTTCCATGAAGGCAGTAAAACTACGCTCCAAGGCCGCCATTTGGAACTCGAGTCCGGAAGGCTCTGCAGTCGCCGGCTCGGGCCCCGACACCGGTTCCCCCAGAGAGGAGTCCTCGATGAGGCCAGTTGGTACTTGCTCCAGCTGATCCGTCTCCCGACGAGGCATCGTTGCCGGGCGCCCCTTCTCCGAAGATCCCGGTTGGTGCTCGGGGCTCTGCGACAGGCCCCGGGAGGAGCCGGGTCACTCGGAACCATCCAGAGATGCCGCCTTCGAGGATTTCTTCTTCCTCTTGTGCTCCCTCGAGGGGGACCCCCTTTCCAAGGAACCTCGATGTTGCTTGGGCTTGGAATACTCCCCCCGAGACGTGGAGGCCTCGGATGAGGTCTGGGCTCTCGGAGGCAGGAACACGGAAAAAATCCTATCATAATGCTGTTGGAGGTTCTTCAAGGCTTTCAAGGACATTTTCCTACATGGGCCCAACACTGATGGGTCATGGTCGGGCCTGAGGCACTGGAGACAGCAGTTGTGCTTATCGGTGAGAGACATAAGTTTAACACACCGATCACATTTTTTAAACCCGCTGGCAGCCATCTGTGGAAAAAGGATCCCTGCGAGGTTGAAGACCCGGGCTGCCAATGAAAAAGAAAAAAAGGCGCGAATGCCAGTCACAAAGGACAAAAACCGAAAAAAAGAGACAGACTCGATACCGGCGTACCGAGCCGAAGGCAGGAAGAGGTACCGGTGTCGACTGGTCGAGAAAAGAGAAAAAAAAACAACTTTTTTACGGGGACACAAGAACTATATCCGTAGGGCTCTGCAGAAAAAAGGAGACTGAGCAAGATGGCACCCTTGGACAGGAAGGGGACAGCGCATGCGTGATGGCAACTCCCAAAGGCTTTCTCTGAAAGCTGAGGATTTGCTCCGCATGAGGGCTCCGTCAGCGCCGATGTCACCCATATGTGAGGACTGACTTCCTGCTTGTTCCTGGAGAATAAAACTCCCACATCTGACCCCCCACGAGTAACAGCCCTGTGTGTGTGGGCCTTGCTTCATTGTGTCTTTTTAAGGGTTGAGGAAGAGGAAGAGAAGAAACCTCTGCTTGTTCCCCAGGACCCCCAAAAGAACTGCCCTCTGGCCGGGAATCTGCCCCTTTGATAAGGTGCAAAGCGCATTGATCGGAACTGTCGAAAAGCAGTCAACTTCCCGCTTGGCTGAGCCACGGACCTAACCGGCTTCTGCTTGTCCTCTGGCAGCCACATCCCTTTAGACTCTCCAAAGTCCTTTACTGATTTATCTAGGTCCTCCCCAAACAGGAGTCTGCCTCAGAAAGGGAATTTACTGAGACGCGACTTAGAGAAGACATCCGTTGACCAGTTGTGAAGCCACAGGTACTGGGCCACAACCACCACCGCCATACCCTTGGGCATCCCTTTAATCAAGTCGTAGAAGGAGTGTGCCAAGTAAGCTGCTCCAGATTCCAGCTTTGCCACCTCTGCCGGCAATATCTGAGAGGCACCCAAGGACTCAATCAGTCCCTGCGTACACCGCAAGCACACTTGTGCCACGAAGGCGCTGCATACTGATGCCTGTAAGGAGAGGGCATTGATAACAAAGGCCTGCTTCAATAGTGTTTCCACCTTCCTATCCTGGACGTCCTTAAGGGCCGAATTGCCATCCACCGGAATGGTAGTCTTTTTCGTCACCACCGAGACTGCTGCGTCCACCCTGGGGGAATGCAATAGTCTCTGTTGCTCTCCAGCAACGGATAAAGGCATGCCATCATTTGGGTATTATTTATTTATTATTATTATTTAAAATAAATAAATAAATCAATAATAATAAATAAATAATATAATAATAAAGGCACGCCATCATTTGGGTACCCTTCAAGGCAGCTTCCGGCATCTCCCATTCCTCCTGAATCATCTGACGGATGACCCGGTGCATAGGGAATACACTCTGAGTCTTCTGGACAGCCTGAAAGAGAGGATCCTCCAGCGGTTCCTCTTCCAACGGAGCCTCCTTTATCCATATTCAGAATCTTCCGGGAGTGTGTAATCAACACTGCTAACTCCTCCCTCCAGAAGATTCAGACTCCTCTGCCTGAGGGATTTCTCTCTCCTCCAACTCCGTCTCATCCATTCCGAATTCCTGTGGGAATTCATCTTCCTCCTCAGATCACAGGAACCCCATTTCTCCCCATGGATCCTCCTCAATCAATCGCCTACTCAGTCCCGGCTCACCTAGGACCCTGGCCTCCCCCAGTGCTTCCGATAGTGCTTGCTTCTGTCCTTTACTGAGTGACTCATCAAGCTCCCCTCTAGACTACTTCAGAAGAAACACAATGTGCAAGAGGACAAACTCCGGGGAAAAATCCCCTTGAACCTCAGCCTACCAAGTCATCTCTGCCTTGCTCTTGGAGGGTCTGGAGGACTTCCCAGACTTCTTTTTTGCAACCTGGCCACTGGTGGAAGTTCTTCTGAGTCTTTATTCACTGTTCCAGCCAGTGCTGCCATACCGGACCCTCCATGAGCCTCTGCTGCCTGTGAGGAGACCGGACTCCCATCCGAGGGATCCGGGACACTGTCCTTCCCTCAAGGAAGCCCACCTCCGCCGACCTAGCCTCAGCCTGGCAAGTATGGCAGAGGCCTGCACTGGAAATTGAACCTCTCCACGAGCCACATGTTAGGCATGTGCTCTTGAGGGACAAAGTGAGACCACAGTCATGGCTGGGCTCTACAATGCCTTCCGTCTGTCCACCCAAGGAAAACCCTAAAACTGCTAGGGGAAGCTGCTCTTAATTCTTTCCTTTTTTTTTAACCTTGTTGCTTGCCTTCTTTTCTGGGGAGAAGATCACATGGGAAAATAACAAAATGCAGATGCAACTGCCCGAGTCTGGTGCCCCCCCCCCCCCCCCGCAACCTGGGCCTTACTGGGTGGTACCTAGGAGTGCCAGCCAAACAAACAGAGCCCAAATAAAAGAAAGAGAAAGAAAAAATGGCACATCAATCCGGGCTGTTCAAAATGCCATCGTGCTGACGAGCACGGGAAAACAGCCTGAGATGCCACAGCCCTGCTGTCTAACAGCCGGTGCTCATCCCCTGCTTGAGACTCACTGGAGAATGATGCTCACACCCCAACCCGATGCTCAGCTATCCACAGAGCTTCGGAGTGGTTGGGAGTGCTGGAGAGAACAGGCTGTTGCCGGCTGTGCTCACTGTGGCTCTTACCGCTGAGGGACAGAAACCTGCAGAAGTGACTCCTCTCTCTGCTGAGGTGCCTTCCCACTGCCTGACCTCCCGGCTTCATAGCAAAATGCCCTCGAGGCTAGAACCGACACTTTCAGGCCTCCTGTCTCTCTCCTGCTTCAACTGCCTTTTTTTTTCACAATGCTACTCCAGCCTCCTATTATCCATCTAATCCTATCCTATCTGTTCCTCTAGTGAGTCTGCACCTAAGGAATCACCTCACCTCAGCTGCTTGGAGACTAAGATACTGGCTCTGGTGGGAGGTGCCACCAGTATGTATACCCCTGATGTCATCAAATGTGACATGCTCAGTCTCCAAGCTGCTAGTGAGGTGACACTACCCAACGATGCGGGACTGGAATGGAGGAATGATAAGGAAACAAAATACACTGTATAATCTCTATAGATAAAAATTATATGTAAAAAGGGGAAAGCAATGGCAGTGAGGATATAATACCATCTGCCTAGCCAGAATGAACAGATGGATGATGAAATGCTAAAAGAAATCAGGGAAGCTAACAAAAGTTACAACACTGTAATGAGAGATTTCAATTACCCTGGTATCAACTTGGTCAATGTCACAGCAGGACATGCTAGGGAGATAAGGTTTCTAGATGAAATAAATGACTGCTTCTTGGAACAGCTGGTTCATGAACCAACAAGAGAAGCTATTTTGGATGAGTCCAAGAGTTATAATGTTCTCTATATAAACTGAGTTGTAATGTAAACCGCATTGATTCAAGGATGAAGCAGTCTAGAAATTCTGTTAAATAAATAAATAGCTCTTAATGGAACACGGCATCTGATGTAAGAGAAAACAGTGTTGGGGCTACTTGGTAATAGTGATCATAACTAAATAGCATTATCACATTTGATTTAATGAATGGAAGGAGGACAGCAAAGAAATCCACAGTACTACCTGTTAACTTTCAAAAGGGGAGACTATGATAAAATGAAGAAAATTGTTAAGAAAAAACTAAAAGGGGCAGCTGCAAAGGTTAAAGATTTACATCAAGCATGGGCACTGTTTAAAAATCATAAGCCCAGACCAGATTTATTCCACACTTTAAGAAAGGTGGAAGAAGGCCAAGAAAACTGTCAGCATGGTTTAAAGGTGAGGTCAGAGAGGCTGTTGTAGCCAAAAAAGCATCTTTCAGGAAATGGAAAAAGGAGCTAAATGATGAAAACAGGAAACAACATAAGCACTAGCAAGTTAGATGCAAGGCATTGATAAGGCAGGCAAAGAGAGAATTTGAAAAAAAGCTTGCTGTGGAAGCAAAAACGCACAATAAAAACGTTTTCAAGTACATTCATAGCAAAAAAAAAACCCGTGAGAGAGTCAGTTGGACCATCATGATAGAGGAGTAAAAGGGGCACTAAGGGAAGACAAGGCCATAGCAGAGAAACTGAATGAATTCTTTGCTTCTGTCCTTACTGAAGAAGATATAGGGAAGTTACCCATGCCTGAAATGGTATTTAAAGGTGATGTATCAGAAGAATTGAAAAAATATCAATAAAACGGGAAGATGTATTACAACTATTTGATAAGCTAAAGAGCAGCAAATCATCTGGACCGGACAGTATATATCCCAGGGTGCTGAAAGAACTGAAATATGAGAATGCAGACCCTATTATCTGTGAACTCACTGGACAACTACTTGTTCATATCCATCCGCACTACACTGCCTACGCTAGCCTCTGGGCTCACCTTTTCTCTCTGTGGCCTCCTTCTTGCTCTCCTAATGCTGCCTATTCCAGTTCATTGGGGCTGATGTGCTCCATTTTCTTCTGTATCTGTATACCTTGGCTCTAGCCGTGTTACAGAAAACCTCTGTGTCTGCCCTGTCAGTTTCTCTTGCCCCTCCCCCTTAAGCCCTCCTCTGCTGCCACTCAGCTCCATATTGCACTTCTTAACATTCGCTCCCTTTGGTCCAAAACCCTCCTCATTCAGGATCTTTTGGTAATGCACTTCCTTGACCTTCTATTTGTTACTGAAATGTGGCTGTGGGAGGGGGAGGAGCCCCTCCTCCACCAGTGCCTCCCCCCTGGTTACTCAGCCTTTTCCATCCCTAGGCTTGGTCGCTCCAGTGGAGGAGTAGCAGTCATCCTCTGCTCCTCCCTCCATGTCTTGACACTCCCAGCCCCTACCTTCACTTACCCTAAGTCTCTTGTCCTCCATCTCAATGGAAATCCACCTCTCCACTTTCTCCTGATTTATGCCCCTCCTTCTCTCTGTCCTCATTTATGGGATGCCCTATCATATACTCTTTCTGAAGCCTCTTTCCTCATCTTGTGATCCTAAGCGATTTCAATGCGCAGCTCTCTCCGCCCTAGCAGTCTCGCAACAGGCTTCTGTCACAATTGTTCTCTGACCTCTCGCTTCTGATCACACCCTTGATCTCGTCCTTGCTTCTTCTCCTCTTCACTCTGGCCTCTCCACCTTACCCCTCCCATGGTCTAATCACTTCTTCAACCTTTTCACCTGACACTTCCTCCCACTCATGGGCTCCTTTACCCCTAGTCGCTCTCCTGTTACCCTTAGCTGTGATCTCTCATCCCGCTCTTTGGAAAATTTTCCCTTGGCCTCTTCTCTTTTCCCATCTAATTTCATTGCTCTACCTGTTAATACTCAGGCTCAACTGCGGTCCTCCACTTTGTCCTCTACCCGTGATGCTGTGGCCCCCCCCCCCTCCGTCCCTGCCCCCACTGCCCCAGGTGCTCCCACCCTAGTTCCACCATGGCCTTCGCCTTCAACATTGCCATCTGCGCCAGGCGGAGCATCTGTGATGGAAGTACCCTTCTCCTGCCATCCTCAAACTGTTCAAGGATTATCATTCTCAGTATCGTTAATGATTCACCCTGCAAACAGAACCTGCTATTCTAATCTTATTTCCTCTTCCACAAATGCCTCCCGGCAGCTCTACTCTGTCTTGGCTATGCTCTCAATGCCGTCCACCCCCATCTCCCCCCCATCACCGCTTCTGCCCTCCTGCTATACATTTATTGGCTGACCATTTTTCCAACAAGATCAGCGCCCTCCGCTCAGTTTTCCCTAACTGTCCCCCTGCCCTCTCCCCTGAGCCTCCAGCCCCTTGTCCCTTTTCCTTCCCTCCTGACTCCCCTGTCCCAATCTCTCACACCCTCCTGCCCTCACATTCAAACTACTCATTATCAAATCTTCCCCTGGTTCACCTCTGGTCTTCTTTCTTTACAATCTCCTCTACAGAACTTCTCAAGATCATCACATCCTTCCGGAAAACCACATGCCTCTCAGATCCGATTCTATCAGCTTGGCTCCCCACCCTTTCTCTTTCCCTCTTACCACTAATCTTATACATGTTCAATAATAGTATTTCTTCTGGCACATTCTCCCTTACCTGGAGGCATGCTATTATCTGTCCGATTTTAAAGGGTTCCTCCCTTGATCCCTCAGTTCCTGCAAATTATCGTCCTATCTCTACCTTTCCATTTCTCTTAAAGCTCCTGTAGAAACTTGTCTTCTCACAGCTTTCCTCTTTCTTAGACTCTATTAAAGCTCTTCACCCCTGCCAATCTGGCTTCCATCCTGGGCACAGTACCAAAACTGTTCTCTCTCTCTTCTGAATGATTTGCATCAGGCTCAAGATCATGGTGATATCTCAGTGGCAGTTTCCCTCAACCTTTCCTCAGCCTTTGATCTTGTTGACCACGTCTCTTTCCTTTCTCAACTTCATGACCTTGGTCTTCGCGGTGCTGTTCTTTCCTAGCACAGTGATCGTTCTCGGTCTACTACTACTACTACTACTGAGCATTTGTATAGCTCTACAAGACGTACACAGCACTGCATAGACATGTAAGAACAGTCCCTGCTCATCAGAGCTTACAATCTAGTCAAGACAGACAACACAAGAGAAATACAAGGAGATCAGGTGAGTCAAGATCTGAAAGCAGCAGCGAAGAGGTGAGTTTTCAGCCTGGATTTGAAAAGGGTCAGAGTAGGCGCCTGATGTACAGACTCAGGTAGTTTGTTCCAGGCGTAAGCTGCAGCAAAGTGAAAGGAGCGAAGTCTGGAGTTAGCAATAGAAGAGAAGGGCACACACAGAAGTGATTTTCCAGAAGAGTGGAGTTCCCAAGGGGGGTGTAGGGAGAGATAAGAAAGGAAAGGTAGTGAGGAGCTGCAGAGTGAATGCACTTTTAGGTCAGCAGAAGAAGCTTGAACTGGATGCGGAAAGGGATAGGGAGTCAATGAAGTGACTTGAGGAGAGGGGTAATATGAGCATGACGAGACTGGCAGAAGATTAGCCATGCAGCAGAGTGTTGAACAGATTGAAGGGAAGAGAGATGATTCAAAGGGAAACCAACAAGGAGTAGGTTACAATAGTCAAGACGGGAAGTGATTAAGGAGTGGATAAGTGTCTTAGTAGTGTGTTCAGAAAGGAATGGGCAGATTTTGTTGATGTTATACAGCAAGAAATAGCAGATCTTAGCTATCAGAAGGATGTGTGTGTGGAGAAGGAGAGAGAGGAGTCAAAGACGACCCAAGTTTGTGAGTTGAGGAAACAGGGAGGAGTAGAGAGTTATCCACAGAGACTGAGAAAGGAGGAAAAGGAGAGGAGGTTTTAGGGGGAAAAATAAGAAGCTCGGTTTTGGCCATGTTCAGTGGTGAGACATTCAAGCAGCAATGTCAGAAAGGCAGGCAGAGTTCTGGGTCTGGATTGCCAAAGAGATTTCAGGTGTAGAGAGTTAGATCTGTGAGTCATCAGCATAAAGATGGTACTAAAAGCCATGGGAAGAGATGAACGCACCAAGGGACTGAGTATATAGAGAGAAAAGGAGTAGACCCAAGACAGATCCTTGGGGTACAGCAACTGAGTGGGATAGCAGCAGAGTAGGATCCACCAAAACAAACACTGAAAGAGCGATGGGAGAAACAAGAGGAGAACCAGGATAGTACAGAGCCCTTAAAACCAAACGAGGACAGGGTATCAAGGGGAAGGTTGTGGTCAACAGTGTCAAAAGCAGCAGAGAGGTCAAGAAGGATGAGGACTAAGTAAAGAGAAATTAGACTTACCTGCTAATTGTTGTTCCTTAAGGAACTCCAGTTCAGTCCCTCACCTCTGGGTAATGCACTTCCTCCTGCAGCATGGAGACTGGGCAAGTCAAACTTGTGACATCACTGTACATATCCTGCTGGCACCCCCACCAGCTTCCAGTGACCTAATGACAAAGCAGACTCAAAGGAGCAACAAATAAGTAGCTATAGTATTAATCATTAAAACTTAACTGTTGAACTGAACTAACTCCCCATTAAATAAAAGGGCAACTGTCCCTCTCCCGCTTGAAAGAAAAGAATAGAAAAGAGAGGGAGAATAAGAATACAGAACATACAGTACTCGAGTACAGAAAGAAATTTGCTGAAATTCTACTGCCCGGCTGCTGATTCAGCAGACCCTAAAAATGACTGTGCTAAAAGTGACAACCAGCTCCCAGGGTGGGAATCGGGACTGAACTGGAGTTCCTCAAGGAACAACAATTAGCAGGTAAGTCTAATTTCTCTTTCCTTATCGTCCCTCCAGTTCAGTCCCTCAAATCTGGGATGTAAAAGAGCAGGAAATTACTGGGAGGGACCTGTCCACCCGGACCGCAACACCACAGACCCGAAGCAGGCATCTCCCGACGCTTGAACATCTAGATGATAATGTTTACTGAAAGTATGCAAAGAAGACCAGGTGGCTGCTTTACAAATCTCAACCGGAGGAACTAAGCTATGTTCAGCCCAGGAAGTAGCTTGCGCTCTAGTAGAATGAGCCCGCAGCCCTACAGGCACCTGACGGCCTTGCAAAATATAAGCCGATGCTATTGCCTCACGGACCTATCTGGAAATCAAAGCTTTGGATGCCGCTTCACCCTTTCGAGGACCTCCAATGAGAACGAACAAACGCTCTGACTTGTAGAAAGACCTTGAAACCTTCAAGTATCGACGAAGAGACCTCTTTATATCTAACCGATGCAAACGACGATCTGACTCATTCTCCTCCGAAACGCCCAACACTGGCAAGGAGACAGACTGACTGACATGAAACGGCGAAACTATCTTTGGCAGGAAAGACGGAGCAGGACGCAAAACCACTTTTTCCCTTGAGAAAACCAGAAACGGTTCTCGACAAGACAACGCCTGCAACTCCGAGATCTGCCGTGCAGAGCAAATAGCTACCAAAAACACTGTCTTTAAGGTCAAATCTTTCAACAAAGCCTGATGCAAAGGCTCAAAAGGCTCCCTAGACAAGGCTTCTAAGACCAGGTTGAGATCCCAAGGGGGAGAAACCAACCTGCGCAAAGGATGTAGACGGGACACCACTCTCAAGAAACAAACCACATCGGCATGAGCACCCAAGGCGACCCATTGAACCTTTCCTCGATAACAAGAAATAGCTGCCAGCTGAACCCTCAACGAACTGGCTGCCAACCCCTTATCGAAACCATCCTGCAAGAAGCTCAACACTATCGGAACTGAAACTGCGGCAGGACGGACCTGCCGTTGTTCACACCAGTCCTCAAAAATACATCAAACCCGCACATAAGCTAAGGACGTCAATCTTTTTTTTGCCAAAAGTAAGATAGCAAACACCGAACAAGAATAACCTTTCTTTTTTAACCTAGCCCTTTCAAGGGCCAAGCCGTAAGCGAGAACCAATCCACCTGAGGCATTTGCAGAGGACCTTGAAGCAGAAGGTCCTCCCTTGTCGGCAACCGCCACGGTTTCCTATCAAGAAGATGCACCAGATCAGCATACCATGGTCGACACGGCCAATCTGGAGCCACTAGAATTACTCTTCCCCGATGGGCTTTGATGCACTGAACCACTCGACCTATGAGAGCCCAAGGAGGGAACACGTAGAGGAGACCATGCGTGGGCCATTGTTGTATCAAGGCATCTAGTCCTTCTGACATTCTTTCTCGTCTTCTGCTGTAAAACAGACTCACCTTTGTCGACAGAAAGGTCACCATGAGATCCATCACAGGAGCTTCCCATTTGTGAACTATCTGCGCAAACACATCTGGATGAAGCTCCCATTCCCCCGGATCCACGTGAATCCGGCTGAGAAAGTCTGCCATCACATTGTCCTTTCCTGCAATGTGTGCCGCCGATAAAGCCTGAAGCCAAGACTCTACCCAACTAAACAGGCTCTCTGCCTCTTGCTCCAGAGCCGCGCATCTCGTGCCCCCTTGACGATTGAGGTATGCCACCATCGCGGCATTGTCCAAAAGCACCCAAACTGCTCGACTCCGTAAGGTGGACTCGAAGGCCCGAAGAGCTAGAGCTACAGCTTGCAATTCCAGTCGATTGATTGACCAATTGATTTCTTGCTCGGTCCAACAGCCCTGCGCGAAGAGCTCTCCGCAATGAGCCCCCCCCTCCCCCCACCCGGCTAGACTGGCATCCGTTAGGACCGGGATCCACTGCGGCTGTTCGAGAGGCATGCCCGCTGCGAGATTCTGTGGAAGAAGCCACCACCACAGGGACGTCCTGACTCGCCGTGGACAAGGAAGGTGCATGGACAGAGAATCGCTCTGGTTGGACCAGCGATGGAGCAGCGACCTCCGTAAGGGGCGCATGTGAGCTCTGGCCCACGGCACCACTTCCAGAGTCGCCGCCATCGTTCCTAAAATGCGTAGATAGTGCCAGGCCGAAGGTGCAGGACTGCTAAAAAAAAATGCGAATTAATAGCTGAAGGCCCTGGGCTCAGGAATCTGGCAGAAACACTGCTCCCATTTGAGTGTCAAAGCGAACTCCCAAATATTCCAGAACTTGTGAAGGAACCAAACTGCTCTTGGCAGCATTGACTACCCAACCGAGACTCTGTAGGAGCTCCACCACTCTGCCCGTCACCCACATACTCTCAACCCTGGACTTTGCTTGAATCAACCAGTCGTCGAGATAGGGATGAACCAATATTCCCTCCTTTCGAAGGGCCGCTGCCACCACCACCATAACCTTGGTGAAGGTATGCGAAGCTGTCGCTAGACCAAAGGGCAACGCCTGAAACTGGAAATGCCCCCACGGTAGTGCAAATCTTAGAAATGTTTGATGATCGGGCCTGATTGGAATGTGAAGATACGCCTCGGTGAGATTGAGAGATGTGAGGAACTCCCCTTGCCAAATCGCTACAATAACGGAACGTAAAGTTTCCATTCTGAAACGAGGGACCCGCAGACAGCGATTTACCCCCTTGAGATCCAGAATTGGTCGGAAGGATCCGTCCTTCTTTGGCACCACGAAATAAATGGAGTATCGACCGATCCCGTAATGCTCTTGCGGCACTGGAACCAGTTGTAACAGACGAGACAGGGTCTGCCGTACCGCTGTTGTCTTTTCTGGACCCCTGCAAGACGACATGACAAATGAGCCGAGTACCAGACGAGCAAATTCAAGAGAATAGCCTTCGCGAATCACCTCCAACACCCACTGATCGGATGTTATCTGGACTCAGGCAGGAAAAAACTTCTGAAGACGACCCCCTATCATCGGAATTCCTGCCTGGGTCCCCCTCGCTTCATTGTGCTTTCCTAAATCCCGAGGAAACGGAACTAGCAAAACCTCTGCCCGCTCCCCGGAATCCCCGAAAGCTTTGCGCACGAGAGGAAAATCTTCCTCTCTGAAAGCCTCCCAATCAGGAGATACGAAAACACCTGAAATCTCGAGGTTGACCCCTCGTCGGTATCTGAGGCTGACCTTGCTTTGGCTTATCCTCCAAACAATATATAAGGCTTCTTCAGAGTGAACTACAATCCACACACTGAAACAATTAAATTCACTCGATATATTTTTATATAACCAATGATATTAACTTGCTGGTGGTCTCAGATAAACGGTAGAATTCTGACACTTAATTATGGGTAATCAACCTCTCCCATGTAGTGTCCGTTTACATCAATGACCTTTAGCAAGTATATTTTAAATTATTTATATAAATATTGCTCTTTTTTACTTTTTTTCTTTGTCCTGAAAAATTTGAGATCAGTGAAAAGAGATTGCGATTGACGAAAAAATTGGAAAACTAGTTAAAGAATGATATCATAGAATGTTGAAGAAAGTGAACACTTAAATGGTCCCTAATAAGAAGCAATGCACTTTATCCCCTTGAAAAACCCAATCGGAGAAACGCCGGAGCGCTTAGAAGATTGATGCGTTGGGGTTCTTCCATTGTTTGCAAATGAACAGGGCATCTGCCGACGCCATTCTACATAAGATAAGTAGAGTGGTGAAAGCGATTTGTTTTTTTAAAAAAATGACGCAATGAACGTTGATAAAAACAAAGAAAAAAAGTAAAAAAGAGCAATATTTATATAAATAATTTAAAATATACTTGCTAAAGGTCATTGATGTAAACGGACACTACATGGGAGAGGTTGATTACCCATAATTAAGTATCAGAATTCTACCGTTTATCTGAGACCACCAGCAAGTTAATATCATTGAACTGTGGTTATATAAAAATATATCGAGTGAATTTAATTGTTTCAGTGGTTGGCTTATCCTCCGGCAAGCGACCTCCTTTAGATTCCCCCAGATCTTTGACCAGCTTTTCAAGATCCTCTCCAAACAACAGCTTCCCCTTAAAAGGAAGTTTGCTAAGACGTGACTTGGAGGAACTGTCAACCGCCCAATTCCTCAGCCAAAGATAGCAGCGGGCGGCTACCAAGGAAGCCATGCTGTTCGCTAGAGCTCTAATAAGATCATAGTGGACATCGGCTAAATAAGCTGAACCTGACTCAAGAATTGATATATCCGCTGACTGCTCCTGCGTTTGCTGCGCTGACTGTTGCAAACGCTGCAACCAACGAAGGCATGCTCTCGCCACCCAAGCTCCACAAATAGACACCTGAAGAGACAGAGCATTAACCTCAAAAGCTTGCTTCAACAATGCGTCCACCTTCCGATCCTGTGCGTCCTTCAAAGCCGTACTGCCTTCAACTGGAATGGTAGTTTTCTTCGTGACCGCCAACACAGCTGCATCTATACGTGGAGAACAAAACACTTCTCGTTCTTGATCCGCCAAGGGATAGAGCCAATTCATGAACCTGACACCACGCAATCCTGCCTCCAGCGCATCCCATTCATCCTGAATCATCTGCTTAACCACACGGTGTACTGGAAAAACAGTCCGAGATTTCCACACCGCCTAAATGAGGGGATCGTCTAAACCCTCATCCTCCGCCGGTACCACCGATGAAAGGTTGAGAGTCTGAAGGACCTCCGTAATGAGCACTATCAGCTCCTCTCTCCGAAAGACCCTGATAATCCTTGCTTGATTCTCAGGTTCCTGAATCTGACCTTCCTCTAGCTCCTCTATCCCAGCTTCTGGATCCATCTCAATGTCTTCACCTTCCGGCCAGTCCAAACCAGGAGGCTGATCTTCCACCGACCAAGCCGTCTTAACCGGTCTACCATCACTAATTCCCAACCTTTCTATAGTTGCTTGGCCCCCTGCGGCCCCAAGAAGTGAGGCATCCACCACCGCCCCCTGTTGCCGCAAACAGAAGGCCTGATGCATCACCAGCACAAAATCCGGGGAGAAACCTCCGAGCGCTGTCCCAGCCACCATCGAGATGGATGAACTACCAGGCAAAGCCAAGCTTGTAGAAAGAGAAGCGGAAGAGCCCTTTAGCAAAGCCTCACTTTCCGTTGAGGGGCCAGTACCCTGCGCCACCAAAGGAGACCCCTCCTTAGACATATCCTGCGTTTCTTGGTCCATAGTTAGTGCTTCAGACGCGCAGCCACGGCACACCCCCGAGTCCGAGACCAAGCTTTTACGAGCGCCACAAACAAGACACTGCGGACGCAAAGGAATCAGCACTACAAGAATCCAGAGACCAGGTAGTAAAATTAATAACAACTCGTAGAGTCCTAAAAAGGCACCAAAGTACTGTAACTGATCTTTTACTTTTTTTTTTTTAATGTACTGGCCCTTTAAGAGCTCAAAGCATTGAGAGAAAAAAATTAAGGAATCTCTTCAAAACCATCTAAAGCAAACAAACACATCAAAAACCATAAAATTCAATCAAAATTAATTTAATTTTAACCAAATACTAAATCATTTAAGCAATTACAGCAGTTTGGAAGGAAAAAACAACTCCGTGAAAAAAAACCATTGGAAAAATGGCCTGCAGCACTGCAAACCGTCAAAAAGTGAGTCTCATGCTGTAACAGGCTCCAAACACTCTCCTGACAGCAATAAAAATGATCGGAGCACTCGCCTTAACATCGGAGCCGTTCAGATCCTCTCTGTATCTTGAAAATCACCAGAAACAGCACTGCTGAGAAATCCTGTCAGTTGGCTGCAGTAGCAGAGAGAAACCCCGATACAAGCTTCTGACAGGAATCTGCTGAGCAGAAAAACTGATCGGGTCAGAAAATAAAAACCTGCTGAACAACTCCCCTCCATGCAAACAAGGAGGGAAAGGCAGGCTAAAGGTACAGGCTAAAGGTAAACAGAAGCAAATGGGAGGGAGAAAGCAGCTTCCTGATTACCCACAATCCCCTCACAGATCTTGTTTTTTTTTTTTTAAAGAACTTTAATCTACAATCAAAGGAAAGGAAAAAATATTATAGGGGAAAAGAAAATCTAAATGCCCTATCCAACCTGTCTAAAGCTCCTTATCTGCTCCTCTAGTGAGCCCAGCACCTAGGCTCACTACCTCCTGCTGCATGGAGACTGAACACACTGGAAGCTGGTGGGGGTGCCAGCAGGATATGTACAGTGATGTCACAAGTTTGACTTGCCCAGTCTCCATGCTGCAGGAGGAAGTGCATTACCCAGAGGTGAGGGACTGAACTGGAGGGACGATAAGGAAAGGCCCTTGGATTTTACCAGGAACAAGTCACTGGAGACTTTGGCAAGAACTGTTTCACTAGAATGTAAAGGACGAAAGCCAGATTGTAAAGGATCCAGGAGGGCTTGAGAGGAGAGAAAGTCAAGGCAACGGAGGTGAACCGCAAGTTCAAGTAGTTTAGAAATGAAGGGGAGGAGGGAGATAGGTTGATAGTTAGAAAGACAGGTAGGATCAAGTGAGGGTTTCTTGAGGAGAGGTGTAACTATAGCATGCTTGAAAGGCTGTAGGGACAGTTGCAGTGGAGAGCGATAGGTTGAGAATATGAGAGATGGACAACAGTGGAGGAGATGAGGCTTAGGAGACGGGTGGGAATAGGATCAGAGGAGTGGCTAGTGAGTTTGGAGGAGGAAAGGTGTGTGGATTCCTCCAAAGAGATCACAGAAAAAGAGAGGGTAGCAGAGATAGAGGGTGAAAGTTGGGAATGAAGAGGGGGAGGAGGGGGAATAGCTGACTTTGTGGGGAATCGGAGGTTGATCTTGTGGATTTTGTCATGGAAATAGTAAGCCAGGGTTTGGGCAGAAAGGGAGGGAGGGGTCGGAGGCGGAGGCACTGTCTCTGATGGCACTGGCTCCACCTCTTCTCCTAGATCACTCCCCTGCAGTGTTCACCAAGGTTCAGTCTTGGCCCTCCTTTTATTCAATGTTTTTTTGATTCCCCTCACTCTCCTAGTCCAACAACACGGCATCACAGCTCACTACTATGCCGACGATATCTTTTTTGTCCAACACACCAATTCTTCTTCCCCTGACCTCTCCCCTCTCAATGCCTGTTTTCTGCTGTGGCAACCTAGTTCTCGGACAACTTTATTCACCTAAATCCAAACAAATGTGCAGTTATTTAGTTTATCTTTGGTCGTTCTTCCCCAAACATGGGCCCTTCTCTTCCTGGTACTCCCATTCCCTTGCTTGATATTATCTGTTATCTGGGAATCACTCTTGACTCTTCTCTTATCACTTCATACTTACCTCTCTTTTCTAGTTCATCACTCCTTTTTCACATTGTGACAAATCCATGTCATTCGCCCCTTCCTGGCCCCCTCTTCTCTTGTCACTATCCTCCTTCTCACCCTTGTCATCTCCAGGTTAGACTACTGTAACATCATTTTCCTTGGCCTTCCCCAGTATCAGCTACGTTGCTTCTAACTCATACAAAACACCGCCGTCTATATTCTTGCCCATGCCTCATGTCATGATCACATTTCTCCACTGTAAATACAGCACCATTGGATTCCCATCGAATACTGCCTGCAATACAAGCTCTTTAAGTTGATTCATTGTGCCCTTCATACCGGTCATCCCTGCTATATCTCTGACCACCTTCTTCCCCACTGCCCTTACCACTCCCTCCATAGTCTCCATGCAAACCACTTTCGTCTTCCTACAGTTGCCCAGGCCCGGCTTGAAACCACCCGGTCTGCTGCCTTCTACTTCCTTGCACCTGCCACCTGGAACACACTCCCCTCTGCCCTCCATCTAGACCAATCCATTCCTAAATTTAAATCCTTACTGAAGACCCACCTCTTTAATATCGCCAACAATCTCCCATCCACCTAGTTTGCCCCTGTTCCCACCTCTCCTCTTTCTCCCCCCTCCTTGGCTCCTCCTCCCTGCCCCCTTTTTTTGGTGTGTGATTGGTTTTAATGTTTCCCTTTTTCCCTTTTTTCCTGTTTTTATTGGCATTCTTTTCACCCCTGCAATTTTTAAAAACTTGTTTGTCTAAAATATGCACCACTCTACTGTTGTCTCGGTCTATCAAGACCTAATAAACATAAACATAAACTATCATTAAAATTATCTGTAGTACCTGAAGATTGGAGAATGACCAATCTAATGCCAATTTTTATAAAGAGTTCCAGGGTGATCTGGGAAACTACAGACCAGTGAACCTGACATCAGTACCGGGCGAAATGGTAGAAGCCATTATAAAGAATAAAATTTCTAAATATGTAGATAGCCATGGTTTACTGAGCACCCCAGGGATCTGTGCTGAGCTCGCTGCTTTTTAACATATTCATAAATGACCTGAAAATGGGAACAACAAGTGAGCGATAGATGACACAAAATTATTCAAAGTTGTTAAAACACAAGAGGATTGTGAAAAACTGCAAGAGGTCCTTGATAAATTGGAATACTGGACATCCAAATGGCAGATGAAATTTAATGTGGACAAGTGCAAAGTTAAGTATTTAGAGAAGAACAACCTAAACTATGGTTACACAATGAAAGGTTCCGCATTACGAACCCATTTAGAGGAACAACTTCAGGAGGGAACCACCACCAGGAAAAGGATTTAGCCATCAGCGTGGATAATATGTTGAAACCCTCTGCTCAGTGTGCAGCGGCTGCCAAGAAAGCTAATAGAATACTAGAAATCATAAGGAAAGGAATGGCAAATTAAAACAAGGAGATTATAATGCTCTCTATTGTTCCATGGTGAGACCGCACCTTTCATAGTGTGCAATTCTGGTCTCCATATCTCAATAAGGATATAGAAGAACTAGAAAAGGTACATAGAAGAGCCACCAAAATGGTAAAGGGGATGGAAGGACACCCCTATGAGGAAAGACTTAAAAGGTTAGGTCTCTTCAACTTGGAATAAAGATGGCTGAGGGGAGATATGATAGATATCTATAAATGAATGAATGGAGTGGAATGTGTAAACGTAGATCAGTTGTTTACTCCATCAAAAAGTAGGACAACTAGGGGATATACAATGATGCTACAGTGTAACCCATTTAAGAGTAATAAGAGAAAATATGTTTTCATTTAACGTGAATCAAACTCTGGAATTCGTTACCAGAAGATGTGGTAAAAGCTGTTAGTATAGCTGAATTTAAAAAAGGTTTGGACAAGTTCCTGGAGGAAGCGTCCATAAATCATTATTAAGAAGGACTAGAGAAATCCACTGCTTACCCCAGGATAAGCATCATGGAATCTGTGTACCTTTTTGGGAACCTGGCAAGTACTTGTAACCTGGATTGGCCACTGTTGGAAACAAGATACTGGACTTGATAGACCTTGGTCCGACCCAGTATGGTATTTCTCATGTTCTTATCTAAAACACATTAACCAAGCCTTGCAATTGCCTCATGTTCATATGGAGACCTTGCGATCAGTCATAGTGGCTGTGTGGAAAGGTGAGTTTTTAACCTCACTGGATCTTTCCAAGGTGTAATTGCACATTCCAATCCGTCTGAACCTTGCGATTCCCATGGGACATTTCCAGTTTCAAGCTCTGCCCTTTGGCCTAGCCACAGCACCTCGGACCTTCACAAAGGTGATGGCGTTGGTAGCGGCTGCTCTTTGGCGAGAAGGAGTTTTGGTTCATCCGTATCTGGATGATTGGCTAATCAGGGCAAAGTCAATCTAGGAAAGTCGGGAAGCGACAAATCTTGTGATATCCCTTCTCCAGTGACTGGGGTGGGTTATCAATTTCAACAAGAACATCTTGGAGCCAACACAAGATCTAATGTATCTGTGGACCCATTTCTAGACCATGGTAGGATTGGTATCCCTTCCTCCAGAACGTGCTAGGAAAGTTCAGGTGCAGGTCTGGAGGTTTTGCCGAATGCGGTTTCCCTTGGCATGGCATGACCTGCAGCTCCTAGGGTCCATGGCATTGAATTTGGATCTGATGCCATGGGCCAGAGAGCATATGAGGCCTCTGCAAAAGGCATTATTGTACCAGTGGTCTCCACAGAAGCACTCGCTGTGGAAGAAGTTGTGATGCTTACAGGAGACAAGGATGAGCCTACGCTGGTGGCTGGACTCAGTCAAGCTGATAGTGGGAATGCTGCAGGAGCCGCCCGAATGGGTGGTAATGACCAGTGATGCCAGCCCTTACAGATGGAGGCACGTTATCAGTCCCCAGTAATGCAAGGTCGGTGGTCTCTGAAGGAGAGCAACTGGTCCATAAAACAACTGGAGATGCAAACAGTGTTTTTGGCTCTGCAGTTCTTTCAGCCATTGGCTCAACACAAGGCGGTGGGAATCTTCTCAGACAATGCAACCATGCTGTCTTAACTCAATCGTCAGGGAGGCAGAGGAATGCAAGTGTCTCCTCTTCTTCGTTGAGCAGAGATCCATCTTCTAGCACTGTCAGCAGCTCACGTGGCTGGGAAAGAAAATGTACAGGCTGACTTTCTCAGTCGTCATCACTTGGACCCAGGAAAGTGGCCTCTGGAGAACTCAATGTTTTCAGCATAGTACATCGATGGGGAGCACTAGTCATGGATCTGATAGAGTCAGCTTCTAAAGCCAAGGTGACACATTTCTACAGCCACAGGCGAGAGAAGATGTCTGAAGGCTTGGATGCTCTAGCGCAGCAATAGCCAAGCAACTCCCTCCTGTATCCTGGCCTCTGATAGGCCGAGTGCTTCAGAAGATAGAGATACATTGAGGTTGAGTGATTTTAGCAACACCAGATTGACCTTGAAAGCCATGGTATGCAGATCTGGTACAGTTGATGGTGGATATTCCATGGTGCCTTTCAGTAGTAGACAACCTGCTTTCGCAGTGCCTAATCCTCATGCCGGAGGTGGCTCGGTTCTCGCTTACGACTTGACTCTTGAGAGGGCTAGGTTGAGTAGGAGAGGTTATTCTGTACATATATATATAGTAAGTTTTTACACATACTCTGATTTGTAAGATTTGTTTGCTGTAAATAGTTAATACCACTGTTCCATGTAAAAGTTGTTTTTTGACTGTTAATTGTAAACTGCCCTTGATCTCTGGAAGGGGCGGTATAGAAAAACTGTATAAATAAACAAATAAATAAATATATTCTGCTCAAGTGATAGATACTTTGCTTAGAGCACAAAAGTGATCAACATCTGTAGCCTATGATCGAGTCTGGCATATTTTTGAGAACTGGTGTGAGGAGAGGGGTCTCAGAAGCCTTTCTTCCTCTTTGCCTGATGTTCTGGCCTTTCTTCAGGACGACCTGGATAAAGGTCTGGCCCTGAATTCCTTGAGGGTTCAGGTGGCAGTTTTAGCCTGTTATCAAGATCGGCATCAAGGGGGCTCTCTGTCTTCCCATTCAAATGTGGTTCATTTTTTGAGGGGAGTCAAGCAGGTTAGGCCGCTGATACACCAAATTGTACCGTCGTGGGATTTGAACTTGGTCTTATTGGCACTTATGGGAGCATCCTTTGAGCCTCTTAGTAAAGCTTTGCTAAAAGACCTTACATTAAAGGTAGATTTTCTGGTAGCTATCTGTCTGGCGTATAGAATTTCAGAGCTACAGGCTTTGTCTTGTAGAGAGCCTTTTCTCATGATCTCCAAAGGTGGTAATTTGTCCAGTTTCCTCTTTTTACCAAAGGTAGTTCTGGTTATCCACCTTAACCAAACAGTAAATAGAAATTACACTTACCTGGTAATTGTCGTTCCTTGAGTGACGACAGTTTAGTCCTCCACCTCTGGGTTGTGCACCTCCTCCTGCAGCTTGGAGACTGGGCATGTCAAAGTCGTGACATCACTGGATATAGCCTGCTGGTATCTCCCATCAGCCACCAGTGTACTATTGACAAAGCAAACTCAAAGGAACAACAAATAAGTAACTATACCATAGCTTTAAATAACTCTCCATTCCTCAACTTGAGGTACCTTTTTAACCTTATCAGTCTTATTTTTTTTTTAACTTTACATTCACGTCCCCCCTATGCAAACACGTTTCCTATACCATCCCCTCGTTTAAATAAGAGAGAAGGAAGAAACAACAGAGAGGGATACTCACTGCGATCTAGAATCTGAAAGGATCTGTCTACTCCTTGAGATTGATGCTCCACTCCGCCTGAAAATAAACTCTGAAGGAATCACACCCCTGGGCGGGAATGAGGACTAAACTGTCGTCACTCAAGGAACGACAATTACCAGGTAAGTGTAATTTCTATTTCCTTATCGTTCCTCCAGTTTAGTCCTCCACCTCTGGGATGTAACAGAGCAGTAATCATTGGGAGGGACCTATCCAGCCAACTCACCACACCGTCGACCCGGAACAGGCATCCTTTACTGCCAGAACATTTAGGCAGCAGTGGTTACAGAGGGAATGAAGAGATGACCTGGAAGCTGCTCTACCAATCCCCCCTGGTGGAATGACACAGTGATCCACCCATGAAGCTGCTTGCGCCCTGGTAGCAAGAGTCAGAAAACTCCCCGGAATCGTACAACCTCGCCACCAGAATGCTGAGGAAACCACCGCCTTAACCCAGTGCGAAATGGCCGCCTTCGCTGCTGCTTCCCCTTCGCGGGGACCTCCAACCAACACACAAAAACAAAGAAACGAATGCCGCACCCTGCATTTTATGTTTCCTATCGGCGTAAGCTACGAATAAAAACCTCCCCTTCCAGAAAAACCGAGAAATGGAAGAGAAACCAATAGGCTCAGGAGAAAAATCAGATACCACCTTTTGGAAGGACGACGGGACTGGTCGCAAACACCACCCTCTATCCAGAAAGGGTGAAAACGGCTCATTACATGACAACGCCTGAAACGCTGAAACTCGTCATGCCGAACAAAGCTATCAAAGCCACTGTCTATAACAGCAAATCCTTTACCGACGCCCGGAGTAAAGAATCAAAGGGCTCTTTAGTTAATGCCTCTAAGGCCCAATCGGTATCCCACGGCGGCACCCGAACTCTCCTTGAGGACCGCAGTTGGGTCCCAACTTAAGCAAACGCCACACATCAATCCGAACACCTAGCGCTATTCCCTCCACAGAACCTCTACAGCCGGAAACAGTCGCCAGCTGGACCCTCTAAGGAACTGGCAGCTAGTTCCTTCAGACACTGTCCTGCAGAGAACTCAGACCAAGAATACAGACACCTTTGTCGCCTGGACTTGCCGCCGTGAACAGCAGCCTTCAAAAAGACGCTAAGCACGGACCTATGTACCAGACGCAGCCTGCCTCCTTGCTCTCAACAAGGTGGCGAAGACTGCCGCAGAACAACCCTTCTTCTTCAGCCCCGCCCTTTCAAAGGCCAAACCGTAAGCGGGCACCGATCCACCTGAGACATTCGCAGCGGACCTGGCCACAGCAGAACGTCCGCTACTGGCAACCTCTAGGAAATGCCCGTCGAGTAGGCGAATGAGATCAGTCTAGTACGGCCGTCTCGTCCAACCGGGCGCTACTAAGAGTACCTTTCCCCGAAAGCCTCGATACGCTAACTACTTGCCCTATGAGAGCCCACGGGGAAAGGACAAGACAAAGACTTTTAACTGGGAGCTTACTGAGCCTCGACTTGGACGAACCATCAGCCACCCCATTCCTCCACCAGAGAGACCTCCGGGTGAACCCCAAGGAAGCCAATAATATTAGCCAGCACTCAAATTAAACCAAAATGCACATTTGCCACATAAAGCAAATCAGGCTCTAGTCGATTCAACTCCCTGATCCTTTCCTGTTCCAGGCAAGTAGCATGCTATAAACACTGCGACCACCTGAAGCATGCTCTCGCCCCCCCCCCCCCCAGGCTCCACAAATTGGAGCTTGTAAGGACAGAGCATTGCCCCCAACAATCGCTTTATTTTATTTATTTATTTAACATTTCTTATATACTGTCTTTCATGATATCAAGGTGGTTTACATTGAACAAACTGAAATTACATTGAACAGGGCATTATAACGGAGATACCTATTTTACAGGGAACATGGGCTATGGAGGGTTAAGTGGCTTGCCCAAGACCACAAGGAGCACCTGTGGGACTAGAAACCCCAGTCCTTCCGGCCCAAGGTTGCTGTCCTCTAGTGGGATTTGAATCCCTGACCCTCCAGCCTGAAGTACCTTGCCCCAACCACTAGGCCACTCCTCCACTCTGCTTCAGTGAACCATCTACTTTCCTATCTTGTTGCGCTGAAGAAGATTGCTAGGGCTCTCTTCCATCCAGTGAGTCCACACCCCTGGTAGTGCAAGGTGTGCACCCACCCACGTAGTACCCAGGCCTGCCCCTGCTTAGCCTCAAAATGTCAATCAAGAACAGGCGAATTCAGGACAGCTGAATACTTTTTTTTTTTTTTTCACAAAGACATCTCTTAACCAAAAATTCCTTCAGCATATGTTAGGAGAAGCTCTTTCCGTGCCAACAATATGAAGTAGAAAGAACTCCCAATCACAGGCATACTAATCCACGGCCTTCCTGCTAGAGTAACGCCCCATTCTGTCTGACCGCACAAAGATGGACTTTATATTTGAAGTTCAACTAGCACCTGGTGTTAGGAAATACAGCTTTCTCATTCCGCAGTGGCAATTGAGTCAGCAATGAAGAAGCCGAGAAACTGCAGATAAGTTCCCATTATACCACCTGGTACAGACTCTACTTTTAGACCACTGAAGCAAAAAAGCATGTAAGAGTGCATTGTGTCCTGCCAGTAGCTGATCGAATTTAAATGATTCAGTGTATGCAGGGCATTTTCCAGAGAACGCAAGGTCCCTCATCCAGGCTGCCTCTACATTCACGGTCTAAACCGGCAGCCATCTTGGCTGATGCCAATCAGCATGGAAGCCATCTTGTAAGCCCAGCATATGATGTATGCCTACTAGAATCTGAGCTGCTGCTATTGCTGCTAGATAACTAGCCTGGCTGCGTGCTTCTGACCCCCATTAAAGCATTCGCTGAACACTAGCAGATACTCTCCGTACTGGAGAACCTCTGATAAATGGAATGGGAGCATAGATAGCTTCAAAGGCCAGAGTTCTATTTTGCAACCTCTCTCCGCTGAGCTGCCTTTTCCATATGTAAAATTAAACCACATATAGCCAAAATTAAGACATTACAAATCTATCATAAAATCTTATAATTTGGGCAAAGCCAAACTAAACGGGAATATTTTCCATTAAGAAACCACACAACTATAAAAACTCCTCTCATGACATAATGCTTAAGGCAGAGCATTCCACATCTGTGGACTGGCCATGGCGCTCACCCAAGCACCTGTTACAACTGTCCAAGAGAGTTATCACCATAATTCCTTTTGACTTGAATATGTTTACAGCGGATCATAGCGCTATATCACAGCAGCTAAGCCAAAATATTACCCTGCCATATAAACCGACAACGCTTTATAGGACCTTCTATGGATAGCGGAAGGAGATTCTTGTAAATCAACATAGCTATGCCCTTTTTTTTTTTCTTTTTTAAAGTATAGGACTCCAAAAACCAAGTTTCTGCCAACTCCAATGAAATCAAAGCAGATCATCTAAAATTACCCGAACTGCTCCTATAGCTTTGCAAGAAGCTACCAGCCCCCGCTGCAACCAGCTTTCTTTCCCCCCTTATCCTGAGGGATTCAGCATTGCAGGACGCGTTGCACACCCCCTGCCAGCCTGCTGCGTCTGCCAGGGAGCTGAAGAGCAAAATAGAGAGTAGAACCCCTGGAAGCAAACAGTGTCCCGACCTTGGGGTTCAGGACGCAAAAGGCCGCCGAATAAATCAACAGTGTTAGCTAAAAAATGAACAAGGCTATCTCTCACTAAAGAGAGTTTCTTTTTTCTTTTTGAAATCCCACCGAAGTCCGTGGGACCCAAGCCTTCCCTTAACGCTGTGCATTAACCATAACCAGAGAAATAAATGAAATGAAGTCCTGCTCTAGAAATAGATGAGAATTTCCTGGGAAGGGCATGCTAAGTGGAGCTATGAAACACAAAGGCACCCCCCCCCCCCAGCCTTCCTGCAGTCAGAGAAATAGCAGTGGGACACACCGACAACCTTGCAAATGGAGGTCTTAGAGGTTGCTGCCTGTGTGAACCTGATGAGTAATACGATTTTGTATTTTACCACCCCCCCCCCCCAGGAATGGGGGCACTGAATACTATATGTGATTCATGAACAGCGCTGCCATCCGGTGGCCTTTAGGGCACCAGAGCCCGACAAACGATACAGAAGTTAAGAGCTTTAAATCTTGATTTGCAGAACATTAGTTGCTGGTTTAGTCACTAACCCCTGAGAGCCCATGAGGTGGCCCTGTGGTTATTTCTTCCCTGACTTGCAGAGAATGATCAATCTGATATGGCTGCATACTGCGATGCTCCTGCCCGGGCCCGAGAGCTTACAGGCAGGAGTGGCCTTATAATGTCCCTGAGGAATAAAGCTTGTACTGGACCCTGGGAATTCTGGGACTTGTAGTGTGCTTATATTTCATTCAGGATTAAATTGTAGTCGTGACACGAATGTTAAGGCTGCAAGAAATTTATTGTTGTGGGGATATTTTCCAGCGCATCAAAATTCAATGGTACATAACGCAAAAGGTGCAACTTCAACCCAAACAGCTGAAACCAGGAACATAGGAAGTACAACTGAAATTAAGCTAGCTTCTACTTGGCTCTTCACAATCACAGCAGCTTTAACTCAGCAGTGCCTCATGTAGTCTTTCAGAATTATTGCAGCACCAAACAAACAGCTGTTCCTTCCACAGCGTGGCTTCTCAAAACGACAAATGAAAACAATTTGTAAACCCGTTAGCTTGGCAGCAAGTACAGCAAACTCCCTGTATTCTTTTCATGCAGTGTTCAAGGGTTTCTTACATTGCTGTCCTCTTTGAGGCAGATTGAGCAATCCATTGGAGAAGGGTCCACTTCTAAGGCAGTCAGGTACTTATCCACTTGCATGCATTCATCAGAGCTAAGGTTATCGCTGTCTCTGTCAGGTCTGCTAAGCTTCCCTGACCTCAGTTTCAGAAACTCTTGAAACTGTTTTAAAAGCAATTCAGCCTGTAACTGCTCTTTATCCGTGTGAAAGTCTTTGGTAAGGGTAACACCCTTCCCCCACTTGCTATCAGCTTCTGCAGCTGGGTTTACCTTGTGAAGGTTAGCACAAATAAAAAGTTTCTCTAGTAAAGCATTAAAAGTAGAAAAGTCAGCTTTACCTTTAGCAGGGTTTGAATAAGAACTGGCACCTTTCCTCCAGAAGTCTCTCTGGTTCAAAAACTCAGCAGCCTTACTGCTATTTCCTCTGCTCTGTGAATTTCTCTTTGAAAAGCCTTCTTCCTGCTTCACTTCCTTGCTTCTGTAGCCTTGTTTGCTACCAGACCAGATACCTTCTTTCCATGTGCTGAATTTGCTAGCCTTCCCACGCCCAGGCTCTACCTTGTAGTAAGGTTCTTTCTCAGAGTGTGCTTGGCTCCAAGGTTTACTGCTCCAAGGTTCTGCCTTGCTCCAGGGTTCTAACGTTTTCCTCCTTCCTTTTCCCTCTTTTTCTCTTTCCTCCTTTTCTCTTTTCCTCCTCTCCTCTTCCCTCTCTGCTTGGGGATTTAAAAGGGCTTCATTTCCCGGCACGCCCTGACCTTCCCCTGAGCGTGCCCAATCAGTGCAAAAGCCTGTCTCCTCCCCTGAGCTGGGGCGTGTCCTGTGCTCAGCAGAGAGCTGTGTTTTTTCCAACTCTGCATTGGAAATCCTGTGTGCTAGAGCTGTTTCATTACTTCTACCAGGATTTTCCCCTATCTCCATCTCTTCTGGAGGGCATTCCTCACCACAATACACATGGTCACAGAAAGGCACTATTGAGTGTACAAGCTGCCCTCTGGTGGCCATAGACCGTAGCACAGGCACTCCTTGGTTGACAGTTAACTGTTACATACTTTTTTATATCCTAAGGTTTCCTAAACCTGTCCCTGTGAAACCACAGGCATTTGGGCAACTTTCACTATAGAATACACAAAGGCACACTTCTAGCCTGTCCCTCCTTCCCACTACAAGTTAGGGCTCTGCTCTTCAACCTAAAAGCTGGCAATTTGCCTAATATCCCGAGACTTAACAGATGCTCCTCAGAGACATGATTCGGAGGGAAAGAACATGTGGTATCAGAGATCAATGCCAAAACTGCTGTCCTATAAAACTAAGAATAAACTTAAAAATAAAAAGGGCTGACAACAGCCCCCTTAAGGCTGAGGAACCCCCCGAGCCTCAAAAAACCTACAAACAAAAGAAAGAAACACTAGGCCCAAAAACCTAGCTATTCTGCCTGTCGTCTTCCTCACACAGGCAGCTCCCTGCAACTCTCGCCATGCGGTCCAAATACCTAGAGAGAAAATGGCCGCCCCTTCGCCAATGAATTTTGGCGCCAAGAACAACAGCCGCTGCAAAAAGGAGGCCTCAGCAGACTGACAGAGCCCGAAGGCCTTACCTGCAGGGCCGAAAGCCACGCAGCCTGCTCCTACCGCCTTGAATTCATCCGATCCTCAAGCCGCGCTGCTACGCCCGTCAGCGAGGACCACTCAGCCAGTTCCACAGAGTAAAATTAAAATCCTGCAGCAACGGAGAGGCTCCATCTCACACAGCTTCAGTGTGGCTGTACGGGTCCCGGAGCTCTCTCCCGTACCATCAAGAGAGAGAGATCCGCACCGGCGAATGCCTGCAGCAAGTGAAAATAACTGACAAGGAGGGAAAGCAAGAGCTGCTACTAATTTAAAGAGCCAGGCTCAAATTTAAAATTACTGTAAATATAAGGAAATTTGTTCCTAATAACTAAAGGGAACTAATCCCTGATTGCCAATTAACCAAAGGTAACTGAATTAAAAGTAAAAGTAAAAGTAAAAATCAAAGAAAATCAGAATAGAATTTGTCACACTAAATGCTCCTTATCTGTTCCCCCCAAGTGAGCCCAGAAACTAGGCTCACTACGTCCTCCTGCTGCATGGAGACTGGACACACTGGAGGTTGATGGGAGATACCAGCAGGCTATATCCAGTGATGTCACGACTTTGACATGCCCAGTCTCCAAGCTGCAGGAGGAGGTGCACAACCCAGAGGTGGAGGACTAAACTGGAGGAACGATAAGGAACTCTGCCTATATTTTCTGGTTCAGAAGAGAGCTTAGATTCTCATCCATTGCATCTGTTAAGATATCATCACAGGACCCTGTGAATGTCTTAAGTGTACTGAAGCATTTAGGAAGTCAGATCATCTTTGTTCTGTTTGGAGGTCTGTGCAAAGGGAAGGCGGCTTCAAAAGCATCTATTGCATGGTGGCTGAAAAAGGTTATTGCTTCGGCATATTTACTTAAACGGAAATCTCTTCTGCAGGGATTGAGGGTTCACTCAACTACGATTCAGGTGTCGTCGTGGGACAAATACAGTCTTCTTCCTCCAGTGGATATTTGTAAAGCAGCGACATGGTCGTTGCTCCATTCTTTTGATCGGCACTACCATCTAGCTGCATGCTCAAGCAAGAGGAGAAGCGCAATTTGGAGCATGCATGCAGGCCGGGCTTGCTAGTACCGTCCGAACTTGAATATTGCTCTGGTACATCCCATGCGTCAGGACCCAAAAGGCAGGCAGGCAGGCAGAGCTCCGGAGTCTCAATGCGTGGATGAGACGATGGTGCAAGGATGAGGGTTTTGGATTTGTTAGGAACTGGGGAACATTCTGGGGAAAGGAGGGGCTCTTCCGAAGGGATGGGCTTCACCTTAACCGGGATAGAACCAGGCTGCTGGCATTAACCTTTAAAAAGGAGATAGAGCAGCTTTTAAACTAGATAATAGGGGAAAGCCAACAGTCTCACAAGAGCGCATGGTTCGGAAGAGTGTATCCTTGAAGGATACTACCAAAAGCAGAGAGGTTCCAAAAAAGAGTAAAGTAGCCCAAATGCCCTCGAGTATGGAGCAGACAGAGCTTAAAAATCCCAAATTACCCATGCCTACCAATAGCCAGATTAATATGAATAAAATACAGTCTCTAAAATGCTTGTATGCAAATGCTAGAAGTCTAAAAAATAAGATGGGAGAGTTAGAATATATAGCACTAAATGAGAGGTTAGATATGATTGGAATCTCAGAGACATGGTGGAAGGAGGACAACCAGTGGGACACTGTGATACCTGGGTACAAACTATAACGTAATGACAGAGCTGATCAAATTGGTGGAGGGGTTGCGCTCTATGTTAGAGAGGGCATTGAGTCAGAAAGGATTAAAGTTTTGCAGGAAACAAAATTTGCTGTAGAATCTCTATGGATTGAAATTCCATGAAGAAAGGGGAAGGCAATGGCAGTGGGGGTGTACTATCGACCGCCTGGCCAGAATGAACAAATGGATGATGAAATGCTCAAAGAAATCAAGGAAGCACAGCACAGTAATAATAATGGGTGATTTCAATTACCCCGGTATCGACTGGGTCAGTGTCACGGCAGGACATGCTAGGGAGATAAAGTTCCTAGATGAAATAAATGACTGCTTCTTGGAGCAGCTGGCTCATGAACTGACCAGAGGGGAAGCCATATTGGACCTAGTCCTTAGTGGAACACCAGATTTGGTGCAAGAGATAAGGGTGTTGGGGCCACTTGGCAATAGTGATCATAGCATGATCGCGTTTGATTTAATTAGTGGAGGAGGGATAGTAAGGAAATCCACAGTACTACCTTTTAACTTTCGAAAGGGAGACTATGATAAAATGAGGAAAATAGTTAAGAAAAAACTAAAAGGAGCAGTTGCAAAGGTTAAAGACTTACATCAAGCTTGGGTGTTGTTGAAAAATACTATCTTGGAAACCCAGACCAGCTGTATTCCACGCTTTAAGATAAGTGGAAGGAAGTCCAAAAAACTGCCAGCATGGATTAAAGATGAGGTCAGAGAGGCTGTTGTTGCCAAAAAAGCAACTTTCAGGAAATGGAAAAAAGAGCCAAATGACGAAACCTGGAAACAGCACAAGCACTGGCAAGTTAAATGCAAGGCATTGATAAGGCAGGCAAAGGGAGAATCTGAGAAGAAGCTTGCTGTGGAAGCAAAAACGCGTAATAAAGACTTTTTCAAGTACAATCGTAGCAAAAAAACTGTGAGAGAGTCAGTTGGTCCATTAGTTGAAAGAGGGGTAAAAGGGGCACTAAGAGGCGACAAGGTGATAGTGGAGAGACTGAATGAATTCTTTGCTTCGGTCTTTACAGAGGAAGATGTAGGGATATTACCCATGACTGAAGTGGTATTTAAAGGTGCGGAAGAATTGAAGGAAATATTGATACATCGGGAAGATGTATTACAACTATTAGATAAACTGAAGAGTAGCAAATCACCTGGGCCAGATGATATACATCCAAGGGTGTTGAAAGAACTAAAATATGAGATTGCAGACCTGCTATAAGTAATCTGTGAACTATCATTAAAATCATCTGTAATACCTGAAGACTGGAGGATGGCCAACGTAACGCCAATTTTTAAAACGGGTTCCAGGGGTGATCCGGGAAACCACAGACCGGTGAGCCTGACATCAGTACCGGGAAAAATGGTAGAAACCATCATAAAGAACAAAATTGCCGAACATATAGATAGTCATGGCTTAATGGGAAACAGCCAACATGGCTTTAGACAAGGAAGATCTTGTCTAACTAATCTGTTATGTTTTTTGAAGGTGTGAATAAAGACGTAGACAAAGGTGAGTCGGTTGATATAGTGTATTTGGACTTTCAGAAAGCCTTTGACAAGGTCCCTCATCAGAGGCTTTTGGCAAAACTAAAGAGTCATGGGATAGGAGGCAGTGTACTATTGTGGATCAGGAACTGGTTAAATGATAGAAAGCAGAGAGTAGGGCTAAATGGCCAATTTTCCCAATGGAGAAAGGTGAATAGTGGAGTACCCCAGGGATCTGTGCTGGGTCCGCTGCTTTTTGACATATTCATAAATGACCTGGAAAAGGGAATAACAAGTGAGGTTATCAAATTTGCAGATGACACAAAACTATTTAAAGTTGTTAAAACCCAAGAGGATTGTGGAAAATTGCAAGAGGACCTTGATAAATTGGAAGACTGGGCATTAAAATGGCAGATTAAATTTAAAGTGGGCAAGTGCAAAGTTATGCACCTAGGGAAGAACAACTCAAACTATGGTTACACGATGCAAGGTTCCACATTAGGAACCACCACCCAGGAAAAAGATTTAGGCGTCATTGTGGATAACATGTTAAAACCCTCCGCGCAGTGTGTAGCGGCGGCCAAGAGAGCAAACAGAATGCTAGGTATCATAAGGAAAGGAATGGAAAATAAAACAAAGGATATTATAATGCCTCTATATCGTTCCATGGTGAGACCGCACCTTGAATATTGTGTGCAATTCTGGTCGCTGTATCTTAAAAAGGATATAGCGTTATTAGAAAAGATACAGAGAAGAGCCACCAAAATGGTAAAGGGGATGGAAGGATACCCCTATGAAGAAAGCTAAAAAGATTAGGGCTTTTTAACCTCGAAAAGAGACGGCTGAGGGGAGATATGATAGAAGTCTATAAATTAATGAACGGAGTGGAACAGGTAAACGTAGATCGATTGTTTACATTATCAGAATATAGAAAGACTAGAGGACATGCAATGAAGCTACAGGGTAAACTATTTAAGACTAATAAAAGAAAATATTTTTTCACTCAATGTGTAATCAAACTCTGGAATTTGTTACCAGAGGATGTAGTAAAGGCTG
Organism: Ichthyophis bannanicus; assembly: GCA_033557465.1. Lineage (NCBI taxonomy): Eukaryota > Metazoa > Chordata > Amphibia > Gymnophiona > Ichthyophiidae > Ichthyophis > Ichthyophis bannanicus. Next base: position 1,823,076,488 of record CM066032.1, on the reverse strand, counting down.
TCAGTGTAGCTGGGTTTAAAAAAGGTTTGGACAAGTTCCTGGAGGAAAGGTCCATAAACCATTATTAAGAGGGGATCCAGGATATCAATGCTTGACCCAAAACAAGCATTGTGGAACCTGTGTCTTTTGGGGACACTGCTAGGTACGTATGACCTAGTTTGGCCACTGCTGGAAACAGGATACTGGGCTTGATGGACCTTGGTCTGACCCAGTATGGCATATCTTGTGTTCTTATGGACTAGAGTGAAGGGATAATGAGGAAGGTGGAATCAGACTTTATCTGCTAATTTTCTTTTCTAGAGTCCTTCCAGTCCAGTCCAGAACCCGCCCATTCTGTTTGTTTCAGCGAGCCCGGACATGGAAGAAATAAATGTGCATGTTTGCGCCTGTCCAGGTTTTTTTCCTTCTTAACTATCTGGGGTGTTGAGGTGACCTAACAGCCCCTGACTAAGGTTGAATTTCCAGTTCTCAGTTCTATGGGGTGCCGTGACATTCAATAATTACTCTAAGTAGTTACGAATTGGCATAATTTTTGTATGTGTGGAGCCTGCTTTGTCAATAGAAAACTGAAATGGTCAGAGATGCACAGATCCTTTATGGTGTGATATCATCAAAACCAGTGTTCGGTCTCCATCTGCTGGTTATAGGGCATAAACCCATGTGTCTACTGGACAGGAGGGACCTCAAGGAAAGAAAATAAGCAAGTAAGGTCTGATTTTACCATTGCTGTTTTTATTTTGTCCCTGTCTCCCAAGGCCCGCCCACCCAACACTTCCAACTGTAGGTGTCTTCCTTTCACAAATATCTTCTCATTACGTATAATCAGGATGGAGGAGGAGGGATGGACTGCTTTAGGTTTTGGAAAGACACAAGAGTTTATTTAAATATACCTGTTGTGTGGACTGCATACATTAGATGGCACCAATGACAGAATGATTGTAAGAGTAAACTAATCACTAATCGTGGGGAAAAGAAGCAGCACTGTGGATTGTGTTGGAAAGAGGAGATGGCACTGTCATCCATACTTGTGTAGTCTACAGGCCTCCAACTCAAACTTAAGAAATGGATAGCGAATTGATTATTGATATTGCAAAGATAGCCATGAAGGGGGAAGTGATCATATTGGGTGACTTTAATCTACCTGATGTGACTTTAATCTACCTGATGTATTCCTTCTGCAAATCTGAAAAGAAGTAAAAAAATTGTGGATGCCTTCCAAGATGCATTACTTAGACAAATGGTGATGGAACCAACCAGGGAAAGCTCGATCCTGGATTTAGTACTCACCAACGGAGATAGCATGTCGAATATCCGGGTGGGTGCCCAGGTGAGCAGCAGTGATCATCACATGGTGTGGGCTGAGATAAAAATCAAGGCGGAGTCCAATCACAGCAATCTCAAAGTCCTAGACTTCAAAAACACTGACCAGTAAAATGGCCAAGTACCTGAAGGAGGAGATAGCAGGGTGGGAGGGGATAAGGGAAGTGGAATTGCAGTGGGCTAAACTAAAGGAGGCAATAAAAGGGGCAATAGATACATATGTAAGGAAAGTAAATAAAAACAAAAGGTAAAGGAAACCTATTTGATTCTCCAAAGAAGTGGCTGCACAAATAAAGGCAAAAAACACAGCTTTCACAAAATTCAGAAGTTCACAAACAGAGGAACACAGAAAAGAATACAGGATAAAGCTAAAAGACACAAAAAGAGAAATAAGGATAGCAAAACCCAACGCAGAAGAAAACATGGCTAAAGTGTGAAGTGTGGCGATAAAACTTTTTCAGGTATATTCGGGAGAGGAGGAAAATCAGAGGTGGAATTGCAGGACTCAAAAGTGCTGGGAACGGATTTGTGGAAAGTGACACTGAAAAAGCAAAAATGCTAAACAAATACTTCTGTTCTGTTTTTACTAAAGAAATTCCTGGAGAAGGACCATCTGTGATTGACAAATATACAAATGGGAATGGAGTAGATACCACACCTTTTACAGAAGATGATGTGTTAGAACAGCTTGCAAAACTGAAAGTGGACAAGGCCATGGGACCGGATGGGATGCATCCCAGGATACTGAAAGAGCTCAGAGAGGTTCTTGTAGGGCCGTTAAAGGATGTTTTTAACAGATCCTTGGAAACAGGAGAAGTTCCACAGGACTGGAGAAGGGCTAATGTGGCACCTCTTCACAAAAGAGGTAACAGGGAAGAAGTGACAAACTACAGGCCCGTGTAGGGTTGCCAACCGGCCGGTTTTCAGCCGGCCTGGCCGGTTTTTCCATGGCCAGGCCGGCTGCCGGCGCAGAGGTAAAACCGGCCCTTGAAGGGCCGACTAAGGGCGGAGAATGGGTGGAGCATGGCGAGCCACAGGTGTCTGGTTTTTCTCGGTGAAAAAGTTGGCAACCCTAGGCCCGTGAGCCTTATCTCGGTGGCAGGAAAAGTAATGGAGTAATGGCATTGGTGGCGGCTGCTCTTCAGCAAGAAGGAGTTTTGTTTCATCCGTATCTGGACGACTGGTTAATCAGGGCAAAGAGCGAATAGTGGACTTTCTCGAAACCAACAGGTTGCATGATCCAAGGCAACATGGTTTTACGAAAGGACGATCTTGCCAAACAACTCTGATTGAGTTCTTTGACTGGGTGACCAGAGGACTAGATCAAGGGCATGCAATGGATGTCATCTACCTGGATTTCAGCAAAACCTTTGATACTGTTCCTCATAGGAGGCTTATCAATAAACTCAGTAGTTTGGGGATAGGTCCCAAGGTGGTGAACTGGATCAGAAATTAGTTGATTGACAGACGACAGAAGGTGATGGTAAACGGAACTCACTCGGATGAAAGGAAGGTGATTAGTGGTGTGCCCCAGGGTTCGGTCCTGGGACCGGTACTGTTCAATGTATTTGTGAGTGATATTGCTGAAGGACTGAATGGAAAAGTCTGACTTTTTGCAGATGACACAAAAATTTGCAACAGAGTGGACTCTCCTGAAGGAGTGGATAACATGAGGAAAGATCTATAAAAGTTGGAAGAATGGTCTAATGCTTGGCAGTTAAGATTTAATGTGAAGAAGTGCAGTGTCATGCACTTGGGAAGCAGAAATCCAAGGGAAATGTATGTGACAGAGGGTGAGAGGTTGGTGTGCACGGACAAGGAGAAGGACCTCGGAGTGATTGTTTCTGAGGATCTCAAGGTGGCGAAACAGTGTGACAAGGCGTGTCCCCCTCAGCCCCCTCTGGTGGCGGCGTAGTGGTTCCACCGGGGCTGGGGAGCGCATAAGAATAGGGGTATCAGGGTTGGCCTGTTGCGAGGGTCATGAGGTAGCGGCCCTCTGTGGCTACCTCGTTGCCAACTTCCCAATAAAGCGACTTTCAGCCAAGTGTAGGGAAAAAGGAAAAAGGCTTTTATTTCACCTTTACGCAAAATGGTTCAAAATATGCGGTTAAGAAAATAACAGGGCTGTATCATTCCTTGCATCAGGTTCAACTCACACAAAACGTTCAAAATAACACTGTTAATCTTCACAGAAACTTAAAACATAAAGCATCCTGTATTCACTGCATACATTCTGTTGCTCCAAACAGCTTAAAGCTTTCCTACTGTACAATAAATACAATCCATGGGTTCATCTGCCTCATCAACCTCAGATTCCCCTGGCATCCATTCCATCTCTGAGGGGTCTGAATCTGAAACCTCAGGAGGGTTGAATTCGGGCTTTCTGAAAGCATGCCACACTGTGTTCCAATGCTGGTTTGTCAGCTTGGGGCGTCGGTTTTTTGGCTATGGTATAGAACCCTGGCTGTTCATCTGCTACAGGTTTAAAAGTTCGCTTGTCCCAACCTTTAGCATTACTAGCTTTCTTCTTGGGGAGATTATCTGTTACTTTTTGCATAAAAGTGTCCTTATCATACAGATAAAACTCATTCTTTTGTTTCTCTCTTGTGCTAGGTTTAGGCAAGCAATCGCAGGCAACAACTGTTTTGCCTTTAAACTTCCTGCAGTCTCTTACAGGACAGGTTTGAGGCCTAGCCTGATTGTCCTCCAATTCTTGCTGGCTCAAGTATTCCAAGTGTGTCTTTCTTTCTTTAGAGTGGGGAGAAACTTCCCTGAGGCATGGCTGCAGCTGATGCGCTTGTCCTTTACTTCTACCCCTGTGGCAGTTGGCTAGTGGCCGCACCCTCTCAGCTCTTCCCTGTTCCCCAGGCCTCTGAGTTTTCCACTCCTCCTTCAGGTTACTTCTATAAAAATCTTTAAAAGTACCTTTCTCTCCTTGGGTATTCTTTTCAGCTGGATATCTCTTTCTCAGATTGTGTCCCAGCCCTTCTCCCTGGATAGGGCTTTCTCTCAGGCTGGAAGGGAGAGCACCTCCTTCCTTGGCTGCTCTCTGCAGTGCTGCTCCTTCCAGTTGTCTCTGGCCTTCCTCTAGGCCTGCTCTTTGGCCTTCACCTCGGCCTGCTCTCTGAGTTACTCCTTGGCCTGCTTCTCGGCCTACTCTCTGGCCTGCTCTCCAAGTTGCTTCAACTCCTCGAGCTGCTCTGGGTCTGACACCGACTCCAGCTCTGACTCTGACTCCCACTCTGACTCTGACTCTGCTTGACTCAGCTTTGTCCCTGCTTAAATCGGGACTAACTGATTCTAGGTCCTGCCCATAGAGGCGTGGTTCCTCTGCTTCCAGGCTGGCTCTCCTGCTCCCTCTATGTGGACTTTCAGGAAATTGCATGTGAAGCTTGTTTTTTTCAAAATTTAAAACTTTTTTTCTTTCTGCCAGAGGGTCCGCTGTATCACAGGCGGTGGCCAAAGCCAGAATAATGCTGGGTTGCATACAGAGAGGAATTACCAGCAGAAAGGAAGAGGTACTAATGCCACTGTACAAGTCGCTGGTGAGGCCTCACTTGGAATATTGTGTTCAGTTTTGGAGACCATATCTCGCAAAGGATATAAAAAGACTGGAAATGGTTCAGAGGAAGGCGACCAAAATGATTTGGAAACTGCGCCAGAAGACTTATGAGAAGAGACTTAGACCTAAATATGTACACTCTGGAGGAGAAGAGGGACAGGGGAGATATCATTCAGACCTTTAAATACTTGAAGAGTATTAATGAAAAAACAAATCTCTTCCAACGACGGGAAAGCTGTAAAACTAGAGGGCATAACATGAAGCTGCAAGGAAGTAAATTGAAAGGCAATGTCATGAAATACTTTTTCACTGAAAGGGTGGTGGATGCTTGGAATGCCCTCCTGATGAAAGTGGTGGGAGCAAATACAGTGACAGAATTCAAAATGGCATGTGACAGACAAAGTGGATCCCTTTATAGTAACAGGATAAAATGAAAATAAACATAACTATCTCTTATATCTCAAAAAATAGGGGTGACCTACATGGAGCAGTGGGTACACCCCTAAACAAAGGCATCATGGGGAGGAGCGACCTGCACGGAGCGGCAGGTGCACCTACTCTTGCCGTCTTGCTGGGCAGAATAGATGGACCATGCTGGTCTTTATCTGCCAACATATACTATGTTACATCTATGGAAGTAAATGATGGAAAAGCTCTATAACATCCACAAAGACAAAACCTGGAGTTGACTGTGGTACAGAACACCAACTACTAGAATGCAAACTCAAGTTAAAGATGAAAAAGAGCAAGCCGCTCATAAATGTAGCAAAATATGGCCTTGAGAATATACTACCAGAATTTAAAGACTGCCTGCAAAATCAATTTGCTGTTTTAGATACAAATGAAGAGCTATGACCTCAAGAAGGTTGTGTTGGAAGAAAGTGAGAAGTCTCTACAAAAGGCGAAAAAGCAAAAATGGCCAAAATGGATGACCGAAGAAATACTGAAAATTGCCCAGAAAGGCAGAGAAGCTAAAGCCAGAGGAGAAAAAGAAGAAATTGCAGAACTCAGAGATTTCCAACATGCAGCAAGACATGACAAGGAGAAGTAGGGGAGAGGAGTGGCCTAGTGGTTAGGACATGTTACTTCAGGCCAGAGAGCCAGGGGTTCAAGTCCCACCTGGGGACAGCAATCTCAGGCCAGAGGGACTGGGGTTTCTAGTCCTATAGGCACTCCTTGTGGGTTTGGGCAAGCCACTTAATCCTCAGTTGCCTCAATAAACCACTTTGATTGAAGGACAAGGCAGTACAGAAAACTGCTAAAATAAATAAATACTACAATGAAACATGCAAGGAAATAGAATCAGATACTACTAGAGGAAGAACAAGATCAGCTTTCCTAAAGCTACAAGAGATAAAGAAAAAATTCCAGCTTTGAATTGGGATGCTCAAGGATCCATGTTGAATGATGCTGAGAAGATCAAGAAAAGATGGAAAGAATATACAGTTATTATACCATAAAGATCAAGTGGACCAACAGCAGTTTCAACCTGTACCTTATGATCAGGAACCATTGGTGATGAAAGAAGTTAAAGCAGCAATGAAAGCCTTATTAAAGAACAAAGTACCAGGCATTGATGGCATTCCCACTGAAATATTACAGCAAAAGGATGCAGCTGTTACTATACTTAGAAGGCTTTGCCAGGAAATTTGGAAGACAACATCATGGCCAAATGACTAGAAAAGATCTGTGTTTATACCAATCCTAAAGAAAGGTGATCTAACTGACTGTGGAAATTATCACACAATTGCTCTCATCCCACATGCCAGCAAAATTCTACTCAAGATTATTCAGCAGACTGCAACCATAGCTGGAACAAGAACTGCCTGAAGTTCAAGCAGGGTTCAGGAAAGGGAGAGGAACGAAGGACATCATCATGGATGTGAGATGAATCCTGGAAAAGACTAAAGAATAGCAAAAGGATATCTATAAGTATTTTATTGACTAGGGCTAAATGGCCAATTTTCCCAATGGAAAAAGGTGAATAGTGGAGTACCACAGGAATCTGTACTGGGTCCGCTACTTTTTGACATATTCATAAATGACCTGGAAAAGGGAATAACTAGTAAGGTTATCAAATTTGCAGACGACACAAAACTGTTTAAAGTTGTTAAAACCCAAGAGGACTGTGGAAAACTGCAGGATGATCTGGATAAATTGGAAGACTGGGCATCCAAATGGCAGATGAAATTTAATGTGGACAAGTGCAAAGTTATGCACCTAGGAAAGAACAACCCACACTATGGTTACACGATGCAAGGTTCCACATTGGGAACCACCACCCAGGAAAAAGATTTAGGAGTCATCGTGGATAACATGTTAAAACCCTCCGCCCAGTGTGCAGCGGCAGCCAAGAGAGCAAATAGAATGCTAGGTATCATAAGGAAAGGAATGGAGAATAAAACAAAGGATATTATAATGCCTCTGTATCGTTCCATGGTATGACCGCACCTTGAATATTGTGTGCAATTCTGGTCGCCGTATCTTAAAAAGGATATAGCGTTATTAGAAAAGGTACAGAGAAGAGCCACCGAAATGGTAAAGAGGATGGAAGGCTACTCCTATGAAGAGAGGCTACAAAGGTTAGGGCTTTTCAACCTGGAAAAGAGAAGGCTGAGGGGAGATATGATAGAGGTCTATAAATTAATGAATGGAGTGGAACGGGTAAACGTAGATCGATTGTTTACGCTATCAGAATATAGAAAGACCGGATCATGCCCCATGCTGGCTCACCCTTCCGATGGACTTGTGCAACGAACGCCAATGGCTTTGGAGACTTGATGTGCGATTCCTGCGACGACAGTGCGCAGTACAGGAACATGGCCGTTTCATAACCGACTTCTTTGAGCTAAATGATTCTGGGGAGGTCCCACTTCCTCTGGTTTTGGATGCCTTCAAGGCCACGGCTAGGGGCCAACTTATGGCAGAAGCTGCCCGCACGCGGAGAGCTTGGAAACGGGAATATTGTCAATTAATGGGAGACTCTACCCGACTGCGTTTAGAGCATGCCCAGACTGGATCACAACGGGCTCTGCGTCAGTGGAGGATTGCCCGGGCCAACTTGGACGCATGTTTACAACGAGAATTAGATAATAAGCGCCGGAAACTGCGGCAGACTTTTTATGAGCATGGGAATAAGACCGGTTGCTTTCTAGCCCTGCGTCTCCGGCAGCAGCAATCCGCGAGAGTGGTTCGTGAGCTTCGTGATTCTGGGGGGCAGAAGCGGGTTATCTCTCGGGAGGTGCGCAACATTTTTGCTGAGTATCTGGAGCAGTTATATAAAGCCGAACCTTTTGATTTGGCACACGTGCAGGACTTCCTGCGGACGATCACCTTGCTGCACCTGACTGACTCCGATCGGGATCATTTAGAATCTGAATTCACGGTGGAAGAGGTGGAACATGCAATCCGACGGCTGAAAACCGGGGGGGGCACCGGGTAATGATGGCTTTCCTGCGGAGTACTACAAGACATTCCGCGTACAATTAGCGCCAACGTTGGTAGTGCTTTTCAACGAGGTTCTGAGGGGGGCGCCTCTGCCCCCATCTCAGCGTGAGGCTTTGATAGTGATGCTCTCTAAGCCAGGTAAACCTTTGCAAGACGCGGCCTCATATCGCCCCATCTCCCTGTTAAATACAGACGTCAAAATACTTGCAGCCATGCTGGCTGCGCGATTGAACCGGGTTCTCCCAATTTTGGTACATCCCAACCAGGTTGGGTTTGTGCCGGGCCGCCAGGCAGCAGATAATATTCGGCGCATGCTACAGGTTCTTCACGTGGCTCAGCAAGACCCACAGCCGACTTTAGTTGTGGGGGTTGATGCTGAAAAGGCCTTTGACCGTGTTAGCTGGGGTTATCTCTGGTGTGTGCTAGAAACGATGGGCTTTGGTCCTAATTTCATTCGCTGGGTTCATAGCTTATATCAAGACCCTAAGGCATGCGTTCGGGTTAATGGGGGTCAATTGAGAAGTTTTCTATTGGAGAGGGGCACTCGCCAAGGCTGTCCCCTATCACCGCTGTTGTTCGCGCTCGTGATGGAACCTTTGGCGCAAAGCTTTCGTGAGCATCCGGGCCTGCAGGGTGTTCGTGTGGGCCCTGCGGACTACCGGATTGCGCTCTTTGCGGATGATATTATATTATCCTTGGTGAATCCCCTTGCGTCCCTTCCTACTGCTATGCAGCTCTTTGAAACTTTCTCCCAGGTGTCTGGATTCAAAATCAATTACAATAAATCGGAAGTTCTAAACGTAGGAGTCTCCGCGGTGGTTTGTGCGAAGCTTAGAGCCGCCTACCCCTTTCGCTGGGTGATTGGTGCTTTACGCTACCTAGGGGTGCAGCTGACAGTGGAGCGGGCGGCCCTATTTAAGGCTAACTATGAACCCCTACTTCACCAGGTTCGGCGGGATTTAGACACCTGGCATAGCCTAATACTCTCCTGGTTTGGGCGTATTGCAGTCATTAAGATGGTGGTCGTTCCCCGTTTCTTGTACCTCTTCCAGGTTCTCCCCATAACGTTGGCTCGGGGAACACTGGCCGCCTGGCAAACTTTGCTAATGAAGTTTATCTGGCGGTATCGTCGCCCGCGGTTGGCGCGCCGAGCTCTCTATGCCCGTACGCGTTCTGGGGGTATGGGGGCTCCTAATCTACACTGGTACTATGCGGCGGCGCAATGTTGCGCTGGGGTGGAGTGGATGATCGCGGATAGCTCCAAGCGGTGGGTGCAGATGGAAATGAACTTAGCGGGGGGCGTGGGACTGGGGGATCGGCTGTGGCTTGGTCCCAAACTATGGAGTGGTAAGCGCCCAAGTAATCCCTACATCCTTCATACCCTCCGCTGCTGGGACCAATTCTTTCGGCCTCGTGGGATGGACCTGACCCCTTTGGCGCCTATAGTGGATAATGCCTCGTTTCCCCCAGGGATTGCTGACCCGGTCTTCCGGCTGTGGGGGCATAAGGGCCTTAGCCGGGCTGGACAACTGTTTGATGACGGTAAACTACAACCATTTAGTACACTTCAAGAGGATTTCGACCTCCCCGGTGGTCACCTCTTTCAATATACGCAAGTAGCGCATTGGGTTCAGTCTCGAACCGTTCGGCCACAAGTGGCCCGAGAATTGACGGACTTGGAGCGGTTTTGTGAGGGGTGTACTACTACTAAAGGGCTTATAGCCACCTTATATGCCCTCCTGCAGGGGCAGCACTTGAACTTCACCAAGGATAGGGCACTTTGGAATTCTGACTTGAACCTTCATTACACTGAACAGCAGTGGGAACGGGTGGAGGGTAAATTGTGGAAGAGTTCGGTGGCGGTTAACGCTCACGAAACTAACTATAAAATATTATATCAATGGTATATGGCCCCTGCACGGATTGCCCGCATTTATCCGGGAGCTGCGGATCTTTGTTGGCGAAGGTGCAGGCAGAAAGGTACCCTCGCGTACATTTAGTGGACTTGCCCTCACATCCGTACTTTTTGGAGAGGAATTCAATCTCGCTTACAGCAACTTCTTGGGCTGAGCATTCCCTGGGACCCGGGTATCTTTCTCTTTGGGGCGGTCGTGCCCGGGGCATGCAGCCCACAGCTAGCTTTGCTTCGCCATGGTCTGAATGCGGCTCGCCTGTCTCTCGCATTTGTTTGGAAGCACGTCCTTCCTCCATCTTTCTCGGCCTGGTTGGAACGGATGTGGGATACGTATACAATGGAACGCGGGGTGGCTGTGGGTAGGATGCGTCTGACGCGCTTTGAGCAGGTATGGGAACCCTTTGTCCTCCGCTATGGTTCCTGATTGTTCAGAACCGTGGCATTATCTGGGGGCAAGAGTCTAGGTTGCATGATGATTCTTTGCGGAACCGCACTTTGCCTCATGGGCGCTGATTGGCTGGCATGTTCCCTTTCTTATGGACTAACTTAGAGTTTGGTGGGTGGGAGGGAGGGAGGGGGAGTTTAGGATGGGGTGGTTTGGGGGAGGGAGGGGGCGTTGGCGGGTGGGGGGGGTTGCTGCTTTACTCTGGGAGATGGCTTATGTGATATACTGATGAATGGTGGGGGGGTGGGGAGGGGGAAAAGGGAAAGGGAAAGGGACAGAGGGAGCATAACATAATTATAACAAAAAAAAATAAAAGAAGGCATTTCGTTGGCTAGCCTTGTGTTTCCTGTTAGTGGCTTTGGCTTTGTTATCTTCTGATATTGTAATCTGTTTATGGTTCACGTTCTTATGTATTTAGTGGCTGCCTTTCAATAAAAAAAAAAAGAATATAGAAAGACTAGGGGACATGCAATTAAGCTAAAGGGTAAACTATTTAAGACAAATAAGAGAAAATATGTTTTTCACTCAACGCGTAATCAAACTCTGGAATTTGTTACCGGAGGATGTAGTAAGAGCTGTTAGTGTAGCTGGGTTTAAAAAAAGGTTTGGACAAGTTCCTGGAGGAAAGGTCCATAAACCATTATTAAAAAGGGACCCAGGATATCAATGTCTCTTGGAGATACTGCTAGGTACGTATGACCTAGATTGGCCACTGTTGGAAACAGGATACTGGGCTTGATGGACCTTGGTCTGAGCCAGTATGGCATATCTTATGTTCTTAGAGCAAGGCTTTTGACTGTGTAAACCATGAGAAACTCTGGGCCACATTAAGAAGCATGGATATACCAAAACACCTGATAGTTCTCTTCCACAACCTTTACGTTGATCAAGAAGCAACAGTTTGTACGGAACAAGGAGAAACAGAATGGTTTAAAATCAGCAAAGGTATACGACAAGGCTTGTGATAAGGAAGCTTATCATAGCTCAGGAAGGAGCTATAGAAAAGATGAAGTGACTCTGAACAAGCAACCTGTCAGTTCTGGTAGAAATAAGAAAACAGAATTTTCCCATAAAAGACTACCAGTCCCAGAATGCACCAGGTTTCCAACAGCCATTAGAGGAGATGAAGTGAGGAAACGTGTGTTCAATCAGGAGGGCTATGAGGTAATCCCTAAGCACTCATCTCAAAGGGCAGGGCCTGATTCAGCACAGCTGCGCTGTGTTAGGGAGGATCACTCATCTAAGCAGAATAAGAGTAGAGTTTATTCTACAGATGACCATCTTCATGATCACCTTGGATATCCAGAGAATTGTCCTCAGTATCCTGAGAATCAGCTTGAGTTTGATCATCAGTTTCATCTGAAGGATCATCAGAAGCAGAAGCCAAACCGGACGGACAGAGAGGGAAAGAGAGCCTTTGGAAGAAGGAAGAGAAAAGCCTTTGAGAAGTCTAGAAGAGTGCAAAGCAGTACGTATACTGGGAGGTATTCCAAGGGCCAGCATACACCATTGGACTGGGGAAAGCCAGAGGAATGGTGCTGCAGAGCTAGGAATCACCAGAGGCTACCTGTGAGGGAGACGGCTGCACGTGGAAGGGACCCTAAGACCTGTGCCAGAAGGTATGTGAAGAGAGATCCAGTATCCAGGGATCTGGATTGGAAGGCTGGACATAAGAACTGGACTACATACTGGCCAGGCTATATAGAGAGGAACTCTAGCAGCAATGGAAGCTCAGGTATGAACACTGATCTATGCCCTAGCTATAACCTTGAAAGACAGCAGGGAAACAAGTATTCTCCTGAAAATGCTCCATTGAGAGATTCATCTGTGCCAATCCATGATATTGAACCCATGCTTGTTGAACAAGGGGGAATAATAGCAGATGAGGATCCTGTTTATATGGACTGCTCTCTATCTAAACTCCGTTGGTAACTTTCTGTTATAAAGTACAGCAACCATCACAAAGAAATACAAATTTGTTCTTTAATCTACTCAGAAAAGCTCCTGAAGCAGGATTTGACCCACACAGTGGAAGGCAAGCCAGCTAAGGGGTTTCAGCTGGTGACTGCTAGCAATTAAGCCTTACCTAATTGCTTGTGAGCTAGGAGAGAATCATTTCTGAATTTATGTGGGAAGTAATCAGAAGTTAACCTGAAAAGAACAGTTTGTTTCTTGCTTAGTAGCTTTTCATTTGTTGTTTTCCTGATTTTGACTTTGTTTTTCCAAGTTAACACTGAAAGCAAGTTACCTAATTTATGTGCTACCAAGCATATCTGTGTTGGGAGAAATAACCCCATAAATAAATATCTTATTGGCTTTACCCAAGAGCACAACTAAATTATTGTCAGCAGCTGTGTCTGGTGTGAATGAACTACATTGCCCACAATACCTTGCAAATCATATAGAAATATGCACTTGCCAAGAGTGTGAAGATTCTCACCCAGGCAGCCATCTGACAGGCTGCATATTTTCCTCCTACCTGTTTAATTTCTAGCAGAACAAATCATCAGAGAAGCAGGACTATATGAAGACAATCAAGGTGTGAAGATTGGTGGAAGACTCATCAACAAATTTCGCTATGCTAATGATACCACATTACTAGCTGAAACTGAAGACGATCTGAAAGGTGAAATTAGACTTACCTGCTAATTGTTGTTCCTTGAGGAACTCCAGTCTAGTCCCGAACCTCTGGGTTTAGCACCTCCTCCAGCAGCTTTGGAGACTGAGAAACGTCATTCTTCTGATGACACTGGTACATATTCCCCCGGGACCGCCTCCTGACTCCAGTAATCTACTGACAAAGCAGACTCACTGGAGCAACAATTAAGTAGTAAACATTACAATCAATCTGCAAACTAACTTATTCATTAACTGACTAACCGGAAAACCAAAATACTTATGTATAGCTTAGGTCCACCGTCCCCCTTTTTTACATAGGAACTTGACTCCACCAGAATCCCCATCTATCGACCTCCCATCATGGACCGCAACCCGCACAACTGCTCCCCTAGCATGTCCTGTGAAAAATTCTTTGCTTCAGGCTATAGTCTAAAAGAAACTACAAGGGAGGGATGCGGGACTAGATTGGAGTTCCTCAAGGAACAACAATTAGCAGGTAAGTCTAATTTCACCTTCCTTATCGTCCCTCCAGTCTAGTCCCAAACCTCTGGGGATGTAACAGAGCAGTGATAAATTTAACGGGCGGGACCAGCTAGACCAGCCTGAAGCACCGCTGATCCAAACTGAGTATCTCTTTCCGCCTGAACATCAAGATCATAATGAATACCCGCCAGATAAGCCGCCCCAGAATCCAACCTGGATGCCTCTTCTGCTCCGTCGTTGAACTTTCCTCCCTGAATCCACCGAGACCAGCGAAGACAGGCTCTCACCACCCATGCTCCACAAATAGAAGCTTGAATGGACAGCGCATTCACGTTGAAGACCTGTTTCAACAATGTATCCAATTTCCTATCCTGCATATCCTTAAGAGCAGCACTACCTTCCACTGGAATGGTAGTCTTCTTGGTAACCGCCGACACCGCTGCATCTACCTTCGGAGACTTAAACAAATCCCGGTCCTGTTCTACCAACGGATAAAGGCGGGCCATAACTCTGGACCCTTTAAGACCTGCTTCAGGCATGTCACACTCTTCTTGAATCATTTCCCACACAACTCTGTGTATAGAAAAAGCTGTCTGATTCTTCCGAAATGCCTGCAATAATGGATCCTCTAAGGTAGAGTCCTCTGCCGGCCCCGCAGACAGCATATTAAGAGCCTTCAGTGTCTCCGTAATAAGCGCCGGCAATTCATCCCGACAGAAAACGCGAACCACTCTAGCCTGATCCTCCTTCTCTGTCAACTCTCCTTCCTCTAACTCATCTTCCAAGTCTAAATCCGGATCTCCATCCTCAGAGTGGAGACCCTCCGAAATAATGGACTGCTCTGGTCGCTCCTTCCCGGTCTTAGGCTTTTTTGACGGACTTGCGACATCCCCTGAACTCAGCGGGGTCCCAGGATGCTTTTCTCCTTCCAAGAGACCCACTCCTTGCCCTTTACCGAAGGCCTGATGGAGCAGAGCCATGAAATCCTGAGAAAACATTGCCGCCAACTCTTCTGGCCAAAGCGCTGGAGAAGGCAGCAAATCCGGAGCGGTAGAACACCCTGCCACCGGCTCTAGAGGTGGACAAGAAGGAGACACGGGTTCCGGCAGTGCTAACATTGATTCTTTTTGACTCTCCCCGCCTATTTCCAAGACTGGTTCCATAGAGGCCGCTTCCTGTATGCAACCTCTACACACTCCTGTCTCAGATACTGCTCCCCTTCTAGTACTACAGACCGAACACTGTGGTCTAGAAGGCATCCCGATCAATTTCTCCTGCAGCACTCAGCCACTTAATCCAGGCTGAGTCTTTGCAATAACTAGCTACGTTTCCCCACTGCAGCTCTGATCTGTGCAGCAATTCAAACCAATGCAGCCTTTTTTTTTTTAACTAAATATATGTGGAGCCCTTTCTGATGTTCCCCAGCCTAATTTCAGCGTCCAACTCAAAAAACGAGGGTCCCCAGAGCCCTACACGAACCTCTAGGAACACCACAGCAAACTAACGGTCTTCCTGCGCTTCTGCCACGCGGCTCTGGCCTGACCGCCGCGATCACGCTGCACTCGCAGCCTACACGCCCGCTAACAAACTCTTAACTCAAACAAACCAAGTCCCCAAAAAACTGCTCTGATCGTCTCTCCCCTCGCTCAGTCGAAATTGCAGCTTCCATGTTGGGTGAGAGACTGGATCAGAGAGAGAAGCTGTGCCAGCGATCGCCGGTCCTGCCGTGCATCTCTGCTAAAATTCTTAGATAAGAATCACCGGTTCCGCTGCCGACTCCTCACCCAAACTGTGGGTTCGGGGGCCAGAGCCCTGTCCCTTTAACTGTGTATACCTTCCAACGCTGTTTGCTTTTGTCTGACCTGTTCCTCTGCTCCGATATCGAAACCACGGAGGGTGAGAGGATACGAGGGGAGGAGGAGGGCGCACCTCAGCACAGCTCAGCAATGTAAATGAACTACACCAGTTTCTTAACTATACAGTAATTTTTGACTAACTTTAACTAATTTAAGCTGTTCCTTAATTGTCTCTCCAGTGAGCCCCGAACCTCCAGGCTCACCAACCCTCCAGCTGCTTGGAGACTGAGATAACTGGAGTCAGGAGGCGGTCCCTGGGGAATATGTACCAGTGTCATCAGAAGAATGACGTTTCTCAGTCTCCAAAGCTGCTGGAGGAGGTGCTAAACCCAGAGGTTCGGGAATAGACTGGAGGGACGATAAGGAACATTTGCTTCTCAAGATCAAGGACCACAATCTTAAAATGGGTCTTCACCTTAATGTAAAAAAGACAAAGATCTTGACAACTGGCAAAATCAATAAGTTCATGGTTGATGGAGAAGAAATTGAAACAGTTGACAACTTTAACCTACTTGGATCAACAATCAATAAAGAAAGGACAAGCAGTCAAGAAATCCAATGACGCATTGCTCTTGGCAAAATGGCTATGAAGGACCTAGACAAGATTCTCAAGAGCAGAGATGTCTCTCCATACAAAGATTCGACTTGTTCAAGCCATGGTATTTTCAATAATGTCATATGGATGCGAAGGTTGGACAGTGAAAAAGACAGACAGGAAGAAAATTGATGCCTTTGAATTATGGTGCTGATGATGAATACTGTGTATACCATGGACTGCCCGAAGAACAAACCAGTCGGTAGTGGAGATCGAGCCTAAGCTTTCTTTAGAAGCTCAGATAACAAAACTTTGACTTTCATACATTGGACACATTATGCGAAGAGAGAAATCGTTAGAGAAAGACATCATGTTTGGCAAGGAAGAAGGTCAACGCAAAAGAGGAAGGCCAGCAATGAGATGGATCGATACAATAAGAGCAGCTATGTATGCCACTCTATCAACAATGAGCCTCCTGACTGAAGACCAAACACATTTTAAGACAACTATCTAGAGGGTCGCCATGAGTTGACACTGACTCGATGGAACGTAACACCACAGATGTAGCTGGGGACAGACACAGTGGATCCCTTTACAGCAACAGGATAAGATCAAAATAAACTTAACTAACTAATTTCTCAACATACAAGGGGTGTCCTACACGGAGCGGTGGGTTCACCCCTTAAACAAAGACAGGGGGAGGGGTGGCCTGCACGGAGCGGCAGGTGCACCTATTCTTGCCATCTTACTGGGCAGACTAGATGGACCATACTGGTCTTTATCTGCCGTCATTTACTATGTTACTATGTAAAGCTACTCAACTTTGCAAGAAAGCATTCCTACAGCTATAACCTCCTTTTTTTCTGAGATTTTCCTTTAAATGTTTGATTACCTTCTCTGGGAATAAGTATATGTTTTTGACCCAATGTATCTGGAGAATTTTCATTTTGGAAAATCTTCAATTTAGTTTTTCCTGGATTTTGTTTCCTTAATACATAGTTGGGTGTTTATATAATCAGGTCATGAGAAAACAAAATTTACCCTTGCCTACCTCCTTATTTTATTTTATTTTTTAATTTCTTAAAGTTGTTTTGGTACTGATGTGAGACAGTAACAAGATTTCTTATGTTTTCTTTTTTCTTTAATGTGGGATGTGGTGTGGTTTGCAATTCCTGGATTGGTATGTAACATGTAAATTGAAAGTTCTATAAAAATAAATTTCAAAAAATAGACAACTGACCATTTAATATTACTCCCTGTTTCCTATCCTTTAATCAGTCCTCAATCCATAAGAAATCACTCCCTCCTACCCCATGACTTTGGAATTCCCTATTATATCTAAATCTTAATAAAAGTCATTTAAATTGTATTTCACTGCTGTTCAACGCCTTGATTTGAACAACTCTAACATCATTCAGTCATTCACAGACCTCCTTATTTACTGACTGCAATTAGGGTTCCTGGCTTCTGTAACTTACCTGAATGTAATCCACACGGTTCAGGTTCAGTTCCATAGCTGCAGATGGATGGAGGAAGGAGAGCAGGGAAATGGCAAGTCAGCTTAGCTTCAAGGCTCACTGAGTGAGACAGGGCTCAGAGGAACAACTAGGGCTCTTAGGAAGCCCAGTGGCTGGTCCCATCAGCAAGTCCAAATATGAGATATCTGCAGAATGAACAGAGTCAGATCAATCACTGTCTACAATTCACACAATATACTGTAACAACCCCAGTCCCCTTACGCACAGGGGCCAGAACAGAACACAGCATAACATTCACCAGCAGAAGCTGATGCATCTCTTAGAGGAAGAGAAAAAAGCTCTCTCCTCAAGTCTTAGCACATTCATGTAGTGATCCAGCTGTATAGAATTTGTACTAAATCTTAGCAAGGCAACACTACAACTGGAGTATGGTTAGAAAAGAAAAGGGAGCGTATATATTGGCCACATATCACCCACAGCTTATGCACTAGGGCTAAAGATGGTGGTAGCGATAGTGCGCACCCTGCAGATGAAGATAATACTCTTGCTGAAGATAAAGGTTATGGCAAACTTGCTCATGGACCCACTGCAACAGGAGACAAACCACAGAAGTTAACGAAAAAGTTAAGAGAATTTACTACAATTAAGTGGACCCCTGCAGATAAAGAGGAAATAAGGTGAAATTAGACCTTACCTGCTAATTTTCTTTCCTAGAATCCTCCAGTCCAATCCAGACACATGGGTTATGCTAATCCACCAGCAGACAGAGACTGAGAACAAACTGAAAACCCTTTCTCTTAAGTAGCCTGTGCTCCCCTGCAGAGCTAATAGGAACCTCACAAAGCAGCAGAACGGAGTCCCAAATGCCATATTCTCCACCAGCCCTGCAACCAATCTCACAACACAGCAGAGACATGCCTGTGTCTTTCTCTTTTTCTTTTAGACACTATCACCACAAATGGCTTCTCCCCAAGGATCAAAGGTCTGCACGGGGAGAGCAAGCAGTGCAGCAACACAGTTGAACTCCCAAAGTCAACAAAAAGAACAAGGGAGAACCAACACAAAAAAGTGGCCTGAACCTACCTGTTCCTGCAATAACCTCCTTTCAGAATAGAAGCAAGACTAGTATAAAACAGCAGCCAAATTCCAGGTGGGTTCTAGACTGGACTGGAGGGACTCCAAGAAAGAAAATTAACAGATAATGTCTAATTTCACCTTCCTATTCATCCCTCCAGTCCAGACTCGTAGGACGTAACAAAGCAGTTCTACCACAGGATAGGTACCAAGACACCGGCCTATAGCACCCAATCCCCAAAATTTGCATCCTGATGAACCTGCACATCCAGCCTGTAATGACATGTAAATGAAATGATGACCACTTCGCTGCCCTGCAAATATCCTGAGGCAAAAGAAGACTGAACTCAGCACACGAAGATGCCTGAGCCCCAGTAGACTGAGCCCGCAAACCCGCCAGAATCACACGTCCTATCAGCAAATACGCAGATTCAATGGCTCTCTGAATCCAGCGCGAAATGGTCACTTTAGAAACTGCCTTGCCCTTCCGAAGCCTACCAAACAGCACAAAGAGGCACGCCAAACAATGAAATAACTTTGTCACCTTCAAGTACCACTTAAGCGACCTAAGGAAATCTAACAAATGCAGGTTTCTGAACTCAGCCAAACCAGAGAAACCTGGAAAGACCAGTAAAGCCACCATCTGGTTCAAGTGAAACGCAGAATCCACCTTCGGCAAAAAGGAAGGGGCAAGATGAAGCACCACCTTCTCCTTCGTCACCACCAAACAGAGCTCCCTACACAACAGAGCCTGTAACTCCGAAATGCGGTGCGCTGAGTAAATCGCTACCAAGACCACCTCAAGTGTCCAAAGAAGGCCGCAAAAAAGGCTCAAGCGGAGATCCAAGATGGCGGTTTAGTGAGTGCACTCTCCTGACTGCTGTTTCTGATGGAACGGAAGAGAAAGGTGAAGCGGAGTATGCTGCCCCAGGCTTCTCCGGTGACCTCGACTCCAGTGAGTGGTCCTTTGGATTTGTTTGTATTCCGACGTCAGGAGCCTTTTCAGCCTTTACCGGGAGTTGGAAGCTCGACTGGTAGACAGCAGGGGCTGGGTAGCTCGGCGTCTCCTTCGAGCAGCGATCTTACGTCCCCGGATTTGCAACAGCCCTCTAAGCAATTACGCCCAGATTTCATAGTCACTCAGGGCCTAGCATCAGCAAAGTACTTTTAGTTTCAAATTAAAACACAGAAGAAAGCTTTCTGGTTAAATTTAGAATCCAGCAGAGAGCTTGTAGTTTAAATTTCTTAATAGGTTAGAGCCTAGTAGCAGCAAAGAGCTATAATTTAAATCAAATCAGAATATAGCTTACCTCAGCGGCACAGGACAAGGTACTGTGTAGCAGCCCTTTTTTAATAAGTGTTATATCCCTCCCTCCCTCCCCACACCCACCCTCCCCTGGGATAATCACAGCTTTATAGGTACTTGCACAACTTAAAAGACAGGAGGTGCTCTCAGGTGAAGCTCATTACCCAAATCAGTCATACACTAAGGACCTGAGATTAATTAAGCTTCAGGTGAACAAGGTATATTAAACTTCTTAGGTACAGTTTTAGTGGTATAAATATCCATAGCACCCTTTAGTACCATAAAGAACTTAAAGATCTAAACACAAACTTAAAACTAAGATGCAGACAGCAGTCCAGCAGCGGGATGTGGGCTTTCCAGTCTTTTGCATTGAGTGTCACATGTATGATTTTCTCCCAGCTGGTGAGAGGTCTTACGTGTGCACTAGGTGCAAGGAGCTCTCTGCTCTCAGGGAACGAGTCCGTTCTCTAGAGGCTAGAGTAGCAGACTTGGAAAACATAAGACAGACAGAGAGGTACATAGACGAGACCTACAGGGATATAGTCCTGAAGTCCCACCTCCAGTCTGGCAGCATCCCTGTTGCCATGGAGGAGAGAGGTCACGTGACAGGAGAGCATCACCCTGGTGTGGCAGGAAGTGATCCTGTAACTAGGACCTGTCCTCCAGGTGATGTAAACCCCTCTCGCACCAAGGAGGTTTCTCCAGGGCCAAGTGCCCATGAGGGAAGGGTTAGGACAGCAGTTATAGTTGGTGATTCGATCATTAGGCATGTAGATAGCTGGGTGGCTGGTGGACGTGAGGATCGCCTGGTAACATGCCTGCCTGGTGCGAAGGTAGCGGACCTCACACGCCACCTAGATAAGGTCTTAGATAGTGCTGGGGAGGAGTCTGCTGTCTTGGTACATGTCGGTACCAATGACATAGGAAAATGTGGTAGGGAGGTTCTGGAAGCTAAATTTAGGCTTTTAGGTAGGAAGTTGAAACCCAGAACTTCCAGGGTAGCGTTCTCCAAAATGCTTCCCGTTCCACGCGCAGGACCCAAAAGGCAGGCAGAGCTCCGGAGTCTCAATGCGTGGATGAGACAATGGTGCAGAGATGAGGGGTTCGGATTTGTTAGGAACTGGGGAACATTCTGGGGAAAGGAGGGGCTCTTCCGAAGGGATGGGCTTCACCTTAACCGGGATGGAACCAGGCTGCTGGCATTAACCTTTAAAAAGGAGATAGAGCAGCTTTTAAACTAGATAATAGGGGAAAGCCGACAGTCGCCCAAGAGCGCATGGTTCGGAAGAATGTATCCTTGAAGGATACTACAAAAAGCAGAGAGGTTCCAAAAAAGAGTAAAGTAGCCCAAATGCCCTCGAGTATGGAGCAGACAGAACTTAAAGATCCCAAATTACCCATGTCTACCAATAGCCAAATTAATATGAATAAAATACAGTCTCTAAAATGCTTGTATGCAAATGCTAGAAGTCTACAAAACAAGATGGGAGAGTTAGAATATATAGCACTAAACGAGAGGTTAGATATGATTGGAATATCAGAGACATGGTGGAAGGAGGACAACCAGTGGGACACTGTGATACCTGGGTACAAACTATATCGTAATGATAGAGCTGACCAAATTGGTGGAGGGGTTGCGCTCTATGTTAGAGAGGGCATTGAGTCAGAAAGGATTAAAGTTTTGCAAGAAACAAAATTTGCTGTAGAATCTCTATGGATTGAAATTCCATGTAAAAAGGGGAAGGCAATGGCAGTGGGGGTGTACTATCGTCCGCCTGGCCAGAATGAACAAATGGATGATGAAATGCTCAAAGAAATCAAGGAAGCTAGCAAAAGTTACAGTGCAGTAATAATAATGGGTGATTTCAATTACCCCGGCATCGACTGGGTCAGTGTCACAACAGGACATGCTAGGGAGATAAAGTTCCTAGAGGAAATAAATGACTGCTTCTTGGAGCAGCTGGTTCATGAACCAACCAGAGGGGAAGCAATATTAGACCTAGTCCTTAGTGGAACACCAGATGTAGTGCAAGAGATAAGGGTGTTGGGGCCACTTGGCAATAGTGATCATAGCATGATCACCTTTGATTTAATTAGTGGAGGAGGGATAGTAAGGAAATCCACAGTACTACCCTTTAACTTTCGAAAGGGAGACTATGATAAAATGAGGAAAACAGTTAAGAAAAAACTAAAAGGAGCAGTTGCAAAGGTTAAAGACGTACATCAAGCTTGGGTGTTGTTGAAAAATACTATCTTGGAAGCCCAGACCAGCTGTATTCCACGCTTTAAGAAAAGTGGAAGGAAGTCCAAAAAACTGCCAGCATGGTTTAAAGGTGAGGTCAGAGAGGCTGTTGTTGCCAAAAAAGCATCTTTCAGGAAATGGAAAAAAGAGCCAAACGATGAAACCTGGAAACAGCACAAGCACTGGCAAGTCAAATGCAAGGCATTGATATGGCAGGCAAAGAGAGAATTTGAGAAGAAGCTTGCTGCGGAAGCAAAAACGCGAAATAAAGACCTTTTCAAGTACATTCGTAGCAAAAAACCTGTGAGAGAGTCAGTTGGTCCATTAGATGATAAAGGGGTTAAAGGAGCACTAAGAGGCGACAAGGCGATAGCAGAGAGACTGAATGAATTCTTTGCTTCGGTCTTTACTGAGGAAGATGTAGGGATGTTACCCATGACTGAAGTGGTATTTAAAGGTGTGGAAGAATTGAAGGAAATATCGATACATCGTGAAGATGTCTTACAACTATTAGATAAACTGAAGAGTAGCAAATCACCTGGGCCGGATGGTATACATCCAAGGGTGTTGAAAGAACTGAAATTTGAGATTGCAGACCTGCTATCAGTAATCTGTGAACTATCATTAAAATCATCTCTAATACCTGAGGATTGGAGGATCGCCAATGTAACACCAATTTTTAAAAAGCGTTCGAGGGGTGATCCGGGAAACTACAGACCAGTGAGCCTGACATCAGTACCAGGAAAAATGGTAGAAACCATCATAAAGAATAAAATTACTCAGCATGTAGATAGTCACGACCTAATGGGAGACAGCCAACATGGCTTTAGACAAGGAAGATCTTGTCTTACTAATCTGTTATGTTTTTTTGAAGGAGTGAATAAACAGGTGGACAAAGGTGAGTCGGTTGATATTGTGTATCTGGACTTTCAGAAAGCCTTTGACAAGGTCCCTCATGAGAGACTTTTGGCAAAACTAAAGAGTCATGGGATAGGAGGCAGTGTACTACTGTGGATCAGGAACTGGTTAAAAGATAGAAAGCAGAGGGTAGGGCTAAATGGCCAATTTTCCCAATGGAGAAAGGTGAATAGTGGTGCTGGGTCCGCTGCTTTTTGACATATTCATAAATGACCTGGAAAGTGGAATAACAAGTGAGGTTATCAAATTTGCAGATGACACAAAACTATTTAAAGTTGTTAAAACCCAGGAGGATTGTGGAAAATTGCAAGAGGATCTTGATAAATTGGAAGACTGGGCATCAAAATGGCAGATGAAATTTAATGTGGAGAAGTGCAAGGTTATGCACCTAGGGAAGAACAACCCAAACTATGGTTACACGATGCAAGGTTCCACATTAGGAACCACCACCCAGGAAAAAGATTTAGGCGTCATTGTGGATACCTTGTTAAAACCCTCGGCCCAGTGTGCAGCGGCGGCCAAGAGAGCAAATAGAATGCTAGGTATGATAAGGAAAGGAATGGAAAATAAAACAAAAGATATTATAATGCCTCTATATCGTTCCATGGTGAGACCGCACTTTGAATATTGTGTGCAATTCTGGTCGCCGTATCTTAAAAAGGATATAGCGATTTTAGAAAAGGTTCAGAGAAGAGCCACCAAAATGGTAAAGGGGATGGAAGGCTACTCCTATGAAGAAAGGCTAAAAAGGTTGGGGCTCTTTAGCCTGGAGAAGAGACGGCTGAGGGGAGATATGATAGAAGTCTATAAATTAATGAACGGAGTGGAACGGGTAAACGTAGATCGATTGTTTACCTTATCAGAATATGGAAAGACTAGGGGACATGCAATGAAGCTACAGGGTAAACTATTTAAGACTAATAAAAGAAAATATTTTTTCACTCAACATGTAATCAAACTCTGGAATTTGTTACCGGAGGATGTAGTAAAGGCTGTTAGTGTAGCTGGGTTTAAAAAAGGTTTGGACAAGTTCCTGGAGGAAAGGTCCATAAACCATTATTAAGAAGGGACCCAGGATATCAATGCTTGAACCAGTACAAGCATTGTGGAACCTGTGTCCCTTGGGGAAACTGCTAGGTACGTATGACCTAGATTGGCCACTGTTGGAAACAGAATGCTGGGCTTGATGGACCTTGGTCTGACCCAGTATGGCATATCTTATGTTCTTATGTTCTTATGTCTCGGCGGGTTGTGGAGGCCACATTATCCCCGGTGTTGGGAGTTTGAGGCTTTGTTGGGGTCACACCTGCCTAGTGAGTCGGAGGGAGTGGACTCTTTGATGGATCAGCAGGCTCTTGCTAGTGAGGCTGAGAACTTGCCTGCGGCGGTCAAGGTAGACACCGGGATCCCTCCACGGCTCCCTGAGGTTGGTGAAGTTCTGCCGGGTGAACAATCTAGGTCTAATGTTTCCTTTTCTTTGACACGACCTGAACAGTTTACTCTTGAGTCTATATGGACAGCTATTAACCAGTTAGGACAAACTTTTCTTACACAAACAAATGGAATTCAATTGGAGATGACATCAAATTTGGCTAGAATTGATCAATTCGAACAGGAGGTCTCCGGGATCAAAATCAAGCTTGAAGAGACTGTTGAAAAGACTAAACAGATGGAGACTTTGTCGGAACTATTTATTAAAGACTCTAACCAGGCGAAAGTCCGGTTGGAACAGTTCGAAAATGTTTCCAGATTGGCAAATTTGCGCTTGGTTAATTTTCCTTTGTTACCAAATATTTTGGCGAAAGAAATGTTTAAAAAGTATCTTCTTAAGGTGGTGAATGGTCAGGAGAGAGGGAAATTTAGATATATGGTGGAGTGGGAACGGGATTTGGGGCGGGTTTTATCAATAGGGGACTGGAAGAAGGTGTGGGACCAGATTAAAAAGGGGCCAGGGGCCACTAAGTTCCAAGAAAATAGCTATAAAGTCTTGATGCGGTGGTATTACACTCCTGAGCGATTGCATCAGATTTACCCTGGGACTTCGCCCCTCTGCTGGCGGGAGTGTGGGGCGGTGGGATCTTTCTGGCATATCTGGTGGGGCTGTCCCAAAATACAGGAGTTCTGGGGGGCTGTCCAACAGTGGTTACATTCACACTTGGAGGGGGAGCTTGAGCTGGCTCCGCAAATCTTTTTGCTGTCCTGGTGGGGGGAGGACTCGGGGAAGCAGGGAGGGAAGGTTGTTAAAGCCTGCCTAAGCGCGGCTAGGTGTGAAGTTGCCGCTGCTTGGAAGCAGAAGGAAGCACCTACGATTGACCGCTATGAGCGAAGGCTTCGGCACCTGCTCCTGATGGAACGATTAACAGCGGCTAGGTGGCAGCGAGGGGCTAAATTTGAGGAGGTGTGGGGGGAGCTGTGCAAGATGCTTGGGGTGGGGAGGGTCTAATCGATGGGGGGTAGGTTGGGAGGGGGGGGCTGGTTCGTGGGTAGCTATTACCGATTGGGACTGCATAGGGTAGTATGCGGCTCGGTTGTCGTAGACCTAAGATTTATTGGGTATGGGCGACGAGCGGGGTACGGGGGGGTAGAGCAAAATTATGTCAGGTCCTTCAGTTTTGTTAAGAAAGTATATTGGTTTCCCTGATACGCCCTTTGTATTAAGCGTACTACCTGGGGGAGGGGTGCCTGGGCCGCAAGGGGAACTTTGTTTTTGTTTTCTTTAGAAGGCCTATGTACAGTCAGTTGTTTGATAATTGTACGTTGGAACCTTTGTAAGTTCTGTGGTGCCGTGTTGAAAATAAATAAAAAATTTTAAATTAAAAAAAAAAAAAAAAGTATCTTCTTGAGGTGTTGGGGGTTCCTCCGGATTCATGCCCTCCTATTGTCAAGATTTACTATCTTCCTACAGCTCGGAAGGCTTCGGCCTCTGTTGCAGTAGGTGGGCAGGAGCAATTTGATGTTTTAAATGTTTCTGTTTTATTGGAAACTTCGGATTCTGTGTTAG
This sequence comes from Ichthyophis bannanicus, assembly GCA_033557465.1. Lineage (NCBI taxonomy): Eukaryota > Metazoa > Chordata > Amphibia > Gymnophiona > Ichthyophiidae > Ichthyophis > Ichthyophis bannanicus. The sequence goes on along the minus strand of CM066032.1, from coordinate 1,823,050,287 downwards.
TAAGGACAGCGACTTGTTTAGTTACCTTTGCTTTAATATCAGATTGTGAATGGCTGCTCAGGCTTTTCTTTCGTAAAAGGAATGTATTATTTAAGGGTTGTTCAGTTCGAGTTTTTCCGGATCTAGCTCCGGAAACCCATCGGCGTAGGAGTGAGTTTTTGATCCTGCGACCGCAGGTTCTCCAGCTGGGGGGATTATTCTTCCTAAAATTTCCTTGTAAATGCCTGGTGAAACTTCATGGTAATTCCTATGTTTTTTTGTTTCCTTCACAATTGATTTCCTTTTTGAATTCCCAGGGATCAGCTGGGGGTGAATGAACAAGTACTCTTGGTTGTAGTTAAATTGGCTGCTTTGTTACTCTTTTTTACTTTATTTTGTTTATTTTTTATTTCCTTGTTCATCTTGGATCTAAACCTTTGTGGGCTAGTGGTGGGGTTCTGCTTGTGATTGTTATTACCTTTGATTATTCTGTATTTGTTTCTTGGAAGCGTCCCCCTTTTCCATTGCAAGTTTGTGTATGCTTGTAATTTTGTTAAAATTAATAAAATATAAATTTTTAAAAAAAAGGCTCAAGCGAAGGGATAGTGAGGCCGGAGAGAACCAAATTAAAATCCCAGGAAGGAACAATAGGATGACAAGGCGGTCTCAAATGCTTAACCCCCTCAAAGAAAATGGATGTCTTGATGAGAAGCATGGGACTCACCCTGCACCCAACCCTGGAAACAAGCCAGGGCCACAACCTGTACCTTCAAGGAATTTAAGGCCAAACCTTTGTTAAGATCATCCTGCAAGACGACCAGAATCTCCAGAAGGGAAACCGCCTGAGGCCGCACTCCCCTCTCTCTGCACCAAGCTTCCAAGATGCACTAGACATGCACATAGGCCAAGGACGTGGATCACTTCGAGCCTACCGTATCAGTCATCTGAGGAGAATAAACCCTATGCTTCAAACGCACCCTCTCAAGAGCGAGAATCGATTCATGTCCAGCACCAAATACTACCTTGCATCAGAAGATCCTCCTCCCAAGGATAAAGGCTCCACTACCAGTAGACGCACCAAGTCCGCATACCACGGCTACTTGGGTCAATCCGGAGCCACCAACACCACACACCCTGCGTGGGACTTGACCCACTGTAGAACATAACTGATCAGTGGCCACAGAGAGAACACACAGAGAAGTCCATCGTTGGGCTAAAGCTGAACCAGCGCATTGAGCCCCTCTGCCATATGTTCTTTGGCTTGCTGAAGAACCTGCTGGCTTTGGCGTTCGCCACCGTCACCATCAAGTTCATCATCGGAACGCCCCAGCAACCCACAACTGACTGAAATGCCAACTCGGAAAGGGACCACTTCCCCGGGTCCAAAAGATGATGGCTCAGATAATCCGCCTGCACATTCTCCTTCCCAGCCACATGTGCCACCGGCAGTGCAAGCAGATGGACCTCAGCCCACTGCAGAAGAAGAATCACCTCCGCCGCCACCAGCAAGCTCCGAGTACTGCCTGTTGACTGATGTAGACCACCGTTGCCGCATTGTCACCACCTGTGAATGAATGAGGGGAAAAAAGACCTCCAAAGCCAGATGCATTGCACACATCTCCAGGCAACTGATGGACCACTGACTTTCCTCCAGAGACTACTGTCCCTGGGTCATCTGAGACTTACAATGAGCCCCCCAGCCAAAGAGACTGGCATCTGTGGTCACTACCACCAGTCTTGGTCTCCAGATGCAATCCCCACCACAAGCCTTGTCGAATCTAGCCACCAATTCAAACTCGCCCTGGCCTCACCCTGACGGATAAGTCAAATATTCATTGACTACACTTGCGAGGACCAACGCGCCAAGAACACTGCCTGGAGAGGCCACATGTAAAGCCGAGCCTAAGGCACCAACTCCAGGGAAGCCACCATCAAGCCAAGCACATGCAGACATCCCAAACTCTCAGATGAGGAACCATCCGAAGCCTTCACACCTGACTTTGTAACTTCACTATCCTGCCCTCCAACAGAAACACCATGCCCCGCTTAGTGTCGAAGCGGGCTCCCAGGTACTCCAAAGACTGAGACAGGCTGCTCTTGGAAAAATTGACAACTCAACCTAGATCTTGAAGCTGGTGGACCACACAGGCCTTCCGACTCTCCAGCAGGACTTCACCCACATCAACCACTTGTCCAAATAGAGGTGGACCAAGATGCCCTGCTTCTGCAAGGTCACCACTACCACCACCATCACTTTAAGAACATAAGAACATAAGATATGCCATACTGGGTCAGACCAAGGTCCATCAAGCCCAGTATCCTGTTTCCAACAGTGGCCAATCTAGGTCATACGTACCAAGCAGTATCCCCAAAAGACACAGGTTCCACAATGCTTGTATTGGGTCAAGCATTGATATCCTGGGTCCCTTTTTAATAATGGTTTATGAACCTTTCCTCCAGGAACTTGTCCAAACCTTTTTTAAACCCAGCTACACTAACAGCTCTTACTACATCCTCCGGTAACAAATTCCAGAGTTTGATTACATGTTGAGTGAAAAAATATTTTCTCTTATTTGTCTTAAATAGTTTACCCTGTAGCTTCATTACATGTCCCCTAGTCTTTCTATATTCTGACAGCGTAAACAATCGATCTACGTTTACCCGTTCCACTTCATTCATTAATTTATAGACCTCTATCATATCTCCCCTCAGCCGTCTCTTTTCCAGGTTGAAGAGTCCTAACCTTTGTAGCCTCTCTTCATAGGAGTAGCCTTCCATCCCCTTTATCATTTTGGTGGCTCTTCTCTGTACCTTTTCTAATAACGCTATATCCTTTTTAAGATATGGCAACCAGAATTGCACACAATATTCCAGGTATGGTCGTACCATGGAACGATACAGAGGCATTATAATATCCTTTGTTTTATTTTCCATTCCTTTCCTTATGATACCTAGCATTCTATTTGCTTTCTTGACCGCTGCTGCACAGTGGGCGGAGGGTTTTAACATATTATCCACGATGACTCCTAAATCTTTTTCCTGGGTGGTGGTTCCCAATGTGGAACCTTGCATCATGTAACCATAGTGTGGGTTGTTCTTTCCTAGGTGCATAATTTTGCACTTGTCCAAATTAAATTTCATCTGCCATTTGGATGCCCAGTCTTTCAATTTATCCAGATCCTCCTGCAGTTTTCCACAGTCCTCTTGGGTTTTAACAACTTTAAACAGTTTTGTGTCATCTGCAAATTTGATAACCAAACTAGTTATTCCCTTTTCCAGGTCATTTATGAATATGTCAAAAAGCAGCGGACCCAGTACAGATCCCTGGGGTACTCCACTATTCACCTTTTTCCATTGGGAAAATTGGTGAACACCCGGGGGGGGGGGGGGTGAGACCGAAAGGAAGAGCTTGAAACTGAAAATGCCCCTGTGGAATTGCAAACCACAGAAACTGCCGATGCTCTGAGGGGATGGGAATATGCAGATATGCCTCAGACAGATCCAAAGATGTCAATAACTCCCCTTGCTGAACAGCCACTATTACAGACCTCAGAGTCTCCATACAAAAGTGAGGCACCTTTCAGATCTACGATGGGCCACCAAGAGCCCTCTTTCTTGGGCACTATAAAGCAAATTGAATAATGTCCAGCACCCCATTCTTCTGGGGGCACAGGGATAATGGCCTCAAGCTGCAGAAGATGGTCGAGCATCGTCCGGACATCCAGCACCTCGGCAGAGGCCTGACAAGGAGATACCATGAAGGCATCCATGAGAGGCCTGGCAACCTCATAGTAATTTAATAACATGGTATATGATGGCAGATAAAGACCTGCATGGTCCATCTAGTCTGCCCAGTAAGGCAGCAAGAGTAGGTGCACCTGCCGCTCCTTGCAAGTTGCCCCTCCCCATGCCTAGCGGTGTACCCACTGCTCCATTGGTCACCCCTATTTGTTGAGATATAAGAGACAGTTAAGTTTATTTTGATTTTATCCTGTTGCTATAAAGGAATCACCTCCAGAACCCAAATGTCCAACGTGACCTGGATCCAGGCGGGATAAAAGTGACGTAGGTGACCACCTATCAATTGCATTTCTGCCAGTACCCCCAAACCTTCACTGGGAGGACTTGGCAGTTCAGGGATCTCCTGTGGCCCCACCTCTGCCACCTCAATTGCCCCCATGAAAGGAGGGGCCCTTCAGAAGAAAATGGGACCTTTGCAGGTTCGCCTTGAGCTGAGCTAAACTTACATGCCTCACGTCCCCGGCCCCTCAAGGAGGACCAACAGTCAGCAGCCTTGCGTCTGATGTAGAAACAGGACAAATTCAGGGAAAAAGGGGGACCAGTCCTCACTGCCCAATGGCTACCCCGAGGCCCCCACAGGTTCCAGGGACACAGGCTTCAATACCAGAGGCTCCCCTCTCTCTGGAGCAGGAAAGGAAGCAGCATTCAAAATGGCGGCCATTCCCACCAAAATCACAGGTGCTCTGGTCTCCCTCGCTGAGCGATTGTGACTGGCTTGCCTCCCCGCAGCTCCCTCTTCCAAGCCGCCAGCCAAGCACGCTGCAACAGCCATGCTCTCCTTAACACAGCTGCAGCAAAGGCTGATGTCAGAGAGCAGAAACTGGCGGCTGCTGCAGGCCGGGCATCGGCCGTGCTCCGAATCAGCCATGTGCACGCTGCCCGGGAACACCCCTGCTCCAACTCACCCATTCACCAGTACCTGAGGCCAGCCAATCCCGAGGTCTGCTGTGCTGCTTCTCCCTGATGCTGTCTTTGCACCTTTTCTTTTTTTCTTTTTTTTAAATAACTTTAACACAGCAGCACAATAAGGGCTCAACCTTTGGCCCCCTCCTAGGAGTTGGGGAGGAGGAGAGGAGGAGAAGAGGGAGCAACCGCTTTCTGCCCAACCCAGGAGTCCTGAGAAGTGGCTAGGAGAGAAGGAACTGCAGCCCAGCACAGGCTATACTCATCCACCTGCTGGAAACTGAGAAATACTGGCTCTACAGGGGAGTACAGGCTACTTAAGAGAGAGGGTTTTCAGCTTGTTATGCTCAGTCTCCTTCTGCTGGTGGATGAGCATAACCCATGTGACTGGACTGGAGAGTACAATAGGAATGTACGTCTACCCTTTTTTTAAAATTTTATTTATGCATTTTAACAAAAACATTCAGGGATAAGCTGAATGAAAGAAAATACATGATACTTATATCATTATATACGTACAAGGAGAACAAAATCTAGAGAGAACAAACAACTCTTCCACAGGAAAGTACCAACATTAAGCCCACAATACAAGGAAAAGAACAAGGGGCAAAGAAATACAGCATTTGGAAACCCAAATATAGAAACCACATCACCCAGGCTGAGTGGAGTCTAACGCATCAGCCGGACAGGAAGCTTTTACAGATACGGGCTCTTCCCTGGCCTCCAAGAATTTCAGCAGCTGTCTCGGCTCAAAAAAATAAAATTCTTTCCTTTATGGGAAACATAACATCTAGAAGGGAACTTAAGTAAAACGGATCCACCGATGGAGAGAACCCGGGGTTTATAACCCAGGAACTCCCTCCTCCTTGCTTGGGTGTCACAAGCCAAATCTGGGAAAATTCATGTATTTATTTATGTAACCAGTTTTATATATCACCTTATCCTTTAATCAAAGTGGTTTACAGAGTAACTTCATTGGGTACACTTAAAAGGGGGTAGGGAAGGGAGAGAAGTGAGGGGTGATATAAGGAACATACTGTATATATAAATAGGAATTACACTTACCTGGTAATTGTGGTTCCTTGAGTGACTCCAGTTTAGTCCTCAACCTCTGGGTAGTGAACCTCCTCCTGCAGCTTGGAGACTGGGCATGTCAAAAACTCATGACATCACTGGATATAGCCTGCTGGTCTCTCCCATCAGCCCGCAGTGAACTATTGACAAAGCAGACTCAAAGGAGCAAAAAATCAGTAACTTTTTTTTTTTAAACTTAACATTATATTCAAGGGCACGCAGAACATATAACCTATCTACCTACTACTCCCTTTCCACAAGGAAAGGGACTGTTTCCTGCATGCTCTCCTTTCCATCGAATGCCTAGCCTTAAACAATCCAGAGCAATATAGTAATATATATAACAATATATAACAATATCATAATATAATATGTCATGAGGCTGGAGCTAGGGAAGAAACAGCCTTGAAAAAAACTCCTGATTTGCATGAATCTCAGAAAAGGCAGAGAGCGCAGTTCCAGTGTAGCTCAGCCAGAGGGCGCATGAATAGTTACACAGTACCTGAAGCAACGTGCTCAAGCACTGAGCACCTTAATGATAAGTGCTTTCACCTGTCCTCAAACTCACAGCGTGCAAGCCAGAAATCCCTTTATAAGGGAAATCAGATGAGCAGAGGAAGAGACCAGCACAGAATCCAAGAGCAAAGGCTCCAGCAGGGAGACCAGCACAGAATCCAAGAGCAAAGGCTCCGGCAAGGAGACCAGCCCCAGGGAGTCCAAGGGCAAGGAGTCCAGCAAAGAGACCAGGGAGTCCAGCAAAGGCTCCAGCAAAAGGACCAGCGCCGTGACCAGGACCGGGAAGAGCACCGGGACGCGGGAAGGCACGGGAGAGAGGCACCAAGGAGGGTAGCCGACAGAATAACCGACAAGGTCAGAAGGACCGGCAGTACAAGCTCTGAGAGAAGCCTGGAACAGGATAGTTTCCAGCTGCGGCCAGCTCTAGGTGGCAGGAGCCAAAAGGGGCACAAGGAAAGGAGATGCCTTTTACATTGATCCTCTTACCCTGAAAGATAGAGAGGGGAAATCCACGTCTGGTTTTCCTAGCAGCCTGGATTGTGGAGCAGTGCACAAGACAGTTGGTCAGCAGGAAAAGCTACGTTGTAAACTGAATCCTGGGCGTGGCGCTCCTCGGAAGCTAAGGTATGAAAAGCCTTTCATTCTAAAAGGAACTTTAAATGAGGAAAATCTTATGCAAGTAGATAAACCTCAATATCATAGAAGAAGTAAAGCTATCTTTCAGGGTAAGAGGATCAATGTAAAAGGCATCTCCTTTCCTTGTGCCTTTCTGGTTTGGCTCAAAGGACTTACTTGGAGTTGGAGAACTTCTTTCAACAGGCAGGCTGCTTCTCTGGGCTTCATCCCATAGAGTATGCCCCTTTTGGCTCCTGCCACCTAGAGCTGGCCGCAGCAGGAAACTATCCTGTTCCAGGCTTCTCTCAGAGCTTGTACTGCCGGTCCTTCTGACCTTGTCGGTTATTCTGTCGGCTACCCTTTTTTCTCTCTCCCTCTTGCCAGTCTGTTTGGTCCTCTGCCTGGAACCTTCTCTGTAGCTTCCTTGGCTGCAGTGCTGGCTGCTCTTGTCTCTGCTGCTGCTCTCTTTGTGGCTGCTTCTCTCTTGGCTGCTTCTTGCTTGGCTGCCTTTCCCTTGGCTGCTTCTCTCAACTTTGTTTGTTTTCCCAAACTTAAACGTTGAGCAGGGCACCTCCCTTCCTGACTCCACCCACTTGTACCTCCTACTCTTACCTGGGGTTGTCATGGAGTCTGGGAGTGGCTTAAACTTAGCTCTACCCTCTTGGTTTCTCTCAGGGATTTTGCTGTGGTGTATGTGTTCTAGTGCACCCATCCCCCGAAAAGAAGAAAAAGTTCTTCTTTCTCTTTTATTTCCATGCTGAGCTGCACTCTCCTTACCACAATATACAGGTGACCCAGCACCTGTCACCCAAACACAGTGCAGTGAGCACGCTTGAACATAGGCTGAATGCATGGAGCATACACAGAGTATTGACTTCCTCTATGAAACCTTCCAGTGCCCTGGAGCACTAAGCCCCAGACTGTGCTACCTAGATGTCCTTCTCTTCACCCTCAGCACGGGCCCGTTAACAAGATGGCACAGATGGGGCAGTGCCCCTGCTAAGTGTTTAAAGCCCTGCTCTGACAGCACAGGCTCTAGAAATAGATGAGAATTTCCTGGGAAGGGCATGCTAAGTGGAGCTATGAAACACACAGGCACCCCTCCCCCAGCCTTCCTGCAGTCAGAGAAATAGCAGTGGGATACACCGACAACCTTGCTAATGGAGGTCTTAGAGGTTGCTGCCTGTGTGAACCCGATGAGGAATACGATTTCATATTTTACCACCCCCCCCAGGGATGGGGGCACTGAATACTATATGTGATTCATGAGCAGCGCTGCCATCCGGTGGCCTATAGGGCACCACAGCCCGACAAACGATACAGAAGTTAAAAGCTTTAAATCTTGGTCATATAATCTTGATTTGCAGAACATTACAGTTTATTTATTTATTTAACAACTTTTATATACCGCGCTATTTGTTATCAGTGCGGTTCACATATAACAAGGGTGCACAGTCAGAAGACTGTTCTGTGCTTACATTGTAACAGGAGTTTAAACTTGGAGCTTACATTGTAACAGGAGTTTAGACTTGGAGCAACAGGGTAACTATAAACATATGTACAAAATACAATTAGATTAGGTTTGTATATGCAAGAAGGGCTAAGGCAAGCTCAAAATACTTGTGACAGGGTAAGGTTTGTGGACATTGGTGAGTGGGTGAGCAGAGGCGGGGTGGATGCTTGATTGATTAGTCACTAACTCCTGAGTGCACATGAGGTGGCCCTGTGGTTATTTCTTTCCTGACTTGCAGAGATCAATCTGATGGTGGCTGCATACACACGGTCACAGAAAGGCACTATTGAGTGTACCAGCTGCCCTCTGGTGGCCATAGACCGTAGCACAGGCACTTCTTGGTTGACAGTTTAACTGTTATTATGATTATATATGTATATATATATATTTATATATTTATTTATTTATTTTCTTTTTAAATATCCTAAACCTGTCCCTGTGAAACCACAGGCGTTTGTGAATACAAAAAAGAGCTACTGTCTCAAGCATACTTCCAGCATGTCCCTCCTTCCACCTACAAGTTAAGGCTCTGCTCTTGAAGAACCTAAAAGCTGGCAATTTGCCTAATATCCCGGGACTTAACAGATACTCCTCAGAGACATGATTAGGAGGGAGAGAACATGTGGCATCAGAGATCAATGCCAAAACTGCTGTCCTATAAAACTAAGAATAAACTTAAAAATAAAGAGGACTGATAACAAGCCACTTAACCCTCCATAGCCCATGTTCCCTGTAAAATAGTTATCTCCAAGTTATAATGCCCTGTTCAGTTTGTTCAATGTAAACCACACTAATGTAGAATAGTGCAGTATATAAGAGAATGTAAATAAAATAAATAAATAAATAAATAAGGCCGAGGAACCCCCCCGAGCCTCAAAAAACCTACAAACAAAAGAAAGAAACACTAGACCTAAAAATCTAGCTATTCTGCCTGTCGTCTTCCTCACACAGGCAGCTCACTGCAACTCTCGCCATGCGGTCCAAATACCTAGAGAGAAAATGGCCGCCCCTTTGTCAACGAATTTTGGTGCCAAGAACAACAGCCGCTGCAAAAAGGAGGCTTCAGCAGACCAACAGAGCCCGAAGGCCTTACCTGCAAGGCCGAAAGCCATGCAGCCTGCTCCTACCGCCTTGAATTCATCCGATCCTCAAGCCGCGCTGCTGCGCCTGGCAGCCACGGCAAGGACCGCTCAGCCGGTTCCAAAGAGTAAAAGTAAAATCCTGCAGCAACGGAGAGGCTCCGTCTCACACAGCTTCAGTGTGGCTGTACTGGTCCTGGAGCTCTCTCCCATACCATCAAGGGACAGAGATCCGCACCAGCAAAAGCCTGCAGCAAGTGAAAATAACTGACAAGGAGGGAAGGTGAGAGCTGCTACTAATTTAAAGAGCCAGGCTCAAATTTAAAATTACTGTAAATATAAGGAAATTTGCTCCTAACAACTAAAGGGAACTAATCCCTGATTGCCAATTAACCAAAGGTAACTGAATTAAAAGTAAAATTAAAGGTAAAAATCAAAAGTAACATCAGAATAGATTTTGGCTCCTTATCTTTTCCCCCAAATGAGCCCAGAAAGCTAGGCTCGCTACGTCCTCCTGCTGCTTGGAGACTGGACACACTGGGGGCTGATGGGAGAGACCAGCAGGCTATATCCAGTGGTCATGAGTTTGACATGCCCAGTCTCCAAGATGCAGGAGGAGATTCACTACCCAGAGGTTGAGGACTAAACTGGAGGAATGATAAGGAATTATTTATTTACAAGTGGATCATGTGTAGGTTGAATGTGATTGTGTTCATGGCCATGGACTCTCGGAGTGTCCAAAGTGTTCTGTGAATAGCAAGGTCTTGAGCATTTTTTGGAAATCCTTGATATCACTCATGGCTCTCATTGCTTCAGGACAAATGAGCCCATAAACTGCACACCAAAATTCTTGAAATAGGACTTTTAGGATTAAAGGTTTGTCTGAATCCAAAACTAGCGTAATAGGCAAGGTAGAGTGTCCTGTAACCACCTCCAATGAGCTCTCCAGGAACCCAGTAAGGTCCCTAGCCACTTTGGAGGTGTCTCCCCCAGTTACTGGAGGAGAAGAATCCAGGGACAAGTACTGGGCCCTACTTGTCGGGGGGTGGGTAGATGTTTCTGGGAAAGCATACACTGCATGGAGCAAAGAGTCCCCCGGATTTCACTTTGTCACTGCAGCATAGGACATGAGCAACGTGCATGCAGGCAAATCGCAGTATCTTTCCAGTGCACTAACTAGGTGACCGAACTGGACATTCACAGAGGTCAGCCGTCCACTTGAGCCTAGTTCCCTATAGGCTGCAGCTGTATCAAGGGAACTGACAGTGTTACTACTACTAAAACTGAGTATTGTATAGCGCTACAAGACGTACACAGTGCTGCTGCACAGACATGTAAGAGACAGTCCCTGCTCATCAGAACTTACAATCTAGTTAAGACAGACAACACAAGGAAAACACAAGGAGATCAGGTGAATCAAGATCTAAAAGCAGCAGAAGTGAGTTTTCAGCCTGGATTTGAAAAGGGTCAGAGAAGGTGCCTGATGTATAGACTCAGGTAGTTTGTTCCAGACGTAAGGTGCAGCAACTGGATGCGGAAATGGATAGGGAGCCAATGAAGTGACTTGAGAAGAGGGGTAATATGGGCATGACGAGGCTGGCGGAAGATTAGCCACACAGCAGAGTGTTGAACAGATTGAAGGGGAGAGAGATGATTCAGAGGGTGACCAGAAAGGAGTAGATTACAATAGTCTAGATGGGAAGTGACTAAAGAGTGGATAAGTGTCTTAGTAGTGTGTTCAGAAAGGAATGGGTGAATTTTGTTGAGAGGAGTCAAAGACAACCACAAGGTTGTGAGACGAAGAAATAGGGAGGAGTAGAGACTTATCCACAGAGAATGAGAAAGGAGGAAGAGGAGAGGAGGTTTTAGGGGGAAATATAAGCAGCTTGGTCTTGGCCATGTTCAATTTCAAGCGGCAGTGAGACATCCAAGCAGCAATGTCAGAAAGACAGGCAGAGATCCAGGTCTGGATTGCCGGGGCTTTCAGGTGTAGAGACGTTGCCACGGATACCTCTGTTATGGCAGTTGGCATTCATCAGGCCTCTCACCTGTGCATACTGGTGTGTCCTGAGGCCCGGTCAGAGGGGAGGGTTGCAAAACAAACAAACACACACACACACACACACACACACACACACACACACACACACACACACACATTCCCCCTTCTCACTCCAGTCAAACAGGCAGGCAACATGGGAGCTGCACAGCAGTGTCACGTTGGGAGGTAAGTGTAGGGGAATGCTGTGGGGAAGGCGCTTGACGATGGTGTATTGCAGCTACTTACTGAAAACCAGCCTTCTGCTTGTAAGTGGGGTCTCACACAGTATGTGGAGCTGCTGACTAGCTGGCCTGCAGCATGTTGTATGCATAAAGCCTGGGAATCACATGCATGCATAGTGCATTGCTACAGCTCACAGTCCTCTGGAGACACAGGCACACATCACCTCAGTGTCCAAAAGTAGTGCAAGTTGGCATTCTTACCTGCCCTTTAGGCCTCCTTTAATGCTCCACCATTGTCAATGCCGCTCAGTGTGCTGGTGCTATTGGCATGCTCTGCCATCCAGCTGACATCCATTCCCGGCATCTGTGAAAAATCTTGCTGCCTTGGCTGATTCGAATATCGCCATCAGGTCCATAATCGGTTGCCCCCACCTTCAGACCAGGAGAGCAAATACTGCTTCATTTAGGATCCATTCCCCAGGTTGATATGAACCTGGCTGAGATAGTTTGCGGTCACATGAGCCGCAGACAAAGTCTGCAGGTTCTGTTCCGCGCAGTCTAATAACGGACTGACTTCTGCTTCCAGATTCACATTGGTCATCCCTCCTTGTCGACTGATGTACACCACCATCATGGCATTGTTCGAAAACACTCGCACTGCCCTGTCCCACAGGTGTGAAACAAACTGCTGCAATGCCAGGAAAACTGCTCTCAACTCGAGCTTGTTGATGGACCACGTTGCCTCCTGCTCTGACCAATTCCACTGTGTGAAATGACCATTGCAATGAGCGTCCCATCCGGACAAACTGGCATCCATCGTCAAGGGAATCCAGCTGGGAGTCTTCAGTGGCATGCCCTTCTGCAAGCAGTCACCTGTTAGCTACCACCGGGTGCTTGCCAGACACAGCAAAGGGAGCGAAAGTGGATGATGCTGCACAGCCCACCTTCAGAACAGGCTCTTCTGCAGCAGCCGTACATGTTTCCTTGCCCAAGGCACAACCTCGATGGTCGCTACCATGGATCCCAGCACCTGCAGGTAGTGCCATGCCATTGGCGTCTGCATGCTGCCAAACCTTCTGATCTGTGCCTGTAACGTTTGCATCTGAGTCTCTGGCAAAGACACCTGTCCTTCTGCCATCTGGAAACGTGCCCCCAAGTACACCAAGTTCTGTGAGGGCTGGAGTTGACTCTTTGCAAAGTTTATCACCCATCCTAGACTCTGTAAGTACACAATCACTCTCGCCGTGACTCGCCCGCTTTCGCTCCTCGATTTCTCCCTGATGAGCCAATCATTAAGGTAGGGGTGCACAAGGATCCCTTCCTTCCATAGGCCTGCCGCAACCTCCACCATCACCTTCATGAATGTGCGTGGCACTGTTGCTAAACTGAAAGGAAGCGCCTGAAATTGGAAGTGGCCCATGGGCACTGTAAACCTCAGAAACTGCTGGTGTTCTTCCCAAATCGGGATATGAAAGTAAGCTTCCATGAGATCGAGGGAGGTCAAGAACTCTCCTGCCCTGACTGCTACAATCACCAACTTCAGTGTCTCCATATGGAATCGAGGCACCCTTAAGCACCAATTGACATGTTTGAGATCCAGAAAGGGACGGAAGGCGCCCTCTTTCTTGGAAACCACAAAATAGATTGAGTATTGACCATAACCACACCGGTTGACTGGTAACCATTGGACCACTTGCAGGTCTAGGAGTCTTTGCAACGTCTCCTCTACTGCCTTTTGTTTTGCACGGCGAAAGGAAGAAGGCGTCTGCGAGTGGGCTCTTCAACTCCAATGCGCAGCGCTCTCTGATGACCTCCAACATCCACTGATCGGATGTAGGCTGCACCCAGTCTACGGGTAACTCTCCTGCGAAGCCATTCCTTGCTTCACTGTAACTTTTTAGGGTCCGCAGGGGTGGAAGAGAAAAAATAACTCTGCCTGATCCTCTGAACCCCCAAAAGGATTGTCCTCTGGAAGGAAACTGGCCCCTCTGATATGGCACAAAGCAAATGGAACAAAAACATTGAAAGTTTAAAGCCTGTCTCTGCGGAGGCATGGTAGACCTAACTGCCTTTTGTTGTCTTCCGGAAGACAGCCCCCTTTGTATTCCCCCAAATCCTTCACCAATTTATCGAGATCCTCCCCGAACAACAGCTTCCCTCTGAAGGGCAACTTGCTCAGGCACAATTTGGAAGCTATGTCCGCCAACTAATTCCAAAGCCAGAGGTAGCATCACACTGCCACCACCGCCACCAACTATTTGGATAAGCCTCTGATCAAGTCATAAAAGGAATCCGCCAAGTAAGCCGCCCCTGACTCCAATTTGGCCGCCTCTGCCAGCAGCAGCTGGGATGCCCCCAGAGACTCAATGATCCCTTGCACCCATCGTAAGCACACATAGTAACATAGTATATGACGGTAGATAAAGACCAGCATGGTCCATCTAGTCTGCCCAGCAAGGCAGCAAGAGTAGGTGCACTTACCGCTCCATGCAGGTCACCCCCCACCATGCCTTTGTTTAGGATTGTACCCACCGCTCCATGTAGGTCACCCCTATTTGTTCAGATATAAGAGATAGTTATGTTTATTTTGATTTTATCCTGTTGCTATAAAGGGATCCACTATGCCTGTCCCATAGCATTTTGAATTCTGTCACTGTGTTTGCCCCCACCACTTCCATCGGGAGGGCATTCCAAGCATTCACCACCCTTTCAGTGAAAAAGTATTTCCTGACATTGCCTTTCAGTTTACCCCCTTGCAGCTTCATGTTATGCTCTCTAGTTTTACAGCTTCCTTATCTTTGGAAGAGGTTTGTTTCTCCATTAATACTCTAAGTATTTAAAGCTCTGAATCATATCTTCCCTGTCCCTCCTCTCTTCCAGAATGTACATATTTAGGTCTTCAAGTCTCTTTTCATAAGTCTTATGACACATACTCCAAATCATTTTGGTCGTCTTCCTCTGAACCACTTCCAGCCTTTTTATATCCTTTGCGAGATACGGTCTCCAAAACTGAACACAATATTCCAAGTGAGGCCTCATCAGCATGTGCACCACAAAGGCCCCGCAGACCAATGCCTCCTCTACTGGACCCTCCATATCTATATTAAGGGCTTTCAAAGAATGCATAATCAAGGCCGAAAGCTCTTCCCTCCTAAAGATGCATAAAATACATGATCCTTCTGCTAGAGGGATCTCTCCTTCTAGTTCCATCAACTCAGTCTCTTGTTCCTCATCAAAATCCTCTTGGTCTTCCTCCTCAGACTGGAAGGAGCCCATCTCTCCCCACAGATCTTCTTCCAATCTACGTCAACTAAGGTCCAGCTCCTCCTGTGCTCTTTCCATTGCAAGCGACCCAGGAGAAGCCCGCTTAGTATCTCTTGGCCCTGTTAGGTTCGTCATACAAAATGCCCTGTGCATGAGAACAAACTCCAGAGAGAAAGCCCCCTGCAAGTCCCCACACTGGTGTCCTCTCAGCGGGCTTGACAAGGCTTTAGAAGACTTCCGCAGTTTATTTTTCGGGCCCTGCGCCAATGAAGGTGGGTTCTTAGCAACACCTCCCCAGCCGCTGCCTGTGCTGCTGGGACAGGTGACATGATGACTTCTGTAGCCTGCAAGGGACCGCCACCCCCTGCGAATCCCGGCAGACTGTCGCCCCGGCTTGCCAGCATTCCTTTGTCTGTTGATCTGGGTCGGGCCTTGCAAGTGCCGCAGAAGCCAGCACTTGACCTGGACCCCCCACATCCCATACGCTAAGCAGGTGGCTTTAGGGGACATAGCCATTTTCTGTTGTTGTTTTTCTTTTACCTGTGCAGGATAAGATAAACAAACTCTTGTGCTTCCTCTGCTGTTTTCTTTGATTTTTGCTATGAAGGAGGGAGGAGTGGCCTATTGGTTGGGGCAAGTTACCTCAGGCTGGAAGGTTGGGGGTTCAAATCCCACTAGAGGACAGCAACCTTGGGCCAGAAGGACTGGGGTTTCTAGTCCCACAGGTGCTCCTTGTAGTCTTGGGCAAGCCACTTAACCCTCCATTGCCCATGTTCCCTGTAAAATAGTTATCTCCGGGGGGCGCTAGTGAGTCCATGAAGAAATGGCCGCATTTTAATTCGGCTCCGGGCCGGGTTCTCCCCTTCAACAAGCTAGCACTTGCATATCTCCAGCATTATTCCCCATTCCTAACCGGACTTGATAGCTGGGTGTCTAGCGATTCGACCTGTGCCCTGGAGGGATAATCAGAGGTCTGTGGTGTGCCTGGAGCCCGGCGGCATACTATCCCGCGGCTGGAGCCGCTATCTCTCTGCCAGCTGCCGACGCTGATAGGAATGGGGCATCTCCCTTGGTGCTCCCTGCAGGGAGGTCTCCCAGCACTGCTGCACCAGGGTCCTCGGGCCAGAGATAGTAAGGAGATCGGGACTTGCTCCGAGGCTGACTGACTCCTTGCCGGGAACTAGAGCAGCAAGTGAGATTGGCCCCCCGGAGAAACCATCGCGCTGGCTCGCCGCATCTCCTGGCATTGATTGTAACAAGTGCCCTTTGAGGAGGTGAGAGCCCCGCGGTATCCAGTGTGCTCTGGTGAAGTGAGTACTAGGGACTTGTTGGGGTACCTCGGCGGCCATTGCCATGCGGTCCTGGAACGCATAATCCTGTCTGCGTTCCAGTCGGCCTCGGCGGGAAAAATCACGTGGGTTGCAGCCAACGAACCAGCCTCTGGCTCCCTGTGTCTCAGCGCTTCCGAAGTTAGCAGTTTTGATTGACAGTTCCTCTTCTCTCCTGCCCAGCCTCTGAACCCGGTCGGTTGAACCTTTAGCTATACACAGCTGAACTTGTGCTACCTACACTGGGTACAGCTTCTCCCTGCGCCTGTTGGACCAGCTGAACTTGTATTACTTGCATCAGGGACAGTTCCTCTCACTGCTTGTTAGGTCCTGCCAGTTTAAGTGATTCTGGAACGCCACCTGCTGCTTAAGAGTGGGATTGCTTTACTATTCTTTTTACTGACAACTGCCCCTCTCCTCCTTGCAGCTGATCCTTGCCTATTTTAGAATTATAGGATTTGTCAGGCTACCCATGGCTGCCAAAACCAAGGGGCTCGAAGTCCGGGAGGGAATGAGGACTTCCCAGCGTCTGCTAGGGAAGAGTGGCTCACAGACCAGTCCAACCAGTAAGCAGCCCTCGGAGGGCTCAGGCGACGAGACAGTGAGTGAAAATGACCTGGGCCCTGCAGCGCTATCTTCGCATGCCCTCCTTCAGCGGGAACTTCGGAGGGGCTTTGAGGATTTGGCTGGCGAATTCCGCTCCATGTGCGAGGAAGTGATGAGTACTATTGCGGACCTCAGGGGTGACATAAAAGACCTAGGCACTCGAGTGGAAGAGGTCGAGACAAAAGTTGAAGATCATGATGGTGCTCTGGTGGATTTACAATGTGCTATAGATAGGCACCGCTCGCAGGCGATGGAACTGACTTACAAAATTGATGACATTGAAAACCGGTCCCGTCGCGACAATGTGCACTTCCGTGGAATCCCGGAGGCAGTGGGGGGCGCTGAAGACCTGACGGTGGTGCTCAAAACTTTGATGGGTGAATTACTCACAGCAGAGGAACTTGCATCCTGTGGGCCTGGAGTGGAGATTGAGCGAGTGCATCGTGCCCTGGGAAAACCTCCTAACAATCAACCCCGGGATGTTATTGCCAGATTCCTGCGCTATACTGATGCAGAGCTTTTCCTACAAGGGGCCGGGAGAAAACAACAATCCAGTACCAGGAGGCAGCGGTGACTGTGTACCAGGACCTCTCCGCTTTTACGCTAGCTCGCCGGAGGGAGATGAAACCAATCACAGCGGTGCTGAACAATAAAGGGATTCAATACCCCTGGTCCTTTCCGTTCCGGATGAACTTCCTCTTGGGAAATAAAAAGATCTCAGCAAAAGACCATACCGAGGCTTGGAGAGCACTCTGCCAGGCGGGTCTTGTGGAAGACAATGCGTTGCCAACGCCTCCGGCCTCTAAGCCTCAGCACTCGAAATGGACTCGGGTGGGAAAACCCGCCTGCCCTCTCATCCCTACTGTTCAATTTGTATATAAAGCCGGTATGCAGTATTTTCCAGAAATACAACATAAATTACCACATATATGCCGACGATGTGATGTTATACACACAGCTTGACATAACACAGCCTAACTTCAGTCCACTAGAAGAATGCCTTGACATGCTCCAATCATGGCTTCAGCAAAACAACATGTCAATAAATCACAAAAAAACAGAGGTCATGTTCATGTCCAAGAAAGCCAATTTCATCCCGCCCACCACAGTCACACTAAACAAAAACATATACGATACAAAGCCTGTAATAAAGTATCTAGGAGTCCTACTTGACAGCAACCTCAAGATGGACAAATACCTCAGAACAGTTAACCGAGCCATCTTTTACAAACTCAAAATCCTTCAACCACTCCGCAATATCCTCGAGAAATCCGACTTTAGGTCTGTTGCTCAAGCACTAATCATTCCCCACCTGGATTACAGCAATGCCATTCTACAAGGGCTTCCAAAGAGCACACTAAGCATCCTGCAAATGGCTCAGAACGTGGCTGCAAGAGTCATCATGGAAAAGAAAGTCACCGACCACATAACCCCAGTTCTAATGGATCTGCACTGGCTCCCAGTGGCCGCCCGCATCATCTACAAACTACTCATCACAACATTTAAACTCATCAATGGCATCGCACCATCCTACCTCAATAACCTAATCACTATTCAACCTAGCAACAGGAGCAGGAGAACTATGAATCTCAACACCCTATGTATCCCGACCAGCATAAGATCTGTCAAGGCCGAAACAAGCAATAGGGCGTTCACATACTCAGCGCCAACCCAATGGAACCAACTACCGCATGAATTAAGGCTCACAAACAACCTGAACGAATTTAGACGAAAACTGAAAACCTATCTGTTTCAAACCCACTACAACTTGATCTAACTGCAATACCCTACCTCAACCAGATCTCCTCTGCCGCACTCGGCAGCATATAATCTAATAGTATATAGTCATGTATAACTTGTACACCTTGGCAACTAATTCCGTACAAATTGTATATAACCATGTATAGCCTGTACAGCTTGGCAACTAATTCTGTACAAATTGTATATATGGGCCCCCCCCCAATCTACTGAAATCAAATGTATACCTTGATCTGTGTGCTTTAATCAAATGTGTATCGTATCCAAATGCTTGTCCCGTGTTACGTAATCATTGACTAATCAAAATGTAAAACTGAAATCTCAATGTACCATACAATACATTATGATTCTGTAAAGTAAACCGCTGCTGATCGTAGGAAGCAGTGGTATACAAGTGTTTACTAAATAAATAAATAATAAATAAATAAATGTTCTTGGCTCCTGCACCTCTGATCTCCTGTCTTTGGGAATATGCTCGAGGGTCCTTTGGTTTTGAGACTTAACTTGTTTGATCAGTCTTGTACACTTACGATGACCCCCACTCTTGTTCTTGCTGTACTAAATGTTTCTGGATGTGTGGGGACTTTGATACTTGCTTTTTGCTATAAAGCGACGGGGGGGGGGAGTGATTCTGCTATGGTGTGGGGTGTAGTAAGAACAATGCTTTACTGGTGAATGGTACAAAGGGGAAATGATTTTGTGTTACTGTATCATGATTTTTCTGTAAGGGGGCCCGGAGGGAGCTGAGTTTGGGGTCAGTCTAACCGTGTCCTGTTTTTTTCTTGGCAGGCTGGTGGTACTGACGGGGAGGGGGGTGGGATTGGATGGGGGGCGAGTACAGCTGGGGGAGGGTAGGGGGACGGGTGTGAGGGGTAGGGGTTTCTGGGTATTCTCATGGGGTGGGGACTGTTGGTGGATGTGGGGTGAACCTCCGAAGACAGTTAGGCGGTTGAGGGGAGTAGGGCCACTTTTACTGCTAAAGGTATGTGGCTCTGCAAGCGCTAGGGGGGGGGACTGGATCATAAGGGCAGGGGGGGAGAGAGGGGCGATAGTGGTAAGGTGATTGATTACCTATGTTGAAAGTGATTTCTCTGAATGTCAAGGGTCTTAACTCCCCTAGAAAGCGTTCTTTGCTGTTTTCGGAATTGTGATCCTTGAAAGGAGATATAGTGTTTTTACAGGAGACACACCTTCGTAGTAGCAATCAGGGGTGGTTAAAACGTAATCCTTACACTGAGGTATGGGTAGCTTCGGACTTGAATGGCCGGAAGAAATGTGGGGTGGCCTTGCTATTCCATCAGTGCTTATCCCTCAAGGTGGAGGTGGTTAAGAAAGATACTTTGGGAAGGTGGCTTTTTATGAATGTGCGCTTGGAGGACCATCTATTAACGCTAGCTAATATTTATGCCCCTAATGAAGGCCAAGTAACCTTTTTTGCGTGGCTGAAAGCCTTGTTAGCTGATTTTGCGAAAGGCCCTATCATATTGCGCAGGGATTGTAACGCCCACATGGTACCGCGCTTGGATTCGACGGGTAGCGCTGGGAGGGTGGCGGGTTGACCCAGTAAGGTGTTGCGGAAATTTATGCTGGAATTAGGCTTGCGTGACGTTTGGAGAGATACCCATGAAGGGGAGAAAAGTTACACATACTACTCACCCGTTCACCAGGTGCATACCCATATAGATTATTTTCTATTGGATCAATGCCTGATGGATGAGAGAGTGGAGGCTGGACATGGGGCCTTGACTTGGTCGGATCATGCCCCGTGTTGGATTGCTCTTCTGGCGAATTTGTCTAGTACACGGCACTCGCTTTGGCGATTAGATGCTCGGTTTTTTCGGCAACAATGCGCTGTTCAGGAGCACGGCCGCTTTATTACCGATTTTTTTGAGTTGAATGATTCTAGGGAGGTTCCGCTTCCCATGGTCTGGGACGCCTTTAAGGCCACGGCTCGGGGCTGTCTAATAGCGGAAGCGGCTCATACCCGGAGGGCTTGGCGGCGGGAGCATTGCCAACTGATGGGGGAAACTTCCCGTCTCCAATTGGAGCACGCTCGGACTGGCTCTAAACAGGTCCTGCGCCAATGGCGGGCGGCCCGCGCCAACTTAGATGCGTGCCTACAGAGAGAGTTGGATAACAAACGTCGGAAATTACAACAAAATTTTTATGAGCGGGGGAATAAACCAGGACGCTTTTTAGCTTTGCGACTTCGGCAGCAGCAAACTATGAGGGTGGTCCGTGAAATTCGAGACTCCGGGGGGCAGAGGAGGGTTGTCTCCCAGGAGATACGCGATGTTTTTGCTACGTTTTTGGAACGGTTATATAAAGCTGAGCCTTTCAATTTGACCCGTGTGCAGGGTTTCCTGTAACTTTGCCGCGGTTGAATGACTCGGATAGAGATCAAATAGATGCGGAACTTACTGTGGAAGAGGTGGAGCTTGCAATCCGCCGGTTAAAAACTGGGGAAGCGCTGGGTAGTGATGGCTTTCCCGCGGACTACTATAAAAAATTCCGTACTCAATTAGCTCCAACTCTCGTAGTACTTTTTAAAGAGGTTCTGCGGGGGGAGCCGCTACCCCCCTCTCAGCGAGAGGCTCTTATAGCGATGGTTCCTAAGCCGGGTAAACCCTTGCAAGAAGCCACCTCCTACCGCCCCATTTCCCTACTAAACACGGATGTTAAAATACTGGCCTCAGTATTGGCTGCCCAGTTAAACCGGGTTCTCCCAGCTTTGGTACATCCGGATCAGGTTGGGTTTGTGCCGGGTCGTCAGGCGGCGGATAATATTAGGCGAATGCTACAGGTTATTCATACTGCTCATCAGGACTCTCAGCCAACGCTCTTAGTGGAGGTTGATGCCGAAGAGGCCTTTGACCGTGTTGGCTGGGGCTATCTCTGGTGCGTGCTAGATACGCTGGGGTTTGGTCCTAACTTTATCCGTTGGGTCCATAGTTTATATCAAGACCCTACGGCCTGTGTCCGGGTTAACGGGGGCCAATCGAGGAGCTTTCCATTGGAAAGGGGTACGCGCCAGGGATGTCCTCTGTCACCATTGTTGTTTGCGTTGGTGATGGAACCTTTGGCGCAAAGCTTTCGCGATCATCCAGGCATTGGGGGCTGCGAGTGGGCCCTGCTGATTACAGAATTGCACTCTTTGCGGATGATATCATATTATCATTGGTGAATCCGGTTGCGTCCCTCTCCGCTGCTATGCAGCTCTTTGAGGCCTTCTCCCAGGTGTCTGGATTCAAAATCAACTACACTAAATCTGAGATTCTGAATGTCGGGGTTCCGGAGGCGATCTGTGTGGACTTGAGGGCTATCTACCCCTTTCGGTGGGTGACAGGTGCTCTTCGTTATTTAGGGGTGAACTTGACGGTGGAGCGGACGGCGCTTTTTAAGGCTAATTATGACCCGCTACTCCAACAGGTTCAGAGTGATTTGGAGTCCTGGGCTAGCTTGACGTTATCCTGGTTTGGGCGTACAGAGGTGGTTAAGATGGCGGTCGTCCCGAAGTTCTTGTACCTCTTTCAGGTACTTCCTATACCCCTGTCTCGGGGAACTTTGGCCAGCTGGCAAACCATGCTCATGAAGTTTATATGGAAGTTTCGTCGGCCACGTATCGCGCGTCGAATTCTTTATACACACACACGCTCTGGGGGCATGGGGGCGCCTAACCTCCATTGGTACTATGCGGCGGCGCAATGTCGTGCCGGAGTGGAATAGATGAACCCGGCTAGCCCCAAACGTTGGATACAATTGGAAATGCATATTGCGGTGGGGACGGAACTGGGAGACCGGCTGTGGCTTGGT
This sequence comes from Ichthyophis bannanicus, assembly GCA_033557465.1. Classification (NCBI taxonomy): domain Eukaryota; kingdom Metazoa; phylum Chordata; class Amphibia; order Gymnophiona; family Ichthyophiidae; genus Ichthyophis; species Ichthyophis bannanicus. The sequence goes on along the minus strand of CM066032.1, from coordinate 1,823,027,815 downwards.
CCCAAGTTGCGAAGTGGCTTACGTTTAAGCAATCCCTATATCCTGCATACCCTTTGCTGCTGGGACCAATCTTTTCGAACTCGGGGGGCAGACCTGACTCCTCTGGCGCCTATCATGGATAATGCTATGTTTCCCCCGGGGATGACTGACCCGGTTTTCCGGATGTGGGGGCACAAGGGACTTAGTTGAGCTGGCCAATTATTTGATGAGGGTAGGCTGCGGTCTTTTAGGGCACTTCAGGAGGAATTTGACCTTCCTGATTGTCATGTTTTTCACTATACGCAAGTGGCCCACTGGGTCCAGGCTCGAAATGTGCGGTCTCAAGTGGCCCGTGATTTGTCGGATATAGAGCGATACTGCGAGGAGTGTACAACCACGAAAGGTCTCATAGCTACCTTATATGCCCATTTGCAGGCGCAACAGCTGAGATTAGGCAAGTATCGAGAACAATGGAATTCCGACTTGAGTCTCCATTTTTCTGAGCAGCAATGGGAACAGGTAGAGGGCAGGTTGTGGAAAAGTTTGGTGGCGATTAATGTCCGTGAAACTAACTATAAGCTTTTATACAGATGGCATATGACACCTAAGCGGATCGCTCGTGTGTACCCAGGGGGTTCGGATCTGTGCTGGCGGAGATGTGGACAGAAAGGTACTTTGGCGCATGTCTGGTGGTCCTGTCCTCGCATCCGAACCTTTTGGAGAGGGATTCAATACCGCTTAAAGCAATTAGTTGGGCTAACCATTCCCTGGGATCCGGGCATTTTCCTTTTTGGTGTTAATGTGCCGGGGGCACGCAATCCTCAGCTGGCCTTGACTCGGCATTGTCTGAATGCGGCGCAGTTATCTGTGGCAACTGCGTGGAAGCAGGTCCTGCCGCCGTCCTTCTCTGCCTGGTTGGAGCGGATGTTGGATACGTATACAATGGAACGCGGGGTGGCAGCCAGTAAGTTGCGATTGTCCCACTTTGAGCAGGTGTGGGAAGATTTTGTCCTACACTATGGTTCATGATGACTTGAGGGCGCTGTGTATCCCGTGGGGGGGCTGGCACCATGCTGTCTTGTGAGATGGAGTCTTCGAGTTCCCCTTTAGCTTCATGAGCACTGGTTGGCTGGTCCGCTCCCTTCATCTGTAACGGGCGTGGAGGTTTGGGGGGGAGGGGGGAAGATCGGGGGAGGGTGGGGGATTGGAGGGTGGGGGGGTAGGAAGAATGTTATGGGCGAGCTCCTTGCTGATAGGTGGTGAGCTGGGGAGGGGGGGGGAAGCGTAGGGGGGGAAGGGGAAAAAAATAGGGGGGGGGGCGTTTTGTTGGATTATTAATTGATGTTCACGCTTTTAGCAATTGTTACCTTCTGTTATTGTATTATGCATATAGCGTATGATGCTTTTGTGTGTTTTGTGTTTATTTGCTGCCTTTCAATAAAAAAAAAAAGTTATCTCCAAGTTATATGCCCTGTTCAATGTAATTTCAGTTTGTTCAGTGTAAACCACCTTGATATCATGAAAGGCAGTATATAAGAAATGTTACAATAAAATAAATAAATAAATAAATGCCATCTGAAATGAGCAAAATAAAGAAATGCAAATTTAGTATCCCCTGCTTCCAGCTATGCTTGTCCAGCCAATTGAATCCCTCAGGAGATACTAGAAACCCAAAAAACAAACCAGAGAAATTAAATTGAAGAAAGTAAAAACCTGCAGGAAAGAAAAGGAAAAAGCAACATGGTTCACAAAAAGGCCATCATTCCCATGCTGTGCAGGAAATTGCCACCCTGCACTTTGGCTGCTCAATGAGGCCCTCAACACTGCCATCCAACAAACACTCACTGCTTGTGTGAGCCTGCACTCCCCTGGCACGCCTGACCCAACATTTAGCTGCCCAAAGAGTTTCGGCAGCATCAGGAGTGCTCCACAGTAAGGCCTACTGCACCTGCAGTGTGCACAGATCAGCTGGAGGACTGCAGCACAACCCTCCTTCAGACACAGAGGGGCCCTGCCCAGCTGCTGGTACAAGACTGTCTGGGTCTGCACGTGCTGTCCTGCACCTTCTGTGTTTTCTTTTTTTAAAATTTACTCCTGCCCTAGAAGTAAAATCAACCAGCCCATTCAATCTGCTGTCTGAGCCTTGAAATTAGGCTAACAGTAAATCTGTCCAGTCTGGTCAATCCTATTAACTGCCTTACTGTTCCTCTAGTGAGTCTGCCCTATGGAATCACCTCACGCCAGCTGAGACTGAGATACTGGTTGTGGTGGGAAGTGCCACTGGTATATATACCCTAAGTGGCCTAATGTCATTAAACATGAAATGCTCAGTCTCAAAATTGCTGGTGAGGTGATACTACCCACAGGTGCGGTGTGGGACTGGAGGAACGATAAGGAAATGCCCTTTAACCTCTGGTACGCCAGAGGGCTACACAAGAACATAGCTGCTGGAGTGAAGGAAAACATCGCTCTTCACTCCAGCGGCTGTGTAGAGGTGAGCTGGGGCATGGGGCCTTGGGCCTCCCTGGCTCCTTCTGAAGCCAGCCCTGCAAATGGTAGGGAGCTGAACAGGATGTGCAGGATAAAGTTGGGGCTCTGTGTGAACAACATTCCCGCAGAATGGACGGGTCGACTCTGGTTTTATGTTCTGTAAAATGTTATTGATGTTATATGTTATTATATACCCCAATGAAGGTGGGGCTTCTATTGCTAGAACTCTGCACTAAATAAACAGAACAGCTTACAATATTCGGAGCACAAATAAAGTGAGAAAATTAGTAATATAGGGTCCGATATTCAAAAGGCATTTACACGGGTTACAGTCCAGTAAAGCATGTAAATGCTTTAGAGGGGGATATTCAATGGCACTTACGCGGTTTGTGTCGTTTAAATCCCCTACATGCCTTGATGCTATCTTGTTAGCATCGGGGTGTGTTGTGGGCATTGCAGGGCGGGCAGAGTGGAGGCAGAGATTGGTGCTAGACGGGCAGCAGCGATATTGGATGCTGCCAGGTTAGCGATCCGCACCTTAAAGATAGTGTGGAAAACCCTCGCCAACCGGGCAGCATCCAATATCGACGGCGATCCGTACAGCTGAATATCGGGCCCTAAATATTTAACATCAATAAATAAAACATAACATTCCCAGTATCAAGTATATTGATTTAGAGACACCTAATTGCAAGTATCTGAGCACCTTCTGGTAATATTATAAATAGCTGCTGGGGTGCCTCTTGTTTACATAAGGCAAGAGCAGCATGTACTCGTAAACTTGGTGTAGGAGATGCGCGAGTGACAGGGGCGGTTTTATCCTCACAGGCCGCAAAGAGACGCAGCACGGAGATGTTTACGTTTGCTCAGTATAACGCTCAGTTCTGTGCTCCGACAGGGCTGTGGGGGTGCGGAGAGGGCTGGGGGCCCGAGCCCCTGGTCTGGTCAGCACTCAGCAATGCGCACAAGGCTCCCGAATGTGTTACCCTTCGGACCCTTATCACTTCGCAGACACTGAGAACAGCAAAAACCCAAACTGCGGCAGATTCCACAAGCCAAAGTCACAAGCTCTCCCCTAACCGCCCCCGCCAGCTCCTCACCGTGCTGTGCACCAACAACAATCCGCATTACCCAGACTGCAAAACAACAAAGCCCTCTCCCAGCAACAGCACCCCTCATCCTGGCCAACCTTAATCTATCTCAGGGAAAAGCCTCTGCCCTCCACGCTGAAGTCACACCGCCTCCTAGCAACAGCGTCGCCTCTGCCCCTGCTGCTGGCCAACCTTAATCTATCTCAGGGAAAAGCCTCTGCCTTACACGTTGAAGTCAAACCATCTCCCACCAACAGCGTCACCTCTGCCCCCTGCTGCCACCCAACTTTAACCTCTCTCAGGAAAAACTTCTGCATTGCACACTGAAGTCAAATTGTTTCCCAGCAACAGTGTCACCTCTGCCCCTGCTGCCAGCCAACCTTAACCTCTCTCAGGGAAAACTCTGCCTTGCACGCAGAAATCAAGCCGTTTCCTAGCAATAGCGTCACCTCTGTCCCTGCTGCTGGCCAACATTAATCTATCTCAGGGAGAATCTCTCCCTTGGCATGCTTTAGTAAAGCCATTTCCTAGCAACAGCATCACCTTTGCCCCTGCTGCTGGCCAAACCTAACATCTCTCAGGGAAAACCTCTGCACGCTGCAATCCAGCCGTTTCCTAGCAACAGAGTCACCTCTGTTCCTTCCTGCTGCCGGCCAACCTGAATCTATCTCAGGGCCAGGAGAGCGCCTTCTCTTCCTTGCACGCTAAAAACGAGCCAGTTTCCTAGTAGGGAGGAGAAATGTAAATATTGGGCTGTGTATCAGTTGGTGTCCACGGCTAGAAGAAAGAAGCTGAGAGTGAAAGAGTGGCGAGGTGACAGGAATTTAATACAGATATTCTAAGGAGAAATTGGAAGAAAAAGAATAGTAGAGAGTGGGAGAAACTATAGAATTATATTGTTCTGTTGAACTTTGAAGCCCTCAATAATCTGAGGTGTATTTTCAGGGGAACAGAGGTCTCAACTATTTTTCTCTAACAGGGGAAAAGGACTCGGAGATTTTTAAGTACTGCTTTGAAAGAAATGTCACTTTTAAAAGAATTGCTGTCAAATAGCAATGAGAGAACAATCCAGCTTAAGGCACCAGGGCGGGCCTGCCTGCTAGGTGAATTAGGCAACTGCCTAGGGCAGCAGATTCCAGCAGGTGGCACAGTAACCCCCGGCCCCTCCAAAATTGGTGGCCGCTTCAGCAACGCGACAGGCCTTAAAGTGCCCGCGTGCAATGACCCTCACGGCCTGCTGCTTCTGCCCCTTCCAACACAACTTCCTGTCAGAGGGAGCAGGAAGTTGTGTCAAAAGGGCAGGGGTAAGGAACGACACAGGCCATGAGGGCATGCATGCACACGCACTGTAAGTCCCGCTGCTCTAGCAAAGTGCAATCAATGAATAAGTCCAGGAGTCAATTGACAGGGTCCAAGCCAGTTTATTGTGCACAGGCCCAGTCAGTCAAAGCTTCAAAAGGAACTGAGCAAAAGTTTCTACAGAGACATAACCATTTATACCTCTTTTTCAGTTTGATACATGAGAACTTTCTATTGGTTCCAACTTCATACATGCAAACTTCTCATTGGTCTTACATTCCCTGCACCTGTCCAATTAGAAATCCCTCCGGGGCCTAGCAACCAGCCCCCTCCCTTAGGATTGCTCTAACAATGGTGCAGTTCTTGATTTCGTTACTTCTCTACTGCAAGGTTATCCCTAGCTCCAGGAATGCATATATTGAAACATTTCTGTTCTTTCACACACAAAAGAATAATGGAAGACTTATGAATTCATAAAAACTTATTAAGCAGTTTAAAACAGTTTTCTCATTTTCCACAGATTTTTGGTTCTTTTCTAGCTATAATGGGAGTTAGGATCCAGGCCTAACTTACAGGCCTTTAATAGTAGCAGGCCATGCTAGGCCATAGCCTACCACATTCCCCCCTTTGATTATTCTCACCCGCAAGTGAGAAAGTGTGAGAATTAAATCACTCATTAGTCAAGTAACACATTATACTGGTGTAATAGCATCATCGTGGGGTATAGGGTAATTTATTGCCACATAGCTAATACCTTTGCAGCTGCCTTTCGTTCTATAGTGTTATCAATTGTTGAAGTTACCATGCGTAAGCAAAGGGGTAGGAGACAAGGGAGCAATAAGCACATGGCTAGTATGAACAGTACAATCAACATAAGGGCTTTTAGACCACCAATCCAGGAAAACAATGAACCAAACCACCCATCCATCTTTAAACTGTGCCAGGTCTGGACAGGCACAAATGTCTGCTCTCTCATTTGGGTGGCTAGATCTTCAACTACATGCCCATTATTATCAATCTGTAAACAACAATTACTTAAATTCAGCTTCCCACATACCTCTCCTTCAGCTGCTAACAAATAATCTAGAGCTAAGCGATTTTGATAAATGGCTGTGCGCATTTGCGTACTTTGCTTTATTTATTTATTTATTTATTTATTTCAATTTCTTATATACCGCACTATTCAGAATCAGCGCGGTTTACAGAGAACATAAAAGACCAGAACAACAGGCTGTTCGGTATTACATATAACAGGAGTATCAACTTGGAAAACATGGGAGAACTATATACATAGAATATATAATCTGTTAAATCGATAACATGATAGAACTATTTACACAAGTTTGTGGTGTGACTATTATATTGCACTTCATACAGGGTAGTACTTGATAAATAGGTTGAATTTAAGGGCCTTTCTGAACTGGGCTAGGTCAGTTATGGCACGGATGTCAGGTGGTAGGGAGTTCCAGCATTTTGGGGCGCAGAACATGAAAGCTCTGTTCGCTGTTGATCGGCTGCATGTTGTTATGGCTTTTGGCATTATTAGAGTGTTTAGCGCTATTTGTCTTCTAGATCTGGATGGTGGTACAGTTTGTGTGAGATCAGTCAGTGAGTTGGCTGATAGACCATGGATGGCCTTGTATGTGAGAATCAAAGTTTTGAACATAAGCCTGCCTTGTATCGGGAGCCAATGGAGCTGCTTGAGGATAGGTGTAACATGATCACTCCTGGACGCTCCTTGTAGAACCCTTGCAGCAGAATTCATAGCAAGCTGTAAAGAACTCAGGGTGGATTGTGGGAGTCCTTGTAGAATAGAATTGGCGAAATCGAAATGCGGTAAGATGAGTGCTTGGTAGATGGTTCTGAAGTCCTCTGGGTCCAGTAAGGAACGTAAGTGCCTGAGTGTGCGTATCTTGAAATACAGTTTTTACAATATTATTTACGTGTGATTTCATATCGAGACGGTGGTCCAGCGTGACTCCGAGGTATCTTATTGTTTCCTTAGTGCATAGATCAGCTCCCTTAACACGTATATGTGATGGAGGAATGAAGTTGGGGTCTCTTGTGATAAAGAGAACCTCAGTTTTCTTGTGCTGGATGCGGAGGTTCTGTGAGAGGAGCCACTCTGAGACTGCGTCGAAGCAATTTATTATAGGCAATAAATCTGTTTGCATTGTGGAAAATGGCATGTAAAGTAGGATATCATCTGCATATATCATACATTTCACATTGAATGATCTGATGATATTGCAGATAGGCTGCATATATATGTTAAACATGAGAGATGAAAGAGAGGACGCTTGCGGAACGCCTTGTTTTTGATGGAAGAGATTAGATTCTCCTGTTGCAGATTTTACATATTGCATTCTAGTATCCAGGTAAGATTTACACCATTCAAGTGCTGAGCTACCGATGCCTTTTTCCTTCAGTCGTGCAAGGAGTATCTCATGATTTACCGAATCAAATGCTGCTGCTATATCCAAGAAGATTAGCACAACGCCTTGTCGGATGTTATCTATGCTAGTGAGTATATTATTGAAGAGGGTGGTGATAAGTGTTTCAACGCCATGATATTCTCTGAAGCCATGTTGAAAATGGTCTAGCGGGGCTGTGGAATCTATGTGGTCTTGAATTTGACGTTGCACCTCTTTCTCAAAAATCTTTGCTAGGAGGGGGATACTAGCAATAGACCTGTATGAGTCAGCCCTTTTTGGGTCTAATTTGGGTTTTTTTAGCAGTGGTCTGATGGATGTGATCTTTAGAGCAGAGGGGAAGGAGCCGGTTGTAAATGAAAGGTTCATGATTCTTGCAATGAAAGGGCTAAATGCACTTCGAAGATCCTTTATCCAAAAGGCTGGGCAAGGATCGGTTTGAGCGGTGGTAGTGTTGAGTGAGGTGATTGTGTCTTCAATGTGTTTAGCCGAGGGTGTGGTAAATGCAGACAAGGAAATTTGGCAGGTTGTTTCTTGTATGTTAGTTTTTGATAGCTCCTCCGTCTGTAGAAGTTTTGATTGCAGGTAATTAGTTCAGGTAATTAGCTTTGCCAAAAGGGTTAGTGCTTTACTAGTTTCATCGGCCCCTCGACTATGGAACTCTCTCCCCCCCGACCTACGATCTATTGAGGAACTGAAGGAATTCAGAAAACAATTAAAGTTCGTTCTTTTCATTGAGCACTACGGCTATGACACTTAACCAACTCATATTAATTGTAACCTCTCTACATTGTGTTTTTTGTAATAGTTCACCATGTTATGTATCCCACCTTTCACTTCCCATGCCTATGTTTAGCTTTTGTATGTCTTTGTAACCGCTTTGATTTAAGGAAAAGGCGGTATAAAAAACCTGTTAAATAAATAAATAAATTGGTTATTATTTCAACAACAGCTTGAAAACGTATTATTCGATTAATCATGTAAACAGGAGTACGATATCCCCAAGTCCCATCCTGCTCCCAAGTAGCAGGTCCATAGTATGAGATAATTCTTTCAGGTGGTCATTCTTCAGATGACGCGTCCCATTTGTCCCATTGGCCTATTTTCAAGGCCTCCTTCAGCTGTCAACTTCTGTACACAGGATATCCCAGTTGTTCTCCCTGGGATGCAGGCAAAAGGAAAAAGGAAGGTCGTATGGTTCCCAATACACATGCGCCTCCCCAGTGGTGAGGGAGCCTAGCATATGCTCGGGTTCCACAAATCCAGTACAGTCCAGGTGGTGCTTGCCAGGAATTATATGCTGCTAAGTTAGTCCAGATACTGGCAAGTTTGGGGAACTGAACTAGAGGATTGGAAGGTTCAGTAGCGTTGACTCCTGACCACCAAGACGTCTTCTTAGTGGTACTGTTGTAGAACATCTGATTGAGACAGACCAGCTGCCCCACTTCCATATTAAATAATGGTCCATAGCGAGAAAAACATAAGTTACCCACAATGGAGTGGGCCAATACCCATTCACTTGTGGTATTGTGTATATTAGTCTGATTATATGGAATAGTTCAGTTCTTGTGCCTCCCAAGGCCATTGGTCTCCCATCGTTGTTCCTCCACAAAATAAACAGTCTGAAACATGGAGACTAGATGCAACTGCTCCCGCTAATTCAAGAAATAAGTTCTGGGAGGCAGGAGGAATTTCAAACTCTGCTTTCATAGCTTCATAGAAGGAGTGATGTATACGATAGGGTGAGGATACATGGGTCTTGGTGTTTAATTGCAGATATAAGATAGTCCCAGGATCTATACCTCCTCCTGCTATACGCAACCCAAACTTGTATCCTTGCTTCCAGTGGCTGGGGTTGACTATGAGAAGTTGCAGGGGATTACAGGCACCTTTCTGGCATTTCTTGGGCTCTGGTAGTCTGATCTTTGTTAAGCTGCCTTTGCGGTGATCACCATCTCGTCCCATAGGTGCATTCTTCCAGGTAGCAAAATATACACAGTCCCATTTTGGGCAAAAGTAATCATGTTTAGATGTAGTGGTGTAAATTGTGGCCGCAGAACTCTTTCCTGTACACCGTCCCCATCCGTAGGCTCCTTCTGGACACATATATTTATCATCATGGTAGTATACTCGCTCCCATGATCCACATCTGTGGTAAGCATTTCTGTTGATTGCATCACAAGCATCAAAGTTCAAGATAATAGGTTTTGTGGGGTTGGTGAGGGGTTTTGTCGCATTCAGGATGGCTCCATCTTCATCATTCCAACGTATCTCAAATGTATAATATGAAGGGTTTTGTCGAGGGTTATAACAAGTCTTACTTTTCCCCTTTGTGCAAATATTCAGTTCAGTGCCATTATAAATACACCGGCTGACTGTACCAGTGCAAGTATAGTAGGAGTGATAGAGAAACGTCTGAGTAATCTTTTGTCCTGTTCGGGTGGTGGTTATGCAAGCTGCACAAGGGGGTAGGGCAAAAGTCTTTTCCAGGATTCCCAGGATCACCACTCCCACAAGGCAATAGTGGAAGAACATTGTGATTACAGTCTCTGGAGGTTAATCTGGAAAATTGGGTATGATGAACTTGTGGATTTTTCTTCTGCTTCTGCTGTGATGGTCACTCTCGCGTGACGTAGGTGGATTCTAAAGATTCTCTATAATGCTGGTTGTCTCCTTAAGGTGAGTCGCAATGGAGTCTCGGGATCATTCACTGACGTCCATTGGCCAGGATCAGGAGCAGCTGCCGGCTTCACTCGACTGTGGTGGATCCAGGGTTCAAATTCTGCAACTTTCACTGCGGTGGGGGTTGACAGGATGACGACGTATGGTCCCTTCCAATGCGGCGCCAGCAGAGTCTTTCTCCACTCTTTCACCCACACGGACATTCCTGGCTTGAAGGGATGCAGAGGCTCGGTGAGGTTGATGGGTAGTCGATCTTGCACCCACGTTTGGAGATTCTGCAAGACAGAACCTAAAGATAATAGTTCTTGTCTAGTTATTTCAGATCCTATCTGTCTCATGTCTCCCTTTATTCCCTGCACTATGGCTGGAGGTCGCCCATACAAAATCTCAAAAGGGGAGACTCCTAAGGATCTGGTGGGAGCTGAACGTATCCTAAGAAGGGCTATGGGGAGAACTTGGAGCCACTTCAGGTGTGTCTCTTGGCAAAGCTTGGATAACTGAGTTTTCAAGGTTCTATTCATACGTTCTACTTTCCCTGAGCTCTGGGGTCTGTAAGCAGTGTGTGTAACTTCCATTTTATTTGCAGAGCTTGAGCTAACTGTTGGGTCACTTGGGATACAAATGATGGACCATTATCTGACCCTATAGTTGATGGTATTCCAAATCGGGGAATGATCTCATGGAGCAATACCCTAGTGACTTCTCGGGCTTTTTCAGTTCGGGTGGGATAGGCTTCTACCCACCCTGAAAATGTGCAGACTAGCACTAACATATAGTGATATCCATTTGCACGGGGCATTTCAGCAAAGTCTACCTGTATATCACTCATTGGGATCACCCCTACTGACTGAACTCTTGGGGGTGGAACAGGACCTTGCTTGGCATTATTTTTGGCACATATCAGGCACTGCTGTGCCACCGAGGCAGTCAGGGATCCTAGCAGTGAAATACAGAAATGGGGTCTCAGGGCTTTTTCCATGGCTGTTTTTCCATAATGTGTGGCTTGGTGAAAAGCTTGAACAAAGACTGGCCCTAATGCTTCAGGGATGACTGTAGGACCTGGAGGTGGACTGCCTTCTGGGGGTGGCAACACTATCCAACCTTGTTCTGTCAAGACTCCTCCCTCCTTTTCACAATAATAGTCTAACTCTCTTGTAGTGTATCGGGGTGCCCAGGAACTGAGGGGCACAGGGAATAGGGCTGCTTGCATTACAGTATCTTGAGTCCTAACTTGTCCTGTGGTGGCTGCCTTCCGGGCTGTGGCATCTGCAAATCTATTCCCTCGGGTAACTTCTCCTGCTCCTGCCTGATGACCTCGGCAGTGCATGACTGCCACTTGTTTGGGGGCCCACACAGCTTCTAACCACATCAATATCTCGGGCCCATACCTAATGGCCTTAACCCCTGAGGTGATCAACCCTCGCTCTTTATACAAGGCTCCATGTGCATGCAAAGTAGTGAAAGCATATTTGGAATCTGTGTACACATTTATGCGGAGTCCTTCTCCTAACATCAAGGCTCTGGTGAGGGCTATCAACTCAGCTTCTGTGCAGAAGTTCCTGGGGTCAGGGCTGAGAACTCAACTACCAGATCAAGGGTCACCACTGCATATCCAGCACAACGATGTCCATTGATGACCAAACTGCTTCCATCCACAAAGAAAGTCCGTTCAGGGTCCTCTAGAGGGACATCGGTCAAATCAGGGCGACTTGAAAATACAGTGTCCATGGTTTCTAAGCAATTATGATCAGGTGGCCCAGGACCAATTGGAAACAACATAGCAGGGTTCAGAGCTTGACTGACTTTCAACTGTATCCGGGGGTTTTCACACAGCATGCTCTGATATTTGTCAACGGGGGCTCTAGGTGAGAATGTCCACAGTCTTGGCAAAGGCAAATATTAATATGACTTGCAAAGGATTGTGGGAAATGTAGTCCATTCATACCATACTCAGCTGTTCACAATAAATTAGTTGTGCTTGCTCGAATGTAAAGCAAAGAAGATATTTTATTTATGGGGTTATTTCTCCCAACACAGATATACTTGGTAGCACATAAAAAGGAATACTTGCTTTCAGTATTATGCTTAGAAAACAAATAAGGAAAAACAACAGCTGAACTTGTTAAGCAATCAAATCAAAGCATAAAGACCTGGATGGGAACATAAAGGTCTTTTCTGTAGGCACCTGCTAATATCTTCTTAGCAGTGCTTCAAAGAACAAACAAAACCCCACAAAGTAGGAAAAAAACTGTTCTTTTTCAGGGATAACCTCTTGTATCTTCACACACACTCAGAAGTGTCCCTCCAGAGCTCACTGGCAATTAGGCAAGGCTCAATTGCCAACAATTACCAGCTGAAACCCTCTTGGCTGGTTTTCTTTCTATTACGTGGCTCAAATCCTACTCAGAAGCTTTTCTGAGTAGATTAAAGAACAAGTTTATATTTCTTTGTGATGGTTGTTGTATTTTTGTAACAGCATATTACCACAGACGTTTAGACAGAGAGCAATCCATGTACTCAAAATCCTCATTCACCACATCTTCCCCTTCTTCAATTATCATAGGTTCACTATCATGGATTGGCACAGAGGAATTTCTCAATGGAACAGTCTCAGGACAATACTTGTTTCCCTGCTGTCTTCCCAGTGAAGAGCAAGGGCATAGATCAGTGTTCATACCTGAGCTTCCATTGCTGTTAGAGTTCCTCTCTAAATATCCTGGCCAGTATGTAGTCCAGTTCTTATGTCCAGCCTTCCAATCAAGATCCCTGGACACTGGATCTCTCTTCACATACCTTCTTGCACTGGTCTTAGGGTCCCTTCCAAGTGCAGCCGTCTCCCTCACAGGTGCCGTCCGGGGATTCCTGGCTCTGCAAACCCAGTCCTCTGGCTTTCCCCAGTCCAATGGTGTATGCTTGCCTCTGGAATGCCTCCCAGTATACGTACTGCTATGGACTCCTTTAGACCTTCCAAATGCTTTTCTCTTCTTTCTTCCAAAGTGTTTCTTTCTCTCTCTGTCCGTCAGCTCTGGCTTCTGCTGATGATGATGGTCAGGATGATCAAGGTGCTTCTGATGATCAAGATGAACATGCCTCTCATGATTCTCTGTAGAATAAGCTTTTCTTTTATCCTGCTTAGATGAATGCTCCACCCTAGCACAGCGCAGCTGTGCTGAATCAAGCCCTGCCCTTGGAGATGAGTGCTTGGGGATTACCTCATAGCCCTCCTGATTGAACACACGTTTCCCCACTTCAGCTCTTCTAATGGCTGTTGGAAACCTGGTGCATTCTGGGACTGGTAGTCTTTTATGGAAACATTCTGTTTTATTATTTCTACCAGAACAGACAGGTTGCTTGTTCAGAGTCACTTCACCTCTATTATAGCTCCTTCCTGAACTATGATAAGCTTCCTTATCACATACTGCGGCGCTCCTGCCCGGCCTTGGGGCTAAAGACATGAGCGGCGGTCTGATGCTTCGTGAGGAAGGAGAGTAACCTGTATCCAGGGAATGCTGGGTATTGTAGTTCCTGCTCCTCTCGCTCCGAAATAAAGAGTTGTAGTTATGGGGTTTCCAGTATATTTATTATAGTAAAGGATATTGTTCCATCACATGGCAAATAAATGCAAACAAAATAGGTGCTTCAAATGCTAACAGGAAAACTTAGGATAAAGGCAACTTAAAGTATAACTGCTTCTTTTCACTTCTAAGCAAATTACTCACTTTGCCCCAAGAGGTCAGTTAGATTCACTGCAGCCTCTTTCAGCCACTGTTACCTTCACAGTGCTGGGGAAAATCAGGTGCACATAATTAGAGCTTTCTCAGCAAGGCAATACAACAGCTCCGTAGCATTCAATTCACATACGGTAAAAAGCAGTTTCCTTCAGCTTGGCATCTCTACACAGCAGACCGTGCAATCCATGCTCTCACAATCTGGTAAGTCTGTATTATCTTGTGTTAATTCTTCAAGCTGTATGGAATTACTGGCTTCTGGTAACACTGGCTGTCTTCTAGCTTGCAACTCTAAAAACTGCTTAAAACTCTGTAGGAGCAATTCAGCCTGCTGTTTGGGAGGTAGGGAATTGCTATCAGCTATACAACTTCCCTCTGGCTTAAGGCTGTTTATTTTCTCCTCTCTTAGATTAATTGTATCAGAGTAACTGCTAGTCTCTTTTGCTAATGTTTCACACACAGGAGAGTTAGCTTTACGTTCAGCCTGGAAACTTTGTGGCAATTCACTTACTTGTTGCCATGCCGTTCTGACTTCAGATGGCTCCAACGTTCTCCAGCTGTTAGAATGTTTGTTGCTCTCTGGCTCAAACGGTACTTCACAGAATGATTGTTTTCTTTCTTGTGCCTGCCTTGAAGACTTCCTTTCCCAGGGCTGTGCCTTCCAACGGTTGTCTAATTCAGGGCTAGGTCCTCTCTCCTTGGGACTTCTACTCACTGCCTCTGAATAGAACTTTGCAGGTCTCCTTCCAATGCCAGGTTCCCAAGTATCAGCATACTGTTTTCTGGGCTTCCAATCATTCTTCCTCTTCTCCTTCTTTCTCCTCTCCTTCTCCTCATTCCTCTCAATCCCCTTCTGACTAGCAAAGCCATGCTCTGGTTTAAAACCACGTTCTCTCCTGGACACGCCCCTTCCAAGGGCAGGGTGTGCCCAATCAGGACTGCAGGACTCCTCCCCTGGGCTGGTCTCCATGCTCAGCTCTGTGGAATAGAGTCTCTCTTTCTTCCTTGGTTTCTCAAATAGGCATAAATCCTGCTGAACCTCAGGATTTTCATCCGTTTCCATAGGCTCAGGAGGGCGCTGTTCACCACAATACCACCCTGCTTAAGTTATTACGGACTGGTGTAACTGGTGAAACGTTTTTCCTACAGTCCGTAATACCTACGAGAGTATAATCTTTGTGAAGCTTACCTACTTCCTGACTGGCTTCAGGGTCATTATTATTTACAGGCCTCTCCTTCCAAGACTTAAGTACATTAATATGGTAGGTCTGTCTACGCCCTCTTGCATTTTCTACCATATAAGATACTGGGCTCACTTGTCTAACAACCTTCCATGGCCCTTTCCACTGTACTTCAAATTTTGGGGCTGTACCTGCTACTTGAACCAAAACCTTTTCACCAATGCTTAATTGGCGGCTTTTGGCCTTCCTATCATACCACCCTTTCTGGCGCACTTGACTGTCCTGCAGGTTCCTCTCAGCAACCTGCGAGGTCCTTTTCAAATGTGCTCTCAAGTCACGTAGAAACTGTGGCACCTCCTGACTTCCTGGTTCAGGATCAATCCATTGTTCCCTCAAAATATCTAACAAACCCCATGGAGCCCTACCATACATCAATTCATATGGAGTTACACCTAGGGACACCTGAATTCTTTCCCTGCAGGCATATAAGGCAAAGGGCAATAACATATCCCATTCTTTTACTTCTCCTGCTAACCCCCTTCTCAACATTTGTTTGAGAGTTTGGTTGAATCTCTCCACCAAACCGTTTGATTGTGGATGGTAGGCTGAGGTTTTCACGTGATGAATGCCAAAGGCATCCCAGACCTGGGTCAAATATTTGGATACAAAATTGGACCCTCGGTCAGTCAATACCTCTCTTGGGAATTCCACTTCGCAAAACAATTTTACTAGCTCTAAAGCTATTGTTTTTGCAGAAACATTCCTCAATGGTATGGCCCAGGGAAACCTTGTTGCCTGATCTACCATAACTAGGATGTATTGGAAACCTCGGGGCGTTTTGACTAATGGGCCTTGTGACAAGGCAGAGGCTTTAGAGAGTAAGAAAAAGGGTTTTAAATACTCTTTGTCCTCTGAACCTGCCAGAAATACAGGGCAGGAAGGGGTTAAAACCTCAGCACACAAAGCTTCACTACACGAGAGAGTAGAAAGGGAGCCCCACCCTAGCCCCAGGCTAACCAGGAGAGCTATCCTATCAGGGAAAGGGGTGGACTCACGCCCGATTGGACAACTCAGTCCTCATAACCAGGAAGTAGGAGATTCAAGAGGAGGAGATGGGGGAAAGCAGAAAGACGAGGAGGAAGCAGAAAGAGGAGGAGAACGGGAAAGGAGAAGGAAGGAGGAAGGAGCCCCACAGTGGACACAATGGAGAGAAACTGACTCAAGGGAATTGGATGCAGCCTTGGAGTCAGAGCCTTTTTCCAGAGGGCTAGGAATGTCAGGTCCAGGCAGAGACTTGAAGTCCCAAAGAGGCAGAGCTGGAAGCAAAGAGAGCCAGGTGGGAACTAAGTACTTGGAAGGTTGCCAGCCACTTTGCCCAGGAACAGCCACGTCTCGGGGGAGGCAGTTGAAAGTGCTTCCTGGAAGGAACAGCCCTCAGCCAAAGGAGAATCAGGTCAGAAACTCCTATAAACCTTGAAGCAAAGATTAGAGTTCTTACCTAAGAGAGATAGAAGTAACTCCTCAGAGACTTTTCTTAGAACCAGATTGATAAGAGAAAAGCTGGGTAGAAGGGAAACCCCAGCTCATAAAGTACAAGTGTTTCCTTATAATAGAGAACGTGTCAGAAGCTGCAGTTCAGAGTGTAGCCCAGCTGCACGTCAGCAAGCTACTAATTGCCAGCAACGGGACACGGAGCTAGAGTCAGATTTTGAGGATCAGGCTATATTAAAGGAATTTGTAAAGCAGTGTCAGAAGAGATATGTTCCACCCAACCAGAGAGTGATATCCAGGCGAGACAGGGAAGAGAGAAATCCTTTCTATGAACTGTTTAAGAGGGCCAATAAGCCTGAAACCCTGCAAGTGCCTAGGAGACGCAAGGATAGTAGATGGAAGCAGGTACAGACTCTCCTTAAACACTTGAAGTCTGTGGATTCTTTTGATCCTTGTGTTCAAGAAACCCCAGATCTTGAGAGTGAGCCGATGCAGACAGACAATCCCTTGTCCTCTAGCAGTGACTCGGAGATGGATTGTGGCATCTGTAAGAAGGAGTTCTAAGTTGCAGTTTAATAGTATCCTATGTATATAAGGGTGCTGTGGAAGCCTAATCGTGGTTAAGCACATGTGGAATAAAAACCACAACGCGGAGAAATTAGAAGTTTTATTAGGAAAGCATTACTGGTGTTTGGAAACAATGCTCTTATCCTGAAAAGTTGGAGGAAATATAAGAAGCTGAGTTTTGAGTTGCATCTATACCCTGAGAAGTATCAGGAGGACTGTTTCATTTTGGACTTTATTTGTTACAAACACGTATCTTCTCTTTTGCTCTGTTTTGGGGGGAAGAAACCCTGTGCGACAATAAATATATTGTTCACCCTTAACCTAACTTTGGCTGTCATCACTGGGCTACAACTACATAAGAATACCAGGCAAACAGCACAAACAAAGTAACTTTAACTGTGTCCCACTTCCTAACAGCCTTAATACTGGGGCTGAATGGTGAGCGGGCTCACAGCCTACAATATCCATAGCAATGCGACCAATTGGGTCTGTGATAATTGGCATGGGAATCAAAGGCACCACCGGTGGGTGAGCCGCTGTAACTCGCTGACACGCTGGACATGCAGCACAAAACTGGGCAGTTTCTTTGAAAATAACTGGCCAGTAAAAACGCATAAGTATTTGATCCAGCGTTCCTTGCATCCCTTTATGACCTCCAACTGGATGATCATGTGCTAATCTAAGTACTAGCCCTTTGAAAGTTATGGGTACCACCAATTGTTTACGAATGGTCCCATTTCTGGGGTCCTGACTCTCTCTATATAATATTTCATTATCTAGTCTGAATCTGGGCAACTCCTCCCTGACCTCCTGAGCATACTTAAAAGCTCGGGTGAGAGCTTGATCAGCTCGCTGTTCTTGTGGAAAGTTAGGAAACTTTGCCACTAACTCAGCTGGCACCCAGGGTAAACTTTGACCTGCCAACATGTCAGCCCTACCCTGTGCTCTGCAAAGTCTCTCACGCCGCTTTTGTGCTTTCAACTTTCTTACTTTCCCAGACGGTGGAGTTATTAAATCATCATGAGAGGGTAAGTCTCCTAATAACTCTGCCTGCTCCCCCTCCTCCTTTTGGCTCTCTACCTTAGCCTGCGAGCTGGTGGATACAAGGCCCCTCTTCTTACCTATAGTTTGGCCTTCTGGAAGCTTAACCATCTATTTAGCTAGGGACTGAGGACTTCCAAACAAAGGCCCGGGAGCTATTTCCATTAGTCCTTCTCCCTCCTTCTTTCCTAGTCCTTCCACTAGACCCTGCTTAAATCTTGGCCAGTCTCTTCCTAGAACCAAATCAAATGGTAGCCTAGGCACCACTGCTAACAGAACTTCCTCTTGTTTCCCTAAGCACTTAACCATTAGCCTATAGGTGGGATATGATGTTGCAGCACCATGATTGCATCTGATGTGAACTTGGCTTTCAGGGGTTTTACCACTAAAATGTCAGTACACTCCAAATATATCAACTTTCCAAATAGGCAGATAACAGCTAATTCTCTCTCGCAGGTATTATGTATTATAAACTACACACTCAGTATATCACATGAGGTCTCAGACTGAAGGGTAAAAACGGGGCCTAGGACATGGCCCTCATCTATTCCCAATATTGCATCAACAACCTCTCTTTAGATAACTTGAAATCAGTGTAGTTTCTTTTTCATATTAACTCCTCCCACTCGAGATTAAATACTGTCGTAGAAAAACTTCTTCTAAAACTTCCCAAAATACAAAATTTGCTCAATAAGACTGAATCTCTTTTGTGTGTGTTGTCATTATTTGATGTAAAATTATTAAACTTTCCCTTTGATGTAGGATAATTAAACTTTCCCAACGCCGTTCAATGGCATTGCCTACGCGTTTCTCCACTCGGTTCTTCAGGGGTCAGTCATCAAATACACACTATCAACCACTCTTCTGCTGTTACCTAAAAAATATATAAAAAAATGTGCTTAATCAATTACCTGCCTTTCCCTATTCCTCAAAACCTATATTAAATATCTCATTAATAAATAAACTGCTCTAGAAACTCACTTCAGAATCTGCTGCCCACGTTCGACCTCAATTCTCTTCTCTTTCTCAGACAGGTTAACCGTTACTTCGGATAGAACGCTGCGCATGCGAAGTCACCCACCCCGTTGGAATTTAAACCCAAGCCTTCGTGAAGGGATAGTCATCCAATTCCTATTTCACTAGGGACCATCAATAACTTCTAAGAGGTCCGAAAGCCCCTGGATTAACATCCCCATCAAGCTATACATGCCCTCCATTCTTTTTGCATGTTAAGCCCTCCTGGTGTCTCTGAACTAAGTTCAAATATCCACCACTGTTCTCTCAACGTCAACCACTGGTCCAATGATCGACCCCACTGTCCCCGGTCTATCTTTTCTATACAAAAACATTGTAGATCGGTGAACTTATGTTGACAGGCTACACAGTGTTGTACCATAGGTGCCTCCATCTTACGGTGTTTAAGCCGGCTCCTATGTTCTGCCATGCGAAGTTTAAATGCTCTACTTGTCCTCCCTACGTATAATAGGTGGCAGGGACACTGTACTACATAAACCACATGAGTCGATGTACAATCCGAATAATGACGTAAACTGTATTCCTTATTTCTATACTGGAAAATTTCCAGTTCTTGAGTAATTGGACAGATCTTACAGTTCCCACAACGTCGATGGCCCTTGCCCTGCTGTTCTCCAACTGCCCCTAATTCCCTAGTTCGTAAATGGGAGGGACTCAAAAAATCTTTAAAATTTTGACCCCTTTGCCAAACACAACGTACGGTCTTATTACAGAGGGCTGGCACTAACTGCAATACCGAGCTGTGTGTTTTTATTATTCACTGTCCTTCTCTATTCGACCTTGTACATCCCCCTTTTTAGCGTTTTTACTTCTGTGCTCTTTGGTTTCTTACTTTTGCTCCTCTCTCAGGTCATGGCCGCCATCCCGGTTCACTGGGGCTGGCGTCCAGCCCCTGCGATTGCTGCCCCCTCTGCTCCTCTTTTTCGTCAGCTCTCATGCCTAGCTTTTTGTCCTGATGTCCCACCTTCCCCTCCCTCTCCTCCTCTTCTCTCCCTTCCCCCGGTGTGTCTACAACTTGCACTGGTAAACTGCCGCTCTGTCCGCTCCAAATCTCTCCTGGTTCATGACTTGATCATAGCACATAATCTAGATATCCTTTTCTTAACCGAAACTTGGTTGAAAGAAGGGGATGAGCCCTTCCTAAACCGTTGTCTCCCGCCTGGTTATTCCTTCTTTTCCATGTCCCGCCGGGGCAGGTGCGGTGGGGGTGTGGCCATTCTCTACCGTTCTTCCCTCTGCCTTTCTGAACTTGTCTCTTCTCCCTCCTTGCTTTACCCTGAGACCTTGCTTGTAAAATTAAATTCTTCTATCACTCCATACCATTTTCTTCTTATTTACGCCCCACCCTCTCTCTCTCTACTACCTCCTGGGATTCTCTACTGGCCACTATAGCCGAGGCCACTCTGCTTTATCCCCATCTTCTTATATTAGGGGATTTTAATGTGCACGCTGATTCCCCTTCCTCGGCAAGGGATTCCTCTTTTCTTACCTTTCTCTCTGACCTCTCTCTTCGCCAATCTGTTTCTTTCCCTACTCACGCTGCTGGTCATTCCCTTGATCTTCTTATTACCTCTGCCTCCTTTCCTCTTCTTTCTTCATCATTGTCCTCTTTTCCCCTCCCCTGGTCAGACCACCATTGCCTATTGTTTTCTGTCCCTGCTCCCCCTCTGACCTCTACCCTTCCAGACCCCCACTCTGCACTATCACTTACTCGGAAAATCACTGCGGACACTCTTTTACAATTCCCGTCCTCTGCCACTCTGTTTCCCTCCAACTTTGACTCTCTTCCTGTGGACGATCAGGCTCATTGTTGGAATTCCACCCTCCAATCCGCTCTGAATCTGGTCGCTCCAGTCCGTTCCTGTCCCCGCCCCCCTCACCACCCACACCACCCCTGGTTTCATCCCGGTTTCTTTCTGCACCGTAGATACCTTCGCCGGGCAGAGAGGCTTTGGCGAAAGCGTCCTTCCCCCATCACACTGTCAGATTTTCGCCTCTGTCATCAGCACTACCGGTCCCTCCTTCACACTGCAAAACGCGACTACTACTCTAACCTTATTTCCTCCTCTTCCAACTCTTCTCGTCGTCTGTATTCTATTCTGCACTCCCTTACTGCTTCTCACTCTCCCTCCTCTTCCTCCTCTCCTCTTGTTTCTTCCCTTCCCGACCCTTCTTCCCTTGCTACTTTCTTTGTCAATAAGGTCAACTCCCTTCATCAGTCCTTCCCGTTGTGTCCTCCCCCCCTTTCCCCCCCTGCCCCATCCTCTTCCCCACCCCCTCCTTCCCTATCCCAATCTGCCCCTACGTTATCTCATCTTTGGTCCTCTTTTGCATTGATCACTCCCTCTGTTCTTCAGGAAACATTCCTCTCTCTTCGCAAAACCACCTGCTCAGCTGATCCTGTCCCATCTTCCTGGCTTCTCGAACCCTCACTAGCTCTCTCTCCCTATATTCTTTCCCTGTTTAATTCTAGTCTGTCTTCTGGCACCTTTCCTACTGGTTGGAAACACGCTATTGTTCGCCCCATTCTAAAATCCCATTCTTCTGATCCCTCTGTGCTTTCTAATTGGCGTCCCGTCTCTAACCTTTCTTTCCTTTCTAAATTTCTTGAGAAACTGGTCTTCACACAACTTTCCTCCCATCTTGAAGCTTCCCTCACTCTTCACCCTCGCCAATCTGGTTTTCGCCCTGCCCATAGCACTGAAACGGTTCTTCTCTCTCTTCTCAACGAACTTCACGCTGCTCATGATCGGGGTCTCTATACACTGGCTGTTTCTCTTGATCTCTCTGCTGCTTTCGACCTAGTGGATCACCGCACCCTCCTCACCCGTCTGCGGGAAGCAGGTCTTTCTGGAACGGTTCTTCAATGGTTTCACTCTTTCCTTTCTTGCCGCTCTTTTTCTGTAGTTTCTGGGTCTTCCTCCTCTGTTCCTACCCCCCTCTCCTGTGGGGTTCCTCAAGGGTCTGTTCTTGCACCACTTCTCTTTAATATCTTCCTAGCACCCCTCACCCTTCTAGTCCAACAGTTTGGTATCTCCGCATACTACTACGCGGATGATATCTTTCTTTTGCTCCGTACTGACCCCATTTCCCCAGATATCACTCCTCTCAACCTCTGTCTTGCTGCTATTGCTACCTGGTTTTCTTCTAATTTTCTGCAGGTGAACCCTTCTAAATCCCATGCTATCTGGTTCACGTTTGGGGGCCCCTCCCCCACATGTGCCCCTTCTTTTCCCTCACAATCTATTTCTCTTGTTTCTTCACTCCGTTACTTAGGTGTTATACTTGATTCCTCTCTTTCTTTCAAGGATCATATCTCTTCCATTATCCAACGTTCCTTTTTCTCTCTTAGACAACTTCGTTCCATCCGTCCCTTTCTTTCCTCTTCCGCCCTGGCTACCCTTCTCCTTTCCCTTGTGATGTCCCGTCTCAATTATTGTAATGTTGTCCTTGTTGGTCTACCCAAATCCCAATTGTCTCGTCTTCAACGTATCCAAAACTCAGCTGTCCGTCTCCTTGCTCATGCCTCTCGTTTTGATCATGTCACCCCGCTTCTTCTTCACTATCATTGGCTGCCTATCTCCTTCCGTGCTCAGTACAAAATCCTCATCCTCACACATAGGGCCGTTCGCACTGGCACCCCCCTTTATCTCGCTGACCAGATACATTTTCGCCCCCCTCCCCGCTTACTCCGTGCCATACACTCTAACCGATTTTCCCTCCCTTCACCTTCCCAGGCTCACCTTGTTTCCACTCGCACTTCTGCCTTCTACTTTCTAGCCCCCAGCCTCTGGAACTCGCTCCCCTCTTCACTTCGTGCAGAGGAGTCTTATCAAACATTTAAATCACAACTCAAAACCCACCTTTTCAGTCTAGCATTTAACCTGCCATCCCCAGCTCCCCCCTTCCCTCTGCTACCCCCTCCCCCCCGTTTCCCTGATGTTTAACTATTGCAATGTTGCTTGTTACTTTCTTGCCTTTTCTTTTCTCCTCTTTCCTGTCTGTTTTATTGGCGTTCCTTTTCTTTTTCTCAGCCATTTTTAAACTGTTTTTAAAAAACTGTTTTAAGTTGTTTTAACTTGTATTGTAAACCGCTCAGGTACTATTAGTGTTGGGCGGTATATAAAGTCTAAATAAACGTAAATAAACGTAAAAACGTAAACGTCTACTCAATGGAGAGTATCGTGTAATAAGATTTATACTGTCTCGTCCTTGTGTTCTAACTCTTTTGGACACCCCACTCAAAAGCCAGTCTCGATCATTATTTAGCGCCCACTGATACGCTCTCCGAACTACTACAGGTGGATAGCCCCTATCTAGAAAATTTTTTGTTAATTTCTTAGATTCGGCTTTGTAGTCTTGTCTCTCTGAACAGTTCCTCCGATATCGCAAGAACTGAGAGAATGGAAGGCCCGTTTTAAGACGAGAAGGATGGGCACTCTGAAAATGCAACAGTGTATTCCGATCTATCATCTTCCGATATAATGTTGTGCGCCACACACCCTCTCCCTTGGTGACCCGCACGTCCAAATAAGTGATTTCTTCCCTACTACATTCAAACGTAAACTGGATGTTAGTATCACAACCATTCAACCAACTATGGAACGCTAAAAATTGGTCTCTTGACCCTTCCCATAATACAAAAATGTCGTCTATAAATCTTTTCCACAATTTTATGTGGGACTTATAAGGATTAGATTTTAGCCACTTGTCTTCATAACTTGCCATATAAAGGTTGGCTATGGATGGGGCGCAAGTGGCACCCATCGCTACCCCCGACAACTGATGGTATATCGTATCTGCAAACCAAAAATGGTTTTGAAAAATGGTAATTTCCGCCAGTTGTGAAATAAAAGCTAAATGCTCAGCTGTAAGATCTCCCCTGGTCTGTAATGACAACTTTACTGTATCAAAAGCTGCTAGTTGGGGGATACTCGTATAGAGCGAGCTAACGTCAAGGGTAACTAATAAGATGTTCTCATTAGTGGCCAAAACCTGATTTAATTCTAACGACCTAAGGAAATCCGTTGTATCTTTTAAATATGAAGGAATGTTAGGTAGTAGTGGACGAAGAAAAGAGTCAACATAAGTGGACAAGGGCTCCAAGACAGAACCTCGAGTGGAGACGATTGGACGACCCAGTGGCCTTTCCATGTTCTTATGAATTTTGGGCACCGTATAAAAAACTGCCCTTTGTGGGCTACTTTTGTTTAAATATGTCCATTCTTTCTGAGATATCAATTTCTTTGTTAAGGCTGCATCCGTGATACCTCTGATACTAGCTTGGATTTCAGATGTCGGATCAACTAACAAGATCTCGTAGACCGACTCATCCTCTAGTTGGTGCAGTGCCTCCATTATATAGGCATTCCGATCCATAATCACAATCGCCCCTCCTTTGTCCGCTCTCCGAATTATGATATCTTCACGTTCCTGAAGCTGTCGCAGAACTTCTTGTTCTGTTTTCGTCAATACAGTGGAGTGGTGCCAAACCTCTTTTTCTCTTTTCACCATATCTCGGAGGACCAAATCTCTAAACACGGCTACTACCGGGTGTAAAGGTCCCGGAGGATACCATGTGGATCGGAGTGGGAGCGGAACTCGTTGGGAACATGCCATTATATCATTAGAAACTTGGTGTGTAACCATATTCTCCACCTCCGCTATAGTGGTCTCTACTGGAGTGTTTAAAACCACATCCCCCGAAGTTTCAGAAAAAAATATCTTCAACTGTAGCTTACGAATTAAATTTTCAAAATCAACCCGAAAGGTAAAAGCATCATAATGAGTCGCCGGGACAAAAGTGAGACCTTTATTCAGTAATGCCATTTGGGCTGTTGTTAATTCCAAATCGGATATATTAATCACCAATGATGGCTCTGTTCTAACACAAGTCCTTAGTTCCGTCGACGCGTCGGGCGATCGGATTTGGGTTCTGAAGAGATGATCTTCTTCTTCTTGTTGGTTTCGCGTTCGCTGCCGTCGTCTAAAAAATCACTCTCACCGGTAGTTCTACTGGAATCACTATCGATTTCAAAATTCACTTTCCGCACTTGTTTCTTGGTTTTCCGATTAACGTCCATCCAAGGATAGACGTATCCAATGGTATAGTCATCATCATCTCTTTTTAGTTTTTTAATCTTTTGTTTATGCACTTCTTGTCGCAACTGTAGTAGCTGTTTATCAGCCTCCTGTTGTCGTTTCACAAAGGATTCTTCCGATTGAGCCTCTTTCAACGCTGCCAAAGTCATACTAATCTCTTTTTGCATTGTCTCAAGATTGATTTTAATCGTGTCAATTAGCAGAACCATTAGATCCAACGAACATTTGTTAAGTATGCTGTTCCATTTGGTAAGAAAATCGCTTGTCATATTATGCATACGTGGTTCTTTGTATATCCTTAATCCCCTTGGGATCTGTTGTCTTGTTACATATTCTATTAAGGATAAACGATGCAATTCAGTGCGGACAACTCTCTTTTGTAAAACACTTTTTGCCCTGGATTTGTTGGAAGAGGTGACCTCAGGAACTACATGGGAAGATCTTCTTAAATTACAAAAGAGAGTTGTCCGCACTGAATTGCATCATTTATCCTTAATAGAATAAAAGCATTTGGAAGGTCTAGAGGAGTCCAGAGCAGTACGTATACTGGGAGACATTCAAAAGGCCAGCATACACCATTGGACTGGGGAAAGCCAGAGGAGTGGTGCTGCAGGGCTAGGAATCTCCAGACAGTACCTGTGAGGGAGACGGCTGCACATGGAAGGGACCCTAAGACCCGTGCCAGAAGGTATGTAAAGAGAGATCCAGTGTCCAGGGATCTGGATTGGAAGGCTGGACATAAGAACTGGACTACATACTGGCCAGGCTATTTAGAGAGGAACTCTAACAGCAATGGAAGCTCAGGTATGAACACTGATCTATGCCCTAGCTATAACCTTGCTGTATAAGGAAAGTGTGCAAATCTTTAGGCACCCCAGACATAAATTGTTCAAGCATTATAATATCTAATAACATTTCTACCGTCTTTTGCTCAGGCTCCAACCATTTTACAGCTAAACCTCTGATTCTCTGACTCAGAGCCCTGGGTGTTTCACCCACTTTCAATGTAGTAGCTCTAAACATTCGCCTATACTCTGAAATAGACAACCCTAGGCGATCTCTAATAGCAGCCTTTACATCCTTATAATTCAAAGCCTGGACTGCTGGCATTGCTCTGTAAGCTGCAAGCGCCTCTCCAGTTAATGAGGCTGCCAGCCTTACTGCCCACTGGGTCTCTGGCCATGCTAATGCTTGTGCCACTCTTTCAAAAGACTCTAGAAAATCATCAACATTATCATCTGGAGTTAGCTTCCCAAAACTAAATGCCCCAATCCCTTGATTGAGTCCCACACTGTCCACATGTGGTGTACCAGTATTTACTGCTGGTCTTGCATCTGTTCCACTATGGTTCTTCAACTCAACTAGGGCTTGCACCAGATCAAGCACTGGCCTCTGCTGGTCCATTAAGGCTCTCATAGCAGTGTCCTGAGCCTGCTGTGCTAGCTCCTGCTGCCTGCTGAACTGGGCTGCCATCCACTGAGCTAGTTCCTTCGGATCCATCTTGATCCCTGCAAGAAATAAAGAAAAAAAAACCACAGTGCACCACCTTCCAAACAGGTGTTTTTTCTACACTTTTTTTTTCAATTATCCCTGTGCTTACTCCCATCCACCACTAGACATGCCCAGGTACTTATTACCTTGTCTCAGTGATGAATCCAGCTCTGCACAGGGTCTTTTCCTCCTGGGACAGCTTCCTGGAACAACCACTTTTCCTCCAAAGGGTAGTTGAGGGAAAATCTTTTTTTTCCAGCTTTAAACTTGAACTGTAGTTGTAATCCTCAGCAAGTAAATCCCCTTTTGTGCAAAAGCAATCCTGCCAACTACGCCATTTGTCAGATGGCTGCCTGGGTGAGAAACTTCACAGTCTTGACAAGTGCATATCTCTATATGATTTGCAAGGTATTGTGGGCAATGTAGTTCATTCACACCAGACACAGCTGCTGACAATAATTTAGTTGTGCTCTTGGGTAAAGCCAATAAGATATTTATTTATGGGGTTATTTCTCCCAACACAGATATGCTTGGTAGCACATAAATTAGGTTACTTGCTTTCAGTGTTAACTTGGAAAAACAAAGTCAAAATCAGGAAAACAACAAATGAAAAGTCACAAAGCAATAAACAAACTGTTCTTTTCAATGTTAACTTCTGATTACTTCCCACACAGATACAGAAGTGATTCTCTCCTAGCTCACAAGCAATTAGGTAAGGCTTAATTGCTAGCAGTTACCAGCTGAAACCCCTTAGCTGGCTTGCCTTCCACTGTGTGGGTCAAATCCTGCTTCAGGAGCTTTTCTGAGTAGATTAAAGAACAAATTTGTATTCTTTGTGATGGTTGCTGTACTTTATAACAGAAAGTTACCAACGGAGTTTAGATAGAGAGCAGTCCATATTTTTATTTATTTATTTATTTATTTATTTTATTTATGCTTTTCTTCTATACCGCTTTTTCCCAAGATCAAAGGCGGTTTACAATTAACAAATAATGAACGTGGTTTTACATGGAACATCGTATTTTTCAAACTATGTACAATTAACTTTCATGAACAATAACATGGAACATATAGTTATAGAAATTCTGTAACTATTTACATTAGTCAATTATTTACATTCGTCAATTATTAATCATAGTTTTTAAGAGTTGCTTTTCCTAAGTGTGTTGAGGTTTGTGGCTTTTTGATCTGTGGTTAGGGAGGATTTTTATGGAGGTGTGGTGAGGTGGATGGGGGGGGGGTTCATTAAAATTTATAAAGTGTTCCTTAAACAGATATGTTTTTAGTTCTTTCCGGAATGTCTGGAGATCCTTCATTTTGCGGAGGCTTAGTGGGAGTTTATTCCATAGGGTGGGGGCTGCATATGAGAATGCTCTTGAGCTTGTGGTTTTTTTTGTTTTTCGGATGGATTTTTTTATGTCTAGTGAGTGGGTTGCGTTTTGTCTGCGGGTTCTATGTTCTTTTTGAGCATGTAGTAGAGTGGTTAGATGTGAGGGTGATATGCCGTTGATAAGTTTAAATGTGGTTAAGAGTATTTTGTATAGTATTCTACTATTTATGGGAAGCCAGTGTAGTTCGGCGAGGATGGGAGTTATGTGGTCAGTGAGGCGGGCTTTTGCTGTTACTCGAGCACAGATGTTTTGAGCTCGTTGGAGTAAGTTGGTATTTGTGAGAGGGAGGCCGATAAGTAGACTATTACAATAGTCGAAGTGCGGAGTGATGAGTGTGCTGATAACAGATCTGAAGTCACGTGTGTCAAGTATTGGTCGTAGGTGTTGAATGGTCTTAAGTTTATAGAATATGGTTTTCACTGTTTGTTTTATGTGAGGGAGCATACTAAGTGCATGATCTATTATGATGCCTAGGTATTTTACTTCTTTTTTGATTGGGATTATTGTGTCGTTAATTGTTATTGTTTCAGGGAGAGTAGTATCTGGTTTTCTTGTTACGAACATTGCTTCGGTTTTTTTTAGGTTGATGCTGAGGTTATTATTTTCTAGCCAGGTATTTGCTTCACTGATGCAGTCTAGTAAGTTCTGGTAGGTGGGATTATTTGTGTTTATTGGTTGGGTGAGCATGATATCATCTGCGTATATGTAGTGGTTGACTTTATGTTTTTTAAATATATTTGTGATGGGTTGAAGATACAAGTTGAAAAGGAGGGCCGATAGGGCCGAGCCCTGTGGAATACCTTGTCCTTGTATGAATGGCTCAGAGGTGTCTTGGCCTAATTTAACGCGTATCGAACGGTTTGTGATGTATGATATAAACCATTGTAGAATTGTTCCTCCTATTCCTAGGCTTAGGAGTCTGTTAATGAGTATGTTGTGGTGGACATTGTCAAAGGCACCAGCTATATCAATGAATATGAGGATGTAACCTTGGTTGCATGTGTCAGTGCCTTTTATGAGGTCATCCATGAGTGTTATTAGTAAAGTTTCGACTCCGTGTGATGGGCGGAAGCCGAATTGGTGTGAGTCAAGTGGTGCATGTGTGTCGATAAAGTCTTGTAGTTGGAGCTGTATGATTTTTTCTACTACTTTGGCAATAAACGGTATGCTGGCTATGGGTCTGTATGAGTTTGGGTCTGTAGGATTGAGTTTATTATTTTTATTATTGGGCGTACGGATGTAAGTTTTAGGGCATCAGGCATGATGCCCTGGGATAGTGATTGGTTTACTATATTTTGTATATGGATAGCTAATTCAGTTTTGGTGTTTTTTATCCATGATACTGGACATGGATCTAGGGGGGAGGTAGTGGTGTTGATCATTGATATTATATTGAGGAGGTGTTTTTGATCAACGTTTTGAAAGGTTATCCATTTATTGGTTGGTTTTAAGTCTGTGGGTATAGTTATGATTGTGCTAGATGATTTGTTTTTTAATTTGTTAGCAAAATGAGTTGCAAGAGTTTGTGCGCTCATCGTTGATTGTTCAGGTTCTGGAGTTTGGGTTTTTGTTAGTGTTTTTATAATTGCAAATAATTCTCTCGGTCGATTGAGTGTCATATTTATGACTTTTGTGTGGTATTCTTTTTTCGATCTGTTAATAGTGTCTTTGTATTTGTTGAGAAGACTCAGGTATTGCGCTTTATTATCGCTTGTTTTAGATTTCCTCCACCGTTTTTCTTGTTTTCTTAGTTGCTTTTTTATATTAGAAAGGTCTCTATTGAACCATTTTTCTGACTTTCTTTTTGTGAATTGTTTTTGGGGACCTTGGGTGGGAGTTGCTGCTTCTTTTATTGTTGAGTTCCATTGGTCTATTATGGTGTTGACTTCCGTTGTGTTATTTATAAGGTTAGGTAATACGGTGTCTAGGAAGGTGTCTTTATTGAAGTGTGTAAAGCGGGTTTTATAAGGTGTTGGAGTTGTTTCAGTGTTGGTGTGTGATAGTGAGAGTAAATTGAAGGTTATTAGGTGGTGATCTGACCATGGTACTTCCGTAATAAGAGGTGAGGATTGTAGTTGGTGTTTATTGAATGGAGTGGGAATGAATACAAGGTCTAGGGCGTTACCTTTTGTATGTGTAGATGTCTGTATGATTTGATTGTAACCCATTTCTCTCATGGAATGCATAAAGTTGATTGTGTGTTGTGGGTTGAGTGATGGAAGGTTCAGATCACCTAATATAATAAGTGGTTTTCTCTGTGTAGCTGTACATGCAAGTTCTAGGATGGGGGTGAGATTTTTGTGGTCAGCTGAGGGGGGCCTGTAGATGAGGGACAGTGCAAGGGTTTTGTTTTCTATATTTATGATGTCCATACCGTCTATGTTATTCACATTTTTTAGTGAGTATTTAAGCTCTTTTTTGGTGATGATAAGGGCTCCGCCTCCCCTTTTTGCTTCTCGGTGGCAGTTGAAAAGGTCATAATGATGTGTGTTAAGTTGGTTTAGGAGGATTGTGTCCGTGGGTGAGAGCCAAGTCTCTGTGATGAGAAGGATATCAGGTTTTTCATCAGTGATTATGTCATTAATTATTGGTATTTTATTTCGTATGGATCTTGCATTTATGAGGATGAATTTTTTGATGGTGTTTGTTTCAGGAGATCCATTTGTAGGTTTGTTTTGTTCGAGATTTATTTGTATTAGTCTTGAGTGTCTGGGAGTGTTGGGACGGTGTGTCTGGTTGAGTGTGTGTGAGTATGGTTGTGGTGTGTTTTTGTAAGAGTTGTGAATGATGGGGATGGTGTTATATGCTGTAGGATTTGGTTTGTGAGCGTATATGTTTTGAATTAAGTGAATGGTTAGTATGGTGATAAGAAGGTAGGATTGGTATTTTGTGAGATCCATGTTTCTTTGGAATGTGTTGTGTTAAATGATAATAGTACAGGATCATACAATGACTATGGATGAAATTACTGTCAGCAGAGAGATAGATGTAAGGCTACTAACAACAGTAATTATAGTGCAATAGTTGCTAGATAATGAAAACAGTTGCTAATGATGTGGAGATTGCTAGATACTGGTTACAGTAATAAGTTGGGAGGTAACTAGAACAGTAGTATTTGGGAGACTGGTATTAGGCATAGTAATAGAACGTGTTATAGCTGCTGATAATAACAACTAAATATGTATTGCAGCAGTGGGGCAATTCAAGGGCAATTCAAAGATGCCTATAACATCAGTTCTGATTGCATTAGATTTCACTTTGCAACAATAGACACAATTGAAATTATAGTATGTCTAGCTATTAGGTTGCACAGAGTCTGTTGAAAATAGAGCTTGCATAGGGAATACAGCAGATAATTATTACCAACAACCGTGTGATTGAGGAGATTGATTCTTGTTAAGTGGATGCTCTGATCTAGGATAAACACAGTAATGTATTCTCTATAATGGCTTAATAGTAATGGAGTATATTACAGTGATTATTCTTATATGCAGTCACAATTGAGAGATACAAGCAATAATATAATATAGCATTAATGCACGTAGTAGTATGCTATGCTATGCTATGTACTATGCTATGCTTGTGCGTTGGATTAATGTGGAGGAAATTAGTAAGTTTAAAGTATACAACTCAGATGTTGAGGAAAGTCTGTTCGTGGCAGTTATACTTGCTGTTGAGTTATACTTGCTGTTGATTAGTTGCAGTGAAGTGACGGTGGGTTATGCGAGCTCGACCCTAAGGGAGCTCGATTTTACCCTTCGATGGTTGTTGGTGTCGATGTGGAGTTTTCTTTTCTCTTTTTTTTCTTCACATGGATGTTAGTCGTTGTAGATCCCCGTTTGGCGTTGGGGCAGTTCATACATCAGTGTTGACAAGTTAGTTGCTGCCCTTTTTTTTTTTTTTTTGCGGGAGCTTCAGGTGGAGCCACAGCCTAAGGGCCACACCAAAGGGCCCTCTGGCGAGGCCCTCAGGCGCGGGCCCGACAGGCGCGGGCGCCTGATCAGCGCTCGGTTAAAAGGAGCCCCGGCTGACCCGATTGGTCAGCACGTGTTCTGGAGGGGGGCTGCTTCCCCGGCTGGCTCAATCCTCGGACTGAGGAGAGCAGATGGCCGTCCGGCACTGCAAGGGCACAGAGAGGGATGCGCTCGATCAGCGCTCGGTTAAAAGGAGCCCCGGCTGACCCGATTGGTCAGCACGTGTTCTGGAGGGGGGCTGCTTCCCCGGCTGGCTCAATCCTCGGACTGAGGAGAGCAGATGGCCGTCCGGCACTGCAAGGGCACAGAGAGGGATGCGCTCGATCAGCGCTCGGTTAAAAGGAGCCCCGGCTGACCCGATTGGTCAGCACGTGTTCTGGAGGGGGGCTGCTTCCCCGGCTGGCTCAATCCTCGGACTGAGGAGAGCAGATGGCCGTCCGGCACTGCAAGGGCACAGAGAGGGATGCGCTCGATCAGCGCTCGGTTAAAAGGAGCCCCGGCTGACCCGATTGGTCAGCACGTGTTCTGGAGGGGGGCTGCTTCCCCGGCTGGCTCAATCCTCGGACTGAGGAGAGCAGATGGCCGTCCGGCACTGCAAGGGCACAGAGAGGGATGCGCTCGATCAGCGCTCGGTTAAAAGGAGCCCCGGCTGACCCGATTGGTCAGCACGTGTTCTGGAGGGGGGCTGCTTCCCCGGCTGGCTCAATCCTCGGACTGAGGAGAGCAGATGGCCGTCCGGCACTGCAAGGGCACAGAGAGGGATGCGCTCGATCAGCGCTCGGTTAAAAGGAGCCCCGGCTGACCCGATTGGTCAGCACGTGTTCTGGAGGGGGGCTGCTTCCCCGGCTGGCTCAATCCTCGGATCCTCATCTGCTATTATTCCCCCTTGTTCAACAAGCATGGGTTCAATATCATGGATTGTGTGATAAGGAAGCTTATCATAGCTCAGGTAGGAGCTATAGAAAAGATGATGTGACTCTGAACAAGCAACCTGTCAGTTCTGGTAGAAGTAAGAAAACAGAGTTTTCACATAAAAGACTACCAGTCCCAGAATGCACCAGGTTTCCAGCAGCCATGAGAGGGGCTGAAGTGAGAAAATGTGTGTGCAATCAAGAGAGCTATGAGGTAATCCCTAAGCACTCATCTCAAAGGGCAGGGCCTGATTCAACACAGCTGCGCTGTGTTAGGGAGGAGCACACATTAAGACAGAATAAGAATAGAGCTGATTCTACAGATAACAGCTTCAGGGGGAGCGACAGCAATGGCTACAAGCTCCAGCCCAGCTTCAGACACAGATACAGCAACGGCTACAAGCTCAAGCACCAGTATCACCTGGAGAAACAGAAGCCAAGCCAAGCGGATAGAGAAAGAAGGAAATTCTCTGGAAGGAAGAGAAGAAAGCCCATTGGAAGGTCTGGGAGATTCCAAGGCAGTACCTATACTGGGAGGTATTCCAAATGCCAGCAGAGTCCATTGGACTGGAGTCAGCCAGAGGAATGGAATGGTAGAGATAGGAATCACCAGTGGCTACCTGGAAGAGAGAAGACTGCACGTGGAAAGGACTTTCAGACCTATGCCAGAAGGTATGTGAGGAAAGATCCAGTGTCCAGGGATCAAGATTGGAAGGCTGGACATCAGAACTGGATTACATACTGGCCAGGCTATACAGAGAGGAATTATGATAGCAGGAGAGGCTCAGGTATGAACACTGATCCAGACCCTATCTATAATAGTGAATGGCAGCAAGGGAATAAGCATTCTCATGATAGTGCCTTATTGAAAGATTCGTCTGTGCCAATGTATGATAGTGACCCTATGCTGATTGATGAAGGGGGAGATACAGCAGATGAAACTATTAATTACATGGACTGTTCTCTATCTAAATGCTATTGCTAGCTTTCTGTGAGCAAACACATCAGCCATCACAAAGAAACCTAACTTTGTTCTTTATTTCCACTGCAAACAGCTCTTAAAGCAGGATTTGGGTTCACACAGTAGCAGCCAGCCAGCTAAAGGGTTTCAGCTGGTCAATTGATAGTAATTAAAGCTGCACCTGATTGTGTGTGTGAGCAAGGGAGAATCACTGCTGGGATCTGCGTGGAAAATAAGCAGAAGTTAACCTAACAAGCAAAGTTCATTTATTTCTTTGTGCCTTTTTATTTGGTAATTATTTGCTAAGAAAAGATTAGCTAATTGCCTGACAAGCTGAAGGTTGTTTTCTGGTTTGCTTTGTGACTTTATGTTATCCATTTAAACACTGCCAGCAAGTAACCTCATTTATATTGCTACCAAGCATATTTGTGCTGGGTGAATTAAACCCCATCAATAAAAGAAGTATTTTATTGGCCTTACCACTGGTTTCACAACTCAATTATTGTCTTCAGCTGTGTTTGGGAGTGAATGAACTACATTACCCACAATACCTTGCAAGAATCATATGAATATATGCATCGTCAAGATTGTGTAAGTTCTCACCCTAGGCAGCCGTCTGACAATTGGCACAGATGAATCTCTCAATGGAGCATTTTCAGGAGAATACTTGTTTCCCTGCTGTCTTTCAAGG
This sequence comes from Ichthyophis bannanicus, assembly GCA_033557465.1. Lineage (NCBI taxonomy): Eukaryota > Metazoa > Chordata > Amphibia > Gymnophiona > Ichthyophiidae > Ichthyophis > Ichthyophis bannanicus. The sequence goes on along the minus strand of CM066032.1, from coordinate 1,822,993,278 downwards.
TTATAGCTAGGGCACAGATCAGTGTTCATACCTGAGCTTCCATTGCTGCTAGAGTTCCTCTCTATATAGCCTGGCCAGTATGTAGTCCAGTTCTTATGTCCAGCCTTCCAATCCAGATCCCTGGACACTGGATCTCTCTTCACATACCTTCTGGCACAGGTCTTAGGGTCCCTCCCACGTGCAGCCGTCTCCCTCACAGGTAGCCTCTGGTGATTCCTAGCTCTGCAGCACCATTCCTCTGGCTTTCCCCAGTCCAATGGTGTATGCTGGCCCTTGGAATACCTCCCAGTACACGTACTGCTTTGGACTCTTCTAGACCTCTCAACGGCTTTTCTCTTCCTTCTTCCAAAAGGTCTCTTTCCCTCTCTGTCCGTCCGGTTTGGCTTCTGCTTCTGATGATCCTTCAGATGAAACTGATGATCAAACTCAAGCTGATTCTCAGGATACTGAGGACAATTCTCTGGATATCCAAGGTGATCATGAAGATGGTCATCTGTAGAATAAACTCTACTCTTATTTGCTTAGATGAGTGCTCCTCCCTAATACAGCGCAGCTGTGCTGAATCAGGCCTTGCCCTTTGAGATGAGTGTTCCATCCTAGCACAGCACAGCTGTGCTGAATCAAGCCCTGCCCTTTGCAATGAGTGCTTGGGGATTACCTCATAGCCCTTTTGATTGAACACACGTTTTCTCACTTCAGCTCCTCTCATGGCTGTTGGAAACCTGGTGCATTCTGGGACTGGTAGTCTTTTATGGCAAAATTCTGTTTTCTCATTTCTACCAGCACTGACAGGTTGCTTGTTCAGAGACACTTCACCTTTTCTATAGCCCCTTCCTGAGCTATGATAAGCTTCCTTATCACAAACTGCACTTTGGAGGAGGGGTGGCTGTTCCAGGAGCTGTTCCAGGAAGAAAAGACCCTGTGCAGAGCTGGATTCATCACTGGCATAAGGTAACAAGTACCTGGGCATGTCTAGTGGTGGATGGGAGTAAGGCACAGGGGTAATTGAAAAAAAAAAAGTAGAAAAAAACACCTGTTTGGAAGGTGGTGCACTGTGGGGGGTTTTTCTTTGTGTTTTCTTGCAGGGATCAAGATGAATCCAAAGGAACTAGCTCAATGGATGGCAGCCCAGTTTAGCAGGCAGCAGGAGCTAGCACAGCAGGCTCAGGACACTGCTATGAAAGCCTTAATGGACCAGCAGAAGCCAGTGCTTGATCTGGTGCAAGCCCTAGTTAAGCTGCAGAGCCAAAGTGGACCAGATGCAAGACCAGCAGTAAATACTGGTACACCACATGTGGACAGTATGGGACTCAATCAGGGGATTGGGGCATTTAGTTTTGGGAAGCTTAACTCCAGATGATAATGTTGATGATTTTCTAGAGTCTTTTGAAAGAGTGGCACAAGCATTAGCATGGCCAGAGACCCAGTGGGCAGTAAGGTTGGAAGCCTCATTAACTGGAGAGGCGCTTGCAGCTTATAGAGCAATGCCAGCAGCCCAGGCTTTGAATTATAAGGATGTAAAGGCTGCTATTAGAGATCGCCTAGGGTTGTCTATTTCAGAGTATAGGCGAATGTTTAGAGCTACTACATTAAGAGTGGATGAAACACCCAGGGCTCTGAGTCAGAGAATCAGAAGTTTAGTTGTAAAATGGTTGGAGCCTGAGCAAAAGACGGTAGAAATATTATTAGACATTATTATGCTTGAACAATTTATGTCTGCGGTGCCTAAAGATTTGCACACTTTCCTTATACAGCAAAATTGCCAAAATCTTGGAGAGGCAACCATGCTAGCAGAGAGATTCTTGGAAGCCACGCAGGCTTGCCATAGAATGGGTGGCCCTCTGAAGATGGGTGCTGAGGCAAGCTGTGCTGTATCAGAAAAGAAAATATTTAAAAATGTTTCTGAAAATAAATGTACTGTGCCAAAGCAGATGACACAGTGGAGTGAAAAGAAATGTTTCAAGTGTGGAAAATGGGGACATTTAGAAAAGGGATGCCAGACACACACTAGCTTAGTGGGTGTGGATTTAAAACAGCCCAAAGAAGGATTTCTTTTGATGGTTGATGTGCAAGGAATTACCATAAAAGCTTTGTTAGACTCTGGGGCAGACCAGAGTATGATGTCAAAAAGGCTTTGGAAGAGAATAGAGGCCCAAGAAGGATTTGTGCCTAGAACCCCTGAAAGCCAAGTTCACATCAGATGCATTCATGGTGCTGCAACATCATATCCCACCTATAGGCTAAAGGTTAAGTGCCTGGGGAAACAAGAGGAAGTCCTGTTAGCAGTGGTGCCTAGGCTACCCTTTGATTTGGTTCTAGGAAGAGACTGGCCAAGATTTAAACAGTGTCTAGTGGAAGGACTAGGAAAGAAGGAGGTAGAAGGATTAATGGTAATAGCTCCCGGGCCTTTATTTGGAAGTCCTCAGACCCCAGCTAAAAAGATGGTTAAGCGTCCAGAAGACCAAACTACCCCAAAGCAAACATTTGTCTTAAAGTACCATAGGGTCACAGAGAAGGCCCAAGCTCCTAAGCGGGCAACCCCACAAGCTGCTGGGTTTGACCTGTGCAGCATAGAAAATGTGACTGTACCTAGCCAAGGGAGAGCCCTGGTGGACACTGGTCTCCAAGTGGAAATACCTATTGGATGCTATGGGAGAGTAGCCCCAAGGTCCGGATTAGCCCTTAAATATTTCATCGATGTGGGTGCGGGAGTAATTGATCCCGATTACAGGGGTAATATTAAAGTTCTGTTATTTAATTTTGGACAGAATGATTATCCCCTGAAGACAGGAGATAGAATTGCCCAATTGATCTGTGAGAGGCTGGGTTTTCCACCTGTGGAGGAGGTCACATCCCTGGAAAATTCTGAGCGTGGAACCAAAGGCTTTGGTTCTACTGACGTCAAAGGGGTTAAAAGCCTAGCTGCCACCTGTGCCCGAGAGAGGGAGGTGAATGAAGAGGAAGATTTGGGACCCCAGGTATCTGATTGTAAAGAAAAATCAGAGCCCCAAATAGGTGAAGACCTGACAGTGGTACAACAGGAAGAAATTAGGAAATAGCTCAAAGAGTTTCCAGATGTGTTGACACCCATACCTGGGGAGACACATTTGGTTGCCCATGAAATAATAACTCCACCTGGGAAAATAGTTCGTCAAAGGCCATACCGCTTGCCTGAAGCCAAGAGACAGGAAGTAGTGGCACAAGTCCAGGAGATGTTGGACATGGGAGTAATAGAGGAGTCAAAGAGTCCCTGGAATAGCCCCATAGTCCTGGTGCCGAAGCCTGATGGATCTTTAAGATTTTGTATTGACTTCCGGCAGGTAAACGCAATATCAGTTTTTGATGCATATCCAATGCCAAGAATTGAAGAGTTGTTGGACCAGCTGGGACAGGCTCAATACTTAACCACCCTTGATATGACAAAAGGATATTGGCAAATCCCTCTAATCAGGGAGTCGAAGCCGAAGACTGCGTTCAGCACCCCCGTTGGCCTTTTCCAGTTCAAGAGGATGCCTTTTGGACTGCATGGAGCAGCGGCTACCTGCCAAAGGTTAGTGGATCAGGTACTTCGACCCCACCAAAATTATGCTTTTGCATATATGGATGATGTCATAATTCATAATAACACCTGGGCGGAGCATCTAAAGAGGATCAGGGCAGTCTTGTGCTCCATGAAGCAAGCGGGTATCACGTTAAACCCGAAGAAGTGTGCCTTTGCAAACAGGGAGGTAAAATACCTGGGCCACCTAGTGGGAAGAGGAAAAATTAAACCTCTAATGAGTAAAGTAGATAGCATCAGGAATTTTCCTCCTCCAACAACAAAGAAACAACTAAGAAGTTTCTTGGGACTTATTGGATACTACCGCAGATTTATACCGCAATTTGCAGAGAAAAGTGCAATTTTCACGGATATGCTGCGGAAGAATTGTCCAAACCAGCTAAAGTGGACACCTGAAGCTGAAAAAGCATTTTCAGTCTCTCAGACGGCTGCCTGGGTGAGAATCTTCACAGTCTTGGCAAGTGCATATTTCTATATGATTTGCAAGGGATTGTGGGCAATGCAGTTCATTCACACCAGACACAGCTGCTGACAATAATTTAGTGGTGCTCAAGTGTTAAAGCCAATAAGATATTTATTTATGGGGTTATTTCTCCCAACACAGATATGCTTGGTAGCACATAAATCAGGTTACTTGCTTTCAGTGTTAAACTTGAAAAAAAACAAAATCAGGAAAACAACCTTTAAACTTGTCAGGCAATTAAAGCAAAAGAAATAAGACCTGGTTGGTACAAACTGGTCTTTTTCTGTAGGCATTTTCTAATGTTTTCTTAGCATATATCAAACAACAAACGAAAAGCCACAAAGAAAGAAAAAAACTGTTCTTTTCAGGTTAACTTCTGATAACTTCCCACATAGATTCAGAAGTGATTCTCTCCTAGCTCACAAGCAATTAGGTAAGGCTCAATTGCTAGCAGTTATCCAGCTGAAACCCCTTAGCTGGCTTGCTTTCTACTGTGTGGGTCAAATCCTGCTTCAGGAGCTTTTCTGAGTAGATTAAAGAACAAGTTTGTATTTCTTTGTGATGGTTGCTGTACTTTATAACAGAAAATCACCAAAGGAGTTTGGACAGAGAGCAGTCCATATAAACACATTCTTCATCTGCAATCATTCCCCCTTCTTCAACAAGCATGGGTTCAATATCATGGATTGGCACAGATGAATCTCTCAATGGAGCACTTTCAGGAGAATACTTGTTTCCCTGCTGTCTTTCAAGGTTATAGCTAGGGCATAGATCAGTGTTCATATCTGAGCTTCCATTGCTGTTAGAGTTCCTCTCTATATAGCCTGGCCAGTATGTAGTCCAGTTCTTATGTCCAGCCTTCCAATCCAGATCCCTGGACACTGGATCTCTCTTCACATACCTTCTGGCACAGGTCTTAGGGTCCCTTCCACGTGCAGCCGTCTCCCTCACAGGTAGCGTCTGGAGTTTCCTAGCTCTGCAGCACCATTCCTCTGGCTTTCCCCAGTCCAATGGTGTATGCTGGCCCTTGAAATGCCTCCCAGTATACGTACTGCTCTGGACTCTTCTAGACCTCTCAAAGGCTTTTCTCTTCCTTCTTCCAAAGGGTTTCTTTCCTTCTCTGTCCGTCCGGTTTGGCTTCTGCTTCTGATGATCCTTCAGATGAAACTGATGATCAAGCTCAAGCTGATTCTCAGGATAATGAGGATGATTCTCTGTAGAATAAACTCTACCTTTATTCTGCCTAGATGAGTGCTCCTCCCTAACACAGCGCAGCTGTGCTGAATCAGGCCCTGCCCTTTGAGATGAGTGCTTAGGGATTACCTCATAGCCCTCCTGATTGAACACACGTTTCCCCACTTCAGCTCCTCTAATGGCTGTTGGAAACCTGGTGCATTCTGGGACTGGTAGTCTTTTATGGCAGAATTCTGTTTTCTTATTTCTACCAGAACTGACAGGTTGCTTGTTCAGAGTCACTTCACCTTTTCTATAGCTCCTTCCTGAGCTATGATAAGCTTCCTTATCACATATCCCCCTGCTTAAGTTATTACGGACTGGTTTAACTGGTAAAACTTCTTTCCTACAGTCCGTAATACCTACGAGAGTGTTATCTTTTTGAAGCTCACTTACTTCCTGACTGGCTTCAGGGTCATTATTATTTACAGGCCTCTCCTTCCAAGACTTAAGTACATTAATATGGTAGGTCTGCCTACGCCCTCTTGCATTTTCTACCATATAAGACACTGGGCTCACTTGTTTAACAACCTTCCATGGCCCTTTCCACTGTACTTCAAATTTTGGGGCAGTTCCTGCTCCTTGAACCAAAACCTTTTCACCAATGCTTAATTGGCGGCTTTTGGCCTTCCTATCATACCACCCTTTCTGGCGAACTTGACTGTCCTGCAGGTTCCTCTCAGCAACCTGCGAGGTCCTTTTCAAACGTGCTCTCAAGTCACGTAGAAACTGTGGCACTTCCTGACTTCCTGGTTCAGGATCAATCCACTGTTCCCTCAAAATATCTAACAAACCCCGTGGAGCCCTACCATACATCAATTCATATGGAGTTTGTCATGGTCCAGGGCAGAATAGACCAGAGGAAATGCAGGAAAATGCTCGGGGGAGTTTTAAAAGGCACACTGAGAAGCACATGGCTAGGGGTTGCCATGAGCAACAAAGGAAAACACAGGCTCATGCTGCAGCAAAACACCCAAAGAGAGCATTACGTAAGGGCTCATTAGTAAGGCAGAAACAGCTGCAGGAAGTTAGCCCAATGGAAGTCTCAAGCTATGACGCAGTTAAAATAGGGCCAGCTTTGAGCACAGGGAAACCAGAGAGGAGGAAGGGAACCAGCAGATACACAGGAAACAGATACACGAGGAGCACAACAGGAAGCTCAGCTAAAGGCAGAGGAAGGGATAGAGAGAGATCCCAGGAGACATACCGGAGTGTTTCTGAAGAAGAATCTATCTGCTCTGAAGGAGAGTTTGCCTCAGAAGAATTCTCTCAGGTCAGTGTTTTAAACCAGGGCTACAATAAGGAAAAGCCTGGTTGTGAGCTGACGAGAATTGCTTATAGCAAACCGAGGGAGAGAGAGATAGATAACAGGCTTAGCAGTCACACCTCTAAGCAAACAAACCGACGCTGGGCTGGGAAGCACCCTGGTGAATGGAATAGAGGGGCACTGGAATTCCTGTCTAGAGATCTGAGAGGGAAAGATCCTGTGAGGGCAGAAGCCAGACTCTATGGTAACCAGCCTTTCCTCACTAATAGAAATGAGAGCAGCTTCAGCTATGAAGAAAGAGGGTTAAATGATTGCCAGAGAAGTTACAGCCCTGAGCAAGTTTGCACAGAAGAAAGTCCTGAAGATATGGATTATGAATGTTGTGCTGATACTGATAATTGCTCTAGAATGGACTGTACACTAGTTCTTTCAGACGCTATAACCTCTTTTTGTTGAAGTGCCGTTCCCATTGAAATCTGTGCAGGTGGCACTGATTTCAACAGCACAGTTCTTCTGAAAAGTAAGAAAACTGTTTTCCTGTTTTGTTTGTTTAAGCTGAAGAGAAGCATTTTTTGTTATCCTTACTGATCCTTTTGTGTTACCATAAAAATATGGTTTATTTCCTTTTGTAACATTGATGCAAGAATTCTCCCGGGATGGGAAATAAAACCTCTTGAAAGCTTAGTCACTCGCGCACAACTACTTTCTTATTGACTGGCTATTGGGATACACAAACCCAGGGGACATTATAAAGTCCCTGCTTGAAATAAGAGGACCCCACTGCACATCTCCAGCCTTCCACCACAGGGGCCTGGGGAGTCGGTGACAAAGTGGCGACGTCTGCAGGATTTTTGCATAAGACAGCAAAAGGAATAAGCACAGAGGACTACAGTCTGCAAAGGAAAAAAACATCTTAAAGGAGAAGCACTGTCAAGCAGGTTCCTGCCACCAAGAGCTGGCCAGAAAAGAAACTTTCTCATAGGCTGACCCCTGCCAGGAGACTCAGGTAAAGGGTACCTAGGCCTGTGCAGGGAGGATAAGAGTGAGAAAGAGGGTGTTGGTGGGCAGAGGGAAGACGGTGGAAAAAAAGAAAAAAAATATATATATATATACATAGAAGTGGCGGTATCGCACTTGGTTTGGTTTTTTTCTTGTTTCTCCCACAGGTACATCAGTGAAAGATGGAGCCTCAAGATGTAGCTCTCTGGATGAAGGAGCAGTGGGATAAGCAGATCAAGCTCATCCACTTTCTACAGGAGCAGACCACGCAGACTATACAAGCACAGCAGAAGCCATTGATTGAGGCCATAGAAGCTTTACTAAAGAAACCAGCGGACACTGGAGCGGATATCCCCATGACATTGCAAGCTGCAGGAATGAGGTCGTATGAGGCTTTTTCTTTAAGGCCATTACAGCCTCAGGATAACCTGGACGACTATTTGGACGCTTTCGAGCGTATAGCCACTACTTTAAAATGGCCAGAAGAGCAGTGGACCATTCGGTTCGCCCTATCGCTCTCTGGAGAGGCGCTTTCGGCCTATAAGGCTATGCCCGCGGAGTTAGCCTCTAACTATCTTGAGGTCAAAAAGGCCGTAAAAGATAGGTTAGGGCTTACCCCTCTTCATTACCAGAGAATGTTGAGAGAGGCAGTGATTAAGCCCCAGGAAACTCCTAAAGCCCTAGCATAAAGATTAAAGAGTCTAGCAAGAAAATGGTTGTTAACAGAAGGTGCAACAATGGAAACCGTCATAGATAAAATTGTTTTGGAACAATTTCTACAGGCTGTTCCCAGCGGGCTAAAAACTTTCCTTACCCTCCAGCAGTGCCAGACCTCGGAGGATGCAGCTACTCTGGCAGAGCGATACTTCGCTGCTGAGAGAATTGACACCTCGGGGCACGGTATCTGGCTAGCAGCAGGGAAAAGGAAAGAGAATAGGAAAGGAAAGTATGTACATGATAGGATGTATAACCCTGCAGTAGAAAATGTTAATGTCTCTGATGATGATGTTCATTCCATGCCTAAGGGTAAATGTTTCAGGTGTGGAAAGGCTGGGCATTACCAAAGATCCTGTACCGAACGGATGGTTTTGATGACAGGGACAGAGGAAGCGGAGAAGGATGAATACCGCATACAAGTGCAAGTAGAAGGTATATATACCTTAGCGCTACTTGACTCGGGGGCTGACCAGAGTCTGATTTCCAAAGAACTCTGGGAGCTCATAGAGGAGAACCGTCAGTCGCCCCCGAGTCGAACAGACAGTCATGTGAAGGTCAAATGTGTGCACGGCACATTTGTTCCTTATCCTTTACACAAAGCTGTCATAAAAGGTTTAGGCACCACTGAAGTGATGAAAATGGCTATAGTTCCAAAACTCCCAGATGATGTAGTTTTAGGAAAAGATTGGCCTCCTTTACACTATAAGTTAGAAAAAGAGTGGGCTATTAAGTTGGGGCTAATATCCACTCGCCCTCAAGCAGGACCCTCAAAGGATGGGGGAGGGTCACATGAGCACACTAAGGACCCGGAAGGGGAAGAGAATATTTCAAAAGGGGATCCAAAAGAGAAAGACACTCAAAGGGAGGACCCAGAGGAGGAAGAGTTAGTTACTCTCCCTAGCCACGAGGATATAATACATTCCTCTGAGAAAATAGAGAGGAAAGAGAAAGCTAAAAAGCGCAAGGAAAGACAAGCTAGAACCCGGGGGAGGGCCGAACTTGAAGGTTCCATAGGGTTACCATGGGTACCGGTGGAGGTGGTGAGAAAATTTCCCTCCTTTCCCATGGAGCAAAGGGCTGACCCAGCGCTGAAGAAGGCATTCGAATGGGCAAAAGAGGTTAGACAGAACCTACCCAGGTTTTTCTTAGAGAATGACCTCCTATATAGAGAGTCTATAAATCCCCATAATGATGCTGTGCGAAAACAACTAGTGGTTCCCGTGACTTTTAAGGCCAGTGTTTTAAGATTGGCCCATGATCATCCGGTGGGGTGTCATAAGGGGGTTCAGGGTACGCTGGACCAAATCTTAACTAGGTTTTATTGGCCAGGGATTTTTAAAGAGACGCGACAGTACTGTGAGGCTTGTCCAAGCTGTCAAAGGGTGACGGTTGCGAAGCCTAAGGCAGTGCCAATGGTCTCGACTCCTACAATAGCAACTCCTATTAATAGATTGGGTATGGACATCATTGGACCTCTGGTGAAAACGCCGAGAGGATTTAAGTATATCTTAGTTGTGGTTGACCATGCCACCCGCTACCCTTGGGCCATTCCCTTGTGGAACACGTCAGCTAGGTTGATAGCTCTAGAGTTAATTAAACTCTTTTGTGAAGTAGGTTTCCCTAGGGAAGTCCTGACTGATCAGGGGAGCAATTTTCTCTCACGACATCTGGCCATGGTTTGGGAAGCCTTTGGCATTCGCCACATCAAAACATCTGCTTACCATCCCCAATCGAACGGACTGGTGGAACGTACAAACCAGTCGATTAAACAGCTATTACGCAGGGGTCTGACGAAAAAAGAAATGCAAGAGTGGGATACGTTACTCCCGTTCACATTGTATGCTTGCAGGGAGCGCATACAGACGTCCCTGGGGGCATCCCCATTCGAGTTATTGTTTGGCCGCACTCCAAGAGGTATCTTGGATATTTTGCACGAGCAATGGGTGGAGCCAACCATACAGGAGGTAGGGGTACCCCAATTTCTTAAAGAACTAAGGCAGCGCTTGGAAAGAACCGCTAGAGCCTCTAGAGAAAATCTACAGGCTAGTAAGAATAAACAAAAGCGATATTATGATAAGGGCACCAAGCAGCGACACCTAAAAATTGGTGATAAGGTCTTGATCCAGGTATCCGACCCCGGACCAAAATTTGAGTCCAGGTGGAGGGGCCCGGGAACAGTGGTGGGGAAGGTTGGCCCTGTGTCTTATAAAGTAGAAAATGAGAGGGGCCGCCAACAGACATACCACATTAACGTCCTTAAATTGTGGAAGGAACGGTCTGCCATGGCTAGTTTAGTCACACTGATATACCAAGATAGACCCCAGAGACTGGAGCCTAGAGGTAGGTCTCAAAAAGATATTCCCAGCTGTCAGGTAAGGACTGCAGCCAGGAATAGTTTAAGGGGGGGATTTGTCATGGTCCAGGGCAGAATAGACCAGAGGAAATGCAGGAAAATGCTCGGGGGAGTTTTAAAAGGCACACTGAGAAGCACATGGCTAGGGGTTGCCATGAGCAACAAAGGAAAACACAGGCTCATGCTGCAGCAAAACACCCAAAGAGAGCATTACGTAAGGGCTCATTAGTAAGGCAGAAACAGCTGCAGGAAGTTAGCCCAATGGAAGTCTCAAGCTATGACACAGTTAAAATAGGGCCAGCTTTGAGCACAGGGAAACCAGAGAGGAGGAAGGGAACCAGCAGATACACAGGAAACAGATACACGAGGAGCACAACAGGAAGCTCAGCTAAAGGCAGAGGAAGGGATAGAGAGAGATCCCAGGAGACATACCGGAGTGTTTCTGAAGAAGAATCTATCTGCTCTGAAGGAGAGTTTGCCTCAGAAGAATTCTCTCAGGTCAGTGTTTTAAACCAGGGCTACAATAAGGAAAAGCCTGGTTGTGAGCTGACGAGAATTGCTTATAGCAAACCGAGGGAGAGAGAGATAGATAACAGGCTTAGCAGTCACACCTCTAAGCAAACAAACCGACGCTGGGCTGGGAAGCACCCTGGTGAATGGAATAGAGGGGCACTGGAATTCCTGTCTAGAGATCTGAGAGGGAAAGATCCTGTGAGGGCAGAAGCCAGACTCTATGGTAACCAGCCTTTCCTCACTAATAGAAATGAGAGCAGCTTCAGCTATGAAGAAAGAGGGTTAAATGATTGCCAGAGAAGTTACAGCCCTGAGCAAGTTTGCACAGAAGAAAGTCCTGAAGATATGGATTATGAATGTTGTGCTGATACTGATAATTGCTCTAGAATGGACTGTACACTAGTTCTTTCAGACGCTATAACCTCTTTTTGTTGAAGTGCCGTTCCCATTGAAATCTGTGCAGGTGGCACTGATTTCAACAGCACAGTTCTTCTGAAAAGTAAGAAAACTGTTTTCCTGTTTTGTTTGTTTAAGCTGAAGAGAAGCATTTTTTGTTATCCTTACTGATCCTTTTGTGTTACCATAAAAATATGGTTTATTTCCTTTTGTAACATTGATGCAAGAATTCTCCCGGGATGGGAAATAAAACCTCTTGAAAGCTTAGTCACTCGCGCACAACTACTTTCTTATTGACTGGCTATTGGGATACACAAACCCAGGGGACATTATAAAGTCCCTGCTTGAAATAAGAGGACCCCACTGCACATCTCCATCCTTCCACCACAGGGGCCTGGGGAGTCGGTGACAAGTTACACCTAGGGACACCTGAATTCTTTCCCTGCAGGCATATAAGGCAAAGGGCAATAACATATCCCATTCTTTTACCTCTCCTGCTAACCCCCTTCTCAACATTTGTTTGAGAGTTTGGTTGAATCTCTCCACCAAACCGTTCGATTGTGGATGGTAGGCTGAGGTTTTCACGTGATGAATGCCAAAGGCATCCCAGACCTGGGCCAAATATTTGGATACAAAATTGGACCCTCGGTCAGTCAACACCTCTCTTGGGAATCCCACTTCACAAAACAATTTTGCTAACTCTAAAGCTATTGTTTTTGCAGACACATTCCTCAATGGTATGGCCCAGGGAAACCTTGTTGCCTGATCTACCATAACTAGGATGTATTGGAAACCTCGGGGCGTTTTGACTAATGGGCCTACAATATCCATGGCAATGCGACCAATTGGGTCTGTGATAATTGGCATGGGAATCAATGGCACCACCGGTGGGTGAGCTACTGTAACTTGCTGACACGCTGGACATGCAGCACAAAACTGGGCAGTTTCTTTGAAGATACCTGGCCAGTAAAAACGCATAAGTATTTGATCCAGCGTTCCTTGCATCCCTTTATGACCTCCAACTGGATGATCATGTGCTAATCTAAGTACTAGCCCTTTGAAAGTTGTGGGTACCACCAATTGTTTACGTATGGTCCCATTCCTGGGGTCCTGACTCTCTCTATATAATATTTCATTATCTAGTCTGAATCTGGGCAACTCCTCCCTGACCTCATGAGCATACTTAAAAGCTCGGGTGAGATCTTGATCCGCTCGCTGCTCTTGTGGAAAGTTAGGAAACTTTGCTACTAACTCAGCTGGCACCCAGGGTAAACTTTGACCAGCTAACATCTCAGCCCTTCCCTGTGCTCTGCAAAGTCTCTCACGCCGCTTTTGTGCTTTCAACTTTCTTACTTTACCAGATGATGGAGTTATTAAATCATCATGAGAGGGTAAGTCTCCTAATAACTCTACCTGCTCCCCCTCCTCCTTCTGCTGGCTCTCTACCTTAGCCTGCGAGCGGGTGGATACAAGGCCCCTCTTATTACCCATAGTTTGGCCTTCTGCAAGCTTAACCATCTTTTTAGCTAGGGACTGAGGACTTCCAAAGAAAGGCCCGGGAGCTATTTCCATTATTCCTTCTCCCTCCTTCTTTCCCAGCCCTTCCACTAGACCCTGCTTAAATCTTGGCCAGTCCTTTCCTAGAACCAAATCAAAGGGTAGCCTAGGCACCACTGCTAACAGGACTTCCTCTTGTTCCCCCAGGCACTTAACCCTTAGCCTATAGGTGGGATATGATGTTGCAACACCATGAATGCATCTGATGTGAACTTGGCTTTCAGGGGTTCTAGGCACAAATCCTTCTTGGGCCTCTATCCTCTTCCAAAGCCTTTTTGACATCATACTCTGGTCTGCCCCAGAGTCTAACGGAGCATTTGTGGTAATTCCTTGCACATCAACCATCAAAAGAAATCCTCCTTTGGGCTGTTTTAAATCCACACCCATTAAGCTAGTGTGTGTCTGGCATCCCCTTTCTAAATGTCCCCATTTTCCACACTTGAAACATTTCTTTCTACTCCACTGTGTCATCTGGTTTGATACAGTACATTCATTTTCAGAAACATTTTTAATTATTTTCTTTTCTGACACAGCACATCTTGCCTCAGCACCAATTTTCAGAGGGCCACCCATTCTATGGCAAGCCTGCGTGGCTTCCAAGAATCTCTCTGCTAGCATGGTTGCCTCTCCAAGATTTTGGCAATTTTGCTGTATAAGGAAAGTGTGCAAATCTTTAGGCATCCCAGACATAAATTGTTCAAGCATTATAATGTCTAATAACATTTCTACCGTCTTTCGCTCAGGCTCCAACCATTTTACAGCTAAACCTCTGATTCTCTGACTCAGAGCCCTGGGTGTTTCACCCACTCTCAATATAGTAGCTCTAAACATTCGCCTATACTCTGAAATAGACAACCCTAGGCGATCTCTAATAGCAGCCTTTACATCTTTATAATTCAAAGCCTGAGCTGCTGGCATTGCTCTGTAAGCTGCAAGCGCCTCTCCAGTTAATGAGGCTGCCAGCCTTACTGCCCACTGGGTCTCTGGCCATGCTAATGCTTGTGCCACTCTCTCAAAAGATTCTAGGAAATCATCAACATTATCATCTGGAGTTGGCTTCCCAAAACTAAATGCCCCAATTCCCTGATTGAGTCCCACACTGTTCACAGGTGGTATACCAGTATTTACTGCTGGTCTTGCATCTGGTCCACTTTGGTTCTGCAGATTAATTAAGGCTTTCACCAGATCAAGCACTGGCCTCTGCTGGTCCATTAAGGCTTTCATAGCAGTGTCCTGAGCCTGCTGCGCTTGCTCCTGTTGCCTGCTAAACTGGGCTGCCATCCATCTGGCCATTTCCCTCGGATCCATCTTGATCCCTTATGCCAGTGATGAATCCAGCTCTACACAGGGTCTTTTCCTCCTGGGACAGCTACCTGGATCAGCCACCTCTTTTCTCCAAAGTGTAGTTAAGGGAAAATCTTTTTTTCCAGCTTTTAACTTGAACTTTCTTTTTTTCTTCAGACTTCAGTTGTAATCCTTAGCATGTAAATCCTTTGCGCAAAAGCAATCCGAAAAACTACGCCAACTGTAAACGGGGGCGCTGGGTGAGGATGTCCACAGCCTTGGCAAAGGCAAATATTAATATGACTTGCAAAGGATTGTGGGAAATGTAGTCCATTCATTCCAGAATCAGCCGTTCACAAATAAATTAGTTGTGCTTGCTCGAGTGTTTAAGCAAAGAAAAGATATTTTATTTATGGGGTTATTTCTCCCAACACAGATTTGCTTATACAGTATTATACTTAGAAAAACAAAATCAGGAAAAACAACAACTGAACTTCTTAAGCAATCAAATCAAATCATAAAGACCTTGATGGGAACAGAAAGGTCTTTTCTGTGGGCTCCTGCTAATATTTTTAGCAGTGCTTCAAAATCCACAAAGTAATGAAAAAACTGTTCTTTTTCAAGGCTAACTTCTGGTATTTTCACACACACCCAGAAGTGTCTCTTCAGAGCTCACAGGCAATTAGGCAATGCTCAATTGCTAACAATTAACCAGCTGCAAGCCTCTTGGCTGGTTTACTTTCTAACCGTGGCTCAAATCCTGCTCAAAAGCTTTTCTGAGTAGATCAAAGAACAAGTTTATATTTCTTTGTGATGGTTGTTGTATTTTGTAAAAGTATATTACCACAGAAGTTTAGACAGAGAGCAATCCATGTATTCACACTGTTCATTTACAACATCCCCCTCTTCTTCAACTATCATAGAATCAATATCATGGATTGGCACAGAGGAATTTCTTAATGGAGCATTCTCAGAACAATACTTGTTTCCCTGCTGTCTTCCAAGTGAATAGCTAGGGCATAGATCAGTGTTCATACATGAGCTTCCATTGCTGTTAGGGTTCCTCTCTAAATATCCTGGCCAGTATGTAGTCCAGTTTTTATGTCCAGCCTTCCAATCAAGATCCCTGGACACTGGGTCTCTCTTCACATACCTTCTTGCACTGGTCTTAGGGCCCCTTCCAAATGCAGCCTTCTTCCTCACAGGTCCCGTCCGGGGATTCCTGGCTCTGCAAACCCACTCCTCTGGTTTCCTCCAGTCCAATGGAGTATGCTTGCCTCTGGAACACCTCCCAGCACACGTACTGCTATGGACTCCTTCAGACCTCCCAGATGCTTTTCTCTTCTTTCTTCCAAAGTGTTTCTTGCTCTCTCTGTCCGTGAGCTCTGGCTTCTGCTGCCTCTGCTCCTCCTGATGATCATGAAGATTCTGCTGATGATTCTGCTGTGTAGAATAATCTTTACTTTTAACCTGTTTAGAGGGCTGCTCCACCCTAGCACAGCGCAGCTGTGCTGAATCAAGCCCTGCCCTTGGAGATGAGTGCTTGGGGATTACCTCATAGCTCTCCTGATTGAACACACGTTTCCCCACTTCATCTCTTCTAGTGGCTGTTGGAAACCTGGTGCATTCTGGGACTGGTAGTCTTTTATGGAAACATTCTGTTTTATTATTTCTACCAGCAAAGACAGGATGCTTGTTCAGAGCCAATTCACCTCTATTATAGCTCCTTCCTGAACTATGATAAGCTTCCTTATCACAAGAGCCCTAACCTTTTAAGGCAATCCTCAGAGGGGTAGTATGCCATCCCCAAGATATGAATGTAGTCTCACCATGGAATGATACAGAGGCATTATAATATCCTTTGTTTTATTCTCCATTCCTTTCTTTATGATTCCTAGCATTCTATTTGCTTTCTTGGCTGCCGGTGCTTATTGGATGGAGGGTTTCAACCTATTGTCCACAATGACGCCTAAATCCTTTTCCTGGGTGGTGGTTCCTAATGTGGAACCTTTCATTGTGTAACCATAGTTTGGGTTTTTCTTTCCTAAGTACATAACTTTGCACTTGTCCACATTAAATTTAATTTGCCATTTGGATGTCCAGTCTTCCAATTTAGCAAGGTCCTCTTGCAATTTTTCACAGTCCTCTTGTGTTTTAACAACTTTGAATAATTTTGTATCATCTGCAGATTTGATCACATCACTCGTTATTCCCATTTCCAGGTCATTTATGAATATGTTAAAAAGCAGTGGGCCGTCTTTCGGTATGGCGATGAGCTGAGGCGGACGTGAATGCCGGAGCTCTGGGTCCCCCCCGTGCTGACCTCCTTGAAACTAGGAAGAAATCCCCGATACTTGGACAACAGGTTAATTCACTCATTAGAGCGGTGTCTGAGCCAATAAGTATAGGGGTACTGGAATGGATGGTGACCAAATTGCAGAGGAAGGAGAGAGCACGGGGTGCCGCAGCTAAAATGGCAGATGCTTATCCCCCTTCGAGCCCAGAGACAACGTCAGTGGCCCTGGTAGAGGAGGTTTCAGCAGCGGTAGTGCGCACACTGAGTGATAGGTTCCTTGTACAGCTGACGGGCTCGGCGGCAGAATTCATGGGCTGATTACAACACACTGAACTTCAAAGATCCGGAATCGAGGATAACAGCTTAGAATTGGAATGACAGATGCATCGTCTGGAGGAGCAAATGCTTAAGCAAGAAAATAAAATAGATGACCTCGAAAATAGGGGGCGAAGAAAAAACATCAGGCTGGTGGGCATCCCCAAAATTATTAAAGATAAAGAACTCCGTGGATTTTTAGAGACTTGGCTGCCTTTGAGCCTACAGCTAACGGACATGGTGGTGAAACTGATCATAGAGCAAACGCATCAGGTACGCCCATGGAAAGAAGGCTATACAAGACCAAGGGCGGTACTGGTGAGATTTCTCAACTTTCACTAAAAGGAAACGGTCCTTTGAGCAGCTCAGAAGCAAGGAGCTATTAGCTATAAAGGCGTGAAGGTGACACAAGCCCTTCATCACTGTATGCAGTAACCTAGTAGCAAAGGGGGTTCAGTTTGCTTTAATATACCCGGCGACTCACTATTCATGGGCAGCCACAAGTGTTTCATACGCCAGAGGCGGCTCAGAATTTCTGTAAGACCATTTTAAGGACCCCTGCATGAGTAATGAGTGAGAGCAAGGGCCCGGTGGAGGTCGCAAATCATCTGGAAATGTGGAGAAACAATTCATTAAGTGTTCAGAAGCGGAGAGGTAACTAGCTCTCTGAATACAATAAAACAATACAGGAAAGTTGGATGTTATTAACAAACAGTCATGTATGTCCTTACAGGGGGACTTTGTTAATCTGTTCATTCATTGATATTGTTAAGGTTTGTGTATTAATATGATATGGACTGAACATACACTGGGAAAAATCTGAACTGGCTTCACATGTCACAAGTAAGATAAAAGGGGGGCGGTGATGATTGGAAGGAAAACAAAAGAAGAAACCCAGCAGAGCGGACAACGGATATGGAAAATGGAGGCGGCTGACCATCTGGCAGAAGCTGGGAGTAAGGAAAGGACACAACAGATTTAAAGTGCAACGCCGAAGGACAATGGTCCAGTGATGGGGAAGGGAAGGGAGAAAACTACAGCTTTCTAGGGGCAGTTTCTAATCTGCTTCTTCCTATATTGTGGGATTAAATAGTTTTATTAAATGGCTAATTAATGTTGAAAGTTCTCTTGTTAGCTATTGTACAAGCAAAGTAGCGGATTGTTGACTTTTCTCCTTCTGGTTCATCCTCTTTTGCTCTCTTCCTTCTCCCCTCTTTTTAAATCAGTCTTTATTTTCCTTTGCACTACTATGGCAATGGGGGGTGGGGAAGCATATTTTATGTATTAGGGTGTAATAAATGTTAAGGTTCTGCTCAGAACATGATATTGCATGGTTAAACTTGTAAAATAAAACTTCATTGGGAAATGGCAGGACAAGGGGGAAGATATGAGGTCCCTCGATAAGAGGCTGCTAAGTTGGTATGGAGGGGTGCTGCCCTCCCAGGAGCACTCTGTGCTATTCCTAGCATAAGCTGGCACAACAAAGACGGGGGGGGGGGGGGGGGTCGGATGCTGATTGGGGCTCAGATTGGAAATCCATGTATACTAAATAGGGGCCCTTAGAAGTCACTGCAGCTGGGATGTAAGCAGGGAGGAGGGGTATGATACAACAATAAATACTACACATAGCCCAACCATTGCATAGCAACTAAAATTGCAAGAAAGCGAACAGGAAAGATGAGGGCTGGAAGAGATGGAGGACAAGATGAAGAGTCTTGTCAATATTTACTGAGAGAATGCAGAAGACTACTGGGAGGCTTTGAGGCAGGTTAGCTGAGAGGGACTTGTAGGAGTAGATAGGAATTACTCAACCTAACAATATGGAAACGAAGAGGGATGGTTGGCTATGAAGTCTGCTATTAGCGGTTCTTGGAAGGGAGGGGAGATGGAAGCATAATAAGTGTGGGGGGGTGGGGGGACCATATGCCATTGTACGGAAGTCCCCCACCAAAAATCTCCCCAAAAGACTCCTTAGTGAAACAATATAATAACTTTTTGTCGGGCCGCAGTGAGGGAGGTTCAGATAAGGTTCAAAAACCCCACCAGACAACTGCGGACCATTTTAATCACCCCAATAGTTCTTCAGTGAACGTCAGTGAATTACTTAAAAATAGCTTAAACTTAGCTTAAATTGATGTAGAGAAGAAACGCAGTTCACTGTATGAAATGTCCAAAATCAAGATCACAGCACAAGTCAAGATCACCTTGACGGAAGTCCAGCATTAAGCTATAGGTGAGATAGTGAGGAGGGGGGATAGGGCCATAAGAACTAGGAGGAGTTCAGGGGGGGGACTGCCGGCAACACAGGGTGATCATCATAAACGTTGGAATGCCCCAGGGAATCAAGGGAGGGGGAGAATTTAATAATTATGCTCCTCAGCCTAGCAAGATGGGACAACAGTGGAGGGGGGACCTTAGGCTGGGTAGGCCCCCGCAGGGTAAGACTGAAAATGGGACTCGTAGTGGGACAAAGGAACTAGAAATTAGGAATAGCCCTGGGTAAGACTTTGTGTATTATTTCATGGAATGTGTGTGGCAACGGACATCCTGTTAAACAGTATAAAATTCTAAAAATGTTAGGGAGCGGACATTGCTCTTATACAAGAGACATCTTACGGAGGTAGAGCATAGTAAGTTGAAACGATGGTCAGTGGAAGCGGTCTAAGGATAAGGAGCAGGGAGGTTTTTAGGTTTTTAGGATAGTTAAGTGAATTAGAGTCAGTGCTAGGCAGTGTCTCTTTAAAAAAAAAAAACAGACAAAAACGTCAAACAGGAAGAAAGACTTCTTGATCCCTGCCTCTGCCGGTGCTGGGTTTTTTTTCCTGGGTGGGTTCTGTCTCAGGACTTCGATTCCCCCCCCCCCCCCGCTTGGCCCAGAAGTCTCACCTCCCTGACTTTACGGGGGTGAGCCCTTCTTGACGGTGTGCCTCCCGGAGCTGCAGTTCCTGTGCTCTGAGGCTGATCTGGTGGCTGTACATCACGTCAGGTGCTTTCAGGGCCCGGGGTTCCAGACGCTGTCGGCAGCGCTTTGAGGAGGGGCAGACCGGACCGGTAAGTGCTTCACCGGCGTCCGGCTGCTCTTGTCGTCCAGGCCGCGCTGCTTCGGGTGTGCAGGGACGCCTCGGTGCTTTTGGCGCTCTTTTTCCTTCGCGGCTTGCATTCATGGCGGCCATTTTCTGAGCCGCGATGCAGCCGCGTGGCAGCTAATCGTCGCCCATTTTCTGGTCGGGGCACTGCTGCGGTTCTTTTTATTTGATTTCTTTGTTTTCCTTTTTGGTTTTTGCTTTGATTTCTTTCTGGTGGGCCTTATTTCCTTTCGGTGTCTCTTCAGTCAGCCCTGCGTGTTCAAGGGGTGGGGGGCTGCGGGGCCTTCACTTTCTTTGGGTGCTAGTTCATTACGATATAATTTAAAAGGTTAAAAACAAAACAAAACAAAAAATTTGCAATTACATAAGATACATATATCAAGTAGCATACGGCCCTGCCACAGCCTACCCAGTCTCGGGGCGCACGCTGGCATAAACCCCTGGGGACATTTGGATTTCTTCATTATGGCTACCCGGCCTCAGTGTCTCGTGTGTGGCACTAGGAGAGGCACGGTCGCTGACACCGGAGTGTGCAAGGGGTGTGCGGCCCTGTCTTCAGCGGTGGAACTTCAGATGGAAGCCCATGAGTCTCCGGAGGCGCAGGGTGCGCCAGCGGGGGCGAGCGCTGCTTCCCCGCGGATCTCGGCGCAAGAGTCCGATCTGGAGGCGCTTCTGGGGCCCTCCAGTGAACCCTTGCCCCCTCAGACGTCCGGGCTCAGTGGCTTCAGCCCTGAGTTTGTCCTGCTTATGCATCAGGCTTTTTGCCTGCGGCAGCAGGGCAAAAAGCCGCGCTCGGCGTCTCCAGCGTCCCAGCCTCCGCAGTTGCTGGCGGAGGGGGTGGCGGGCGCGGATTCGCCAGCACTGAAGCGAGCGAGGCTTGTGGACCCGGTGGAGGGCGCCTGGCTGGAAGCCCCAGATCTGGAATGGGATCCTGAAGAGGGATCGCAGGACCTGGAGGAAGGTGAGATCCCGGAGCCCGAGGATCAAGCAAAAATCATTCGGGTGTTCCGCAGAGAGGAGTTGGCTGCTTTGATTTCCGAGACTTTGCAGATGTTGCACCTGGCTCCGTCAGCGGCGGTGGAGGACGACGTGGAGGATCCTGTCATCCAAGCGGTTCGTCAGACTCAGGTGGTGTTTCCGGTGCACCGGGTGGTCGAAAAAATGATTCAGGACGAATGGGATAAGCCGGAAGCGGGGCTCCAGGGCATTCGAACTCTGAACCGGTTATATCCCTTGGCGGATTCCGCTAAAGACCGATTCCAGGCCCTGCGAACCGACACTGTAGTATCGGCTGTTACGAAAAAGACCACCATTCCCGTTGAGGGAAGTGCGGCTTTGAAGGATGCCCAGGACCGTAAAGTTGACGTTCTGCTCAAGCAGGCTTTTGAAGCGGATTCCCTTTCGCTTCAGGCCTCCATCTGCGGAGCCTGGGTTGCCAAAGCGTGTTTGCGCTTGGCCCAACGGCTGCGCCAATCCCCGCATGTTGATCTCGAGGAGGTGAAGGAGCTGGATCGCTTGGAGTCCGGTGCGGCCTACCTTGCAGATGTGCATTACAATTTAATTCGGGCGCTGGCCAACAGCACGGGGTCGGTGGTGGCTGCCCGTCAATCCTTGTGGCTGCGTAATTGGGGCGCGGACGGCCCTTCTAAATCCCACCTCAGTAAGCTTCCCTTTAAGGGCGGTTTACTGTTTGGAGAGGATTTGGATAAGTTGGTGAAGGACCTGGGTGAGTCTAAGGTGGGTCGACTGCCCGAGGACAAACCGAAGCAGACCAAGTCTGGCCAGAGCGTACGGGGTCAGTCTCGGGATTTCCGAAGATTCCGTTCGACGCGACCTGGGGCCTTCCAGAGAGGGCGGTTTCCCTCTAGGGGCCAGGGCTTTCGGGGGTTTCGGGGAGCGACTAGAGGCTTCTCTTCCATCCCGGCGTCTACTTCCTGTAAGACCCAATGAGGCGAGGCGGGTCCCGGCGGTGGAGCCTCCCATTGGCGGTCGGCTTCGGGGGTTCCTTCCCGCCTGGACCCACATCACCTCAGACCAGTGTGTGTTGGAAATCATTCAACACGGCTACGCGCTGGAGCTGGTCCGGCCCATGCGGGACTCCTTTGTCATGTCGCCTTGCCGAGGTCCCGCGAAGACGGCGGCGGTTCGTGAAACCCTGGACAGGCTCATTCGCTTGGGAGCCATAGTGGAAGTTCCCAAGGCCGATTGCGGCATGGGTCGCTACTCCATTTATTTCGTGGTGCCCAAAAAGGGCGGACAATTGCGACCCATCCTCGATCTGAAAGGGGTGAACCGGTGCTTACGGGTACCGCACTTTCGGATGGAGAAGTTGCGGTCGGTCATCGTAGCCGTGCGCCACGGAGAATTCTTGACGTCTCTAGACCTGTCGGAGGCGTACTTGCACATTCCCATCCGCGAAGTTCACCAGCGCTTCCTGCGGTTCGCCCTCCCCTGGGGTCACTACCAGTTTCAGGCATTGCCGTTCGGCCTGGCGACGGTGCCGCGGACCTTCACCAAAATTATGGTGGTGGTAGCGGCGGCGTTGCACAAAGAAGGTATTCTGGTTAACCCTTACCTAGACGATTGGTTGATTCGAGCCATGTCAGCAGAGGAAAGTCTCCGGGTGACGGACAGGGTGGTGCAGTTTTTGCAAGAGCTGGGTTGGGTGGTCAACCCGGCCAAGAGCCGTTTGCAGCCCACTCAGGTCCTCGAATACCTGGGAGTCCGATTTGATACGTGCAAGGGGCAAGTGTTCCTGCCGCGCAAACGAGCCGAGGGGTTGCGGGCTCTGGTGCGACAGTTCCTGTCGGTGTCGGCGCCATCGGCGTGGGATTATCTCCAGGTGCTGGGCACCATGGCGGCAACGCTGGAGGCGGTGCCTTGGGCCAGGTTTCATATGCGGCCTCTCCAGAGAGCACTGCTCCGTCGTTGGTCGCATCAGAAACATTCGTTGAGTGCGCGTCTCCCTTGCCCGGGCACAGTTCGGCAGTCCCTTCGTTGGTGGCTTTGCCCCTCGTCGCTGGCGGGAGGCTTGCCGCTGGAGCAGCCGGAATGGATGCCGTTACTGACGGATGCCAGTCTGGTGGGCTGGGGAGCCCACTGCGGGAGTCAGTTTGCGCAGGGGCTTTGGTCTCCCCTGGAGGCCTCATGGGCGATCAATCACTTGGAGCTTCGAGCAGTGTTCCGGGTCCTTCAGGCGTTCGAGGGCTTGGTGCGCGGTCAGCCCGTGCGAGTTCTCTCCGACAACTCGGCGACGGTGGCGTACATCAACCGCCAGGGCGGCACCGGGCGTGCCGCGATGGAGGCAGAGGCCGACATGCTGTTCGCATGGGTAGAGCTTCGCTTGTCCACGATTTCGGCAGCGCACATTGCCGGCAAAGACAATGTCACCGTGGACTTCCTCAGCAGAGTGCATGTGGATGCAGGGGAGTGGGAGCTGCATCCCGCAGTTTTCCGCCAGATTGTCAGGCGCTGGGGGACTCCGGTCATGGATCTCATGGCGACCTTTCAGTCGGCCAAAGTCGGCCGTTTCTTCAGCAGACGGTGGGAAAGGATGTCGGAGGGCATCGACGCCTTGCTTTGTCGATGGCCGTCGGACGGCCTCCTCTATGTCTTTCCGCCCTGGGCGTTGATAGGCCGGGTGGTTCAGAAGATTGGGGCACATGCGGGGAAGGTGCTGTTGGTGGCACCCGATTGGCCGAGGCGTCCCTGGTATGCAGACCTGATACGTCTCTTGGACGGACAGCCTTGGCGGCTGCCGTCAAGGTCGGATCTGTTGCTCCAAGGGCCCCTTCTCATGCCTCAAGTGGATCGGTTCTCGCTTACGGTATGGCCCTTGAGAGGGCTAAACTCCTGAGAAAGGGCTACTCGTCGGCGGTGGTGGCAACCTTGCTGTGGGCGCGTAAGCATTCGACCTCTTTTGCGTATGTGCGGGTCTGGCGTGTTTTTGAGGATTGGTGTTCGCGACGTCAGGTTCGGCCAGGCTCGGCTTCGATCCCTTTGGTTCTGGAGTTTCTGCAGAACGGGTTTGACAAAGGGCTTGCTGCCTGTTCCTTGCGCATCCAGTTGGCAGCCCTTTCCTGTTCTCGGGGTAAGATCAATGGCGTGTCGTTGGGGGTTCATCCTGACATAGGTCGTTTTCTGAAGGCGGTTGCTCGGGTACGCCCGGCGCACAGGGTGTGCGTTCCCCCGTGGGATCTGAATCTCGTGCTCACGGCTCTAGCCGAGCCCCCCTTTGAGCCCTTGCATCGTGCGTCCGTGAAAGATTTGATGCTCAAGACGGTGTTCCTGGTGGTGATTTGTTCCGCGCGGAGAGTTTCAGAACTGCAGGAGTTGTCGTGCCGTGAACCCTTTCTGTCCTTTTCTAGCAAAAGGGTGGTCTTGCGTCCGGTCCCGTCCTTTCTGCCTAAGGTGGTATCTCCCTTTCATGTGAACCAGGCAGTTTGTTTGCCCGTTCTGGGGTCTTTGTGGGGCAGCGACTCGGATCGCGGTCTTCGGCGTCTCGACGTGAAGAGAGCTTTGCGTCAGTATTTGCGGGTCACCGAGACCTTCCGCAAGTCTGAGCGGTTGTTTGTTCTTTTCGGTGGAGTTCGCAGGGGCGAAGCGGCGGCTAAGGCGTCCATTGCCCGCTGGCTTAACGAGGCGATTGCGTCCGCTTATTTACTTCAGGGTCGTGTGGTGCCTATGGGGCTGAGAGCGCATTCCACCAGGGCGCAGGTGTCCTCTTGGGCAGAGCATAGTTTGGTCCCCCCGGGTGACATTTATAGGGCGGCGACTTGGTCGTCTCTGCATACGTTCAGCAAACATTACTGACTGGATGTTGCTGCGGCTTCGGATGCTTGTTTCGGCGCGGCTGTCTTGTCTGCCGGCTGGAAGGGTCTCTCCCATTGATTACTGCTCTGGTACTTCCCAGAGGTAGAGGACTGAACTGGAGGAACGCTAAGGAAATGATAATTACACTTACCTGGTAATTGTAGTTCCTTTAGTGACGACAGTTCAGTCCTCCTTCCCGCCCGGATGTTTCTAGGAGGTTCCCGGTTTGGTGACGAGCGGAAGAGTGTTACAGGTGAGTCTGGATTCATTCAATTCTTTTGTTTGTACCCTTCACGATGGCGGGGCAAGTGGTAAGAAGGCCTGGTCGGAAGGGGTGGATTACTTATAGTACAGATGTTATTCTGTTTCGCTACTTATTTGTTGCTCCTTTGAGTCTGCTTTGTTATAGTTCATACTGGGATGCAAGTGGGAGTGCAGCAGGCTATATCCAGTGATGTCATCATTCTGACATACCAGTCTCCTAGCTGCAGGAGGAGATTGACAACCCAGAGGTAGAGGACTGAACTGTTGTCACTAAAGGAACTACAATTACCAGGTAAGTGTAATTATCATTTACTCACCTGTAACAGGTGTTCTCCAGGAGCAGCAGGAATCAGTCCTCACATATGGGTGACAGCGCCGACGGAGCCCTCGTGCGGAGCATTTCCCCAGCTTTCAAAGAAAGCCTTTGGGAATGCAGCGTGCATGCGCAGTCCCCTTCCCGCCCAAGGGTGCCATCTTGCTCAGTCTGATGACATTGCTAAAAGACAGCAAAAATCAAAATGAAGGATAGGACTGCAACTCCAGGGGAGGAGGGAGGGTCTTGAGGACTGATTCCTGTTGCTCCTGGAGAACACCTGTTACAGGTGACTAATTACGCTTTCTCCAGGACCAAGCAGGAAGTCAGTCCTCACATATGGGACTCCCCAGCTCTAGGCTACCTTGAACCCAGAGCTGAAAAAATGGCTCCCTCTCAAGAGCCTCAGCATCCGTGATAAGAATTTTCGCTGAGAACGCACCCCGTACGATAGCCCAACACAATGGGCTGGAGGGTAGGAGTTCCCTAAACCTCAAAGAGATTACAGAGTACCGCCTGGCCGAAAATACTGTCCCGCCGGGACTCTCTCTCCAGGCAGTAATGGGCTGCAGAAGTCTAGCTTGAAGACCAAGTTGCGGCCCGGCAGATGTCTGCCAACGGAACAGAGCGAAGATGAGCTACTGACGCAGCTTTCGCGCTGACACGGTGGGCCGTGACCCGACCCTGCAAGGGGAGGTCGGCTGCCCTGTACGCCCAGACGATGCAATCTGCTACCCAAGTGGACAACGTATGCTTGGAGACAGGTAACCCCATCCTATTAGGGTCAAACGAGACGAAGAGCTGAGTAGCCCTTCGATGCTCCTGCATACGTTCTATGTAAAAGGACAATGCCCTTTTACAGTCCAGGGTATTCAAGACTGTTTCAGCCTGGCTGGCATGCGGCCTGGGAAAAAAGGTCGGAAGAACCACCTCCTGATTGAGGTGGAAAGAGGAGACCACTTTTGGGAGGAACTTGGGATGGGTCCGTAGGACCACCCTGTTCCTATAGAACCGCGTGTACGGTTTATCAGAAACCAGAGCTTATAGTTCACTCACACATCTGGCCGAGGTAAGAGCCACCAGGAAGAGCACTTTCCAAGAGAGGAAGTGCAAATGGCAAGTAGCCATCGGCTCAAATGGTGGGCGAGTAAGTTGCTGCAAGACCACGTTCAAATCCCACTCAGTCGCCGGTGGACGAACCGGAGTCTTGAGTAGAAACAGACCTCTGAGAAATCTGGACACCAAGGGGTGAACCGACAGAGCCTGTCCTTCCAACGGTGAGTGGTGCGCTGACAAAGCACTGAGATGGACCCGAACAGAGTTAGACTTAAGGCCTAGGTCTGAAAGGTGAAGTAGATACTGCAGTACTACTGGCACAAGGCAAGAGAAAGGATCTTCATTGCGCTGAGCACACCATACCGTAAACCTATGCCACTTGAGGGCATAGGACTTTCTGGTGGACTGCCTCCTAGAGGCCAAGACCACCTCCTCAACCTCCTTAGATAGAAGTAAGGGAGCTAGCACTATCCTGTCAGCAGCCAGGCCATCAGATTGAGGGACCTGAGATTGGGGTGCAGAAGGGTACCCTGTTCTTGAGACAGGAGATCGTGTTGCAGCCCCAGAGGGAATGGAGCTTCCACCGCCAACTGCAGAAGAAGTGGAAACCATGGCTGCCTCGGCCATCTGGGGGCTACCACCGAGGCCTTGTCCCGGAGGATCTTGAACAGAGTTCGGGCCACCAGTGTCATGGGAGGAAACGCATACAGGAGGCCCGTAGACCAAGAGATTAGAAAAGCATCTGCTGCCATCCTCAGGGGATGCAGCTGTCTGGAGAAAAATCTGGGCAGCTGACGGTTTAGTGGACTTGCAAAGAGATCGATGGATGGAAGTCCCCAGCGGAGGAAGATCTGCTGGACCACCAATGGATTCAACTGCCATTCGTGGGGCTGGAGAATCCTGCTTAGCTTGTTTGCTAGGAGGTTTTCCTGACCAGGTAGATAAACTGCTTTGAGAAACATGCCTTGTCTGACCGCAAAGGAGCAAAGGGCCAGTGCCTCCTGACATAGGAGCCTGGACCCTGTGCCCCCTTGTTTGTTCACTTAGAACATTGCCACCTGATTGTCCGTCTGAACTGGGACAGACTGTTGAGAGAGAGTATGGCAGAAGGTTTGCAGAGCTAAGCGGATTGCTCGCAGCTCTAAAAGGTTTATCTGCTGTGTGGCCTCCCGGGGGGACCACAGGCCTTGAGTGCATGTGCCCTGGCAATGTGCACCCCAGCCCTTTAAGGATGCATCTGTCGTCAGTACCCTTGTGTGTGCTGGAGCCTGAAAAGGTACACCCCTAAGAAGGTTTGGCAGATGTAGCCACCACTGTAAGGAGTTCAGAAGTCATCTGGACACCTTTACTCTGTCTCGGAGGTTGCCGGTGGCTTGTGTCCACTGATCTTTGAGGCACCATTGAGCAGCCCACATGTGCAGATGGGCATTCGGGGTCACATGTACCGTGGATGCCATGTGGCCAGGAGCCGCAGGTAGTGCCTGGTGGAAACATGAGAATTGCTTTGGAACTGGTTGACCAAGTCTATAAGTCTGTGGGCCCTGTCCTCGGGCAAGTAAGTTCTTACCTGAAGGGTGTCCAATCTGGCCCCCATAAACTCTAGGTTCTGAGATGGGAGCAAAGTGGACTTTGCATAGTTTATGACAAAGCCCAGATGCTGAAGAAGAGAGACAGTGCGAAGAGTGGCCTGTCGGGCCTCCTGGAGTGACTGGCCCCTGATTAGCCAGTCGTCCAGATACGGGAAGACAAAAATCCCCTGATTTCTGAGAAAAGCCGCCACCACCGCCAGGCATTTGGTGAAAACCCTGGGGGCAGAGGTCAGGCCAAAAGGAAGCACTCTGTACTGAAAGTGGTTTCCTCCCACCACAAATCTGAGATATTGTCTGTGGTCTGGATGGATGAGGATGTGAGTATAAGCAACCTTTAGGTCTAAGGAGCATAACCAGTCTCCCTGCTGGAGGTAGGGCAGCAGTATCCCAAGGGTAAGCATCTTGAACTTTTCCCTCTCCAGAAACTTGTTCAGATTTCGCAAGTCTAGGATAGGTCTGAGGCCTCCTGTTCTCTTTGGTACTAGGAAGTACCTGGAGTAGAAGTCTTGCCCTTCCAGGTGGTGTGGCACCGGTTCCACTGCCTGTTCCTTTAAAAGACTTGCCAACTCCTGAAGGAGGAGGTCCCTGTGTAGAGGGAGTCTTGGAGGCTCCCCTGGATAGTAGGAGGGAGGTAGCTGGTGGAAATGGAGCATATAGCCCTTCTGGACTATGCTCAGTACCCAGGTATCCCCTGTAATGGCTGGCCACCTGTAGGCGTATAGGGTCAGCCAACCTCCTGTGCTGAGTGGAGCTACCGGCGGAGGAGAGGCTATGCTGTGGGAGTCAAAAAAACACTCCCTTCTGTGCAGGAGCTGGAGCTGGCGGCTTGGGGGTTTTCTGCCTAAGGGGCCTATGCCCCTGCCCCTTGGCCTGCTGGCCCTGTTGGGGAGCTGGAGAGGCCTGATACTGAGGGTAGGTTTTGTAGGCAGCACCCTTCCTCAGGAAAAAGGGCTTCTTTCCCGAGCCCTTCTTTTTGTGAGAAGGGGCAGAAGTCTTTCTGGACAGTCTTGTCCTGGTGAGAGTCTCGGTCTCGATTTCTGCAGCCTTCTCAGTCATGGGCTTTCCGAACAGGTTGTCACCTCGGCACAGGACATCGACCAACCTTTCCTGTACCCATGACTCCAGGTCCGACGACTGTAGCCAGGCCTGATGGTGTGCACTGATGCCGGCTGCGGCTAACTGGGCCGAAGCCTCAAAGCCGTCATAGGCTGCTCGAGATATAAATTTCGAGCACTCTCAGATCCCTGAAGACAAGGCTTTGAATCTCTGCAAGGGTTCCTCGGAGAGGCCAGCCGAGAACCCGGCAATCTCCTTTGCCAGGTCCCATAAGTACATGCCCATGTACAGCTGGTAAGTCTGGACACAGCAAGACAGCATAGAGCCCTGGAAGCACTTTCTACCGAGGGCATCCAGGTTCTGGGCCTCCCGGCCAGGAGGCAACAAGGAGTGCATCTTTTGACTTTTCAGCCTGTGCATGGCCAATTCCACAGCCATGGAGTTGTGCGGTAGCTGCGCCTTTTGGAACCCAGGGCTCTTACGGACTCGATAAATAGAATTGACTCGCTTGCTAAGAACCGGCGCCGAGGCCGGTGCTTCCCACATACTGAAGAGCAGCCGTTCCAGCATCGGAGGAACCGGAACAGTAAAGGCTTCCTTCGAAGGAAAATCATACTGGAGGGCATAGAGCTCTTCGGCTCGAGGCTCCTTCTTGGCATCCGCCAGGAATGCCAAAGCCTTGGCCATGTCCCTGATGAAATCCGAGAACTGGGTATCCTCCGAGGGGGGGGGGGGGGGACCTTCTCCGAGGCTCGGACTCCGGGGAGTCTGACGGGACACACCAGGTCCGGAATGTGTCAGGAGACTCCTCGTCCTCCGTCTCCCACGCCAACTCCTCCGAGGAGGAGTTGAGCGGCTCTGGCCGTGTGGGGCTCAATGCCACCCGCCCCAACACCGAGGGCACCGGCGTCGATGACCTCGGCCCCGCATGGGAGGTTGAGGGAGACCTTGGCTGAGGATCGACTCGAGACTTAATGGACTTGAGGATCGGCTTGGCCTCTGGGGTCGACTTAGACATCGAGGTCCTGGTGGTCAGGGCAGATGCACCGGTCAGACCGGCAATCAGTACCCGCTGCTGCTCCATGAAGGCAGCCAGGCTGCTCTCCAGGGCCGTCAACCTGAGACCGAGCTCAGGAGACTCTGCAGCCCCCGACTCGGGCCCCGACAGCATCGGGCCCGACGTCGGTTCTCCTGGAGGAGAGTCAACGAGGACAACAGAAGTTACCTAACTTGGGGACTCCGGCTCCAGGCGAGGTAGTTTGGTCGGCTGCTCCGACTCCGAGAGCCCAGGACAGCGGTCAGGGCTTCGCGACCTGGCCCTCGAGGATCCAGGTGCCTCCACTGACGCCGCCATCACGAGCTTCTTTTTCCTTTTGTGCTCCCGGGCGGGAGACCCCCTCTTAGAGGACCGACAATGGCGCTCGGGGTCAGACTCCCAAGATGTCGAGGCCTCTGATAAAGTCCGGGCCCGGCCGGATGAGGACTCCGAAAAAATTCTTTCACGTTGATGCTGACGGCTCTGAAGCACCTTCGACGACATCTTGCCGCACGGTCCACAGACCAGCGGGTCATGGTTGGGCCCGAGGCATCGGAGGCAGCAGTCGTGTGTGTCAGTGAGAGACATAAGTTTCTTACACTGATCACATTTTTTGAACCCGCTGGCAGCCATCGGGGGAAAAAGGGCCCCTGCAAGGTCAAAAGACAGGGCTGCCAGTGAAAATAACAGAAAAAGCACGAACGCTAGTTACAAAGGACAAAAACCGAAAAAGAAGTTCCGGATTCGATACCAGTCTACCGAGCCGAGGCGGGATGGGGAACCGGCGTCGAACCGGATAAAGAGACGCGAAAAATCGCAGAAAAAAATCAACTTTTTCAGGGTGACACGAACTACGTCCGTTGGGCTCCGCAGAAAAAGAAAGACTGAGCAAGATGGCACCCTTGGGCGGGAAGGGGACTGCGCATGCGCGCTGCATTCCTAAAGGCTTTCTTTGAAAGCTGGGGAAATGCTCCGCACGAGGCATATGTGAGGACTGACTTCCTGCTTGGTCCTGGAGAATATTGAAGCTCCCGCAGATGAAGGGGGCTATGTGAAGGGTGTGAATTGATAGACATTTGGAGGGTCTTACACCCCTTGGAGAGAAATTATACCCATGTGTCCAGGGCCCATGGAACAAATTCTCGATTGGAATATTTTTTAGTGTCTGCCTCAATATTAGAGTGAGTAAGTAAGGTTGAAATAGGCCCCATAGTTATATCTGATCATGCTGTGGTTATGTTAGAGCTGGAATGGGGAGGCGGCTCCAGGCATGGCCTGTGGAGATTCCTGCTTCATCTAACAGATGATAAAAAATTCCAAAAATTTGTACGGGCTAAATGGGAGGAGTATGAAGAGTATAATGCACTCCACAAGAACAATCCAGCTCTATTTTGAAGGTGGTGTTGCGGGGACACATAATTGGATACTGCTCTACTAAGAGGAAGGGGCAGAACCAGAGAGTCCTCCAATTGGAAAGAGAATTACGACAAGCACACCAGCAATATGGGGCCAACCCGACCAGGACAAACAAAATGAATATGGAATCCTTACAGATAGAGCTACAGTCCCTGCTGCATCAGAGGACATGCCAGTCTATGCAATGGGCTAAACAAAAGGTGGCAATAAAAGGGACAACAGATAAATATGTAAGGAAAGTAAATAAAAACAAGAGAATGAAACCTATTTGGTTCTCCAAAGAAGTGGCTGCTCAAATAAAGGCAAAAAACAGCTTTCACAAAATTCAAAAGCTCGCAAACAGAGGAACACTGAAATGAATACAGGATCAAACTAAAAGAGACAAAAAGAGAAATAAGGAAAGCAAAATCAAAGGCAGAGGAAAAGATGGCTAAAGATATGGATCACTTTACAGCAACAAGTCTAAATCAAAATAAACTGAACCATCTAATTTCTCAACAAATAGGGGTGTCCTACATGGAGCGATGGGGGGAGGAGCAGTGGGTTCACCCCTAAACAAAGATGTGGGGAGGGATGAAGACATGGGGAGGGATGCACCTGCTCCTGGTGGGTGCACCCCTAAACAAAGACATGGGAATGGGTGTACCTACTTCCTAAAGACATGGGAAGGGGTGCATCTACTCCGGCCATATTGCTGGGCAGACTAGATGGACCATACTGGTCTTTATCTGCCGTCATTTACTATGTTACTATGTGAAGTGTGGCGACAAAACTTTCTTCAGGTATATTTGTGAGAGGAGGAAAATCAGAGGTGGAATTGCAGGACTCAAAAGTGCTGGGAACAGACTTGTGGAAAGTGACATTGAAAAAGCGAAATTGCTAAACAAATACTTCTGCTCTGTTTTTACTAAAGAAAATCCTGGAGAAGGACCACCTGTGACTCCCAAATATAAAAATGTGACTGGAGTAGATACCACATCATTCACAGAAGATGATGTGTTGGAACAGCTTGCAAAACTGAAAGTGGACAAGGCCATGGGACCAGATGGGATACATCCCAGGATACTGAAAGAGCTCAGAGAGGTTCTTGCAGGACCGTTAAAGGATGTTTTTAACAGATCCTTGGAGACAGGAGAAGTTCCTCAGAACTGGAGAAGGGCTAATGCGGCACCTCTTCACAAAAGAGGTAACAGGGAAGAAGTGACAAACTACAGACCAGTAAGCCTTACCTCAGTGGCGGGAAAAGTAATGGAGGTGCTCCTGAAAGAGCGAATAGTGGACTTTCTCAAAACCAACAGGTTGCATGATCCGAGGCAACATGGTTTTACCAAAGGACGATCTTGCCAAACAAATCTGATTGAGCTCTTTGACTGGGTGACCAGAGAACGAGATCAGGGGCATGCGATGGATGTCATCTACTTGGATTTCAGCAAAGCCTTTGATACTGTTCCTCATAGGAGGCTTATCAATAAACTCAATAGCTTGGGGTGGGTCCTAAGGTGGTGAACTGGATCAGAAATTGGTTGATTGACAGACGACAGAAGGTAATGGTAAACGGAACTCACTCGGATGAAAGGAGGGTGATTAGCGGTATGCCCCAGGGTTCAGTCCTGCGACCGGTACTGTTCAATGTATTTGTGCGTGATATTGCTGAAGGTCTGAATGGAAAAGTCT
This sequence comes from Ichthyophis bannanicus, assembly GCA_033557465.1. Lineage (NCBI taxonomy): Eukaryota > Metazoa > Chordata > Amphibia > Gymnophiona > Ichthyophiidae > Ichthyophis > Ichthyophis bannanicus. Next base: position 1,822,960,024 of record CM066032.1, on the reverse strand, counting down.
GTCTTTTTGCAGATGACATGAAAATCTGCAACAGAGTGGACTCCCCTGAAGGAGTGGAGAACATGAGGAAAGATCTACAAAAGCTGGAAGAATGGTCTAACACTTGGCAGTTAAGATTTAATGCAAAGAAGTGCAGTGTCATGCACTTAGGAAGCTGAAATCCAAGGGAAATGTACGCAACAGGTGGCAAGAGGTTGGGGCGCACGGACCAGGAGAAGGACCTTGGTGTGATTACTTCTGAGGATCTCAAGGTGGCAAAACAGTGTAACAAGGCGGTGGCAAAAACCAGAAGGATGCTGGATTGCATTCAAAGAGGAACTACCAGCAGAAAGGAAGAGGTACTAATGCCACTGTACAAGTCATTGGTGAGGCCTCACTTGGAATATTGTGTACAGTTTTGGAGACCATATCTCGCAAAGGATATAAAAAGACTGGAAACGGTTCAGAGGAAGGCAACCAAAATGATTTGGAGCCTGCGTCAGAAGACTTATGAGAAGAGACTTGAAGACCTAAATATGTACACTCTGGAGGAGAGGAAGGACAGGGGAGATATTATTCAGACCTTTAAATACTTAAAGACTATTAATGCACAAACAAACCTCTTCCAAAGATGGGGAAATTGTAAAACTAGAGGGCATAACATGAAGCTGCAAGGGGGTAAATTGAAAGGCAATGTCAGGAAATATTTTTTCACTGAAAGGGTGGTGGATGCTTGGAATGCCCTCCCAATGGAAGTGCTGGGGGCAAAAACAGTGATAGAATTCAAAATGGCATGGGACAGACACAGTCAATCCCTTTATAGCAACAGGATAAAATCAAAATAAACTTAACTATCTCTTATATCTCAACAAACAGGAGTGCCCTACACGGAGTAGTGGGTACACCCCTAAACAAAGGCATAGGGAGGGGTGATCTGCATGAAGCGGCAGGTGCACCTACTCTTGCCTCCTTGCTGGGCAGACTATATAGACCATACTGGTCTTTATCTGCTGTTATATACTGTGTTACTATATTACTATGTTCTACCATCGGTACCGTTTATATAGATATGGAAACAAAATAGGGAAGTTATTGATGGCTTTGGTAAAATTGGACGGGGGACCAAGAACTATTATTGCCTTGCAGGATAGAGAAGGGAAGATTCAGACCGCTCAATTGAAACTGGAGGCGATCTTTAGGGGTTATTACCTAAGACTTTACGAAACAGAGCGTTGTGAGACAGAAGTGGCCAGGAATTTCTTGGAAGGCCTGGAATTACCAAAGTTAAAGGAAGAAGATCTGAATGGATTAAATGGCTCGGTAACACCCCAGGAAATTCAGGACTGTATCCGGAAACTTAAGAAAGGGAACGCTCCGGGTCCAAATGGATACCAGGCAGATTCCTATAAAATGATGTCGGATAAAGTTGCAGTACCTCTAACAGAATACTTTGCAGATATGGTTCAGCGGGGAGAATTCCCATACAAGCCCAATCAAGCTTAGGTAACAGCATTGCTTAAACCAGGCAAAGACTCTCTGTTACCAAGTTTATACCATCCTATATCGTTACTTAATGTGGATATTAAAATTCTTGCTAAGATAATGGCAGAACGTTTAGCACCATTACTTCTGCAGTTAATAGGAGCGTCACAGGTGTGGTTTGTTCAAGGCCATACGGTCGCCCGTAATGTGAGGAAGATACTAACGGCACAATACGCAATTATCCAACAACAGTGACCTGCTCTTTTCATTAGTTTCAATGCTGAGAAAGCTTTCAACAGGGTTCAATGGGAGTATATGTGTATGGTACTGGAACAGGTTGGAATAATAAGCCAAGTCATGAAAGGCGATATATAAGAAATGTTAAATAAATAAAGTCATAGAGATTGTTTGCCTGTTATATTCTAGGCCCTGTGGAGCGCTGACAGTTAACGGGAGCATAACAAAATCTTTTCCGTTAGAAAGAGGAACCAGACAGGGGTGCCCTCTTTCCCCGCTTTTATTTGTTTTGCAGTTGGATCCTCTGTTGGAGCACCTCTGAATGCACCACTCCTTCGTAGGAATATAGCTAGGGAAGGAAGAATTTCATTTATCGACCTTTGCTGATGATCTTCTGGGTATGCCTGGGGCATCCAATAGGCAGTATGAAAACGCTGCTGAAGGATTTTCGGAATTATGAAATTTTTGCAGGTCTGAAGTTGAACTTGGATAAGTCTGAAACGTTGTCGATCCTGCCGGCAGTGAGGCAGGGCTGGCTAGACCAATTTCCATTGAAATGTGTGGAGGATAAGCTCAAATACCTGGGGATTTGGATAACGACGATATCAGAACATTTATATGAGGTTAATACTGCAGCCTTGTTTGAAGATTTGGAAGTAAAAGCTGGAAGATGGAAGGAATTACCGTTGTCCCTAAGTGGTCGGATTAGTTTGTATAAAATGATTATATTCCCTCGGTGGTTGTATGTTCTGCAGGTTCTCCTGATATATTTGGGGTCCAGGGAACAAAAACGCTTGGAACGGGTACTGAGTAGGTTTTTTTGGAAAGGCCACCGTGCTAGATTAAGGTTTGGGGCTTTGCAAAAACCATGGGCGAAAGGAGGCCTTGGCCTGCCAGACCTGATGCACCATAATCTGGCCTGTGTGTGCCGCCACCTGAAAGATTGGCTATATAACACAGAAGAGTACACCCCACTGGAAGCAGAAAGGGCAACGATGGACCCAGTCTCTCTTAAATATATTTTACATATGACACACGCTCAGATAAAAATTCTTGCCCCACAGAATGCAATGGTGAGCTCCGTTAATCGAGGATGGTGTGTACTGTGTGGCAAGCTAGGGTGGCATCCAGGAATAACACCGTACCTTCCATGGCAGGGGAATTTATCCTTTTCACCGGGTTTATCAAGGGGTACAGACCGGCGTTGGGGCACACAAGGATTGGAGGGTCTGGAACAAGCCGTTTCCGAAACCGGTGAGATGCTACCATTTTCTGTGTTAAGGAAGCGATATAATTTATTAGAGAAGGATGTATTTCCATATTTGCAAGCACAAAGTTACATCTGTTTGCTGCCGAGGGAAGCAATCAACCATGACTTTGTATCTCAGGTGGAAGAGGTATTAATGGTGGGGACTGAAGGGCATACACGAATACTACACCTATGCAGGAACTTGTCAGAATTAGACCCTCAACCTGACTTGGGGGGAGTGGCTGGGCAATGGGCGAGAGAATTAGAGATAGTAGTGGAGGGAACAGAGATCCTTGAAGGATTGACAAGGATTGTGGATCTAACTACTATCGCAGAGCTCAGGGAAACGCAGTTCTGAGTTCTACTGCGATTACACTATGATCCTACGAGAGCACACAAGACGGATATTGCAAAGGCTTCTACATGCTCCCGATGTGAAGATCCTGGAGCAACACTGGGCCATATGTTTTGGACATGCCCGGTGATAGGGAGATTTTGGGAGCGAATAAGGGGGTACTTGGGCAAGATATTGGGTGGCTCAGTATCTCTGTCCCCATGAGGAGCAATATTGGACTCGCCTCAAGCTGGGAAAGCTGGGGCCGAGTGGTGGGAGCTGAAGTTCCGATGGACATGACTTGCGCTGTTGTTAGCTCGTAAAAGTATACTGCAGACTTTGTTGACACCAGAAGGTCTCTCAATATCACCGTGGAAACGGTCTTTGTATTTGCTTATGCAATGTGAACGAGAATGGCTGTGGGGACAGGTACAATAATAGAAGTGTTTTTTAATAGTGTGGGAGCCCTATATTCAAGCATTACCCAGTCGAATATGAAGTACGGTGCTAAATCATTGTTCAGGGGAAGTTTAGGGATATATTAGTACAGGGATCCTGGAGTGTCTCAATCAAGGCGGCTGAAGAGCAAGGGAGTGTAGATTATGGAATGTTTGGAACATGGAATGTAGTTCATAATTTTGACTATGGTTGATTATCTAAAAATACACTGTATTGCCTGGTGGGGGGGGAGGTAGGGGAAGAAGTAGGGCAGAGGGAGAGACAAAGTGGGATGGGGGGGTAGGGGATTACGAAGGGGAAGGATGGGTTGAGTATTAGGGAAGGTGGATTTCATAATATAAGGAAAGGGGGACCCTTTGACCTATCACTGCATGCGGAGACTTGGGCTGGGAGCCCTCTTGGCATCCGACCCCCTCAGAATAGACCTGCTGGGTGGTTGCTCCATGGGAGGGGGTCAGTAGCTTGGTGGAATTTACCTAAGACTCTATACATTTTTAGGGAATTGTCATTGAACGGGGTAGGGGAGGGACAAGAGGAAGGTAGAGGGGGGGGGATAGGGTGGATGGGAAGGGGAGGGGAAGAGGAAAATATGGGGCAAAGTGGTAATTATGATTGTGAGATAAGCCATGAATCAAAAGTGTCAAACGAACAACAATTGTTTTATAATGTTCTGAACCAAATGTGGTGATATGGTTTGGCATGCTTTGTATTATGCATAATTGCAGTGTGTCGCAATAAAGATATATGCCATAAAAAGCAATGGGCCCAGCACAGATCCCTGGGGTACTCCACTAGTCACATTTCTCCATTGATAAAACTGGCCATTTAGCCCTACTTTTTGCTTTCTATCTTTTAACCAGTTCTGATCCACAATAGTACACTGCCTCCTATCCCATGATGTTTTAATTTTACCAAGAGTTTCTCATGAGGGTCCCTGTCAAAGGCTTTCTGAAATTCCAGATACACTAAATCAACCAATTCACCTTTATCTACCTGTTTATTCACACCTTCAAAAAATATAACAGATTAATAAGACTAGACCTTCCTAGGCTAAATCCATGTTGGCGTTCTCCCATTAAACCATGACTATCTACATGTTCAGTAATTTTATTCTTTATACTGGTTTCTACCATTTTGCCTAGTACTGATGTCAGGCTCACCGGTCTATAGTTTTCCGGATCAGCCCTGGAACCCTTTTTAAAAATTGGTGTTACACTAGCCATTCTCCAATCTTCAGGTACTACAGATCATTTTAATGATAGTTCACAGATTACTAATAGTAGGTCTGAAATCTCATATTTCAGTTCCTTCAGCACCCTGGGATATATCCCATCCAGTCCAGGTGATTTGCTACTCTTTAGTTTATCAAATAGTTGTACTATATCCTCCCGGTTTATTGATATTTGTTTCAATTTTTCTGCTACATCACCTTTAAATTCAGGCATGGGTAACTTCCCTACATCTTCTTCAGTAAGGACCAAAGCAAATAATTCATTCAGTCTCTCTGCTATGGCCTTGTCCTCCCTTTAGTGGCCCTTTTACCCTTCTATCATCTAATGATCGAACTGACTCTTTCACAGTATTTTTGCTATGGATGTACTTGAAAAACCTTTTACTGTGAATTTTTGCTTCCATGGCAAGCTTTTTTTCAAATTCTCTCTTTGCCTGCCTTATGAATGCCTTGCATTTAACTTGCCAGTGCTTACAGTATGTTGTTTGCTGTTTTCATCATTTGGCTCCTTTTTCCATTTCCTGAAAGATGCTTTCCTTATTGTCCCTGCAGTCCAGTCCAGACGTGTTGGTTATCTCCCCCAACCAGCAGATGGAAACTTAGCATGCCACATCTTTGGTGATGTCACCCTGAAGGGCATCTTGCTCCGCCCCCAAGATCAGTAATCTCAGTTTCCAGCAGCTGGTGAGGAGATCCTTACAGTTCTAGACTTCACTGAAAGGATAGATGGGAAATACATTCAGGTTGAGAACGCATTTGGGTTTCTTAATATTGGCCCTAATCTAAGGATTTTACAAAAAAAGGGGGGACTTGGCTCAGCAATAGAGAACAGTGGCAACAAGATACACTGCTACAGGTAGCAGAGGGCTATCTAAATTAACCGGGGTCGTTCAGTTGGTCAGGTTACTATCTGGGGTGCATTACCTGGTGCTCCGGGTCCCTCCCCCACTTTTCACTCTCCCTACCAGCATTTTATTTTATTTTATTTATTTATTTAACATTTCTTTTAAACCACCTTTCAGTGGTATCTGCTGAGACGTACTGCAGCCAGTAAGAACTTCTCCTTTTGGCGGTTCCCGCTACTCTGGCCATTATCACAAAAAGAAACCCCTAACACAAAGTGAAAGTGACAGAAGCTGAACGGAGAGCAAAAGCACTGCTTCCTGATTTGTTTGCAGCTTCCCGGTCTGATAAACGCTGAATCACAGTTAGTATAAGGGTTTTCAATACTTTTCCTCAACTAAGATGTGTTTGGTTGGGGCTTGTTTCCCGTGCTTTTGCTTTCCCCTCATGGCCCAAAAGGCATGCTGCACTACACGTGGCAGCCACCACAGCTCCGTGTTGGCAGCCGGCCTTTGCAGGTTCTGTGAAAAAGAGGACTGAGCAGCACAAAACGTTTTGGGTAATGTTTCTATGGCAGCAAGCAGTGCGGAGCCCCCATGGTTTCTGTAGAGGCGGTGGCCATCTCAGCTCCAGTTCCATGAAAGCATTCTAAGGTAGCAGGAAAGCGGGATGTAGTTCCTGGTGCTCCCGAAGGCTCAATAGACACAGCATTGGCTGTTTCCCAGGCTCCATCCACTCCTTTCTCGCCTGATTTCATTTTACTCCCCCAACAGGCCTACTGCTTGAAGTAGGACCGGGGAGAAGGTACAATTCAGACAGCTATGATAAGGCCATCAGAGAAGTCTGGATTGGACCCCCAGCAGAGCAGTGGACCTTGACTAAGGGAACTGCAGCTTAAAAAGCGCAGGATGAAAGTGGAGCCTGGGGAGGACCAGGCTTCCATTCATTCTGAAGGTCCCCTGGAAGACACTTCAGACCTTTAGGGTGAAGGTTTGTCAACAGAGCTGGAAGAAGAGGAGATCCCGCCAGGGGAAGGTCCCAATGTGGTTAGAGTATTTAGGCGGGAAGAGCTGGCAAAGCTTATTGTACATTCCCTAGTGGCCTTGAATATTGCTGAGCTCCGGAAGTGGCTGAAGAGCCCTTGGAAGATACTCTCCTGCAGAGTATCAAGTCTTCTCAGACTGCCTTTCCAGTACACAGAGCGATCAAGCAGCCCATAGAGGTGGAATAGGAGGTTCCCCAAAGCCGGCTTGAAGGTAGGTCAGACTATGGCTTGTCTGTATCCGATTCCTCAAGCAGAGAAAGACTTGTTTAAATTACCAAAGGTGGACGCATTCCAATGCTGGAAACTCTTTTAAAGCAAGCATTTGAGATCAATGCTCTGGCACTTCAGACTTCCATTTGTGGGGCATAAGTCACAAGGGCCTGTATTAGGTGGTCGCAGTTGCTGCTTGATGCTGGAGGTGGACCAAGTCAGCCTTTCTCGGCAGCTGCAAAGTTAGAATCGGCCTCAGCGTATCTCGCGGGATGACTTTTATGACTTGGTCAGGGCTTTGACTAGTGATAGTGTCTGTGATAGTGGTTAGGCATTTTCACTGGTTGTGTAATTGGTCTGCAGATGTTTCCTCTAAGACTTGTCTTAGTAAACTTCCCTGAGGGGTTAGAAACCACCCTACAGGGCACTTTCACTCCATTCTCCACCACATTCACAGCCAGGGAGGACTTCCGTAAATTTTGAAAGATCTTCTTCTACTCCTCCTCTTCCAAAACCTCTCCCAGGTCCTGCTCCCAACATTGAATATGTCATGGAGGGTTGGCTGAAGGGACCCCCCAGGGCCTTACAGATTTTAGAAATAATCTCTTTGACTCACCACCTCCCCTTGCACAGGACTTCAAAGAAGGTTTTCCCCATAGTCATATCCTCCCCCATTCCCCCACTCTGAAGATAGTGGCAAATCTGAAAGTACCCAAATCTATCAGACCAGGCTGAGTCAAGGCCACTATGCAGCTCTCAAATCTCCAGAGACCCCCTTCTGAGAACAGTCCCATCCAAGTCAACTGCTTCTTATCCTACCGTCTAACCCCCCCCCCAGGCCAGGTGGAAAAGCAGAGTTCCACTGAATGGGGGTCACATATGACGTTTGCTTGTTCTCCAAAAGCCTACTCTGGTACCTCCTCCAAATTTCAATAGCAAACCGGATGCAGGGTCCCAAGGGCCCCACAGTCCGCTCCTCCCCCTGAAATAACCAAACCTTCAACCCCAGAGGGTCCCCCTTCGCGAACATCTGTTCCAGACCCACCCAGGGCAAACTGGAGCACTGTGTCCAAGCCCAGACCCCCTGAGCTGGTATGCCAAGTAGTATCTCTTCAGGTCCAGGACCCCCACTACATAGGAGTAACACCCTATGGGCTACTCTAGGGGGTCGACTCCTCCAGATATAGTGAATGATTTTGCGCTGAGCCCTCCGGAAAGCATCCTCTGGGCTAGCCACTGGTAAAGCCTGAAACAAGTATAGCAACCTGGGCAAAATCACTATCTTCACTGCTGCCACTCTCCAAGCCCAGACAGATGAAATCACTGCCATCAAGGTCCCTTGCCTTTCCCTCGCATGCCTTCCTAAAGCTAGCCTGATAAAGTCCTAGATAGTCTGACATAAGCTGCACCCCCCCAAGTATGTAAGGCTCCTCTGAGCACATCGAAAATCAAATTGCCGCCGGAGGCACCCCTCTAGCTCTGAGGGAATCATTTATTTATTTAGCTGTATTTATATCCTGCTTTTCACCGGGTCAAAGCGGTCAATTGGGGGATACATTTAACACGAGGGGATATGAGACACATATGCTAATACTTACAGGGAACATGGGCAATGGAGGGTTAAGTGGCTTGCCCAAGACCACAAGGAGTGCCTATAGGACTAGAAATCCCAGACCCTCTGGCCTGAGATTGCTGTCCCCAGGTGGGACTTGAACTCCCGGCCCTCCGGCCTGAAGTACCTTGTCCTAACCACTAGACCACTCCTCCCTATTCATTAAAGGCAGAATCTCCCTCAAACTGATTTTAAACCTGGAGAAGCACCCATATTCCTTCAACTCCCAAACAATAAAAGGCAGGGATAACGGGGGCCTCCCCACTGCAAATAAAAGATCAACTGCAAATAATGAAAGTCGGTAATCCACTCCCCCCCCCCCATGGGGATCCCCCAAATATCAGCACTCATTAGAATTTGTGTGGCAAAGGGCTCAACAGAGACATTAAATAGCAGAGGTGAGAGGGGGCAACCCTGGCAAGTCCCCCTACCAAGCTCAAAAAACTCTGTGTAAGATCTGTTAATTTTCACACAAGCTTTAGGCTTCGAATAGAGTGCACGGACCCACCCCAGGAAAGATGTGCCAAACCCCAGCTTCTCCAGAGTCTTAAACATAAAAGACTAACTAACACGGTCGAAGGCCTTTTCGGCGTCGATTGACAACAACAGAGTAGGGTCCCCTCCCCCATTCTTAGTCACCCAGTTCAGATCTATCATTTTGCGAATATTATTGCTAGTCTGCCTCTCAGGCATGAAGCCTGTTTGGTCTGCATGGAAAAGGGTCAGAATTACTGTGTTCAAACGCTTATCTAGGATCCCAGCCAGGAGTCTGACATCTATATTTAGTAATGAGATCAGCCAATATCCCCCACAATCTCTATGATCCTTACTCTCCTTGGAAAGCAATGTAATGCTTGCCCATCCCATGATCTCCTTTAGGGGTTCCACCCTCCTGGCCCCATTGAAAAGATTCACCAGGTGGCCCAGTAAAAGATCACCAAAGGTTTTATAGAACTGACCCATGAGGCCATCTAAGCCCGGGGACTTCCCTAGCTTCATAGCCTTGATCCCCCAGCGCACCTCCTCCATATCTCTATATCTCTATCTAAAACCTCGCTCAATGCCGGGTCAAGCCTAAGCAAGAGAACCGAGCTTAAAACGCTAGAGAATACCCCTCAAGCACTGTGGAACCTATGTGCCTTTTTGGGAACCTGTTAAGTACTTGTGACCTGGATTGGCCACTGTTGGAAACAGGATACTGGGCTCGATGGACCTTGGTCTGACCAGTATGGCATTTCTTATGTTCTCATTCACCGCCTCCTCATCTTTATACTGCTCAGCATAGAACTCACGGAATCGGTACTGCAGGGCTCCCCCTGCCCTCAGCTCCTCACCCCCTTTCCCCAGAAGAACCCTCATCCATTCCCACTCCTGCCTTTGTCTCAGCTGCCCCACCAAATAGCTCCCTGCCCTATTCCTATGCTTGTAATGAGTCTGCCTTTTCCTTGTCAGTTACCAATCCACCTCATTCATCATCTCCGCCCTAAGGAGACTCCGCAGCTCCTGGAGTCGTTTCTGTGTTCGGTTATTTTGGGACTGTTTATCCCTCTGCTTCAATTGCTTGATACCCCTCCCCTGCCCCGCCCCACCCCTGCAACTCCTCGAGCCTCCACTCCCGCCCCTTCTTTTTGACTGAAACTCACTTCACCAGGTAGCCCTAAATCATGGCTTTAAAGCCATCCCATAGCCCCCCTGGCGACACTTCCTCCTCTCCGTTTAAAGCAAAGTACTTCCTGATAGTCCCATTCAAGTCCTGAACCACAGGATCCTCTCATTCAGCTGCCAGAACTTATGCCCCCTTCCTCCCCCTACCCCTAAAGTGAAAGGCACACGGCTGCATGGTCTGACCAACTGATACAATCAATTTCAATCTCAGCCACCCTGGATAAAACAGAAGCTGGGGCCAGGAAATAGTCAATTTGGGAATACAATCGATGAGGACCCAAAAAAAAGGTATAATTCCAAACCCGATGGTGCAGCTCATACAGGAGATCCCGCAGATCCTACTCACAAAGGAACTCCTTGCCCACCTTCGATCTCCCACCAGCACTTGCCCACCACTCATCGCATCCATTCTCGGGGCAAGGTCAAGACAGATATTAAGGTTCCCCCCCTAATAATGGTTCCTCTCCCTATTTGGGCCAATTTATCTAAAATTTATTTAAAGAAACCCCCTTGAGAGCCAATGAGGGCATAGATATTGGCAAGGATAAATTCCTCCTCATTCATAATGGCTTTGACTAACAGGTATTGCCCCTCTACATTCTTCATAATCCTGTCCACCCGCACCCGAATCGACTGGAAAAGGGGATACCCACTCCTGCTGTCTTTTGCCCTCTATTAGAGGAAGCAAAAATCTGCTCTGGAAAGGACTTAGTCCTCAGGAAGCTCTCTGCCCCCTCCAAAAATAGAAACATAGAAACATGATGACAGAAAAAGACCACAAGGCCCATCTAGTCTGTCCTTCCATAACAACAACTACAACAGTCCACTTTTTACCTTTAGAGATCCTCTGTGTTGGTCCCATGCTTTTTTGAATTCAGTTACTGTCCTCATCTCTACCACCTCCACTGGGAGACTATTCCACGGATCCACTACTCTTTCCGTAAAGAAATATTTCCGCATATCACTCCTGAATCTATCTCCCTTCACCCTCATCCCATGTCCCCTCGTCGCAGAACTTGCTTTCAATTGAAAGAGGCTCTCTCCCTGAACATTTATGCCACGGAGGTATTTAAACATCTCAATCATATCACCTCTATCCCGCCTTTCCTCTAAGGTGTACATATTAAGATCCTTAAGTCTGTCCTCATATGCTTTATAATGAAGACTACTAATCATCTTAGTAGCAACTCTCTGCACCGACTCCATCCTGTTCACATCCTTTTGAAGGTGCGGTCTCCAGAATTGCACACCATACTCCAAATGAGGTCGCACCAAAGATTTATACAGAGGCATTATCACCTCCTTTTTTCTGCTAGCCATTCCTCTCCGTATGCACCCAAGCATCCTTCTAGCTTTTGCCGTCGCCTTTTCTACCTGTTTAGCTACTTTAAGATCATCGGACACAACTACGCCTAGGTCCCGCTCTTCTTTAGTGGACAAAAGTACTTCACCTCCTATGCTGTATTGCTCCCTTGGATTGCTGCAGCCCAAATGCATGACCTTACATTTTTTAACATTAAATCCCAGCTGCCAAATTCTAGACCATTCTTCAAGCTTAGCTAGATCCCTCCTCATGTTATCTACACCTTCCTGGGTGTCTACTTTATTGCAGATTTTGGTATCATCCGCAAAGAGGCAAACCTTACCAGACAGCCCTTCCGCTATATCACTAACAAAGATGTTAAAAAGAATCGGACCAAGGACAGATCCCTGGGGCACACCACTGGTAACATCCTTCTCCTCAGAGTGAGCTCCATTTACTTGTACTCTTTGTCGCCTCCCACCCAACCAATTTCTAACCCAAGCAGTAACTTTAGGGTCCATCCCTAGGGTGCTCAGTTTGTTTATAAGTCGCCTGTGAGGAACAGTGTCAAAGGCTTTACTGAAATCTAAATACACCACATCTAGAGCTCTCCCTCGGTCCAACTCCCTGGTCACCCAGTCAAAGAAATCAATCAGATTTGTCTGACAAGACCTGCCTCTGGTGAATCCATGCTGCCTCGGATCCTGTAATCCGCTGGACTCCAGAAACCTCACTATTTTCTCTTTCAACAGCGTTTCCATTAATTTACTCACCACCGAAGTTAAACTAACCGGCCTGTAGTTTTCAACCACATCCTTACTTCCGCTTTTGTGTAAAGGCACCACATGAGCCTCTCTCCAGTCCTTTGGCAGCACTCCCGACTCCAACGAGGCATTGAAAAGGTCAGTCAGTGGAGTTGCTTGAACGTCCCCAAGTTCCCTCAGTATTCTAGGGTGTATCCCATCCGGTCCCATCGCTTTGTCTACTTTAAGTTGAGCTAGTTTCTCACGAACACAGTCTTCTGAAAATTGTTCAAGATGTCCCTCGCTTCTGTTCTTATTTGTGGGTGTTTTCTGAGGTCCTGCTCCTGGTTCTTCATCTGTGAACACAGAACAAAAATATTTGTTAAGCAATTCCGCTTTATCCTTATCAGCTTCTACATATTCCCCCCTGTACCCTTGAGTCTGACAATACCACTTTTGCCCTTCCTCTTCTCACTAATATATCTGAAAAATGTCTTATCTCCCCATTTTATTGCATTGGCTATTTCCTCCTCCTTTTGAATCTTTGCCTTCTTGACTACTTTGCTAGCTTCTCTAAGTTGTTCCAAATACAGATGCCTGTCTTCCTTTCTCTGTGATCTCTTGTATTTCATGAAGGCCTCCCTCTTTTTCTTCACTTTTTCAGCTACTTCCTTCGAAAACCATAGCGGTCTCCTGTTCCTTTTGCCTTTATTTACCATTTTAACAAAAAGGTTGGTTGCCTTTAAAATACCCCCTTTCAGTTTTGCCCACTGTTGTTCTACATCCCCCAGCTGTTCCCATCCCACTAACGACTCCCTGAGGTATTGGCCCATCTTCGCAAAGTTAGTCTTCCTAAAGTCTAAGATCTTCACCTTGGAATGGATTCTAACAGCCCTAGTCCTAATACTGAACCACACCATCTGGTGATCACTGGATGCAAAATGATCTCCCACTACAACATCAGAAACACTTTCACCATTGGTAAGCAGCAATTCGCCATCTCCGCATACTATTACGCCGACGATCTCCTCTTCATACTTCATACTGACTCTCTTAACCCAGACATCTCGCCCCTCAATCACTGTCTCGCTGCTGTTGCCTCTTGGTTCTCTTCTAACTATCTCCACGTTAACCCTTCTAAGTCATTCGCCACATGGATTACACTAGGAAGCGCCCCACCCACCTGCGCTCCAATCTTTTCCACCCAATCGGTCCCTCTGGTTTCTTCCTTTCGCTATCTCGGTGTGGTTCTTGACTCCTCTCTATCCTTTCGGGAGCACATCTCCTCAGTAGTTCAGCGGTCTTTTTTCTCACTCAAACAACTACGAGCTGTCCGCCCTTTCCTTTCTTCTTCTGCTTTGGCCACGCTACTACTTTCCTTAGTTATATCCAAGCTTGATTACTGCAATGTCGTCCTGGCCGGTCTCCCAAAGTCTCAAATCGCTCGCATCCAACGTGTTCAGAACACCGCAGTCTGCCTCTTAACTCACGCTTCCCGATTCGATCATGTCACTCCTCTCCTTTTACAACAACACTGGTTACCGGTACCCTTCCGCATTCACTACAAGATTCTAATTTTTGTTCATAGGGCCCTCTTCACAGGTATTCCTCTCTATCTTGCAGACCAGGTTCACTTTCACACTCCTTACCGTTCCCTTCGTTCTATTCACCTCAATCGTATGTTCCTTCCCCCTCCTGCACAAGCCCACCTGGAATCCACCCGTTCCTCGGCCTTCTATTTCTTGGGTCCCCGACTTTGGAATTCACTCCCTCTTTCCCTCCGTACTGAAACTTCCTTCCACCATTTCAAAGCAAAGTTAAAAACCCATCTATTCACCACGGCATTCAACCTTCCCCCATAGTCTGCCCTTCGTTTGTCTGTCTCTCTTGCTCTCCTCCTGTCCCACCCTTGTAGTCATGTCCTTGTTTTATTCTTGTTTCTGCCTTCTTTCCTCTTTACTATTTTAATAATGGCGTTCCTTTCCTGTTTTCCGCAGCCATGTAATTTTAATTGTAAACCACCCAGACACCTTTTTTGGTATGGGTGGTATATCAAATTTTAAATAAACATAAACATAAACATAAACAATCATCCTCAAGTCGGCTTTTCCCCACCTCAGTTCCTTCAAAAGCACTTGATGCTTATACGGCAAGTTTAGGCCTTTCACATTCAAAGATAGAAATGTCAACTCAATCCTCCCCATATTACTCGAAAGACATACTCATGTGGTGTAGAGCCCCCTTCCCTTCCACATCCCCTGTACAGTGGAACACCACCTAAGTAGCTGAGGAAGAAGCGCCCAACAGACCTCATTGCTAATTAGCACACCCCAACACCTTCCACTCACCACACCAATGCCCCCCTCAATCATTCATCAACATCCACAACAGTGCACAATATCCCCATCCCTCATCTCATACCCTTACCATCACCCCATAACCCCTTAACACACCTTTCTCAGCCCTTGAGCCACGCAAGGCCCCTGCTCAAAAAAGGAAAGACAAAGCAAGTAAAAAGCAAAGTCCAAAAAGGGAGGATCCTTTTCATCCTGGGCATGCATCGCTCACTCCTCTGCCTTCCTCCACTGCGTCGGCTCCTACTTCTCCCAGAGATGTTCTCTGGAGGTGCTGCCCACCACTCGCTTCCATCATTGTCCTCCTCCCAGATCCTTCGTCTGCCCCACCAGCTTCCACACTTGCTCTGGCAAATCAAAGACACCAGCTTCCAACAACAGCTGCCAGGCTTCCATCGCCATTTTGACCCTACATGCCACTCCATGCAGTGAGCTGCAGCGTAAACAGGAATTGCCAATGGTACTTAATATTGGCGGAGTGCAGGAACTATGTTAACATCCCTCAAGTCCCTGCAACTTCTGCAGGGTTCTGGAAAATTTCCAGCCAGTGACCATACCATTCAAAGCAGCCCTTCTTTCTAGCTTGTTGCATTACCTACTTGTGAATTTTAAATTCGTGCCGACATGCCACCAGGTCCCGGGGCAGGTTGACTTTTCGTACCCCCAGGCTCAGATGGACCCACTCCACCTTGATCCAGCTGATATCCACACCCTCTGCCTTATTAGTCCCCAGGAGATAGCAGTAAACCTCCTGGACCGCCGCTTGTGCGTCTGCAAATTCCTGCTTCTCAAGTAAGCCCCACAATCTGATATTATTGCAGTGGAACCTGTTCTCCAAGTCCTCTAATATCTCCACAGTCTCTAGCTGTTGCTCTTTAAGTTGTGCCAACTGCTTCTGCACATCTGCTGCGGTATCTGTCTGATCATCCATCCTTTTATCAAATGCAGCCAATCACTTCCCCATCTCCCAGCCTTCCTCCTGCATAAGGGCCACCACTCCCAATAGCTCTTTCTTAATCACCGAGAGTTCTTTTTTCAAATCAGTACTTAGCTCCACAAACCAACGGCACAGCTCACGGGATAAGACAGGTCCCTCCACTGCATGCTGTTCTGCACAGCCATCCATCTCAGAGTCCGAAACCCCTGTCACTATTTTACTCAGCCATGACATGTGAGGAGACATGTGGGTTCGAGCCCTGCTGAATCGTCATTAAATTTAAATTTTTACAGCCTCTTGCAAACCGATATGTCAATGGCGATGTAGCTTGGCGGAGGCGGCAGAAACCCTTGGGCCGGCCCTGCTTGGAACCAACACCCCTATGCTGTTCTGGTGTTTTTCTCCTTTACCACTTTGTTAGGTTTTCTCGTATCCAGTTTCTTATCCGTCGGAATGGGAATGTCCCAAATGATCATAACTTCTTCACTTAGTGTAATTTTCTTAAGAGCAATGATGCCAGTACTTTTCCAGGATAGCGATGTTATAATATAAGAACATAAGATATGCCATATTGGGTCAGGCCAAGGTCCATCAAGCCCAGTATCCTGTTTCCAATAGTTGCCAATTTAGGCCACAAGTACCTAGCAGTTTTCCCAAAAGACACAGGTTCCACAATGCTTGTATTGGGGCAAGCAGTGGATATTCTGGGTTCCCTTTAATAATGGTTTATGGACCTTTCCTCCAGAAACTTGTCCAAACCTTTTTTAAACCAAGTTACACTAACAGCTTTTACAAAATCCTCCGGTAGCAACTTCAGCGTTTGATTACACGTTGAGTGAAAAAAACATTTCTCTTATTAGTCTTAAATAGGTTGCCCTGTAGCTTCATTGCATGTCCCCTAGTCTTTCTATATTCACGAGTAGGTAATTCAACAAGCTAGAAAGAAGGGCTGCTTCGAATGGTATGGTCACTGGCTGGAAAGTTTCCAATGGATGAGGTACTATATGTAAAAAAATAATATTAAATCTATAGAATTACAGGGCTTAAAATGGAGAGAGAAGGCATTGTGTGTTAAACTAGAAAGAGGGAAAGAGAAATCCATTTGTATTGGCGTGATATGCAGACCCCCCTCACAGGGAGAATAAGTGTATGGGGATTTAATAGAAGACATAGGCAGCATTGCCAGGAAAGGAGAAGTGCTACTAATAGGGGATTTCAATATGCCAGATGTTGATTGGCGTGGTGTCATCTAGAAGTAAAGAGATCCTGGATTCTCTACATGGAGAGCTATTCAGGCAAGTGGTAACAGAATCCACATGTGAAGGGGCCATACTGGACTTGGTGCTTACCAATGGTGAAAGTGTTTCTGATGTTATAGTGGGAGATCATCTCTCATCCAGTGATCACCAAATGGTGTGGTTCAGTATTAGGACTAGGGCTGATAAAATCCATTCAAAAGTGAGGGTCTTATAGGCCTGATATTGAGATAGACAGGCTATGCGCCGTGGCGGCACATAGCCTGCCCGCCGAACCCCCTTAATCCGGATTTTCACTTCCATGCAGGCGGAAGTGAAAATCCGAGTTAGCCTGGACGCCCCGGCAGCCTCAGAGGCTACATGGGTAGCAACGATTTTCAATACTACCTGCATAGCCTCTGCGTCTTAAAGATGGGCAAGGAAAAACCTCACCTATCTTTAAGGTGCAGAGGGCTACGTGGGTAGCAGCGGGCTAGCACCCATCGAAAATCACTGCTACCCATTCCACCCCGGAATGCCCCAATGCTTTGTGGATAGCATCTGGGCGTGTTAGGGACTTAGCCGGGATTTTCGAAGGGCACTTAGTTACCCATGTAAAGGCCTTCGAATATCAGGCCCTTAGACTTTAGGAAGACTAACTTTGCCAAGATGGGCCAATACCTCAAGGAGTCGTTAGCGGGATGGTACAGCTGGGGGATGTAGAAAAACAATGGGCAAAACTGAAAGGGGATATTTTAAGGGCAAACAACCTTTTTGTTAGAAAGGTAAGTAAAGGTCAAAGGAAAAGGAGGCTGCTAAGGTTCTCAAAAGAAGTAGCTGAAAAGTTGAAGAAAAAAGAGGGAGGCCTTCATGAAATACAAGAGATCACAGAGAGAGGAAGACAGGCATCTATATTTGTTAAATCTTAGAGAAGCTAGCAAAGTAGTCAGGAAAGCAAAGATATAAAAAGAGGAAGAAATAGCCAATGCAATAAAATGGGGGATAAGACATTTTTCAGATATGTTAGTGAGAGGAGGAAGGGCAAAAGTGGTATTGTCAGACTCAAGAGTGAAGGAGAGGAACATTTATTTATTTTATTTATTTATACATTTCTTCTATACCGCCCCTTCCAGAGATCAAGGGCGGTTTACAGTTAACAACTGAACAACTTTTACATGGAACAGTGGTATTAACTGTTTACAGGGAACATATTGTACAAACAAACTTATGTGTCAACTTTCTATTTACATATATACAGGATATGTAGATGATGATGAGGATAAAGCAGAATTGCTCAACAAATGTTTCTGTTCTGTGTTCACAGATGAAGGGCCAGGAGCAGGACCTCAGAAAACACCCACAAATAGGAACAGAAGTGATGAGGATCTTCAACAATTTTCAAAAGACTGTATTCGTGAGGAACTAGCTAAACTAAAAGTAGACAAAGTGATGGGACTGAAAGGGATACATGAGAGAATACTGAAGGAACTTGGGGATGTTCTAGCAGCTCCAATGACTGACCTTTTCAATGCCTCGTTGGAGTCGGGAGTGGTGCCAGAGGACTGGAGAGAGGCTCATGTGGTCCCTTTAAACAAAAGCAGAAGTAAGGATGTGGTTGAAAACTACAGGCCGGTTAGTCTAACCTCTGTGGTGAGTAAATTACTGGAAACACTGCTGAAAGAGAAAATAGTGAGATTTCTGGAGTCTAGTGGATTACAGGATTCAAGGCAGCATGGATTCACCAGAGGCAGGTCTTGTCAGACAAATCTGATTTCTTTGACTGGGTGACCAGGGAGTTGGACCAAGGGAGAGCACTAGATGTGGTGTACTTGGATTTCAGTAAAGCCTTTGACACTCTTCCGCACAGGTGACTTATAAACAAACTGAGCACCCTAAGGATGGACCCTAATGTTACTGACTGGGTTAGAAATTGGTTGAGTGGGAGGTAACAAAGGGTATAGGTAAATGGAGCTCACTCTGAGGAGAAGGATGTTACCAGTGGTGTGCCCCAGGGATCTGTCCTTGATCTGATTTTTTTTAACATCTTTGTCAGTGATATTGCGGAAGGGCTGTCGGATAAGGTTTGCCTCTTTGCAGATGATACCAAAATCTGCATTAGAATAGACACCCAGGAAGGTGTAGATAACATGAGGAGGGATCTAGTTAAGCTTGAAGAATGGTCGAGAATTTGGCAGCTGAGATTTAATGCTAAAAAATGCAGGGTCATGCATTTGGGCTGCAAAAATCCAAGGGAGCGGTAGAGTGTAGGAGGTGAAGTACTTCTATCCACAAAAG
The DNA here is from genome assembly GCA_033557465.1 of Ichthyophis bannanicus. Taxonomy (NCBI): domain Eukaryota; kingdom Metazoa; phylum Chordata; class Amphibia; order Gymnophiona; family Ichthyophiidae; genus Ichthyophis; species Ichthyophis bannanicus. Next base: position 1,822,940,811 of record CM066032.1, on the reverse strand, counting down.
AAGAATTGGACCTGGGCATGATTATGTCTGACGATCTTAAAGTAGCTAATCAGGTAGAAAAGGTGACGACGAAAGCTAGAAGGATGTTTGGGTGCATAGGGAGGGGAATGGCCAGCAGAAAAAAGAAGTTGTTAGTGCCTCTATGTAAGTCTTTGGTGTGACCTCATTTGGCGTGTTTATGTTTATGTTTATGTTTAATCATTTGATATACCGCTCAGGCCAAAGCATCAGAGTGGTTTACAATACAATATAATTACAGAATATACGAAAAGAACGCCATATATGAGATAGGACAGAGTAAGAGTGTGTGCAATTCTGGAGACCACACCTTCAAAAGGATATAAACAGGTTGGAGTTGGTGCAGAAGGTGGCTACTAAAATGGTTAGTGGTCTTTGTTATAAAGCATATAAGGACAGACTTAAGGATCTTAATATATATACTTTAGAGGAAAGAGAGGCTAGAGAAGATATGATAGAGACATGGAAGGGGATATGCAGATAAGCCTTGGTGAGATCCAAGGCTGTCAGAAATTCCCCGTCTTGCACCGCGACTATGACTGAATGCAGCATCTCCATATAAAAATGTGGATCCGAAGTGCTTTGCTGACATGCTTGAGATCGAGAATGTTCCGGAACATGCCCTCTTTCTTGGGCACTACAAAATAGATGGAGTATCGACCTAACCCGCACTGGTTGGCCAGCAGCGAAGTGACTGCCTGCAACTCCAATAGGCACTCTAGCATCTCCTGCACAACCACCGCCTTGCCCGGCGCTGAACATGGAGACATCATGAAAGCATCCACCAGAGGGTGCTGGAACTCGAGCGAATAGCCTGCATGCACAACCTCCAGAACCCACCGGTCCAAGGTGACACAGACCCAGGAGCTGTAGAACCTATGCAGTCTTCCTCCTATTGGGTCCCTCAGCTCCCAGATCCCCCCCATTTCATTGTGACTTTTTCGTGGAGTTGGAGGAACCCGCAAAATATCCGCGGGTTGTCCCCCTTCCTCGAAAGGACTGCCCTCTATAGGAGAACTGACCCCCACTGTGCCAGAGAAAAACATGTTGCACGAAACCGATGAAAATCCCGTGTTCCTCCATGACCTTGCTGTGGCTGACCTCTGCTGCGTGACTTGTCCTCTGGTAGTTGGGCCCCTTTGGTGTCTCCGATCTCCTTAACCAACTCTTTCAGAGCGTCTCCAAACAGGAGCTTGCCCTTGAATGGTAGCTTGCTCAATTTGATCTTGGAAACCATGTCTGCTGACCAATTTCACAACCACAGGAAGCGTCTAGCCGCGACCACTAGAGCCATGCTCTTGGAGGATGCCTTAACAAGGTCATAGCAGAAATCTGACAGAAAAGCGGAGGCCAACTCCAGCTTGGCTAGCTCCCCTGGCTCTGTGTTTGCTTCTCGGAATAACCCAGGTAGAGCCTGCACCCAGCACATACAGGCTCTTGCCACATACGCCCCCCCAATGGAGGCCTACAGCAAGACAGCACTGATCTTGAAGGCCTGCTTTAGGAGCAACTCCAGCCGATGGTCTTGTGGATCCTTCAGACCCGCTCCCCCCTCGACTGGGGTGGTCATTTTTTTTGTCACTGCAATAACCAAGGCATCCACCTTCAGATTCTTAAATAGCTCTTTCTCTGCCGAAGGCACTGGGTACAGCCGGGCCATAGCCCAACCGCTCCTGAGACCAGCTTCGGAGAGGTACATTTGCACCACTATCATTTGCATAATTGCCTTATGCACTGGAAAGCAGTCCTGCGGCGTCTGTATTCCCTGCAGGAGAGGGTCCTCCAGATGAGCTTCCTTGGCCATCCTGAAGAGAAGATTCAAGGCCCCCAGCGAACTCGCAATGAGAAGAGTTCTTCTTTTTTTTTAATACTCTAACTATAGAGGGGTCCTCCCCCAAATGCAGTCCCTCTTCTTCAAAGGTCCCCATGTCTGCCTCCTCTTGAAGGCCTGAGGATCCCTCTACTGGATCCTCTGCCAGTTCGGATCCCTTGGAGAGCTGCTGCTCTCCCCTGTCAACTGCACCCTACTGTGCTTGGGAGTCACCCATAAGGGGTCTGAAGAGGACAGTTTGGTCCCCAAGGCCTGAGAAGGATCCCCCATATGCCCACGGTTGTGACCCTTCTCCCTGTCCAATCTATATACTCTATTCAGCAAAAGGATGAACTCCAGGGAAAAAAGGGCCTGTCCTCTAGCTGACTGACCCTCTGAACCTCAAAGAGCTCATCCCCCCTGTCTGCACCCACCCATGCACTTAATTCGCTGGCGGGAGCAGATCTCTCTAGAGACAAAATGGCTGCCAATGAGGAAGCGTGGGAAAACTCCTGCTGCTGTAAATCGGCCTCTGCCAGCTGCTCGTGTCCCTCCGGACAAACCAACGACCCCATAGATCTACCTTCAGCCCTCAAATGATCTTCCTCTAACAGCCAGCTTTCCCTCTCACAGGACTTGCAGCAACTCGCCTGCGAAAGGGAACTTAGACATGCATCAAATGGCACGCATGTTGCCTTTGCCCCGGCATCACTCCCACGCTAAATCCAAACATCGTGCTAAGCTAACCAGATTCTGAAAAACCCCCAAGGGCCTTCCGCCCAAACTCCCTGGCTGTCCAAAGACACTTAACAATTTGCGATTCCAAACCAGCCAATCTGCTAAGTCTGGTAGGGGCAGTGCAACGGGCTGGCCTAATCAGAGGCTGCCGCCACAGGCGGGAATCGCCGACACCGACTGAACAGCTCGCGATGATCCCACAGAGGTTTCTCCCCACCCACTGAAGGGCTACTTTGGGCACTTTTTTTTTCAGTCTAACCTCTGCTTCGGGTCAGGCTTGTCACTGTCAAGATTTTTCAACCCAATTGCTAAACTAACCAAATACCACTAGACGGGCTTCCATCTCAAACAGACAGAGAACTATCTGTACATGCACCCAGCTGCTGGAGACTGATAATACTGCAGGCAAAGGGGGACAGCCTCGCTCTATATGGTGTGACATCATTAGAAATTTACAAAAGTCAGTCTCCAGCTGCTGATGGATGGACACAACCCATCTTTCTGGACTGGACTGGAGGGATGTGGATGAATCTCTTTTTCCTTACCTTTTCAGCTACTTCTTCTGAAAACCATAGTGGCCTCCTTTCCTTCTTACTTGTATCTACTTTCCTAACAGAAGGTTTGTTGCCCTTTTAATATCTCCTTTCAGTTTTTGACTACTGTTTGCCTACTTTCCCCATATGTCCCCTGCTAACAACTCCTTGAGGTATCCCCCATCTTTGTAATGTTCAAATGATCTTCCTCTAACAGCCATCTTTCCCTCTCACATCAAATGGCACGCATGTTGTGGGATGGCCCCCATTGCTGCATGAGGTGCTAACCTTTCAAATCTTTATGCACAAATCAAAATTATTCTGTCTTGATTCGACAGCTTTATCCATGTAATCTTCCCCGCTTCTGATCGCTGGAAGGAGCGGTATACAAATGCTTGCTAAATAAATAAATAAATAAATAATGTTCGTTTCCCTGAAATCTAGGACTCTCATTTTTTAATGAACCATCTCCACCTGTGTCCAAATAGTGAAGCTCACCATCAGATGATCACACCAGTTTAGCACCCACTACAACATCAGAAAGGTGAAATTAGGCCTTATCTGCCAAGGGGCGTTTCTTGAGTGGGTACAGTCCAGTCCCGCACCTGTGGGTAATGTCACCTCACCAGCAGCTTGGAGACTGAGCATGTCATGATTGATGACATAAAAACATAAAAACACAGAAACATGACAGCAGAAAAAGACCATATGGCCTATCTAGTCTGTCCTTCCATGTCAACCACTACAACAGTCCCCATTTTTCCTTTAGAGATCTTCTGTGCTTGTCCCATGCTTCTTTGAATTCAGATACTGTCCTCATCTCTACTACCTCCACTGGGAGACAATTCCACGGATCAACCACTCTTTCCGTAAAGAAATATTTCTGCATATCACTCCTGAATCTATCCCCCTTTCACCCTCATCCCATGTCCCCTCATAGCAGAGCTTGCTTTCAATCGAAAGAGACTCTCCTCCTGTGCATTTATGCCATGGAGGTTTTTAAACGTCTGAATCATATCACCTCTATTCCGCCTTTCCTCTAAGGTGTACATATAAAGATCTTAAGTCTGTCCTCATATGCTTGATAATGAAGACCACTAACCATTCTAGTTGATATCCTCTGTACTGACTCCAACCTGTTTATATCTTTTTGAAGGTGCAGTCTCCAGAATTGCATACAGTACTCCAAATGAGATTGCACCAAACACTTATACAGAGGCACTATCACCTCCTTTCTTCTGCTGGCCATTTCTCTCTCTATGCACCCAAGCATCCTTCTAGCTTTTGCCGTCGCCTTTTCTACCTGTTTAGCTACTTTAAGATCATCACACACAATCACACCTAGGTCCCGCTTTTCTTTAGTGGACAAAAGTACTTCACCCCCTATACTATATTGCTCCCTTGGATTGCTGCAGCCCAAATGCATGACCTTGCATTTTTTAACATTAAATCCCAGCTGCCAAATTCTAGACCATTTTTCAAGTTTCAATAACTTAGGTCTACTTTGTAGAGGATGCAATCACTTGCTAGAGATACAAATGTTCCTCCAAACTATCGTCTTGGACTATTTATCCCATTAGATGTATGAATCCTTCAATTTGTTCAATTCATACCATAATAACCATTAGAACAGATTATTATGGTATGAATTGAACAAATTGAAGGATTCATACATCTAATGGGATAATTAGTCCAAGACGATAGTTTGGAGGAACGTTTGTATCTCTAGCAAGTGAAAGCATTTTTCAAGCTTAGCTAGATCCCTCCTCATGTTATCTACACCTTCCCAAGTGTCTATTCTATTGCAGATTTTGGTATCATCCGCAAAAAGGCAAACCTTACCTGACAGCCCTTCCGCTATATCACTAACAAAGATGTTTAAAAAGAATCGGACCAAAGACAGATCCCTGGGGCACACCACTGGTAACATCCTTCTCCTCAGAGTGAGCTCCATTTACTTGTACTCTTTGTCGCCTCCCACCCAACCAATTTCTAACCCAAGCAGTAACTTTAGGGGCCATCCCTAGGGTGCTCAGTTTGTTTATAAGTTGCCTGTGAGGAATGGTGTCAAAGGCTTTACTGAAATCTAAATACACCACATCTAGGGCTCGCCCTCGGTCCAACTCCCTGGTCACCCAGTCAAAGAAATCAATCAGATTTGTCTGACAAGACCTGCCTCTGGTGAATCCATGACATCAGGGTATACATACTACTACTACTACTACTATTTAGCACTTATAAAGCGCCACGCATGCAGCGCTGCACAGCTAACCTACAAGAGGTGGCTAAGATACAAGAGACAATCCCTGCCCGTCAGAGTCGTGCTCGTCGGAGCTTACAATCTAATTAGAACAATACAGAGCATTAGTCAGTTCTGCGGAAGGTATGGTGTGGTACAGTTTGGTACAGCTTGGTCTATAGTTTGGTCATAAACGTTAACGGGGTTAGGGTAGGATGAGGATGGAAGTCAGGATCTGAATGCAACGGTGAAGAGGTGGGTCTTCAACCTGGATTTGAAGAGGGCCAGGGAGGAAGCCTGGTGCACAGACGCAGGTAGGCAGTTCCAGGCGTGTGGCGCAGTAAGGTGAAAGGAGCGCAGTCGGGAGTTTGCGGTGCAGGTGAAAGGCATTGAGAGAAGCGATTTGTTAGCGGAGCACAAATTTCAAGAGGGGATGTAAGGAGAGATAAGAGATATGAGGTATTGAGGGGCCATGGAGTGAATGCATTTATAGGTCAGCAGGAGAAGCTTGAATTGGATGCAGAATTGGACAGGGAGCCAGTGAAGTGACTTGAGGAGAGGAGTAATGTGGCGAGGCTGGCAGAAGATTAGTCGAGCAGCGTGATTTTGTATAGATTGAAGGGGAAGGAGGTGGCTCACGGGGAGACCAGCGAGGAGTAGGTTGCAGTAATCGAGGCAAGAGGAGATTAAGGAGTGGATAAGCATTTTGGTAGTGTGTTTGGAGAGGAAGGGGTGGATTTTGCTGATGTTGTAGAGGAAAAAATGGCAGGTCTTAGCTACAAGCTGGATATGGGCGGAGAAGGAGAGAGAGGTGTCAAAGATAACCTCTAGATTGCGGGCCAAGGGAACAGGAAGGATAGTAGATCCATCCACATGGACTGAGAGAGGGGGAAGAGGGGGGGAGGAGTTGGGTGGAAAGACAAGAAGTTCAGTCTTGGCCATGTTCAGTTTCAATCGGCGATGAGACATCCAGGCAGCGATGTCCGAAAGACAAGCAGAGATCTTGGACTGGGTTGCCAGAGAAATATTAAGTGTAGAAAGATAGATTTGGGAGTCATCGGCATAGAGATGGTACTGAAAGCCATGGGAAGAGATAAGCGCGCCAAGGCCTTGGGTATAGAGAGAGAAAAGGAGGGGGCCCAAGACAGATCCCTGGGGTGCGCCTACATGGAGCGGGGTAGGGGAGGAGGAGAAGCCGCCAGAGCATACACTGAATGAACGATGGGAGAGGTAGGAGGAGAACCAGGATAGTACAGAGTCCTTGAAGCCAAGCGAGAGGGTGGTGAGGAGAAGGTCGTGGTCAGTGGTGTCAAAGGCAGCAGAAAGGTCAAGAAGGATGAGGATAGAATAGAGGCCCTTAGATTTAGCCAGGAACAGGTCGTTGGTGACTTTTGTGAGTGCCGTTTCAGTGGAGTGTAGGGGACAGAAGCCTGATTGTAGTGGGTCCAGGAGGGCCTGGGAGGTGACGAAGTCGAGGCAGCGGCGGTGGACTGCTCGTTCTAATAATTTGGATATGAAGGGAAGGAGGGAGATGGGTCGATAGTTAGAAGGGCATGTGGGATCAAGTGAGGGTTTCTTGAGGAGGGGTGTGACAGCAGCATGTTTGAAGTCAACGGAGACAGTTGCAGTGGAGAGTGAAAGGTTGAGGATATGAGTGATGGAGGGGACGATGGTGAGGGAGATGGAACGTAGGAGATGGATGGGGATAGGGTCTGATGAGCAGGTGGTGAGTTTGGAGGAGGAAAGAAGAAGTGCGGTTTCTTCTTCAGAGATCTGGGGGAAGGAGGAGAGGGTGGCAGGGGGAGTATGGATGGGGGAAGAGAAATGGGGGAGGGGAGGTAGTTGAGGGTATGGGGAATTGGAGGGTAATTTTGAGGATTTTGTCATGGAAGTAGTCGGCTAGGGTTTGGGCAGAGAGGGAGGGTCGGATTGTGGGCGGGGGGACCTTGAGGAGAGAATTGAGGGTGTTAAAGAGACGGCGGGGATCAGAGGCAAGGGAGTTAGTCAGATGGATGTAGTAATCTTGTTTGGCAAGTGCTAAGGCTGACTGGAAGGAGCCAAGCATGAATTTGAAGTGTAGAAGGTCTTCCGTGGAGCGGGATTTGGACCAGGCTCGTTCAGCAGAACGGGCGCAGATGCGTAGATAACGGATTGTGGGGGAAAGCCAGGGTTGGGGAATAGATTGTTTTACAGGACATGAGGTGGGAGGGGCAAGAGTGTCAAGGGCTGAGGATAGTGTAGCATTGTATGAGGATAATGCTTTGTCGACAGACTCGGAGTATAAAATGGAGGAAAGAGATGGAGAGATGGTGGAGGAGAGAGTCAAGGGATCAATATTATGAAGGTTTCTGAATAGGTCAGAGGAGACAGGACGAGGTTGGGATGGCGGGAGCTGAAGAGTAAATGTTAAAAGGTGATGGTCAGATGAGGAAAGGATTGATCTGTGGAAGTTTGAAGGAGAGGAATTGGAGAAGAGTATTAGGTCAAGGCAGTGGCCATGTAGGTATGTGGGGGCAGTGGCGCAAAGTTGGATGTCGAACGAGGAGGTAAGAGCGAGGAACTTTGAGGCATGGGGGTCGGAGGGGTTATCAATGTGAATGTTGAAGTCACCAAGAATAAGAATGGGGGAGGAGGGATCCATAAAGGCAGAGAGCCAGGAGTTGAAGTCGGTGAGGAAGGTTGATTTGGAGTTGTTGTGTGGGCGATAAATAACAGCTACACAGAGGGGAAGTGGTATGAGGAGGCGAATGGAGCGGACTTCAAAGGAGAGGGGGAGTGCAATTGGGGTGGCAGGAGGGGTTGGAATTGGCAGGAGGGGGAGAGTAAGAGGCCAATGCCACCACCGTGACCAGTAGTTCGAGGTGTATGGGAGAATTGGTAGCTCCCATAGCAGAGAGAGGCAATGGATGCGGTGTCATCTGGGGGGAGCCAGGTCTCGGGCAGGGCAAGAAGGTATAGGGCATTAGAGATGAAAAGATCGTGAATAAAAGTGTTTTTTTTTAATGACTGAGCATGTGTTCCATAGGGTGCAAGTAAACGGGAGAGCGGAGGGGGGGAGAGGGATATGGATAAGGTTGGATAAGTTACGTGTGGATTTCTTATCAGAGTAGCGTGGGGGTCTATTTCTACGGTAGTACTGAGATTTAGAGGGAGTAGGGTGTGGGTGGGTATGTCTGGGTGTGTGTGCTCTCTAAGAGGGACATGAGGGAGGGGAAGTGAGGGATAAATTGATGGTATCCGGTAGGCTATGTGAGGGATTATTTTGGGGGGTAGGGTTGGAGTTGATATCTATGGATGAGTGATTATGGGATGAATGGGGGAGGGCGGAAGGAGGGATGAGCGGGATGTGGATGAGATTAGATAGGGTACGTGAGGAACTTTCTTTAGTGTGGGAGAGAAGTCGGGGGGCAGGGTTGGGGTTGATATTACCTGATGAGAGAATGAGAATGAGTATTAGAGAGCGAGGTAAAGTGGAGATAGTACGGCGGAAGCGAGGATGGGGTTGCCTTAGAGAGAGGGGTCTGGTTGAATGCGGGGGATGGTGTGAAGAAGCTCAAGAGCAGGTGCTATGCTAGGGGGCAGAATGGAGGGAGAAGTGAGGAAGGTAGAGAGGGGGCTGGATGAATGCGGGTAGCACCTTCCATCAGACCCAGTATCCTATTGACAAAGCTGACTCACAAAAGTAACAATTACTGAACTAATTCAAACTATGTATATTGAATACCTCACCCTCAGACAGGAAATACCCCCTGTCTGAGAGAGAGAGATCGCTTACCACAGGGAAACCTCGGCTCTGTCGAACATCTCTGAACACTCCCGACTCCACAGAGTCAAACCTCTGAAGATTGCTTGCTGTGGTCAAAAATCCAGCATTGTTTCTGCATGTGTTATCCCCAGCCCTCCTCTGAGCTGACTTTCTTCAGGACCAGAGACCTCTATTGCCCTGAGGGTGGGATTGGGACTGGACTGGACTCACTCAAGGAACATCAATTAGCAGGTAAGACCTAATCCACCTTCCTTATTGTTCCTCCAGTCCAGTCTCACACCTGTGGGATGTACCATAGCAGTACTATTTATTTATACTGCACTCTTTAGAATCAGTGTGGTTTACATGTATACTAACAGGTACTTTTTATTCCCTTGTCCCTGAAGGGCTCACAATCTAAGTGTACCTGAGGCAATGGTGGGTTAAGTGGCTAGAGACCCCAGTCCCTCCAGCCTGAGGTTGCTTGTCCCCCATGTGGGAACTGAGCCCCCAGCCTTCTGGTCTGAGGTAACCTGTCCCAACCACTGAGCCACTCCTCCCTCTAAACCTGGGAGGGACTTGTCAGACTGGCCTGAAGAACTGCTGATCCAAAAAGCATGTCCCTGGCTGCCTGAACATCCAGCTTGTAATGTTTGACAAAGGAATGTAGGAACAGCCAAGTTGCTGCCCTACAAATATCTCCTGATGGTACTAAATTTGCCTTCACCCACAACAAGAGGGGCAGAGTAGCCTAATGTTTAGAGGCCTGGCTTGGGAACCAAGAGACCAGGCTTTGATTCCCACTAGCACGCCTTGGGCAAGTCACTTAACCCTCCATTGCTCAAAAAAATCCCTGTTTAATGTGCATTACCAAGTTTAAGTTACAATGTAAACCACTTTGACTGAAAAGATAAAGCAGTGGCAAGATGGCACCATTGACGACACTCCAGTGAACCCCCTGTTTTCGTGCTATTACCTGGTTTATTCTCTTGGATCTCCTGCCTTATGCCACATACAGGCAGGAAACGTAAGGCAAAGTTGCCGATGGGAGAGAATCCAGGCGCTGAGAGGTCGGCGGTTTGCGGGCCCATGGACTCCTTTGTGCGGCCCGCTGGGAGGGCCTGCTGAGCATAACTGGGGCGGATGGAAGGTCCCTTAGCGCCAAAGGGGTTGAGGTTTCCCTCAGCCCAGAGATCCGAGTACCGCCGGTGCAGCCGGAAGTTGAGAACCAGCATGGAATCCTGAGCGTGGGCAAGAGTGATGCGGCCAGTCTGCCCTTGATGAATCAGATGGAGATGCAGATGCTCAGCACCGGGGGTGGATCCCGGGAGCTGGGATCTCTGGCTAAACTCTCCAGCATGGAAGGGGTGGAAGTGAAAGGGACGGTTTCATCTCTGCATATTTTATCGGAATTGCCCCCGACGACGTTGGATAAGCCTTTTCAGGTTGGTGGGAATGGACAAGGACGCACTTTGGTGATACCTGATTTGGTTACTTTGGAAAGATTATGGGAAGCCTTCTCGTCTATGCACCTTAATATTTCATCCCAACTCCAGTCTATTTTGCAGCAGTTTCAAGTGTTTGGGCAGCAACTAAAGGTGTATGAACTGGGTCAAACTGAGCTTAATGCTAAAGTGGCCTTATTTGATGGGCACTTGGAGCAGGTACAAGAGGCATCCCAAACCTTTGTTAAGGACTCTGTGGTTATACATAGGAGGCTGGAATTTTTGGAGAATTCAGCAAGGAGCCGCAACCTGTGAGTATTGAACTTTCCCAAGGTTCCTTCGGTGTCAGCCTTGGAGCTCTTTAAGAAATTTCTAACGTCACTTAAGGTTTCGGCTGAATTGGTACCACCTGTATCAAAAGCTTTCTATTTGCCATCTGCAAAGATTGGTGCTGTGGGTAATGTTGAGAATCTTTTGTTATCATCGGACAGTTCGGATCTATCTACAGTGACGCAGTAGCTCCCCAGGAACCGATGGACACAGATAAGCATCCGGTGGTAGACGCCGGTACTGCAGGAGAAAGCAGGAATTTCTCTGCAGAAAGAAAAAAACTCAGAACTAATCAAGCAGAACAGCTCACCTCGGGGGAGGGGAATAGTAAAGCTCTTGATTGGGCACGCCCTAAGAGGAGGCGGGCAGTGCAAGCTAGAAGCACCTGGTTAAATAGTCAGAAGCCAGGAAGTGAACTAGAGCAACGGAAGCAACAGGAGCAACGGGAGCAAAGAAAGCAAAGAGAGCAACGAGAACAAGGGCAAGAACAGAGACGGAGAGAATTCCCAGAAGGAGAAATAAGAGTTTCAGAGGGGAAGTCTGGAAGGAAGCATCTTTGCTGCTGTGATTCCTCAAATAGTCTGCAACTAGCAGGTAGCTTGGTGGAAGGCTCAGAGGCTGAAAGAAACTGCTGGGGGGCAGAAGACTTTCAAAACACTGAGAGATCCAAGGCTGCAGGACCAGGCAGAGCTATGGAATAAAAGGCAGAAGGACAAAGAATTCTCCAAAGGAAAACTTCTATCTAAGGTACCCAGTGGGGGAGAAATAGTTGATAAGTTTTATGCTGTAAAGCCAGAGGGAGTGTGCCCTAGTTTTAAAAGCCAAGTCAGACAAAATGGTGGCAGCTGCTTTCAGCAAGGAGAGGGTTTGAATAACAGTAAATATTCTTACCAGCTAGCTGAAGTACCTAGCCAGGAAGGGGCTGACATCCATGCTTTTAAATCTCTCTTTAAAGACTCTCCCTGTACTGCCAAATATCTAAGCACAGCACCCACATGTAGAGAGAGGTGGAGAGATAACGTTAGCAGCACATTGAATGTTTGTTTTCCTGATACAAACAAGTATGTTAATCAGCCTGAGATAAAGAGCCTCAGCAAACAATGGCTCACGGGAGAAAAGGGACATCAGCTAAGTGAAGGGAAGTCACCAGCTGAATCACGTCTCCAAGAGTTTAGAGTTTTTGGAACGTAAGGCAAGTTTTAATTACAGTGCCCCAGAACCAGTTGCTGGCTGTGAGGAAAGAATGCCTTTTCCTAATTCTCTGCCATCTACAGAAGAGGACACATTAATGGACTGCTCAACCTGCTTAATTGAGAAAGACAATTAAGAGGGAAAGGTTTTACCTGTTGTATGAGGTAATATAGCAGAGGTACTTGTCTCTTCCTATACAAAGGAGCTGGTAAAAAGTGAATGAGTTAAAGTTCCACTGATTTGTATAGCAGGAGCACTACTGTTGAATGAACCTTTCTGTTCTTCAGTTCATGATTGGATCACATGAGGTGAATGTGAATTCCTGAAGATAGCACAGCATTGCAAGCCTGTTTATCTAGTTTCTTTTACTCTTGTTTTGGATTTATAACTTCTGCACCGTCTGTTGCATTTGAACTGCACAACTGGCAAATAAACCTCATGAAAATAAATTTCTCTTTGCCATGCCTTACTGCTCGAAGCACTAAACACAACTACAACTAATTGCCTCAAGGGCATCACAAGGCAACCCCTCCTTAACCCTCAAGGTTAGGGAGCGGGAGGCGTGATACTACTTTTTTGGAGCGGTCCCCCGTCAGATGCAGGGATGACTGCTACCTTGTTGGTTACTTTTGCCCTTGAGGCGGACAGGGATTGGCTTTTGAAACTATTTTTTAGGTCTCCCTGTAAAGTGTTCTTGGATTCCCACATTAGAATTTTCCCTGATGTTTCTAGAGCAACCCAAAAGAGGAGGAGGCAATTTCTGTTATATCGTTGAGGGGTGCTTCAGTTGGGTCGGCTGGTTTTTTTACGCTTTCTATATAAATGCCTGGTGAAGTTAGCTGGGCATAGCTATATTTTCTTTGAACCCTCCCAATTGGCCTCCTTTATTTTTTCTAGACAACTTGTGATGCAGGTCCCTTCAGTATCTCCCCCCCCCCCCATGGTAGCCCCGCTTAGTTAGGGGGGTTACAATCAGTAATTTTTGTATGCACCCTTCTCTGATGTCTGTTTCTTTTTCCTATATTTGCTTTGGTAAGATATTTTACTATTCTAAAAAGCTCCCTTGGGCGATTGAGGGAATTGTTAAGTATTTTGGTATAGTACTCTTTCTTTGTATCTAGGATTGTTTCTCTGTATTTTTGTAGGGAAGTCATGTAGGCAGATTTGTTGTCCGAGTTTTGTGTTGCTCTCCATTTGTATTCTCTTTTTCTTAATTCTTTCTTGGGCGTTTAAGTTCTTTGGCGTACCATATTTCTGATTGTCTATTGTCAGACGGCTGCCTGGGTGAGAATCTTCACAGTCTTAGCAAGTGCATATATCTATATGATTTGCAAGGTATTGTGGGCAATGTAGTTCATTCACACCAGACACAGCTGCTGACAATAATTTAGTTGGGTAAAGCCAATAAGATATTTATTTATGGGGTTATTTCTCCCAACACAGATATGCTTGGTAGCACATAAATTAGGTTACTTGCTTTCAGTGTTAACTTGGAAAAACAAAGTTAAAATCAGGAAAACAACAAATGAAAAGCCACAAAGCAAGGAACAAACTGTTCTTTTCAGGTTAACTTCTGATTACTTCCCACATAGATACAGAAGTGATTCTCTCCTAGCTCACAAGCAATTAGGTAAGGCTTAATTGCTAGCAGTTACCAGCTGAAACCCCTTAGCTGGCTTGCCTTCCACTGTGTGGGTCAAATCCTGCTTCAGGAGCTTTTCTGAGTAGATTAAAGAACAAATTTGTATTTCTTTGTGATGGTTGCTGTACTTTATAACAGAAAGTTACCAACGGAGTTTAGATAGAGAGCAGTCCATATAAACAGGATCCTCATCTGCTATTATTCCCCCTTGTTCAACAAGCATGGGTTCAATATCATGGATTGGCACAGATGAATCTCTCAATGGAGCATTTTCAGGAGAATACTTGTTTCCCTGCTGTCTTTCAAGGTTATAGCTAGGGCATAGATCAGTGTTCATACCTGAGCTTCCATTGCTGCTAGAGTTCCTCTCTATATAGCCTGGCCAGTATGTAGTCCAGTTCTTATGTCCAGCCTTCCAATCCAGATCCCTGGACACTGGATCTCTCTTCACATACCTTCTGGCACCGGTCTTAGGGTCCCTTCCACGTGCAGCCGTCTCCCTCACAGGTAGCGTCTGGAGATTCCTAGCTCTGCAGCACCATTCCTCTGGTTTTCCCCAGTCCAATGGTGTATGCTGGCCCTTGGGATACCTCCCAGTATACGTACTGCTTTGGACTCTGCTAGACCTCTCAAAGGCTTTTCTCCTCTTTCTTCCAGAGGGTTTCTTTTTCTCTCTGTCCGTCTGGTTTGGCTTCTGCTTCTGATGATCCTTCAGATGAAACTGATGATCAAACTCAAGCTGATTCTCAGGATACTGAGGACAATTCTCTGGATATCCAAGGTGATCATGAAGATGGTCATCTGTAGAATAAACTCTACTCTTATTCTGCTTGGATGAGTGCTCTTCCCTAACACAGTGCAGCTGTGCTGAATCAGGCCCTGCCCTTTGAGATGAGTGCTTAGGGATTACCTCATAGCCCTCCTGATTGAACACACGTTTCTCCACTTCAGCTCCTCTAATGGCTGTTGGAAACCTGGTGCATTCTGGGACTGGTAGTCTTTTATGGGAAAATTCTGTTTTCTTATTTCTACCAGAACTGACAGGTTGCTTGTTCAGAGTCACTTCACCTTTTCTATAGCTCCTTCCTGAGCTATGATAAGCTTCCTTATCACACTATGCTTTGAATTTTCCCCACCTTTGTGAGTATGGAGAGTCTTCAAACACTCTCCACATTCTCACATAGGCCAGAGACATCGAGCGCCATCTGACCTTCAACAACATGGAGATCACCGGCGCTGAATAGCCCTGTCGTCTCAATCTCGCCCGCTCAATAGCCAAGCTGTAAGCGAGAATCGATACACCTGCAGCATAAGAATTGGACCCTGCGCCAGCAAATCTGAGCTTGACAGCAGTCTCCACGGACAGTCCACATTCAGCCACACCAAATCTGCATACCATGGACTACGAGGTCAGTCGGGGGCTATCAACAGCATGTGGCCCTGATGTGCTTCTATCCTCTATATAACTTGCCCTATGAGAGCCCAGGGAGGAAACACGTAGAGCTGTCCACCCAATGGCCACTTCTGGATTAGGGCATCGAGTCTTTCCATAATTCGTTCCTTCTTCTGCTGAAAAACCGTGTTGCCTTTGCCAATTCGTACACTGCCATGAGGTCCATAATTGGTTGGCCCCACTGTCTGACCAGGCAAGCAAAAACTGTCTCGTTGTGTCCATTCTCTTGGGTCGATATGTACCTAGCAGAGGTAATCGGCTGCCACATTGTCCTTTCCTGCCACAAGTGCCGCCGGGAGCGCCTGCAGATTCTCTTCTGCCCAAGCTTACAACAGAGCTACTTCCTCCTCCAGGTTTATACTGCTTATTCCCTCCTGATGAATGACATATGCTACTGTTGTTGCATTGTCCGAGAAAACCCATACCAACTTGCCCAGAAGCTAAGAGCGGAACTACCGCAAGGCTAAGAACACCGCTCGCAACTCAAGATAGTTGGTTGACCCAAGTTGTCTCCTGATCTGATCAGCGCCCTTGTGCTATGTGGCCCTTGCATTGAGCTCCCCATCTGGTAAGAATGACATCAGTCATCACTGGAATCCAATTGGGAGTCTCTAGAGGCATGCCCACCCGAAGGTTGTCACCTGTGAGCCACCACCTGAGCGAGCTCCTGGTCTTTGCCAAACAGGGCAGGGGAAACAACAGTGGCTGATGCTGAGCCAACCATCTTGCATTGTAATGGCCGCATGTGCACCCGAGCCCACTGCACGAGCTCGATGGTCGCCGCCATGGATCCCAACACCTGCAGATAATGCGACGCCATCGGCATTTTCCTGCTGAGAAACCCTCGAATCTGTTCTTGCAACATCCATATTCAGCTCTCCAACAACATATCCATCCTGTCACCTTCTGAAACCTGGCCTCTAGATACACCAAGTCCTGTGAAGACTGGAGCTGGCTCTTTGCAAAGTTTATCACCCATCCGAGACCCTGTAGATATGCAATCACTCTCACCGTGATTTGCGAACTCTCAGCCTTTGACTTCACTCAGATGAGCCAATCATCCAGGTATGGATGTAGGAGATTATGTTCCTGTTGGAGGCCCACCGCCACCATCACCATCACCTTTGTGAACATATGTGGCGCGGTTTCTAATCCGAAGAGAAGGGCCTGAAACTGGAAATGTCCCAATGGCAGTGCAAATCTCAGGAACTGCTGGTGCTCTGCCCTTAGAGGAATGTGTAAGTAGGCTTCTGTCAGATCCAGGGAAGTCAAGAATTCTCCTTCCCTGACCGCCACTGTCACCGAATGCAGTGTTTCCATGTGGAATTGAGGCACCTTTAGACAGCGATTGACGTGCTTGAGATCCAAAATAGGCTGGAATGCACTGTCTTTTTTGGGAACAACAAAATAAATTGAGTATCGGCCATAACCAAATTGATCATCCGTCATCCATTTTACGGCTTGAAGATCCAGGAGTCTTCTCATAAGAATATAAGATATGCCATATTGAGTCAGACCAAGGTCCATCAAGCCCAGTATCCTGTTTCCAACAGTGGCCAATCTAGGTCATAATTACCTTGCAGTTTCCTCAAAAGACACAGGTTCCACAATGCTTGTATTGGGTCAAGCAGTGATATCCTGGGTCCCTAATGGTTTATGGACATTTCCTCCAAGAACTTGTGCAAACCTTTTTTAAACCCAGCTACACTAACAGCTTTTACTACATCCTCCGGTAACAAATTCCAGAGTTTGATTACACGTTGAGTAAAAAAATATTTTCTCTTATTAGTCTTAAATAGGTTACCCTGTAGCTTCATTGCATGTCCCCTAGTCTTTCTATATTCTGATGACGTAAACAATCGATCTACGTTTACCCGTTCCACTCTATTCATTAATTTATAGACCTCTATCATATCTCCCCTCAGCCATCTCTTTTCCAGGTTGAAGAGCCCTAACCTTTTTAGCCTGTCTTCATAGGGGTTTTCTTCCATCCCCTTTACCATTTTGGTGGCTCTTCTCTGTACTTTTTCTAATAACGCTAATCCTTTTTAAGATACAGCGACCAGAATTGCACACAATATTCAAGGTGCGGTCGCACCATGGAACGATACAGAGGCATTATAAAATCCTTTGTTTTATTTTCCATTCCTTTCTTTATGATACTATAGCCAGCACCCACTCCCTAACCTTGAGGGTTTGGGGAGGGGTGTGCCTTGAGGTTAAGTTGTAGTTGTGAAGGTCGAATGACAAGGCAGGTATAAAGAATATTTTTTTTTATAAGGATTTATTTCTCCCGCTCCGTGGTTGAATGGAACAGGCGTAAAGGAATATATTTTACAGCCAAAACAAGAACAAAAGGAAAACAGGCTTTTTCCAACACTGTGTTCAAAACTGTCCTTTAACACAGTAGTTCACATTCCTGTCATGTGAGCTTTACTTGAAATCACTTAAACAAAAGAGCAAATAATAAAGTTCATGCACTGTAAGTTGTGCTTCAGCTTATTCTTTATCTCCTCATAAGCTCTTCAGGTAAGGAACTTAAAACAGCATGCATTTCAGCATATTATAACGAATGACCACACAAGCTTTGCTTGACTATTCTTTGTCTATGAGACAGGTTGAGCAGTCCATTGGCTGATTCAAATCCACCATTGGTAAGGGATAAACCAATGGCACTTGTGCTTCTGGGCTCTGTACTGATTCAATTACTTTCTGTCCAGGAACAGTTCGTTTCTCTAAGAAATCTCTAAACTCTTTCAGGAGTTCTTCAGCCTGCTTGCTATATGGGCTAGGCGGGGAATTAACTCCTTCCTGGGGTGAGTGATAGCTTGTGGGTTTCTCTTCAGGTAAGCAAACAATGCCGTCTCTCTTACTATGCTCATTCACTGCACTGGAATTACCCCTCCCCCACTTGTCTCTGTCAGCAAGTGCTGGGTAAGTCAGTTCATTTGCAGGTGAAGGATTTTTAGGCAGCAATTCAAACTTAGAACCTCCTAAAACCTTCTGGCATATATCTCTAGCAAATATATCTGCTACGTCCTTGTAGCTAGCTTGCTTGCTAATTCTGTCAGCAGTTTGAGGAGGAAAAGCAGGGTTTATCTGAATGAGCTTCTGGTTGCAGCCAACTGCCCTCATAAAACCTGGGTTTGCCCTGGGTTTTAAAATAAGCACTCACACAGTCTGGCTTCTCATAAAAGCTGTTATCAGAATTAAAGACACCCTGTACCTTGTGTTGAGGAATGCCTGAATGTTCTTTAGCAGTCTGCCATTCTTTCCACGGGTCAGCTCTCTGTTCCAAAAGCATAGGCTTTACCCCTGGGTCTCTCAGTGCCTCGCCCTTCTCTTGCTCCCAGAAGGTTCTTCTATGCACTGAGTCTCCCTGGTACCTGCTTCTTGGCTTTACAAGCGTTCTCCTGGAATTGCAGCTGGGGAGCATTTCTCCTTGAAAGTCAAAGGCTCTGGCATCCAAGGCTACTCCATCTCTAAAGCACACATCTGCTTCGTTTCTCTTCCTCCACTCTTTCTCTTCCTCGTTCTCTTTCCTGTTCCTGTTCCCTTTCTCATTCGGTTTCCTGTTCTGTCTTCCTTCTTCCTGTTTAACAAGCTGTCTCTGCTCTGGGGAACCCGCCTCCTGCTAGGGCGTGCCCAATCAGCAACTCTGCTTCTCTCCCCTCCCCCGAGGTGAGCTGTGTTAGCTGATTAGCTATGTGCATCTTGTGCTGAGAAGGAAAAATCTTGCATTTAGCTGCAGTACCCGGACCTTCCACCGGGTCACTATCTGTTTCCATGGCTTCTGGCACCGGTACAGCGTCACAATACCTAGCATTCTATTTGCTCTCTTGGCCGCCGCTGCACACTGAACGGAGGGTTTTAACATGTTATCCACGATGATGCTCAAACCATTTTCCTGGGTGGTGGTTCCTAATGTGGAACCTTGCATCGTGTAACCATAGTTTGGATTGTTCTTTCCTAGGTGCATAACTTTGCACTTGTCCACATTAAATTTCATCTGCTATTTGGATGCCCAGTCTTTTAATTTATCAAGATTCTCTTGCAATTTTCCACAATCCTCATGGGTTTTAACAACTTTAAGTAGTTTTGTGTCATCTGCAAATTTGATAACTTCACTCGTTATTCCCTTTTCCGGGTCATTTATGAATATGTCAAAAAGCAGCGGACCCAGCACAGATCCCTGGGGTACGCCACTATTCACCTTTCTCCATTGGGAAAATTGGCCATTTAGCCCTACCCTCTGCCTTCTATCTTTTTTCCTGTTCCTGATCCACAATAGAGTACACAAGGAGCAGAAGCAGTGGACGACCCAATTGCTTGATGTTAATTCAAAACTGCTTTATTGAAGATCCTCAATAAAGCAGTTTTGAATTAACATCAAGCAATTGGGTCGTCCACTGCTTCTGCTCCTTGTGTACTCTTCCTACCTCTGCAGGAGCTCTGCTCTCCTGTGTGCTGTTTCCTGATCCACAATAGTACACTGCCTCCTATCCCATGACTTTTTAGTTTTGCCAAAAGTCTCTGATGAGGGACCTTGTCTAAGGCTTTCTGAAAGTCCAGATACACTATATCAACCGACTCACCTTTTGTCTACCTGTTTATTCACACCTTCAAAAAAACATAACAGATTAGTAAGACAAGTTCTTCCTTGTCTAAAGCCATGTTGGCTGTCTCCCATTAATCCATGACTATCTGCTTCCGAGAGGACGAAGGCATCCGTGAGGGGACTCTTCAACGCGTAGCCTTCCCTGATTACATCCAAGACCCACTGATCGGATGTAATCTCTGCCCACACAGGGTAAGTGTCCCGCAGCCGACCCCTATGGGCACTACCGCTGTGTAGTCGGGCCTCACTTCATTGTGACTTTTTAGGGCCTGTGGCCATAGAGGAGAAGAAACCTCTGCCTGTTCCACAGAACTCCAGAAAGGACTGACCTCTAGAAGGGAACCTGCCTCGCTGATATGGTGCAAAGTGCATTGCTCTAAACTGCCGAAAAACTCAATGATTGACCCCACTGTTGGCCAGTTTCTGTTTGTCCTCTGGCAGGTGCCCTCCTTTTGATTCCCCCAAGTCCTTGACCAGTTTATTGAGATCTTCTCCAAATAAGAGACTGCCTCGGAAAGTCAACTTGCTCAAACGCGACTGGGATGAGACATCAGCCAATCAATTGCGCAGCCAGAGATACCGCCAAGCCGCTACCACCGCCGACATCCCTCTTATCAAATCAAAAAAGGAGTCTGACAGATAAGCTGCGCCCGATTCAAATTTGGCCACATCTGCAGGAAATGACTGGGAAGGCCCCAGGGATGCGATAATCCCTTGCGTCCATCTTAAGCATGCATGCGCCATGAATGTAACACAAACCTAAGCTTGCAAGGAAAGGGCATTAATATCAAAGGCCTGCTTTAACAGCATTTCCACTTTCCTATCCTGAATGTCCTTAAGCATTGAGCTACCTTCTACTGTGATGGTAGTCTTTTTTGTCACTGCTGCTGCATCCACCTTCAGGGACCGCAGGAGGTCTCTGTCCTTCTCTAGGAATGGGTACATCTGTGCCATAGTATGTGTGCCTTTCAAGGCGGCCTCCGCTACATCCCACTCCTCCTGGATCATCTGCTGTATGACTGTGTGCATAGGGAATGCCTTTTGCGTCTTCCTGACCACCTGGAAGAGAGGATCCAGTGGCTCATTCTCCAGGGTGCCTCCACATCCATATTGAGGGCCTTCAGGGAATGCATAATTAAAGCCGCAAGCTCTTTCCTTTGAAAAACCCGCACTATGCATGACTCTTCTGCCTGAGGAATCTCTTCTTTCTCCAATTCCGTTTCCTCCTCCAGAGCCAATGGGAAAACTTCTTCTTCTTTTTCCTTGGACTGAAAAGAGGTAATTCCCCCCAAGGGTCCTTCTCCATCCGTCTTCTACTAGGGCCTGGTTCACCTAACGCTCCTCCTTATGAAAGCGACTCTGTTAAAAGAGAAATTAGACTTACCTGCTAATTATTGTTCCTTGAGGAACTCCAATCCAATCCTGCACCTCTGGGTAGTGTACCTCTCCCAGCAGCTTGGAGACTGAGCATGTCATCTTTTTGATGACACCAGTGTACTTATGCAGCTGGCATCACCTACCAGTCCCAGTACCTATTGGCAAAGCAGACTCACAGGAGCAACAAATAAATAGTTAAACATGCAACACTGCTACGTCTAAATAAATGAGTACCCCCTCCATCCCCTGGGAAGGATACCCCATCCCCCCTCCAGGATGAGGAGGCCTATCTGTTGAGCACCCAAACAACTCCAACCAGTGGAGAGCAAGCGACCGACAGCTCTTTTGGTCTGTCTCCCCCAAATGCCGATTACACCCCACTCCTCAGCTCCTCCTGGCCCCTTCCTCCATCAAGGGAACCAGCTTCAGGACTGGAGTGCACACAGATTATAACAGAAAGCACTCAGGGAGGATTCCAGGATTGGACTGGAGTTCCTAAAGGAACAACAATTAGCAGGTACGTCTAATTTCTCTTTCCTTATCACCCTTCTAGTCCAGTCCCGCCCCGCACCTCTAGGATGCATCAGAGCAGTTTAACGGGAGGGACCCGCACAACCGGCCTGAAGCACTGCCGATCTGAAACGAGTCCCAAGCCGCCTGGACATCCAGGTGATGATGCTTAGAAAAAGTATGCAGCGACGACCACTTTGCTGCCCTACAGATCTCCACCAGCAGAACAAAACTATAGTCTGCCCACGAGGCTGCCTGAGCCCTCGTGGAATGTGCCAGCATTCCCGCCGGCACTGCTTTACCCTTCAAGATGTATATTGATGCAATTGCCTCCCTGATCCCTCTGGAAATGGAGGCCTTAGCTGCCACCTCACCTTTGCGCGACCTGCCAAACAGAACATACAGACAGTCTGATCTCCGAAAGGATGATGTCCTTTTCATATACATTCGCAGGGCTCTTAACATCCAGGTGCAGCTGCTG
Source organism: Ichthyophis bannanicus (assembly GCA_033557465.1). Taxonomy (NCBI): domain Eukaryota; kingdom Metazoa; phylum Chordata; class Amphibia; order Gymnophiona; family Ichthyophiidae; genus Ichthyophis; species Ichthyophis bannanicus. The sequence goes on along the minus strand of CM066032.1, from coordinate 1,822,918,681 downwards.
AGTGGCAGGGCCCAGCTCCGTGCTCGCCAGAGCCATTAAAGAAACAGCCTAATTTACATGAAATGCTGACACCACCTTGGGCAAAAATGAAGGTACTGGGCACAGGACCACTTTCTCCTTGGAGAAGAAAAGGAATGGCTCCTGGCATGACAGGGCCTGACGCTCCAAAATCCTGCATACTAAGTAAATTGCCACCAGGAATACCATTTTCAGAGTCAAATCCTTCAGGGAAGCTCGGCTCAAAGGGTTCCCCAGACAGCGCCATCAGCACCAGATTGAGATCCCAAGGTGGTACCACCATCCTCCTCGGCAAACAGAGAAGGGTCACTGTCCTTAGAAATCTCAGCACGTCTGGGTGTGTACACAACGGCACCCCGTGGATTTTTCCCCATGGACTTTCCCTCCACCAGTGCACCTTCAAGGAAATGGCAGCTAGGCCCTTATCAAAACCAGATTGCAAGAACGCCAAGATGTCTGGAACAAAGGCAATGGAAGGGCATCCCTGCCTTTCTCCGCACCACAATCCAAAGATGCGCCACACGCAGATGCACGCCAGGTTCATAGACCTTCTCTGGGTCTGTAGCAATGTCGCTATCACCGAGCCCGAATATCCTTTCCTCTTTAACCTTGCCCTTTTCAGAGCCATGCCGTAAGCAAGAATGGATCCACCAGGGGCATGCGAAGCGGCCCCTGCGTCAAGAGGTCCTTCCGAACCAGAAGTCACCATGGTTGATCTGCCAGTATCAGGTCGGCATACCACGAGCACCTCAGCCAGTCCAGTGCCACCAGAATTACTAATCCCCGGGGCGCCTCTATCTGTTGCACTACCCGGCTATGAGCACCCACAGGGGAAAAACAGAGAAGATCTTCTTCAGGCCACCACTAAATTACAGCATCCAGGCCTTCGGACATTCTTTCTCAACTTCTGATGAAAAACTGGCAGACCTTGGCCGACTCGAATATTGCCATTAGGTCCATGACAGGTGTGCCCCATCGGCGGACCACCTGCTCAAACACCCCCTGGTTGAGCAGCCATTCTCTGGGGTCCACGCACATTCGGCTGAGGTAGTCTGCCATCACACTGTTGATTCCCGGTACTTGCACCGCTGATAACACTTAGAGACGAGTCTCTGCCCATCCGAACAGCTTTTCGGCCTCCTTCTCAAGGACTGCACTGTCCATGCCTCCTTGCAAGGTTGATGTAAGCCATCATGGTTGCATTGTCTGAGAGGACTCAGACCGCCTTTCACTGCAACCATGGCTCAAAACATTTTAGTGGAGGACAAAGAGGAGCACTGTTCTCGCAGAGCAGGAGGGGAACACAAGAAGCGAGAGTTGTAGGTTGGTAAAAACTGCTTTATTGGAGAACACCCCTACGCGTTTCGGCAAACACCTTCCTCAGGGGACACACAGCTAACAGGAATACAAAATACAGGTTAAAAACATGTAATAACAAGCATAAGAATAAAATAAAAAATAAAAATAGTGTTAAAAATAATATGCATAAAAGGATAAGGACAAAATGATACATGAGCACATTGGAAGTAACCATACTAACTTATTTATAAAATATGTAGGGCCGAGACACAAAAAGGAAAAGATAAAACAAATAAAAATTAATAAGATGAACTATATTAAAACATAGAAAAACAATGAATAACATCAAACACAGAAATAAATTAATTATAAAAATAGAAATGAAGTAAAACAATGACCGTGTATATTAAATAGCGCATATAAAAAGTAACAATAAATAATACGTAAAAGAAGCATACTTCTTTTACGTATTATTTTACACGGTCATTGTTTTACTTCATTTCTATTTTTATAATTAATTATTTCTGTGTTTGATGTTATTCATTGTTTTTCTATGTTTTAATATAGTTCATCTTATTAATTTTTAATTGTTTTATCTTTTCCTTTTTGTGTCTCGGCCCTACATATTTTATAAATAAGTTAGTATGGTTACTTCCAATGCGCTCATGTATCATTTTGTCCTTATCCTTTTATGCATATTATTTTTAACACTATTTTTATTTTTTATTTTTAATTTTATTCTTATGCTTGTTATTACATGTTTTTAACCTGTATTTTGTATTCCTGTTAGCTGTGTGTCCCCTGAGGAAGGCGTTTGCCGAAACGCGTAGGGGTGTTCTCCAATAAAGCAGTTTTTACCAACCTACAACTCTCGCTTCTTGTGTTCCCCTCAAAACATTTTAGTGCCAAGGTCACCGCTTGCATCTCGAGCCTGTCGATTTACCACAGGTCCTCCTACGGACTCCACTGTCCCTGAACAAAGCGTCCTTCGCAAAGGGCTCCCCAACCTGACAGAAAGGCATCGGTCATCAGCAGAACCCACACCAGGGACTCAAATGGCATGCCCCCTTCTAGGTTCCCCGGATGAAGCCACCACCTGAGGGCTCTCATGGTGCTCCGCAGACAGGGGAGTACTTCGGACAGGGCTTGACTCTGATGGGACCACCGCTGTTGCAGAGCCCGCTGCAGCGGTCACATGTTTATGTTTATTGATTTGATTGACCGCCCTTCAAAATAGCAGAGCGGTTTACAATGATAATAAAATATTACAGTAACAGCAAGGCACAAGGCCGGAAAAGTAGAAAGAGAGTTACAATTACTATGTAGAGAGAAAATGGGAGAGCAGGTTGATATCAAAGGGTATAGGAAAAAAAGGTTAGGGGTGAGAGGAGGGAGGGCCAAAGGCAAGGGAGAAAAGGTGAGTCTTTAGATCCAGCTTGAAGGTAGGGTGATGATGTTCCAGGCAGAGGGCGGTGGGAAGGGAGTTCCAGAGGGCAGGGCCTAGAAAAAAAAAAGCTGAGGAACGGGTAGAGTGCAGGTGGGCTAGGGAGGGAGGGGGTAGTGTGAGACGGTTGAGATGAAAGGAGCGGGGAGTGTGTCTGGGAGTGTGAAAGTGGATGAGGTCAGCCAGGTATTGAGGAGTGGAGGTGTGAAGTGCTTTATGAACAAGGGTGAGTAGTTTGAACTGAATGCGGAAGGAAAATGGTAACCAGTGAAGGCGGAAAAGAAGGGGGGTGACGTGGTCTCTGGGGGAGGAGTGGGACACGAGTCGAGCGGCTGTATTTTGGATTCGTTGAAGACGTGACAGTTGGAGCTTGGTGAGACCAGTGAAAATGGAATTGGCGAAGTCAATGCGAGAAATAACCAGTGATAGAAGCAGAGTAGTAAGAGCAGAGGGAGAAAGAAAAGGACGAATTGCCCAGATCTGACGGAGGTAGTAGAAAGAGGTTTTGGAGATATGGGAAATGTGGGCGGAAAAGGAAAGGTCAGAATCGAAAAGTACACCAAGATAACGAAAAGTAGGAACAAGAGAGATAGGTGAACCAGAGAAAGAGGGGGCCAGAGAGGGGGGCTGATGACCGTGGGAAAACCAAATAGCAGTAGTTTTGGAGGTGTTGAGATGGAGGCAGTTATTAGTTAACCAGTCGGAGACAGCAGTTAGACACAGGTTTAGGGGGGCAAGATCAGGACAAACAGGGGAGGTGTGATAGAGAAGAAGAATGTCATCTGCATAAAAGAAGGCCGTGATCCCAAACTGTTGTATCAACAAGGTGAGAGGAGTCAGAAAGAGGTTGAAGAGCAAAGGTGCGAGAACGGAGCCCTGTGGGACTCCGCAGGGAAGGGGAAAAGGGTCTGAGGGGGGAACGGATGGAGAGGAGGAAAGGACTGCAGCAGATCTAGAAGAAAGAAAAGAGTGGAACCATCGATATACAGTGCTACAGAGGCCAGCTTCACGTAGACGAGACAGAAGAAGGGAGTGATCAACCAAGTCAAAGGCGGCAGAAAGATTGAGAGCTACCGCCACCGAGATATCACCTCAATCGTGTGCAGTGTGCAGAGAGTTGGTGAAGGCAAGAAGAATAGTTTCTACACTGTGCCCACGACGGAAGCCAGACTGACGAGGGTGAAGAAAATTAACAGAATCCAAATGGTGAGAAAGCTGTGCAAAGACAATCTTTTCCAGAATTTTTGAAAGAAAGGACAGATTAGAAACTGGGCGGTAGTTGGCAGGGTCCAGGGGATCAAGAGAAGGTTTTTTTAAGATTCGGGCGGATAAGTGCGTGCTTCCAGGAGGTGGGGAAGGTGCCCGTGGAGAGACTAGAGTTCAGCATGGCTAGAAGATATGGAAGGAAAGACAGAGAAGGAAGGAGCAGCCAGGAGGAAGGGATAGGGTCAAGAGGGCAGAAGGTCTCGTTGGATGAGGAGATGAGGTGGTGAAGCTCAGCTGTGGTAGTTAAGGAGAAGGAGGACCAGGTGTGAGACAGTTGGGAGGTGGGAGGGGGGAGGCAACAGGGGGCGGGGAGGAGATTGGTGGGGGGAGGGCAGGTAGGGAGGCTCTTAAGGTAGAGACTTTGTTACTGAAGGCGGAAGCAAGAAGGGAAGGGGGGGGGGGAGTGGGATGTGCGGGCACAGCAGAGGAGGTAGGAAGAAGGGAAGTGAGGAATCTAAGGGTAGAGTAGAGATGCCGGGTCTGGTTAGGGGCGTTGGCAATGGCAGCAGAAAAGTAAGAGGACTTGGCAAGTGTCACCAGCAGTGGCTGGACTGAGGCGTAGGCAGCCAGTCACACTGCTGGGCCTGACCTTTCTTTATGAAAAGTAGTAGTTGTGAGTCTGAGTGGTCAGGTTTTCAAGAAGGATTTTATTCCCCTCCCGGGGTTTGGATTTTCAAAAGCAGTACAAAAACACAAGAACTTAAAATACAGCCATGCTTCTGGCAAACTGAAGGTGAAAACGAAATACAGCTTCTCGCTTGAACAAAAACAGTAATTACATTGAACAGAAACCAAATGAAATGCTGACAGTCTCTTCTGTGCTCCTTCAGCTCTCTACAAGGCACTCTTGTCTTTAGCTAGCGCAGTGAAGAACTTATGTCAGCCATTAACAAAGAGCAATCCATCTCTTCAATATATGGAGTTAAGCTACTTGGTTCTGTAATCATTGGTTCTTCAACCACATTATTTTCTCTGGGACAGAGTCTGAAACCTCCTCAATTCAGTCTCTGAACTCTCATCACAGCCCTCTCCACAATAAGGCAAGTATTTATCAGACAGCTTGTAAAAGCAGGACGGAGAAACAGCTCTGTTTAAACCTGCTTTCTCTTTGTAGCTTTTCAATCTCCTGCCTCTTGTGCTTGGCATTAGCTCATAACACTGTCCTGTTCTGGTACTGACAGACTTTTCTCTTGGAAGTCTTCTGCAGGGTTTCAGGGACATACATTCATCCTCATCAATCATACAAATATCTTCAACTGAATTACTTTCCCTCTCACAGGGTTGTAAGTATTTCAAGCAGCTCTGCTTTTCAAATATATATGGCTTCTTACCAGCTGCCTCACGTTCCTTCCACTGAGCTCTGTGCTTGGGAAAATCACACTGCGTCAGAGGTGAGTGTTTCCTGTAACTAACCTCTCTTGTTGCAGGTAGCTTTGTTTCCCTTTGCAAATTCCTCCTTGGCTTTCTGCTCCAAGGCTCAGGTAAATCAGAGTCAGCATAGGAGTATTCTGAACCTCCGTCTGAGACCTGCAAGTTTCCTCTTACTTGCCAAGCTTCCTGTTCCTCGTGAACTTCCTGGTCTCCCTGGTCTCCCTGATCTAACTCTGTTTGCATTGGACATTCTTTATACAGCCTTAGGGGCGTTTTCTTGCCCATGTGAAAGCTGTTTTCCTGATTAACTGGGGAGTGTTTGCTAGCTAGGCGTGACTTCAGATCTCGTGTCTCAGCCTGTTTTGGTTGCCTATGGTAACTGGGAAGCTTTTGATCTCCCTGCCTGTCAGAATCTGAGCTAAACCCAGCAGATTTCTGTGTTTTAAAGGCACAGGGCAGATCTTCCGTGTCACACAAGGTGAACCTCGGATCGATACTGAGAGTGGCGGGCTTTGAAAATAGATAGGGTGGTTGGAGAGGGGGACTTACGCCATAGCCTTTCAGCTCTCCGTAGTTGGGAGCGGAGGAGGAATAGACCAGTATGATACCAGGGCTGGGAAGGGCGGCGTGAGGCTGGGCGTGGGTGAAGAGGAGCAATGCGATCGAGGGCGGCAGAGAGAGAGGAGGACCAGGTAGATGCTTGAGAGTTAGGGGACAAGGAAAGGAAGTCGGAGGGCAGTAAGTCTGTGGCAGGAGGCAACTGCTGGGCAGTGGAAAGAGAGATAGTGCGGGATAGACATGGAGGGGGAGAAGAGGAGGGTGGGGGAACTAGAGCTGGGGCCGCAGGATGAGAGCAAAAGACTGTCAGGCAGAGATGGTCTGTCCAGGGAAGGGGGAAGGAAGTCAGGTTGTCAAGAGAGATGGTGGAAGAGGAGAGGGTCAGGAATAGATCAAGGGTGTGTCCAGCAGAATGAGTGGGGAAAGAAACGTGCTGTCGGAAAGATAGGTTGTGAAGGAGAGCAAGGAAGGCATGTTCCCTGGAGGATGAGGGGAAGTCGAGGTGAAGGTTAAAGTCACCAGCAATGAGGAGGTGAGGAAAAAGTAAGGAGAGGTCTGAGATGGAACGGAGGAGAGAGTCCCAAAGATCGGGGTGCAGGGCAGGGGGCGCGTAGATGAGAAGGATATGTGTTGAGGGGGAAGTATGAAGATGGAGCAGAAGAGCCTCAGGGTAGGAAAGAGAGGGTGAGAAGATCTGAGTGAAGGAGAGAGAAGACCGGAGAATAACGGCCACCCCGCCACCAGAGCGGCTGGTGCGGGGGACGGAAACTGCAGAAAAGCCTACGGGTAGGCAACGGGCAAGGAGGGGATCCTCCCCCTCTCTCAGCCAGGTCTCGGTGAGGAGGGCAAGGTCTAGTGATGTCCGAGTGATAAGGTCTTGAATGAGAAGGGATTTTTTTCTGAGGGAGCGGCAGTTGAGAAGGCCAAGCTTAAGGGAAGTGCAGGAGGGGGAAGGGAGAGAGCGCAAGGATATGCAGGAGTTCGCAGGGAGGAAGCACAATAGTGAAGATTGAGAAGGCAGCGGGATCGATAACAAGCATTCGGGGTTGGACGGTGACCCCAATGAACAGGTATATGTGACATGGGGTGAGCAGTAGAAGGAAGGGAAGAGGTCAAGGTGCCAGAAAAAAATAGACAGCAGGAGGACAATACCTGGGGGAGCCAGAGGGCCGCGTCAGAGGTGGAGAAAAAGGTGCTCCCAGGTCCAGTGGAGGTGAAGAGGCAAAAAGCTAGAAGAAGAGAAGTACAGAGCATGGGATTAGAATTGTGGCCTCCGCTGCCGGAGCGGCCCCAAGGAGCGCACCTAAGGAGCACGTCGTGTTCCTTAGGTGCGCTCCTTCGGTGCGCGCCCCTGTTGCGTGCCGCGGCGGCAAGCGCCGCAGGTGCTGGCAATTTATATGTCACAGGTGGAATACCTCTGCTGGTTAATGAAGGAGGCGGGACAAGGAGGAACACAGGCTTTGGATTGCAGGAGCTGGGATGACAGACTCTGTGAAAATAAAGCAGGCAGGCAGATAACAGCAGGTACAACAACAGCATTTAGGACAGCAGTAGAAGAGACAAGCGCCGCAGGTGCTGGCAATTTATAGGTCACAGGTGGAATACCTCTGCTGGTTAATGAAGGAGGCGGGACCAGGAGGAACACAGGCTTTGGATTGCAGGAGCTGGGATGACAGACTCTCTGCTGGTTAATGAAGGAGGCGGGACCAGGAGGAACACAGGCTTTGGATTGCAGGAGCTGGGATGACAGACTCTCTGCTGGTTAATGAAGGAGGCGGGACCAGGAGGAACACAGGCTTTGGATTGCAGGAGCTGGGATGACAGACTCTCTGCTGGTTAATGAAGGAGGCGGGACCAGGAGGAACACAGGCTTTGGATTGCAGGAGCTGGGATGACAGACTCCTGACATGTGCGCCCTTGCCCATGGACTTGCTCGAGAGTGGCAGCCATGGTCCCCAGAACCTACAGATAATGGCATGTCGATGGTCTCGCCATCCTCAGGAACTGCCATTATCAACTGTCATAACTCTTGTGCCCGGCGATCCGACTGGAAAACCCTGCCCAGGCAAGTATCTATACAATACTTTGCGCGGCGTTTTTTGGAATACCTTCTGGTTCAGTAAATGTCATGGAAAGCAACGTGGGCAGCATCTTTGTAACAGTTTTTATCGATCCCCCTGAAGAAACTCTGGTTTGAGTGAAACACACAGATTGGCGCCTGAAAGTGGCGTTGGGGAACGTCTAAAGCTAAGCACCAGTTTATTTAAACAGTGTTTATAGACCCATATTGTGGACAACTTCATATAAAAGCATTTTTGCGAAATATTGTTGCCAGAATTGTCATTGATGCTATTTAAGCACTATAAGTTGATATTTGATATATCGTGGATTGAGCGCTGTTTGGTCTGAGACATTCTGAGCATAAAAGAAAAAAAGATCAATATTACTGAGCTTGTCCACAGGAGGGGTATTGATCACGTTGATTAAATGTTGGTATAGAGCTGAAATTCCACTTCAGTTTTCAGGCAGGTATCTAAGCACACTCCCAAATACTGTAGCTCCTGGGCTGGCCGTAACTGACTCTTGGCCAGGCTGATCACCCAACCGAGACTCTGAAGGAACTACACCACCCGTGCAGTTGCTCTTTTGCTGTCGTCCCTGGACTTCGTCCTGATCAGCCAATCGTCTAGATACGGGTGGATGAAAACCCCTTCCTTGCAGAGAGCTGCCGCCACCCCCACCATGACCTTGGTGAAGGTATGGGGGCCAATCGCCAGACCAAAGGGCAACGCTCGAAATGGGAAATGGCCCCTTAGCACCGCTGATGTTCTGGATGGATGGGAATGTGCAGATACACCTCCATGAGGTTGAGAAACCTCAAGAACTCTCCGCTCCTTACCACCACTATTACTGATCTCAGTGTTTCCATGTGGAAATTCGGTACCCGGCGACAGCGGTTCATGCCCTTGAGATTGGGAATTGAGTGGAAGGAACCTTCCTTTTTTGGGCACCACGAAATAAATGGAGTATTGACCACTGCCTTACTGGTCTCGGAGAACCGATTCCACGGCTCTTCGCTGCAGGAAACAAATCAAGGTCTCCTCTACTGCCACTGACACTGCTGCATCCACTTTGGGCAATCGTAGTGCTGTAGCAAAGTGCAGTCAATGAATAAGTCCAGGAGTCGATTGACAGGGTCCAAGTCAGCTTATTGTGCACAAGGCCCAGTCAGTCAAAGCAACAAAAGGTACTGAGCGAAGGTTTATACAGAGACATAACTTTTTATACCACTTTTTTAGTTTGATACATGAAAACGTTCTATTGGTTCTAGCTCGATACATACAAACTTCTCATTGGTTATACATTCCCTTCATTTATCCAATTAGAAATCCCTCCGGAACCTAGCAACCGGCCCCCTCCCTTAGGATTGCTTGAACAATGGTATAGTCTTAACTTGGTAACTTTTCTACTGCAAGGTTAACTTCGGCTCCAGGAATGCATATACTGTTACTTTTCTGTTCTTTCACATACAAGAGAATAATAGAAGACTTATGCATTTATAAAAACTTCTTATTAAGCATTTTAAAACATCTTTCTCAAATTTTCACAGATTTATGGTTCTTTCTAGCTATAATGGAAATTAGGATCCAGGCCTAACTTACAGGCCTTTCATAGTAGCAGGCTATGCTAGGCCATAGCCTACCTCATTCCCCCCTTTGATTATTCTCACCCGCAAGTGAGGAAGGGTGAGAATTAAATCACTCATTAGTCAATTAACACATTATACAGGTGTAACAGCATCAGCATTATGGGGTATAGGGTGATATCGCCACATAGCTAATACTTTTGTAGCTGCCTTCCGCTCTATAGTGTTATCAAGTGATGATGTTATCATGCGTAAGCAAAGGGGTAGGAGACAAGGGAGCAATAGGCATATGGCTAAAATGAATAAGACAATCAACATAAGGGATTTCAGACCACCAATCCAAGAAAACAATGACCCAAACCACCCATCCATCTTTAAACTGTGCCATGTCTGGACAGGCACAAATGTCTACTCTCTCATCTGGATGGCTAAGTCTTCAACTACATGCCCATTATTATCAATCTGTAAACAACAATTACTTAGATTCAACTTCCCACATACTCCACCCTCAGCTGCTAACAAATAATCTAGAGCTAAACGATTTTGATAAATGGCTGTACGCATTTGTGTACTCTGTTTCGCTAGAAGGGTTAGTGCTTTACTGGTTTCATTGGTATTATTTCAACAACAGCTTGCAAACGTATTATTCGATTAATCATATAAACAGGGGTACGATATCCCCAAGTCCCATCCTGCTCCCAAGTAGCAGGTCCATAGTATGAGATGATTCTTTGCGGTGGCCATTCATCACCTTCCCATTTGTCCCATTGGCCTATTTTCAAGGCCTCCTTCAGTTGTCGACTTCTGTACACAGGATATCCCAGCTGTTCTCCCTGGGATGTAGGCAGAAGGAAAAAGGAAGGTTGTATGGTTCCCAATACACATGCACCTCCCCAGTGATGAGGAAGTCTAGCATATGCTCGGGTTCCGCAAATCCAATACAGTCCAGGTGGTGCTTGCCAAGAATTATATGCTGCTAAGTTAGTCCAGATACTGGCAAGTTTGGGGAACTGAACAAGAGGATTGGGAGGTTCAGTAGTGTTGACGCCGGACCACCAAGTTGTCTTCTTAGTGGTACTGTTGTAGAACTTCTGATTGAGACAGACCAGCTGCCCCACTTCCATATTAAACATGGGTCCATAATGAGAAAAACATAAGTTACCCACAATGGAGTGAGCCAATACCCATTCACTTGTGGTATTGTGTATATTGGTCTGATTATATGGAACAGAATAGTTCAGTTCTTGTGCCTCCCCAGGCCATTGGTCTCCCATTGTCGTTCCTCCACAAAACAAACAATCTGAAACATGGAGACTAGATGCAACTGCTCCCGCTAATTCAAGAAATAAGTTCTGGGAAGCAGGAGGAATTTCAAACTCTGATTTCATGGCTTCATAGAAAGAATGATGTATACGACAGGGTGAGGATACATGGGTGTTGGTGTTTAATCGTAGATATAAAATAGTCCCCGGATCTACACCTCCTCCTGCTATACGCAACCCAAACTTGTATCCTTGCTTCCAGTGGCTGGGATTGGCTATGAAGAGTTGTAAAGGATTACAAGCTCCTTTCTGACATTTCGTAGGCTCTTACAGTCTAATCTTTGTTAGGCTGCCTTTTCGATGATCTCCATCTCGTCCCGTTGGTGCGTTCTTCCAGGTAGCAAAATACACACACTCCCATTTTGGGCAAAAGTAATCATGTTGAGATGCAGTGGTGTAGATGGTGGCTGTTGTACTTTTTCCAGTGAATTTTCCCCATCCATAGGCTCCCTCTGGACACATGTACTTATCATCATGGTAGTATGCTCGCTCCCATGACCAAGACGCACATCTGTGGTAAGCATTTTTATTTATGGCACCACAAGCATCAAAGTTCACGATGATAGGTTTTGTGGGGTTGGTGAGAGGTTTAGTTATATTCAAGATGGCTCCATCTTCATCATTCCAGCGTATCTCAAATGTATAGTAGGATGGATTCTGTCGGGGGTTGTAACAAGTCTTACTTTTCCCCTTTGTGCAAATGTGCAAATGTTTAATTCAGTACCATTATAAACACACCGGCTGACTGTACCAGTGCAAGTATAGTAGGAATGATAGAGCAAAGTCTGAGTAATCTTCTGTCCAGTTCGGGTGGTGATTATACAAGCTGCACAAGGGGGTAGAGCAAAAGTCTTTTCCAGGATTCCCAGGATCACCACTCCCACAAGGCAAAAGTGGAAGAACATGATGATTACAATCTCTGGAAGTTAACTGGAAAGTTGAGAATGATGATCTGTGTTGAGCTTGCTTCTATTTCTGCTGTGATGGTCACTTTCACGTGACATAGGTGGATTCTGAAGTTTCTTCTATAATACTGGCTGTCTCCTCAAGGTGAGTCGCAATGGAGTCTTGGGATCATTTGCTGATGTCCATTGGCCAGGATCAGGAGCAGCTGCTGGCTTCAATCGACTGGGGTGGATCCAGGGTTCGAATTCTGCAACTTTCACAGCAGTAGGTGTTGACAGGATGACGACATATGGTCCCTTCCAATGCGGCGCCAGTGGGGTTTTTCTCCACACGGACATTCCTGGCTTGAAGGGATGCAGAGGTTCAGTCAGGTTGATGGGTGGTCGGTCTTGCACCCACGTTAGGAGTTTCTGCAAAACAGAACCTAAAGCTAATAGTTCTTGTCTAGTTATTTCAGATCCTATCTGTCTCATGTCTCCCTTTATTCCCTGCACTATGGGTGGAGGTCGCCCATACAAAATCTCAAAAGGGGAGACTCCTAAGGATCTGGTGGGAGCTGAACGTATCCTGAGAAGGGCTATGGGTAAAACCTGGAGCCACTTCAAGTGTGTTTCTTGGCAAAGTTTGGATAACTGAGCTTTCAGGGTTCTATTCATTCGTTCTACTTTCCCTGAACTCTGGGGTCTGTAAGCAGTGTGTAATTTCCATTTTATTTGCAAAGCTTGAGCTAACTGTTGGGTCACCTGAGATACAAATGATGGACCATTATCTGACCCTATAGTTGACGGTATTCCAAATCGAGGAATGATCTCATGGAGCAATGCCCTAGTGACTTCTCGGGCTTTCTCAGTTCAGGTGGGGTAGGCTTCTACCCACCCTGAAAATGTGCAGACTAACACTAACATATAGTGATATCCATTTGCACGAGGCATTTCAGCAAAGTCTATCTGTATATTTATTTATTTATTTATTTATTTATTTAAAACTTTCTTATATACCGCCTCTTCCATAGATCAAAGGCGGTTTACATATAACAAGTGTAACAAGAACAGGTTTTACATAGAACAGATTTTTAAATTATTTACAAATCAACTTTTAAATAAAAAGCGGTTTACATATAACAAGTGTAACATGAACAGGTTTTACATAGAACAGATTTTTAAATTATTTACAAATCAACTTTTAAATCAACAGTTTTTAAATTATTGATAATCAACATGATTGTGAGTAACTATATTATTAATTGTAAACAACTATATACAGGAGTAGTAGAGTAGGTAGCTTAGGTAGACATTTGTTGGATTCAATCATCAACGTTGAGGTTACGGTGTGATCGTCTGCATTTAAGGTGGGTTTGTGATCTGTATTGTGTTTGAGAAGTGTTCTGTGAATAAGTGGGTTTTAAGTTCTCTCCTGAATAGATGGAGGTCCTTTATCATTCGGAGATTTAAAGGTAGTTTGTTCCATATGGCGGGTGCAGCATATGAGAATGCTCTGGAGCTCGTGGTTTTTTTTGTTTTACGGATAGTGTTTTGTATGGCTAACGAGTATGTTGCATTTTGTCTTCGTGTTCTGTGTTCTGGTGGGGCTTGCAATAGGGTGGTTAGATGAGATGGAGAGATGTCATTGATGAGTTTAAATGTGGTTATGATTATTTTGTATGTTATTCTGCTATTTATGGGGAGCCAGTGCAATTCAAATAAGATGGGAGTTATGTGGTCGGTCAGGCGAGCTTTCGTTGTTACGCGAGCGCAGATATTTTGGGCTCTTTGGAGGAGGTTAGTGTTTGCTAGTGGTAGACCGTTTAGGAGACTATTACAATAGTCGAAGTGGGGAGTGATGAGTGCACTGATGACCGATCTGAAATCGTGGGAGTCTAGGAGTGGTCTTAGGTGTTGTATGGTTTTTAGCTTGAAGAATATTGTCTTAACTGTTTGCTTTATGTGAGGGATCATACTGAGGGTATGGTCTAGAATTATTCCTAAGTATTTCACCTCTTTCTTGATTGGGATTGTTGTGTTGTTTATTGTGATGGTTTCCGGGAAGGTTGCGTTTAGTTTTCTTGCTACAAACATTGCTTCCGTTTTTTTCAAGTTGATTTTGAGGTGGTTATTCTCAAGCCAGGTGTCTGTCTCTTTGATACATTCAGACATATTCTGGTATGTGGGGTTGTTTGTGTTAATTGGGAGGGTGAGCATGATGTCGTCAGCGTAGATATAATGGCTAACTTTGTATTTTTTGAATATACTTGTGATAGGTTGGAGGTAAATGTTGAAGAGGAGTGCTGAGAGAGCTGAGCCTTGGGGTATGCCTTGGTCTTGTGTGAAAGGTTCTGATGTGTTTTGGCCTAGTTGAATGCGTATTACTCGGTGGGTTATATATGAGATGAACCATTGGAGGATTGTCCCGCTAATTCCTATATCTTGGAGTCTGTTAATTAGTGTATTGTGGTTGACACTGTCAAAAGCGGCTGATATGTCTATGAAAATGAGGAGGAATCCTTGATTGTTATCGTCTGTGCCTTTAATGAGGTTATCTAACAGTGTTATTAGTAGGGTTTCTACCCCGTGAGATGGGCGGAATCCAAATTGGTGGGAGTCAAGGGGGGCATGAGAGTCAATATGGTCCTGGAGTTGAAGTTGTATGATTTTTTCAATTATTTTGGCTACGAATGGTATGCTGGCTATAGGCCTATATGAGTTTGGATCCTTTGGGTCTAATTTGTTGTTTTTTAAGATGGGTCGTATGGAGGTGAGTTTTAGGGGATCGAGCATTAAGCCTTGGGCAAGGGATTGGTTTACTATCGGTTGGATATGTACAGCGAGTTCAGTTTTTGAGGCTTTTATCCATGAAACTGGGCATGGGTCAAGGGGGGATGTTGTAGTATTGATCATTGTTATGACATTGAGGAGGTGTTTTTGGTCAATTTCGTGGAAGGTTGTCCATTTAAATGGTTGTTTTGGGTCTGAGTGCAGAGTTATAGTTTGGATGCTCGTTCTGTTTTTTTAGCTTCTCAGCAAAGTGTGTAGCTAGGGTTTGTACTTTTATGTCTAGGTGATCCGGTTCAGGTGTTTGGGTTTTGGTAAGGGATTTTACGATATTGAATAGTTCTCTTGGGCGGTTGATCGCCATATTTATCACTTTAGAGTGGTAATCTTTTTTAGCTTTGTTGATTGTGTTTTTGTATATATTGAGTAGTGAGAGATATTGGGCTTTGTTGTCTTCAGACTTTACTTTTCTCCAAATTTTCTCTTGTTTTCTCAATTGTTTTCTTAGAGCGGAGAGATTTTTAGTAAACCATTTTTCAGATCTTTTTGGAGGTTGTTTTTGTGTGAGCTGGGTGGGGGTTGCTGCGCTTTTTATAGTTGAGTTCCATTGGTCTGTTAATTCATTGACGTTGGTTGTGTATGTTGAGAGTTTAGGTATTACTTCATTTAGGAAGGTATCCTTGTTAAAGTGGGTGAAGCGAGATTTGTGTGGTTGTTTGTATATCACTCATGGGGGTCACCCCTACCGACTGAATTCTTGGGGGTGGAACAGGACCTTGCTTAGCGTTATTCTTGGCACATGTCAGGCATTTCTGCGCCATTGAGGCAGTCAGGGATCCTAGCAATTAAATACAGAAATGGGGTCTTAGAGCTTTCTCCATGGCTGTTTTCCCATAATGTGTGGCTTGGTGGAAAGCTTGGACAAAGGCTGGTCCTAGTGCTTCAGGGATGACTGTGGGACCTGGGGGTGGACTATCTTCTGGAGGTGGTAGCACTATCCAACCTTGTTCTGTTAAGACTCCTCCCTCTTTCTCACAAAAACTTAAAAAAACTACAACTAGCACAAAATGCAGCAGCCAAGACCATCATAAAAACTGTTCCCTTCCAACATATTACGCCTATCTTAGAGTTTCTACACTGGCTCCCAATCCAATGCCGCATACAGTATAAAACTCTTTTAACCACATACAAGGCTCTAAATAACACGGCACCCTGTACTTTAAATAACCTAATCATCAAGGAACCCAGTCACAACCTTCAAAGACGAGACCAATTAAATAAATTAATAACACCAAAGAAATTTATAAAAGCCAAAAAATCAACGAACAAGAAAGCTTTCTCCCATACCGCCCCCATACTGTGGAACAACATCCCAGCTGAATTAAGATCATTACCCCAAATCATGGAGTTTAGGAAAAAACTCAAAACATATTTATTCTCAACACATTATGCTTCTGTATCAAACTCACCAATTCAACCAGAAAAAGGATAGCTGCACCAGCAATGACTGTGACCCTCGACATGGAATAAGTACTAAAACCTTGTAATGATATTCTGATATTCCATTTAAAACTGTATTATTCCATTTAAAACTGTATTATAGTTCTAAACATGTTCTCTGTATATAGTTCTCAATCCATCAATCTGTTACTGATAGATTGAACCCATTATTGTTTACACTGTTATATGTAAAAACAGCATTGATGTTTACTGCCGTTCCTTGTAAAACAGCCTTGCCTGTTCATTGTTGTTCATTGTAAACCGCAACTGATCTATGGAAGTTGCGGTATATAAAAACCTGCTAATTAAATTAAATTAATTAATAATAGTCTAACTCTTGCGTAGTATATCGGGGCGCCCATGAACTAAGGGGCACAAGGAATAGGGCTGCTTGCATTACAGTATCTTGGGTCCTTACTTGTCCTGTGGTGGCTGCCTTTCGGGCTGTGGCATCTGCAAATCTATTCCCTCGAGCAATTTCTCCTGCTCCTGCCTGATGACCTCTACAGTGCATGACTGCCACTTGTTTGGGGGCTCATACAGCATCTAATAACATCAATATCTCGGGCCCATACCTAATGTCCTTACCCCCTGAGGTGATTAACCCTCGTTCTTTGTACAAGGCTCCATGTGCGTGCAAAGTAGTTAAAGCGTATTTAGAATCTGTGTACACATTTATGCGGAGTCCTTCTCCTAATGTCAAGGCTCTAGTGAGGGCTATCAATTCAGCTTTCTGTGCAGAAGTTCCTGGGGTCAGGGCTGAGAACTCAACTACCAGATCAAGGGTCACCACTGCATATCCAGCGCAACGATGTCCATTGATGACCAGACTGCTTCCATCTACAAAGAAAGTCCGTTCTGGGTCTTCTAGAGGGACATCAGTCAAATCAGGGCGACTTGAGAATACAGTGTCCATGGTTTCTAAGCAATTATGATCAGGTGGCCCAGGATCAATTGGAAACAGTGTAGCAGGATTCAGAGCTTGGCTAACTTTCAACTGTATCCGAGGGTTTTCACACAACATGCTTTGATACTTCAACATTTGTGCATTGGTTAGCCAGAAGTTTCCTTTATGTTCCTTGAGAGTCAGGACAGAGTGTGGCACGGTGACTTGAAGAGTTTGTCCTAGGGTTTGTCTGCTTCGCCCACTAGGAGGGCTGTTTCTGCAACCGCTCTCAGACAAGGGGGCCATCCTTTTGCAACTACATCCAATTGTTTTGACAGATAAGCTACTGGTCGTTGCCAGGATCCAAGAGATTGGGTCAATACTCCCAATGCATTTCCTTGTGACTCATGGACAAAAAGATGGAAAGGCTTCTGAACATCTGGAAGACCTAACGCTGGAGATGACATCAGAGCCTTTTTCAAAGTTTGAAATGCTACATCTTCTTCAGATCCCCAATCTAGTGGGGATTTTTCCATTCCTCTGGTGGCTTGGTATAGTGGTTTTGCAATCAGGGCAAAGTTGGGGATCCATATGCGACAATATCCTACTGCCCCCAGGAAGGCTCTTACTTGCCTCCTGGTGGTTGGAGTGGGGATATTACATACAGCTTCTTTGCGTTCTGGTCCTAAACGTCGGATCCCACTGGACAACTGGAATCCTAGATACTTGACTTCAGTTTGGCATAGTTGTGCTTTGGCTTTTGAGACTTTGTATCCGGCATCTTTGAGAAGGTACAAAAGTTCACTAGTAGCTTGTAGGCATTCACTTTCTGAGTTGGTAGCTATGAGCAAGTCATCTACATACTGAAGAAGAACCCTTTTTCCTGGGTCCACTGGGTAACTTGAGAGATCCTGATTCAGAGCAGCACTAAAGAGAGTAGGTGAATTCTTGAATCCTTGGGGTAATCTAGTCCAGGTGAGTTGACCCTGTCTTCCTGTTGTGGGGTCTTGCCATTCAAAAGCAAATAAAAGTTGGCTGGTAGGTGCTAGGCGCACACAGAAAAAGGCATCTTTCAGGTCCAGGACGGTGAAGTGAGTAGCCTCAGCAGGGATCAGTCCCAAGAGAGTGTAAGGATTTGGTACTACTGGGTGTATAGTTTCAACTGCATCATTTACTCGCCTTAGATCTTGTACTGGGCGATAGTCCCCTGTCCCAGGCTTCTTTACTAGGAGAAGGGGAGTGTTCCATGGTGACTGACATTCTTTGAGTAGTCCATACTTCAGCAGTTTCATCAGATGATGGTGAATTCCTTCAATGGCTGGTCGAGGGAGAGGATACTGCTTCACATGCACTGGTTCCACTCCTGGCTTGAGGGTGACAATAACAGGTGCTATGTTCTTTGCTAGGCTAGGTGGATTATCTTCTGCCCAAACTTCAGGTGGGGCTATAAGGTTGGTAGGTATACAGATGTGATGGGGAAAAGATATCCTGTGATAGGAAAGCAGTGGAACCTAGGACTAATAGGGCTGTTTCTAGCAGGAAGGAAGATATCAGGACACCCAGTTGCCAAGAGCAACACAAACATTCCCAGCCACGAGGGAGAGAACCCTGCACAGCTGATAGGCATTCCCCAGCTCTTAGCTCTGATAGCCTTCACCTGGGAGGGGGAGGAGCTGGAGTAGAGCCTCAGCAAACGTATAAGGGATGTTCATTAGAGAATAGGGAGAGAGGTGGAAGCAGCAACAGTAGCAGTGGATGGAGCAACAGCTGTAGCTGGAGAAGGAGATCTAACGTGGGCTTTGGCAGCATTGATAACTTCAGAGAAAGCAGTTTTAAGGATACAGTGAGACCAGCAGTTGAAAGCAGGAGAGACGTGTTGGATCAAGACCAGCTGAATAATGAGTGCAAGCTGAGGTCTGAACCTGGGAAACAACGTCTGCTTTGGGCTGGTAGGAAAACTGATATAACTGACTTTGCTTCTAATTGTGAGAAAGGCTGGCAGAGAACAACTGATAGTGGTAATTGGAGGAGAAAGGAAAAGAAAGCTTTTAACCAAACCTCCAAACGTATACCTTATGCTGAAGATAGTTATAAGGGGAAATTACCAGTCAGGACAGCTGGAGAGCCAGTACAAGCCTCAAGAAAGAAAGGATACACAGTGTCAGACATCTGCATGTGGGAAGAGGGTGACAAACAGCTAAAATCTAGAGAAAAGCCTCTGAGATTTAAACCCTTACGGGAAGAAGCAGTACCTAGCTTTTCTCCTGACTCAAACCCAAGAGATAGGCTGTTTTACAAGGGTAAAGCTGTGCCCAAGTCTTTTCCTCATAGAGGTTATAAAGGACATAAAGCCCACTGGAATTATATACCAGGATATGCTGACAGTGACCCTTATCTGCTGGAGGATATAATAGGAAAATCCAGAGAGCTGGCAGAGGAGAATAATCTGCCAACATTATATAAGCAGCAATGTATTACAGATGATAGTCAGGTTGAAGCAATGATCATTGATCCTCCTGAACCGGACGTATCTGACTATCAAATGGATTGTGCATTGGCTGTGTTTAATGAAGAAATTTCATTGTGCTGAAGAGATACAGTGTTAGAAGTGAGTTAACTGCCTGTTATAAAGCACAAGACTTTATTTTTGTCCTTATTCTTTTTGGCCAGAGCATGGCTTATGTTCTTTTGTATTTGTGTTGAATCCAAACCCCGGGAGGGGAAATAAAACCTTGATTTAAGCTTTACCACTCGAGCTTCAACTACCTTATTGAAAAGGAATCCTTTCAGTAAAAGGTCCCCCTGTAGCCCAACCAGCTTGCTACGCTGCTGGTGGACCAGGGTGTGACACAGGGACTGGTGGACTTTGTTGCAGGTGCACTATAGAACCGCCACTCCTCTTCTCGGGGAACAGTCAGCACCATTAATCCAGCAGGCTTTGGGTTCACAGTCATTTTCATTTCTCCCCCTTCAGCAAAGGATATTTGGGCCTGGAGTTTGGCAAGCATGTCTCTGCCCAATAGTGGAATAGGGCACTCAGGCATATACAAGAACTGGTGCGTTATCTTCTGTCCCCCTAGCTCACACATGCGGTTCTGTAAAAATGGTTTTGTGGCTTTATTTCCAGTGGCTCCTATTATGGTAACAGATTGTGAGGACAGTGGAGCTACTGGCTTGGCTACTACTGAATGTTCTGCTCCTGTATCTACCATGAATTCCATATATTGGTCCCCTATCTTTAAATTGACCATTGGCTCCTGGGGACCCAGGGTGAACTTGGAGCCCGGTCTGGCCTAGTCTTCATCTATGTCATCCAGGTCATAGCCCGTTGCTACTGCCACTCCCTCAATGGCTTCTTCCCTCTCTTGTTGGAACTGTGTTCGATTCATTCCTCCTCTCCTTCGAAATCTTCCTCCTGGCCTCCAGGGACTCCCTCCTCCCCTCGCAGGGGCGGAGTCCAAATGCGGGCACTCATTTCTCCAATGTCCTTCTTCCTTGCAGTAGGCGCATTGATTTGCACCTAATGGAGGCCTATCGCTTCCGCGGCCTCTTCCACGTCCTCTGGTCCTTTGATTAGGGAAACCTCCTCCACGTCGTTCGGTTATAGCAGCAGCAAGAAGATCTGCCTTCTTCTTCATCTTTTGTTCACTTTCTTTGTCTCGTTCATTCTCACGATTCACAAATACTTTCTGAGCGACTTCCATTAACTGAGCTGTATTCATGCCCGCAAATCCATCTAATTTCTGCAATTTTCGTTTTATGTCTCTCTGGGACTGACTAACAAATGCCGCATTTACCATGCGTAAATTTTCCTGAGCGGCGGGATCATATGGGGTATAGAATCTATAAGCTTCAGACAACCGCTCATAAAAGGCCGCTGGGCTCTCATCCGGACCCTGGAGAACTTCCGATACTTTTCCAATATTCATGGCCCTCTGGCCGCCCCTCTTCAGGCCCTGCACTAAGGCCTGGCGAAATCTGGTTAGGGCCGCAGCCCCCCTTCCGTCATTCGGGTCCCACCCGGGATCTTCATTGGGATATTCTACAGCTGCGGCCTGCGGGGGATTTACTGCCCCCCTTTCTACAGGGTTCTCTTCTAACCACCGGAGGGCTGCTTGCCCGATCCGGCCTCGCTCTTCAGTAGTGAAAAGGGTGGACAGGAGCTGGCGACAATCGGCCCAGGTAGGCTGATGGGTTTGCATAATACTAGACATTAATTCTGTTAATTCCTGAGGCTTGGCTGTATAGGAAGCATAATGCGTTTTCCAGTTTAATAAATCTGTGGTAGAAAAGGGTACATAAACTAAGCTGGTTGGTCCTGGCGCCATCTGGCCCTGATCATTCAAAACAGGAATTCCAGGCACTTGGCGTAATGGCATTAGATGCCCTGCTTTCTCCTTTTTCTTGGGAGTTACGCTTCTTAACTCATAAGGTTCTCGAGCACCAGTTTCCTTGGTGGGTGACCCTGAACTGGTAGGAGAACTTCCACTTTCTATCTCATCAGATGACTCAAGTCCCCCTGCTGTACTTGGGCCTGACCCGGAACTTTCACTCGGGGTAGGGCGCTTCTTAGGCTGTTGCTTCGGTATTTTCTGGGGCTCCTCATCGGGCTCTACGTCAAGTTGTGGGGCCGTGGGGACTAATTTCTGTGGGTGCCGGGGTAAATTATCCAGAATATCTGAGGACTCTGGGTCAGAATATACTGGTGGCTTTTCTTCCTTAGCTTTTGTGGCTCCCCTAGTAGTAGCTACAAATATTTTACAGTGCTCCTCATAACAGCGCTTCATCCATGAGGGCTGCTGTTCGCATACACTCAACCAGGAATCTATATAGGGGAACTGGTTGGGATACACTCTCAGTATGAGTTGATGAATTCGTAAAACTGTCTCAAAATCAAAGGTGCCCTCTCGGGGCCATGAAGCAGCTAATGCGGGCCACTCCCTTTCACATAACATTTTTAATCTGGATGAAGTCATTTTTATACCATAATCGCCCGAAAATCCTTTACGGAAATTCTTGATCATACATGCCAACGGAGTTTGCGTGGACTCCGTCCTTCCCATAATGTAAACGTACCTGCCTACGCTACTGCCTACGTACTTAACGTACCTGCGTACGTTACGTACCCTACGTCCCTACGTACACGTAATGACGTACAAGACAATGTACAATAAGGATAGGTAGTATGGCTGTAGGTAAGGGGTCCGTACAGCCCACAGAACACTGGGGGAGACAAACACCACTCGCTTCCTCCTGTTTGCGACCTGGGCGCGGTCACCCGGCCAGGAACTGCTGTCAGACGGCTGCCTAGGGTGAGAACTTACACAATCTTGACGATGCATATATTCATATGATTCTTGCAAGGTATTGTGGGTATTGTAGTTCATTCACTCCCAAACCCAGCTGATGACAATAATTTGAGTTGTGAAACCAAGTGGTAAGATCAATAAAATACTTCTTTTATTGATGGGGTTTAATTCACCCAGCACATGTATGCTTGATAGCACTATAAATGAGGTTACTTGCTTGCAGTGTTTAAAATGGATAACAAAAAGTCACAAAGTAAACCAGAAACAACCTTCAGCTTGTCAGGCAATTAGCTAATGTTTTCTTAGCAAATAATTACCAAATACAAAGGCACAAAGTAAAGAATAAACTTTGCTGGTTAGGTTAATTTCTGCTTATTTTTCCACGCCGATCTCAGCAGTGATTCTCCCTTGCTCACACACACAATCAGGTGCAGCCCTAATTACTATCAATGGACCAGCTGAAAGCCTTTAGCTGGCTGGCTGCTACTGTGTGAGCCCAAATCCTGCTTTAAGAGCTGTTTGCAGTGGAAATAAAGAACAAAGTTAGGTTTCTTTGTGATGGCTGATGTGTTTGCTCAGAGAAAACTAGTAATAGCATTTAGATAGAGAACAGTCCATATAAACTGTATTTTCATCTGCTGTATCTCCCTCTTCATCAACAATCATAGGGTCAATATCATACATTGGCACAGATGAGTCTTTCATTAAGGCACTATCATGAGAATGCTTATTCCCTTGCTGCCATTCTCTATTATAGATAGGGTCTGGATCAGTGTTCATACCTGAGCCTCTCCTGCTATCATTATTTCTCTCTGTATAGCCTGGCCAATATGTAATCCAATTCTGATGTCCAGCCTTCCAATCTTGATCCCTGGACACTGGATCTTCTCTCACATACCTTCTGGCCTTGGTCTGAAAGTCCCTTCCACCTGCAGTCTTCTCTCTTCCAGGTAGCCACTGGTGATTCCTATCTCTGCCACTCCATTCCTCTGGCTGAAGCCAGTCCAATGGACTCTGCTGGCTTTTTGAATACCTCCCAGTATGAGTACTGCCTTGGAATCCCCCAGACCTTCCAATGGCCTTTCTTCTCTTCCTTCCAGAGAGTTTCCTTCTCTCTCTATCTGCTTGGCTTGGCTTCTGTTTCTCCAGGTGATACTGGTGCTTGAGCTTGTAGCCGTTGCTGTCTCTGTATCTCTTCCTCCCTCTGTAGCTTTTGCTGAAGCTCTCCCTGAAGCTGTTATCTGAAAAATAAGCTCTATTCTTATCCTGTTCTAATGTGTGCTGCTCCCTAACACAGCGCAGCTGTGTTGAATCAGGCCCTGCCCTTTGAGATCTTAGGGATTACCTCATAGCTCTCTTGATTGCACACACATTCTCTCACTTCAGCCCCTCTCATGGCTGCTGGAAACCTGGTGCATTCTGGGACTGGTAGTCTTTTATGTGAAAATTCTGTTTTCTCACTTCTACCAGAACTGACAGGTTGCTTGTTCAGAGTCACATCATCTTTTCTATAGCTCCTACCTGAGCTATGATAAGCTTCTTTATCACACTGCGCTACTTAGGAGTCAATTTTCGCTTGGTCTGTATTTCAAGACCTCTCACTCACACGTACTCAAGCAACAAGATATCATATTTCAATATTTCAAGTGCCCAGGTTTTCTGACTAACTGACTATTCCAAACAAACAAGAAGGGTCGATAGTTTCAGCTTCCGCTTTCCTTACGCAGAGCTTACTAGGACCGCCCTTATAGGAGGTGATCAAGCTCCTTTGTCTCGTGCACACTCATGCGAGATTTCCCAGATTTCCCAGTTAGTCTATACCAAATTTACCAAATTGGTCTTGCACTCGCAAGACGCTGTCCCAGGCTGTTCTTTCTGACCATTTAATTACAAAAATGTCTACTCACCGGATCCGGTCCCCTATACCACACCAGCTTCTGAGTTGGAACCTGGACTCCCCCGGTTCGGAGGTGTTGGCCAGCTGGACCCGATGGCCCGCCGAGACAGGCGGAACCCTCTCCGGCTCAAAGGGGCCGGTGGCGCCTGAGGTCTCCCCCGCGGTCGGACAGACACGGTTCCAACCGGGCCAAACCTCAAGGCGAATTACGTGGATTATTCACTTGAATACCATTTACCACTCGCACTTCCCGGCCAATGCACCAAGAATATGCTGTAGCAAAGTGCAGTCAATGAATAAGTCCAGGAGTCGATTGACAGGGTCCAAGTCAGTTTATTGTGCACAAGGCCCAGTCAGTCAAAGCAGCAAAAGGTACTGAGCGAAGGTTTATACAGAGACATAACTTTTTATACCACTTTTTTAGTTTGATACATGAAAACGTTCTATTGGTTCTAGCTCGATACATACAAACTTCTCATTGGTTATACATTCCCTTCATTTGTCCAATTAGAAATCCCTCCGGAACCTAGCAACCGGCCCCCTCCCTTAGGATTGCTTGAACAATGGTATAGTCTTAACTTGGTAACTTTTCTACTGCAAGGTTAACTTCGGCTCCAGGAATGCATATACTGTTACTTTTCTGTTCTTTCACATACAAGAGAATAATAGAAGACTTATGCATTTATTAAAACTTCTTATTAAGCATTTTAAAACATCTTTCTCAGATTTTCACAGATTTATGGTTCTTTCTAGCTATAATGGAAATTAGGATCCAGGCCTAACTTACAGGCCTTTCATAGTAGCAGGCTGAGCTCTCATTCTTGCTCTGGTAGTGGGTACAGGCATATCATGGATCGCACCCTTTTAAGACTGACCTTGGGCAGATCACACTCGTCCTGGATCATCTGTCATATGTACCGGGAAGACTTTCCGTGATTTCTGTACTGCCTGGACTAGAGGATCCTCCAGCGCCTCTTCCTCTACCGGGAGCTTAGCAGACATATTCAGAGCCTCGAAGAACTCCAAAATGAGCACCGGCAGCTCCTTCCAGCAGAACACACGAACAATCCAGGTCTGATCCTCCTGTTCTGGGATCTCTCATTCTTCCATCTCCTCCTGACTGATCTATCTCCATCTCAAGGTCATCCCCATCCAGCTCCTCTGACAATGGCGATTGCTGCCACTCCTCTGAGCGTCTAGCCTGCTTAGCTGCCACTGCCCCAGACTCGTGCTCTGTTGCGTCTGATGCCCTCTTAGTACCACTTTCCGGGACTGAGGAGCCACTTGCTAAGTCCCATTGACATAGCAAAATGCCCTATGCAAAAGTAACAAAAACATAACCCAAGATTCAAATTAAACCATAAATGTGAAGCTATCAATCTATTTTTGTCGGAGCAGCTACCACAGTGAGGGGAAAGGGAACTACCCCAAACCACTGTAGCCACTCCTTTTTAATCAAATGTTATCATAAAAATGCTTTATGCAAGTGCTTAAAAATGCACTTATCTGAAATTGTCGGCGGTGTCCAACTCCCGCATCAAAAGGCAATATAAAGCTCCTCGTTCTTTGCAGGACTAGTCTGCACAGGTTACTGGGGTCCTCCCATACCTTTGTGGTTCAGGTGATGTAGTTGGGATTTTACATAAATTTTGGCCAGTATTGGTGGTTCACCCTTGCTTTCGTAGGGATTTACGTATAGCTTATTCCCGCTGTGCAAACTTGCAGGATCTGATTGTGCATACTGTCCCTCTTGAAGATTGTCCGTCACGAATTCATGACCTGGCTGGACATTCCCCCTGTGGATCGTGCATTTATTGTCCTAACACACTGGCTGGTGCTTCTTGGAAAGATAAACATACTGGCAAAGATTACATCCTTCGGTGGAAAACCGACTGCTTGACATCCTTTGTGGTATATCTGATTGTTTGCCCTTGTGATCTTTATTATGTGGGCCGTACTTCAAGATCATTTAAACTTCGATTCTGTGAACATGCTTCCCGCCTACGGACACGTAATTTGTCCGCTCCATTAGTGGATCACTGTATAGAAGCTGCTCATTGTTTTACAGATCTGCATTGGCGGATTTTGGATTTTGTTCCAGTGAATCCGCGGGGGGGAGATCGGCTTCAAGTCTTACAAGTGTTGGAACAACGCTGGATTTATCGTTTAAATACTGTTACCCCTCGGGGGTTAAATCAACAAATAGACTGGCACACAATTCTTTGACTTCTATTTTTTGATACTTTTTGATCCATTTGGTGTTTTTTGCAGGCCGATCAGTTTTGTGTATCGATCAGCTGTGAGAGGGCGGCGCTGAGTGGTGCTCCTCCCCCTTGCTGCTCTGATTGGCCTGTACATACTTTTGGGCTGGTTCTCATCCGGGCACTTGCTACTTTTTCATGATAAAAACCGTTGGGTTGAAGATGCTCTTCAAGGCTGCTTCGGCTAGACAAGGCTGGAACCTGATGCAGGGGCAATGTTTTCTACCCCGAAACGTGACACGTCGTTCCTGATGCTGGCTAACTAGTCTTCACGGCCTGTTTCTTTATATTGCCTTTTGATGCGGGAGTTGGACACCGCCGACAATTTCAAATAAGTGCATTTTTAAGCACTTGCATAAAGCATTTTTATGATAACATTTGATTAAAAAGGAGTGGCTACAGTGGTTTGGGGTAGTTCCCTTTCCCCTCACTGTGGTAGCTGCTCTGACAAAAATAGATTGATAGCTTCACATTTATGGTTTAATTTGAATCTTGGGTTATGTTTTTGTGATTTTTTTCACCGGGATTGGGTATATTTGATTTTTTATGCAAAAGTAAGACAAACTCTGGTGAGAACTCCCCCAGGAGCCCTATTGCTCCCTGGGCTTAAGGAGTGGATGGTCCGGCCATAATGCAGGGAGCGGGACCTGGATCTGTTGAAGGTAACATGGCGCCTCCCGCCTCCAGGGTCTCTTGTGACTGGGAGGGACTCTCCTGCCTTGTTTCATCCTGCAGGCCGTGCTCCAATGACCTAGTCTCTTGCATGCGGTCTAGGCAGACACTTGCCTCCGAGAGCACACCCCATCGGGTCCCACATATCTTGAGGATTTTTAGATTGCGCTGCCATGTTGTACCGCAAAGCTATGAAATGGACCACGCACTGATCCAATCAGACTCTAACACTTTCTCTAAGTAAAAGTTTACGTTTTTATTATAAGTCATAACAATGGCTGTAAGGAGTACAGCTCCCCTTACAAACAATATCACAAATTTAGTAGGTACAGAGTCTGGGCTAAGAGACAAAAGCTGATTATGTCAGGTTGTAGAGGGAGTGGCAACCGCTGAGGGCTACTACACGGATGAAGACTAGGCCAGACCAGGCTCCTAGTTCTCTTTGGGTCCCCAGGAGCCTATGGATTCAAACGCAAACAGGAGTTGACTGGTGGATGCCAGGCGTATGCAAAAGAAGGCATCTTTTAAATCCAAAACAGTAAAGTGAGTAGCTTCAGCAGGAATCAGTCCCAGGAGAGTGTAGGGGTTAAATAACACACCAGTTCCTGTACATACCTGAATGCCCAATCCCCCTCTTGGGCCGGGACATGCTCGCTAAGCTCCAGGCGCAGATATCCTTTGTTGAAGGGGGAAAAATGGAAATGACTGTGAATTCAAAAACCAGGACTGAGACCGGGCTCCAAGTTTCCCTTAGGTCCCCAATCTTTAGACTGAAGGTTGTATTTCGTTGCTCATTCTTTTCTGACACTAAAGCTGTCCATCTGAGCCTGTGCATAATAAATTGACTTGGATCCTGCAACTGACTCCTGGTATTATTTATTGCATGCTTATCAGCTGCTACAAGGTTACTCACTGACCATAGACAGATGGAAGGATTTCATTTGTCTCCTATCCACTGTCTCTGTCTTTCTAGTTATATACATTTCTTGTATGCTGGTGCTTCCCGTTTCATAGTAGCTACACAAGCTACTCAGCACTTTTTCCTGCTTATCTTTCATTTATTTCTGTTGCTGACTTTTTTGCCTGATTCTTCTCAGTAAAAAGTTACAATGTCTCAAACTGTCACTAACATCTCCTGACCCACCTGACCAGGCAAAACAGTTCTCTGAAATCTGCCGAGCAACAAGACAATGACACATTTAGTTAGGTTTTTGCCACAGGTTTGCATCAATCATTGTGCACTGAATAAGGTTTGAGCTGTATAACACCAGGAATGCTTAAGGATGTGGTATGAAGTGTGGGTTCACCCCCCTTGATATCATCAACATACCAGGCACTGCAGTCTGGCCAGCATGGTGGGAATGGTTGCGGGTACTCCCCAGAAATGCCCTCAGTCTGTACCCGGGTAGGCAGAAGGATCCCTAGCACAGTGCACCTCCATGGGCTCAGGCACGGAGCACTAGAGTACCTGAACTAAAATAAAATCAATTTACCAAAATCGAATTAACAGAAACTGAAATTTAAAGGAAACTGCAAATGGCCCCCTAGGAGGAAGCTGCGCTATCCTGCTTTATTCTCTGGTGGCTGCCTCTCCCAGGCACCCAAAACACAGCAGGGGGTGTGAGGGGGGTTAAAATGCATGCAGGCCTGAAGAAGAAGAAATCACACCTAAACACAGAGGGGGGAGCTTCCCTTGCTGCTGCAGGCTCCCAAACACGCAGCTGCAGTCCACTCTGTTTCCCCGTGTTCCAGCGGTTGCTAGGGTTCCTGCTGTCCTTCCCCCGCCATTCTTACCTTGGAGCCTTTTTTGCCACATGGCTTTTCTATTCCTGGTGCCCAGTCTTTCTTCCCGGTTTTGGTGCTGAGGGGGCGATTCGGGGCTGCTGGCTTTCACTACCGTCAAACTACTGCTGCTCCTGCGGCGGCTCCTCACCCGATAACGGGTTTGGGAGCTGCCTGAAGTCAGGCCTCCACAGAACTCACCCCTCAAATCTTGGGGGGGGGGGGGGGTTAGAAGGAATATCCTCCCCTCAGCCCTGTAGTCCCCTGGGTTCTTTCTGATCTGTCTCTGGGGTTTTGTTTTGTTTTTCATTTCTTTTCTGCCTTTAAAAACAAAGAAACCTGCACCGTAACAGGGGAAATAAAAAGGAAACTCTAACTAAACCTATCTTCTTAGTTGTCCCTTCAGTGAGTCCAGCACCCTGGCTCACAACCTCCTCCAGCTGCTTGGAGACTAAGCATACTGGGGCTGGTAGGTAGTGCCAGCTCCATAAGTACACTGGTGTCATCAAAAAGATCACATGCGCAGTCTCCAAGCTGCTGGAAGAGGTACACTTCCCAGAGGTGCGGGACTGGACTGGAGGGACAAGGAAGCCGGCTTTTGTCCCTTGCCTTGCGCCTCTTCTGACTCCCTTTCTCGCTGCTTTAGGCAAAAGGCCTTGTGCAAGAGGAGGACAAACTCTGCTGGAAAGGCACCCGGAACCTCTACCTGCTGGTCCCCTGGAGCACGCTTTGAGGACTTTGCGGACTTCCCTGACTTTTTCTTTGTACTCTGTCCTCCTGTAGACAGCCTCAAGGAGTCCTTACCTGCTGCCCCTGCCTGACAGATGGGCACCTCCTGGGCATTCGCTCCCTCAAGGAATCCAGCATGCCATCCCCCCCCCCTCCCCGGCCCTTGAAGAATCCATCCTCTGTCGCCCTGGCCTCCACTTCACAAGTACGGCAGAGCCCAGTGGTGGACAATGAGCCCCTACAAGAGCCACGCATCAGGCATGTGCTCTTAAGGGACATCCCTGATCACCAGCTACTGCGGACGCTCAAACTTACTAACTTACTATGTAATGTTTTCTTTTTTTTTTTTTTTTTTACAGAGAACGAACAAAATAAAACACCGCTTTGACCCGGTGAAAAGCGGTATATAAATACAGCTAAATAAATAAAAACAAAGTAGTGAGGAAGTCCCAGGAAATAATTTATTCCAGCAAGCGCTCTACTCTCTGATTTTTTTTTTTTCCAAATACAGCCGAAACATGGGGAAAAAAAATCGTGACTTCAGCCCCCGAGTCCACTACCTTGTCAGTCTGCGCTTCTCTGCCCACTGAACAAACTGCTTTGCTTAAACCAGACTGAAAGTAAAAATAAAAGTAAAAATAAGCCAAAACACAAACCTCTCAAAATGGCGGCCGTTCCTGTGCTATGAGGGAAAATGCCGTTGAGCACACATGCCGCCGGGAGCAGGCCCAGATCCCTGGGGTACACCACTATTCACCTTTCTTCATTGGGAAAATTGGCCATTTAGCCTCTGCTTTCTATCTTTTAACCAGTTCCTGATCCACAATAGTACATTGCCTCCTATCCCATGACTCTTTAGTTTTGCCAAAAGTCTATGATGAGGGACCTTGTCAAAGGCTTTTTGAAAGGCCAAATACGCTATATTAACCGACTCACCTTTGTCTATCTGTTTATTCACACCTTCAAAAAAACAGATTAGTAAGACAAGATCTTCCTTGTCTAAAGCCATGTTGGCTGTCTCCCATTAAGCCATGACTATCTACATGTTCAGCCATTTTGTTCTTTATGATGGTTTCTACCATTTTTCCCGGCATTGCTTTCATGCTCACCGGTCTGTAGTTTCCCGGATCACACCTGGAACCCCTTTTAAAAATTGGTGTTGCGTTCTCCATCCTCCAATCTTCAGGTATTACAGATGATTTAATGATAGTTCACAGATTACTAATAGCAGGTCTGCAATCTCATATTTCAGTTCTTTCGACACCCTTGGATGTATATCATCCAGCCCAGGTGATTTACTACTCTTCAGTTTATCTAATAGTTGTAATACATCTTCCCGATGTATCGATAATTCCTTCAATTCTTCCGCACCTTTAAATACCACTACAGTCATGGGTAACATCCCTACATCTTCCTCAGTAAAGACTGAAGCAAAGAATTCATTCAGTCTCTCCGCTATCGCCTTGTCACCTCTTAGTGCCCCTTTAACCCCTCTATCATCTAATGGACCAACTGACTCTCTCACAGGTTTTTTGCTACGAATCTACTTGAAAAAGTCTTTATTGCATGTTTTTGTTTCCGCAGCAAGCTTCTTCTCAAATTCTCCCTTTGCCTGCCTTATCAATGCCTTGCATTTAACTTGTCAGTTTGGCTTTTTTTTCCATTTCCTGAAAGATGCTTTTTTGGCAACAACAGCCTCACTGACCTTACCTTTAAACCATGCTGGAAGTTTTTTGGACTTCCTTCCACTTTTCTTAAAGCGTGGAATACAGCTGGTCTGGGCTTCCAAGTTTAGTATTTTTCAACAACACCCAAGCTTGATGTAAGCCTTTAACCTTTGCAACTGCTCCTTTTAGTGTTTTCTTAACTAATTTCCTCATTTTATCATAGTCTCCCTTTCAAAAGATAAAAGGTAGTACTGTGGATTTCCTTACCATCCCTCCTCCATTAATTAGATCAAACGCGATCATGCTATGATCACTATTGCCAAGTGGCCCCAACACCCTTATCTCTTGCACAAGATCTGGTGTCCCACTAAGGACTAGGTCCAATATTGCTCCCCCTCTGGTCGGTTCATGAACCAGCTGCTCCAAGAAGCAGTCATTTATTTAATCTAGGAACTTTATCTCCCTAGCATGTCCTGCCGTGACACTGACTCACTCGATACTGGGGTAATTTAAATCACCCATTATTGTTACTGTGCTGTAACATTTGTTAGCTTCCTTGATTTCTTTGAGCATTTCATCATCCATTTGTTCATTCTGGCCAGGAGGTCGATAGTAAACCCCCACTGCCATCACCTTCCCCTTTTTCAATCCATAGACATTCTACAGCAAATTTTGTTTCCTGCAAAACTTTAATCCTTTCTGACTCAATGCCCTCTCTAACATAGAGCGCAACACCTCCACCAATTTTATCAGCTCTATCATTACGATATAGTTTGTACCCAGGTATCACAGTGTCCCACTGGTTGTCCTCCTTCCACCATGTCTCTGAGATTCCAATCATATCTAACCTCTCATTTAGTGCTATATATTCTAACTCTCCCCTCTTATTTTTTAGACTTCTAGCATTTGCATACAAGCATTTTAGAGTGTATTTTATTCATATTAATTTGGCTATTGGTAGGCATGGGTAAATTGGGATATTAAAGCTCTGCCTGCTCCATACTCGAGGGCATTTGGGCTACTTTACTCTTTTTTGGAACCTCTCTGCTTTTGGTAGTATCCTTCAAGGATACATTCTTCCAAACCATGCGCTCTTGTGCGACTGTCGGCTTTCCCCTATTATTTAGTTTAAAAGCTGCTCTATCTCTTTTTTAAAGGTTAATGCCAGCAGCCTGGTTCCATCCCGGTTAAGGTGAAGCCCATCCCTTCGGAAGAGCCCCTCCTTTCTCCAGAATGTTCCCCAGTTCCTAACAAATCCAAAACCCTCATCCTTGCACCATTGTCTCATCCATGCATAGAGACTCCGGAGCTCTGTCTGCCTTTTGGGTCCTGAGAGTGGAACAGGAAGCATTTCGGAGAACGCATATGAGGACAGACTGAAGGATCTTAATATGTACACCTTAGAGGAAAGGCGGGATAGAGGTGATATGATTGAGATGTTTAAATACCTCCATGGCATAAATATTGAGGGAGAGAGCCTCTTTCAATTGAAAGCAAGTTCTGCTACAAGGGGACATGGGATGAGGTTGAAGGGAGATAGATTCAGGAGTGATAAGCGGAAATATTACTTTATGGAAAGAGTAGTGGATCCGTGGAATAGTCTCCCAGTGGAGGTGGTAGAGATGAGGACAGTAACTGAATTAAAAAAAGCATGGGACAAACACAGAGGATCTCTAAAGGTAAAAAGGGGACTGTTGTAGTTGTTGATATGGAAGGACAGACTAGATAGGCCATGTGGTCTTTTTCTGTCGTCATATTTCTATGTTTCTAAGTTCTGGATTTCAACTTCCTACCTAAAAGCCTAAATTTAGCCTCCAGAACCTCCCTACCAAATTTTCCTATGTCATTGGTACCGACATGTACCAAGACAGCAGACTCCTCCCCAGCACTATCTAAGACCTTATTTAGGTGGCGCGTGAGGTCTGCTACCTTCGCACCAGGCAGGCATGTTACCAGGTGATCCTCACGTCCACCAGCCACCCAGCTATCTACATGCCTAATGATTGAATCACCAACTATAATGGCCCTGGAGAAACTTCCTCAGTGCGAGAAGGTTTTACATCACCTGGAGGACAGGTCCTAGTTACAGTACCACTTCCTGCCACACCTGGGTGATGCTCTCTGTGATAAGGAAGCTTATCATAGCTCAGGAAGGAGCTATAGAAAAGGTGAAGTGACTCTGAACAAGCAACCTGTCAGTTCTGGTAGAAATAAGAAAACAGAATTTTCCCATAAAAGACTACCAGTCCCAGAATGCACCAGGTTTCCAACAGCCATTAGAGGAGCTGAAGTGGGGAAACGTGTGTTCAATCAGGAGGGCTATGAGGTAATCCCTAAGCACTCATCTCAAAGGGCAGGGCCTGATTCAGCACAGCTGCGCTGTATTAGGGGGGAGCACTCATCTGGGCAGAATAAAGGTGGAGTTTATTCTACAGAAAATTATCCTCATTATCCTGAGAATCAGCTTGAGCTTGATCAGTTTCATCTGAAGGATCATCAGAAGCAGAAGCCAAACCGGACGGACAGAGAGGGAAAGAAACCCTCTGGAAGAAAGAGGAGAAAAGCCTTTGAGAGGTCTAGAAGAGTCCAAAGCAGTACGTATACTGGGAGGCATTCCAAGGGCCAGCATACACCATTGGACTGGGGAAAGCCAGAGGAATGGTGCTGCAGAGCTAGGAATCTCTAGAGGCTACCTGTGAGGGAGACGGCTGCACGTGGAAGGGACCCTAAGACCTGTGCCAGAAGGTATGTGA
Organism: Ichthyophis bannanicus; assembly: GCA_033557465.1. NCBI lineage: Eukaryota > Metazoa > Chordata > Amphibia > Gymnophiona > Ichthyophiidae > Ichthyophis > Ichthyophis bannanicus. Next base: position 1,822,884,627 of record CM066032.1, on the reverse strand, counting down.
AGAGAGATCCAGTGTCCAGGGATCTGGATTGGAAGGCTGGACATAAGAACTGGACTACATACTGGCCAGGCTATATAGAGAGGAACTCTAACAGCAATGGAAGCTCAGGTATGAACACTGATCTATGCCCTAGCTATAACCTTGAAAGACAGCAGGGAAACAAGTATTCTCCTGAAAGTGCTCCATTGAGAGATTCATCTGTGCCAATCCATGATATTGAACCCATGCTTGTTGAAGAAGGGGGAATGATTGCAGATGAAGAATGTGTTTATATGGACTGCTCTCTGTCCAAACTTCTTTGGTGATTTTCTGTTATAAAGTACAGCAACCATCACAAAGAAATACAAACTTGTTCTTTAATCTACTCAGAAAAGCTCCTGAAGCAGGATTTGACCCACACAGTAGAAAGCAAGCCAGCTAAAGGGGTTTCAGCTGGATAACTGCTAGCAATTGAGCCTTACCTAATTGCTTGTGAGCTAGGAGAGAATCACTTCTGAATCTATGTGGGAAGTTATCAGAAGTTAACCAGAAAAGAACAGTTTTTTTCTTTCTTTGTGGCTTTTCGTTTGTTGTTTGATATATGCTAAGAAAACATTAGCTAATGCCTGACAAGTTTGAATGTTGTTTTCCTGATTTTGATTTTGTTTTTCCAAGTTAAACATTGGAAGCAAGTAACCTGATTTATGTGCTACCAAGCATATCTGTGTTGGGAGAAATAACCCCATAAATAAATATCTTATTGGCTTTAACACTTGAGCACAACTAAATTATTGTCAGCAGCTGTGTCTGGTGTGAATGAACTACATTGCCCACAATCCCTTGCAAATCATATAGATATATGCACTTGCCAAGACTGTGAAGACTCTCACCCAGGCAGCCGTCTGATATCTCCTGTCACGTGACCTCTCTCCTCCATGGCATCAGGGATGCTGCCAGACTGGAGGTGGGACTTCAGGACTATATCCCTGTAGGTCTTGTCTATGTACCTCTCTGTCTTTCTTATGTCTTCCAAGTTTGCTACTCTAGCCTCTAGAGAACGGACTCGTTCCCTGAGAGAAAAGAGCTCCTTGCACCTAGTGCACACTAAGACCTCTCGCGAACTGGGAGAAAATCATACATGTGACACTCAATGCAAAAGACTAGAAAGCCCCCATCTTGCTGCTGAACTGCTGTCTGCATCTTAGTTTTAAGCTTGTGTTTAGATCTTTAAGTTCTTTATTTACTAAGGGTTGCTATGGCTACTTATACTAATAAAATTGTAACTAATATGTTTAATATACCTTGTTCACCTGAAGCTTAATTAATCTCAGGTCCTTAGTGTATGACTGATTTGGATAATGAGCTGCACGTGAGAGCACGTCCTTTCCTTTAAGATGTGTAAGTACCTATAAAGCTATGATTATCCCAGGGGTGGGTGGGTGTTGGGGAGGGAGGGAGGGAAATAACACATTAAAAGAGGGCTGCTACACAGTACCCTGTCCTGTGCTTCTGAGGTAAGCTGTGACCAACTTCCTGGGTGATTAACAGTCCTTGCTTGGATAGAAGGAGTCTTTCAAAGTGGCTTTTGACCTGCCACCTGGCGTTAACACCCATTGAAAAGGTTTCACAGCTCTCTTGCCCCCTAGATAGATGGCCTCTTTGTAAAGGTCTCTAGAAGAATTTATTTGTTGCTGAAGAATACTGACCCTGTTTTGCTTTTATGCTAAGTTATATTCTGATTTGATTTAAATTAAAGCTCTTTGCTGCTGCTAGGCTCTGACTTATTGTGAAATGTAAACTAGAAACTCTCTGCTGGGTTCTAAATTGAACTAGAAAGCTCTCTTCTATGTTTTAAATTTAAACTAAAAGTACTTTGCTGATACTAGGCCCTGAGTGAGTATTAAATTTAAACTACAAGCTCTCTGCTGGGTATGAAATCTAACCAGAAAGCTCTCTTCTGTGTTTTAAATTTAAACTTAAACTGCTGCTACTAGGCCCTGACTGATTTAACAAATTCCCTGCTTTCAAGAGGAGCCTGCAGCCCAATCAAATAAAGACTTCTCTTTTGTCGCTTTCCTTTTATCACTTTTCTATCCTTATCCATTCCTTTAGTGAGCCTGATGTGTGGAATCACCTCATCCCAACTGCTTGGAGACTGAGATACTAGGTGTGGTGGGAGGTGCCACCAGTATGTATATCCTCTGATGTCGTCAATCATGACATGCTCAGTCTCCAAGCTGCTGGTGAGGTGGCACTACCGACAGGTGTGGAACTGGACTGGAGGAAGGATAAGGAACTCTCTCTATTTTGTAAGCACCAGTTCCAGTTATCGCTGCTTCCCACATGAGTTCCATTATCAGTTGCTGGAACAGTTCTCCCTATAGATAATCCAGGCTTCTAGATTATCCTGTTTTTACAAAAGAAAGGAAGTTAGTTAATTCCATCTGAGTGATGGAAAAGAAAAGGTATGGGGATACACCTTTGAAGTAAGCTGCTGTGGCTACATTTTTAATCTATAAAAACATTGTATAAAAAGAAAATGGAATGTCCTGACAGACCCCCTTCCTCCTACAACAGCTTTAACCTCTCAGTATCTGTGCCTCCCCTGTCCCCCACCTTTATAGCTCAAGATCTCTAACATGCCCCCCTACCCATGGCAATTTTTACAGCTCAATTTTTCTGACATACACATCTCCCTGCCCAACTAGTCCCTGAATATCTCTGACACTTGCCTAGATGCAGCAGTTTTAGACCCTCAACATCCCCCTTCCATAACCTTTGTAGGTTTTATTCCTCAGACTCTCTAACCCTCCTCCTAATCTGGCAGTTGTCTTACACCTCGATATCTTTAAAACTGTCCTTGAGACGGTTTTTTATTCCTTCAGTCACAGGGCAATCACACTACTCAGTCAGTGGTTCTGACAGCTCTTCAGTCCCAGCATCTTTAGCCCATCGATATCTTCTGACATTCCTTCTCCTGAATGTAGTGTTAATTGCTCATTATCTCTCTTTCCACCAGGAGTATAACCATAGGTGGCCTACTCTCCATCCTGCAGCTTTAGAGTTAGGGTTAAGGTTACCAGAAATTTTGCAGGCAAATCTGGGGCACTTTTTTCAAGTGTGTGTGTGGGAGAGGGCGGGATAGCTTAGTTCCATGTTTGAGCAACCAGATGTGGAGGAGGGAAGAGGAGTCATTACTCTGTCTCCCCCCCAATCCATCCCATGACAGCAACAATATCTCTTACAAGTAGATAAATCGACACACAGAAACAGTGATGCATTTCCCACGTACTGTGCAAAATATAAAGATAATGGATGTAAATTCTAAAAACTGACATATTTAAATCACTATGTTTTTTCTATTCCACATTGTTGGAATAGGGGACAGGAGGCTGCCAAACAAATGGGAATCGGGGACACAGCTCTAAAACTGGGGAAGATCTTCGAAAATCAGGAACATCTGGTAACCTTGTTAGGTGCACCCAGTCAGTGGCAGAGGCCTAAGGCAATGAGAGGAAAACTGGAGGCAGTATCAACATGCACATTGCTAAGCGTGCATCCATGTCAACCTGGGGCTCGCCAGTGTAGCTCATTATATATAGGGTTGCCAACCGGCCAGTATTCAGCCGGCCTGGCCGGTTTTTCCATTGCCAGGCCGGCTGCCGGCAGAGAAGTAAAACCGGCCCTTGAAAAGTCGTTTTTTTGCTCTGGCCGCAAGATCGGGAGCGGCCAGAGCAAAAATAGGGCTTTTCTCCCAGTCTGCAGGGGAGGGAGCCAGGGAAGCCCGCGCGAGGCCCCGGCTCCCTCTGTACAACCGCCAGCATGAAGATCTTTTTCCTTCACGCTGGCGGCTGTTTCTGTGAAGCCACGATTGCTGGGAAAGGTTAAAGGCAATGCCCTTTAACCTTTCCCAGCATTCGCGGCTTCACAGAAACAACCGCCAGCGTGAAGGAAAAAGATCGTCACGCTGGCGGTTGTACAGAGGGAGCCGGGGCCTCGCACGGGCTTTCCCAGCTCCTTCTGAAGCACCTCAGACAGCCGCGGGGCTGGTCGGGGGGGGGGGGGGGGGAGAGGCTAGGACTACAAATTGGCTTTGATGGGGGGAGGGGGGCCAAGGACTGGATGGGCTGTGATGGGGTGTACCTGGACTGGAAATGGGCTATGGGGGGGTGGGACCTGGTCTGGAAATAGGCTAGTTGGGGGGGACTGGACTGGAATTGGGCTATGGGGCGGGTGTACCTGCACTGGAAATGGGCTATAGGGGGGAACCTAGACTGGAATTGGGCTATGGGGGGGGGGGTGGAACCTGGACTGGAAATAGGCAATGGGGGGTGGATCTGGACTGGAATTGGGCTATGGGGGGGGGTGTACCTGGACTGGAAATGGTCTATGGGGGGAACCTAAACTGGAATTGGGCTATGGGGGGTGGAACCTGGACTGGAAATAGGCTATGGGGGGATCTGGACTGGAATTGGGCTATGGGGGGTGTACCTGGACTGGAAATGGGCTGGGGGGGGGGACCTGGACTGGAAATAGGCTATGGGGGGGGGGGAAACCTGGACTGGAAATGGGCTATGAGGGGGCCTGGACTGGAATTGGGCTATGGGAGGGGGCCTGAACTGGAAATGAGCTATGGGGGGGGGGGGGTGTACCTGGACTGGAAATGGTCTATGGGGGGAACCTAAACTGGAATTGGGCTGTGGGGGGGGGGGGGGGGTGGAACCGGGAATGGAAATAGGCTTGGGGGGGAGCTGGACTGGAATTGGGCTATGAGGGGGGGGGGGTGTACCTGGACTGGAAATGGGCTAGGGGGGGGACCTGGACTGGAAATAGGCTATGGGGGGGGGGGAAGCCTGGACTGGAAATGGGCTATGAGGAGGCCTGGACTGGAATTGGGCTATGGGAGGGGACCTGGACTGGAAATGGGCTATGGGGGGGGGCTGCAATGGAATTGGGCTATGGGGGGGGGCCTGGACTGGAATTGGGCTATGGGGGGGGGGGAGGGGGAACTTGGACTGGAAATGGGCTGTGATGGAGGGGCTTGAACTGCAAATGGGCTGTGATGGTTGGGGGGGGACTAGGACTGGAAATAGGCTGTGATGGGGGGGCTAGGACTGGAAAGAGGCTGTGATGGGGGGGGCTAAGACTGGAAATGGCCTGTGATGGGAGGGCTAGCACTGGAAATGGGCTGATGAAGAGCTGGAATAGGACTGGAAATGGGCTGATGGGGGCTGGAATAGGACTAGAAGTGGGCTGACGAGGGAGCTAGGATTGGAAATTGGCTGATGGGGGAGCTTGGAGTGGAAATTGGCTGATGGGCTGGAATGGAACTGGAAAAGAGCATATGTGGGGCTAGGACTGGAAACGGGCTGATGAGGAGCTGGAATAGGACTAGAAATGGGCTGATGGGGGGAGCTTGGACTGCAAATGGGTGATGGGCTAGAATAGGACTGGAAATGGGCTGATGTGGCGGCATGGGAGAATGGGACTAGAAGGGAGTGGATGCTGGGTGGGTCTAGAACTATAAGAGAGCTGATTTGGGTGGAAGACTAGAAGGGGATGGGGATGGGGAATGAGAATGGAGAGGGGAAAATATATTTTGCGTGGAAGAAAAGTCTACGATGGGCTGGGTATTGGGAGAGTAAGAGGGGATTGAGAATGGAAGGGTGAAATTTGAGTGAATGATAAAGGAATAAGGAAAGAAATGGGGGAAAGAGCAAAAGGGAAATGATGAGTATGTTAAAGCAGATATAGAGAGAGAATGGAAAACATCTAAAAGAGAAGAAAGGACAAATGGATAGCTCGCAGAAGACACAAAGAAACCAGAAGAAAGTGACTGGAGCAATTGCAACTGAAAAATAAAATTCCCAAACAGAACGTAGAAAAATACTTTTTATTTTGAATTTATTAACTGGAATATGTCTGGTCTGGGAAGTGTGTATTGCTAACATCTTTGCGTTTTTGTTTAGTGCAAGAGGAAATTACTTTATAGTTTTATTTCTCCAGTGTTGTACATTTCATGTTTGGCTTTTGGGGTTCCCAGTTTAATTATTATCTGACCAAGGGAGTTAGCCTACACTTATCCTGGGTAATTTTTGTGGGTGGGGCTGGGGGTGGGGCAGGGGTGGGACTAGGGGCGGAGAAGGGGTAGGGCATGGCGAGCCACAGGTGTCGGGTTTTTCTCGGTGAAAAAGTTGGCAACCATAATTATATATGAAATCCTTATGTGTTACTTTCCTGAGTTTCTTTCCTTTTCAGGCTGAAACTGTAAATCTGCTTATGACTACTCTCCTCCCAGGATTTACAAAGACCCCACAATTTCTACTCCTCATTCTCCATGAGCCCTAGTTCCCAAAGTATATTTGACACTCTTCCTCCTCCTCCTAACTTTAGCTCTTTGGTATTCATCGCCACCCCCATTACTACCCTCTAGCTCCGCCTTAGCCCTGTCTCTGTGCCTCCGCCCCCACCCTTCGCTGGGAGGTGCGCTTTGTGACGTCACGTCTCTCGCTTCCCCAGCCGTTGCCTGTCCCCAGCGGGCCGCCGTAGGCGCACGTGACGTTGCTGCCGCAGCCGCTGATTGGTTCATTTCAATAGTCGCGGGCTACTTGAATTGCGAAGCGAGCGCCGAACAGGGAGTGGGAGAGGGACGAGCGGAGCCCGGGGCTCGGCAGAGTGCAAGACACCGGCAGCGCGCGTGGGAAGCCCCCGGCTCCGCTTCTCCTCGCGTTATCACCGTTTCCCCCCGTCCCGTGAGCATGTTGCAAGCGCAGCCTCCGGAGGAGCTGCTGGAGAACCAGGAGAACGTGCACCCGGGAAAGCTGCAGCTCGGTGGCGGCCGCCTCCCCCCTGGAAGGCCGGCGCTAGGCCTCATCCAGGGCAATTTGCGGGGCTCCCGCCCGCAGGTCAGAGCTCTGCCCTTCTGTCCCTGGCGTAGAGGCGGGCGGGCGGGCGTCTGCTTCCAGCCGCTGATGCATCTCAGCAGAGCTCTAAGCGCGTTTGCATCATCTCCGGCTTCTCGCAGCTATGTCATTGTGCTAGTGTGTCTATAAGATGGTTCTCTTATGCCTATGTTCAGATTAAGCCTAAACGAATGTAGTAGTGGGACGTATGAACCGTTTTCTTTAATGTCGCAAGCTTAAAACCGTTTTCCTGAAAGAATAAATCTAGTCTTTTATAAACGAATTTGTCACCAAGAGCTCTCAAACCCGGGCTGTTCAGACCCATCTACTCTACGTCTAGTAGTACTACTAGTAGTAGGAAAGGGTGACGTCGGAGATACTAGTACTATTAGCAAGGTTCTCTGGGCTTTTGGACTTCTGACTCGTTTTATTTGCCCCTAGTGGACTCCATTGGGAAGCTTTTCCCTATATCTGCCCTCTTCCCTGTAATATAAGGGAGTGAAGGTCTACAAACTTTAGATGAGTCTATTATGCTAGATTATATCAGGGATGTGCAGAGGTAAGACTAGATTAGATTAAAATAAAGCAAACTTGATTCAGTTTAGTTAGCATTATATACCACAAGGCCAATGCTAGAAACTACAGTTCTGGCATAAAATCAGATTGGTAGCCTACAGGCTAAGCAGCTCACTGAAACAGGTCTTTGGAAGGTGCTACCATTCCTTGCTGTTTGACTAATAGCGTTAAGAGTAGTGTCACTAAACAGTCTAAAACCTTAAGTTCCTTTTGTCTTTGATCCTTTTAATCATTAATGCAATGATGTGGCTTGAAAAAGAATGCTTAAAGTCTGAACGGTATAACTGTATTCTCTTTAGGTCCTTCCTGTTCAAGGACACTTGAATAACGATGAGAGCTATGGAAAGATCCCAGCTGGCAAAGCAGGGAGCAAACAGCCTACCTTCACTATTTATGTGGATGAGCCTGATGGTGCAAGTCGCAAGAGGCCAGTGGCTCCGAAAAAGACTGTCTCCAATGAGAATATCCTCTGCTTAAATGCAGCAGTTACATCACTGGGACCCAGGAAGCCTTTGGCTCCTCTTGAGTGCACGATGGATCTAAGTTTTGGTATACCTTCTTGCATAACTAAACTATTGTACATTGGGTTGCTTAGCTGTCGATTTGTATAAATGGCTGAGGTCTTTATGGAGGCTTTGTGTTTTTTGACCCCTGTGCCTAAACTGGGATTTGCTAGATATGGCATTCTTGTAAGGTGTGTGTGTGTTGTGGGGTTTTTTTTATTCAGAAAATTGCTTAAGTGATTACAACAGACTTGTATATATAGTCAGCTATCCCTTGTCTTGTGGCTAGAAAATAACATGGGTACTGGTTGGGGGAGGGTACAAAGCCTGATGTCTGATCTAATGGCATAAGTGTTATCATATTGGTCACAGGTCATCAGACCTCGTGTAGGGTCTACACCTTAGCATAAGCTACCTCTTTGATCTTAAGGTGGAAGAGCGGTTTCCTTTTTGCTAGCTTAATTGGACCTGGCTAATTAAAATGGCTTATGACTTAATTCTATGCACCTTGTTATGCTGTACACCACCTCAGCCTTCCTGGGGAAGCTGGTGTAGTTCTTGGGGGTGTTTTTTTTTTTTTTTTTTTATTAGCACTTATCAGTTTCCCTGGAAATCGGTTTTAGGTGGTGCTGGGGCTGGGGCTAACTACCCTACTATCCTGGATAATCGCAGTGCTGTGATACCTTAACAGTAATGGCTGCTTTCATCAGCTTGATACCAATAACAATGTCTGGTTTGGGTGGCGATATGTTGGAGATGCTTGTTACTGAATCTACTACTGATCATTCACTATATAGCTTCATTCGTAAGCAAATGGACATTCATTCTCTTTCAGATTCACCAATGGTTTTGGATACTTCACTAACTACAGAAGTAAGGCAGAGGCCAGTCTGTTCGAACGATGTGTTAGATTACGCTGAGGACATCCATACGTATCTCAGGAAAGTGGAGGTAACTTTCAGCCCAGCTTTTGCAACCTCATGTGGAATGTCAGATGAAGTCGAACTACCAATTCCTGGGGCTATGGTACCAGCAGGGGTGGCTGTGTACATATGCTAGCATGTTTGCACAAAGCCCCACTGCATTCTCATGGCATTGGCCTTGGGCTGATGGTGTGGAGTCTGCTTTCCCTTGCCAATGATGCTGATTGCTGCTGAACCTGTGGGCCTCTTGCCTTTGACATTGTGCCTTAATGGTGCCTGCATGGATTTGTAGGCAGCAGATCTTGCCACCTGCCCACAACCATAGCTTTGCATGCTACCACTGTTAGGTTTGCAACCAGGCTTCTCTGCCTCACTCTCTCAGCATTCTGTCTAGACTTGCTTTCCCATCTGCCCAGGACTTTAAACCACTGAGCCCCATGCTTTGGTGCTGAGTGCTACTATTGCTGCACTTGCTATTGGACTCTATGGGTCCCTCTGCCTCTCCTTATGTCTCCTGCTTACCTGTCTCCCATTCACCCAGACATAAAATGTTGAGCCAGCCCCTCCCCACACTTCTGCAGCCTTTTGTCAACTGGTTACTAGGTTAGCCTGGTCTGCAGCAGACTACTCATTTTCTTCAGGCACCAGTGGACACCTTAGGGGAATTCTGAGTGGCATCCCTTGTGCACTTGCCCTTGTGATTTGTCATCTTACCACCCCCAGAACTGGCTCACAAGCAAAGGATGGAGAGGCTGCATATCAGGCTGGGGTCTGCTCTAGTGCTGAATATAGAATTTGAACCACAATGCTGATATCTTGTGTGGCTCATATTCTGCATGGAGCACTGGATGGCGAAGGAGCAGAGGAGGGTGGTGCACAGCCACGCCTACTATAAAATGGAGCACCTTGCAGCTGTTTCTTATTCTGAAACCCCTATTATGTAAACATATTTGAGCTGTGGTCTAAAATCTTTTTATCCTGAAAGAAATAGCTGAAAAGGGCACCATATAGATGTGCATACAATGCCCCCCCCTTTTTTTTTTTTTGACCCAGTAGTTTGCTCATGTTCTGTATTTCCAGCTAAGCCTGAACCAGGGCTGGGGCTATTTCCATAAACGTTCATTCACAACTACCTGGGCATTTTCCCTCTATTTTTTGTATCCCCCTTCCATCTACACACACCAATTTGGTCCTTGCAGTGACAGTCTTGGGCCAAGGACTATGCACTAGAGCTCCTTCAGAATATGCCCATTAGATGTGACTATTAAGCAGTGGTTATGAGCTCTTCTGCTGTCTCACTATTCATGATAAAAACAGCATTCATTGCCAGGCTTAGAGTAGGCATGTTTCAGGTCATGTATGTGGAAGTACTGGGGTGGGGGGGGGGGGTGCAAAGACAGTGGAGGCAGTGTATAGTGGCTTCAGCTATGGGATATGCACTTTCGGGTGTGGAAAGTCTGGGCATGGCTTAGTAACTGCTTCAATTGCCTTAATCAGGCACCTAGTGACAGGGCTATGGGAAAGTGTATGCTGTTTGGGGGGGGGGAAGAGGGGGTGTTTAACAATTGGTGGCAAGCCAGAGCTATTGTGGGATGCGCTGGAGTGAAGAGCTTTCTCGGAACTATGGAGATGTGTGCTGAGGTGAGAGGCACAACCCCTCCCCCCTCATAAGGGAGCAGTTGAGGAATGGACAGACAACTTGTGTGTGGATCTTGCTAGGGGATGGAGAGAAAGTAAGCTGTGTAGTGTCTAGCCAGGAAAGGAGGAAGATGATATATTGGACTGAACCTGTCAGATGGGGGTTAAGCTAGTGGGAGGGGGCATGAGACTGCTGGGAGGGGAGGTTGGCCAAGCCTGAGCAAGAAGAAAGCTGTGGGGAAGATGGGCCTGAGGCATGAAGGACTCACACCCTAATGGAATTTTACACAAATGCAGAATTCCCCCAGGGGAGTATATTGAGGAATTTCAGATAATAGAGTGATAGAGGAACCCATGCTGGAAGATCACTTATGTGACACAGCACTCTGTTATAGACTTGTTATGTGCTTTCAAACATACAGAATACTTGGAAAGAATTATGTAAAAGGGGGCAACATATCATTCCAAAAAACATTTTTTGTATGTGCAGTCTATTTTCTTGCTAGCTTTGTAAAAGTTGGAGTAACAATGTATGTGGGAGGGGTGTTTAGAGAGATGGCTAACTTTCTGGAACAGCTGACTCTCACAAACACTATAGTCGGTCCTATGGAAATTTACACCCCCCATGTATGAGTGACTAACTGTCCTAGTGAGCAGTATGGTGCTTGTATGCTGCAGGAGTACCACTAGCCCTGGAAACTATGTAATGTGGGCTGTATGTATATAGGTGACTTCCCTACTGGGAAAGGCCATGGGAGCAGAGATGGAAATAGGATTTTGTCAAGCATAACTTAGAAGGGAATTTGCCTTTTGTTCTTTCTGCTGCCTTTACAGGTAGCTCGATAAAAGCCTGAGCTCCAGGCCTTAAAGGCTTGGGCCCTGTATACAGGATTCTTACCCAGCCTGGGTCCAGATCACATCTGACCAATGGGTGCTGGAGGTTGTCAGAAGGCAATGCATTGGAATTCAGTCCATGGTCCCCCATTCATGCAATGTCTCTGTAAGACAAGGGCCAAGGCCTGGGTGGTCAAGGATACTCTTGAACACCTGCTTCAGTTGGGGATGATTGAAAGAGTGGAAGCTCAACATGGCACCAGTTTGTACTCTATTTATTTTGTGGTGCCCAAAAAGGAAGGCTTTCCATCCCATTCTCTACCTTAAGCATGTGAACAAGTGTCTGAGGGTTTCACATTTCCACATGGAAACTGGTAGGTGAATGACGGGTGCATAGTCCCATACAGCCAGAGCATCGCTGCTTCCTCCAGTTTGCAGTGCCCATGTGGTTCATCCAGTTTCTGGCCCTACCTTTTGGCTTGGCAACAGCTCCCCACACCTTCACCAAGGTGGTGGCAGCAGCAGCAGCTCTTCACCAGGAAGTTATCCTGGTTCGCCCAGACCTCAACTGGCTCATCTGGGCAAAGACAAGGACAGCAAGCTGGTGACCATGAGGGTGGTGGAGTTCTGCAGAGTCTGGGATAAGTGATCAATATGGCAGTCACTTGGTGCTGCCCCAAGCCATAGAGTACCTTTGGGGCTCAGTTCAACACCTGCAATAGCAGGGTGTTCTGGGGCAGAAGGCCGGAGGCACCTGGTGCATCAGTTTCAGCACATGCAACAGCTGACAGCATGGCATCTACAGCCCATAGGGCAGCAATCATTAAAGCAGGCACAAGCACATATGTGACCATTGCAAAGAGGCTGCTGCACATATGGTTGCACCAGGTTCATCCCCTAGTACTGTGTCCTGTGGATACAGGAGAGGCTGCTGCACATATGGTTGCACCAGGTTCATCCCCTAGTACTGTGTCCTGTGGATACAGGAGAGGCTGCTGCACATATGGTTGCACCAGGTTCATCCCCTAGTACTGTGTCTTGTGGATACAGGAGAGGCTGCAAGAGTAGAACCTGGTGGCAGGAATGCCACACGGTCCCACAGTGGATTCAGATGACAGATGCTATCCTCCAGTTGGGAGCCCACTGCAAAGGCTTGATGGGCCATGACACCTTCTGTGGTGTCCAGCACCCCCTGTGCTATCAACAGGCTGGAGTGTCAGGTGGTCGTCTAGCCCTACAGAAGCTCCAGCTGTTGGCTGCAAGGGAAGGCTATTCAATGTGGCCATAGTGGCCTACATCAATTGTCAAGGGGGCACAGGAAGCATGCAGTTGTAAGAGGCTAAAAAGTTGTTGAATTGGGTAGAGGAGTACCTCCAAGCTCTATCCGGTGCGTGTGGCAGGAGTAGAGAACTTGACGACAGACTACCTGAGCTGGGTTTGGGTGGATCCTGACGAGTGGAGTCTTATCAGGAAGTCTTCAAGCAGATGGATCTAACAGTGACATTTGCCTCAGCCAAGGCCAGTTGCTGCTTCAGAACAGTGAATGTCAAAGGGGCTGGATGTCCTAGTGCAGAATTGACCCATGGGGGGGGGGGGGATTCTGTTTTTTCCTCTATGGGTTCCCATAGGATGGGTGGCTTAACACACTGAGACACACCAGGGGCAGGTCATCCTGATTTCCCCAGACTGGCTGGCTGAGGCACTTAGTATGCAGACTTGGTCAGGGTGATGTGGCATCTCCTGGCCAGGGCAGACCTCTTGATCTCCTACATCCAGGTACAGTGTATCTTTGAAGTCTGGTGGGGAGAAAGGCAGGACAGCCTATTTGCAGCTACTGTGCCCAAGGTGCTTATCTTTCTGCAGGGTTTGATAAGGACTTGGTGGCAAGCTGTCTTCACATCCAAGTAGCAGCGCTCATGTTTCATAAGATCCAGGATCTTGTTGGGTGCACACTCAGATGTTCACTTCCTGATAAGTCAAACAGTTGCCACCAGTGCTTCAGAGGTGACTCCTCCTTGGTCTTAACCTCCATCTTTTGGGGTTAACACAGGAGCCATTTGAACTGCTGAGCTCCTCTACCCTGAAGGATTTGACCTTAGACTATATTCCTGGTGGTGGTTTGATCTTGGAGCTGCAAACCCTGTCTTGTAAGAAGCCATTTCTTTCCAGGGAGAAGATGTTTGACCTGTACTGTCTTTCTGCCAAAAGTTGTCTTAGTGTTTCATGTGAATCAGTGTCTCTCCTAGCAATGCCTGATCTGCAGTGCTGTCCCCTGGATGTGCATTGGGTGTTGTGGAGGTATTTGAAAAGAACAGTCCTGTTTCAGAAGTCTGATTAGCTGTTCATGCTGCATGGAGGCCCACATTGAGGTGAAGCAGCAGCCAAGGCTTCAATAGCTAGATGGCTCAAGGAGGTACTTGTTGAAGGGGAAGTCTGTGCCACAGGGCATGCAGGCCCATTTGACAAGAGCTCTAGTGGCTGCCTGGGCAGGATCCAGTTTAGTGCCTCTTGCAGACATCCATAGGGCAGCCACCTGGGCTTCTCAATACCTTTTGTTAAGCATTGTAGTTTAGATGTTCAGTGGGTAATGCCAGATCTGGGGCAGCTGTAATTCAGGCTGGAATTGCAGGCCCCTCTCATAGTTAATGCTGCTCTGTTAAATCCCAGAACTGTGGGACTGGACTGGAGGGACAATAAGGAAGGTAAAAGTAGGCCTTAGCTGCTAATTGCCTTTCCTTGAACTCCAGTCCATTCCAAAATCCCTCTCTAGCTTTCAGGGCAAAATATTACAATTCTTGGCTAGAAGAACTTCACCTTGGCTTTGGGAGTGTCATGAGACACTTCAGTCCTTAGCATTGCTGTTCGGGATTGGTGAGTAGGCAGAGGAGTACCGTTTGGATTGGGACAGTCTCCCTAAAACTACCAGGGGTGGGAACAAGCCTCGCAGGAAGGTTTCCTCATTCTGCAGAGGGCCCCAGGAGGTTATGGGGGCCTCATAGTTAAGTAGTTTGAAATGGTAGCTAGTTTGTTGCTCCTGTGAGCCTTTGTTAAGTATTGGAGCTGGTCAGTGGAACTGTCTGTCTAAATATGGTGATGTCCTCAGAGGACATGCTTAGTCTCCAAGCTGCTGGTGCAGGGTTGACTATTGAGGAGGAGCAGGACTGGACTGGAGTTCCTCAAGGAAAGCCAATTAGTAGGTAAGGCCTAATTTTTATCTTCCTCTGTCTGAGGCAGGGAGGCCCAGAAGGAAGAAGTCCAAGGATTGGTAGGACAGCTGAAAATCTGTTAGTACAAAGTTAACACTGTGTGTCCCCAATTATCAGCTTAACTTCTCGTAGTCAAGTGACCTGCAGGGCCAGAAACTAGTTGAAACTTCATGGCACCCTAACAAATCAGTTAAGAGTGTGAGGGGGGAATAAGTGGTACTTGGGGGGGGGGGGGGGGCCCCCTCCTGTTGTGAGGTATGAGGAATAGCAGAAAAGAGTACATAGTGGAACAGCTATACTTCTGCTTTCTCTGCACTGGGTTGGAGGGTTAGTATGCAGTATAGCAAATGCCACACCTAGTGAGACATGTAGGAATGTGACCAGTTGGGTGTCCTCTAATTGGAGCTTTATTGTGGCTTGGATGGATTTGCACTAATGTGCTTCAGTATAGAGAAGGGCATGACCCAACTGACTTCATGAACAGCTTGTAAGAACATTTGCATGCTTCCTGAAAGCAATTTTAATCTTGAGCCTTCATAAAAAATGCAATAAAACAAAACAAGCTCCATAGAGCTAAATATATAGTTGGAAGATATTTACCCTTTATATTTGTACAACCTGCGTTTTTTGTAATTACATGTTTAAATACAACCGTTCATTGTATTCATTCAGTTATATGTAAACTGTTTTTGATTGGTAGAAAACCAGTATGTCAAATTAAATTTTTGCTTTCATAGAAATATCTTGATATTAAATCCTATGATTTTTTGTAAAAGGCTTAAACAGGCCATGTGGTCTCATGTGTCTGTCTAGTCTGTCCTTCCATATCAACTATAACAGTCCCCTTCCCCCCCCCCCCACCCCTTTAGAGATCCCATTTGTCCCATGCTGCTTTGAATTCAGATACTGTCTTCTACCACCTCCACTGGGAGACTATTCCACATATCCACTACTTTCTGTAAAGATTTCTGCATATTGCTCCTGAATCTCTCCCTTTCACCCTTATCCCATGTCCCCTTGTAGCAGAGCTGCTTCTTGCTAGAAAGGAGGCTCTCCTGTGCATTATGCCATAGAAGTATTTAAATGTCTCATATCGCCTGCCTCATACATTTCCTCTAAGGGGTAGATAGTAAGATCCTTAAGTCTGTCCTTTTATATGATTTATAATGAAGACCACTAACCATTTTAGTAGCCACCCTCTGTACTTAGTCCAGCCTCTCTATATCCTTTTGAAGGTGCAGTCTCCATAATTGCACACAATACTCCAAATGAGTTTGCACCAAATACAGAGGCACTATCGCCACCTTCTAGCTTTTGCTGTCATCTTTTACCTGTTTAGTTACTTCAAGATCAGACACAATCACATCTGAGTAATGCTCTGTAGTGGACAAAAGTACTTCACCCCCTATACTATATTGCTTCCTTGGATTGCTGCAGCCCAAATGCATGACCTTGGTCTAGAAATTCAGCTGAGATTTAATGTTAAAATTGCATTCTTCGAGCTTAGCTAGATCCTCTTCATGTTTTCTACACCTTCCTGGGTGTCTACTGTATTGCATTTTTTCTTATCTGCAAAGAGGCAAACCTTGCCCGACAGCCGGTCCACTATCACTAACAAAGGTGTTAAATAGAATCGGCCAAGGACAGATCCCTGGGGGCACACCAATAGTAACCTCAGAGTGAGCTCCACTTACCTGTACCCTTTGTTGCCTCCCACTTAACCAATTTCTAACCCAAGCAGTAACTTTAGGGTCCATCCCTAGGGTGCTCAAGTTCGTTTGTAATCACCTGTGAGGAACAGTGTCAAAAGGCTTTACTGAAATCTAAATACACCACATATAGGACTCTCCCTCTGTCCAACTCCATGGTCACCCAGTCAAATTCAGATTTTGTCTGACAAGATCTATCTCGGTTCCTGTAATCTGCTGGACTCCAGGTTATAGCTTTATTTTCTTTCAGCAGTGTTTCCAATACTTTACTCACCACCAAACTTAAACTAACCAGCCTGTAATTTTAACCACATCCATACTTACCCTTTTGTGTAAAGGGACCACATGTGCCTCTCTCCAGTCCTTTGGCACCACTCCAGACTCCAACAAGGCATTGAAAAGGTCAGTCAGTGGAGCTGTTAGAATGTCCCCAAGTTCCCTCAGTATTCTAAAGTGTCCCATTCAGTCCCATTGCTTTGTGTATTTTGTTTAGTTCTCAGTCTTCTGAAAATTGTTCAAGATGCCCCTTGCTTCTGTTCCTGTTAGTGGGTGTTTTCTGAGGTCCTGCTCCTGGTTAATCTGAACACAGAACAAATATTTAAGTAATTCTGCTTTATTCTCAAACTTCTACATATTCCTCCCCTTCACCCTTGAGTCTGACAATATCACTTTTACCCTTCCTCTTCTCACTAACATCTAAATGTCTTGCTAATGCAATAAAATGGGGGTATATTTCCTTTTTGAATCTTTACCTTCCTGACTACTTTGCTAGCTGCTTCTTTCCCCCCCCCCCCCCCAAATATAGATGCCTCCTCTCTCCCTTTTAAGCTCTGTAGTTCCAAAGCTTTAACTTTCATAGTGCTGCTCCTCCCCTTCCTACCCTGTCCTTTCTGAATAAAGTATAACCTGGTATAGTTGCATCCCAGTCATGGTTTTCTGTAAACAATGTTTCTGTAACAAGTCAGCCTCTCCCATTAAAGTTTCAACATCTGGTATCTTATTTCCCATGCTACAGGCATTGATACACACTGCTTTCCATATGTTGCTCTTTTACCCATTTCCATAAAGGTATTTAATGTCTCACTTGGGGGCACTTCACCCATCCACAACAAATCTAGTTTAAAACCCTCTTCAGTAGATTAGCCAGTCTGCTACTGAAGACACGTCAACCTTTCTTGGATAGATGGACACCATCTCTGTTCTGCAACCCTTGGAGTAGCATACCATGGTCCAGGAAACCAGAACACTCTCAGACACCAACGCAGCCATGCATTCATCTCCAGGATGCAAGCTTCTCTGCCTTGGCCTTTACCCTCAACAGGGAGGATTGAAGAGAACACCACCTGTGCTGCAATTTGCTTCACACTCTGTCCTAGAGCCATGAAGTCACTTTTGATACTGCCAGGTATCCCTCTGAGCATATAACTTATGCCAACATGGATTAGCAACGTTGGGTAATAGTCAGTCAGTGGGCATGAGTCATGGCAAACTCTTTCCTTTTCGCTTCTCCGGGCCAGTCCAGGGAAAGGTAGGGTTGTCAATCCCCCATAGTAACTGAGGACTGAAGGCTCCAAGCTTTTACTGTGAGGTGAAGCCACTCCCCCTTCAGGCAATCTGTCAGTCTTTCAGTCCTCAGTAACTATAGAGGATCGATTTTATCTTCTCCCTCATCATTACTTGTATTGTTCTTTTATTTTATTGATTGGCTCTAGCAGGGCTGATCCTTTCCATAGTCTTGTTTTTTACTTACTTGAACAGGCTACTATGCCTTTAAGAGCAGACTGAATATTGAACGGGCATTCCTTCAACAGTGTGAGGTAGAGCCTGCCTCTCTCACTGTCCCGATTCAAATGGCAGAGTGATACTGGGGGCCCCAGCTTTCTCCTCTAGCTCTACAGCTCTTACCTCCTTCAGAGATCTGTTATTCAGTTCTACCAGTGCTCCGGTGCCTTTTTTCAGTCTCGGGTGAGTGTTTCCAGGCTAATTTACCTTTTTTACTCTCCTGTAACACCGCGGGTTCCCTGGCGATTTTGGCGATTTTTTTTCTATTGTTTCTGGGTTCTTCAAAGTTGTTTCAGGTGACTGGGCTGGATTTTAGACGTTAAAATTTGCTGTTATAATGTCTGAGAAGGCTCATATTAATTTACCTGAGGCTAGTTTAATCGCCGAAAAGGCGGGAACGGCGGCCATCTTGGCTGCACCGGGCAGTGCTCTAGCAGAGCATCAGAAGCCTCACAAACGGAAAACAAAGTCTTCTAAAGACACAATTACTTCAGATAAGCCTTCTATTTCTTCCACTGTGCCTCAGGAACAGATGCTTTCATTTTTTTCACCTGAATTTATTCTGGCAATGCATAAGGCTTTTCTTGTGCATTCTACTCAGCCTTCAGTTACCTGCTGTTCCTGTTTCAGTCCCAGTTTCTCTCACTTCTCCAAGTGTTGAAGATCCAGGAGAAGGCACTTCTCATTCTCAGGGTTTAGCTACTGATCCTTTGTTATCACAGGCAGTGCAGCAGGGAGATCCTGAATTTCTGTCAGACTCAGCTATGGATTTTGAAGCTGAAGATTTAGAGGATGGGGAGATAGCCTCTGGTCAGGATCCTAATATTTTTAGAGTTTTCCGCAAAGAGGAACTCTCTGCTCTCATTTCCCATTCTTTGTCAGCGCTGCACTTGCCTCTGCCAACACCCTCTCAGGAGCCTTTGGAGGATCCCTTGCTGCAGGGTTTTAAGTCAGAGCAGAGGTGTTTTCCTTTGCACCGAGTGATCAAACAAATGATTGATTCGGAGTGGCAGTGTCCGGAGGCTTCACTGCGTGGCAGCAGAGCTTTATCTCGCTTATACCCCCTACCTCAAGAAGCAAAGGATTTATTTCGCATGCCAAAAGTGGATGCGCTTATCTCCGCGGTAACCAAAAAGACTACCATCCCTGTAGAAGGTGCAGCAGCCCTTAAAGATTTACAGGATAGGAAATTGGAGATACTGCTAAAGCAAGCCTTTGATTCTAGTGCTTTAGCGCTGCAGTCAGCTATTTGTGGAGCTTATGTATCTCGCGCTTCCATTTGTTGGTTACAGGGAGATACTTCCTCAGACTTCATCTGCGGTACCAGATGTCGCCAAATTAGAATCTGCCGCGGCTTATACGGCAGATGCTTTTTATGACTTGCTGCGCATGGCAGCTAAAATCATGGCTTCACTAGTAGCGGCTAGACGATTTTTGTGGTTACGGAATTGGTCAGCGGATGTTTCCTCGAAGTTATGTCTCAGCAAGTTGCCGTATCAAGGAACTTTGCTGTTCGGCGAGGCCTTGGAAAAGATTGTGAAGGATTTGGGAGATTCTAAAGGCGGTCGTTTGCCTGAGGATAAACCCAAGCCTACTCGTTCGACTCCCAGTTTTCGTGGTTCTGGCCGGGACTCACGTAGGTTTCATGGGGCACGTTTTGCTCCTTATTCCAGAGGACGTGCCACCTTTCGAAATCATTCCTTTCGGGGAGCCAGAGGTTTTAATAGATCTTATTTCGCAACCTCTCAGCCCGCAGGGAAAAAGCCACAATGAAGGTTTGCCGGTCCAGTCGCTTCTGCCTGTGGGAGGTCGCCTTCAGCAATTTCTAGCGGCCTGGACCAACATTACTTCCGACAAATGGGTATTAGAAATCATTCGGAAAGGGTACGCGCTGGATTTCGCCAGTCCATTGTTACCCGCTTTTATGATGTCTCCCTGTGCTCCCGGGAGAAAGCAGCAGGCTATTTTGGTAACTCTCCATCGTCTCTTGCAGCTGAGAGCTATAGTACCAGTACCTCTAGACCAATACGGTTGCGGTCGATACTCAATTTATTTTGTGGTTCCCAAAAAGGACGATTCTTTTCGTCCCGTTTTGGATCTCAAAGGTGTCAACCGTACTCTGCGGGTTCCCCACTTTCGAATGGAAACTTTGCGAACGGTTATTCGGGCGGTTCATCCGGGAGAGTTTCTCACTTCCATCAATCTAACGGAAGCTTATCTACATATTCCTATCCGTCCCGCGCATCAGTGTTTTTTACGTTTTGCCCTTCCTGTCGGTCATTTCCAATTTCGGGCGATGCCATTCGGCCTTGCTACAGCTCCGCATACGTTCACAAAGCTAATGGTAGTGGTGGCGGCTGTGCTTCGGAAGGAGGGTATCAGAGTTCATCCTTATCTCGACGATTGGTTGATCAGGGCCGATTCGAAAGAGGAATCGGTTCAAGCGACAGCTAGAGTTGTTCAGCTTCTGGAACAACTGGGTTGGGTGCTAAATCAGGACAAGAGTCACTTACGACCGATGCAGCAGTTAACCTATCTCGGAGCGCTGTTCGACACCGCACAAGGAAAGGTCTTTTTGACTGAAGTTCGCGTAGAAAAGCTAATGCATCAAGTCCAGGCCTTTCTGAATTTAACGGCGCCGTCGGCGTGGACATATTTACAACTCTTGGGTTCCATGGCGGCAGCGCTGGATCTAGTCCCGTGGGCCAAGGCTCACATGCGTCCCTTACAACAGGCGTTGCTCTCCCGCTGGTCTCCGCAACTTCATCCACTTTCTCAGACTGTCCTACCCAGAGGGGATATGTCTCAGTCTACAATGGTGGTTGAGTCGCGATCATCTCACCGCGGGGATTCCCTTGCAAGATCCGCCGTGGGTTTTAGTCACCACGGCTGCAAGTCTCTCAGGCTGGGGAGCTCATTGTCTGTCTCGGATTACTCAGGGAACTTGGTCCCAGACAGAACGCTCTTGGTCGATCAACAGACTCGAACTTCGAGCGGCTCGTTTGGCTCTGCTTCACTTCGCTTCATTACTCAAAGGAACAGCGGTCAAGATTTTCTCCGACAATGCTGTGACAGTCTCGTATATCAATCGGCAGGGCGGAACGAGGATTCCTTCTCTTCTTTCCGAATGTCAGCAGTTGATGGAATGGGCGGAACGCAATCTCTTGGCTCTATCGGCGGCGCATGTAGCAGGCAAGGACAATGTTCAAGCCGATTATCTCAGCAGACATCTTCTCGATCCCGGGGAATGGGAATTGAATGCGGCCTTCTTTCACCAGTTGACATTGCGTTGGGGTCAGCCAGTGATGGATCTCATGGCCACCTTCAGCAATACCAAAGCCAGCCGCTTCTTCAGCAGGCGCAGAGAACACATGTCAGAGGGCCTCGATGCTCTGGTACAACCATGGCCCCTCGACAGTCTGCTTTATGTCTTTCCCCCTTGGCCGATGTTAAGTCGAGTTATACAGCGCATTGCGCAACACCGCAGCCAGGTGATTCTCATTGCTCCCGATTGGCCTCGTCGTCCTTGGTATGCCGATCTCGTCTGTCTTCTAGTGGCTCCGCCATGGCCTCTTCCCCTCAGAGTGAATCAACTACATCAGGGTCCAATTCTCATGCCACGAGTGGATCGCTTCTTGCTTACGGCATGGCTCTTGAAAGGTCTCGCTTGATAAGCAAGGGTTATGCAGATTCCGTAGTGGACACTTTGCTGCGGTCTAAGAGGCCAGGAACTTCTTTGATATATGTTAGAGTCTGGAGGCTCTTTGAATCTTGGTGTTCTCGGAGACAGGTGTCTCCAATGTCTGCTACTATTCCTCATCTGCTCAATTTTCTACAACAGGGTTTAGATAAAGGTTTAGCTCTAAATACCCTTAAAGTGCATATTGCGGCATTATCCTGTTTAGAGGGTTAATTGGCCGACGCCGTTTGGCGGCACATCCAGATGTGCAGCGTTTTCTACGGGCAACCAAACTTATTCATCCTCCACGTCGCCCGCTTGTACCTCCTTGGGATTTGAATGTGGTTTTGGAGGCGTTGTCGCGATCGCCCTTATCGGCTCTCTGTGCTAAACAGATTCGAGAGTGTTCTTGGAAAACAGCTTTTCTCGTAGCCATTTGTTCGGCAAGACGAATTGCGGATTTGCAGGCGTTGTCTTGCAGAGAACCTTATCTGCAATTTCTGCCCGAAAGAGTCTTGCTACGCACGGTTCCTTCTTTTTTACCCAAAGTAGTGTCTGTCTTTCATGTTAACCAGTCAGTGGTGTTACCAGTCTTTTCTCAACGCGACGATTCCCCTATGGACAAGGCGCTAAAGCACTTAGATCTTGGTTGGGTGTTGAAGACGTACCTTAAACTCTCTCAACCGATTCGTAAGACTGACAGATTGTTTATTCAATGGGCCGGTCCACATAAGGGCCAAGCGGCATCTAAAGCGACGATTGCTCGTTGGGTGCGCTCCGCTATTACAGTAGCTTACTCTGCCCGGGGGCTTTCACCACCTACAGGTCTTAAAGCTCATTCCACACGATCCATGGCGACTTCCTGGGCGGAATTAGCCTTTGTTCCTCCAGTAGATATATGCAGGGCGGCGACGTGGTCTTCCTTGCATTCTTTCACTAAGCATTATCGTTTAGATGTTCAAGCCAGGGATGATGCCAGAGTGGGAGCTTCGGCTCTTATCGCGGGTTTGGCGGGTCCCTCCCATTCTTAGGTACTGCTTTGGTACTGCCCTACCTTTCCCTGGACTGGCCCGGAGAAGCAAAAAGGAAGATGAAATTAGTCTTACCTGCTAATTGTCTTTCCTTGAGCTCTCTCCGGGCCAGTCCAGGGACCCTCCCTATCCGTTCTGTTCCTTGGCTTGATCTTGGTGAACGTCCACAGTATTCCATCATATAAGCTCGCAGGAGATATCTGGGGCTTTTAGTTCACATTTTCAACCTGCTTAGTAATCTTGCTAGTTAACTAATGTTAAAAAAAAAAAAAAAAATAGAGACATCTTTGTCTTGTTGTTACTGTTTAAAGACTATGGAATGTTATCAGTTTTTCAAGGGTTAATCTGTGTTTGTAGATTTTCTTTCTCTTTAGTTGCTTTGCCAGAAGGAGACTGACAGATTGCCTGAAGGGGGAGTGGCTTCACCTCACAGTAAAAGCTTGGAGCCTTCAGTCCTCAGTTACTATGGGGGATTGACAACCCTACCTTTCCCTGGACTGGCCCGGAGAGAGCTCAAGGAAAGACAATTAGCAGGTAAGACTAATTTCATCATAACATCAGTTTTGCACCTGGCAGATAGCATACCTCTCTGGACATCGAGTCTAGTCAGCAGATAGACATCTCAATACCCCTCAGTCACCAACCACCACTCTTTTGCTTCCTTGTAGTCACTGATTCTGCAACTTTGGGATGCTTGAGCTCTGGTTCTTCCCTTTCCAGGGATGCATAATGGTTCTTCAATTCAAGGGCTGGAGAAATTGAATTGATTCTGCAGGCCCTGGTGACACGTGTCCAACCTTCATTCTGTAGGCACTCATCTCTGCAGGAGAGCGTGGATGTTGCAAGAAGCATCTCATCAGTGTACTTCACTGTCTTGAATGCTCCTCAGCCTCACTACCTCCTGAGAGCTTCAGCATGAAGGCATCCTGCCAGTTGAAGGACTGGTTTCATGTGCATTGGGACCTCTATCTGGACAGGGGCAGAAGCTGTAATGTGGAGCAACAACTTTACCAATGATTTTTCCCAGCCATTGTTCAGTTGGAGATTAGGTATCTCTTAAAGCAAAATAGACCTACCAAGTACCAGCCAGTTTCCCAGCTGTCCTTTCAGAGAAAAAGCAGTTAAATCTCTTAAGTGTGTTTAAAGTCTGCTGTTCCAAGTCCCTGTGTGTAGCTAATTGAGGCGCCCTATAAAGCAAAACTACTCTAGGGGTGGGTGGGAGGGAGGGAGTTCCCTCCCTCCCTCCCCTCCCCTGCCAAATAACACTTGATGTCAGTAGCTTCTAAGAGCTGAAGAAAGATACTAAAGTAGTCTTAAACCTACCCCACTAAAATTTTTCTGCTTTAAACTAAAGCACCAAAAATTTTAACTTTGTATTAAAACCTTTTTAAGAGCTCCCAAGCAGAGAGCTAGTAATTTAAAAAGCCACACACTTACCTTTGCTTGAAATGTATAGCCCCTGCAAGGAAAGCCTCTAACCTTTTTACCTCAACACTTTTTGAAAAGTGAACTTCAATGTGCAACAAATTTAATACTTTGATAGGCTGTTAATGTTCAACTTGAGTCTACCTTTGCATAAACACTGGGCCTTGAGACCTTGCCAATGAGTGACACATGGGCCTGCATCCCCTCCGGGTGCTCCCGCATACCAGTAAACTTCAGTCTGTAGCCAGTAGGTTCCTCCGACCTACCTAGCTACCTCACTCCTTCCAGCACCGAGTTTAACTTGTAAATGTTTGGTACTGCCCAATGGTGTTACAGAAAAAGTATACCTAATAATACAGGGCTTGCCTCAAGAGTTGTGGTCGGTATTGACATTTCAATTTTCTATTTTAGGCACCTTACACTTTTTTGTAGACTTTCAGGTGTCTCTTATTTGTACATGCAGTTAGCAACTCTCGGTTTTGCACCTACCACCCAGCATCACAAGTCTGTCCCTGCTGGTAGTAGCTTCTGCCCCTTGCTAATGGCAGTAGTGTTGTAGCAGCAGACTTGTAGCCTGCTCCAACGAAGCGCATCTCTGGCTGTAGGAACCAGAGGGGGGGCAGGGTCATACTAGGCCTGTGCACAGAGGGAGCAGATGGCTATTGGTCATTAATACCCTGCTCATGGTTTGCACCTCTCTAGCAGATGTTACACTCTAATGTACTGATCTGGTACAAAATCATTGGTACTCTATTTTGTGGCCATCTGCCTTTTATATAGCACTCTTAGACATGTTAACTGGTTACTGGGCTCTTGTAGAAGGGTCCCTAACCAGCAGCTGCAAGCACTACCATGAGGGGCATGCCAGTGACCACACAAAGCACATTTATCAGTTTCATAGCACTTTAAGTTAAACTTGGTAATGCACATTAAATGGGGACATTGATAACCTGGATTTTTCTGAGGCAGTGGAGGGTGGTTATATTTCCTGGATTATTAGTTGTTACATCCAGAAACAATGGTGTGACCTATATACTGGAGCAACTTACCTAAGGAATTTACATGCAAGCGGGGTGAAAACAGCTATTCCAGTTCATACTGCTAGACCAGTCCAGACAAGAGGGTTATTTCCCCTTGCCAGCAGATGTTGGAGATGGAGAAAAAAAAACACTCCAGAGCTGTGATTGGTTGAGCTCTGGGTGACAGGAGTGCCCCTAGAGGACCTAGTTGGTATTTTCTGTCTCCAGCAGATGAAGGTGTTAAACAATCTTGTCTTACCTGGATGCACTCAGAGCACACAAGGGGTTTCTCTGAGTTTCCCAGGTTACCTCTCTTATAGCTGTATTGCTTTTAAACTATAGTTCCTTATTGTTTCTACAGGCCAGTCCCAGAATCTCTGGGGATATAGGTTCCTTTAGCAGCTTGGAGACTGAACAATGATGTTCTTTGTAACCAGTACAAGTACCCAAGGGACCACCACCTTGCTCCAGTTTGTTCAGTCTCTAAGCAGCTGGAGGTTGAGCCTAGAGATTCTGGGCTTACTGGAGGGACAATTTAAGCAGTTTTTTTTTTTCAATTGACTAGCAGGGGCTTAGTTCAGAGCTGTGCTCTCTTCCTGCTCAAAGCCACGTTTATTTGTTTTGATGGCTCAGTTCACTTGTCAAAGAATTTTGCCTCCTGAACCTACCTACCGTGTTTCCCTGAAAATAAGACCTAGTGCAGATCATGTCTGACATATTTGGAACCTGGGGGGGTCACGGGGGAGGAGTTTTCCTCCTGCTCCTCTCCCCGATGCCAATCGGGTGCCAGTGCTGTGCTCCAGGCCACTTCCTTCACACCAAGGGTGCTCTTTTAAATACAGTTGGTGCTGTTGTGTCCTGATTGGCTTCAGCAGGTGGACTGGGGAGGAGCTTTCCCTCCTGCTCCATTCCCCGACGCCGATCCGGTGCTGGTGTTGAGCTGCAGCCTCTTCCTTCGCGCTAAGGGTGCTCTGCTCTTTTGAAGATGGTGCTCTTGTGGCCTGATTGGCTTTGGTGGGTGGACCAGGGAGGAGCTTGCCTCCTGCTCCACTCCCTGACACCGATCGGGTGCCGGTGATGTGCTGCAGGCCACTTCCATCTGTGCGGGTGGGAGCTGCAACACCACTCATTCTGTGCTGTCATGCTGTATATGAAAAAAATAAGCCCTACCCTGAAAATAAGCCCTAGTGCATCTTTTGGAGCAAAAATATAAGACCCGGTCTTATTTTTGGGGAAACACGGTACTTAGGTGAGGAGCAAAAAAGGCAGGATCATCACAGCTGAATGCTGTTTCGGAGAGCTGCACAGCTGTTCGTGCTGCCAGCGCAGATGTAATTTTCCTTTGACTGCTGTGCTATCCACTGCTTCCGGTTTCTCCTGACGCTGAAGTTACTTAGCATGGGGTGAACTGGTGCTCCTGATGTGATTTGGGGCTCTT
This sequence comes from Ichthyophis bannanicus, assembly GCA_033557465.1. Taxonomy (NCBI): domain Eukaryota; kingdom Metazoa; phylum Chordata; class Amphibia; order Gymnophiona; family Ichthyophiidae; genus Ichthyophis; species Ichthyophis bannanicus. The sequence goes on along the minus strand of CM066032.1, from coordinate 1,822,857,983 downwards.
TCTCCTCACTGCAGCACTAAGGTTGTATTTCTTTGCTATGCAGTTGTTAGGAGATGGCAGTTGGTTTCGGTGCAGGATAAAATGGTGCAAACTATGAGTTTCTGAATTTTTTTTGAAAGAAAAAAGTTTGACCTTTTTTAAAGGTTTATAGTTTTATTTTTATTCTCTCCTTTTTCTGCTGTTAGCTGAGATTGTTTGTTTTTTGTAAACTTAAATTGGGAGTGTCTGGGTTTTTTTTTTTTTAGAGATTTGGTGATATGCCTTCTAAGCTGCAATGTTTGGTTTGTGGCTCTAGGAAAGGTCCTTTATCTGATTTGGGGGTTTGTAAATCCTGCGTTCAGGAGGCTCCTGATATCGAAGGCGTTTTGGAATCCACTGCAGAGGGTTCTAAACTTGCTTCCTTTATTGGATATTCACCTCTGCAGCTCTTGCCAGAGCCTATGGCAGTGCCTTCTACCCTTCCTGATGTGCCACAAGTACCATCAATATTTTCTTCAGGTTTGATGGTGTTCAAGAGATTTTGTATCTCTGCTGCAGCAGACTTTTGGAAAAGGTCCTCTACCCTCTGCAGGAGAGGATCTCGGGGGGGGGGGGGGGGGGTGGACGACCAGGTACTCCTCTGGCAGTTGCTGAGGGAGCTGTCCCTGTTAAGGTAGGAAAGGACTCACAGGAGCCTTCCATAGCCTTTGAAGAGATTCGCTCAGATAGTTTTACACTTATGGATCAAGATTTGGAAGTTGAGGAATTTAGAGCTCACGGATCAGGAGGACCAGGCGAGAGGTTTGTTTTCCAGAGAGATGAGTTGCCTGCATTGATTATGGAAACTTAGAGCACTTAATATGCTGGTTGCTGGGCCAGATGAAGACCCGACTTTGGAGGGTCCTTTGTTACAAGCTTAGAAAAAATCACAAAGGGCTTTTCTGTTAGTTGTAAGGGAGATGATTCAACAGGAATGGGATATGCCTGAGGCTGGACTTAAAGGGGTCCAGGGTCATGGCTCATTTAAATCCTTTACTGGATCAGGATCAGGAGTTGTTTAAGTTTCCCAAAGTAGATGCAGCAGTATCGGCTGTTACCAAAGACTACAATCCTACTAGAAGGTGGTGCCGCTTTTAAGGATAGCCATGATAGGAAGTTGGATACATTGTTAAAACAGCTGTTTGATGTCAATGCTTTATCCATTCAGGCTTCAATCTGTGGAGCTTGGGTAGCCAGAGCTTGTCTTTGGTCTCAGCGTGTACACAGAGATAATTTTATTTATTTTTATTTTTTATTTTATTCACATTTCTATACCGCATCTTCCAAAGTTCAGTTGTGGTTTACAGTTAACAACAATTAACAAAGCAAGTTTGTTTTACATGGAACATTGAGATATAACAGAACTTATTTACAAGGAACATCATATTAAATGTAGAATAAACAGTGCAATATAATACCAAACCGATATAATACCAACCAATATAATACCAATGGAGAAGACTCTGCAATGGAAGCATCCCAGCTGGAGACTGGGGCAGTTTATTTAGCTGATATTCATTATGACTTTATGAGGGGTTTGTCTAGGAGTATGGTTTCGGTTGTTGCAGCTAGATATGGTTGCATAACTGGACAACAGATGCTTCTTCTAAAGCAAGGCTCACTAAGCTTCCTTTCAGGGGTAAGCTACTTTTTGGTGAGGACTTAGATAAATTGGTAAAAGACTTAGGGGAGTCTAAAGGCAGCAGGCTGCCAGAGGACAGGCAGAAGCTAGGATGTCCAATTCAGTCCTCTAGAGGTCAGTTCAAAGACTTTTTTTTTTTTCTTTTTCATTCCACATGTTTTGGACAATTTCAGAGAGGACGTCAATATTTTAGAAGTCGGGGTTTGAGGAGCAAATAGGGGATTTGCAACTTCCTCTTCAAGCCCTAGAAAATCAATGATGTAAGGAGGACCCAGGCAGATTTTATTGCCGTGGGAGAGCAGCTACGGGAGTTTTATCCAGCCTGGGTTCAGATCACATCTGATCGCTGGGTGTTGGAGATCATTTGGGAAGGGTATGCTCTGGAGCTACAGCGCCCAGTGGTCAGTTCATTCAATCTCCTTGCAAGGCATGCATCAAGTGTTCGGCGGTTCACAAAACCTTGCAAAGACAATCTCAAAGCCATTCCGGTGCCGCCGGGTCAACATGGTTCTGGTCGATACTCCATTTATTTTATTGCTTCAAAGAAAAGGGTCCTTTCGTCCAATTTTGGATCTTCAAAGGGTAAATCACTGCCTTCGGGTAACTCATTTTCACATGGGAACAGGGGAGTTTCTTACATCTCTGGATTTGATAGAGGCGTATCTTTACATTCACATTTGTCTGGAGCATCAAAAATTTGAGATTTGCAGTTCCAATGGGTCATTTCCAGTTTCAAGCGTTGCCGTTTGGTTTAGCAACGGCTCTGCAAACGTTTACCAAAGTAATGGTGGTGGTTGCAGCAGCATTATGAACTAGAATCCCTTCTAGTCTCCCATATTTGGACGATTGGTTGATTCAGGCAAAGTCCGAAGAAAGCAAATTGGCAGCAGTCAGTAGTGGAATTGTTAGTCTTGGTTGGGTTGTCAATATGGCAAAGAGCAAGTTGGTTCCGTCACAGAATCTGGAACACCTGGGAGCTCGTTTCAATACGAGATTGGGAAGAGTATTTTGCATTGAGATCTGGTGAGGAGTTTCTTGAGCAGAGAAAATCCCACTGCATGGCGTTATTTGTAGTTGCTCGCAACCATGGCAGCAACGTTGGACTTAGTCCCATGGGCAAGAACTCATTTGAGACCATTAGAGTGTTACTAAGGAGGTGGTTGCATCAGAAGGATCCTCTCAAGGAGATTACCCTGCCTTCTGGAGACCAGTCGCTCTACAATGGTGGATACAACCAGGGATTCTAGAGGTGGGAATGCAGCTAGAATGGCCTGTTTGGATTCCCGTCACAACAGATGCCAGTCTTGTGGGCTGAGGAGCTCACTTCAAAGGAAAGTTCATTCAAGGTCAATAGACCGATCAGGAGAAAGTTTGGTCAATCAACAGATTGGAACTGAGGGCAGTAATGTTAGCTCTACAAGCGTTTCAGTGTTATCTTCAGGGGCAGTCAGTTCACGTTCTATCAGACAATGCGACTGCAGTTGCTTACATCGGTTGTCAGGGGGGCACAAGCAGTGTCTCTCTGGAGGCTGAAGCCAAGCAGCTGTTCGTGTGGGCCAAGAGGAATTTGAATTTTTTTTTTTTTTTTTTGTCTGCAGCTCATGTAGCTGGAGTGGACAATGGAGGCTTTTATTTTTGTTAAGTAAGAGTGGATCCAGGAGAGTGGGTTCTGCATCTGCAGGTATTCCAACTGATGATAGATCATTGGCGTTCCAATAATGGATCTCATGGCAACCTTTGAGTCAGCAAAAGTCAGTCAGATGGGAGAGAATGTCGGGGTCTAGACGCTCTCATTCAAAGGTGGCCAGAGGGTCAACTACTTCATCTTCCCTCCATGGGTTTTGATAGGGCATGTTCTTCAAAGAATAGAACAGCACAAAGGACTAGTAATATTGATAGCGCCAGATTGGCCAAGACTACGTGGTATGCGGATCTCATAAGGCTATTGGCAGACCACCCATGGCTATTACTGATGAGAGAAGATCTGTTGTGTCAGGGTCCACTACAGATGCCACAGGTGGCTTGATTCTCGCTTACAGCTTGGCTTTTGAAAGGACAAGGTTAAAGGCCAGGGGTTACTGTTTGGCAATGACTTCCACTTTGTTGAAAGCAAGGAAGAGATCTACCTATTTGGCATATATTCAGATTTGGAGAGCATTCAAAGCATGGTGTGAAGATAAAGGTTTGGAGGCATTAAAAGCTTCTATTTCTCAAATTCTATCTTTTTTGCAAGATGGGTTTGAGAGGCTTAGCGGCTGCTTCATTAAAGGTGCAGCTGGCAGGTCTCTTGTTTAAAGAGGAAAGATAAATGGTGACGTGCTAGGGGCACATCCAGATGTGAAACATTTTTTGAGAGCAGTTTCACTATTGAGGCCGCCGTGTAGACCATGCATTCTGTCTTGAACTCCATTTGGTGTTGGAGGGTTTAGCGCAGGAACTGTTAACCTTTATCACAAGTGGTGTTAAAAGATCTTTCACTCAAAGTTTTCTTGTAGCTATTTCATCAGCGCAAAGAATTTCTGGATTGCAGGCATTGTCTTGTAGGAAACCTTTTCTGTTCTATGAGAGGAAAGTGGTTTTGAGACCTGTGCCTTCGTTTCTACCCAAAGTGGTGTCAGCTTTTCATATCAATCAGGAAGTTTCTTTACCAGTATTTCAAAATACTGACAAGGAAATTGAGTTAAGGTTGCATCTTTTAGATGTTCGTAGAGCTTTAAAGACGTATTTAAAGCGTACACAGGAATTCCATAAGACTGATACTGTTCTTTTTGGAGGTGCAAGAAAGGGTTATGCAGCTTCCAAAGCATCTTGCCAGGTGGATCAAGGAAACTATAGCTTCAGCATATTTGAAGGGTAGGACGGTACCTGATGGGCTCAAAGCACATTCAACAAGGGCGCAAGCTGTGTCTCGGGCTGAGTATAGTTTAGTGCCGCCTGTGAATATCAGTAATACAGCTACTTGGTCTTTGTTGAATTCCTTTGCGAAACATTATCAATTAGATATACAGGCAAAAAGATACCTGTTTTGGATCAGCAGTGCTTCAGGCTGGTTTGGCTGGTCCCACCCATTAGAATTCTTACTGCTGTTACATCCCCAGAGATTCCAGGACTGGACTGGAGAGACAATAAGGAAGATGAAATTACTTACCTACTAATTGTTCCTTGAACTCCAGTCCAGTCCCACATTCCTCCCTGGATTAGTCCTGAAGCTAAGAGGTATAGTATGGTCATGGTATGTTTAAGGACTCATATGGGGGGGGGAGATCTTTGTAAACTATTCTGTCAAGACGGGGGGGGGGGCAGTCTAATAGGGATGTTATACTGTTTAAGGGCACATTTTGTCTTAATTTATACTTAAACTTTAACCATAACATTAACAATTTTTAATAGAGCAACAATTAAGTAGCTTAAAAAGCTGAGTCTGCTTTGTCAGTAGGTAAACTGGAGCAAGGAGGCAGTCCCTCAGGTACTTGTACAGGTGACATCAAAGAATGTCATTCAGTCTCAAAGCTGCTGGAGGAACCTATATCCCTAGAGATTTCGTGACTGGACTGGGGTTCCTCAAGGAACAACAATTAGCAGGTAAGTCTAATTTCACCTTAGTGACAATACAGCAGGGTCTGAGTTCCTGATCCTTAGATCAGTGGAGCTCCCCATTATAATCGGCTCCTAGCCTCTGCCACAGCCTGTGTAGCTGGGGGTGGATCATTCTATCAAATGTTTCCTTAGCGGCCCTCCAGTCTAGTCCCAAACCATAGAAGTTGTGTATGTCCTCCCCGCAGCTTGGAGACTGAGCATGTCACATTCTTGATGATACCAGCATAAGTAATCCAGGGTCTGCCTCCTTGCTCCAGTTCTCAGTCTCCAAGCAGCAGTAGGAGGTGTGGGGCCAGGGACTCGCTGTAGGAATCAAGTAGGATTGGTGTAGATTTAGAAAAAAATTAATTTTATGGAAAGGGCTACTGCCCCTTTAAATCGGCGATTTTAAGTATCTGACTAACAGTCAGTGAGGATCGAGCTGCCCCCCTTCTCCCCCTCTCTGAAAAGTTTGTACGGTGCAGAGCAGAGTGTGGGAGTTGCAGTTGGGGCCTCTGGCTTCAGATCCCCCAAGGTGGGTGATGAGCCATTGAGGATAGTCACTCGGAGAGAGCTGGGCACTGCTGTGGAGTTTCTTTGGCGCTGTGCAGTGTGGCCTTGCTTGTGAGGGGAGATCGTTAAGCTAATCGGACAAAAGCAGGGCAGCTGAGAGGGGCTCTGTCAGTGTCCTGGAGGTAAGGAGTGGCAGCTGAAAGTTCCTGTTTGGTAATCCAGTTTAGTCCTCCAACATCGGGTAGTGCCCCTCCTCCTGCAGCCTGGAGACTGGACCAATCAAGTCTTCTGTAGTATATATGCAGACGGAGCTCCCAGAAGGCCCCCAGTGTGTCCAGTCTCCTTGCAGCTTGCAGACTTCTGTGCCCTTTCTGGGCACACTAAGTGACACTTGAAGGAGCAACACTAGTTAGTTCTTTTGGGGTTTTATTTTGGGTCCTTTATTTACCATTTCTTTGCTAGGTAGCTGTATCTTTAAAAAAAAAAAAAAAGGAGCATTGCCACAGGGGACATCCTGGGGGGAGCCAGACCTGCATTGGGCTCCTGCCTTCCTGCCTGGGAATATCTGAAACCTGGGTTGAGCTCTCCCCAGGACTGTTCGGGGAAGAGCCATACCTGCTACAGCATTGCCTGTCACTTGGAGGAGTTGGCTGAGTTCCTTGCTGTTCCCTGAGCTGGTAGGAATTTTCCTTGCTTTATCTTTTCAGCTCTGTTTTTTGCATTGTCAGAGGCTGTCGGCTCCCCTGGCTTCCGAATTGCACTTTTTCTTGATTTTTTTCGCTTGCCCTGTATTAGAGGGTCGTTTTCTTTCTTTTCCATATTATTTGGTTACCTTTGTATTTTCGCGCCTTTTTTTTATTGTGGGTGAAAAAGTGCGGCGGCCATTTTGGATTTCTAAAGTGTGCTTTTCAAGGGCACTTTTTAACACTTGTGCACGGGTTCCCCTGGCATTTTTGGGGTTTCTTTTGCTGGCGATTTTGCTCAGGGCACCCCTAGGATTCTGGGGAGTAGTTTTCTGTAAAAAAAAAAAAGTTTTAAATTTAAAGCTGTACTGATTTGAATACGGTTAGTCCCTTTGCTGTGGGCTTCCCTGTTCCTGTTTCCTTCTTTCCCCCTGGAAGCAGGTTGCCTTAGCATGGCTGCCAAACCTCAATGTGTGATTTGTGGGTCCCGCAGAGGTACAATGACTGACTCTGGCATCTGCAAGAGCTGTGCTGCAGTTTCTTTAGACCTGGAATGTCTTCTCCCACTGCTGTTTGCAGCTCTGTGGTAACTCGATTGATTTTTCTTGATTTTTCAGCGATTTTAGGCATTTCTCTCATGCCTGCAACCCTCCCACCTTCTTCTGTGACTTTTTTAAGTTAATTCCTTAGCTTTTGGGGGTTTTAATTCACTCTTGGTGTTTTATTTTTGCTGGTGGCCATTTTGAATAGCTAATGAGCCTCGGTTTTTGGCGGGAAGCCAGATTACTTCTCTGCTGGCTTCTAAAAGCTATATTGTTTCAGGTTTTTTTTTCCACAACACTTGCTAGATGTCAGTTGTGCAGAGGTTACTTTTTTCTCTGCCTATGTATGAACATAATGGATAAAAAGTACAGAAGGCATGGATAGAGAACAGTATGCAATTCAGAGCCACAGTACAATGCTGAGTCACTGACGAAGGGTGCAGGGTTCATGGGTTCCATTCCCCACTGTGCCCAACAAAGAAGGCTGGCTGAGGCTTACCTATTATGGGGAATATTGTTAAATGTCTGTTCCTGCGGGACGCAGTTATTTCTTTTTAGTTCTCCCTGTGCCTTATTCAGGTTTACGCTGCATAGGCTGTCAGAAGAAACACAGGGACCTCAGGCATCAGCTCTGCTCTTCCCCCAGCATCTTGCTTCCCCTGAGGAACTTGGGAACTCCGGAGCTTGGCTTCGGGGGAGCTCTCCATTGGCTTTACGCTGCACTGAGTCTTTACCACGAGAGTTTGGATACCTCCAGGAAGTTCAGGTATCATTTTCTGTAAGAAAACTGTGTACTCTGTTTTTGTTTTTTCTTCCTTGCCTCAGCTGCTCTGGGATGCTTTCAGCTGTATCCGGACCGGCTGCCCCTGAGTTTGGAAGTGCCTACTTTGACTTTTTAGTCCACAAACTGCAGCCGGGTTACTTTGTACGTCCTACTGATTATTGTACCTGTCTTATTCAATATACCATTTGGTTGAGGTTTTAAGTCAGAGTTTTGGATCCTGACTGTTTTGGGCTCGGCCTAATTAAGCATGCTCACTGTAATTTTCCTATGGCTGGATTGAGCTTCTACATCCCTCCCCAGAAACACCTTTCAGCCCCTACCATGGAGGTCTGAATGGCAGCGGAGGGATCCCGCTCTAATTTCCCTACTTTCAGTCACTGTAATTGCCTTACCCTGACCTTGAAAGTTTCTCTATGCCAGCACAGTGAATGACTGACAGTTCCCTTCTCAGTTCTGCGAATACCTGACAGTTTTTCGGTGCCAGCGGCTGTTTTGGTTTTCTCTTCAGTGTTTCTTTTTAGAGGAAACAGCTCTAAACAGCAGTTTCCACACACTTAATCATGCTGTGGAGGCACGTGGAGTTTCAAAAATAAATAAATTAAATAAATGAAACCCCACACAAGAAGAGGAAAGGTGGTTTAAGTCTCTACAATGCTTTTTTCTCTGGCTGTATTATATGTGAAATGTAATCAGCCGAAGGGTACATTAATAGCTTGCTTGTGTTACACCTGCACGCTGCATCCCAGAGGCTTTCCCCATACCCACTGCGTTGCTAGCTGGGTCCCTCAGCACCTTATCTCCCCCCTCCTCAGAGCCCCTGCTGCAGGATCTTCCACAGCCGCTGCAGACCACATTACACATTCCCATCCGGCCGTCTCATCAACGGTTTCTCCACTTCGCTCTTCGTGGGGCCACTTCCAATTTCCGGCCATGCCGTTTGGTCTCGCCACAGCCCCCCGCACCTTCACAAACGTGATGGTAGTGGTCGCGGCGGCCTTGTGCAAAGAGGGCATCCTGGTCCATCCGTATCTCGACAACTGGTGGATTCGGGCAAAGTCCAGTTGGGAGTGTGTGCACGTCACGAGCAGGGTGGTGGCTCTGCTCCGGTCCCTCGGCTGGGTGGTGAAAGAATGCAAGAGTTGTCTGTGCCCGACTCAGGATCTCGAGTATCTGGGAGTGAGCCTCGACACAGCACGGGGCTTGGTGTGCCTACCGGAGCGCCGCATTCGGTCTCTTGTCCGACTCTTCAGGGGGATGCCCGCTCCGTCTGCATGGTGATAGCTACAGCTCCTCGGTACAATGGCAGCAACCTTGGAGGTGGTGCCCTGGGCGCGCTTCCACATGCGCCCGCTGCAGAGTGCTCTGCTGCGCCATTGGTCCAACCAATTCGACTCGTTGAACAGGAGATTGACTTGCCCAAGGGCGGTTCGCCGATCACTCCGGTGGTGGCTCTCCTCCGAGAACCTGGCGCGGGGGATTCCCTGGAGCCTCCACTTTGGGTTCCGTTCACAACGGATGCCAGCTTAACCGGCTGGGGGGCTCACTGCGAGACCTGCTTCGCTCAAGGGGAATGGTCTCCCCTGGAGACTTCTTGGTCGATCAACCGCCTCGAATTGCGGGCGGTGCGGCTAGTCCTCTTGGCCTCAAAGCCCTAGTTCTCGACCGGCCGGTGCGAGTCCTCTCGGACATTGCGACCACCGTAGCTTACATCATTCGCCAAGGGGGCACCGGCAGCATGGCCCTGGAATCAGAAGCGATGGCCTTGGTCAATTGGGTGCAGTCTCGTCTTCCGGCCATCTCGGCAGCGCCTATTGCAGGCGCAGACAATGTTCAGGCCGATTTTTCTCTGCAGAGTGCGGGTGGACCCCGGAGAGTGGGAGCTAAACCCGCAAGTTTACGCGCAAATAGTTCGTCGGGGGGGGGGGGGCGCCCTTCATGGATCTCATGGCGACATTTCAATCGGCCGAGACAGGACGCTTCTTCAGCAGGCAAAGGGAGCGCATGTCCGAGGGGCTTGACGCTCTCATTCAGCCGTGGCCAACGTCCGGCCTTCTTTATGTCTTTCCTCCGTGGGTTCTGATTGGCCGGGTCGTTCAGCGCATCGAGGGCCATCGGGGTCGAGTGTTACTGGTGGCCCCGGACTGGCCTGGGTGGCCCTGGTATGCCGATCTGGTCCGGCTGAGCGACGGCATTCCTTGGCTCCTATCCACGCTGCCGAATCTTCTTTTTCAGGGACCCTTGCGGATGCCCCAAGTGGGTCGATTCTCGCTTACGGTTTGGCCATGGAGAGGGCTCGGCTGAAAAAGGGTTACCCCCCCCCCCCCCCCCCCCCGCGGTGATTTCTACCCTACTGCGGGCGGAGAAAACGTCCACTTCTCTTACTTACGTTCGGATTTGGGGGATCTTTGAAGACTGGTGCTCCCGGCGTGGAGTCCGGGCGGCGACGGTTTCCGTTTCCGTCTTAAGTTTCTTCAGGTTGCTTTTGATAAGGGCCTTGCGGCTAGTTCCCTGAAAGTCCAGTTGGCGGCTATCTCGTTATCGAGGCAAAGTTTTAGGCCGTCTCCGCGGTTCTTATCCGGACGTACGTCGTTTTCTTACGACTGTTTTTCATTTGCAGCCCTCCCGCAGGATTTTCGTTCCTCCGGGGGACTCGAATCTAGTGATGCGGGCCCTGGTTCATGAACCTTTTGAACCCCTGAGTAGGGCGTTTCTGAAAGATTTTACGCTGAAGACGGTTTTTCTTGTAGCCATCTGTTCGGCATGGCGTATTTCAGATCTACATGCGTTGTCCTGCCGAGAACCTTTTTTGTCTTTTTCCCCGGTCCCTTCCTTTTTGCCGAAGGTGGTTTCCCCTATTCATGTGAATCAGGCAGTGTTTCTTCCAGTTCTTTCTTCCCACTCTGTCGGGTCGGCGGACAGAAGTCTTCACCGTCTCAATGTGGGTCGTGCACTTCGTCGTTATTTGAAGGCTACCGAATCTTTTCGGAAGACTGACCGGCTATTCGTGCTCTTCAGTGGTGCACGTAAAGGGGAAGCGGCGGCTAAGGCCTCCGTTGCAAGATGGCTCAAGGAAGCGTTCGCGTCTGCGTATCTGTTGCAGCAGCGGTCTGTTCCGGAGGGGCTACTGGATCATTCCACTAGGGCTCAGGCGACCGCTTGGGCGGAGTATAGCCTAGTTCCGCCAGCAGATATCTGTAAGGCGGCCACCTGGTCGTCTCTGCATGCTTTCAGTACACACTATCGTTTAGATGTGTCAGCGGCTCAGGATTCCTCTTTTGTTCGGCGGTTCTGCGCGCCGGATGGCAAGGTCCCGCCCGGTCTTAACTGCTGTTACATCCCGATGTTGGAGGACTAAACTGGATTACCGAACAGGAAATGGAAATTACACTAACCTGGTAATTGTAGTTCCTGGAGGGTCCAGTTTAGTCCTCCTTCCCTCCCGACTATGTTATAAAAATGCGGCGCGCTTTCTGAACGGTGGATCATAAGACGGTTCCTCTTGCCGTTCGAACCTTTTTTGCAGCCGCGTTTTTGGCTATGGCTCTTTCTTTCTCAGGTGTTCAGTCAGCTCCTGAGATTTCTGATACGGAGCTGTATTTTGATTTCTGGGGCGTTGGTTCCAGCGCAATACAGTGTTCTGACTTCCTCGTTTGGGGAGAAAGTTGGATATTTTTGTGGGGGGGAAACAAATTGTTCTTTAATTATGTCATTTTCATTATGTCATTTTGTATATTAATCTAATGTGTTGCTTCGTTAAGTATGCTTTGTTACTAGTACACTGGGGGCTTCTGGGAGCTCCGTCTGCATATATACTACAGAAGACTTGATTGGTCCAGGCTGCAGGAGGAGGGGCACTACCCGATGTTGGAGGACTAAACTGGACCCTCCAGGAACTACAATTACCAGGTTAGTGTAATTTCCATTTAAGGGTGTAATGAGCAGTAGCTAGAGTGTCCCGACAGCCATTTTAGACCCATGTGTTTTTTTTGTGCAGGAGCAGGAAACGCTGCAGTTCGTTCTCCAGTGCCTGGCTGATTAGAACGCAGAGGAGGACTGCGGCTTGTGTATAGAGGGTGATTTTTTTTTGGCAATTTATTGGTAGTCTTTTGGTGTGTTAAAAAAAGCACTCAAACGGCAGTATTTAAGTTTAAGTGAGGGGCAGGGCACATAGCGCTTGATGTCTTCTAGGCCTCACTGCCTCTTGTGTGGGGTCCGGAGAGGGACTGTTTTTCTGAGGCAGGTGTGTGCAGAGGTTGTACACACGAGGCTTCACTTTCAGACATGGAGGGGCAGAGTGAGGCAGAGTGCTAAGGAGGGTTTGGGGGGCAGTGGATTCCCTGCTCCCTCCAGTGTTGCCCCAGGAGCTGGTGCCAGGGCTGTCGACGGCACCAGAGGTCCCTTGCTCTCAGACTTCCACGCAGGGGGGTCTGGGAGCCATTTTTTCTCAGCAGTTCTTGGTGCTCCTGCAGCAGACTCTTGGCAGAGCTGGGAGTAAGGTCGGTTCAGTGGCTGAGTTCCACAGGGCTAAAGAGACGGACACCACTGGACAGGGGTCAGGTGGTGTGCCAGTTAAAAGGCCCAGATGGTTGGAGAGAGCAGACCTGGACTTGGCCCTGGAGGAGCGGTCCAAAGTTTTGGACGTAGACACAGATTTGGAGGAAAGAGAATTGACTGAGCTGGAGGACCAGGCAAGGATTGTCAGGGTATTTCAGAGGAGCTGGCAGCACTCATTGCAGAGACTATGAAGGTATTGAATATGCCGACCGCAGAGCAGGGGGTTGATGCTTTGTTAGAGGATCCATTATTGCAAGCGATACAGAAGTCTCAGAGGGCTTTTCCGATTCAGAGTTTTTAAGGAAATGATACAGGAAGAATGGGTTACACCTGAGGCCGGCCTCAAGGTTCCAGGGTGTTGAACCAATTGTAACCGTTGCAGGAGGTGGATAAGGATCTCTTTAAATCTCAGAGTGGATGCAGCCGTCTCATCGGTTACTAAGAAGACTGCCATCCCGGTAGAGGGAAGTGCAGCTCTTAAGGATACCCAGGATAGAAGGTTAGACACACTGTTGAAGCAGGTGTTTTGAGATTAATGCTCTTTCCATGCAAGCTTCAATTTGCAGGGCTTGGGTGGCAAGAGCATGCCTGCAATGGGCCCAAAGGTCCGATTCTTTTTAACATCTTTGTTAGTGATATAGCGGAAGGGCTGTCGGGTAAGGTTTGCCTCTTTGCGGATGATACCAAAATCTGCAATAGAGTAGACACCCAGGAAGGTGTAGATAACATGAGGGATCTAGCTAAGCTTGAAGAATGGTCTAGAACAGTGATGGCTAACCTTTTTGAGCCCGAGTGCCCAAACTGCCGCACAAAACCAAAGAATTTCCTCAAAGTGCCAGCACGTCATTTGCATAAGTGGTCTTATTTGCATAAATATTTGCATAATGTTACCATACACTAACTTTTAGTAAACATGTCTCTTAATGAGTGTATGGATAAAGAAAGACTAAAAGATTTCTACATTACTATAATCCAGTGCCAACCGCCAGGCACATTAGGAACTACTACAAACGCTGCCCATTTAGAACCCATAGCAAACCCGCCGTATCCTGACAGCATTACCAGGACTCACAAAGCACCATACCCTACCTATCAAAAGGCAACACTGCAAATATTAAACCAATACATTTCAGAGAATACTGGGGAAAGAGAACAAGTGGCAACGTCAAATAGGAATTTCCTCTTGTACCAAACAAAGCGCAGATGTTAATGATGCACATTTCCCAAAGCTGACATATTCCAGTTAATAAATTCAAAATAAAGAGATTTTTCTACCTTTTGTGCATTTTTTTTCAGTTGCAATTGGTCCAGCCATTTTCTTCTGGTTTCTTCATGTTTTCTGCTAACTCTCCATCGTCTGCTGTCCATTTGTCCTTTCTTCTCTCTTCTAGATTTTTTTCCATTCTCTCTCTCTACATCTGCTTTAACATACTAATCTTTCTCCTTTTTGCTCTTTCCTCATTCCTATTTCATCCACACAAATTTTACCCCTCCATCCTCAATCCCCAATTACTCTCCCAATACCTGGCCAATTGTAGATTTTTCATCCCTCCTACACAAAATATTTTTCCCCTCTCCATTTTACTCTCCCAGCCCCATCCCATTCTAATCCTCCCCCAACATCAGCTCCCTTCTAGTTCCAGTCTCACCCAGCATCCATTCCCTTCTTCAAGCCACCCACTTCCCCTCAGCCCATTTCCATTCCAAGCCCCATCCCCAACAGCTATTTGCAGTTCAAGCCCCCTTCCACTCAGCCCATTTCCAGTCCTAGCAACCCCCCCAACCCATTACCAGTCCTAGCCCCCCATAGCCCACTCCCAGTCCTTATCCCACCAGCCCATTTCCAGTCCTAATCCCACCAGCCCATTTCCAGTCCTAACCTCCCCGTCAGCCCACTCCCCGTCCTAATCCCCCATCACTCAATTTTTAGTTTAAGCCCCCCCAGCGCCCATCACCACTCCTAACCCCCCCAGCCCAGTGCCCATCACCACTCCTAACCCCCCCCCAGCCAGCCCAGTGTCCACCACTCCTAAACCCCCCCAGCCCAGCCCAGGGAAAATTAAAAAAAAAAAGAAAACCTGTCTGCTGCCGTTGTCGGGGCCGCAGCGGCAGAATCGAGTGTGCCGCTGGGCCCCCCTGTACCCACCCGGCAGAGCCTGCCCTCCCCATAGCAGCTCTTTGGAGCTACAGTCAGACGCGCCAGCTTGCAGAGCACGAAGGGAAGAGTTCCCTTGCTGCTCTGTTAAGCCCGCGGGGGCTGATGGGAAGTTCCCATCAGCCCCCGCGGGCTTAACAGAGTCGCGAAAGGGAAACTCTTCCCTTCGCGCTCTGCAAGCCGGCGCGTCTGACTGTAGCTCCAAAGAGCTGCTACGGGGAGGGCAGGCTCTGCCGGGTGGGTACAGGGGGGCCCCGCGGCATGCTCGATTCTGCCGCGGCGGCCCCGACAACGGCAGCAGACAGGTTTTCTTTTTCTTTTTCAATTGCGGACCTTCCCGCGTGCCAGCTGCAAGGCCTTCGCGTGCCACAGCTGGCACGCGTGCCATAGGTTCGCCATCGCTGGTCTAGAATTTGGCAGCTGGGATTTAATGTTAAATGTAAGGTCATGCATTTGGGCTGCAGCAATCCAAGGGAGCAATACAGTATATGAGGTGAAGTACTTTTGTCCACTAAAGAAGAGCGGGACCTAGGCGTGGTTGTGTCTGATCTTAAAGTAGCTAAACAGGTAGAAAAGGCGACAGCAAAAGCTAGAAGGATGCTTGGGTGCATACGGAGAGGAATGGCTAGCAGAAAAAAGGAGGTGATAATGCTTCTGTATAAGTCTTTGGTGCGACCTCATTTGGAGTATGGTGTGCAATTCTGGAGACCACACCTTCAAAAGGATGTGAACAGGATGGAGTCGGTGCAGAGGGTTGCTACTAAAATGATTAATGGGCTTCATTATAAAGCATATGAGGACAGACTTAAGGATCTTAATATGTACACCTTAGAGGAAAGGCGGGATAGAGGTGATATGATTGAGATGTTTAAATACCTCCGTGGCATGAATGTTCAGGGAGAGAGCCTCTTTCAATTGAAAGCAAGTTCTGCTACAAGGGGGCATGGGATGAGGGTGAAGGGAGATAGATTCAGGAGTGATATGCGGAAATATTTCTTTACGGAAAGAGTAGTGGATCCGTGGAATAGTCTCCCAGTGGAGGTGGTAGAGATGAGGACAGTAACTGAATTCAAAAAAGCATGGGACCAACACAGGATCTCTAAAGGTAAAAAGTGGACTGTTGTAGTTATGGAAGGACTGACTAGATGGGCCTTGTGGTCTTTCTGTCATGTTTCTAAAGGCTGAAGGGGTTGCAGGCGGAGGAAGCGGCCCGTTTGGAGTCAGGAGCCACATTTAGCAGATAGCAAGTATGATCTTATAAGGGGAGTGGCAAAGAGTATGGCATCGGTGGTGGCCGCTAAGAGGTCCCTGTGGCTCCAGAATTGGGCAGCAGATGCAGTGTCTAAAGCTCAGCTAGGGAAGCTCCCCTTTCAAGGTAAACCTCTCTTTGGGGAAGATCTAGATAAGTTGAAGGATTTAGGAGACTCCAAGGGGGGAGGGGGTGGTCAGTTGCCGGAAGATAAACAGACCCCAAAAAAATCCCAACATAGTGATCGGCTAGCCCGGCTGCAATGGTGGGAGCAGAAGTGAATTTATGAATTAGACTATGCAGCCAGCTAGTTTAAATTGTGAAATTGAATGGTCCAGTTTGTATTAGGTAGGTTCCAATTGGCTAAGGGGGCCCTCCTATTTTTCTTATGGGGGATTCCCTTAACCATTGGTGGTTCCTTGGGGGTGTAATGAGTTGCTTGATTGAAGTGTTTTGATCCAATCAGGGGAGCTTTTGCTGTTGGGCTACCTCCAGTGAATGATTGGTGTCCTCTATGCTTGACAATCATTGTTAGCCTGTCATGAAGCCTTTGGTCCTATTTTGCCAGTTAACCATTGGTATGGAGGTACAGCTGATTTTGAAGGATGCTCATATACATTCCATGAAGGAAGGACGTTTGTTATCAATATTGCATGGGAGCACTTGATACAGGGGTTTGCTGCCCCAAAATGTATACATTGTGTGCAGTGCTGTCTGGAATACTGCTTGGACTGAGTTTTGTCATTCAAAGATAAGTTCGGCTGTTTTATTCATAAGATTTTTTACTACAAATGTTGAACTTAATTTCTTAACACAACAAGGAACTGGTTTGAATAAAAGGGATTCCATCGATTGGGGATTTAAGCATATTATTTTTTTCCCTTAGATGTGATCCGACAAAGAGGGGAAATATTTATTGGGACTCTGGGGAAGAAACAGAAGCAGGGGTGTCTGACGACTCCTGGAAGGTGCCACCGGTGAGTTCTGGTGTTTTTAGGCAGTCATGGTTTGGCCAGTTTCAGAGGGCAGCTTCAGTACAGAGCCTCGGGGTTTCAGGGGTTTAGAGGAGCAGGCAGAGGTTTTGGGGCCTCCTCCCCAAATGTTAAAAGCAATGATGCAAAGGGGGGCCCAGGCTGGAATTGTTCCTGTGGGAGGTCGGTTGAGGGAGTTCTTTCCAGCGTGGGCCCAAATTACTTCAGATTAGTGGGTGCTGGAAATCATGCAAAAAGGTTATGTGCTCAAGTTCCAACGTCCAGTGAGGCGTTTGTAGTCTCCCTGCAGGGCACGAGCAAAGCTGGTAGAAGTGCAGGAGACCGTGGAGAGGTTGTTAGCGCTAAAAGCGGTGGTGCCAGTACCGGAGGACCAATTCGTCTGTGGTCAGTACTCCATATATTTCATAGTGCCAAAAAAGGAGGGCACCTGGAGGCCTATCCTGGACCTCAAAAGGGTAAACGGATGTCTCAGGGTGTCGCATTTTCACATGGAGACATTGCAATCAGTGATACTGGCGGTCCGGCAGGGAGAGTACCTCACAGCTATAGATCTTGCAGATGCGTATCTACACATACCAATCAGAACAGAGCATCAAAGGTTTCTTCAGTTTGCAGCTCTCATGGGGCATTTTCAGTTTCAAGCAATGCCATTTGGATTAGTGACCGCACCAAGGATGTTCACCAAGGTGATGGTAGTGGTGGCAGCATTGCAGAAGGAAGGAGTGTTGGTGCACCCGTATCTGGACGACTGGTTGATCCGAGCAACGTCATAAGAAGAGCGTGGTAGCCACCAGGCAAGTGGTGCAGTTTTTGCAATCGCTGGGTTGGGTGGTAAACCTAGCAAAGAGCAAGTTACAGGCATCACAGGAGCTAGAATATCTGGGGGCTCGATTCAACACAAACAAGGGCAGGGTGTTCTGCCCCAAGTCCAAATCGACAAATTAAGACACTTAGTTTGCGCCTTCCTGAGCAGGCAGGCTTCCTCAGCATGGTGGTACTTGCAAATATTGGACAGTGGCAGCCACACTGGAGGTGGTTCCGTGGGCCAGGGCTCACATGAGTCTGTTGCAGAGGTCTCTGCTCAGGAGATGGTCACATCAATCCAATCAGTTGTCAAAGACTGGTCTGGCCACTGGAGGCGAGGCAGTCTCTTCAGTGGTGGTTGATTCCAGGGTGTCTGGAAAAAGGGATGCCTCTGGAGGGCAGTGACGATGGATGCAAGCCTGTTTGGCTGGGGGGTGCATTTTGAAGGGCAGTATGTGCAGGGCCATTGGACAGAACAGGAGAGTATTTGGACAATCAACAGGTTAGTTACGAGCTGTCACTCTAGCTCTGAAGGCTCTTCAGCAGTGGCTGGAGGGGAGTGCAGTTCATGTGTGTTCAGACAATGCCGTGGCAGTGGCTTACATCAGTTACCAGGGCGGCACAGGCAGTGTGGTGCTCAGAGGAAGCAGAAGAGTTACTCTGGTGGGCTGAGGCCATATCAGCAGCACATGTAGCAGGAGTGGACAATGACTTATTTTTTTGAGTCGGGTAAAGGTGGACCCAGGAGAGTGGGTACTCAATCTGGAGGTGTTCAATTTGCTGGTGCAGTGTTGGACTGCTGGTGATGGACCTCATGGTGATGTGTGCATCAGCAAAAGTGGAAAGACTTTTCAGCAGGTGACAAGAAATGATGTCAGGGTTTGGATGCCCTGATACAATGGTGGCCAGAGGAGCATCTTTACATGTTCCCACCATGGGTTCTGATAGGGAGAGTTTTACGGCGGATAGAGCACCACAGGGGGCTCGTAGTTCTGGTAGCTCCAGACTGGCCAAGGAGGCTGTGGTATGCCAACTTAATGCCACTTCTAGTGGAGCCTACTGATAAGGGGGGACCTGCATCTCAGGGTCTGTTAACAATGCTGCAGGTGGATCGGTTCTCGCTTACAGCTTGGCTCTTGAAAGGGCAAGGTTAAGGGCCAAGGGGTACTCGGCTGCAGTGATTGCAATGTTAACTCGGCAGCGATCCACTTCATTGGCATACATCCGAGTCTGGCAGATATTTGAATCCTGGTGTGGAGACAGACTAAAGCGTTAGTCTTCCATACCGCAAGTGTTTGCAGGATGGTTTTGAGAGGCCTGGCGACAGCCTCCCTTAAGGTGCAGTTGGCAGCACTCTCGTTTTCGAGGAAAGGTGAAAGGAAAATCTCTGGGTTCGCATCCAGAGGTGAAGAGCGGCTCTTTTTGAGACCTCTGCGCAGAGTATCAGTTCCGGTCTGGGATCTGAATATAGTATAGAGGCACTGATTCGGGAACCTTTTGAGCCCTTAGCTAAGGCAACACTGAAGGACCTTACTCCTGAAGGTGGTGTGTTTGGTAGTGATCTCCTTGGCTAGGCAGATTTCAGAGCTGCAAGCATTGTGTAAAGAACCTTTTTTTGGTCTTTGATGTCAACAAAGTGGTGAGGACAGTACCTTTTTTGCCAAAGGTAGTGTCAGCCTTTCATGTGAATCAGGTGGTGTCGTTGCTGGTGTTTCAGAAGGCATGTAAGGGCAAGGAAGGGGTTCAGCTACACAGGCTGGATGTTGACAGAGCCCTAAGGAAATATTTGCAGAGAACCACTTCATTCCGGAGGACCGACAGATTGTTTTGTGTTTTGGGGGTGCGAAGCAGGGTGAGCAGGCATCTAAGTCATCTATTGCTAGGTGGATTAAGGAAACAGTAGCTTCGGCCTACCTTTTGAAGGGGAGAATAGTTCCAAAGGGCTTGAAAGCACATTCAATAAGGGCACAGGCTGCTTCCTGGGCAGAGTTTAGTTTGCTGGCAGTGAATCTGTAAGGCGGCGACGTGGTCGTTGCATACATTTGTGAAGCATTAACGGATTGATCAGGCAGGGGCAGATTCTAGTTTTGGAGCAGCAGTACTTCAGGCTGGTCTAGCAGGACCCTCCCGTTAAAGTGTTATGCTCTGTGGTTCGGGACTAGACTGGAGGGCTGCTAAGGAAGGTGAAATTAGACTTACCTGTTAATTGTTCCTTTAGGACCTCTAGTCTAGTCCCGCATCCCTCCCTGATTTTGTCTGACAACACCCTGAAGTGAAGAAACTAGTATTAGTGGTCTGCGACAGTGGTGCAGGGGTCAGTGTTTCAGGTAGGGAATGGGGGAGGCAGTTTCCTCTTAAGGTTAAAGCACAGGAAAAAAACAAACCCATGAGGGAAAAAAAAGGGGGGGGGGGAGTCATCTCTTATTTTGGTTTACCTCTTATGGGCAAGTAAAGGGGTTCTATAGATAGCTGAATAAAGGTTTAAATGTTCAGAGTTACTTAATTATTGCTCTGAGTCTGCTTTGTCAGTAGGGTACTGGAGCAAGGAGGTGGTCCCTGGATTACTTATACTGGTGTCATCAAGAATGACACGCTCAGTCTCCAAGCTGCAGGAGGACATACACAACTTCTATGGTTTGGGACTAGACTGGAGGTCCTAAAGGAACAATTAGCAGGTAAGTCCAATTTCACCTTTGCCATCCAATTTTTTTTATAATTTTTACAGCATCTTTAGAGAATTTTGCTGCAAGCCTCTGCTTCTCTGCAGCACAGTGAGTACCTGCTTGGGTTCCCTCACAGCAATTTTTCTTACTTCCGGTTTTTTAACGGCACAGATCACTGGGTCTATACTCTTCTCTCCCCCAGCAATTTTGCTGCATTTTTGAGTTTTTTAGAGCTTAGGAAACATTTTTTTTTTTATTTTGCAGTTTTTCTGTGCTTGTGGCCATTTTTGAATCAGGAGAAATTTTTCTTCAGGGTGTTTGGCAGGAACAGCTCTGGGCAGCCATTTCAAAGCATTTAACATGCTATGAAGGCAGGGAGTTCCAAATTCCCTTTTCTTTGAGTCTCTTCCCTAAGCCTACATAGATTTTTGGTTTAAAAAGTTTAAGCCTCTGCAATGTCTGTTTCTCTGCAGAGGTGCATTGTATGTAATAAGAAGCAGAAGGCGTTAATCGCTTGTGTTCCACCTGTATGCTGCATCCAGGAGAATCTTCCTCTATACCCACTGTGCTGCCAGCTGGGGACACCAGCACCTTAACTTCTCCCTTCTTAGAGCCCTTGCCGCCAGGTTTATCTGCAGAAAGGACTCAGTCAGCTCCCATTTTGCTTCCACAGCCACTGGAAGCCACAGCAGCTTCGGCTGACAGTGAGTTCCTGACGCTCTTCTGCCAGGCATGGTGCCTATGGCGTTCAGAGTCTTTTGGAATACCTCCAGCACCCACCCCAGTAGCAGACAAAGATACAGCGGGGTCTCGCAAGCAGTCCCATAACCTCCATATCTTAAAGCAGTACATCCTCCCAGGAACATTGCATGTGGCTTGCAGGACACTACAGATATCCAAGAAGGCTTTAAATCTTCGGAGGTGAGCCCTGATTCTTCACTGACAGGTTAAGAGGACTCTCAAGATATCACTACTTCAGAAAGAGGAGTTGCCAGCCCTAATCGCACAGGTGATAGTTGCTATGCCTTGCCGACACACCTGATCCAGAGTTTCCAAGCTCTGTTGCAGCTGGATCCTATTTTGCAAGGCATTTGTAAGCCTTCCAAAGCCTTTTCCTTTCCTGCAGAATTGCAGCAAATGGTATCTCGGGAATGGGACTCTTGATTCTTTCTGTATCGCACACCATATTGGTCAGTTGTATCCTTGGTCTCCCACTGACCTCGACATTGGCTGACATACCTGAAAGTGGATGCTTTGACTGGGATCATTAAGAATACAACTATTCTGGTTGAGGGCAGAGCAGCACTTGGAGACCAACAGGACCATAAGGTTGAGAGCCTACTTAAGACAGCTTTTTCATTATCCACTCTTTCCATACAAGCTGCAGTTTAGAGGTTTGGCGGCTCAAGCCTCCCTCCAATGGATTCAGCAGCTTACAAACCACAGTTGGCACGTCTTGAATCAGTTGCTGCATTCCTGGCAGATGCCCTTTATGATCTTCTATGACACTCAGCTCATTCCATGGTGACAGTGGCTAGAAGATGTCTGTGGTTGCATCAATGGTCAGCAGATGTTGCCTCTAAGACCCATCTGTCTAAGTTGCCTTTTAAAGGGAGACTCCTTTTTTGGTGTGGATCTTGATAAGATGGGGGAGAGGTGGAGCCACAACATTTACCTGAGGACAGGCCAAATACATCCCCTCATCGTGGATCTCAATCCCACGGTTTTTAGCACTTTTCTAAATATCAGGATTCACAAAGATACCACGCCTTTAAGCCAGGTGCTTCTTTGCTTCTGCCCATCACTTTGGAAGGAGCTCAGTCCTTTCAAGGAGCCCAAAAAGGAACAGACTCATACTCTGGCCCAGGGAAGTTCCCTGGAGCCTCCCGTTCGTCCTGCTGCCCACTTGAGATCCTTCCACCTGTAGGCAGACGGTTGACTTTTTTTTTTTTCTCGACAGTGGGCACTCATAAATTCAGATCAATGTGTCCTCAATAGTTTCTCAGGGCTATTCTCTCAAATGTTGCCAACCCATTCACGATGCCTTCCTGGTCTCTCTAGAACACTCAGCAGAAAAACGAGTGGCCATTCAAACTACTGTTCAGAGACTTCTTAAAAGCCATTTGTCCAGTCCCTCTGTTAGAGGGCTAGGCTGTTCCATCTATTTTGATGCCCAAGAAAGATGGCTCTCCATCCAATTTTGGACCTCAAAGGCATAAATCATAGCCTTTGAGTACCTCACTTCCAGATGGAGACCCTACAGTCAGTATGCTAGTTTCTAGCATCCTTCGATCTCACGGAAGCATTTTCTTATTCCCATTTAAGAAGATCACCAGTGTTTCCTACATTTTTCAGTCCTCTGCCAACATTTCAGTTTCAGGCAATGCCCTTTGGCCTATCCTTGGCACCTCAAACCTTCTCAAAGGTGGTGGTGGTTGTGGCAGCAGCCTTACACAAGCAGGGAATCAAAGTACACCCATACTTGGACGATTGGCTCATTCGTGCAGACTCTCTTCCAGAAGCTCGCAAAACTGTTTCCACAGTAGTTGCCTTCCTACAGCAGCTCAGTTGGGTGTTCAACTGCACCAAAAGTTGCCTCATCTCAAGAGATCGAGTTTCTCAGAGCACGTTTCGATACCTGTCAAGGGTGTGTATTCCTGACTCAAGCACATTTCCTAAAGCTGGCTTCTCAGCTCCAAAGTGTTTCCTTTTTTTTTTTTTTTTTTTTTGCCCAAAGTGGCCTCCAGACATGGGATTACCTCCATCCTGGGATCCATAGCCACCACATAGAGCTCATGCCTTGGGCAAAGGCTCACATGTGCTGTCTACAGGCCACTCTACTTTCCAGATGGTCCCCAGGGAAAGAAGACTACCAGACCTGTCTCCTGTTACAGCTGCAGGTCTGCTGCAGTCTACAGTGGGGTCATTCCATGTCAAGTGGTCTAGGGCTCCCTGCATGACCATCACAGACTTTGACTAAATTTTATATTTAGAGCCCCCCATGTCTCAAATGAACTTTGGTAGAGTTTTAGGTTCTCTGGTGTTAAACCTGTTGAGATATAGCCATTTGTTTGACCCCATAGCCTGAACATGTACAGTACGATTCAAAGTTTCAGCAACTTTGAGACCTAATCTTATTTGTTTAAGAAATGAAACTTAACTACCCTGCACATCTTTTTGCGCTCTTTAATGAGAATCTTTTTTGATTGTGTCAGAAATAGACACATTGCACCAAAGTCGGGCAAAGAAATTGGCAGCCTAAAAAGTTTAACATTGCATAGCTCTTGAAATAAGTAAACAACGAACATGAAATTTGAGGCATAGGATCTCATGGTACTGTTTTTTTTTGTTTATAATTTCAAGCTCCTAGCCCTTTTCATTAATTTGCAAATTAAGTGTAAAGTTGAATCTCCAGGAACAAGCAGGAATGAGTCTTCACATATGGGTATCGTTGGTACCGACGGAGCCTGCACAGGAATGCTCCCCAGTGTCCAGAAAGCTTTTGGGAGCATCCCACAGTGCCTGCGCGCTGCCTTCCCGCCTTTCCCAACTGCCTCTCTCCAGTTCTTTTCCGCGGAGCCAGCAGGTCGTGTTCCTGTCACCGCTAAGTTCTTTATTTTTCTTTATTTCTTTGGTCGCATGTCTGCCACCTTCAGTGTCAGACCAGTACCACCAGTCTTTCTTTTTTTCTTTAAAAAACAAAACAAAACAAAAAACCCTGTTTCCCACTTCTGTGCATTTTTTCCTTTTGGGCTTTAGGCCTAGAAAAACTTTCCTCATGGAAAAGCCCGCTTCCGGGTTTATGAAGTGCAGCGGTACTCTTTCTATCACCGACACCCATGACTGGTGTCTAAAATGTTTGGGTCCTGACCACTCCATCACCAATTGTGAGTCCTGTTCCATGATGTCTAAAAGAGGTCAACAGAATCGAACGGCCAAGCTCAGTACCCTATTTCCCTCTGATGCGGCTTCGGTGGCATTGACGTCTTCCAGGGCTGCTTCTCCCTCCCATGGATCTCAGGTAACCAAACATAAGTCCAGCCGGTCCTCGAAGGGTAGATCTCCCTCTAAGTATCGATGCCTCCGGGCTTGCTCTCGAGGATCCCGCACTGGCAAAATTACCCCAGTGGGAAGCTCCGGCTTCCAAAGCTTTATCTATGGGGTCACAGGTTGACATCGATGGCGTGGCCTCAACCGATCACCTGTTGCCATGTTCTGGGGTACCGGTGGCTTCCACTGCTACTGACATCCAGACATTGGTTGCGTCGATGGATCAGAATATTCTGACCATGCAGCGTGCCATTACAGCATTCATACAAGCTGCAACACCTCCGGTACCGCAACAAACTGTTGTCAGTACCGGTTCCAGCACGGATATCGGTTCCGGTGCCAGTACCGATTGCATCGGCTTCGGTGTCAACTGCAGCAGTACCCTGTTCTGTGATGCCCATCGGTACCGAATCGGTACCAATCACTCCCGATGTCGATACCACTCAGTACGCATATCGGGCTCTGCAAGAGCATCCAGACAGGCGATATGTCAATTCCTCAGACTCTGAATCTGAGGCTTCTGTTGAAGCATCGGTACTCCTTCCTCAGGAGCCCTCTTCTCCAAAAAGAATGTCTCCTCCAGAAGACTTGTCTTTTCAAGACTTCATTAGGGAAGTGGCCAGGGGCCTCCATTTCAGTGGCCCCTGAACCAGAGCCTAGAGCCAAGAAATTGGATATTTTACAATATCCTAAGGCTCCTAAAGAGGCAGCTACTTTACCAATTCATGAGATCCTTTATGATCACATGTTGGGCATATGGGAGACACCGCTCACTACCTCCCCTCATTCTCGCAGGTTGGACACCATGTACCGTGTTCCTCCTTGCCCTGGCTTTCATAAGACTCGGCTTCCTCACCACTCTATTGTGGTGGAGTCTGCTATGAAGAAGATAAAGAGTGCAAAAAGACACATCTAATCCTCCAGGAAGAGAATGCAGAACCTTGGATGCTTTTGGCCAGAGAATTTTCCAGGCCAATATGCTTACTGCCAGAATCAACTCCTATAATCTCTATATGGGGATGTTTCTAAAGGAAGTTACAGATCATCTGCAAACCTTATCTCCTTTTCTCAGAAGATAAGGGAGGAGTTTCTCACCTGGCTTAAACATGCCCAGGATGTTTCCAAATTTTCCAACCGTGCAGCCTTTGACTCTTTTTGAGTGTGCCAGCAGAGCCTCGGCTATTGCCATAGGTGCACGCAGAGTTGCTTGGTTGCAAGCTTCTGATTTGGAACCCTGGGTTCAGGATGGATTAGGAAATCTTCCTTGTACAGGTGAAAACCTTTTTGGCAAGGATTGGCGAGCAAAGGCCACTCAGATGGATGCTGAGAATTCTGCCTTAGACTTTCAAAGTCTACTTCTGCTCCTGTTAGGTTATTCAAAAAGGCTTTCTTTCCCAAAAAGGGGAAATTATTCTGTTTATGGTCAGCAGGCATCTTCTGCAGGTCGTTTTGCTGCAAAGCGTCAGCAACAACCTAAACAAGCCAAGCCTAAGGCTGCAAGGACTGCTATGGCCCAACAGCCTCAGCCTCCTCAGGGCCTTTGACTCACATCTAGAGAACTTAGCCTTTCTGGCTCTAGAAGAACCAGAGCCTCTCACCATTCCAGGAAGGTTAGCCCTCTTTGCTCCCAGATGGGAACACACCACAGCAGAGCAATGGACCCTCCATCATAAGGGAGGGGTACAAGCTTCATTTCCTAAACCTTCCTTCTCACACCATGGTGAGACAGTTCAATTCTCCAACATCTCTCCTCGACCTTCTAGGTCAGGAGATTGCTACCCTTCTTGCCCAAAGGGCAATAGAAGTACCCCTTCAACAGGGCTCAGGGTTCTACTCCCCCTATTTTCTTATCCCAAAGAAAACAGGGGGCTACAGAGAATTGAACAAGTTTCTATGCAAGGAGAAATTCAAGATTTCTCTCGGTGCTCTCCTTCCATACCTTCAGTCGGGATTGGCTTTCTCTAGATCTCAAGGATGCATACACCCATATCCTCATCCATCCAACACACAGAAGGTTCCTTCGGTTCCTTTATCAAGGAAAGCACTACCAATACAGAGTACTTCCTTTTGGTCTGGCCTCTGCTCCAAGAGTGTTCACAAAATGCATGGCAGTAGTAGCTGCATTTCTACACTCTAGGAATATTTGTATTTCCATATCTGGATGACTGGCTCATCCGAGCTCCATCCCAGTCAGAGGCCCAGACTTCCCTAGCCTGCACAAGGCATGTTCTTCAGTATCTGGGACTTGTAATAAACATCCCAAAATCCCATCTCACCCCTACTCGGTCATTAGAGTTCATAGGGGCCTTCCTGGATACCACAACTGCAAGGGCCTATCTTCCCCAGGCCCGTTGCCTACGTTTGGTGCAGTTAGCCTCACAAATTAAGTTAGTCCCGTTTAACTGTTCAAGAAATGTTACAACTGTTAGGCCACATGGCATCCACCATGCATGTGGTTCCTTATGCTCGCCTTCACATGAGGGCAGCTCAGTGGACTGTCCACCCAATGGACCCAGGCATCAGGGTGCCTGTCAGACAAGATAGCAACCTCCAGTCGCCTCTTCTGGTCTCTCCAGTGGTGGAAGTCCACTCAAAATCTGTTGCTGGGGTCCCCCTTTCAACAGTCACTACCCCAAGCAACCCTTACAACAGATGCCTCTCCAAGGGATTGGGGAGCTCATCTACAAGATCTCTCCACTCAGGGCATCTGGTCTCCACAATAGACATCTCTACATATCAACCTCTTGGAGCTCAGAGCAATTCTTCTAGCTCTCTTCCACACCCTGCTCAGCTACAAGACAGTCCTCATTCACACAGACAACCAAGTAGCCATGTTCTACGTGAACAAGCAGGTTGGGACTGGCTGTCGCTTTGCAACGAAGCTTTGCAATTGTGGGCCTTCGCCAGAGAGCATCAAATTCATCTCGTGGCAGTGTATCTTCCAGGGGTTCAAAACTCTTGGGCAGACACTCAGTCGAGTTCTGCTTCCACACGAATGGTCCCTCCATGGGGACCAGATAGCCAGGATCTTCCGAATTTGGGGAACACCGGACATAGACCTGTTTGTAAGTCTGTGGAATGCTGAACTTCCCCGGTTCTGTTCCAGGACACCTTGTCAGGGAGTTCAGGCCAGGGATGCCTTCCTCCTTCATTGGGGGCAAGACTTCCTCTATGCCTTTCCACCCATTCCCCTAATTCCCAAGACACTGTCCAAACGTCAGACAAGGGGTCTGATCCTCATAGCACCACATTGGCCACACCAAGTGTGGTACCCTCTACTTCTGCATCTCTCAAGCTCCCTCCCTGAACTTAGGATGTGCTCCAGACCTCCTGTCCCAGGAGGAGGGAACGTTGTGGCACCCAAATCCCCAGTCTCCATCTCAGAGCCTGGTTGCTGAAGGCCTAGACCTTCAAGATTTGCATCTCTCAGCAGGTGAAGGATATCCTTCATGCTTCCAGAAAGCCTTCCACTAGACATTCCTATGCTCTTAAATGGAAAAGGTTTACCATTTGGTGTGCACAGAAGGGTCTTAACACCCTTGCAATACCTCTGAATTCTTTACTAGAGTATTTGCTACATTTATCCCATGCAGGCCTTAAAACAAATTCAGTAAGAGTCCATGTGAGTGCTATTGCAGCATTCCTTAAGCCTCTCAATGGACAGCCTATTTCCTCTCATCCTCTTATTGCAAGATTCATGAGAGGCCTTCTTTTAACTAAACCTACCATTAGACCACCTCCAGTGGCACGGGACTTGAATTTGGTTCTTGGCCAGCTTGTGAAGCCACTCTTTGAACCCTTAGCCACTATCTCCTTGAAATTTCTTCCCTGGAAGGTTACTTTTCTCATTGCAGTCACCTCAGCTTGCTGCATCAGTGAGCTGCAAACCTTGGTGGCTAATTCTCCTTATACAAGGTTCCATCATGACAAGGTAGTCCTCAGGACTAATCCACACTTTATGCCTAAAGTGGTCTCACCTTTTTCATCTGAACCAGGAGGTGTATTTACCTGTCTTTTTTCCAGGACCTCATGCATCAAGTGCAGAAAGGAATCTCCATACCCTGGATTGTAAGAGCACTCGCTTTTTACTTACAAAGGACACAGCAACATAGAAAGTCCTCTCAACTCTTTGTTGCTTTTGATCCCTCTCATTTGGGACTTCCAGTCTCTAAGAGAACTCTATCCAATTGGATTGCTCAGTGTATTTCTTTCGCCTACCAGAGTAAGAACCTTTCTCTGGAGGGCCATGTCACAGCTCACAATGTGAGGGCCATGGCAGCCTCTATGGCTCATCTGAACTGTGTCCATCGACCAAATCTGTCGAGCGGCCACCTGGGCCTCGGTTCATACCTTTACAGCCCATTACTGCTTAGACCAAGGACTCCTGCCGGGATGCCTTGTTTGGTCAGGCTGTTCTCAAACACCTGTTCCATACCTAATCAACTCCTACCCCCCATTCCTGGTTGGATGCCTGAGATCCATGGGGGCAGGTAGAGCACTTCTCAGGGACTCACAACCTTGGAGATCTCCCTGGCATCTCTAGCTGGGGAGTCCCCATATGTGAAGACTCGTTCCGGCTTGTTCCTGGAGATAGCAGTTACTTACCCTCAGTCCCTTGCCACCTTTTCCAATAAGGTACTAACCTTACGCTCCCCTTTCTCCACTCCTCCCCCTCTGCTCTCCCCCGATCTCTATCTGCTCACTCACCATCCACTTCTGTCTCCAGTGACCTTGTTTTCACTCATACCTGGTCATCCTTCTGTCCTGTCCTCTCAGCGGAGGTGTTAATGTTTTTATCTAAGTCTAGGAGAACCACTTGCATCCTAGACCCCATCCCTTCTCAGTGGCTCTCTGAGCCCTCTTTACAATTAGTCCCGGTCATTACTACCATCATTAACTCTAGCTTTTCTTCTGGCCACTTTACGACATCTTGGAAATCTGCAATCCTACACCCTTTACTGAAACAACCTTCTCTAGATCCATCCATCCTCTCTCATTGGCACCCGGTATCCAACCTTCCATTTCTTGCTAAGCTCCTAGAACGTTGCACTTTTGATCAATTGAGTTCCCATGTTGCATCCACCAATTCACTCCACCCACGTCAGGCTGGCTTCCGCCGAGGGCATAGCACCGTAACTGTCCTTCTTGCATTACTAAATGAATTACACGTCACTCACGATCGTGGTGATATCACTCTCCTTGTATCACTTGATCTGTCTGCAGCGTTTTGATCTGATCGACCACCGTACACTCCTGTCCCGGCTTTCCGACATTGGTCTCCAAGGTACTGTCTGGCATTGGTTTCGTTCCTTCCTCTCCTCTCGTTCTTTTTCTGTGCATGTTAATGGTCAGTCCTCACCTGTCTTTCCTCTCACTTGTGTCCCGCAAGGCTCTGTGCTTTCCCCTCTATTCAATATTTTCCTTGCTCCTTTGCCCTTGATCATTCAGCAATATCCAGTTTCATCTTACTTATATGCAGATGACATTGTTCTCCTTTTCCATACCTCACCCTTATCCCTGATATTTCTCAGCTGAATCTCTGTATCAGAGAATTTTCTTCACCTTAATCCAGCGAAGTCCTCAGCAATGTGGGTTTCCTTGAGTGGTTCATGTCCCACTCTTGCTCCCTTCATCAGAACAACCAGCATTCCCCTTACATCCTCTTTTCGCTACTTGGGCGTTCTTTTGGATCCCTCTCTGATCTTTCACGAGCACATTTCCATGATCTCCCGCCGCTCCTTTGCTGCTTTACGACAAATTAGGGCCGTCCGATCTGTATTACCCTCCAGTTCCCTAGTCATTCTTGTCATTGCTCTCGTCATCAGCAGAATGGATTATTGCAATGTTTATTTGGCCAACCTCCCCAAATACTGCCTTCAAAGACTGCAACGCATCCAGAACACTGCAGCTCGCCTCATCACCTTTTCTAGTCGATTTGACCATATTACCCCATTCTCCTTCGTTTGCATTGGCTTCCTCTTCATTACCGCTTCCACTACAAATTTCTGATTCTGCTTCACCGTGCCATTTACACCTGTACTCTTTATTTAGCAGACTGCATTTCACTATACTCTCCCCATCGTCAACTCCGCTCAATTCATACCAACCGTCTATCCCTTCCTTCGCCCTCCCAAGTCTGTTTAGAACAGACACTGCATTCTGCTTGGTTCTTCCTCGGACCATTGTTATGGAATATGCTGCCTACTTCTCTTCGGTTAGAATCATCTTACCCCCAGTTCAAGTCGTTGCTTAAGACTTATTTATTCCAGAAAGCTTTTGACCTCCCCCCTGAAGCCCCCCTTGACTGTCCTTTGTCTGGTGTCCCATGAATCGTCCTTGTCTGTCTACCTTCTGTCCTTATGGTTTATTATGATTTGGCATTAATGTGTGATGTGTTTGCCCTTTTCTGTACCCTTCTTTCCTATCTATTTTTGGCATTCCGTTTCCTGGTTTGCAGTGTTTAATCAGTTTTTATTGTACACTGCTTAATGCTGCTGCCATAGCGGTATATCAAATACTGAAAGATAAAGAACAGGTGATCTCTGGGAACAGCAGGAATAAGTCTTCACAACCCACCCACCTCCCCTAGGAGTTGTATCTCTCTCTTTCCTTTCCTCTCTCTTTCTCAGCTTAAAACTCGAACTGGAGAGAGGCGGTTGGGAAAGGCAGGAAGGCAGCGCATAGGCGCTGTGGGATGCTCCCAAAAGCTTTCTTGACGCTGGGGCATTCCCGCACAGGCTCTGTCAGTACCGACAATACCCATATGTGAAGACTTATTCCTGCTGCTCCCAGAGATCACCTGTTACAGGTAAGTAACTGCTTTTTTGCAAAAAGGCTAAAAATAGGGTATTTTTAACTCCCTTTTACACAAGTATCTTCTAAAAACGTTTTCAAACTACTACCACTAGTGCATGTGTTAAACTCCCTAAAAAAGTTAATTTGATTAGAGCACTGTATGCCAGCATTAGAGGACCAAAGTCAGCGGACATTGCCATGGCAACGGCATATATTTCATCAGATTGTTACTTTTTTGGATCATACTTGTGTTAACATTTTTATATTGAAAAATTATCAATATTGTATTGTGTTGGTCCATGGTGACATTGTCACTACCAGTTCAGGAACATGAACTGGCAACCCCATCGCCATAGAGGTCACGCCCAATAGCTGTGCAATACCAACCATGGGTGGGTTTCTTAATCTAGGTTCCCAAGCCTTTAATTTGGTTTCTTATTTGATGTTCCAAAGCCTTCAGTGGGTGTCTAGCTGGTTCCAAGCCAATGATTGGGCATCTTATCCTAGGTTCCCAAACCTAAATTGTGTATCTTATATGGTTCCCAAGCCGAAGTACTCAGCACTTAAAATTGAGGTGTCTAGTCAGTCGACTCATGGCGACCCTCTGGATAGCTATCCTAAATTGTGTTTGGTCTTCAGTCAAGCGGCCCATTGACAGACTGGTACCTGTAGCTGCTGTTGTATCGATCCATCTCATTGCTGGCCTTCCTCTTTTGCGTTGACCTTCTATCTTGCCAAGCATGATGTTTTTCTCTAATCTCTCTTCACATGTGTCCAAAGTATGAAAGTCGAAGTCTTGTCATCTGAGCTTCACCTCAATTTTAATGCTAGCAATTTTTTTACATTGTTTTTACAAGCCACTTCCTTCAGAATGGATTCTGGGAATTGATACTGTCGTCCAGATGTAACTGAAGGTGCAGGGAGCATGCTAATAAGGTGCTGCTTGGGAATCCAGCAAACATCTTGCCTTTCTGGCCAATAAAATGAGTAGGACCTTGAGGATGCATAAATGTTATCAATGCATCATTTTCCTCAGCTGAAACTTCAACATTGCCAATCCACCATTTGTCATAGATGCAAGCTACATAGCAACCAAGGGACAACTCAGATAATTTCAAATGCAAAATAGCAGTATTGGAAATTTTGGCTAAAAAACATTGTATCATTTGAAACTCTGCTGACACAAACCAAGTTTGAGTCAACTGGTACAAATTGGTGATATCTAGTGCCAGCTATTGTGCTGCTTTTCTTTCCACCTTCTTGAAACTTCCTGCTCTTTTTCAATTTCATCTTTTGTGACAAATATATTTAATTCTGTGTATATTTTGGTCACAAAGTTATACAGATCTTTTGGTGTCAATATTTGGTCAGACAAAGGTCTGTAGACTTGCTCGGGCTGCCAAACGTTTAGTTGTGCCACCACCCCATCACAAAGTTATTTTCCATGCCGAAAAAGTTCCATTCAGCCTCGATATTGAAATCATCTTTGTGGTTTTTATTTATTTATTTATTACAGTTTCTTATATACCGCGCTATTTAGAATCAGCGCGGTTTACATCATAACAAAACGACCATAACGACAAACTGTCAGGTTTTACATTGAACAGGAGTACAAACTTGGATAACTGGGTTAACTATATACAAACTTAATTATATACAAACTTGGATAACTGGGTTAACTATATACATAAACTATCTACACTGCAGTGTAAGGGCATTTCTAGATTGGGTCATTTCTTGGAGGGGATATCTAGTTCAGTTGCTGTCTGGGAAATATTGGCAGAAATATTGGCAGAAAAGGTATGTTTTGACAGTTTTTGACAGTTTTTGTAGTTATATTGTGCTGCTGAGCCATCACTGAAGTAGTATATTTTCATAACATCTGCTTGGGTCAACAAAAATTCGATAAACTTCTGAATAAACACATTACTGACACGGTATCATGTTGCATATGATTGCAAATTATGCAGCAATTTGCAAGGTGCCCATTTTGTCTGCATAAATCGACAAATGGATGTACTGTGGCCTGTGAATTTTCCCAGTGAAAGCCCTGGGCAGCATCTTGGACAACAAATGAGTAATTTTTGGCAAAGTCCATCAAAACAACTCCATTTCTTAAGTCAGCTTTCAGTGACTTCAGATATTCACTTTGGTGTTGAAACAAAATGATGGCCTGTCAGCTTCCAAATTTTGCTTGAAACTTTTTTTGTTTTCAAAGTTGTCCACTGTTAATATGCCTTTTTCCAGTGTTTCTTGGTCAGTGTGAATCCATTGTTTGAATTCAATTGATTCCTCTGCATCATAATCCTGGAATATTTCATCCAAATACGCTACAAGTGATTCTTCGCCAGGGCAGCTTTGGCTTCTTTGTAGCATACATTCCTTGGAATTCAGGTCACACATTGTCTTTTCCATTAGCAGCTTGTAGTCCTTTTTAATATTTGCACATTGCAGCATGAGCTTTACATTCTGATGTATACTGCAGACGCAAACAGAATGCATGCCTGAAGCACCAATAGTCACACACCACTTTGGCCTGAGATCACAGAATTTTGGAATGACCCAGTGGTGGCTTGCATCTCACAATCTCCTCAAGGGAGTTCCATTTGGAAAACCCACACTGGAGTTTGCTGACAACCAACACCAGTCTGTCCGGATGGGGAGCACACTGTCACTCAGCACAAGGAACGTGGATGACATGCAATGGACGATCAACAGGCTCAAAGCGAGAGCAGCTTGATTTTGCCTTACTGAAGTTTCAGTGGTTCCTACAGGGTCTAGCAGTTCGGATCCTATGCAACAATGCCACTGCAATGTCCTACCTCAACCGCCAGGGTGGCACCAAGTGCACAGGGGCATCGAAGGAGATGTCCCCTCTCTTCCCTTGGGCAGAAAGGAACCTTCAAGCGCTCTCGGCACAGCATATAGCGGACAAGCAACATGAAGGTGGATTTTCTAAGCCAACACTCAATCCCAGTGAATGGGAACTGGCCCCACAAGTGTTCCAGATGAGTTCAGAACTGGGGGCAGCTGAAAGTAGATCTCATGGCATTAGCCATGAATGCAAAAGTTCCGATCTTCAGTCACTGGAGGGAACACCAAATCTCAAGGCATAGATGCCTTGGCACAGCCATGGCCGAAACACCAATTGCTCTATGTATTCCCACCTTGGCCAATGATCAGAAGAGTCCTGCAACAGATCAGGGAGCACCAGGGTCTGGTAATCTTAGTGGCCCCAAAGACCGTGGTATGCTGATCTCACAAGACTCTCAAATCCCTCCTGTGACTACTAACTCCAGACTTCTCAGGCAAGGACCTATCTTATTTTTTTTTTTTTTATTTACATTCTCTTATATACCTCACTATTCTGCATCAGTGTGGTTTACATTGAACAAACTGAAATTACATTGAACAGGGCATTATAACGTGGAGAACCCTCCATAGCCCGTGTTCCCTGTAAAATAGTTAAGTGGCTTGCCCAAGACCACAAGGAGCACCTGTGGGACTATAAATCCCAGTCCTTCCAGCCCAAGGTTGCTGTCCTCTAGTGGGATTTGAACCCCCAACCTTCCAACCTGGAGTACCTTGCCCCAACCACTAGGCCACTCCTCCACTCCTATGGAAGATCAAACTCCCTACTTATGGCTTGGCTCTTGAATGCCATAGACTAGCCCTTAAGGGTTACTCTCAAGGTAATATCGACTCTCCTCAACACTCGCCATTTGTCTACATCGTTAGCATACGTTAGGGTGTGGCAAGTGTTTTGAGTCCTGGTGTACTCAACATCTTTCTCCTTGGAGTACAGAAATTCCAGACATTCTTGCCTTTCTTGAGAAGGGCCTCAACAAAGGCACTCTATCCTCTTGGCACTCTACAGGTATAGATTTCAGCGCTGATGTTAAAGGACAGATTCGGTCACTCTCTTGCATCCCACTCTGTCGTGTTTTCTTAAAGGAGTCAAGCTTCTACACCCAGTCCATCTGTAGCAGCTGATAAGCATGCAATAAATACCAGGAGTCAGTTCAAAGATCCAAGCCAATTTATTGTGCACAAGGCTCAGTCAAAGCTTCAAAAAGGACTGAGCAAAGCTCTTGCAGAAACATATTCATTTGATACATGCAGACTTTCTATTGGTCCCAACGCCCCCTGCACTTGTCCAATCAGGAACCCTTTCTGGGCCTAGCACCCTGCTCCCCCTTCCCAGGTTTTTCTAACAATGGTACAGTTTCTAGGTATTGATACAAATCTACTGCAGGGTCGTTTCTGGCTCTAGGAATGCAAGTATTGAAACATTTCTATCAGAACATAAGAGAATAATGAAAGATTTATGTATTCATGAAGACTCCTTATTAAGCAGTTTAAAACAGCTTTCTCAGACTTTTACAGATTTTTAGTTCTTACTTAGATGGGGGTTGGAGTCGAGGCCTAACTTACAGGCCTTTCATATTTGCAGACTATTATAGGCCATAGCCTACCACACATCCACTTGTCCCTTCTTGGGACCTTGTGTTGGTACTACAGGCCTTGATGTCTTCACCCTTCAAGCCTCTAAAGGAAGCTTCCTTAACGGATTTGACACTTAAGAAGGTTTTCTTAGTGACAATAACTTTGGCTTGTTGCATTTTGGAACTACAGGCCCTCTCTTGCAGGGATCTGTACTTGTCATTCTCTGCAGAGGGAGTGTCCCTTCGCACTGTTCCCTCATTCTTGCCTAAGGTGATTGACCATGAAAAGGAGTAATCAGCCTCTTTTGTTGCCTGCCTTTTCAAAGGAACAATGTTCCGAACATTCCAAGAATCTCCAGGCGGTTGATCTCAAAGGATTCTCCTTCCCTATCTCGGTCACCAATTATTTTCGCAAGACCGACCCATCTTTTTGTGGGACTGCACCAAGGTATGACAGCTTCAAAATCTATCGCCAGATGGATACACCATACTGTAGCAGCTGATAAGCATGCAATAAATAAAACCAGGAGTCTGTGCAAAGATCCAAGCCAATTTATTGTGCACATAGCCCAGTTAGTCAAAGCTTTAAAAGGAACTGAGCAAAGTTTTTACAGAGACACTCATTTATACCTTTTCTGTTTGATACATGCAAACTTCCTATTGGTTCCAACACCCCCTGCACCTGTCCAATCGGAAATCCCTCCTGGGCCTAGCACCCAGCTCCCTCCCTTAGGACTGTCCTAACAATGGTTCAGTTTCTAGGTTTGATACTTCTCTATTGCAAGGTCGTCTCTAGCTCCAGGAATGCATGTATTGAAACATTTCTTTCTTTTGCACACAAGAGAATAATGAAAGACTTATGAATTCATGTAAAACTTCTTATTAAGCAGTTTAAAACAACTTTCTCTTTTTCACAGATTTTTGGTTCTTTTCTAGCTATAATGGGGGTTGGGATCCAGGCCTAACTTACAGGCCTTTCATATTTGCAGACTACTCTAGGCCATAGCCTGCCACAATACCATCAAATCAACTTATATTCTATAAGGCAAGCCAGTGCCTGCTGGTCTTCGTGCATGTTCGTCTCAAGCTTAAGCCATGTCTTTGGCTGAGCAATCACATGTAGTCCCTCTTGATATTTGTCAAGCGATAACTCGGTCTTCCTTTAGAATATGTAGCAGCTGATAAGCATGCAATAAATACCAGGAGTCAGTTCAAAGATCCAAGCCAACTTATTGTGCACAAGGCTCAGTCAAGCTTCAGAAAGGACTGAGCAAAGCTCTTACAGAAACATATTCATTTTATACATTTCTCTTCAGCTTGATACATGCAGACTTTCTATTGGTCCCAACGCTCCCTGCACTTGTCCAATCAGAGATCCTTTCTGGGCCTAGCACCCAGTTCCCCCCTCTAGGATTGTTCTAACAATGGTGCAGTTTCTAGGTATGGATACAATTCTACTGCAAGGTTGTTTCTGGCTCTAGGAATGCAAGTATTGAAACATTTCTATCAGAACACAAGAGAATAACGAAAGATTTATGTATTCATGAAAACTTATTAAGCAGTTTAAAGCAGCTTTCTCAGACTTTCACAGATTTTTGGTTCTTACTAAGATGGGGGTTGGAATCAGGGCCTAACTTACAGGCCTTTCATATTTGCAGGATATCATAGGCCATAGCCTATCACACCTTGTCTACTTTTTGTCCAGCATTATTGCCTCGGCGTTCAGGCACATGAGGACGGTCGTTTTGGGGTTAGTGTGCTGTCAGCAGCTCTCTGCCCACCCTGGGGTTCATTTAGCTTGGGTACTTTCTGCTTTTCTGGACTGGTCTAGCAGTATGAACTGGAAGGAGAAAATTCACTTTCCGTTAATGTCTTCTCTTGGAATACTGCTAGACAGTCCAGAACCCACCCCATTGTCAGTGTCACGACTGCTGGTGTAGAGGAGCCGAGCCAACATTCTTCTTACTTCAGACACAAACAATTGCATATTCCGGAGAATGTCCAACAGTGGATTTGGATTTTTTCTCCAAGGAATGATGTTTGATCCATCTCCACCCTTCATGGTTCGAGTTGAGGGTTTTAGTTGAATTAGTAGTTAACCTGACTAACCAACTCAATGTACAGGTTTCTCCTTATGTTGGTGCTTGTCAAAGGAATACTGACTAGGTCCTCTAGGGGCACTCATGTCACCCAGAGCCCAACCCATCACAGCTCTGGAGTGGGTGGTTGTGTTTTTTTGGGGGGGGGGGTTTGTTTTGTTTGTTCCTTCCCGTCTCCGACATCTGCTGGCAGGGGGACATAACCCACTTGTCTGGACTGGTCTAGCAGTATTCCAGGAAAGGAAATTAATGGTAAGTGAAATTTCTCCATCCTGTTTAGCCCTCACTTTCTCCTGCAATCAGAATCCATTAATGGGTTCCAGGGGTGCCTGGGAGGTGGAGAGGCCCAATTCCTTGTGGTGAGCTGCTTCTCTGGATGGTGCAGGGGCCACTGCTGGCATGAGGGTAGAAGTCAGGAGAGGGTTTTAGTAGCAGCCTGTTGCCAGCTGCTTGTCTCCCTATCTCCAGGAGCTGCTTTGCTGGTCTGGCCTCTGGCTGAGGGTGAGCTGCATGGTTGGGTGTTGTAATGAGGCAGAAGCAGCTAGTTTTAGTAGTGAGAAAGTAGCAGGGGGTGGTTTTTGTTTCTTGCTCTGTGCTGCTGACTTTAGAGATTGCTCAGTCCTGTGCTTTGACATTTTGCTGCAACTTATAGCAGGGCAGCTTATACTGTAGCAAGTCCTTTTTTTACCTGTGACAACCCCAAACTTTGGCCTCCTGCAGTTGACTTAGTCTGGGAAATATGGTAAGTGACTTGCCCAAGGCCATGAGTGCTATTGGGAATCAAACCCTGGTTTATTGGTTCCCAGTCACTGGCCTACCCCCCCCCCCCCCCAGGTCTGGCTGACCATTTTGATAGAAGAGAACACGCGGAGCTGGTCTTCAACATTCCCAGATATTGTTGCTACTGTTTAGTCTATAGAAGAAAAGATCTGTATTTAGAGCATCAATTTTTTTTTATTTTTTTTTAAAAGTACTTGTCTTGTATCTGAATACTTGACTCTTGGCATTTAGGTTAACCTTATTTTCTTCTCTTCCCTTAATAGATTGCTTGCAGGCCTAAAGTGGGCTACATGAAGAAGCAGCCAGACATCACAAACAGTATGAGGGCCATCCTGATTGACTGGCTTGTGGAGGTTGGTGAGGAGTACCAGCTGCAGAGTGAGACCCTCTACCTGGCTGTGAACTATATTGATCGCTTCCTCTCTTCCATGTCTGTGCTAAGGGGGAAGCTTCAGCTCGTAGGCACTGCTGCCATGCTGCTGGCCTCGTAAGTAGATGGGAGGGAGCAGAGGCAA
Organism: Ichthyophis bannanicus; assembly: GCA_033557465.1. NCBI lineage: Eukaryota > Metazoa > Chordata > Amphibia > Gymnophiona > Ichthyophiidae > Ichthyophis > Ichthyophis bannanicus. The sequence continues at coordinate 1,822,819,124 of CM066032.1, read as the reverse complement.
GATTATCACATCACCCCTTCCACCACAATCCTGTAAATGTGTAGTATTGAGCATCCTGCTTCATGTAGAAGGGCCAGTGATCCCTGCAGGTAAAAACTGCTGATGTCTGAGTTACAGGGCTGTTAGAATCTCTTTGCTTTTGCTGCAGCTGCTCTCTGCTGCCCTAGGCAACTACCTAGTTTGCTTAATGGTTGGGCCAGCCCAGGGAGGGACCAGTGACTGTAGAATCTCACTGATCACCTGTTTGTATAGCTTGCTTTTTCCCTCTGGCCTTGAAAAGCAGCTACTGTAGAAGTCATTCTGGGCCTTCTGTTGTAGGATTTCTGGTAGAGACTAAATGTGTGGCTTTTTTTTTACATGTAACATTTCTAGGAAGTTTGAGGAAATCTATCCCCCTGAAGTTGCTGAGTTTGTGTATATCACAGATGACACCTACACAAAGAAGCAGGTGCTGAAGATGGAGCACTTGATCCTGAAAGTCTTGTCCTTTGACCTGGCTGTGCCCACAGTCCAGCAGTTCCTTACCCAGTACTTCCTGCATTGTCCACTTGCCCCCAAAGTCCAGTACTTATGCATGGTAAGCAACACCTACTCATTTCATGTATAGGGTGTGGTGGGGGTTGGGCTCTTCAGGGGTTGTGGGGATTAAATTTGTTTGCTGATCATATGCTTTAGGCCTAGGGGGGTAGGCTGCTAATTCCCTGCCCAGGTTTCGGTGAGACTGTTGGCAAATAAGCCACAATAGAGCTTAGTCTACATATGCCTGTGGATAATAAAGCAGAAAATATAAACTAGGAATACAGAGTACCAAGTTTTTTAGTAGCACAATGATTCGTTATGCAAAGGTAATTGCTGCGTCACCAGAGGTCACAAGCTTGCTCTGCACTTGGGAAAAATTATGGAGAACTGTCTAACCACCCTCCTGGGCGACGAGACCAGTACCTTAGCTGTGCCAGGTGGACAATTGCTGCTGGAATCGAGAGACAGTCTCTGGAGCAGCACAGGGATCCAAAGAGGTGACTGGGTTAAACACAGGCTACAGCTCTTTGGAGGTGAGAACACACAACTGGGGGGGGGAGGGTAGGTAGTATCTGGGTCTTCTCTGTCCTTAGTCAGGAGAATAGCCTTGTGTACAATGTGTATCTGTCTTTGCAGACTGGCAAGGTAGGCAGAAGGCACAAGTTCCGTTGCATACTGTAATTCTTGACAGAGCCTTTGTCCTAGTTCCTGTGGTTGGCAGTGAGAACCTTTTGAGGTGTTCAGCAAATCAGAAGGTAATGAACAGGTGTTCATCCTGCAGACACAGGATCCATAATGGAGGAGAACAGTATGCACTTTCAGAAATCCCAAGGCCAGTAGCATGGCTTCTCCAGGACCAAACGAAGTCAGTCCTCACATATGGGTGACATAGGCATCGATGGAGCCCCCCGTGTGGAGCATTTCGCCAGCTTTCCAAGAAAGCCTTTGGGAATGCAGCAATGCCTGCACAGTCCCCTTCCTGCCCAAGTATGTCTTTTCCACAGAGCCCAACATATGAATTCATGTCACCCGGAAAAAGTTGTTTGGGTTTTTTTCTGCAATTTTTATCATTGTCTTGTCCAGTTTCAACGCTGGTTCCCCTTCCCACCTGGGCTCGGTACACTGGTAGAGTCTGGAGTTGTGTGTGCGGTTTTTGTCCTTTGACTAGCATTCACACTCTTTTTGTGTTTTCACTGGCAGCCTGGTCTTTTGACCTTGCAGGGGCCCTTTCCCCCCAATGGCTGCCAGCGGGTTTAAAGTGTGGTGCAAGAAACTTGTCTCTCACTGACACACACATGACTGCTACCTCTGATGCCTCGGGCACAACCATGACCTGTTGGCCTGTGGCAAAATGTCATCAAAGGCGCTTCTGAGCCATCAGCATCAACGTGGAGAATTTTCTGACTCTGTCCGGCTGGGCCCAGACTTTGTCAGCAATGCAATGTGTGCCTTCGAGTCAGTCCTGACTCCTGGCGACCCAGAAGCTCCCGGGTTTTCTTGGCAGTGTCACCGGAAGTAGATTGCCAGGCCTTTCTTCCGAGGCAATGGAGGGTTAAGTGGCTTGCCCAAGGCCACAAGGAGTGCTAGTGGGAATTGAACCCTGGTTGCTTGGTTACCAAGCCAGTGTTCTAACCACTAGGCTACTCCTCCTCCTTTGTCAGAGGCCTCGACAACTCAGGAGTCTGACCCCCGAGCGCCGTCAGGGTTCCTCTGAAAGGGAGTCTCCCTCCCAGGAGCACAGAAGGAAGAAAAAGCTTGCGAGGGTAGTGTTCGTGGAAGCACCTGGTTCCTTGAGGGCCAGGTCACGTAGCCCTGACTGCTGCCCTGGGCTCTTGGAGTCAGAGGCCTTCCAAAGTACCTCGTGTGGAGCCAGTCACCTCAACATAAGTGCACTTGTCCTCGTGGACTCCTCTGGGGGAGCTGACATCAGGGGTTGCTGAGTCTCCTGACTTGGACTTGGGTTGACTGCCTTGGAGAGCAGCTTGGCTGCCTTCATGGAACAGCAGCGGGTGCTGATCGCTGGTCTGACTGGTGCATCTACCTCAACCACTGGGACCTCGATGTCTAAGTCGACCCCAGAGACCGAGCCGATTCTCGAGTCAATCCTCGGTCAAGGTCCCCCTCAACCTCCTGTTCAGGGCCAAGGTCATTGACGCCAATACCCTCGGCATCGGGGTGGGTGGCACCAAGGCCTGCACAGCTGGAGCCACTCTATTTTCTCCTCAGGAGTCAGAGTGGGAAATGGAGGACAAGGAGTCCCCCAGACACCTTCCAGACCCACTGCATCCCTTCACTCGCCGAGTCTGAGCCTCACTGTTCCCTCTGGAGGATACCCAGTTCATGGATTTCATAAGGGATATGGCCAAGGTCTTGGCTTTCCCTGCAGACGCTGAGGAGGAGCCTCAATGCCCTCCAGCATGATTTTCCTCCGAAGGAAGCCTTTACTGTACCGGTTCCTCTGATGCTGGAATGGCTGCTCTTCTGTATGTGGGAGGCATGGTTCTCAGCAAACGGGTTGATTCCATTAATCGAGTCTATAAGAGCCCTGGGTTTCAAAAGGCGCAGCTACTGCACCACTCCACGGTTGTGGAATCGGTCATGTACAGGCTGAAGAGTTAGAAGATGCACTCCTCTGTACCTCTGGCTGGGAGGCCCAGAACCTGAATGCCCTCAGTAGAAAGTGCTTCCAGGGCTCTATGCTATCTTGCCATGTCCAGACCTACCAGCTGTACGTGGGCATGTACCTCCAAGACCTGGCAAAAGAGATTTGCTGGGTTCTCAGCTGGCCTCTCCGAGGAACCTTTTTGCAGAGGTTCAAGGCTTTGTCAACAGGTATTAGTGCTCAAAGCTTTTTTTTTTTTTTTTCTCGAGCAGCCTATGATGGCTTCAATGCTTCAGCTGGGTAGCCGTGGCCAGTATCGGTGCACACCATCAGGCCTGGCTACAGTCATCAGACCTGGAGCCATGGGTACAGGACAAGTTGGTCAATGTCCCCTGCTGAGGTGAAAACCATTTTGGTAAGCCCATGACAGAAAAGGCTGCAGAAATCGAGACACACACACTCACCAGCACAAGGCTGTCCAGGAAGACTTCTGCCCCTTCTCAGAAAAAAGGGCTCCGGGAAAAACCCTTTTTCCCGAGGAAGGGTGCTGCCTACAAATCCTATCCTCAATATCAGGCCTCTCCAGCTTGTCAGCAGGCCAAGGGGCAGGGGTATGGGCCCCATAGGCAGAAGACCCCCCCCCCCCCAAGCTGCTAGCTCCAGCTCCTGCACAGCAGGGAGCAGGGTTTTGACTCCCACAGCATAGCCTCTTCTCCACAGCTGGCTCCATTCAGCACAGGTCGTCAGCTGACCCTGTATGTCTACAGGTGGCCAGGGGATACCTGGGTCCTCAGCATAGTCCAAAAGGGCTTATTTGCTCCACTTCCACCAGATACCCTCTTACTTTCCAGGGGAACCTCCAAGACTCCCTCTACACAGAAACCTCCTTCAGGAGTTGGCAAGTCGTCTTAAGGAACAGGTGATGGAACCAGTGCCTCGCCACCTGAAAGGGCATGACTTCTACTCCAGGTACTTCCTGGTACCAAAAAAGACAGGAGGCCTCCGACCTGTCTTAGACTTGTGAAACCTAAAGTTTCTGGAGAGGGAAAAGTTAAAGATGCTTACCCTTGGAATACTGCTGCCTTACCTCCAGCAGGGAGATTAGCTATGCTCCTTAGACCTAAAGGATGCTTATACTCACATTCTCATCCATCCAGACCACAGACAATATCTCAGATTTGTGGTGTGAGGAACATTTCCAGTACAGAGTACTTCCCTTTGGCCTAACTTCCGCCCTCCCAGGATTTTCACCAAATGCCTGGCAGTGGTGGCAGAATTTTTGTCTTCCCATACCTGGATGACTGGCTCATCAGGGGCCAGTCTCTTCAGGAGGCCAGACAAGCCACTCTTTGCACCGTCTCTCTTCAGCATCTGGGCTTTGTCATAAACTACACAAAGTCCACTTTGCTCCCCTCACAGAACCTGGAGTTTATAGGGGCAAGATTATACACTCTGCAGGCAAAAGCTTACTAGCTTGAGGACAGGGCCCACAGATTGATGGACTTGGCCAATCAGTTCCACGGCAATTCTCAGGTTTCTGCCAGGCAATTATTGCAGCTCCTGGGCCACATGGCATCCACAGTGCATGTGACTCCAAATGCCTGTCTGCACATGCTGGCTGCTCAGTAGTGCCTCAGCTCAGTGGGCGCAGGCCACAGGTGTCCAAACCACTTTTGGACTCCCTGCAGTGGTTATATCTCCCAAATCTCAGGGGGCTGCCTCTTCAGACCCCAGCATACACAAGGGTGCTGACTATCAATGCTTCCTTAAAGAGCTGGGGTGCACATTGCCAGGGCACGTGCACTCAAGGCCTCTGGTCTCCTTGGGAGGCCACACAGCAGATCATATAAGAACTTAAGAACATGGTCCATCAAGCCCAGTATTCTGTTTCCAACAGTGGCCAATCTAGGTCATACGTACCTAGCAGTTTCCCCAAGGGACACAGGTTCCACAATGCTTGTATTGGGTCAAGCATTGATATCCTGGGTCCCTTCTTAATGGTTTATGGACCTTTCCTCCAGGAACTTGTCCAAACCTTTTTTTTAAACCTAGCTACACTAACAGCCTTTACTACATCCAGTAACAAATTCCAGAGTTTGATTACACATTGAGTGAAAAAATATTTTCTTAGTCTTAAATAGCTTACCCTGTAGCTTCATTGCATGTCCCCTAGTCTTTCTATATTCTGATAAGGTAAACAATTGATCTACATTTACCCGTTCCACTCTGTTCATTAATTTATAGACATCTATCATACCTCCCCTCAGCCATCTCTTTTCCAGTTTAAAGAGCCCTAACCTTTAAGCCTTTCTTCATAGGAGTATCCTTCCATCCCCTTTACCATTTTGGTGGCTCTTCTCTGAACCTTTTCTAAAATCGCTATATCCTTTTTAAGATACGGAAACCAGAATTGCACACAATATTCAAGGTGCGGTCTCACCATGGAACGATATAGAGGCATTATAATTTTTTTATTACATTTTCTTTTATACCGTGCTATTTAAGATCAGTGCGGTTTACAATAAACATTAAATCTACACATCTCAGTTTAGTGATTTGTGCTTACAATAAACAGGTAAAAATAACTTGGGTATACAATAAACATGTTTCTTAACAGGGAGAACATAACTATATACAAGCCAGTTAATGTAACTATATACATGGTTAAGTGCACAGCACGAGCTTCTTAAGGTGGGTTAAGTATGGAGGCGGTTAAGGTGTGGTTGCAGGTATTCAGACTAGGAGTGTAAGATGCGTGAGCTTGAGGAGCTACCATGAGGTGTGGAGGTAGGTGAGTGGGGGGGGGGGACTGCAACATCGTAGTGAAGGAGAAAAAGGTGATGCTTCAGTTCCTTCTTGAATTGGGAGAGATCGCTGATGGTTCTGATAGCTGCCGGTAGAGCGTTCCAGCAAGATGGTGCAAAAAAGGCAAAGGCTCTAGCTCTGGTAGCTTGGGAGCACTTAGTGCTTGCCTTAGGTAGAATGAGGGTGTTTGCAGCATTCGATCTCCTTAGCCGGTTAGGAGGTGTGATAGATACTAGGTCGGTAATAGCAGTAGCCGTGAATTTCTTGATGGCTTTATGGGTCATTGTTAGAACCTTGAAGGAGATCCTGGCTTGTATGGGCAGCCAGTGCAACTGTTTTAGTATTGGAGTGATGTGGGATCTTCTGGAAGCTCCATGAAGGATTCTTGCAGCAGAATTCATAGCAAGTTGTAAGGGGTTAGTCGTACTCTTTGGTAGGCCATGTAATATCACATTAGCATAGTCAAGGTGAGGCATTATTAGGGCCTGAAAAACAGTTCGGAAGTCTTCAGGTTCTAACAGCTGACAAAGATGGCGAAGGGTCTGGATTTTATGATAGACCGCTTTTGTTATGTTGATGTGAGCCTTCATATTAAGCTGCTGATCAAGTGTAACTCCAAGGTATCTTACTGTAGTCTTGCATGTGAGCTCTGCGTCACGAACTTTGATGGATAGTGGAGGAATAAAAGCCGGATTCCTGGTGACGAAGAGGGCTTCAGTCTTTTTGAAGTTTAACTTAAGCCTTTGTGCTTCTATCCAGTCGGTGACTGCATCAAAGCATTTGATTAGAGGGGAGACGTCAAGATGTTCAGTCGAGATTGGCATGTACATCAAGACATCATCGGCATAGACCAGGCAGTTGATGATAAATGAGTGGATAAGGTCACAGATGGGTTGCATGTAAATGTTGAATAGTAAGGCCGATAAGGAGGAGCCTTGCGGAACACCTTTAGTTTGAAGGAAGGGGTCAGAGGTGGAAGGACCAGAACAGACATGTTGCCAACGGTCTGTGAGGTAAGACGCACACCATGATAGAGCTGAACCGTGAACTCTTCTCTCTGAGACGTTGAAGGAGAACTTCGTGGTCTACTGTATCAAAGGCAGCGGCGATGTCCATGAATATTAGAACAAAGCCTTGTCTGTTATCCAGTCCTATGGAAAGGGTGTTGAATAGGGTTGTCAATAGCGTTTCCACACCATGTGCTTCACGAAATCCATGCTGGCAGGGATGAAGGGGTGCGTTGGAATCTATATGATCCTGTAGTTGACGTTGTGTAATCTTTTCAATTATCTTCAAGAGGAGAGGTATGCTGGAGATAGGCCTGTAGGAATCCATCAATGAGGGGTCCAGCTTACTGTTTTTTAGGAGAGGTCTGATCGCAGTCTGTTTCAGGCTACAGGGGAATGTTCCAGTAGAGAAGGATACTTCTATAAGCTTGGATAAGAATGGGCTGAGCTCAGAACGTAAGGATTTTATCCAGGGAGCTGGACACGGATCAGAGGGTGCTGTAGTAGTGTTTATATTTAATATAGTGTCTTGAATGACTCTGTTGGATGGGGTAGAGAAGGATGTGAGGGTGTGTTGGGTCTCACTTAAGAGATGATCAAATGAGGGATGAGGGGTGGAAATGGGTGGAGGAGTAGTGTTTTTTTTAATTTTTTTTTTTTCCATTCCTTTCCTTATCATACCTAGCATTCTATTTGCTCTCTTGGCCACTGCTGCACACTGGACCGAGGGTTTTAACATGGTATCCACAATGACACCTAAATCTTTTTCCTGGATGGTGGTTCCTAATGTGGAACCTTGCATTGTGTAACCATAATTTGGGTGGTTCTTCCCTAGGTGCATAACTTTGCACTTGTCCACATTAAATTTCATCTGCCATTTTGATGCCCAGTCTTCCAATTTATCAAGATCCTCTTGCAGTTTTCCACAATCCTCTTGGGTTTTAACAACTTTAAATAGTTTTGTGTCATCTGCAAATCAATCCACTTAGCTCTACAGACTTTCTCATGCCCTCTCACCTGTCTTAATTCAGACAATCAGGTGGCAATGTTCTGTGAACAAGCAAGGGGGCACAGGATCCAGACTCCTATGTCAGGAGGCACAGGCCCTTTGCTCCTTTGCAGTCAAGGCATGTTTCTCAAAGCAGTTTATCTTTCTGGTCAAGAACTTCCTGGCAGACTCAGCAGGATTCTCCAGCCTCACGAATGGCAGTTGCATCCACTGGTGGTTCAGCAGATCTTTCTACAATGGGGACTTCCATCCGATCTCCTTGCAAGTCCACTGAACTGTCAGCTGCCCAGGTTTTGCTCCAGACAGCCCCATCCCCTGAGAATGGCAGCAGATGTGTTTCTGATCTCTTGGTCTAAGGGCCTCCTGTATGCGTTTCCTCCCACGCCACTGGTGGCCCAAACTCTGTTCAAGATCCTCCGGGACAAGGCCTCTGGTGATTCTGGTAGCGCACAGATGGCCAAGGCAGCCGTGGTATCCACTTCTGCAGTTGGCAGTGGAAACTCCATTCCCTCTGGGGTTGCAACCTGATCCTCTGTCTCAGGATGAGGGTTCCCTTCTGCTCCCCAATCTCAGGTCCCTCAATCTGATGGCCTGGCTGCTGAAAGGATAGTGCTAGCTCCCTTACTTCCTAGGGAAGTTGAGGAGGTGGCCTTGGCCTCTAGGAGGCAGTCCTATGCCCTCAAGTGGCGCGGGTTCTCAGTCACCCAAGAGCAGATGGTTCGGAAGAATGTATCCTTGAAGGATACTACCAAAAGCAGAGAGGTTCCAAAAAGAGTAAAGTAGCCCAAATGCCCTTGAGTATGGATCAGAAGGAGCTTAAAGATCCCAAATTACCCATGTCTACCAATAGCCAAATTAATATGAATAAAATAGTCTCTAAAATGCTTGTATGCAAATGCTAGAAGTCTAAAAAATAAGATGGGAGAGTTAAAATACATAGCACTAAATGAGAGGTTAGATATGATTGGAATATCAGACATGGTGGAAGGAGGACAACCAGTGGGACACAGTGATACCCGGGTACAAACTATATCGTAATGATAGAGCTGATCAAATTGGTGGAGGGATTGTGCTCTGTTAGAGGCCATTGAGTCAAAGGATTAAAGTGTTTTTTGCAGGAAACAAAATTTGCTGTAGAATCTCTATGGATTGAAATTCCTTGTCAAAAGGGGAAGGTGATGGCAGTGGGGGTATACTATCAACCACCTGGCCAGAATGAACAAATGGATGATGAAATGCTCAAAGAAATCAAGGAAGCTAACAAGTTACAGCACAGTAATGGGTGATTTCAATTACCCCAGTATTGACTGGGTCAGTGTCACGGCAGGACATGCTAGGGAGAAAGTTCCTAGATGACATAAATGACTGCTTCTTGGAGCAGCTGGTTCATGAACCAACCAGAGGGGAAGCCATATTAGACCTAGTCCTTAGTGGAACACCAGATCTAGTGCAAGAGAAGGTTGTTGGGGCCACTTGGCAATAGTGATCACAGCATGATCACCTTTGATTTAATTAGTGGAGGAGGGATAGTGAGGAGATCCACAGTACTACCTTCCCTTTTGAAAGGGAGACTATGATAAAATGAGGAATAGTTAAACTAAAAGGAGCAGTTGCAAAGGTTAAAGACTTGCATCAACATTGGGTGTTGAAAAATACTATCTTGGAAGCTCAGGCCAGCTGTATTCCACGCTTTAAGAAAAGTGGAAGGAAGAAAAAAAAAACCTGCCAACATTGTTTAAAGGTGAGGTCAGAGGCTGTTGCCAAAAAAGCATCTTTCAGGAAATGGGGGGGGGGGGGGGAGAAAGAGCCAAACGATGAAACCTGGAAACAGCACAAGCACTACTGGCAAGTCAAATGCAAGGCATTGATAAGGCAGGCAAAGGGAGAATTTGAGAAGAAGCTTGTGGCAGCAAAAACGCAAAATAAAGACTTTCAAGTACATTTGTAGCAAAAAACCTGTGAGTCAGTTGGTCCATTAGATGGCGGGGTTAAAGGGGCACTAAGAGGCGACAAGGCAATAGAGACTGAATTCTTTGCTTCAGTCTTTACTGAGGAAGATGTAGGGATGTTACCCATGACCGAAGTGGTATTTAAAGGTGCAGAAGAATTGAAGGAAATATCGATACATCAGGAAGATGTCTTACAACTGTTAAACTGAAGAGTAGCAAATCACCTGGGCCGGATGGTATATATCCAAGGGTGTTGAAGGAACTGAAATATATTTGCAGACCTGCTATTAGTAATCTGAACTATCATTAAAATCATTTCTAATACCTGAAGATTGGAGGATCGCTAATGTAACACCAATTTTTAAAAGGGGTTCTAGGGGTGATCCGGGAAACTACAGACCAGTGAGCCTGATGTACTGGGGGGAAAATGGTATAAAGAATAAAATTACTCGGCATGTAGATAGTTATGGCCTAATGGGAGACAGTCAACATGGCTTTAGACAAGGAAGATCTTGTCTTACTAATCTTTTGTTTTTTTGGAGGTGTGAATAAACAGGTGGACAAAGGTGAGTCGGTTGATAGTGTATCTGGACTTTCAGAAAGCCTTTGACAAGGTCCATCAGACTTTTGCAAAACTAAAGTGTCATGGTATAGGAGGCAGTGTACTACTGTGGATCAGGAACTGGTTAAAAGATAGAAAGCAGAGGGTTGGGCTAAATGGCCAGTTTTCCCAATGGAGAAAGGTGAATAGTGGTGTACCCCAGGGATCTATGCTGGGTCTGCTGCTTTTTGACATATTCATAAACGACCTGGAAAGTGGAACAAGTGATTTTATCAAATTTGCAGATGACACAACTATTTAAAGTTAAAACACACAAGGATTGTGGAAAATTGCAAGAGGATCTTGATTGGAAGACTGGGCATCAAAGGCAGATGAAATTTAATGTGGACAAGTGCAGTTATGCACCTAGGGAAGAACAACCCAAACTATGGTTACACGATGACAAGAGACGGCTGAGGGGAGATATGATAGTCTATAAATTAATGAACAGAGTGGAACAGGTAAACGTAGATAAATTGTTACGTTATCAGAATATAGAAAGACTAGGACATGCAATGAAGCTACAGGATAAACTATTTAAGACTAATAGAATATTTTTTCACTGAACATGCAATCAAACTCTGGAATTTACCAGAGGATGTAGTAAAGGCTGTTCCTCTTCATCTCTCTGGGCCAGTCCAGGGATAGGGTTGTCAATCCCTTCCAGCAGCTGAGGACTGAATTCTGAAGTTTTGCTGACAACCTAACTGGCTCCCCCTAGTGACCAAACCCCAGTCTTTCAGTCCTCAGCAGCTGGAAGGGACGTGGATATCTCTGGCTCCTGCAGAGACAAAGGGAAAGTAGATTTTAGAAGTGCTTTTATTTTATTCATTTTGGGGGAAAGAGCAGTGTCTGTCGGTGGGGGTCCCTAGCAGGGAACCTCGCTGTCGGCACAGGAGTTCTTTACATTGGGGGGGGGGGGGGGGAAGGAACAGAGGACTGAGGCCAGCAGAGCCTGCCTAGATTTTCCAGCCTAAAGTGACGATTGGTAGCGGGAACAGATCTGGGAGCCCCAGATCTGGCAAAGAGTAGCTCATAGATTCAGCCTCTTGGTGTCACAGGTACAGCAGCAGGGCTTAGCTGGGTAAAGCGGCGTCACGCAGGTTTTTCTTTTTTTCTTAATCTGTTTAGGTTTCTGGGGAGTTTGGTGCAGAGGTGCATTCTGTGTAATTGTCAGCGAGGGCTTTCCAACACAGGGCTTTGTCGGCGATGTGTTCGGTTAGGCTGTATTTTATACCGGGACACTGGTGGCATCATGGAGAGCAAAGCAGAGGCCTCTGTCAGGAACTTCACAAGGGGGGTCAGAAAAAGCAGGAATGGCCGCCAGTTTAGTAAGTGCTCCCGTTCCTGCAATGTCTCAGAAAAAACCCAGGAAGAAAAAATCTAAAGCCAGTACAGGTGGAGGATGCTCCTTCACAGCCCCTGCCTTTAGGGCAGAGGGGCTTGGAATTTTTTTTTCTCACCTGATTTTATTCTGTCCCTGCATAAGGCTTACTGTCTTAAGCGACAACAGGACAGCAGCACTGTTTCTCTCCCCGGGCAAGCAGGGGCTCAGCAGAGGGAGGTATCTCCTCTTGATCCAGCGGAGGGGTCCTCTGCTGTGGTATTGGGGGCTGATAGCGTCAGTCAACAAACTCCAGCTATGCAGAGTGCTGAGGAGGGGGAGATCCTCTCTGATTCAGGTGTAGAGCACTGGGCAGAGGAGTTGGACGGTGAGATGGGGCTCGGCGAGGATCCAAATCTGTTTCAGGTCTTTCGGAAAGAGGAATTAGGGGCCCTTATTGCTGTGTCTCTCACGGCTTTAAATATTCTCCCAAAGTCCCAGGAAGAGCCTTTGGAAGATCCTCTGCTTCAAGGGTTTAAAGCAGAGCAGAGGTGTTTCCAGTACACCAAGTGATCAAACAGATGGTGGAATCCAAATGGGAATGTCCGGAGACCCCTCTGTGGGGAGCGTGGGCCATTGGGCAGCTCTACCCGTTGCCACAAGAGGAACAGGACTACCTAAAGATGCCTAAGGTAGACGCCTTGGTGGCTGCAGTGACAAAGACGATGATCCCGGTTGAGGGCGGAGCAGCCCTTTAAAGATTTACAAGTTCAGAAGTTAGAGACTCTGCTAAAACAAGCTTTTGACTCTAGCACTCTAGCATTGTGAGCGGCAATTTGTGGAGCTTATGTCTCCAGAGCCTCCATTTGGTGGATCCAAGGGGATGCTAGGGTGGAAGGTGACGACACCAGTTACTCAGAAGGCGCAAAGTTAGAATCGGCAGTGGCTTACCTCGCAGATACTTTTTATGATCTCGTGAGGATTTCAGCTAAGTCCATGGCATCGGTGATTGCGGCTCAGATTCCTGTGGCTGAGGAATTGGGTGGTAGACGTGTCTTGTAAGGCTCGCCTTAGTAAGCTGCCATACAAGGGGTCGCTGCTGTGTTTGGAGCTGTGCTGGAAAAGATTGAAGGATCTCAGACTCCAAGGGTGGTAGGCTTTGAGGACCGCCCAAAGGGCCAGAAATCTAGTTTGCTGCCCGATTGGCAAGTCCGCAAGTTTCATAGGTTCTTGGGTTCGAGATTTGCTCCCTACCAGAGAGGGCGTTTTGTATCCAGGGGGCAGTCCATTTGGTAGAGGCTATTTCAGAGCCCAGCAGAACCCCAGTAAGAAGCCACAATGAAACGAGGCTGGCCCAGACGGAGTGTCCGGTGGGGGGTCGTTTGCAAAGCTTCCTTTCCGTTTGGGCCACCATAACAGACCAGTGGGTTCTGGAAATTATTCACAACGGTTATGCTCTCGTTTGCTCGTCCGTTGCCGGATGCTTTCGTGGTGTCTCCATGTGGTTCTGCAGGAAAGAGGCGGTTTCTGCGACTTCAGCAGTTACTACAACTTCAGGCAGTAATCCAGTTCCTCAGGACCAGTTAGGATTAAGTCGGTACTCAATTTACTTTGTGGTGCCCAAAAAGGAAGGTTCTTTTCGGCCTATTTTAGATCTCAAGCATGTAAACCGCTGTTTAAGAGTCCTGCATTTTCAGATGGAGACCCTGAGATCCATCATTCAGTCAGTGCTACCAGGGGAGGTGCTCTCGTCCATAGATCTGACAGGCCTACCTTCACATCCCGATCTGGCCAGAGCATTAAACGATTTTGCGTTTTGCGGTGCCTCAGGGGCATTTTCAGTTCCGAGCATTGCCGTTTGGCCTGGCTACAGCACCTCGTACATTTACAAAGGTAGTGGTAGTGGCGGCCTTGTGCAAACAGGGCATTCTGGTACATCCGTATCTGGACGATTGGTTGATTTGGGCACTGTCCATGGCAGAGTCCGTGTCCGCTACAGTGCGGGTGGTGAGTTTTCTGGAACAGCTCGGTTGGGTAGTGAACCAAGCCAAGAGTCACTTGCAACCAGTGCGGTGGCTCCTTTACCTCGGAGCGGTGCTTGATACGGAAATTAGGTTCAGTGTTTCTTCCGGAAGACTGGGTTCAGAAGATTCTGGGTCAAGTGTCAGCTTTTCTGCGCTTACCAGCGCCAACGGCGTGGCGGTACTTACAGCTTCTAGGCTCCATGGCAGCGGCCTTGGATCTGGTACCCTGGGCGTCGGCATGTATGCATCCACTTCAGCAGGTGGTGTTGATGAAATGGTCACCACAAGACCAGCCACTAGATCAAAAGTTGCCCTACTCACAGGTGGTCAGACAGTCTGCAGTGGTGGTTGGAGCCCAGCCATCTACAAGCAAGAGTCCCTCTGGCACAGCCAGACTGGGTACTTGTCACCACAGATGCCAGCCTAGCGGGCTGGGGGGCGCATTGTCTTTCCCACATGGCGCAGGGGTGTTGGTCACCAGAGCTGAGAGAGTGGTCCATCAATCACCTGGAGTTCAGGGCGGTGTTCCTCGCTCTTCAGCAGTTTCTCCATCTCATGAAAGGCAAAGCGGTACGGGTTTTCTCCAACGCAGTGACAGTGTCTTATATCAATCAGCAAGGCGGAACTGGCAGTGCATTCCTGCTGGAGGAGAGTCAGTAGTTAATGAGTTGGGCAGAATCGCACTTGCTAGCATTGTCAGCGGCTCATGTTGCGGGTCGAGACAATGTTCAGGCCGATTACCTCAGTCGGCACAAGGAAGACCCAGGAGAGTGGGAGCTGAATGCAGCAGTTTTTCACGAGCTCACGCTGTGTTGGGGTCAACCAGTAATGGACCTGATGGCCACCTTTGACAATGCTAAGGCCAGTCTGTTTTTCAGCAGGCGCAGGGAACGCATGTCAGAGGGTCTCGCCGGCTTGGCACAGCCATGGCCGGCAGGAGTTTTGTTTTTCCTCCGTGGCCGATCAGGAGAGTCCTTTGGAGGATAGAGGACCACCAGGGTCAAGTGATTCTTGGTGCTCCAGATTGGCCCAGGAGAGCATGGTATGCCAACTTGGTACATCTTCTAGCGGACAGCCCCTGGAGGCTACCCGTTCGGATGAACCTCTTGTGCCAGGGCCCTCTTCTGATGCTGAACGTGGATCGCTTCTTGCTTACGGCTTGGCTCTTGAAAGGGAACAGTTAAGTCATAGAGGTTACTCATCTGCAGTCGCAGCCACGATGTTCAGGGCCAGGCGGTGATCCACGTCCTTGGCCTATATTAGAGTGTGGCATATTGTCGGATACTGTTTTATGTAAACCGCGCTGATCGCAAATAGTGCGGTATATAAGAAATGTAAAATAAATAAATAAATAAATAAATCTTTGAGCGCTGGTGTGTACAGCATGGTTTTATTCCTAGCGACGCCTTGGTGCCTGAGGTGTTGTCCTTTCTGCAGGATGGTTTGGAGAAAGGGTTAGCCCTCATACCTTAAAGGTTCAGTTGGCAGCATTATGTTTTCGCAGCAAAGTTCGGGGGGGCTTTCTTATCCGGGCATCTGGTTCTGAGATTTTGCAGGGTGGTTAATCTGCAGCCCCCGGTCAGGCTGGTAGTTCCTACTTGGGATTTGAACCTGGTTCTAGAGGCGTTAGCGCAGCCTCCCTTTGAGCCGGTGAGTGGAGTCGCTCAGATTGTTCATGGAAGACTGCGTTTCTCATAGCATTATGTTCGGCACGGAGAATCTCTGACCTCCAAGTGCTTTCCTATAGGGAGTAGTTTATCCAATTTTCAGATGAGAAGGTAACACTATGTCCGGTTCCTTCCTTTCTTCCGAAGGCTGATTCAGATGAAAACGGGATGCCACCTATCTCTCTACCAACCTTTCGGGGCCAGGGGAATCAGCCCATGGATTCAACCCTGAGAAGATTGGATCTTGGGAGTGCTGCGGAGATACCTGCGCAGAACGAGGTCTTTTCGGCAGACTGCTGTTTGGAGGGCCCAGGAAGGGGGAAGCAGCCTCCAAAGCTTTGATTGCCCGATGGGTGAAGCATGCTATCTCGGCGGCGTATCAAGCCAGAGGGCAAGTTCCTCCATCGGGACTGCATGCTCATTCCACGTGGAGCCAAGCGACCTCATGGGCTGAGTTGGCAGTGGTGCCTCCGGTGGACATCTGCAGGGCGGCTACTTGGTCTTCCCTTCATACTTTTGCTAAGCATTATAGACTGGATGTTCAGGCCAGAGGATGCAAATGTAGGGGCCTCAGCCATTGTGGCGGGCCTAGCGGATCCCTCCCACGGTTAGGTACTGCTTTGGTACTGCCCTACTATCCCTGGACTGGTCCAGAGACGAAGAGGAAGAAGAAATTAGACCTTTACCTGCTACTTGTCTTTCCTTGAGATCTCTCCGGGCCAGTCCAGGGCCCACCCCCTTCATTTGCAGGGTCTTAGTACTGTCCAACACAGTTGGGGTGCGTCAGCCGCCCATGGCGGTTAGCCGGTGCATGTCTATGCATAGTGGCGTGTGGTAAGTTTATTTATTTTATTTATTTAACATTTTCTTCTATACCGCGCTATTAAAATCAGCGCGGTGTACATCGAACAAGAATACTGCAATGTATACAAATAACATTGAGTTTACAAATAACGGGGAATTGAACATGGGGGAGAAAACGGGGAAACTAAATACATATTAACTCAAACTATGTACAATGCTCTAATGTGACTGGGTGTTGCATTAGTTTTGTGAAGGTTGGTAGGGTTTGGGGGACTACCTATTATTTGTGGTGTTGACGTGCAGGGGCGACTGGTGTGTGGGGGAAGTTTGCAGGTTGTTGGTTGTGCTTCTATCGCTGGAGGTTTCTGAGTAGCATTTTGTGAACAGGTGGAACTTTATGGCTTTTCTAAATAGGATGAGGCTTTTTATTCCACGGATTTCGTGGGGGAGTGCATTCCAGTTTGACGGGGCAAATAATGAGAAGGCTCTGTTGGAGGTAGCGCTTGTGCACTTAGTCATTAACTTAGGGACTTAGTTGTGGTTTTTTTTTTCTTGGTTATCCGTCCAGGGTTTCGACTATTTTGGACTATGGGGCTCCCGTACAGTTTCGGGGGACATTTTAAAAAAAAATCATCTTAAAAGTAACAGTTTTCGGTGTTGGCTAAGGTACCAAAAAATAAAAAAATTCAGGAGGGGTGCGTTTTGTTCATGTTCAGCTTTTATACTTAAAAGGCTTCAGCAACTCTAAACACATTGCAGACATTTAAATACAGCCAACGAGAGAGCCTCAGAACAAACTCGCTGATAAAACCAAATCAGGAGTTCTGATAACATCAACGGTTCTCACTCGCTATACAC
Organism: Ichthyophis bannanicus; assembly: GCA_033557465.1. Classification (NCBI taxonomy): domain Eukaryota; kingdom Metazoa; phylum Chordata; class Amphibia; order Gymnophiona; family Ichthyophiidae; genus Ichthyophis; species Ichthyophis bannanicus. The sequence goes on along the minus strand of CM066032.1, from coordinate 1,822,801,955 downwards.
CTCCATCGCAATTCACTGTTATATTCCATATATCATATTCAATTTGAAGCAATCACAGCTCTAAAATTTTCAACTTTGAATATATCAGATTCATGAATCGTGAACCAAGATGGAATTGAGTGCCCCTGACGCCTTTTCAAGACATCTTACGTTAGCATTTCGCTACAGCTGTTTCAAGGGGATTCAACTCTAAAAAATATAAATAAAAATTGCTTAATATAATGCCACAGCCTACATACAAAACTCCCTACTTATACTAAACAAAAACCTAAACACTTACCAAAAATCACTTCAAATTCCAGCCATAAATATCAATATCAAAAACTGTTAACCATCTTTCATCTGAGCTGGTTTCAAGGCAGCTTAAACTTCCAGACACATGATATATACCCAGAACTTCCAGCTGGACAATCTCAATCAGCTGAAGCTAAATACAACCAGACAAAACAACCTCTCGCCTTCAATAAAGACCATTAAGGGGGGGGGGGGAAGAACTTTTATCAATCCAATGTTCTAATACACACAATTCTACTAAAAAAACCCAGATATAGTGTGAACGGTCCAATCAAAAACATGCTCCCCATTCAATACATGAATTTAATCCACTAGGGGAAACTGTTTTCAGATGAAAAATCCACCATTGTTCTTTGTATAGAAGAAACCGATCACGTGACATTCAACATATTCGGACTGGTTCGAAGGGTATGTCACGTGATTGTTCTCTGTATAGAAGAAACCGATGGTGGATTTTTCATCTGAAAACAGTTTCCCCTAGTGGATTAAATTCATGTATTGAATGGGGAGCATGTTTTTGATTGGACTGTTCAAAACACTATCTGGGTTTTATTTTTAGTAGAATTGTGTGTATTAGAACGTTGGATTGATAAAAGTTCTCTTCCCCCCCCTTAATGGTCTTTATTGAAGGCGAGAGGTGGTTTTGTCTGGTTGTATTTAGCTTCAGCTGATTGAGATTGTCCAGCTGGAAGTTCTGGGTATATATCATGTGTCGAAGTTTAAGCTGCCTTGAAACCAGCTCAGATGAAAGATGGTTAACAGTTTTTGATATTGATATTTATGGCTGGAATTTGAAGTGATTTTTGGTAAGTGTTTAGGTTTTTGTTTAGTATAAGTAGGGAGTTTTGTATGTAGGCTGTGGCATTATATTAAGCAATTTTTATTTATATTTTTTAGAGTTGAATCCCCTTGAAACAGCTGTAGCGAAATGCTAACGTAAGATGTCTTGAAAAGGCGTCAGGGGCACTCAATTCCATCTTGGTTCACGATTCATGAATCTGATATATTCAAAGTTTAAATTTTAGAGCTGTGATTGCTTCAAATTGAATATGATATATGGAATATAACATAGTGAATTGCGATGGAGGTGTATAGCGAGTGAGAACCGTTGATATTATCAGAACTACTGATTTGGTTTTATCAGTGAGTTTGTTCTGAGGCTCTCTCGTTGGCTGTATTTAAATGTCTGCAATGTGTTTAGAGTTGCTGAAGCCTTTTATTTAAGTATGAGGTATCATTTGGAGGCTTCGATACAGGCTTTATAGTTTTGCATGGTCAGCTTTGACAACAGACAGGTTTGGTCACTAGGGGAGCCAGTTAGGTTGTCAGCAAAACTTCAGAATTCAGTCCTCAGCTGCTGGAAGGGATTGATGACCCTACTATCCCTGGACTGGCCCGGAGAGATCTCAAGGAAAGACAATTAGCAGGTAAGGTCTAATTTCTTCTTAGTGTAGCTAGGTTTAAAAAATATTTTGACAAGTTCCTGGAGGAAAAGGTCTATAAACCATCAGTAAGAAGTGACCCAGGATATCAATCAATGCTTGACTCAATACAAGCATTGTGGAACCTGTCTTTTGGGGAAACTGTTAGGTACTTATGACCTAGATTGGCCTAGTCTCTCTCTGGCATCTGTAGCTAGGTTGTCCCCATATATGAAGACTACATTCCTGCTTGTTCCTGGAGATAGCATAGTTAATCACCTGTAACAGGTGATCTCCAGGAACAGCAGGAATTTAGTCTTCACAACCCACCCACCTCCCCTAGGAGTTGTATCTCTCCTTTTCTTTCCCTCTCGCCCTTTGTCTCGGCTTTAAAACTCAACTGGAGAGAGGCAGTTGGAAAGGCAGGAAGGCAGCACACAGGCGTTGTGGGATGTTCCCAAAAGCTTTCTAATTGGATGCTGGGGAGCATTCCTGCACAGGCTCCGTCAGTACTGACAATACCCATATGTGAAGACTAAATTCCTGCTGTTCCCAGAGATCACCTGTTACAGGTGAGTAACTATGCTTTACAAAGCAAACAACGGGTAGCAAGTTCTATGCGATTAATCTACAAGCAATGGATTGTCCAGGCAAGGTAACAGCATTAACTTATACAAGTAATGGATAGGCAAGACAAGGCAGCAGAGTTAACTTAGATAAGGGCTTGGTGCGTGGATCTTTGGCTGCTACTTGGTCCGCACCTAAGGGCCAGGCCAAGGGCCCTCTGGCGAGGCCCTTGGGCACAGACCCACCCAGCATGGGCCTGCCTGCCAGCAGCATCCCTCTACTGTTTCTCCACCTCCCACAGCCCTGATTGGGCTGGAGCCTTTGAATGGGATGGCTTGCTGGCCCTGTTCAGGCGCTCGACCCTGATCAAGGGAGCCTTGAGATGGCTGTGTGGGTGGTCCCTTCCTGCCAGCAGTGTCCCTTTACTGTAGAAAGGGTCTCCAGTATCGGGGCTGTCCACCATATCCAGTTACCCCCACGCCAACCACTCTGGTGCAGGGAAAATCTGGCCAGGGGCACCGTAAGCCAAAGGGACCGAAGGCCCAAACACTAGCTCCCCCACAACCCACGCAGGGGTTTTGACACCATCAACATAGCCCCTCACCCTCTCAGTGACACAGCAGCCAGTGGGGAGGACACCTGTCCCATTTTGCCCCATTGTGGGCTTCATCACCTCAGACACTTAGTCATCCCGAACGACTTGGAGGACCCATCGCCTTAACTTCGACAGGTTTCCACCTCCCTTTCTCCCCGGCAGAGCCTCCAACTCTGCACACACCAGCTTCTGCTGCAGCAGGAATTACTCTTTACCCAACAGGCAGTCCAAAGGTCCCTCCCTACCTTCAAGGTCAGGGCTTCTATTCCTGGTACTTCCTCGTCCCAAAAAAGACAGGGGGGGGGGGTCTGCAGCCAATACTCAACTTCTGCAGGCTAACCAAGTTCCTGGTGCAGGAGAAATTCAAGATGTTATCTCTTGGTGTTCTGCTGCCCTTCCTCCTGCAGGGCAACTGGCTATGCTCCTTGGATCTAAAGGATGCTTACGCCCACATCTTAATCCACCCCAGCACAGGCAGTACCTGCAGTTACCTGCATTACATGTATAAATATGTAAATATGTATGTATAAATGTAAAGTATAATCCATTCCCAAAGACACTAACCCTGTGTGCAGTGACCTCCCCTCGGATCTATGTACTCACTATCCCCTCCCTGTCCTGATTTGACATCCCCCAAAGATGAATCGAACCGCTGCTGATCGCTGGAAGTAGCGGTATATAAGTGTGTATAAAATAAATAAATTTCAGGGTGCAGGCAGAGCAATTCCAGTATAGGATGCTCATCTTCAGCCTTGCATCTGCCCCACAGGTCTTCACAAAGTGCCTCGTCATGGTTGCTGCTTACCTTTGTCTCTAGGGTGTACTGGTCTTTCTCTACCTCGATGACTGACTGGCATGTTAAGGTTTCCTTGATTGAGGAGACTCAGTGAGTGATGTTACACACTGTCCTCTTGGAGAGCTTGGAGTTCTTGGTCAACTACCTGAAGTCTCACCTCAAGCCAGTGCAGGCGCTCAAGTTCATTGGGGTGCTCCTCTAGTCAGCAGGCAATCATCGTCTTGCCATTGGATCGCTCCACACACCTCCAAGCTCTGGCAGCTCACATCCAAAGCGCTCACCAGGTCACTGCTCAGACTGCTACACCTCCTGGGCCACATGGCCTCGACTGTATATGTGGTTCCTCACATCCACCTGCACATGGGGATGGCTCAGTGGTGTCTGTGTGCCCAATGGAGCAAGTCCCTCAGGGACCTCGTCAGGGTTCTTCCTGACTTCCGCTTGTCCCTGAGCTTGGTGGGGAAAAAACCCCCACATCCTCCTGCAGGGATTGCCCTTTCAGGCCCCATGGCATGATGTGGTGCTGACAGATGCTTCCCTGTTAGGGTGGGGAGCCCATTGCAGACCACTCTGCACACAGGGGCAATGGTCACCCAAGGAGTCTTAGCAGCAGATAAACTGCTCGAACGCCAGGCCATTTGGTGAACCCTGAGGGCCTTCAAGTAACACCTCAGCAGGAGGTCAGTTCTAGTGCAGACCGACAACCATGTAGTGATGTTCTACATCAAGGAGGGAGGCATGGGATCATACTCTCTACCAGGAAGCAGTCCTCATCTGCTCTTTTGCTGCCCGGATATCTCAGGGCGACACCTCCCCAGGTCAGGAGAATGGCCTGGCAGACAGACTCAGCAGAATCCTTCACCCCAAGAGGATTGTGAAATTGCAAGAGGATCTTGATAAATTGGAAGACTGGGCATCAAAATGGCAGATGAAATTTAATGTGGACAAGTGCAAGGTTATGCACCTAGGGAAGAACAACCCAAACTATGGTTACACGATGCAAGGTTCCACATTAGGAACCACCACCCAGGAAAGATTTATTTATTATTTATTAACAATTCTTATATACCACACTATTAGACATCAGCGTGGTTTACATTGAACAGAAAACATCCGACAGTTTACACATGTCTGGTCATTACATTTAACAGGAAGTATAACTTGGCGAAATAGGGGAAACTAAATACAATGCAGGGTTATCTGATAAAGGATATCCTGGTTAACTATATACAACAGTGGTACAATAGTATATGGAACAACTTGTTTACATTGTGAAGTTGGTCTGTTGCGGGGTCTATCTGTTTGACCACTTTTAGGTGTCATTGTGGATACCATGTTAAACCCTTGGCCCAGTGTGCAGTGGCGGCCAAGAGAGCAAATAGAATTTATCAAGATCCTCTTGCAATGTTTCACAATCCTCTTGGGTTTTAACAACTTTAAATAGTTTTGTCATCTGCAAATTTGATAACCTCACTCGTTGTTCCACTTTCCAGGTCATTTATGAATGTCAAAGCAGCGGACCCAGCACAGATCCCTGGGGTACACCACTATTCACCTTTCTCCATTGAGAAAATTGGCCATTTAGCCCTACCCTCTGCTTTCTATCTTTTAACCAGTTCCTGATCCACAATAGTACACTGCCTCCTATCCCATGACTCTTTAGTTTTGCCAAAAGTCTCTGAGGGACCTTGTCAAAGGCTTTCTGAAAGTCCAGATACACAATATCAACCGACTCACCTTTGTCCATCTGTTTATTCACTCCTTCAAAAAAACATAACAGATTAGTAAGACAAGATCTTCCTTGTCTAAAGCCATGTTGGATGTCTCACATTAGGTTGTGACTATCTACATGCTGAGTAATTTTATTCTTTATGATGGTTTCTACCATTTTTCCCGGTACTGACGTCAGGCTCACCGGTCTGTAGTTTCCCGGATCACCCCTGGAACCCTTTTTAAAAATTGGTGTTACATTGGCGATCCTCCAATCTTCATGTATTAGAGATGATTTTAATGATAGTTCACAGATTAATGATAGCAGGTCTGCAATCTCATATTTCAGTTCTTTCAACACCCTTGGATGTATACCATCCGGCCCAGGTGATTTGCTACTCTTCAGTTTATCTAATCAGTTTATCATTTTGATTATTCAAACGCCATCCTACAAGGACTCCCTCAAGCAACCTTACATCCCTTACAACTCGCAATGAACAGTGCAGCGCGAATCCTCTTCGGAGCACCAAAGAAAGAGCATATCACACCCCTACTGGTGCAGCTGCACTGGCTCCCCATTCAAGCCAGGATTAGCTTCAAGACTTTAGTGATGACATTCAAGGCCATCAACGGGCTATCTGCCTCCTCAATATGTGACCTCATACAACCACCCACACCCAACAGGATAAGAAGAACCGCCTCAACCAACATGCTAGCAATACCAAAAGCCATGAGAAGATGCTCCATAGCAACTTCAAATAGAGCCTTCAGTCTGAGCGCCCCAAGCCTCTGGAACTCCCTCCCACCCCACATCAGAGCTATCCCCAACTTGAGCCAGTTCAGGAAGGCCTTAAAACACCTCCTCTTTATCAAATACCTCATAGACTCCCCCGAACCACAGTCACCATGTATGACCAACACACAATAACTCTACCCTACATTCATATAGTTACCTATTTCAATGTTCCACACATGTAAATAGTTTCCCCTGTTATCCAAGTTGATTGCTCCTGTTCATTGTAATGACCTGACTCTTGTTTATTGTCGGATACTTTTAGTTTTATGTAAACCGCGCTGATCGCAAATAGTGCGGTATATAAGAAATATAAATAAATAAATAAATAAAATAAATAAATAGTTGTAAGACATCTTCCCAATGTATTGATATTTCCTTCAATTCTTCCACACCTTTTAAATACCACTTCAGTCATGGGTAACATCCCTACATCTTCCTCAGTAAAGACCGAAGCAAAGAATTCATTCAGTCTCTCCGCTATCGCCTTGTCGCCTCTTAGTGCTCCTTTAACCCCTTTATCATCTAATGGACCAACTGGCTCTCACAGGTTTTTTGCTACAAATGTACTTGAAAAGGTCTTTCGCATTTTTTGGTTCCGCAGCAAGCTTCTCAAATTCTCTTTGCCTGCCTTATCAATGCCTTGCATTTGACTTGCCAGTGCTTGAGCTGTTTCCAGGTTTCGTCGTTTGGCTCTTTTTTTTTCATTTCCTGAAAGATGCTTTTTTGGCAACAGCCTCTCTGACCTCACCTTTAAACCATGCTGGCAGTTTTTTGGACTTCCTTCCACTTTTCTTAAAGCGTGGAATACAGCTGGTCTGGGCTTCCAAGATAGTATTTTTCAACACCCAAGCTTGATGTACGTCTTTAACCTTTGCAACTGCTCCTTTTAGTTTTTTCTTAACTGTTTTTTCCTCGTTTTATCAGTCTTCCTTTCGAAAGCTAAAAGGTAGTACTGTGGATTTCCTTACTATCCCTCCTCCACTAATTAAATCAAAGGCGATCATGCTATGATCACTATTGCCAATGGCCCCAACACCCTTATCTCTTGCACTAGATCTGGTGTTCCACTAAGGACTAGGTCTAATATGGCTTCCCCTCTGGTTGGTTCATGAACCAGCTGCTCCAAGAAGCAGTCATTTATTTTATCTATGAACTTTCTCCCTAGCATGTCCTGCTGTGACACTGACCCAGTCGATACCGGGGTAATTGAAATCACCCATTATTACTGCGCTGTAACTTTTGTTAGCTTCCTTGATTTCTTTGAGCATTTCATCATCCATTTGGTCATTCTGGCCAGGCGCTCGATAGTACACCCGCACTGCCATTGCCTTCCCCCTTTTATATGGAATTTCAATCCATATAGATTCTACAGCATATTTTGTTTCCTGCAAAACTTTAATCCTTTCTGAGTCAATGCCCTCTCTAACATAGAGCGGAACCCCTCCACCAGTTTGATCAGCTCTATCATGATATAGTTTGTACCCAGGTATCAGTGTCCCACTGGTTGTCCTCCTTCCACCATGTCTCTGATATTCCAATCATATCTAACCTTTCATTTAGTGCTATATATTCTAACTCTCCCATCTTATTCTTTAGACTTCTAGCATTTGCATACAAGCATTTTAGAGAATTTATTTTATTCATGTTAATTTGGCTATTAGACATGGGTAAATTGGGATCTTTAAGCTCTCTGCTCCATACTTGAGGGCATTTGGGCTACTTTACTGTTTTGTGGAACCTCTCTGCTTTTGGTAGTATCCTTCAAGGATACATTCTTCCAAACCATCTGCTCTTGGGTGACTGTTGGCTTTCCCCTAATATCTAGTTTAAAAGCTGCTCTATTTCCTTTTTAAAGGTTAATGCCAGCAGCCTGGTTCCATCCCGGTTAAGGTGAAGCCCATCCCTTCAGAAGAGCCCCTCCTTTCCCCAGAATGTTCCCCAGTTCCTAACAAATCCAAAACCCTCATCTCTGCACCATTGTCTCATCCACGCATTGAGACTCCGGAGCTCTGCCTGCCTTTTGGGTCCTGCGCGTGGAACAGGAAGCATTTCAGAGAATGCTACCATGGAAGTTCTGGATTTCAACTTCCTACCTAAAAGCCTAAATTTTGCCTCCAGAACCTCCCTACCACATTTTCCTATGTCATTGGTACCGACATGTACCAAGACAGCAGACTCCTCCCCAGCACTATCTAAGACCTTATCTAGGTGGCGCATGAGGTCCGCTACCTTCGCATCAGGCAGGCATGTTACCAGGCAATCCTCATGTCCACCAGCCACCCAGCTATCTACATGCCTAATGATTGAATCACCAACTATAACAGCTGTCCTAACCTTTCCCTCATGGGCACATGGCCCTGGAGAAACTTCCTCAGTGCAAGAGGGTTTTACATCACCTGGAGGACAGGCCCTAGTTACAGGATCACTTCCTGCCACACCAGGGTGATGCTCTCCTGTCACGTGACCTCTCTCCTCCATGGCAACAGGGGTGCTGCCAGACTGGAGGTGGGACTTCAGGACTATATCCCTGTAGGTCTCGTCTATGTACCTCTCTGTCTTATGTTTTCCAAGTCTGCTACTTTAGCCTCTAGAGAGCAGACTTGTTCCCTGAGAGCAAAGAGCTCCTTGCACCTAGTGCACACGTAAGACCTCTCACCAACTGGGAGAAAATCATACATGTGACACTCAATGCAAAAGACTGGAAAGCCCTCATCCCACTGCTGTCTGCATCTTAGTTTTAAGTTTGTGTTTAGATCTTTAAGTTCTTACTTACTAGGGGTTGCTATGGGTATTTATACCAATATAACTGTACCTAATATGTTAATATACCTTGTTCACCTGAAGCTTAATTAATCTCAGGTCCTTAGTGTATGACTGATTTGGGTAATGAGCTTCACCTGAAAGCACCTCCTGTCTTTTAAGATGTGTAAGTAGCTATAAAGCTATGATTATCCCAGGGGTGGGTGGGTGAGGGGAGGGAAATAACACTTAAGAGGGCTGCTACACAGTACCCTGTCTTGTGCTGCTGAGGTAAGCTAAATTCTGATTTGATTTAAATTATAGCTCTTAGCTGCTGCTAGGCTCTAACTTATGAAATTTAAACTACAAGCTCTCTGCTGGGTTCTAAATTTAACCAGAAAGCGCTCCTCTGTTTTAAATTCAAACTTTATTTTATTTAGCTGTATTTATATACCGGTTTTCGCCGGGTCAAAGCGGTGGTACATAGGAGGGGGGAATTAAGTACAGGGTAGGGCCACCACCGGGGAGGCAACATTGATTCTGACATAGGATAGACTTTGGACATAGGACAGACATTGGACATAGACAAAGGCTTTGAGTTAGAGGTTCATAGTTGGTGAACTCGGGGGTTTGTGGCTTTTTCGGTGGGGGTCGAGTTGAAGTATTCCTGGAAAAGGATGGTTTTTAGCTCTTTTCTGAAAGATAGTAAGTTGGTATTGTTTCTGAGGTAGGTCGGTAGGGAGTTCCATAAAGATGGAGCATAGAGTTCAAAGGCTCGTCTGCAGGTCCGTTGTGAGCATTTGGTTCTTTTGTGAGGGACGGTGAGGGAAATACTGGAGGCTTGTCTAGTAGATTTGCCGTGGGCTGGGCGAGCCAGTAGGGTGTGAAGGTGGTTGTCCTGTGTTTGATGGATAGCCTTATGGGTGAGTAGGATGGCTTTGTATTTTGTCCGTGCCTCAAGGGGGAGAATGTGTAGTTCCTTCAGAATTGGGGTGATGTGGTCTGTTTTCTTTGCGCTCTGAATGATTCTCGCAGTGGTGTTTAATGCAGTTTGGAGGGGGTTGGTGTGTGTGGCTGGAAGTCCATGGTAGATTATGTTGCAGTAATCCAGATGTGGGAGTGTCATAGCTTGCATCACTGTTCGGAAGTCGTGAAGTTCCAGGAGGGGTCTGAGACGTTGCACTGTTCTTGCCTTGTGAAATATAGTTCCGGAGGTTTTAGTGATCTGTTGCTTTAAGGTGAGGGCTTGGTCAATGATGCCCAGGTATCTTATCTGTGGTTGAATTTGGATGCTCGTAGTTCCTATGTTGAGGTGTGTGGGTGTGTTAATTGCTGCTACTAGGCCCTAACTGATCCAACAAACAGTGGGTTCACAGATTAAGTAGCTTTAATACAAAATTCTTTTTAGAAAATTACCATAAGTATATACTCGGTTGCAGATTTCTCTCCAGAAGTAAGTCCCCCTTTCTAGTCCTTCAAGACAGGACTGTGACCACTAAAAAGAGTACAGAAATAAAATTTTAAAAAAACATAAATACATATAGTTAAAGATCTCATTGTGGCATGGTGACTTTGCAATACCAAAGTTAAAATATATAGGAACTGTGTGACTACATAGATATTGTGAAGAGTCAAAAATAGTATAAAGGGTAATTTAAAAATTGACAATTATAAATATACATATGGAGACATAAAATGCATGCTGCATACATAAAGGACAGTAATATAACTTACCAATAAGAGAACCGTAATGAATATCTGTTCTATATTGTATTTCCAAATACCTTTGAAGTACTAGGAATCAGAATACAGTTCTGTCTCCTCTTGTGTGCTGGTTTTCTACAGATGGGGTGTTCATTTTGTTTGCCCCCGCTTTTCTTTATCCGTGCATACTGCATTTTAAATATAAGGGATAACTCCCAAGGACACATGGTTGGTCCAAAAAAGGTATTGCCTACAGCTTGTTTGACCCTTACCTCTCATGGCTATGTAGAAGTAACACAGCAACTACAGTTCTCTACTTAGCAGATTTTTTTTTTTTTTTCTTACGTCATTTTGAACAGGGAAATGATTTTCAGGCCTCTTCTTTTTAGCCACTTATTTATTCCCCATGAACAGTTTATTCCTTTGCGTCCCTCTAGGCCAGTCCCGGAACCATAGAGTTGTGAACCTCAACCAGCAGCTTTGGAGACTGAAAGATGTCATCGCTTTGTCACTGGTACTAATAAGGCAAGAATCACACCCTTCCACCAGTACTTTCAGTCTCCAAGCAGCTAGGAGGTTCTGAGCCTGGGGCTGGGCTCAGGAGGAAACAAGCAGAGCTTTATTTTGAAAAATCCTGTGAATTTAACTTTCTCTTTTGGTTTTTTTTGAGTCTGATTCAGTGCTTTCTGGTTTTGATTTCAGGTCTGTTGCTGCTGCTAAAGGGGTCTTACCTGATTCTCCTGTGGAATTCTCACTGTCTTCCCTTCCTCTCTTTTCTCTTTCTGTAGAGTGCTTCTCCCCAGCATCTAAATGAGCACGGGGGGGGAGAGAAAGAGTATTGTGTGGTGCCTCCCTGCTCCCGAACCCGCAGTAAAGAAGGGTGAGGAGCAGGTGGAAGGCAGAGCGTGCTTCAGGCAGCAGCACAATAAGGCCGGAGGGCAGCCTTAGGGGACCGCTGCAGAGCAGCGCAATAAAAGGCCTTGCTCTCTTCAGACACGTGGAGCTGAAGCCGTGTGCAGGCTGTGCTCCGGCGTTGGAGGTGTGCTTGCTCCTTCTCTCTCTCCCCCTCCTTCAACCCCGGAGTGTCGTAAGTCAGCAGGGAGGTAGTGCGTAGAGCACAGAGCAGAGGGAGTGTAAGGGAGTCCCGGTGGCTACTCCCGAGGGTCTCGGGGTCTCTGCGGTCAGCCACGTGTAGTTTGCGCAGGAGCTCTGCCGGCAGCCATTTTGGGAGCTGGGTTTTCAACGGCCCGACTTACTGTGTCATAGACGGTTTCCTGAGCTTTGTTTTGGGGTCAGGTTAGCTCCATTTCACTAGTTAACTCTATTGTGGTTACTTAAACCACCGCACAGGTCTTGGCGATCACAGGGCTTGGAGCTTAGCGGTCTGAGGGACTGGTCAGTACTGTGGCTCTGGGTAAGATGCCAGCTAAATCTCGCTGTCTCGTCTGCGGGGTGCGGCGTAGCGAGGCCTTGAAGTCTGGGGTTTGTAAAGGGTGTTCCCTGGAAGCGGTGGTGACAGGGCTCTGGGGGGATCTGTTGAGGAGCAGCAAGCGGGCCCCTCGGAGCCAGAGTCCAGGCCACCGCCTTTGGCTCCTGCAGAGCCGGTGGCAGGTCCTTCCTCGACAGGGTGGTTTTTTGGTGCCCAGAGGGATCCGGGGAGGGGGGGGGTGGTCCCGGGATTCCGCCGGATATTTTCTCGCTGATGCAGAAGGCGTTGGCCTTACTGCAACCTGGAATGGTAGCTCTGGCTCATAGCCCTACGGGGCTAAAGTGAGCAGGATCAGGAATCCTCTCGGAGGAGGAAGAGGTGCCCCTCCAAGAAGCGCAGAGGCCCAGGACGACAGCCCACTATCTCGGTTGGAAGAGGAGGTGGGGGTGGCTGATTTAGATGTGGAGGAGGCCTCTGATGTGGACTTGGAGGAAGGGGAGTTCCCGGATTTGGAGCAACAGAGTAGTCCAGGTGTTTCGTTGGGAGGAGTTGCCAGCTTTGAGACTCTTAAGATATTAAATATGCCCTCGGTGGCACCGACTGGAGGAATCATTGAAGGATCCTCTGTTGCAGGCGGTGCGAACTTCCCAAAAGGTGTTCCCAGTTCATAGTCTTTCGGAACATGATTCAGGAGGAATGGGACTTGCCAGAGTCAGCGCTGCATGGTACTAGGACCTTAGCCCGGCTATATCCGCTTTCTGAACAAGACGGGGAGATTTTCCGCTCTCCAAAGGTGGATGCGGCAGTGTCGGCGGTCACTAAGACCACTATGCCGGTTGAGGGTGCCGCAGCTTTGAAGGATGTGCAGGACAGGAAGTTAGATACCTTATTGAAGCAGGTCTTCGATGTGTGTGCCCTTTCTCTGCAGGCCTCGATCGCAGGGGTGTGGGTGGCGCAAGGCTGCTTGAGATGGTCCCAGTGGTTGCAGGGGGAGCAGTTGGACAGCCACGCTGAGGAGCTGGCGTGGCTGGAGTCGGGCATGGCTTATTTGTCGGATATACATTACGATCTTATCCATGGTTTGGCCAAGAGTATGGCGTCAGTGGTGGCTGCGTGCAGGTATCTGTGGTTGCATAACTGGTCAGCGGACGGATTGTCAAAGGCACGGCTTAGTAAGCTTCCGTTTAGGGGGAAGCTGCTGTTTGAAGATTTTGAAGGGTTAGTCAAGGATCTGGGGAGACCAAGCAGGGTCGGCTCCCAGAAGATAAGCCTAAGCAGGGCCGTGGGGCTTTAGCATCTAGGGGGCTCTCCAGGGATTTTCTGAGATTTCGGTCCTCACGTTTTAGCCAGGCGCAGAGGGGAAGGTTCCCCTATCGCAGACAAGGTTTTTTAGGTTTCTGGGGGGCCAGTAGGGGTTTTACTCCCTTTCAAACCTCTAACAAGAAGTCACAATGAGATACGGTGGACTCAAGTAGCAGTGGTGCCTGTGGGAGGAAGGTTGGTGGAGTTTTACCCTGCCTGGGTCCAAATTACCTTGGATCAGTGGGTGTTGTAGGTCATTCAAGAGGGATATGCTCTAGAGCTCCATCGGCCCGTGTTAGATTCCTTTGTCTTTTCCCCATGCCGGGCACCGGCAAAAAGGCGTGCAGTCAGACGCTTCAGCGGCTGCTGCAGCTCAAAGCAGTGGTGCCTGTCTTGGCAGACCAGTATGGGTGCGGTCAATACTCTATTTCATGGTTCCCAAGAAGGAAGGCACGTTTCAGCCGATTCTGGACTTGAAAAGGGTGAATCGGTGTCTTCGCGTGACCCATTTTCAAATGGAATCTTTACGCTCCGTCATGGCAGCCGTCAGCAGGAGAATTTCTGATGTCATTGGATCTTACGGAAGCATACCTCGTATCCCAGTGTGCCGCAAGCATCAAAAGTTCCTATGGTTTGCGGTACTGATGGGGCATTTTCCGTTTCAGGCGATGCCTTTTGGTCTGGCGACGGTTCCTCGGACGTTTACCAAGATCATGGTGGTCATGGCGGCGGCGCTCCGCAAAGAGGGAATTCTAGTCCACCCTTACTTGGACAATTGGTTGGTTCGAGCAAAGTCAAGAGGAAAGCGTGGCAGCCATAGCTCGGGTGATATGGATGCTGGAAAGTCTCGGCTGGGTGGTCAACTTGGCAAAGAGCAAGCTGGTTCCATCTCAGGTTCTGGAGTACTTTGGGAGCGCACTTCGAGAGCAGGCAAGGGGCAGTGTTTCTCCCAGAGCAGAGCGCAGAAATTGAGGGCGCTCATGCGCAAGTTTCTAGGGTGCAGGGTGCCGATGGCCTGGCAGTACTTGCAATTGCCTGGTACAATGGCAGACACGATCAGTGTAGTTCAGTGGGCCCGATCTCATATGTGGCCGTTACAGAGTGCTCTTCTCAGGTGTTGGTCTCATCAGAGAGATGCATTGTCACACCAGTTAGTGTGTCCTCCGGAGGTGTGTCAGGAACTCGGTTGGTGGTTGAAGCCCAAGAATCTGTCCGCATGTGTCTCTGCATCCTCCGGTCTGGAGACTAGTAACGACAGATGCCAGTCTCGCAGGTTGGAGTGCATTACGAAGGACACTTTGCTTAGGGGTTATGGTCGGTTGAAGAGAAGCAATGGTCCATAAACAGGTCGGAGATGAGGGCAGTGTTTTGGCGCTTTGGGAGTTTCACGAGTGCCTGCGTCAGGAGCCAGTAAGGGTGCTCTCCGACAATGCGACAACGGTGGCCTATATCAATCGCCAGGGAGGCATGGGAAGTGCGTCGCTGGAGACAGAGGCGACTCTGCTTTTGTATTGGGCCGAGCAGAATTTACAGGCGCTGTCTGCGCAGCACATGGCAGGAGTAGACAATGTCGAGGCAGATTTTTTTAAGTCACCGCAGAGTGGATCTGGGGGAGTGGGCTCTCCACCCGGACGTCTTTGCCATGTTGCTACGGTGTTGGGGGATCTCGGTCATGGATCTAATGGCGAGCTTCGAGTTGGCAAAAGTAGCCCGGTTCTTCAGCAGGCGGAGAGAACGAATGTCAGAGGGTCTTGTTGCATTGGCGCAGCAGTGGCCTGTGGAGGGGCTCCTCTGTTTCCGCCTTGGGCCCTCATAGGCAAGGTGGTACAGTGCATAGAGCAGCACCAGGGTCGCATGATACTGGTGGTGCCCAACTGGCCCCGAAGGCCGTGGTATGCAGATTTGGTACAGCTGCTGGTGGACAGGCCATGGAGACTCCCTCGGCAGAAGGATCTCTTGCTGCAGGGACCATTGTGCATGCCTCAGGTGGATTGATTCTCGCTTACGGCATGGCTCTTGAAAGGGCTAGGTTGACTGCCAGGGGTTATTCGGTGGCGGTTATTTCTAACCGGGGAGTGGAGGAGTGGCCTAGTGGTTGGAGCAAGGTACTTCTGGCCGGAAGGTCAGGGGTTCAAATCCCACTAGAGGACAGCAACCCTGGGCCGGAAGGACCTGGGTTTCTAGTCCCACGGGTGCTCCTTGTGGTCTTGGGCAAGCCACTTAACCCTCCGTAGCCCATGTTCCCTGTAAAATAGTTATCTCCAAGTTATAATGCCCTGTTCAATGTAATTTCAGTTTGTTCAATGTAAACTGCACTGATACAGAATAGCACGGTATAAGAATGCAAATACCTTATTGAAGGCGTGAAGACTGTCTACTTCGTTGGCATACATTCGAGTGTGGTGAGTGTTCGAAGCTTGGTGCGCGGAGCAGAATCTGTGCCCTTTGGGAGCCTCGGTGCTGCAGGTCCTTTCCTTTTTGCAAGATGGAGTGGAGAAGGGTCTGGCAGCCAGTTCTTTGCGAGTGCAGCTAGCGGCTATCTCCTGTTTCTGAGGGAAGATTCAAGGTCAGCCGTTAGGTTCACACAGTGATATTTGGCGTTTTCTGCAGGCAGCACTGCTCCTACGGCCGCCGAGACGGTGTGCAGTTCCTCCATGGGATTTGAAGTTGGTACTGGAGGCTTTGGTTGGGGTGCCTTTTGAGCCTCTGGGTAAAGCCTCACTAAAGGATTTGACCTTGAAGACTGTTTTTCTGGTAGCTATTTGCTTTGCTAGAAGAATTTTGGAATTGCAAGCGCTCTCCTGTAGGGAGCCCCATTTGTCTTTTTCTCGTCACAAAGTGGAGTTGCGTACGGTTCCAGCCTTCTTGCCAAAGGTAGTTTGTGTTTCACCTTAACCAGGTGGTATCGCTTCCAGTGTTTTCGGAGGAGCAGAACAAGGAGTCGGGCAGCCGGTTGCATCTTCTGGACATTTTGTAGATACCTCAAAAGGTATCTCCGCAAAAAGGAATCGTTCCGAAAGTCAGACAGGTTGTCTCGTTTGGTGGGCCACGCAAAGGGGAGGCGGTGGCGAAGTCTTCGGTTTCACGGTGGTTGAAGGAGACTATCGCTTCAGCCTACCTTCTCAAGGGGAAGGCAGTTCCCATGGGTCTTCGAGCACATTCGACTAGAGCGCAGGCGGCATCTTGGGCGGAGATCAGTTTGGTACCAGTGGCAGAGATTTTGTAGGGCGGCCACATGGTCCTCACTGCATTCCTTTGCCAAGCACTACAGGCTAGATGTACAGGTGAGAGAGGACGGGCGTTTTGGTGCAGCAGTACTTCAGGCTGGCCTTGCGGGTCCCTCCCGTTGATATTCACTGCTGTTACATCCTCTATGGTTCCGGGACTGGACTAGAGGGATGCAAAGGAAGAGTAAATTAGACTTACCTGCTAATTGTTCCTTAAGGAACTCTAGTCCAGTCCCAGGTCCCTCCCAGTGTGTTGCATGGGTATTCCACCTGAAGTTTTTAAATTCACATGTAAGAATAACAAGCACGAAGTGGATAGGAACTTCTGGTTCTTTGAGGTTTTCTCAGGGGAGCCCCCTATTTCTTTGGCGCAGCAGTGCCTCATATACTTGGGAATTCGGAATTTTTTCACAGTTCCCAGAGCTTGCTCCGGGTTTTTCGGTAAGGTTCAGGTTTGAACTCTGTTTTCAATAGTTGAGTCTATAACGTTATCTACTTATTTGTTGCTCTGAGTCTGCTTTGTCAATAGGTGCTGGTGGAAGGGGGCGGTTCTTGCCTATTAGTACCAGTTACATCAAAGCGATGACATCTTTCAGTCTCCAAAGCTGCTGGTGGAGGTTCACAACTCTATGGTTCTGGGACTGGACTAGAGTTCCTTAAGGAACAACAATTAGCAGGTAAGTCTAATTTTCTCCAGGACCAAGCAGGAAGTCAGTCCTCACTTATGGGTGATGGTGCCGACGGAGCCATCGGAGCAATTTTCCCCAGCTTTCGAAGAAAGCTTTTGGGAATTGCAGCATGCATGCACGGTCTCCTTCCTGCCCAAGGGTGCCATCTTGCTCAGTCTCCTTTTTTCCGCAGAGCCCTACAGTCGTAGTTTGTTATCTCCGCTGAAAAAGTTGATTTCTTTTATTTTTCTCTTGTTTCTTGGTTCGTTGTGTCCTCTTCCCTGCCCAGCCTCAATATTCCCTATCGGGTCCGTTCACATTTTTTTCTATTTTTCTCCCAACTGGGGTTCCCGCCACTTTTTCCTTCTTCCCTGGCAGCACAGTCTTTCGACCTTGCAGGGGCCCTTTTTAAACCCGCTGGCAGCCATCGGGGGAAAACATGTGATCGTTGTGTCAAACTTATGTCTCTTACCGACACGCATGACTGCTGCCTCCGTTGCCTCGGACCCAAACATGACTCAATGAGTTGCGGTCTGTGCAACAAAATGTCCTTGAAGGCATTGAGGGGTCGGCAGTCACAAAAGGAACAAATCTTCTCTGACCCCGCGTCCGGTCGGGCCTGGACCTCGTCAGAGGCCTCGACGTCTTGTGGCTCCGGCTCCAAGCACCGTCAGTTCCTCTGAACGGGGGTCCCCCGGCCGGGAACACCGTCGGAAGAAGCAGCCCGCGAGGGTGGCGTCGGACACTCCTGCTCTCTCGAGGGCCAGGTCGCATAGCTCTGTCAGCCGCCCCGGGTCCTCGGAGGCGGAGAGGCCTTCGAAGCTTCCTCGTCTCGAAGTGGAGTCGCCTGGACACGTGAGTACTGTAGTCCTCCTGGACTCTCCTCCAGGAGAGCCGATGTCGGGGCCCGACGCCGTCAGGGCCCGAGTCGGGGGCTGCTGGGTCTTCTGAGTTTGGTCTCTGACCTTGGAGCGCAGTATCGCTGCCTTCATGGACCAGCAGCGGGCATTGATCACCAGCCTCGCCAGTGCATCTGCCCCAACCACGGACCGACGCCCAAGTCGACCCTGGAGGCCGAGTTGATCCTCGAGTCCATACGAGCTCGAGTCAATCCTCGGCCAAGGTCTCCCTCAGCCTCCCGTTCAGGACAGAGGTCCTCGACGCCGGCCTCGGCATTGGGGCGGAGATCCCCAGCTCTCGCCCACGCGGAGCCACTCGATTCCTCCTTGGAGTCGGGCTGGGACACAGGAGGACGAGTCACCCAGTTCTTTTCAGACTCGGTGTGTCCCCTCCGACTCGCCTGAGTCGGAGCCTCGGAGGCAGTCCCCCCGGAGGATACCCGGTTCTCTGATTTCATGAGGGATATGGCCAAGGCTTTGGCCTTCCCCGTGGATCCGGAGGAGGAGCCTTGAGCCAAGGAGCTCGAGGCCCTCCAATACGACTCTCCCACGAAGGAGGCCTTTACTGTACCGGTTCCCCCAATGCTGGAGCGGCTACTCTTCCACATGTGGGAGAGTCCGGCCTCGACACCGGTGTTGAGCAAGCAGGTCGATTCCATGTATCGAGTCCGCAAGAGCCCCAGGTTCCAGAAGGCACAACTACCACACCATTCCATGGTGGTGGAATCGGCCATGCATCGACTTAAGAGTCAAAAGATGCACTCCTCAGTGCCTCCGGTTAAGGAGGCCCGGAACCTGGATGCCCTCGGTAGAAAGTGCTTCCAGGGCTCTATGCTTGCTTGTCAAGTCCAGACATACCAGCTATATATGGGCATGTATCTTCAAGACCTGGCAAAAGAAATTGCCGGGTTCTCTGCTGGTCTCTCTGAGGAACCATTGCAGCGGTTCCAGGCCTTGTCCATGGGGATTCGAGAGTGCTAGAAGTTCATTTCTCAAGCAGCCTACGATGGCTTCAAAGCATCGGCTCGAGTGACCGGAGCCAGCATCGGGGCTCGCCGTCAGGCTTGGCTTCAGTCATCTGACCTCGAGCCATGGGTGCAGGACAAGTTGGTCGATGTCCCTTGCAGAGGTGAAAACCTCTTTGGCAAGCCCATGGCTGAAAAGGCGGCAGAACTCGAGTCAGACTCTCACCAGGACTCGCCTATCCAGAAAGACCTCTGCTCCTTCACAGAAGAGGAAGGGCTCGGGGGGAAAAAGCCTTTTTACCCGAGGAAGGTGTTTGCTTATAAACACCACCCACAATATCAGGCCTCAGCAGCCCCCCATCAGGGACAGCAGCCTAAGGGGCAGGGTAACGGATCCCGTAGGCAGAAGGCTCCCAAGCCCACTATGCAGGCCCCGGCCCAGCAGGGTGGGGTTTTTTGACTATGCCAGCATAACCTCTCCCCCTCAGGGGCCTTCGCTTAGCACGGGGGGCCGGCTGACCCACTTTGCCCACCGGTGGTCTGCCATAACATCTGATTCCTGGGTGCTGCAGGTGGTTCAAAAGGGCTACCTCTTGCATTTTCACCAGGTGCCCCCCCTTCTTTCCAGGGGAGCCTCCAAGACCCCCCCCTGCACAGGGACTTACTCCTTCAGGAGCTGCAAAGTCTGCTTCACGAACAGGCTGTGGAGCCAGTGCCCCAACACCTGTGGGGTCACGGGTTTTACTCGAAGTACTTCCTGGTTCCAAAGAGAACAGGAGGCCTCAGACCCATTCTGGACTTACACAACCTCAAGTTCCTGCAGCGGGAAAAGTTCAAGATGCTTACCCTTGGAATCCTACTACCCTACCTCCTGCAGGGAGATTGGCTATGCTCCTTGGATCTAAAGGATGCTTATACCCACATCCTTATTCATCCAGACCACCGGCAATATCTACGATTTTGTGGTGGCAGGAAATCATTATCAGTACCGTGTACTGCCCTTTGGCCTATCCTCCGCTCCCAGGGTGTTCACGAAATGCCTGGCAGTGGTGGCAGCCTTCCTGAGGCTTCAAGGCCTCTTCGTCTTCCCCTACCTGGACGACTGGCTCATCCGGGCACAGTCTTCCCTAGAGGTCACTCAGGCCACTCAATGCAGAGTGGCTCTGCTTCAGCACTTGGGGCTTCGTCATAAACTTCGGAAAGTCCACTGCTCCCCTCTCAGGATCTCAAATTCATAGGAGCGCGGCTGGATACTCTGCAGGCTCAGGCCTTCTTGCCTCTGGAACGGTCCAACAGGCTCATAGCCCTGGCCGGCAGGTTCCACAGCACGTCACCAGTCTCGGCCAGACTGTTCCTGCAATTGCTCGGTCATATGGCCTCCACAGTCCATGTCACTCCGAATGCCCGTTTACATATGAGACCTGCTCAGTGGTGCCTTCGCACTCAATGGCATCAGGCCACAGGGAGGCTGACGGACTTAATACAGATTTCCAACCACCTGGTCTCCTCTCTGCAATGGTGGCTTCACCTGCCCAATCTGGTACTCGGCATGACCTTTCAGTCTCCTCCACCGTCCCAGGTGCTCACGACAGATGCCTCTCTCCTGGGATGGGGAGCGCATTGTCAAGGGACAGGCACTCAAGGCCTTTGGATGCCTTGGGAAGCCGCCCAGCAGATAAACTTCCTGGAGCTGCGGGCGATCTGCCTAGCTCTGCAGGCCGCTTCTCACCTCACGTCTTGTCAGTCTGCTGGTGCAGACGGACAATCAGGTTGCCATGTTCTACGTGAACAAACAGGGGGACACGGGTTCCCTCCTATGTCGGGAGGCTCGGAGACTGCTCTTGGGCAGTCGGTCACAACATCCTCCTCAAGGCTGTTTACCTGCCCAGACAGGACAATGGCCTGGCAGACAAACTGAGCCGGATTCTGCAGCCACACCAATGGAGGCTGAACCCCGCAGTGGTCCAACAGATCTTCTGCCAGTGGGGCTCCCCCACCGTGGATCTCTTTGCCAGTCCCCTGAACCGGCAGCTTCCCAGGTTCTGCTCCCAGCACCCACATCCTCTCAGAGTAGCGCCAGATGCTTTCCTCATATCGTGGTCCATGGGCCTACTGTATGCCTTCCCTCCCACGCCACTGGTGTCCCGGACATTGTTCAAAGTGGTCCAGGACAGGGCCTCCGTGATCCTGGTAGCGCCCTGGTGGCCGAGGCAGGGAGGGAGGAGGGAGGAGTAGCCTAGTGGTTGGGCCAAGGTACTTCAGGCCGGAAGGTTGGGGGTTCAAATCCCACTAGAGGACAGCAACCTTGGGCTGGAAGGACTGGGGTTTCTAGTCCCACAGATGCTCCTTGTGGTCTTGGGCAAGCCACTTAACCCTCCATTGCCCATGTTCCCTGTAAGTATTAGTGTATGTGTCTCATATCCCCACGTGTTAAATGTATCCCCCAATTGTGTTGTGACTGCTTTGATTGAAGGATAAGGCGGTATACAAAAACTGTCTAAATGGTTCCCTCTACTTCTACAGCTAGCGGTGGACACCTCTCTTCCTCTAGGGTTTCAGCCCGATCTCCTGACCCAGGACCAGGGTACTCTTCTGCACCCCAACCTCCAGGCCCTGCACCTGATGGCCTGGCTGCTGAAAGGGTAGTCCTAGCTTCGCTTCTGCTACCTCCGGAAGTGGAAGCCGTCGTCCTAGCGTCTCGGCGTCCTTCTACCCAAATGTCTTACGCCCTTAAATGGCATCACTTCTCGGTCTGGTGCTCTCAGCGCTCTGAGGACCCCTTCGCCTGTTTAGTATCGGTGGTACTGCAATACTTGCTTCACCTCTCCGATCTGGGCCTCAAATCCAACTCTGTCAGAGTCCACCTCAGTGCTCTCTCCACACATCATTCGCCGGTGGAAGGCTGGCCTCTTTCCTCGCACCCCTTGGTGGCGCGTTTTCTCAGAGGCCTCCTTCTGCTTAAGCCTCTGTTGCGCCCTCCAGCACATGACTGGGACCTCAACATGGTTCTGCAAAGGCTTACCTGTCCGCCTTTTGAACCCATGGCTACCTGTCCTCTTCGTTTCCTCTCCTGGAAAACTCTCTTCTTGGTAGCCCTTACCTTCGCTAGGCGCATCAGTGAACTACAGGCCCTAGTGTCGGAACCCCCTTACACTAGGTTCTACAAGAATAGGGTTGTCCTACGGACTCACCCTAAGTTTCTACCAAAGGTGGTCTCCCATTTTCACATCAACCAAGAGGTGGTTCTTCTGACCACCTTTCCCAGGCCGCATACCAGCCGAGCTGAAACTGTGCTGCATACCCTGGACTGTAGAAGAGCCTTATCCTTCTACTTTGACCGTACACGAGAGCATAGAAAGGCCATCCAGCTTTTCGTATCTTTTGACCCCAATCGGTTGGGGGTACCTGTCTCTAAGCATACTCTGTCCCTCTGGGTAGCTGACTGTATCGCCTGGGCCTATGGGGCAGCTCGCCTCTCAGAGAATCGAGTCACGGCTCACCGTGTCAGGGCGAAGGCTGCGTCTGTGGCTCATCTCCGCTCTGTTCTGTTGGCAGACATCTGCTGGGCCACTACTTGGTCTTCCAGACAGACTTTTGCAGCTCATTACTGCCTGGATAGGGAGTCCCGCAGGGACAGTGCTTTCGGACAGGCAGTCCTCCACAATCTCTTTGAGGTTTAGGCAACTCCTACTCTCCGGCCCTGGTGTTGGGCTACCAGCCGGATTCATATTCAGAGAAGATTCCTTCCTTCTGTACTGTTGAGCTAGAGGGAGCTCTTTTAGGCTTGAGGTCTCCGGTAGCCTTAAGCTGGGGAGTCCCATAAGTGAGGACTGATTTCCTGCTTGGTCCTGGAGAAAGAGTAGTTACTCACCTGTAACAGGTGTTCTCCAGGAGCAGCAGGAATCAGTCCTCACTACCCTCCCTCCTCCCCTTGGAGTTGCAGTCATTCTTAGTATGTTTTTTGCTAACTTTTTTTTGCTGTCTTTTCGCTATGTCATCAGACTGAGCAAGATGGCACCCTTGGGCAGGAAGGGGACCGCGTATGCGCACTGCAATTCCCAAAAGCTTTCTTCGAAAGCTGGGGAAAATTGCTCCGAGGGCTCCATCGGCACCAACGTCACCCATAAGTGAGGACTGATTCCTGCTGCTCCTGGAGAACACCTGTTACAGGTGAGTAACTACTCTTTACCCTTTATCCAGATTTGTATACCACTTTCTCCTTCAAAGTGGTTGTTTACGCAGGTTGGGACAATATTAGAACATAAGAACAAGATATGCCATACTGGGTCAGACCAAGGTCCATCAAGCCCAGTATTCTGTTTCCAACAGTGGCCAATCTAGGTCATATGTACTGTCAGACGGCTGCCTGGGTGAGAATCTTCACAGTCTTGACAATGCATATATTTATGATTTTTGCAAGGTATTGTGGGTAATGTAGTTCATTCACACCAGACACAGCTGCTGACAATAATTTAGTTGTGCACAAGTGTTAAAGCCAATAAGATACTACTTTATTTATGGGGTTATTTCTCCCAGCACAGATATGCTTGGTAGCACATAAATTAGGTTACTTGCTTGCAGTGTTTAACTTGGTAAAACAAAGTCAAATCAAAATCAGGAAAACAACCTTCAAACTTGTCAGGCAATTAGCTAATGTTTTCTTAGCATATCTCTAACAAACGAAAAGCCACAAAGAAATAAACTGTTCTTGTAAGGTTAACTTCTGATTACTTTCCACACAGATCCAGAAGTAATTCTCTCCTAGCTCACAAGCAATTAGGTGCAGCTCAATTGCTATCAGTTATCCAGCTGAAACCCTTTAGCAGGCTGGCTTTCTACTGTGTGAGTCAAATCCTGCTTCAGGAGCTTTTCTTAGTGGAATAAAGAACAAATTTATATTTCTTTGATGGCTGCTGTGCTTTATCACAGAAAGTTACCAACGGAGTTTGGATAGAGAGCAGTCCATATAAACAATATCTTGATCTGCTATTTTCCCCTTCATCAACAAGCATAGGGTCACTATCATGAATTGGCACAGATGAATCTTTCAATGGAGCACTTTCAGGAGAATACTTATTTCCCTGCTGTCTTTCAAGGTTATAGCTAGGGCATAGATCAGTGTTCATACCTGAGCTTCCATTGTTGCTATAGTTCCTCTCTATATAGCCTGGCCAGTATGTAGTCCAGTTCTTATGTCCAGCCTTCCAGTCCTGATCCCTGGACACTGGATCTCTCTTCACATACCTTCTGGCACAGGTCTTAGAGTCCCTTCCACGTGCAGCCGTCTCCCTCACAGGTAGCCTCTGGTGATTCCTAGCTCTGCAGCAACATTCCTCTGGCTTTCTCCAGTCCAATGGTGTATGCTGGCCCTTGGAATACCTCCCAGTATACGTACTGCTTTGGACTCTTCTAGACCTCTCAAAGGCTTTTCTCTTCCTTCTTCCAAAGGGTCTCTTTCCCTTTCTGTCCGTCCGGTTTGGCTTCTGATGATCCTTCAGATGAAACTGATGATCAAACTCCAGCTGATTCTCAGGATACTGAGGACAATTCTCTGGATATCCAAGGTGATCATGAAGATGGTCATCTGTAGAATAAACTCTACTCTTATTCTGCTTAGATGAGTGATCCTCCCTAACACAGCACAGCTGTGCTGAATCAGGCCCTGCCCTTTGAGATGAGTGCTTAGGGATTACCTCATAGTCCTCCTGATTGAACACACATTTCCTCAATTCAGCTCCTCTAATGGCTGTTGGAAACCTGGTGCATTCTGGGACTGGTAGTCTTTTATGGCAAAATTATGTTTTCATATTTCTACCAGAACTGACAGGTTGCTTGTTCAGAGTCACTTCACCTTTTCTATAGCTCTTTCCTGAGCTATGATAAGCTTCCTTATCACAGTACCTAGCAGTTTCCCCAAGGGACACAGGTTCCACAATGCTTGTATTGGTTCAAGCATTGATATGCTGGGTCCCTTTTAATAATGGTTTATGGACCTTTCCTCCAGGAACTTGTCCAAACCTTTTTTAAACCCAGCTACACTAACAGCCTTTACTACATCCTCTGGTAACAAATTCCAGAATTTGATTACACATTGAGTGAAAAAAATATTTTCTTATTAGTCTTAAATAGTTTACCCTGTAGCTTCATTGCATGTCCCCTAGTCTTTCTATATTCTGATAAGGTAAACAATCGATCTACATTTACCCATTCCACTCCATTCATCAATTTATAGACTTCTATCATATCTCCCCTCAGCCGTCTCTTTTCCAGGTTAAAGAGCCCTAACCTTTCCAGCCTTTCTTCATAGGACTATCCTTCCATCCCCTTTACCATTTTGGTGGCTCTTCTCTGAACCTTTTCTAAAATCGCTATATCCTTTTTAAGATACGGCGACCAGAATTGCACACAATATTCAAGGTGCGGTCTCACCATGGAACAATATAGAGGCATATCTTTTGTTTTATTTTCCATTCCTTTCCTTAGAATGCTAGGTATGATATTTGCTCTCTTGGCCGCTGCTGCACACTGAGCTGAGGGTTTTAACATGGTATCCACAATGATGCCTAAATCTCTTTCCTGGGTGGTAGTTCCTAATGTGGAACCTTGCATCGTGTAACCATAGTTTGGGTTGTTCTTCCCTAGGTGCATAACCTTGCACTTGTCCACATTAAATTTCGTCTGTCATTTTGATGCCCAGTCTTCCAATTTATCAAGATCCTCTTGCAATTTTCCACAATCCTCTTGGGTTTTAACAATTTGTCATCTGCAAATTTGATAACCTCACTCGTTCCACTTTCCAGGTCATTTATGAATATGTCAAAAAGCAGCAGACCCAGCACAGATCCCTGGGGTACACCACTATTCACCTTTCTCCATTGGGAAAATTGGCCATTTAGCTCTACCCTCTGATTTCTATCTTTTAGCCAGTTCCTGATCCACAATAGTACACTGCCTCCTATCCCATGACTTTAGTTTTGCCAAAAGTCTCTCATGAGGGACTTTGTCAAAGGCTTTCTGAAAGTCCAGATACACAATATCAACCGATTCACCTTTATCCATCTGATTATTCACTCCTTCAAAAAAACATAACAGATTAGTAAGACAAGATCTTCCTTGTCTAAAGCCATGTTGGCTGTCTCTCATTAGGTCATGACTATTTACATGCTGAGTAATTTTATTCTTTATGATGGTTTCTACCATTTTTCCTAGAACTGATGTCAGGCTCACCGGTCTGTAGTTTCCCGGATCACCCCTGGAACCCTTTTTAAAAATTGGTGTTACATTGGCGATCCTCCAATCTTCAGGTATTAGAGATTTTAATGATAGTTCACAGATTACTAATAGCAGGTCTGTAATCTCATATTTCAGTTTTCAACACCCTTGGATGTATACCATCTGGCCCAGGTGATTTGCTACTCTTCAGTTTATCTAATAGTTGTTATATATCTTCCCGATGTATCAATATTTCCTTCAATTCTTCTGCACCTTTAAATACCACTTCAGTCATGGGTAATATCCCTACATCTTCCTCAGTAAAGACTGAAGCAAAGAATTCATTCAGTCTCTCCACTATTGCCTTGTCGCCTCTTAGTGCTCCTTTAACCCCTTTATCATCTAATGGACCAACTGACTCTCTCACAGGTTTTTTGCTATGAATGTACTTGAAAAGGTCTTTACTTCACGTTTTTGCTTCCACAGCAAGCTTCTCAAACTCTCCCTTTGCCTGCCTTATGTGCTTTGCATTTGACTTGCCAATGCTTGTGCTGTTTCCAGGTTTCGTCGTTTGGCTTTCTTTTTTCCTTTTCCTGAAAGATGCTTTTTTGGCAACAGCCTCTCTGGCCTCACCTTTAAACCATGCTGGCAGTTTTTTGGACTTCCTTCCACTTTTCTTAAAGCGTGGAATACAGCTGGTCTGGGCTTCCAAGATAGTATTTTTCAACAGCAAAGCCTGATGTGTGTCTTTAACCTTTGCAACTGCTCCTTTTAGTTTTTTTCTTAACTATTTTCCTCATTTTCTCAGTCTCCCTTTCGAAAGTTATTAACAGGGCAACAGGACATACATAGAAACTATAGTGTTTGGGCTGTCGTAGATGGCAGGCTATCATAGATAGTGGATGTGATTATTGTACATAGTGGGTGTTGGTGCCAACAGAGCCCTGCATGGAAGCTTCTCCCCAGCTTTCAAAGAGCCTTTGGGAGATGCACCCACCATGTGTGGTCCTCTTCCTGCCCTAGGGTTTCATCTTGCTGCTCTCCTTTTTTTCCACAGAGCCCACTGGATGTCTGTTTTCCCTGGAAAAGATTAGTAGTTTCTCTTGGAATTTTTCTTCCCTGGTCACATACCAGTTCCTTTTCCTGCCCCTGAGCCTGCTTGCCTCAGCATCATGTCTTTGGTTTGGGGTGTCTCTTTATTTTCTTTTTGAATGGTACATTTTCATGCCTTTTTCACTGGCAGAGCTCAGGGTCTTTGACCTTGCTGGGGCCCATTTCCCCCAAGGCCTCTGCAGTGGCTTCAAGAAGTGATTGGTGCTCATGAACCTTGTCCTTCAAGAGACATGACTGCTGTCTCAAGGCAAACCATGACCCCCTTGGATTGTGGCCTCTAAAAAGATACTCTCAAAGGCCATTGGCAGTAGTCGGCAGCATGACAAGATCTTTCAAAGGTCAGACTCTGTCCCAAAGTCTCCAGCAACACCATGCTTCAAGCCCCAAAGTGATCTTGCTGTCTCAGGCTGAGGCCATGGGTCCTCTGAGCAGAGCACTCCAGAGGTGGGGGACAAAATCCTAGAGGGCAGCATCCATGGAAGTCAGAAGGCAGGTAAGTCCATATTTGGTCCCCACAGTCCATGCCAAGAGCCCTAGGGATCAAAGCAGGAGTTGCCAACCAAGGTTGCCCAAAAAGAAGCATCTGTCTTAAGTGACTAGCCTCTAATCCCTGAGGCAATCCTGGTTGAGGACTCCCCCTCATCTGAGTTGGTGCCCATACCAAAGGCTGTGGAGCCATCCGGACTAGAGGCCAGAATGGCAGACTTGGCATGCAGTTTATCTGCCTTCATAGTTCTGCTGGGGCATCTGCCCAGACCACTGGAGCCTCAACCTAAAGGACCTCCACAGATGTTGAGCCAGTCCTAGAGCACCATCTGCCTAAAGTCTATACTTGACATTGGTCTCTAGTCTGATCCTGATCCTTGGAACAGACGTCTTCCCCACTGAGTGGCTATGGCACTGCCTGTAGAGTCTGAGGGGCATGGATGGTCAGGCTCAGGACCCAACCTAGCTTGACCTAGATTCCTCCACAGACTACAAGTTGGACTGGGAGATCAAGGACAAAGAATCACCAGACACCATCACCACTGTGATATGCCCTTGGACCCATCTCCCTCTGAGACCAGACATCAGTACCCACTCAAGGATAGGGCCGCCTTCAACTTTGTGCAGGACATGTCAAAGGTGTTTGTCCAACAGAGGACCCTTGAACAGAGGAGCTTGATCCTCCTGTATGAAGCCCTTCTGAAGGAGGCACTTACAGTGCCTGTCCCCCTGATCCTGGAACAGCTTCTCTTCAATGTGGGGAAACACTAGCATCAGTGCCCATTGTGAGCAGACAGCTGGACTTGATGTATCTGGTCTGCTGGAGCCTCCAGCTTCCAGAAAGCACAGTTAACAGTTATATGGTGGTGGAGTCGGTCATGTGTCAGCTTAAGTACTAGACTCACTACTTGGTGCTTCCAGGCAGGGAGGCCTGCACCTTGGACACACTGGGCAGAAAGTGCTACCAGGGCTCAATTGCTCATCAGCCAGATCCAGGCATACTAGCTGTACATGGGCATGTACTTGAGAGACCTGGTGAAGGAACTCGACCAGGTTCTCAGCTGGTCTTTGGAATCATTGGAGGGGTTCCTCAGAGCCTTTTCTGTCAGTGCTCTAAATTCATGACTTGAGCAGGCTGAGACTGCTTTGAGTCGGCAGCAAGAGTAACCATGGTGGGCATTGGCACCTGACACCAGGCTTGACTATAGTTTTTTTTCTGATCTGGGGCAATAGGTTCAGGACAAATTTTTTTTTTATTATATACCGTGCTATACTGAATCAGTGTGGTTTACATTGAACAAACTGAAATTACATTGAACAGGGCATTATAACTTGGAGATAACTATTTTACAGAGAACATGGGCTATGGAGGGTTAAGTGGCTTGCCCAAGACCACAAGGAGCACCTGTGGGACTAGAAACCCCACTCCGTCTGGCCCAAGGTTGCTGTCCTCTAGTGGGATTTGAACCCCCGACCTTCCGGCCTGAAGTACCTTGCCCCAACCATTAGGCCACTCCTTGAATGTCTCCTAAGGAGAGAACCTCTGGCAAACCCATGACTGATATGGCTGCAGAGTTGGAGTCCGAGTTCGACTAGAACTAGGCTCTCCAAGAAAACCACTACCCTTCCCACAACAGAGCCCAGAGTAAAAAGCCCCCTTACTTGAAGGGAAGGGCTTATAGAAACTACCCTCAGTATTAGGGCTTCCCAGCAGGGTCAGCAGGCCACAGGATAAGGGAATGGCCCTCATAAGCTGAAGACTCTCAAGACCCAGGCACCAGCTCTGGCACAGCCTGGCAGGAGCTTTTGACTCCTTGGGCATAGCCTCTCTAGCCTTAGGAGGCCTATCCTAGTAGCCTACAGGGGGATGTCTTATCCTGTTTGCCCACCAGTGGCTTGCCATCATCACTGACACCTGAGCACTCCAAGTGGTCAAGGAGGGCTACTTCCTTCACTTGGAGCAGACTCCCCTATCCATTTTTCCCAGGAGAGCCCACCAGGACTGTCTGCCAGACCTTGCTACTGCAGGAGATCACTGGCCTTCAAGGACAGGGTAGTGGAACCCATACTCACACACCACTAGGGCAGAGGGTTCTATTACCAGTATTTCCTTGTACCAAAACAAACAGGGGGGCCAAAAGCCCATCCTAGACATGTGGGACCTGAACAGGTTCCTGGTGAAAAGTTTGATACTTTCTCTTGGGATGCTGCTGTCATACCTCCAGCAGGGAGACTTGCTATGTTCCTTGTACTTAAAGGATGTGTACACCCACATCCTCATTCATCCTTGCCATAGGCAGTACCTCAGATTCATAGTGGTGGGGGCAGTCACTACCAATACAGGGTCCTTCCCTTTGGCTTGGCCTAGCCTCTGCATCAAGGATCTTAGTGTGGCAGGCTAAGGCCTACAATAGCCTGTAAACATATGAGAGGCCTGTAAGCTAGTCCTGAGTCCCTACCCCCACCAGAGATTAATAGTACTGAGAGACTAGTCAGTGAGGGTCTGAGAATCTGCCCTAAACTGCCTTAAACTGCTTTTGATAAGTTTGTATGAATCCTGCATAAATCCCTTATTGAATTCTTCTATGCTGATGAGGAATATGTTCGTGTTCTGCATTCTCACATTCTCTAGGCCAGAAATGACCTTGAAGTAGAAATGTATCTATGTCTAGAAAATGAGCCTTTGTTAGAATGACCTGAGAAGGGGGAACAGGGTGCTAGGCCCAGAGAGGGTCCCTGATTGGATAGGCGCAAGGGGCGTTGGGACCAATAGAAAGTTTGCCTGTATCAAACTGAAAATTGTGTATATAAGGAATTTGCTTCTGTTCTCCATTGCTCAGTCACTTTTGGATGCTTTCCTGTCTGAGCCTTGTGCACAATAAATTGGCTTGGAACCTGCCATCGACTCCTGGATTTATTCATTGCGTGCACTTCGCTGCTACAAAAGTATCTGGTGGTGGCCCACCTCCACCTACAGGGGGCCTTTGTCTTCCCCTACCTGACAACTGGCTCATCAATGGAAGCTCAGCCAGAGGTGCAGCAGGCCATAGTCCACACGATCGGCATCCTACAACATCTGAGAGTCTGTCAAACTACTCCCAAGTCTCATCTCCTCCCAACAGTGTCTGGGGTTCATAGGAGCCCAGCTAGAGTGTTCCTACCCCAAGACAGGACTGATTGCCTTGGCACTGGCTGCAGGCATACAACAGACATACTGTCTGCTCACCTTCTGCTATGCCTGCTGGGCCACATGGCATCCAAAGTCCATGTCGCCCTAGATGCCTGCTTCCATATGAGGATGGCCCAATGGTGCCTCTGCCCTCAGGCCACTGGAAAGCTGCAGGACAGAGTGACAGGGACCTGCCAATTTGCAGACTCTGCTGGTTGCAGGCCTCACAGCACCTCTGGGCAGGGATGCCCTTCCAGGCTCCCCAATCCCCAGAGGGTCCTCACTACAGATAACTGTGCTGCATGGGGGGGACTTGTTGCAAAGATCTCAGCACCAGGGCAGCGGGTTGGTCAGCCAACTGCAGATCAGCTTGTTCACTTAGGCTCAGCCAGAATATGGCCCATTCTGCCATTGTCTAAAACACCAGTCAGTCCTGGTCCAGACAGAGAATCAGGTGGCAGTGTTCTGTGAACAAGCAGGGAGGCATAGGGGTCCTACTCACTTTCCAGGAAGCAGTAGCTTTCTGTTCTTTGCACTCGGCAATGGGATGCTCCTGCAGGTGGTGTATCTGCCAAGCCAGCTCAATGCCCGAGCAGGTGGAGGCTGGACCCCAGGGTGGCCTCATCTCTGGAGTTCTGCTGATGGACCTCTTCATGAGCCTGACCAACTTTCAGCTGTCTTGATTCTGCTGCTCCTGCCAACCACACCCTTCACAGGTGGCAGCAGATGCATTACTTGCACATGACTGTCAGGTGTTGCAACAACTGAAAAGCTCTAGACAGCACAGGACCCTCCTAGCAAAGTCCACAGCAGTCTGTCTTGATCTGCTCACTGGTTGTAGGTTGTCTTTATGCAGGGTAGGAAGGACAGGCATACTAAGAGGGCCCTGTGAGCCTTCAGTGCTGCTTTCACCAGGGTCCCAGGGTAGCTAGCTTGTGTTCTAGCTCTTGTTATAGTTCACTTGGTTTTGTTAGGTAAATACTGGCTAGTGCACCTAACTGCACCAGACCTAATACCAGTGTTGCTGGCGAGTTCTCGTTTGCTCATCTGCTGGTAGGGAGCACAACCCACTGGTCTAGCAGGATTCCAGGAAAGGAAACTTATCATATGACAACTTCCCTTTTTGGCACTTTCATGTAGATGTGAGTGACATCACCTTGGTGTTTATCAAAAGACAGCTAAATGTAATTAGCCAGGCATACAGCAGTACAAAATTCTCAGGGAGAAGTGGCTGTTAGTATGGAGACAAAGAGAGACAATACAGCAAAATGCTCCTGTATGCAGTCCAGCTTCCACAGGTAAACACTATCTCTTCCTCAAATGCTACCCGGAGGAATGTACACCAACTCCACCACTCACAACATAGCCCCGACCACATGCATCCACTCCTCATGTATTTGTATGTAAGCGTGAATATCATTCTGTTACAAATGTAAATAGTTAATACTGTTATCCAAGTTGAGCTACCTGTTATATGTAACACGGTGTTAACTCCCACCGTAAAATACCTCATGTTCTATGTAAACCGCACTCATGTTGAAGAGCGTGGTATATAAGTGATTTAAATAAAGTCTATTTTAACAAACTGGCACGGAGAGGGCAAACCTAGTGTTGCTTTGCCATGTCAACTTACTGTGCTTAAAAGGCTATCTGCCACAGGTACCAAGCTGTGGTGGTCACCTGGAAGAAAATTAAGAACTCTATCATATCTAATTTAATTCCTTTGCAGTACCTGGGAGAGTTGAGCCTGATTGATGCTGAGCCCTTCCTGAAATACTTGCCATCAGTCATCGCTGCTGCTGCATTAATTGTGGCCAACTGTACAATCACTGGCTTATCCTGGGTATGTATTCAGTGGGAAGGGTTGTGGGCATGTAAGATGCTAATGCCTATAGAATTCAGGATGACATGTGACACAATCTCCAGTAATGTCATGACAAGGCCTAATGTCCTCACTGAGCATGGTGAAAACTTGTAAAACGAGGATGGTGTAAAAAAAAAAAATCTGACAAAGTGGCTTTTTCAAACTGCTTGCTAAAGGCCTGCTTTAAGGATGTTTATCCCATGCATCTTTTGAGCAGGGTGTACTCGTGTTGTAAGGGGCTAAGGGCGTGACATCAGTATGGAGGGGCGTGCTTCTCATTGGAGTGCTTCACCTTTTAAATGCCTTTTTCTAACTGGTTGCTTTTTTAATGCATTATGGGAAAGGTAGTTCAGTTATGTGGCCTCGGGTAAAAAAAACAAACACCTTGTAGTTGGGTTGAGTGGTAGGCAAATGACAGAAAATTAACCATTGAATAGACATGCTAAGGTTCACAAATTTTCACCTTTTTAATGTTTCACCAGGATTCTTGTATTTCAACACAGGATACAACTTGAACTCAAACAAAACAGCTTTCTTCAGCTTAAATATTCAATGCTTCTAACGCATGTCACCAGGCATGGTTTGCTGTGCAGTCCAAAACAAACAGGAACAAAACTTTAAACCAGGTTTCTTTTCCTTCAGTCCAGAACTATACCTGGCAACTTTGTCGTCTTAAACACAGCAAAACTTCCTATAGGCAGTTAAACTCTCACTGGTAGATAAATCATTTTGCAAGGTTTTCTCAGTATTTAGCCAAATAAAACCTTTTTCTCAAGTGTAATTAGGTAGCTTCAGCTTTGCACAGTAAAATACTTCTCCTGAACTGAGAACCTTCACAAGCTGAACACAGTTCTTAGGGCTATCGGACACTGGTGGTTTTTCTTTAAGGTTGACTCCCTTTCAACCCCTCTGAATTGGCAGACTGGCATACAGAACAATCCATACATGAGTCCTCTTCTACCAAAGGTAAATCTGGGTCACCCAGTTGCATTGGCTCAGTCTCTGACTCAGATTGCTTATCTGACTGCTTTCCGTTATGGTTAAAGCCGTCTCTAGCAACTCTGTAGTGCTCCTTATTAGATGAGCTTCTAGGACTCATACCTTGGTCAAAGCTTGTATCAGCTTCCCCTCTTTCATGCTTTGGCCACCATTCCTCTCGTCCTGATCTCCAGGAACAAGCAGGAATGAGTCCTCACATATGGGTACATCAGTACCGACGGAGCCTGCGCGGGAAAGCTTCCCAGAAGGAAAGCTTTTGGGGCCTCCCACAGCACATGCGTGCTGCCTTCCCGCCTTCCTGATCAACTCTCCTCAGTTCTTCTTTTTCCACGGAGCCAGCAGGTCGTGTTCCTGTCACCGCTGAAGTTATTTTAATTTGTTTCTTTGGCCGCGTGTCTGCCTTCCCCGATTCCGGACCGGTACCGCCGGTCTTATTTATTTATTTTTTTAAATAAAGAAAGATCTTCTTTTTCCCCACTTGGTGTGTTTTTTCTGTTAGGCCTCTAGGCCTTCACAAAATTCTCCCTCATGGAGAAACAAGCTTCTGGTTTTAAAAAATGCACCAAGTGTAGCGGTACTATATCTGTTAGACACCCATGAATGGTGTCTTAAATGTTTGGGGCCTGACCACTCCATTCCGGATTGCCCGTCCTGTTCTTTGATGTCTAAACGTGGCTTACAAAACCAAGCAGCCAAGTTTTACATGCTGTTTTCTACAGATACTCCAGCATCAACGTCTTCCAGGTCTTCCTCTCCTGATGGATCTCAGGTAACCAAACATTCCTCTGGCAGGTCCTCAAAGGGCAAATCTCCCTCTAAGTATCGAGATGCCCCTGGGCTTGACCCTGAGGACCCTGCCCCAGCCAAACAACCCCAGCGGGAAGCTTCAGCTTCCAAAGCTCCTCCTATGGGGTTACAGGTTGACATCGATGGCACGGCCTCGACCGATCACCTGTTAGACTGCTCTGGGGTGTACCGGCTCAATCTTCCGGTACCGACATCCAGACAGTCGTGGCGTCTATGGATCATACAGTTCAATCCATGCAGCAGGCCATAATGGCTTTTATTTATTTATTTCTCTTATATACCGCGCTCTTAATTCAGTGCGGTTTACATATGAACAAATATAAACACAATGGTACAAGCAGCATTGGTTTTTTACATAGAACAAGGTACATAAACTTGGTGAAAATCAGGGTAACTATAGACAAACTATATACATGGCTATACTATATACATGGCTACTATATACATGGTTATTTGGTTAATTAGATGCGACGCCCTCGGTACCGCAGCCAGTGGTACCGACTCCGGTTCCGGTACCACAACCGATACCGGTACCCAGGGCACCCACATCGACCAGGATACTGATTCCGGTTCCCGGTTCCGGGGTTTTTCCCGATACCGATCCAGTTCCGGGTACCCCCGATGTGGATACCGGTCGATACGCTTATCGATCCCTGGAAGCAAACAGACGATACTTCGAGTCTTCTGATTCATCAGATGACTCTGCTGAAGTATCCCTTACTCTTCCTGAAGAGCCCTTTTCCCCAAAGAGGAGAATGTCTCCTCCAGAGGATTTGTCCTTTCAAGACTTCATCATTGAACTAGCCAAAGGTCTCTCTATTTCAGTAACCTCTGAAAAAGAACCTAGAGCTAAAAAATTAGATATTTTGGGATACTCTAAGGTTCCCAAAGAGGCAGTCACCTTGCCCATTCATGAAATTCTTCAAGAACACATGATGGACTTATGGGAGACTCCTCTCACCCTCTCTCCACATTCTCGTCGTTTGGACACCATGTATCGTGTCCCTCCTTCTCCTGGTTTCCAAAAAAACTCAGCTCCCTCACCACTCTATTGTGGTGCAGTCAGCTATGAAAAGGATAAAGAGTACCAAAAGACACTCTTCTACTCCTCCAGGAAGAAAATGTAGGACTTTGGATGCTTTTGGTAGAAAAATCTTCCAAGCCAGTATGCTTATTGGAAGAATCAATTCATATAGCCTCTATATGGGCATGTTTCTGAAAGAGATTGCATTAAAGATATGCCATTTTCTCCCCTTTATCCCAGAGGATAGAAAGGAGTTCTTTCTTTTGCTAAAGCATACCCAAGATATTTCAAAGTTCTCCAACAGAGCAGCCTTTGACTCCTTTGAGGGTGCTAGCAGAGCCTCAGGTATTGCCATAGCAGCTCGCAGAATTGCTTGGCTCCAGGCCTCTGACCTAGAACCCTGGGTCCAAGATGGGTTGGGAAATCTGCCCTGTACAGGTGAGAATCTGTTTGTTTGGTAAGGAGTGGCAAATCAAAGCCACTCAAATGGATGCAGAAAATGCTGCTTTAGATAGACTTTCTAAGTCTACCTCTACCCCTGTCAAAAAAAAATCTTTCAAGAAGCCTTTCTATAAGAAGGCCAGATTTTCTACAAATACTGGCCAACAGTCTTCTGCAGTTCGCTTTACTCCAAAGCGTCAGCAACCTAAACAGGCCAGGGCAAAACCTGCAGGGACTGCTACAGCCCAGCAGTCCCAACCCCCTCAGGGTTTTTGACTTAATACTAGAGAACTTAACCTTTCTGGCTCTACAACAACCAGAGCCTCTCACCATTCCAGGAAGGTTAACTCATTTTGCTCCCAGATGGGAGCAAATCACATCAGAACAGTGGACCCTCTCTATCATCAGAGAGGGCTACAAACTACATTTCTCCAGCCTTCCTCCCCATACCATGGTGAGATGTTTCAATTCTCCCCATCTCTCCTGGACCTGTTGGGTCAGGAGGTGACCACCCTTCTCGCCCAAAGGGCAATAGAGGTTCCTCTTCAACAGGGATTAGGGTTTTACTCCCCTTATTTTCTCATTCCCAAGAAAACAGGGGGGTACAGACCCATTCTAGATCTGAGAGAATTGAACAAATTCCTATGCAAGGAGAAATTCAAGATGCTCTCTCTATGTACTCTCCTTCCATACCTACAGAGTCAGGACTGGCTTTGTTCTCTAGATCTCAAGGATGCGTACACACATGTACTCATCCATCCATCCCACAGAAAATTCCTACGGTTTCTGTTCCAAGGAAAACACTTCCAATACAGAGTACTTCCCTTCGGTCTAGCCTCTGCTCCAAGAGTGTTTACCAAATGCATGGCAATAGTGGCTGCATTTCTACGAGCCATGGGAATTTGTCTTCCCATACCTGGACGACTGGCTCATCCGAGCTCCATCTCAGTCCGAGGCTCAGACTTCCCTGGACCGCACCAGATGCATTCTGCAGTATCTGGGACTTGTGATCAATCTGCCAAAGTCTCAACTCACCCCTACTCAGTCCCTGGAATTCATAGGGGCCTGGTTGGATACCACCACTGCAAGGGCCTATCTTCCTCAGGCCCGTTGCCAACGTCTAGTGCACTTGGCCTCCCAGACTCAGTCCAGAAGCCACTTGACTGCCAGGGAGATGCTACAACTATTAGGCCACATGGCCTCCACAGTACATGTGGTGCCTTATGCTCGCCTACATATGAGAGCAGCTCAATGGACTTTGTCCACCCAGTGGACTCAAGCATCAGGAGCTCTCTCTGACCAAATAGCAACCTCCAAATGTCTCTTTTGGTCTCTCCAATGGTGGATGTCCACTCAAAATCTGTTTTGGAGGGGGGCCCTTCCAGCCATTGTTGCCCCAAGCAACCCTCACAACAGATGCCTCCCAAACAGGTTGGGGAGCTCATCTTCAAGACCTCTCCACTCAGGGCACTTGGTCTCCACAGGAGACCACCCTTCATATCAACCACTTGGAACTTCGAACAATCTTTCTAGCTCCGAGTTTTTCATACCCTCCTCAGCAACATGACAGTCCTTATTCATACGGACAATCAAGTAGCCATGTTTTACATAAACAAACAAGGAGGGACTGGCTCTGTTGCTCTGCAACAAAGCTCTAAGATTATGGGCCTTCGCCAGAGAGCATCAAATCCATCTCCTGGCAGTATATCTTCCAGGAATCCAAAACTCTTGGGCAGACACTCAGCCGAGTTCTGCTTCCACACGAATGGTCCCTGCACATGGATCAGGTACTCAGAATCTTCAAGAAATGGGGAACCCCAGACATAGACCTCTTTGCAAGTCCGTGGAATGCCAAACTTCCCTGGTTCTGTTCCAGAATTCCGTGTCGGAGTTCAGGCCAAGGATGCCTTCCTCCTTCATTGGGGTCGGGGCTTCCTGTATGCCTTTCCACCCATTCCTTTGATTCCCAAGACTCTGTTCAAACTTCAAAGGGATCAAGGGTCCATGATCCTCATAGCTCCACGCTGGCCACGCCAAGTGTGGTATCCTCTACTTCTGCATCTCTCCCAAGCCCCCTCCCTGGACTTGGGAGCTGCTCCAGACCTTCTGTCTCAGGAGGAGGGGACTTTGTGGCACCCAAACCCCAAGTCCCTTCACCTCAGAGCTTGGTTACTGAAGGCCTAGACCTTCAACACTTCAATCTTTCGCAGCAAGTGAAGGATATCCTACATGCCTCTAGGAAACCTTCCACTAGGCGTTCTTACGCTTTTAAATGGAAAAGATTTTCCATTTGGTGTGCTCAAAAGGGTCTTGACCCTCTAGCACTCCCCGTGAATTCTCTATTGGAATATCTCCTGCATCTCTCCAATGCAGGACTCAAAACAAATTCAGTACGGGTCCATTTGAGTGCTATCAGCATCTCTTAAACCTTTTAATGGACAACCTATCTCCTCTCATCCTCTTATTGCAAGATTCATGAGAGGCCTAACCTTAACTAAACTGCCCATTCGACCTCCTCCGGTGGCATGGGACTTAAACTTGGTTCTTGGTCAGCTTATGAAGCCACCCTTTGAACCCTTAGCCACTACCTCCTTGAAATTTCTTTCCTGGAAGGTTATTTTCCTCATTGCAGTCACTTCAGCTCACCGCATCAGTGAACTGCAGGCCTTAGTGGCTAATCCACCTTATACAAGGTTCCATCATGATAAGGTAGTCCTTAGGACAAATCCACACTTTATGCCTAAAGTGGTCTCACCTTTTCATCTTAATCAAGAGGTATATTTACCTGTCTTTTTTTCCAGCTCCTCATGCATCCAGTGCAGAGAAGAATCTTCATACTCTGTATTGTAAAAGAGCTCTTGCTTTTTACCTACATAGGACACAGCAACATCGAAAGTCTTCCCAGCTTTTTGTTGCTTTTGATCCTTCTCATTTGGGACTTCCAGTCTCTATGAGAACACTGTCCAATTGGATTGCTCAGTGTGTTTCTTTCGCCTACCAGAGTAAGAACCTTTCTCTGGAGAGCCATGTCGCAGCTCATAATGTGAGGGCCATGGCCACCTCTATGGCTAATCTAAATTGTGTCCATCGACCAGATCTGTCGAGCAGCTACCTGGGCCTCGGTTCATACCTTCACAGCCCATTACTGTTTGGACAAGGACTCCTGCCGGGATGCCTTGTTTGGTCAGGCTGTCCTCAAACACCTGTTCCATTCTTAGACAACTCCTACCCTCCTTCCCTGGATGGATGCCTGAGATCCATAGGAGGACGTAGAACCCTTCCCAGGGTCTCATATCCTTGGGGATCTCCCAGGCATCTTAGCTAGGGAGTCCCCATATGTGAAGACTCATTCCTGCTTGTTCCTGGAGATAGCACAGTTACCTGTAACAGGTGATCTCTGGGAACAGCAGGAATAAGTCTTCACAACCCTCCCACCTCCCCTAGGAGTTGTATCTCTCTTTCTTTCCTTTCCTCTCTCTCTGTCTCGGCTTTAAACTCGCCAGCTCTCCTCAGTTCTAGGAAAGGCAGGAAGGCAGCGCGCAGGCGCTGTGGGATGCTCCCAAAAGCTTTCCTTTTTGGGAAGCTGGGGAGCATCCCCACGCAGGCTCGGTCGGTACCGACGTACCCCATATGTGAAGACTTATTCCTGCTGTTCCCAGAGGTCACCTGTTACAGGTAAGTAACTGCTTAGTCTGCAGGTTTAGAACACAGGGGAGGACTGGGATTTGGGCATAGGCAGCACAAGAGTGATTTAGTTGGAATTTTTGGTGGCTACAAGGAATAGAGAATTTTGAAGGAGCTGGTTTAAGTTTAGGTGGGGTAAGTGGCACCTAGCTATTGATGCCTTCTAGGCCTCGCTGCCTCTTGTGTGGGGCCCAGAGAAGGACCGTTTCGGAGGCAAGTGTTTGCAGAGGTTGTGCACAAGAGGCATCGCTGTCAGTCATGAAGCAGAGAGCGCAAAGGAGGTGTTGGACTGCAGAGTCCCTGGATGCTCCCGTGTTGCCCCAGGAGCCGGTGCCAGGTCTGTCTGCACCAGAGGTTCCATTGTCCCAGGCCCCCATGCAGGGGGGTTAGGGGGGCCATATTTTCTCAGCAGTTTCTGGTGCTGCTACAGTAGACCCTTGGCGGTGCTGGAAGTAACAGCAGGACTGGTGGATGAAGATACCACAGGGGCCAAGCAACAGGTGACACTGCTGGACAGGGGAATGGGTAGCATGCCAATTAAAAGGACCAGACTGTTGGCGGAGAGGCCTCACCTAGACTTGGCCCTGGAGGAGCAGTCCGGGGTTTTGGTAGACTGACATGGACCCAAAGTTGGAGGAAGGAGAGTTGACTGAACCGGAGGACCAGGTGAGGATTGTCAGGGTATTCCAGAGGGAGCTGGCTGCACTCATTGAAACAAAGGCATTGAATATGCCGACCAGGGAACAGGGGGTGGATGCCTCTTTAGAGGATCCATTATTACAAGCAATACGGGAGTCTCAGAGGGCATTTCTGATAGAGTATTTAAGGAGATGATACAGGAAGAGTGGGATACGCCGGAGGCCAGCCTCAAGGGTTCCAGGGTGTTGAACTGGCTGTACCTGTTGCAAGAGCCAGATAACTATTTAAAACTCCTAAAGTGGATGCGGCCGTTTTGTCGGTTACTAAGAAGACTACCATCCCAATAGAGGGATGTGCAGCCCTTAAGGATATGCAGGATAGAAGGTTAGACACGCTACTGAGGCAGGTGTTTGAGGTTAATGCTCTTTCCATGCAAGCTTTGATTTGTGGAGCTTGGGTGGCAAGAGCATGCCCGAGATGGTACCAAAGGCTTAAGGGTTTGCAGGTAGAAGAGGCGGTCGGAGGCGACTCGGTTGGAATCAGGAGCTGTGTATTTAGCAGATAGTCAGTATGATCTTATACGAGGTCTGGCAAAGTGGCATCGGTGGTGGCTGCTCAGATCCCTATGGCTCCATAACTGGGCGGCAGATGTGGCATCTAAAGCACAACTTGAGAAACTCCCCTTTAGGGGTAAACATCTTCTCTTTGGGGAAGATCTGGAGAAGTTGAAGGATTTAGGAGAGTCAAAGGGGGCAGGTTGCCGGAAGAAAAACAGAAGCGGGGGCGTCCAGTGGCGCCTTACAGGAGCCAGCAGCAAGAGTTTTGGTGTTTTTCATAAGTCACAACTTGGTCAGTTTCAGAGAGGGTGTTTTTCAGTACAGGGCCTCGGTTTCAAGGTTTTAGAGGAGCAGGCAGAGGTTTTGGGGCCTCCTCCTCCCCCCCCAAACATTAAACCGCAGAGGGTAGGGCTAAATGGCCAGTTTTCCCAATGGAGAAAGGTGAATAGTGGTGTACCCCAGGGATCTGTGCTGGGTCCGCTGCTTTTTGACATATTCATAAATGACCTGGAAAGTGGAATAACGAGTGAGGTTATCAAATTTTCAGATGACACAAAACTAAAGTTGTTAAAACCCAAGAGGATTGTAGAAAATTGCAAGAGGATCTTGATAAATTGGAAGACTGGGCATCAAAATGGCAGATGCAATTTAATGTGGACAAGTGCAAAGTTCTGCACCAGGGAAGAACAAACCAAACTATGGTTACACGTTGCAAGGTTCCACATTAGGAACCACCACCCAGGAAAAAGATTTAGGCGTCATTGTGGATACCATGTTAAAACCCTCGGCCCAGTGCAGCGGCGGCCAAGAGAGCAAATAGAATGCTAGGTATCATAAGGAAAGGAATGGAAAATAAAACAAAAGATATTATAATGCCTCTATATCGTTCCATGGTGAGACCGCACCTTGAATATTGTGTGCAATTCTGGTTGCTGTATCTTAAAAAGGATATAGCGATTTTAGAAAAGGTTCAGAGAAGAGCCACCAAAATGGTAAAGGGAATGGAAGGATACTCCTATGAAAGGCTAAAAAGGTTAGGGCTCTTTAACCTGGAAAAGACGGCTAAGGGGTGATAGTGTAAAAATTAATGAACGGAGTGGAACGGGTAAACGTAGATCGATTGTTTACCTTATCAGAATATAGAAAGACTAGGGGACATGCAATGAAGCTACAGGGTAAACTAAGACTAGAGTTTTTCACTCAACGTGTAATCAAACTCTGGAATTTGTTATCGGAGGATGTAGTAAAGGCTGTTAATGTAGCTGGGTTTAAAAAAGGTTTGGACAAGTTCCTGGAGGAAAGGTCCATAGACCATTATTAAGAAGGGACCCAGGATATCAATGCTTGAACCAATACAAGCATTGTGGAACCTGTCTCTTGGGGAAACTGCTAGGTACGTATGACCTAGATTGGCCACTGTTGGAAACAGAATACTGGGCTTGATGGACCTTGGTCTGACCCAGTATGGCATATCTTATGTTATGCTCTTATGATGTGAGGGGGGGGGGGGGGGGAGTCCAGGCTGAAACAGTTCCCGTGGGAGGTCGGTTAAGGGAGTTTTTTCCAGTGTGGGCCCAAATTACCTCAGATCAGTGGGTGTTGGAAATCATGCAGAGAGATTATGCACTCTGCACAAAAGCGTCTCACTGGACGTTGAAATTAATCTCCCTGCAGGGCATGAGCCAAGCTTGTAGAGGTGTGGGAAACCTTGGAGAGGTTGCTAGCACTAAAGGTAGTGGTGCCTGTACCGGAGTATCAATACAGCTGCAGTTGGTACTCCATATATTTCGTAGTGCCAAAAAAGGAGGGCACCTTGAGGTTGATTCTGGACCTCAAAAGAGTAAACAGATGTCTCAAGGTGTTGCTTTTTCGCATGGAGACACTGCGATCAGTAATAATGGCAGTTCAGTAGGGAGAGTTTCTCACGGCTCTAGATCTTTTGGAGGCATATCTACACATACCGATCAGAGCAGAACATCGGTTTGCAGTGACCATGGCACATTTTCAGTTCCAAGCAATGCTGTTTGGATTAACAATAGCACCAAGGACTTTCACCAAGGTCGTG
The DNA here is from genome assembly GCA_033557465.1 of Ichthyophis bannanicus. Classification (NCBI taxonomy): domain Eukaryota; kingdom Metazoa; phylum Chordata; class Amphibia; order Gymnophiona; family Ichthyophiidae; genus Ichthyophis; species Ichthyophis bannanicus. The sequence goes on along the minus strand of CM066032.1, from coordinate 1,822,758,783 downwards.
GTGGTGGTGGCAGCTTTGCAAAAGGAAGGAGTGTTGGTTCACCCTTACCTGGACGACTGGCTGATCCGAGGGACGTCGCAGGAAGAGAGCGTGGTGGCTACCAGGCAAGTGGTGCAATGTCTGCAGTTGCTAGGATGGGTAGCAAACCTCACAGAGCAAGTTAGTCGTCGCAGGAGTTGGACTATCTGGGGGCTCGATTCAACACAAATGAGGGCAGGGTGTACCTGCCACAAGTCAGAATCAACAAATTAAGGCGCTTGGTTTGCGCCTTCTTGGACAGATGGGCTCCCTCAGCATGGCAGTACTTGCAAATATTGGACGATGGCAGCCACACTAGAGGTGGTGCCATGGGCCAGAGCTCACATGAGGCCGCTGCAGAGGTCTCTGCTCAGGAGATGGTCGTATCAATCTGATCAGTTGTCCAAAAGGATGGTCTGTCCTCTGGAGGCGAGGCGGTCTCTACAGTGGTGGTTGACTCCAGGGTGTTTAGAAAAGGGGATGCATCAAGGCACCAGTTTGGAGGGCATTGATGACCAATGCAAGCATGTTCAGCTGTGGAGCGCATTTCAAAGTGCAGTATGCGCAGGGCCAGTGGACAGAACAGGAGAGGACTTGGACAATCAACAGGTTAGAGTTGAGAGCAGTCACTCTAGCTCTGAAGGCCCTTCAGTGGTGGCTGGGGGGGGAGTGCAATCCAAGTATTTTCAGACAACGCCACAGTGGTGGTGTACATCAATCACCAAGGCGGCACGGGCAGCGTGGTGCTCAGAAGCAGACGAGTTACCCCATTGGGCTGAGTCGCATCTGGAAGCGTTATCGGCAGCACATGTAGCGGGAGTGGACAATGACAGCCAATTCTGAGTTGAATCAAGGTGGACCCAGTAGAGTGGGTACTCAATCAGGAGGTGTTCGACTTACTGGTGCAATGCTGGGGGTCTCCGGTAATGGATCTCATGGTGAAATTCGCATCAGCAAAGGTAGACGGATTCTTCAGCAGAAGATGAGAGAGGATGTCAGAAGGGCTGGATGCCCTGATACAACAGTGGCTGGAGGAGCACCTGCTATACATATTCCCACCTTGGGTACTGATAGGGTGAGTCCTCCAGCGAATAGAGCAGAACAAAGGTCACATTGTTCTGGTGGCACCAGATTGGCCAAGGAGGCCTTGGTATGCTGACTTAATGCAACTTATAGTGGAGCCCCCGTGGAAACTACTGGTCAGGAGGGACCTACTTTCACAGGGTCCATTAACAATGCCACAGGTGGATCAGTTCTCGCTTACGGCTTGGCTTTTGAAAGGGCAAGGTTAAGAGCCAAGGGGCACTCAACGGTGGTGATTGCGATGTTAAGATCTAGGCAGAGATCCACTTCATTGGCATACATCCGGGTTTGGCATATATTTGAGTCATGGTGCAGGGACAGGCAGATTAAAGCATTAGGAGCCTCGGTACCACAAATGTCGTTTTTTGCAGGATGGATTCAATAAAGGACTAGCGGTAGCCTATCAAGTGCAGTTGGCAGCGCTCTCGTTTTCAAGGAAAGGTACAAGGGATGACTCTGGGCTCGCATCCAGAGGTGAAAAGATTTTTGAGGGCAGCTACTCTGAGACCTGTGCAGAGTTTCGGTTCCGTTCTTGGATATGATTGTAGTGCTGGAGGTGCTGGTACAAGCACAGTTTGAGCCCTTAGCTAAGGTGACAATGAAGGACCTTACCCTTAAGGTGTTTTTGGTAGCTATCTCTTCAGCTAGGAGGATTTCAGAGTTGCAAGCATTGTCATGTCATGTAGAGAACCTTTTTTGGTCTTTGTTAAAGTGGTGTTGAGGACGGTTCCCTCCTTACTGAAGGTAGTGTTGGCCTTTCACGTGAATCAGCTAGTGTCATTCCTGGTGTTTGAGAAGGCAGATGAAAAACAAGGAGGGAGGCTGGCTGAATAGGTTAGATGTTGCGGCTGCTTTTGACTCGGTCTGTCATGACATTCTTATTGTCCGCCTAAGAGAGAAGGGACTCTGTGGAAATGCTCTTGAATGGTGCAATTCTTACCTCTCAGAAAGATGGCAGCAAGTTCGCTCAAATGGTGAAACATCAGATCCATTTCACCAAGGTCAAGGAGTCCCACAAGGTTCCTCTTTGTCATCATTATTATTCAACATCTACATGCAACCCTTATGCAACATTATCAGGTCCTTCAAAGTCAATTACATGATATATGCTGATGACGTCCTATTATATATGCCATTCTGCATCGATAAGATGAATCTCACCACCATATCCAACTGTTTTAACGCCATCTCAGACTGGCTACTGACTCAAAATCTCAGAATCCAGAACAAGAAAACAGAGGTACTTTTCATCTCAAGAAACCCCAAGTTCACACCACCTACATTCCTTGAAGTCCATGATGCTAAGTTGCAAGTAAAACCCCACATCCGTTATCTTGGTGTTACCCTGGATCAAAATCTAGATATGAAGACCCACATAGCCAACACTGTAAAGTCAATTTATTTCAAGATTCGCTCCCTCAGACACCTTCGCCAACTAATTGATCCAGATGATTTCCGTACTGTCTACCAGGCTTTAATTATCCCACACTTTGACTTCGCAAATTGTATACTACAAGGGCTCCCCCAATCAACCCTCAACCCGCTTCAACTAGCATTAAACAGTGCTGCAAGAGTGCTCTTCGGGGTACCAAAAAGAGAACATGTAACACCTCTCCTGAAACAATTACACTGGCTCCCTATCCAAGCGAGAATCATCTTCAAGACCCTGCTACTAGTCTTCAAAGCTCACAAAGGACTTGCTCCCTCCTCTCTATCAGAGTTGATACAACCTATCCCCTCCAACAGACTTAGAAGAACCTCGGAACTAAACATGCTCAAAGTTCCAAAAGAATCCTTAAAATACATCTCTGCAACTGTGAACCGATCATTCAGCTTATGTGCTCCAAAACTGTGGAACTCCCTCCCACCACACATTAGGGCCATCTCTGATATCCCCCAGTTCAAAAAGGCCTTGAAGCATCACCTTTTCATCCAATACTTTCCAGAGAACACAATAACACAAGTTCATCCAAATAGCTCTAATCCCGTTCCTATCTAACAAGATGCCTTTTCATGTAATATTACTATCATATGTATATAGTTCAATGTTTATTATCCTTTGTTATAATTACCCCGGTTTTCCAAGTTTTTCTTCCTGTTCCATGTAAAAACAGATATATGTATCTTATCTGATGTTTTGTAGTTCTATGTAAACCGCGCTGATAATAAATAGCGCGGTATATAAAAATGTTAAATAAATAAATAAATAATAAATGTTAGCAGAGCCTTGAGAAAGTATTTGCAGAGAACAGCTTTGTTCCGTAGGACTGACAGATTGTCTTGGGGGTTCAAAGCAAGGTGAGCAGGCGTCTAAGTCCATTGCCATGTGTATTAGGCTGAAGCTATAGCTATATCTGAAGGGAAAAGTGGTCCCAAAAGGCTTGAAAGTGCATTCGACGAGGGCACAGGCAGCTTCCTGGGTGGAGTTTAGTTTGATGCCAGCAATGGAAATCTGTAAGGCAGCAACTTGGTGGTTACATACTTTTGTGAAGCATTACAGGATTGATGTTCAAGCAGAAGGGGACTCTAGGTTTGGAGCAGCAGTGCTTCAGGCTGGTCTAGCAGGGCCCTCCCGTTAAGGTGTTTACTGCTCTGTTACATCTTCTAAAGTTCTGGACTAGACTGGAGGGACGCTAAGGAAGGTGAAATCAGACTTACCTGCAAATTGTACCTTAAGGTACTCCGGTCTAGTCCCATATCTCTCCCTGATCTTGTCTGCTGATAACACCCTTAAGCAAGGGAAATAGTATTGGCTGTCCACAGGGGAGGCAGTTTCCTCTGTTTTAATAAAAGGGCACAGAGAAAAAAAAAACAGGGGTTATCTCCTTTAGTTCATACCACAGTTTGGCAGTTATTAACAGGTAAATGGTTCATATAGAGTTGGAAAGAGGTTAAATGTTTAAAGTTACTTCTCCAGGACCAAGCAGGAAGTCAGTCCTCACATATGGGTGACGTCGGCGCCGACGGAGCCCTCGCGGAGCAATTTTCCCCAGCTTTCAAAGAAAGCCTTTGGGAATTGCAGCGCGCATGTGCGGTCCCCTTCCCGCCCAAGGGTGCCATCTTAGCCAGTCGTCTTTTTTCCACGGAGCCCTACAGATGTACCCGTTGTGTCCCCGCGAAAAAGTTGATATTTACTCATCATTTACTCTTTTTTTCCTTCGGTTCGACGCCGGTCTTTTTCCTGCCCGGACTCGCGACGCCGGTCACGAGTCCTCTTCTTCTTTTTTCGGTTTTTCTGACTTAGTCAGTTTCGTTTTTGGTTTTTCCCTGGCAGCCCGGTCCTTTGACCTCGCCGGGGCCCTTTTTCCCCCGATGGCTGCCAGTGGTTTCAAGCGGTGTGGTCAGTGTGACCAAAATATGTCACTAACTGACACACACGACAATTGCCTCCGCTGCCTGGGCCCAGATCATGAAGAAATGATCTGTGGGCCCTGCGGCAAAATGTCCTCCAAAGCGTTGAGAAGTCGGCGACATCAGCGGGATAGGATCTTCGCTGACCCCAGCCGTACCGGAACCTCGTCGGAGGCCTCCGCGTCCAGAGGTTCCAGCTCGGACCGTTGCCGGAGTTCCTCCGATAGGGGTTCTCCCTCCGGGGACCATCGTCGGAAGGTGAAACCCGCGAGGGCGGCGTCGGTGGACGCTCCTGGCTCCACGAGGGCCAGGTCGCATAGCCCCGATAGCCGTCCCGGGTCCTTGGAGAAGGAGCACCTCTCGAAGCGACCTCGCCTGGAGTCAGAGCTGCCTGCTCGGGTAAGTCCTGTGGTCCTCCTGGACTCGCCTCCGAGACTGCCGACGTCGGGCCCGACGCCGTCGGGGCCTGCTGGGTCACCTGAGCTCGGACTCAGGTTGACGGCCTTGGAGAGCAGACTGTCTGCCTTCATGGACCAGCAGCGGGCACTGCTCGCCGGCTTCGCTGGCGCCGCTGCCCCGACCGCCGGGACGTCGACGTCTAAGTCGACCCCGGAGACCGAGCCGATCCTCGGTCGAGGTCACCCTCGGCCTCCCGTTCGGGACCGAGGTCGCCGACGCCGACTCCCTCGGCATCGGGGCGGCAGGCGCCGCGTCCTCGTCGGAGTCGGTCTGGGAGTCTGAAGAGGAAGAGTCGCCTGATTCTTTTCGGACTCGGTGTGTCCCCTCGGACTCACCTGAGTCCGAACCTCGGAAGCAGTCCCCCCCCCCCCCCCCGGAGGATGCCCGGTTCTCGGACTTCGTCAGGGATATGGCCAAGGCTTTGGCCTTCCCTGCGGATCCCGAGGAGGAGCCTCAAGCCGAAGAGCTCGACGCCCTCCAGTATGACTCTCCCGCCAGGGAACACTTTACTGTACCGGTTCCTCCCATGCTGGAACGACTACTCTTCCGCATGTGGGAGAGTCCGGCCTCCTCGCCGGTCCTGAGCAAGCGGGTCGATTCTATCTATCGAGTCCGCAAGAGCCCTGGCTTCCAAAAAGCACAGCTACCACACCATTCCATGGTAGTGGAATCGGCCATGCATCGTCTTAAGAGCCAGAAGATGCACTCCTCAGTGCCTCCTGGCAGGGAGGCCCGTAACCTGGATGGCCTGGGTAAGAAGTGTTTCCAGGGCTCTATGCTTGCGTGTCGTGTCCAGACCTACCAGCTATACATGGGCATGTATCTCCGAGACCTGGCTAAAGAGCTAGCCGGATTCTCCGCTGGTTTGTCCGAGGAACCCTTGCGGAGGTTCCTGGCCTTGTCCTCTGGCATTCGGGAATGCTCAAAATTCATATCCCGAACAGCCTATGATGGCTTTGAAGCATCGGCTCGAGTGGCCGCAGCCAGCATCGGTGCCCGCCGACAGGCTTGGCTTCAGTCGTCTGACCTTGAGCCCTGGGTGCAGGACAAGTTGGTCGATGTCCCCTGCCAAGGCGAGAACCTCTTTGGCAAGCCCATGGCTGAAAAGGCTGCACAGATCGAGACGGAGACTCTCACCAGGACTAGGCTTTCTAGGAAGACCTCCGCCCCTTCCCAGAAAAAGAAGGGCTCGGGAAAGAAGTCCTTTTACCCGAGAAAGGCGGCTGCCTACAAACAATACCCCCAATATCAGGCCCCTGCAGCTCCCCAACAGGGTCAGCAGGCCAAGGGACGGGGTAACGGGTCCCGTAGGCAGCAAGCCCCCAAGCCTGCACCACCAGCCCCTGCTTAGCAGGGTGGGGGTTTTTGACTCCTTAAGCATAGCCTCTCCCCCTCCGCTGGCTCCTCCCAGCACCGGAGGCCGGCTGGTTCACTTCGCCCACAGGTGGTCCAGCATCACCTCAGATGCCTGGGTGCTTCAAGTCGTGAGAGAAGGCTACCTTCTCCACTTCCAACAGGTCCCTCCCTCCTATTTTCCGGGAGAACCTCCACGACTCCCTCTGCACAGGGAATTACTCCTTCAGGAGTTAGCAGGTCTTCTACAGGAACAGGCGGTGGAACCGGTGCCCCACCACCTGAGAGGTCAAGGCTTTTATTCCAGGTATTTTCTAGTACCAAAAAGGACAGGAGGCCTCAGACCCATCCTGGACCTGCGCAACCTCAACAGATTCCTCGTGCGGGAAAAGTTCAAGATGCTTACCCTTGGAATCCTTCGGCCCTACCTCCAGCAGGGAGATTGGCTATGCTCCTTGGATCTAAAGGATGCCTACACGCACATCCTCATCCACCCAAGCCACCGCCAATACCTAAGGTTTGTGGTGGCAGGAAATCATTACCAGTACAGAGTACTGCCCTTTGGCCTGTCCTCCGCACCGCGGGTCTTCACAAAATGCCTCGCGGTGGTGGCGGCCCATCTCCGGCTTCACGGCCTCTGTCTTTCCGTACCTCGACGACTGGCTCATCAGAGCAGCGTCCGCTGCGGAGGTCACCAACGCCACACGCCGCACGGTGACTCTTCTGCAGTACTTGGGCTTTGTTATAAACTTCACAAAGTCCACTTTGCTCCCCTCACAGGATCTCGAGTTCATCGGCGCAAGGCTGCACACTCCTCAGGCACAAGCGTTCCTACCGCTCGACAGGGCTCAACGGCTCATGGACCTAGCCGACCGTTTTCGCAGCCAGCCCCTGGTCTCCGCCAGGCGCTTCCTGAGACTACTCGGCCATATGGCTTCCACCGTCCATGTGACCCCCAATGCCCGCCTGAATATGCAGCCTGCTCAATGGTGTCTCCGCAAGCAGTGGCAACAAGCCACAGGCGGCCTAGCAGACCTAGTGCGCGTCTCCGAGCCGCTGATCTCATCTCTCCGGTGGTGGCTTCATCAGCCAAACCTGGTACTCGGCATGCCTTTTCAGTCACCTCAGCCGGCCCAGGTGCTGACGACAGATGCATCACTCCTGGGCTGGGGAGCACATTGCCAAGGGGCACGTACTCAGGGCCTCTGGACCACGTGGGAGTCTGCTCAGCAGATCAACTTCTTGGAGCTCAGAGCGATCCGCTTGGCTCTCAAGGCCTTCTCCCACCTGACCTCTCGCCAGTCCGTCCTTGTCCAGACGGACAATCAAGTTGCCATGTTCTACGTGAACAAGCAGGGGGGCACGGGCTCCTTCCTTCTCTGTCGGGAAGCACAGAAGCTCTGCTCTTGGGCCGTCAGTCACGGCGTTCATCTCAAGGCAGTTTATCTCCCAGGCCAAGAAAATTGCCTGGCGGACAAACTCAGCAGGATCCTCCAGCCGCACGAGTGGCGCCTGGATCCCTTGGTAGTTCAGAAGCTCTTTCTAAAGTGGGGCCTCCCCACGATGGATCTCTTTGCCAGCCCTCTCAACCGGCAACTTCCTCGCTTCTGCTCTCGTCAGCCACATCCCCTTCGAGTTGCGGCAGACGCTTTTCTACTCTCATGGTCGGAGAGCCTTCTATACGCTTTCCCTCCCATCCCGCTAGTCTCTCGAACTCTTTTCAAGGTTCTCCGAGACAAAGCCTTCATGATCCTGGTGGCCCCTCGCTGGCCCCGACAGCCGTGGTTTCCACTCCTGCTCCAATTAGCGGTGGAGGATCCATTCCCTCTGGGGTTACAGCCAGATCTCCTCACTCAGGATCAGGGGTCTCTGCTACACCCCAACCTCAGATCTCTCAATCTAATGGCCTGGCTTCTGAGAGGGTAGTCCTTGCTCCCCTTCTTCTGCCGGCAGAGGTGGAAGAGGTTGTCCTAGCTTCGCGGCGACCTTCTACCCGCAAATGCTACGCCCTTAAATGGCGTCGCTTTTCCGTTTGGTGTACCCAACAGTCTCAGGATCCCTTCTCCTGCCCGGTGTCGGTGATTCTGCAGTACTTGCTATACCTCTCTAATCTGGGACTTAAGTCCAACTCCGTCAAAGTTCACCTCAGTGCTCTTTCAGCACATCATGTGCCGGTGGACGGCAGACCTCTTTCCAGCGACCCTCTCGTAGCGAGGTTTCTCCGAGGTCTCCTTCTACTTAAACCACCTCTGCGCCCACCAGCACCTGACTGGGATCTGAATGTGGTGTTACAGCGGATCACCTGTCCGCCTTTTGAACCTATGGCTACCTGTTCTCTCCGTTTTCTTTCTTGGAAAACATTGTTCTTGATAGCCCTCACTTCCGCTAGACGCGTAAGTGAATTGCAGGCCCTCGTGTCTGATCCCCCTTACACTCGGTTCTACAAAAATAGGGTAGTCCTACGGACTCACCCAAAATTTCTTCCAAAAGTGGTCTCCCCTTTTCACATCAATCAGGAGGTGGTACTTCCGACCTTCTTTCCCAGACCACACTCCAGCCGAGCTGAAACGGTCCTCCATACCCTGGACTGTAGAAGGGCATTGAACTTCTACCTTGACCGTACGCGGGAGCACCGTAAAGCTGCTCAGCTTTTTGTCTTTTGACCCCAATAAATTGGGGCTCCCGGTCTCCAAGCGTACCCTGTCCATCTGGGTTGCGGACTGTATCACTTGGGCTTATGGGGCAGCCGGACTCTCCTTGGAAGGTCGAGTCACGGCTCATTGCGTTCGGGCAAAGGCTACGTCAGTGGCTTACCTCCGCTCTGTTCCGCTGGCAGACATCTGCCGGGCCGCTACTTGGTCTTCGAGCCAGACTTCTGCGGTCCATTACTGTCTCGAGAGGGAGTCCCGCAGGGACAGTGCTTTCGGACAGGCAGTCCTCCGTAATCTCTGAGGTCTGAGCAACTCCTACCCTCCATCCCGGATGTGGGCTACCGGTGGGTAATAATTCAGCGAAGATTCCTTCCTTCTGTGCTGCTGAGCTAGAGGGAGCTCATTTTTGTGCTTAGGGTCTCCGGTAGCCTTGAGCTTGGGAGTCCCATATGTGAGGACTGACTTCCTGCTTGGTCCTGGAGAAAGTGTAGTTACTCACCTGTAACAGGTGTTCTCCAGGAGCAGCAGGAATCAGTCCTCACAACCCTCCCTCCTCCCCTTGGAGTTGCAATCATCTGCTTTAGTTTTTTGCAAATTTTTATGCTGTCTTTTTTAGCTATATCATCTGACTGGCTAAGATGGCACCCTTGGGCGGGAAGGGGACCGCACATGCGCGCTGCAATTCCCAAAGGCTTTCTTTGAAAGCTGGGGAAAATTGCTCCGCGAGGGCTCCGTTGGCGCCGACGTCACCCATATGTGAGGACTGATTCCTGCTGCTCCTGGAGAACACCTGTTACAGGTGAGTAACTACGCTTTATTGCTCTTAGTCTGCTTTGTCAGTAGGGTACTGGAGCAAGGAGGCGGTCCCTGGAATACTTATACAGGTGACATCAAAAGTGTGACATGCTCAGTCTCCAAACTGCAGGAGGACATACACAACTTCTAAGGTTCGGGACTAGACTGCAGTTCCTTAAGGAACAACAATTAGCAGGGAAGTCTAATTTCACCTTTTTATATTTAAAGCTCTTAATACATTTTTTAACATTCAATACAACAGCTTTTCCTTAAATCCATATTTATGCATACTCATGTCATCCTAATCTCTCTCTCTCATGTATACCCCCCATTACCAACATTATTTCCATCATTGTACATCTATCTATTCTTTCTCTCCTCCCAACACTGACCTCGAGGCCTATCCTACCATTTTGTTTTCAGTATTTTAGTTGAGCTTCCCATTCTACGTACACATGCCACGCTTTTGTAAATATTTGTAGCCTTGAGTGTTTCATAGCCATTATGGTTTTACACACAGTATATATTCCCCAGAGTAGCAGTGTATTCCCTTATGGTCGGAGGTTCAGGTTGTTTTCATTTCCTTGCTACTAGAAGTCTAGTAGCCATACATCCCATATTAATTTACTTTCCTTTATTTAGTAGGGGCTATTTTAACACCAGACACCACTCCTGGGTTGGGCGTATCTCCAGGAACAAGCAGGAATAAGTCCTCACATATGGGTACGTCGGTACCGACGGAGCCCGTGCGGGAAAGCTCCCCAGCTTCTTAGAATAGAAGCTTTTGGGACCTCCCACTGCACATGCGCACTGCCTTCCCGCCTTCCTGAACAGCTCTCCTCAGTTTCTCTTTTTTCCGCGGAGCCAGCAGGTCGTGTTCCTGTCACCGCTGAAGAAATTGTTATTTTATTTGTTTCTTTAGACCGCGTACCTGCCTTCCCCATACCGATACCGGTATCGCCGGTCTTTTCTTTCTTTCTTTAAAAAATTATAATTCTTTTTTCTTATTTTTTAGCTTTTTGGTCACTTCAGAGAGGCCTCTCGGCCTACTCAATTTTCTCCTCATGGAGAAGCCAGCCCCTGGATTTAAGAAGTGTACCAAATGTAATGCTGTTATTTCAGTCACAGACACCCATGACTGGTGTCTGAAATGTTTGGGGCCTGACCATTCCATACCGGACTGCCCATCTTGCTCCCACATGTCTAAACGTGGGCTGCAGAACCGGGCCAACAAATTCCATGTGCTGTTTGCTTCAGAGAATACAGCATCACAGTCATCCAGGTCTTCTTCTCCGGATGGATCTCAGGTAACCAAACCTTCTGTGGGCAAGTCCTCAAAGAGCAAATCTCCTTCAAAGCATCGAGAGGCTCTTAGCTTAGAACTTGAGGACCCTGCCCCAGCCAAACAACCCCGGCGGGAAGTCCAACTTCCAAAAACGCCAATTCAGGGGTCTCAGGTTGATATCGATGCTACGGCCTCGACAGATCACCTGTTAGCCTGCTCTGGGGTACCGGGTCACTCCGGTACCGACATCCAGGCAGCTATGGCGTCCATGGGCGATACTGTACAGTCCATGCAGCAGGCCGTCATGGCTTTCATTAAAGCTGCAACGCCATCGGTTCCGCTTTCAGCGGTTCCGGGCCCGATACCGGTATCGTCCGCCATGCCGGTATCGAGGCCGTCCACCTCTAAACGCAAGTCGGTACCGTATGGGCTTTCGCTCCATACCGGTTCCATACCCGATACGCCCGATATCGATACCGATCGGTACGCGTATCGTGCGTTAGAGGAAAGCACCGATTCCTCTGAGGATTTTCACTCCTCTGATGATTCTGCTGAGTTTTCACTCAACTTACCTGAGGAGCCCTCTTCTCCTAAAAGGAGAATGTCCCCTCCAGAGGATTTGTCCTTCCAGGACTTTGTTTTAGATATGGCTACAGCCCTTTCTATTACCACATCCTCTGAAAAGGAACCCAGATCCAAAAAACTGGATATTTTGGGATACTCAAAGGCCCCTAAGGAGGCAGTTACCCTGCCTATCCATGAAATCCTTCAAGAACAACTGATGGATTTCTGGGAAAATCCTTTGACTTTGTCTCCTTATTCCCGTAGGTTGGACACCATGTATAGGGTCCCTCCTTCTCCTGGTTTCCAAAAGACTCAATTGCCCCACCACTCTATTGTGGTGAAGTCTGCAATGAAGAAGATTAGGAGTACCAAAAGGCACTCTTCCACCCCTCCAGGACGGGAATGTAAGACTTTGGACTCTTTTGGTAGGAAAATTTTCCAGGCTAGTATGCTTATAGCCAGGATTAATTCCTACAGTCTCTATATGGGCATGTTCCTGGAGCAACTTGCCAAAAAGGTGCGGCATTTTGCCCCCTTTATCCCTGAGGATAAAAAGCAGGGTTTCCTTTCCCTAGTGAAACAACTCTTAGAGGTTTCTAAGTTCTCTAATAGGGCAGCATATGATTCCTTTGAGGGAGCCAGTAGGGCTTCGGGCATTGCTATTGCAGCCTGACGTCTTGCTTGGCTCCAGGCCTCTGATCTGGAACCTTGGGTTCTAGATGGCTTACGGAATCTGCCCTGTACAGGTGAGAACTTATTTGGGGAAGAGTGGCAAATCAAAGCCACCCAGATGGATGCTGAAAATGCCACCTTGGAAAGACTTTCAAAGTCCACTTCAATTCCTACTAAGAAAAAGTCTTTTAAAAGGCCTTACTATAAGAAGGCCAGAGTTGCTTCAAATACTGGCCAGCAGTCTTCTCAACCTCGCTATACTGCTAAGCGTCAGCAATCCAAACAAGCACGAGCTAAGCCTGCAGCAGCTACTGTAGCTCAGCAGGCTCCAACCCCTCAGGGGTTTTGACTTGCTCCTAGGGAACTTGCCACTTCTGGTTCTAACACAACCAGAACCTCTCACCATACCCGGAAGGTTGGTTCACTTTGCTCCCAGATGGGAACAAATCACAACAGAACAATGGACCCTCTCTATCATTCGAGAGGGTTACAAACTTCATTTCTCCAGCCTTCCTCCCCATCATATGGTGAGACCATTCAATTCTCCCCCATCTCTCCTAACCCTGTTGGGTCAAGAGGTTTCCTCTCTTCTTGCCCAAGGGGCCATAGAAGAGGTTCCTCTTCCTCAACAAGGGTCCGGTTTCTACTCCCCTTATTTTCTCATTCCAAAGAAGACAGGGGGATTCAGACCAATCCTAGATCTGAGAGAATTGAACAAATTTCTCTTCAAGGAGAAATTCAAAATGCTGTCTCTCGGCATTCTTCCTTACCTCCAGGGTCAGGACTGGCTTTGTTCTCTAGACCTACAGGATGCGTATACACATATACTCATCCATCCATCCCACAGAAAGTATCTTCGCTTTCTGTTTCAGGGAAAACATTTCCAATACAGAGTACTCCCCTTCGGTCTAGCCTCTGCTCCAAGAGTATTCACAAAATGCATGGCAGTCGTAGCCGCATTTCTAAGAGGCATGGGAATCTTTGTCTTCCCATATCTGGACGACTGGCTCATCCGAGCTCCAACTCAGTCACAGGCCCAGATTTCCCTGGACCACACAAGGAGCCTTTTGCAGTATCTGGGACTGGTAGTAAACCTTCCCAAGTCCCAACTCATCCCTACTCAATCTCTAGAATTCATAGGGGCCCAGTTGGACACCATCACTGCAAGGGCCTACCTTCCACATGTTCGAGGCCAGCGCCTCCTGAGTTTGGCCTCCCAAGCTCAGTCCAGCACTCACTTGACAGCCAGGGAAATGCTACGCCTACTGGGTCATATGGCCTCCACAGTGCATGTGGTGCCCTATGCTCGTCTTCATATGAGAGCAGCTCAATGGACCCTGGCCACTCAGTGGACTCAGGCGTCAGGAGCGCTCTCAGACCAAATACAAACCTCCGATCGTCTGTTTTGGTCCCTCCACTGGTGGACTTCCACCAAGAATCTGTTGTTGGGGGCTCCATTTCAACCATTGCTACCCCAAGCAACCCTCACAACAGATGCCTCCCAAACAGGGTGGGGAGCCCATCTGCAAACTCTCTCCACTCAGGGCACTTGGTCTCTACAGGAGACCACCCTTCATATCAATCTTCTGGAACTGCGAGCAATTTACCTTGCCCTCAAGGTCTTCCACTCCCTCCTAGCCAACCTCACTGTCCTAGTTCAGACGGACAATCAGGTGGCCATGTTTTACATAAACAAACAAGGAGGGACGGGCTCTCTGTCGCTTTGCAACGAAGCTCTAAGACTATGGGCCTTCGCCAGAGAGCATCAGATTCACCTGCTAGCAGTGTATCTCCCAGGAGTTCAAAACTCTCGGGCAGACAGGCTCAGTCGAGTTCTGCTGCCACACGAATGGTCCCTACATTTGGACCAAATAAACCGAATCTTTCAGGAATGGGGGACCCCGGACATAGACCTCTTTGCAAGTCCGTGGAATGCCAAACTTCCCCGGTTCTGTTCCAGAACTCCGTGTCAGGGAGCTCAGGCTACGGACGCCTTTCTCCTGAATTGGAGTCAGGCATTCCTATATGCCTTTCCACCCATTCCTTTGATTCCCAAGACTCTGTTCAAACTCCAGAGGGATCATGGAACTATGATCCTCATAGCTCCACGCTGGCCACGCCAAGTGTGGTTCCCTCTACTTCTACAGCTCTCCCAGGGATCCTACTTGGATCTGGGAGCTGCGCCAGACCTCCTGTCTCAGGAGGAGGGGACTTTGTGGCACCCAAACCCCAAATCCCTTCACCTCAGTGCTTGGTTACTGAAGGCTTAAGCCTTCAAGACTTTCATCTTTCCCAACCAGTGAAAGATATCCTTTCTGCCTCTAGGAAACCCTCTACCAGGCGTTCCTATGCTTTCAAATGGAAACGTTTTTCCATTTGGTGTGCTCAGCAGGGTCTTGACCCTCTGGCACTTCCTTTGAATTCTCTTCTTGATTATCTCCTGCATCTATCCAATGCAGGCCTCAAGACGAATTCGGTAAGAGTCCATTTAAGCGCTATTGCAGCATCCTTGAAACATATAAATGGACAACCTATCTCCTCTCATCCTCTTGTTGCAAGATTCATGAGAGGCCTGACTCTCACTAAACCTCCCATCAGACCACCCCCGGTCGCATGGGATTTGAATCTAGTGCTCGGTCAACTTATGAAGCCACCTTTTGAGCCAATGTTTTCCACCTCCTTGAAATTTCTTTCCTGGAAGGTCATCTTCCTCATTGCAGTCACTTCGGCTCGCCGCATCAGTGAGCTGCAGGCTTTAGTGGCTAATCCACCTTACACAAGATTTCATCATGATAAGGTGGTCCTTAGGACGAATCCCCACTTTATGCCTAAAGTGGTCTCGCCTTTTCATCTTAATCAAGAGGTATATCTACCTGTCTTTTTTCCAGCTCCTCATGCATCCAATGCAGAGAGGAACCTTCATACTCTGGATTGTAAAAGAGCTCTCGCTTTTTACCTTAATAGGACTCAGCCACATCGAAAGTCTTCTCAACTTTTTGTGGCCTTTGATCCTTCCCATTTGGGACTTCCAGTCTCCAAGCGTACACTTTCCAATTGGATTGCTCAGTGTATTTCTTTTGCTTACCAGAGCAAAAACATTTCTCTGGAAGGCCATGTCACTGCTCACAATGTGAGGGCCATGGCAACTTCTATGGCTCATCTGCACTCTGTTTCCATAGATCAGATCTGTCGAGCCGCTACCTGGGCCTCGGTTCATACCTTCACAGCCCATTACTGTTTGGACAAGGACTCCCGCCGGGATGCCTTGTTTGGCCAGGCTGTCCTCAAGCACCTGTTCCATTCCTAAACAACTCCTGCCCACCTTCCCAGAATGGATGCCTGAGATCCATACGAAGATGGCGAACCTTTACAGGGGATCCCATGCATCTAAGCTAGGGAGTCCCCATATGTGAGGACTTATTCCTGCTTGTTCCTGGAGATAGCACAGTTACTTACCTGTAACAGGTGATCTCTGGGAACAGCAGGAATTAGTCCTCACAACCCACCCACCTCCCCTAGGAGTTGTATCTTTTATCTATCTATCTTCCTGTCCTCTCTCTGTTGACTCAGCTATAAACTCGAAACTGAGGAGAGCTGTTCAGGAAGGCGGGAAGGCAGTGCGCATGTGCAGTGGGAGGTCCCAAAAGCTTCTATTCTAAGAAGCTGGGGAGCTTTCCCGCACGGGCTCCGTCGGTACCGACGTACCCATATGTGAGGACTAATTCCTGCTGTTCCCAGAGATCACCTGTTACAGGTAAGTAACTGTGCTTTCTTGTACTAGGATATCATTTAATATTCTAAATACATCTTTCCACAGAGATGAGCTGAAATAGTCTGAATGCAGTGGTAGCATTTCTTGACCCCACAGGCAGTCATAGTGGGAGAGGAGGAACCTAGGTAAAGTGAGAGCTGAACAGCGTTGAGGGTGCCAGCTCAATGTGGGAAGGGAACCAGTACACAAACCAGAGAATTTGAAGGATTTTAGGAATTTATTTTTTTCTAGGGAACTAGAGGACTATGTCTGTTAGGTTCTGTGGGAGAAAAGGGACTGAGCAAGATGGCACCCTTGGATGGGAAGGGGACCACACATGCATGGTAGCATTCCCAAAGGCTTTCTTTGGTAGCTGGGGAAATGTTCCACATGGGCTCTGTCGGTGCAGACGTCACCCATATGAAGACTGACCTTCCTGCTTGTTCCTGGAGAATTAGGTGATCTAGAATTGACAGATCAAATTTGCTCAGGACAGGATGAAACAATTACTTCAAACTAGGCAACATACCTAACAAGCTGCTGGCCTATGAACTTAACACCATACGAGAAACTTAACAAAAATAAGGGATACTCAGGGATGGGAACTAAGACGGGAAGTTTAAGCAAGGTTTGTTTGAATTTTATAAAGTTACACACCAGAACAAAGTACATCAGCTAAAAGGATAAACAAATCTTGTTTAACTATCCCAACCTATATCAGTACAGGAAGTAGCTGAGGTCATAAAGAACCTCCCTCTACACAAAGCCCCAGGAATAGACAGGTTCACATTTTATAAAGTATTTAGTACTACAGTAGCTGAACCCTTAGCACTACCCTTAAGTATGCCTGGGTCTGGACCACGACAGCTCCATCTGCAACCAGTGCCAGGCCATGACCCCAAGACTGACAAAAAGCAGTCAGTTGCAGGGGATGCTGTTCCCAAGATCCAAATCTGCCCCAGCTTCCCTACTGCTGAGCTCCAAAGCTGGCACTTCCTGTGAGGTCCAGGCATTCTTTCAGTCCCATGACTCCTCCAGTGTGGCCCCAGACCCTCCCAAGAAAAAGGTACCAAAGCCTGCTGAGGTGCCTCTGATGAAACCAGGCAAGGTCCTGCAGCAGAACTCAGATAACTCCAAGCAGTGCACTCTGTTTCTAGACAGGAGCCCTTGGCCTGCAGAGGGGACATCCCCCTGTGCTGGAAAGTCTCTGGAGAGGTCTCATCCTATTTCCCCACTTGGATCTTGAGGGCATCAAGGAATCTGCCTCAGGGGTAGCCCTGAGAAATCAAGTCCTCCCAGAGGATCTGGGGTTGGACTCCCAAAACCTCACTGGGGAGGACCAGATCCCTGAGGAATGTGAGTGAGACATTGATAGATGTCAAGGACTTACCCAAGGCCAATGGTGCTATGCCCAGGGATCCCAAGGTCAGGGAGAGCCCAGTGTCAGGGCCAATGATGCTGGAAAACCAGACAATGCCTGCTACAAGGCCATGATGGAGGAGATGCTCTGCTTCATGGCTGCCATTAGAGACTTGAGGCCCAATGGCTGTGCAGCTCTCAGCGTGGACAGAGGGCCTCAGGTCTGATGCCAGCACTTGTGTCTGCTGAGGACTTCTGTCTAGAGACTGAGGGCACAAGGCTCCTCAACTGTCTTATGACCCCAGCAGGCTGGGGCTACCTGTGATCAAGCAAACTCTGTCCACTTGGGTGGCAGACTGTATTGCCCTCACTTATGAGAAAGTTGGCCTCTCCCTAGAGCACCTTCATTGGGGCAAGGATCAAGACCCTTCAGTCGAAGGCCTTTCTGCCTGCAGACGGGGCAAGCAGGCTTGTGGCCCTAGCAGGACAAGTGAGCCACAGCTCAGTGCCAGCGAGGCAACTGTTGTGCCTCCTCAGACACATGGCCTCCACGGTCCATGTCACTCCAGATGCTCACCTCATGCAAACTGCACAGTGGTGCCTCAGACCAATGGTCCCAGGCCACAGGACATCTCCAGGACAGGATTAAAGTGACCAGGCACCTGGTACAGTCCCTGACCTGGTGGCTCTCACCCCAGCACTTGAGGGCAGGTATGCCCTTCCAGGCCCCTCCCCACTCAAGGATCCTCACCACAGATGCCTCCTTGCTGGGCTGGGGAGCCCATTGCCAAGGGTATTACATGCAGGTGGTGTGGTCCCTAGAGTGCCCAACAGATCAACTTGTTGGGGCTCTGTGCCATCCATCTTGCCCTGAAGGTTTTAGGCAGTATCTGGACAACAGGACAGTCCTGGTCCAAACAGACAACCAAGTGGTCATGTTCTACATGAACAAGCAGGGGTGGGGTACAGGATCATGCACTCTGTCAGGAGGCCCTGGACCTATGCTCTTTTGCAACCCGGCAGGGGATTCTCAAAGCAGTGTACTTGCCAGGACAACTGGCTGGCTGACACTCAGCAGGATCCTCCAGCCACACAAGTGGCAGCTGGACTGGGCAGTGGCCAACAGGCTTTTCCAGACCTGGGGGGAACCAGTGATGGACTTGTTTGCAAGCCCGGACAATCACCAGCTACCCTGTTTCTGCTCAAGGCAGCCACACCCAACCAGAGTGGCCACCGATGCCTTCCTAGTTTCATGGTCTGGGTCTTCTATATGCTCTTTCCTGACACCTCTGGTTGCCAAGACTCTGTTCAAGATCCTTCAGTACAGCTTTTGTCATCCTCATAGCTCCCACAGTGGCCCCAGCTACCATGGTTCCCACTTCTACTGCAGCTAGCAGTGGAGACCCCCATTCCCCTTCAGCTCCATAGCTCCTCTCCCAAGAGGGGAGGCTCTCTTGCATACCAACCTCGGCTCCCTTTTGCTGACTGCATGGCTGCTGAGGGTGACTCTCTCAACCTGCTGCTCCTTCCAGGGGATGTTGAGGTCTTGCTGGCTTCGTGTAGACCATCTACTAGACAGATGGACACCACCTTTTAAGTGACACAAATTTGCTTTTTGGTGTGCTGGGCAAAAGGTGGACCTTTTCTTGCCTGGTGGTTGTGGTGGTGCAGTACTTTCTCCACTTTTCCGAGATGGGACTGAAGTCCAACTCCAGAGCATCTCAGTGCCCTAGCAACAAACCACTTTCCCATGGACAGGAAGCCTCTCTGCTCATCCAATGGTATCCTGGTTTCTTAAGGGCTTGCTGCTGTTGAAACCCGCATTCAGCCCCCCCCCCCCCCCCTGCGACCAAATGGGACCTTAATGTCGTGTTGGGGCAGCTTACCCAGCTGCCCTTTGAGCTGATGGCCACATGCCCTCTCTGGTACCTCTCCTGGAAAGTGGTATTCTTGGTTGCACTCACTTCTGCCCAGAGAGTGAGTGAGCTCCAGGCTCTTGTGGTGGAGAAGCCTTATACCAGGTTCTACAAGAATAGGGTAGTGCTTTGCACACATCAGGTTCCTTCCGAAGGTGGTTGTCTTGTTTCACTTCAGCCAGGAGGTGGCTCTTCCTACCTTTCCCAGGCCACATGCCAGTCAGGCAGAGGCAGTCCTTCATACCCTGGACTGTAAGAGGGCTCTGTCCTTCTATATCTAGCATATGCAACCTCACCGGAAAGCCTCTGTGCTTTGTCACCACCTCCCCCAGCTTACTGGGGGTCGTAAAACTAAATACTTACACTGTCCACTTGGGTGGTAGACTGTATTGCCCAGGCTTATGAGGCAGTGGGGCTTCTGCTGGAGGGCCATGTTACGGCTCATAGGGTCAGGGCTATGGCGGCATCAGTAGCTCACCTGCACTCTGTTCCTTTGGCAGACATCTGCCAGGCTGCTACCTGGTCGTTGGGTCAGACTTTTGCAGCTCATTACTGCCTGGATAAGGAGTCCTGATGGGACAACACCTTCGGCCAGGCTGTGCTCGTAACCTGTTTGAGGTCTAGGCAACTCTTGCCCTCCAACCCTTCTCTGTTCAGGCTATTGGAGTGCTACTTCCCTGGTTAGGGTTTCATTGCAGCTGCTTGCGGCTCTCGATGAGGGATCATTTTTGGGGCTATAGGTTCAAGGTAGCCTGTAGCTGGGGAGTCCCATATGTGAGGATTGACTGACTTCCTGCTTGTTCCTGGAGAAAGCATAGTTACTCACCGGTAACAGGTGCTCTCTGGGGACAGCAGGAATCCATCCTCACAACCCTCCCTCCTCTTGGAGTTGCAATCCAATTTTTTTTTTCTTTTGTTTTGCCGTCTTTTGCTATTTCATTTGACTGAGCAAGATGACACTCTTGGGTGGGAAGGGGACCACACATGCATGGTGGCAACTCCCAAAGGCTTTGATGCCAACAGAGCCCCGCACAGAGCAAATCCCCAGCTTTCAATGTCACCTGTATGTGAGGACTGATTCCTGCTGTCCCCAGAGAACACCTGTTACAGGTGAGTAACTGCTTTTGGGAACCTGTTAGGTATTTGACCTGGATTGGCCACTGGGGAAACAGGATACTGGATTGATGGCCCTTGGTCTGATCCAGTATGGCATATCTTTATGTATTAATTTCACTGTAGATTATAAGAAATTGTGGGTTTTTAAGTTAGATGTGGATGTAGTTTATGCTGTATCTGACGCATGTTATCCTGCCAGGTTTGTTTTGAAGGTTCAGCACAATCCTTAAGTATAAAACAGTGCAGAAAGGGTGTCTGTCAGCTTGCTAAGCATGTGGCTCTTGCTGCACTAGCCTGTGAGCCTGCCTCTGCTCCATGTGGCACCAAGTGAATTGGGCTTGTACATAGCCCCTTGGCTTGTGCTAGGAATGGGACAATCTCTGTGCAAATTCTGACTTGTTCCATGTGTTTTTTTTTCCCCCCCTTAGCCGGAGTCCTTGGTTCAGATGACAGGATATACCCATGAAAACCTCAAGCCTTGTGTCTTGGACCTACATCAGACCTACCTCTCTGCAGCATCCCACACACAGCAGTCTGTCAGAGAAAAGTACAAAACCACAAAGTAAGGAACTCTCTCATCCTGCCCAGGCTGTTAGGAGCCAGGGCCCATTCCTTGGCTGACACTACTTTATGGGTTTGGCCTAGTAGCTGATGGTGATCTGCTGGTGCTGCCCTGCATGCCATCTAACTCCTTTGCCCTTTTTGTGAGGGGAGGGGGTTGCTTCTTGACCATTTGGGTAAAGTTATGAACTTCCCCCTTCAACTCTCCTCTTGCCTTGGTTTTCTGGACTTTGTTTCAGAATAAACTTAGGAAACCTCCCAAAGATACACTTGCAACTACAGAAAATACAAGAGGGTGGGGTGTTTCATGCAGGGGGGGCACTGGCAGTCTTGCTGCCTTTGATCTGCTGCCTCTAGGAAATGTCTCAGGATGCACTTAGCTGAATTCTAAAATACCGCTTTCTATGTGCCCATCTGCCCCATGTCCATGAAGGAGTTCACCACAGCAAACCTTGTGGTCCACCTTTGTGTTGGTGCATCCCATAAGGGAAAGGCCATGGGAGGATGCACTATTTGGTAAAAAATGGAGGGGTCTAATTCTATGGGGAGAGCAGTAGGTGTCAGCTGTTATAGCAGTTTTTGATGAGCAAACAGTTGTTGCTGGCATTATTGGAACAGGATCTTTGCGCTGCTTAGTTGACTTTGGAAGACTGAACACCCAATTACTAATCTAATGACTGATTTAAAATGACACCTTTTTCGTTGCATGTTAGTGATGGCATATTTATGTAGCAATCCCCACCTGGAGACAGGAGCCTTGGGAAGCATTTCCTTTGATAGCTAGAGGGATCAAAACCAAGCATTGGCTAATTCCTTAGCATCCCTCTCGTCCATTCCCAGAACCATAGAGTTTAGAATCTCCTCCAGTAGCCTTGGAAACCAAAAGACGACATCGCTTTGCTGGCACCAGTATAAGTAGGCAAGGACCGCCCCCTTTATCCAGTACTTTGTCTCCAGGCAGCTGAAGGAGATTCTGAGCCTGGGACTGGGCTCAGTTCAAACAAATTAGCAGAGCTAAAATTACTAGGTCCCTTTTTAAATTTAAGGGGTGTTTTGGTTTGATTTGGGAGTCTGTTATTTCTCTCATTTTGCAGGGGCAGTGCGGTAGCTGGAGAATCCTTCCTTTGGCTCCATCTCTCTCCTTGGGACTCTTCTGTCTCCTTCCCCCCCTCCCCCCTTCCCCATGGTAAAAACAAGCATTAGGAGAAAGCATTGTTCACCCTGTATGTGTACTGCCTCCCTGCTCCCGAACCCGCAATTAAGGGTGAGGAGCAGGTAGAGGGCTTCATCGCAGTGGCAGGGGGCCGAGAGCGAGAGCAGACATGCCCTCAGGGGGCTGAAGATGCCGGAGCTGAAGCTGCTGTCCAGCTGAGCTCCGACATGGCTGCATAGTCTCTCTTCACTGGGGGAACAGTTTCGGTGAGTGAGTTGCCCGGTAAGCATTTGGGTTAAGTTGAAGGAGAGGAACATCGGCTAGCTTTTTGGGGCACGAAGGCATGCCACATGTCTCCACGCAGGAAATTGAGGTGGCGGCAGCCATTTTAAAGGCAAACAGCATTTTGGAAGCGGCGGGGATCTTGGGATCTGGCTGCAGAGGGCCTTCCCCCGGCCAAGAGAAGCAGGGTGGCTTGGGGGGGAGAGCCCAGTGTCTCGCCTTGGGGACGATCTGGGAGGCTTAGACACGGAGATGGAAGAGTTCTCAGGGGAAGAGCTGGAGTAGGGAGAGCTTCCTGACTAGGAGCAGCAGAGCAGAGTAGCCGGGGTATTTCGGCGCGAAGAACTGTCGGCCTTGATTGCCGAGACTCTTAAGATGCTGAATATGCCCTCAGAGGGGGAGGTGGCAGAGGATTCCTTGGAGAATCTGTTGCTGCAGGCGGTCCGGACGTCCCAAAGAGTTTTTCGACTGCATAGTTTTTCGGAGTATGATTCAGGAATAGTGGGACTTGCCAGTCGGCTCTGAAAGGGTCCAGGGCCTTGGCTCGGCTTTACCCATTGTCCAATCAAGATAGAGACCTTTTTCGCTCTCCCAAGGTGTAGATGCAGCGGTATCGGCGGTTACTAAGAAGACTATGATTCCAGTTGAGGGGGTCACGGTGCTAAAGGATGTTCAAGACAGAAAATTGGATACTCTGAAGCAGGTGTTCGATGTTTGTGCCCTCTCGATGCAGGCCTCGATAGCGGGGCGTGGGTGACGAGAGGCTGTTTGCGGTGGTCTCAGATTGCAGGGTCATCACCTGGAA
This sequence comes from Ichthyophis bannanicus, assembly GCA_033557465.1. NCBI lineage: Eukaryota > Metazoa > Chordata > Amphibia > Gymnophiona > Ichthyophiidae > Ichthyophis > Ichthyophis bannanicus. The sequence goes on along the minus strand of CM066032.1, from coordinate 1,822,735,609 downwards.
GGGCAGGTGGACGATGTAGCGCACCTGGAATCGGGCACCGCGTATTTGTCAGACATTCATTATACTCATCCGCAGCTTAGCTAAGGGTATGGCTTCAGTGGTAGCAGCTCAGCGGTACCTCTGGCTGCGTAATTGGGTGACAGACACTAAGACTCGCCTTAGCAAGCTGCCATTTAGGGGTAAGCTTTTGTTTGAGGATTTAGAAAAGTTGGTGAAGGATTTGGGTGCATCTAAAGGGGATCGCCTTCCGGAGGATAAGCCTAAGCAGGGATGGAGTTCTGCAGGGTCCCGGGGGGTTTCCAGGGATTTTCATTGGATAAATCGGGAGGATTGAAACATATCTCAGCAAGGGAGATTTCCAACAAGGAGCTGTGGGTTTCGGGGGGCCAGTAGAGGTTTTGCCCCTTACCAATCCTCAGCCACTAAGAAGTCACATTGAGATAAGGGGGACTCAGGTGGGGATGATTCCGGTCGGCGGTCGTTTGCGGGAGTTTTACCCTGCTTGGGTCCAAATTACATCAGACCAGTGGGTCCTAGAAGTCATTTGAGAGGGTTATGCATTAGAGCTCCATCGACCTGTTAAATTCCTTTGTTCAGTCACCTTGCAAAGCCCCGCTAAAGTTCCGGGCGGTCTCAGACCCTGCAGCATCTGTTGCAGATCAAGGCAGTGGTGCCCGTGCCTGTAGATCAGTGTGGGTACAGTTGATACTCCATCTATTTTGTAGTACCAAAGAAGGGCACCTTTCGGCCGATTCTGGACTTAAAGAGGGTGAATCAGTGTCTCCGGGTCACACATTTCCATAATGGAGACGCTGCGTTCTGTCATAGCAGCAGTCAGGGCAGGGGAATACCTGACCTCACTGGATCTGATGGAAGCATATCTCCATATCCCAGTGTGGCAGGAGCACCAACGGTTCCTACGCTTTGCGGTTCCAATGGGGCATTTTCAGTTTCAAGTGTTGCCGTTCAGGCTGGCGACAGCACCTCAAACATTCACCAAGATCATGGTGGTAGTAGCAGCGGCACTCCGCAAAGAGGAGGTGCTGGTGCATCCATACTTAAAAGATTGGTTGATTTGAGCAAAGTCATGGGAAGAGTGCAGCGGCCACCACTCGGGTGATACAGATGTTGGAGAGCCTGGGCTGGGTGGTCAACTTTGCAAAGAGCAGCCTAGTTCCCTCACAGTCCCTAGAGTTCTTGGGGGCATGTTTCGAGACGCAGCAGGCAGCGGTGTTTCTTCCAGCCCACCGAGCTCAGGGGTTGCAGGAGCTCGTGAGGCAGCTTCTAGCGAGACCAGTGCCTTCTGCATGGCATTATCTTTAATTGCTCGTGACGATGGCAGCCACGATCGAGGTGGTGCCATGGGCCAGGGCACATATGTGACAGTTACAGAGCGTGCTGCTTTGGCGTTGGTCTCATCAATGGGATGCATTGTCGCATCAGCTGGTTTGTCCGCAGGAGGTGCGTCAGGATCTTCTTTGGTGATTGCTACCGGAGAGTTTGTCAGCAGGGATGCTGCTAGAGCTTCCATCCTGGAGACTGCTGACGACGGACGCCAGTCTTCTGGGCTGGGGAGTGCATTGCAAAGGCCGCTTTGCTCAGGGTCGGTGGTCTCAGGAAGAGAAGACTTGCTCCATCAACAGGTTAGAAATGAGTGGTGTGTTTAGCCCTGTAAGTTTCAGGAGAGCTTCAGGCAGGAGGCAGTGCGTGTGTCAGACAATGCAGCAACCGTGGCCTACATCAATCGCCAGGGCGGCACTGGCAGCGCAATGCTGGAAGCAGAGGCCAGACAGCTCTTAGATTGGGCTGAGCGAAATCTGAAGGGTCTGTCAGCGCAGCATGTGGCCAGCGTGGACAATGTCAAAGCAGATTTTCTCAGTCGGCACAGGGTGGACCCCGGAGAGTGGTTTCTGCACCCGGAGGTGTTTTCGCTTTTAGTGCACCACTGGGGTCTCCCGCTAATGGATCTGATGGCGACATTCGAGTTGGCGAAGGTAGAGCGTCTTTTCAGCAGGCAGCAGGAACGGATGTCGGAAGGGCTCGACGCGCTGGCCCAGCGGTGGCCAGAAAGGGGTCTGTTTCCGCCTTGGGCGCTCATAGGCCGGGTAGTACAGTGGATAGATGACGGTTTGGTGGTACTGGTGGCACCCAACTGGCCCAGAAGACCTTGGTATGCAGATTTGGTGCGGCTGCTGGCAGACAAGCCATGGAGGCTGCTGCAGCAAGCAGATTTGTTGCGGTAGTGTCTGTTGCAAATGCCCTAGGTGAATCAATTCTCGCTTACGGCATGGCTCTTGAAAGGGCTAGGCTGATGGCTAGAGGATATTCGGCAGCCGTCATTTCTACCTTGCAGGCGCGTAGAAGGTCTACTTCATTGGCGTACATTTGGATTTGGCGCATTTTTGAGGCCTGGTGTGCGGAGCGTGGTCTGCAACCCTTGGGAGCCTCTGTTTCGCAAATACTTTCCTTTTTTGCAGGATGGTGTGGACAAAGGTCTTGCAAGTTCTTTGCGAGTGCAGTTAGCGGCCCTCTCCTGTTACCGAGGTAAGGTGCAGGGGCAACAGTTGGGGGCTCATGCCGATGTGAAACATTTCTTGTGGGGAGTGTTACTCTTGTGACCTCAAGCGTTGTATTGTACCGGCGTGGGATTTGAACTTGGTGTTGGCGGCCTTGCTCAGGGCACCGTTTGAGCCTTTGGCCAAGGCTTTGCTAAAAGATCTGACGTTTAAGACGGTCTTCCTAGTGGCTATTTGTTCCGCGAGGAGGATTTCTGAACTACAAGCATTATCCTGTCAGGAGCTGTATTTATCTTTTTTTGATCATAAGGTGGTTCTCCATACAGTTCCGGGGTTTTTACCAAAGGTGGTCTCCGCGTTTCATGTTAATCAGGTGGTATCGCTTCCGGTGTGTTCATACCGGCAAAAGGAGCAGTCAGAGGGCAAGTTGCATAGGTTAGATGTTCGGCAGGTGCTTAAGTATCTAAGGACGGCACCATTCCGCAACTCAGATTGTTTGTAGCTTTTGGGGGCCCGCGTAATGGAGAGGCTGCAGCGAAGTCCTCGCTTTCCCGTTGGGTGAAGGAAGCGATTGCTTCAGCGTATCTTTTGAAAGGGAAGGTGGTGCCAGAAGGGTTGCGAGCTCACTCGACTAGGGTGCAGGCGGCATCTTGGGCGGAGTTCAGTTTGGTTCCGGTTGACATTTGTAGGGCAGCAACATGGTCATCGTTGCATTCCTTTGTAAAGCACTATCGGCTAGATGTGCAGGCGGCAGGGGATGTGCGTTTCAGTTCAGCAGTGCTTCAGGCTGGACTTGCAGGTCCCTCCCGTTTAATATTTACTGTTCCGTTACATCCTCTATGGTTCTGGGACTGGACTAGACGCAAAAGAAGATGAAATTAGACTTACCTGCTAATTGTTCCTTAAGGAACTCTAGTCCAGTCCCAGAGCCCACCCTGAGTACTGGGGTTTGTCAGCCTGAAGTGCATGATAGGTGGTACAGCTTGGTTCTCTAGGGGTTCCCCACAGGCATAAGGTGGAGCCATTATGGGGATCCTTTCCGTAGCACGGTTTAATAGACTATCATAACATGGACAAAAACGTTTTGCAACTTTGCTGAAAGTGGACACTCCCCAGGGGGGGTTCGGTTTAGTTGCTGTTTTTATTACTTTTGCTCTACTTATTTGTTGCTCTGCTCAGTTTGCTTTGTCGGTAGGTACTGGATAAAGGGGGCGGTCCTTGCCTACTTATACTGGTGCCAGCAAAGCGATGTCTGTCAGTCTCCAAGGCTGCTGGAGGAGATTCTAAACTCTATGGTTCCGGGACTGGACTAGAGGGATGCAAAGGAACAACAATTAGCAGGTAAGCCTAATTTCATATTCTCACCCCCAAATCTCAGTTATTTCAGTGCTGTATGAGGTGAGATCTGCCCTGTAATGTTAGTTTTTTTTTAATTTGCCATAATAGTCTCACTCATCATACAGAACAATTGAGTGCTTCACATACAGCAGTTTAGCCAAGAGCATGTAGCAATGGCATACTAGTGTATGAATGGGGAAAACAGTGCTTTAGTCGGGTTCTTGGAGTCCACTTCTTGAGGCAATACCTTCATAGGCGGCTCTGAGGCCAAGTGAGGCGGTGGCCTCGGGCGGCAGCTTTTTTGGGGCAGCAAAATTTCCCCCAAAAAGACCGCCGTCACCACCTCACTCGGCCTTCAAAATAAAAAAAACTCCGGCATAAAACAGCAGCTGCTGCTGCTCCAGCAGCAGCAGAATGAGAAGCCCTGCGGCTGCCCCCTCCCCCCCAAGAGCCTGCTGGTTTTGCCGGCTCCACTTTGCAGAGCTGCGGCAAAGGGACCGTGTTTCCCTTAACTTCAGCTCTGTTAAAGCTGAGCCCACGGCACTGATGGGAAACAGGAAATCCTGTTTCCCATCAGCACCTCGGGCTCAGCTTTAACAGAGCCATGCGAAAGGGAAACACTGTCCCTTCACCGCAGCTCTGCAAAGCGGAGCCGGAGAAACCAGCAGGCTCTCCTGGGGGGGGGGGGGGGGGTGGGCAGGCCGCGGGGGGGGGGCGGCGGCGGCAGCCGCAAGACTCCTCATTCTGCCGCCGCCACTGGAGCAACAGTGGCAGTTGCTGCTTAGGCATGAGGTTTTTTTTTTCCAATTTCCCTGGGTTGGGGGGGTGAGGGTCTAGGACCAGGAACTGGGCTGATGGGGGGGGGGGGGGTTTAGAACTGGAACTGGGCTGATGGGGGGCTAGGACTGGAAATGGGCTGATCGGGGGGGGTTAGAATTGGAAATGAGCTGATCGGGGGGAGGGGTTTAGAACTGGAAATGGGCTATTGGGGGAGGGCTAGGACTGAAAATGGACTTATTGGAGGGTTACGACTGGTAATGGGCTGATTGGGGGGCTAGGACTGGGGTGGGCTGATAAAGGGGATAGGACAGGAAATGGGCTAATACGGGAGGGGAGGAGAGTGCTGCTGGCCCTGGACGAAAACTAGGGGTTAGGGCTACAAATGGGCTGATGCAGGGGGATGGTAGAATAGGACTGGAAGGGAGCGGATACTGAGAGGGTCTGCCAGGGGCAGGAAGGGAAGGAGGGGGCTGGAAAGGAGCTGACACCTGGAATGTACCGAAGGGGGACTGGAAGAGCTGATACTTGGGGATCGGAGTGGTAGGTAGCTGGGTAATAGGGAGGAGACTGGAAGGGAGCTGACGTGTGACTGGCACTGGAAGAGAGATGGACAGATGGTAGGGTGGCTGGAAGGGAGGTGACTGAGGGTGGCACAGAGTGAACCTGCGCTGATACTTGGGATGGTATTGGACTAGAAGGGGCTGGACAGTGGGAAAGGAGGGGGACTGGAAGGGAATGGACACCAGTGGCAGTCATGGGGAATGCAAGGTGGTTGACATTGCAAGGTACTGGGAGGGGAGGACTGGAAAGGGGACTGATACTGGGGATTACTGGAACTGGAAATGGGCTGATGGAAGGAAGTGACAAAAACAAAAGAAGAGATAAGAAATGGCAGATGGACCATGGACTATAGACCACAGAAAGAGCTAAGAAGACAGGAAAGCAGAATCCTCAGATCGGGACCAGCATGATCAGAGAATAAAATGGTCAGACAAAGGTAGAAAAAATTGTATTTAAATTTGGTGATTGGACTTTGTGCTATTTTTATATTTTACACAGTATTGGGGAACTGCATCTCTTATTTCTCCAGGACCAAGCAGGAAGTCAGTCCTCACTTATGGGTGACGTCGGCGCCGACGGAGCCCTCGCGGAGCAATTTTCCCCAGCTTTCAAAGAAAGCCTTTGGGAATTGCAGCGCGCATGCGCGGTCGTCTTCCCGCCCGAAGGTGCCATCTTAGCCAGTCTTCTTTTTTCCGCGGAGCCCTACAGACGTCCCCGTCTTGTCCCCGCGAAAAAGTTGATTTTCCTCTATTTTATACTTTTTTTTCGGTTCGACGCCGATCGTTTTCCCGCCGGACTCGCGACGCCGGTCTCGAGTCCTCTTCCGTTTTTTCGGTTTTTCTGACTTAGTCAGCTTTCGTTTTCGTTTTCCCTGGCAGCCCGGTCCTTTGACCTCGCAGGGGCCCTTTTTCCCCCGATGGCTGCCAGTGGCTTTAAGCGGTGTGGTCGGTGTGACCGAAATATGTCACTAACCGACACACACGACTTTTGCCTCCGCTGCCTGGGCCCGGATCATGAGGAACTGATCTGTGGGCCCTGCAGCAAACTGTCCTCGAAGGCGTTGAGAAGTCGGCGGCATCAGCGCGAGAGAATCTTCGCTGACCCCAGCCGTACCCGGACCTCGTCGGAGGCCTCCGTGTCGAAAGGCTCCAGCTCGGACCGTCGCCGGAGCTCCTCCGACCGGGGTTCTCCCTCCGGGGACCATCGTCGGAAGGAAAAACCCGCGAGGGCGGCGTCGGTGGACGCTCCTGGCTCCGCGAGGGCCAGGTCGCATAGCCCCGACAGCCGCCCCGGGTCCTTGGAGAAGGAACACCTCCCGAAGCGACCTCGCCTGGAGTCGGAGATGCCTGCCCGGGTAAGTCCTGTAGTCCTTCTGGACTCGCCTCCGCGACAGCCGACGTCGGGCGCGACGCCGTCGGGGCCCGAGTCGGGGGCTGCTGGGTCACCTGAGCTCGGACTCAGGTTGACAGCCTTGGAGAGCAGACTGTCTGCCTTCATGGACCAGCAGCGGGCACTGCTCGCTGGCTTCGCTGGCGTCGCTGCCCCGACCGCCGGGACGCCGACGTCCAAGTCGACCCCAGAGACCGAGCCGATCCTCGAGTCGATGAGAACTCGAGTCGATCCTCGGTCGAGGTCGCCCTCGGCCTCTCGTTCGGGACCGAGGTCGCCGACGCCGACTCCCTCGGCGTTGGGGCGGCTGGCGCCGCACCCTGCCCGGGCCGACCCCACCGAGTCCTCGTCGGAGTCGGTCTGGGAGTCTGAGGAGGAAGAGTCACCTGATTCTTTCCGGACTCGGTGTGTCCCATCGGACTCTCCGGAGTCCGAGCCTCGGAAGCAGTCCCCCCCGGAGGATGCCCGGTTCTCGGACTTCGTTAGGGATATGGCCAAGGCTTTGGCCTTCCCTGCGGATCCCGAGGAGGAGCCGCGAGCCGAAGAGCTCGACGCCCTCCAGTATGACTCTCCCGCGAGGGAACACTTTACTGTGCCGGTTCCTCCTATGCTGGAACGACTACTCTTCCGCATGTGGGAGAGTCCGGCCTCCTCGCCGGTCCTGAGCAAGCGGGTCGATTCTATCTATCGAGTCCGCAAGAGCCCTGGCTTTCAAAAGGCACAGCTGCCACACCATTCCATGGTAGTGGAATCGGCCATGCATCGTCTTAAGAGCCAGAAGATGCACTCCTCGGTGCCTCCTGGAAGGGAGGCCCGTAACCTGGATGGCCTTGGCAAGAAGTGCTTCCAGGGCTCTATGCTCGCCTGTCGTGTCCAGACTTACCAGCTATACATGGGCATGTATCTCCGGGATCTGGCTAAAGAGCTAGCCGGATTCTCCGCTGGTCTCTCCGAGGAGCCCTTGCAGAGGTTCCTAGCCTTGTCCACGGGTATTCGGGAATGCTCAAAGTTCATGTCCCGAGCAGCCTATGATGACTTTGAAGCCTCGGCTCGAGTGGCCGCAGCCGGCATCGGTGCCCGCCGACAGGCTTGGCTTCAGTCGTCCGACCTTGAGCCCTGGGTACAGGACAAGTTGGTCGATGTCCCCTGCCGAGGCGAAAACCTCTTTGGCAAGCCCATGGCGGAAAAGGCTGCACAAATTGAGACTGAGACTCTCACCAGGACCAGGCTTTCTAGGAAGACCTCCGCCCCTTCCCAGAAAAAGAAGGGCTCGGGAAAAAAGTCCTTTTACCCGAGGAAGGCAGCTGCCTACAAACAATACCCCCATTATCAGGCCCCTGCAGCTCCCCAACAGGGCCAGCAGGCCAAGGGACGGGGTAACGGGTCCCGTAGGCAGCAAGCCCCCAAGCCTGCACCACCAGCCCCTGCTCAGCAGGGTGGGGGTTTTTGACTCGCTCAGCATAGCCTCTCCCCCCCCCGCTGGTTCCCCCCCAGCACCGGAGGCCGGCTGGTTCACTTCGCCCACAGGTGGTCCAGCATCACCGCAGATGCCTGGGTGCTTCAGGTCGTGCGAGAGGGCTACCTTCTCCACTTCCACCGGGTCCCTCCCTCCTATTTTCCGGGAGAGCCTCCGTGCCCCCCTCTGCACAGGGAGTTGCTCCTTCAGGAGTTAGCAGGTCTTCTGCAGGAACAGGCGGTGGAACCGGTGCCACACCACCTGAGAGGTCAAGGCTTCTATTCAAGGTATTTTCTGATACCAAAGAGAACAGGAGGCCTCAGACCCATCCTGGACTTGCGCAACCTCAACAAGTTCCTTGTGCGGGAGAAGTTCAAAATGCTTACCCTTGGAATCCTTCTGCCCTACCTCCAGCAGGGAGATTGGCTATGCTCCTTGGATCTAAAGGATGCCTACACGCACATCCTCATCCACCCAAGCCACCGCCAATACCTAAGGTTTGTGGTGGCAGGAAATCATTACCAGTACAGAGTACTGCCCTTTGGCCTGTCCTCCGCACCGCGAGTCTTCACAAAATGCCTCGCGGTCGTGGCGGCCCATCTCCGGCTTCGCGGCCTCTTTGTCTTTCCGTACCTCGACGACTGGCTCATCAGAGCAGCGTCCGCTCAGGAGGTCACCCACGCCACGTGCCGCACGGTGACTCTGCTGCAGCACTTGGGCTTTGTCATAAACTTCGCAAAGTCCACTTTGCTCCCCTCACAGGATCTCGAGTTCATCGGCGCAAGACTGCACACCCCTCAGGCGCGAGCATACCTACCGCTCGACAGGGCTCAGCGGCTCATGGACCTAGCCGACCGCTTTCGCAGCCAGCCCCTGGTCTCCGCCAGGCGCTTCCTGAGACTGCTCGGCCATATGGCTTCCACCGTCCATGTGACCCCCAATGCCCGCCTGAATATGCGGTCTGCTCAATGGTGTCTCCGCCGGCAGTGGCGACAAGCCACAGGCGGCCTAGCAGACCTGGTGCGCGTCTCCGAGCCGCTGGTCTCGTCTATCCGGTGGTGGCTCCGGCAGCCGAACCTGGTATTGGGAATGCCTTTCCAGTCACCTCAGCCGACCCGGGTGCTGACCACCGATGCATCCTCCTGGGCTGGGGAGCCCATTGCCAAGAGGCACGTACTCAGGGCCTCTGGACCAAGTGGGAGTCTGCTCAGCAGATCAACTTCCTGGAGCTCAGGGCGATCCGCCTAGCTCTCAAGGCCTTCTCCCACCTGACCTCCCAACAGTCCGTCCTTGTCCAGACGGACAATCAAGTTGCCATGTTCTACGTGAACAAGCAGGGGGGCACGGGCTCCTTCCTCCTCTGCCGGGAGGCACAGAAGCTCTGCTCTTGGGCCGTCAGTCACGGCATTCTCCTCAAGGCAGTTTATCTCCCGGGCCCAGAAAATTGCTTGGCGGACAAACTCAGCAGGGTCCTCCAGCCGCACGAGTGGCGTCTGGATCCCTTGATCGTTCAGAAGCTCTTTCTCAGGTGGGGCCTCCCCACGGTGGATCTCTTTGCCAGTCCTCGCAACCGGCAACTTCCTCGCTTCTGCTCTCGTCAGCCTCACCCCCTTCGGGTTGCAGCGGACGCCTTTCTGATCTCATGGTCGGGGAGCCTTCTGTACGCTTTCCCTCCCATTCCGTTAGTCTCTCGGACTCTTTTCAAGGTTCTCCGAGACAAAGCCTTCATGATCCTGGTGGCCCCTCGCTGGCCCAGGCAGCCGTGGTTTCCGCTCCTGCTGCAACTGGCGGTGGAGGATCCAATCCCTCTGGGGGCGCAACCGGATCTCCTCACCCAGGATCAGGGGTCCCTACTGCACCCCAACCTCAGGTCTCTCAACCTCATGGCCTGGCTGCTGAGAGGGTAGTCCTTGCTCCCCTTCTCCTGCCGGCGGAGGTGGAGGAGGTCGTCTTGGCTTCGCGACGGCCTTCTACCCGCAAATGCTACGCCCTTAAATGGCGTCGCTTTGCAGTCTGGTGTACCAAACAGTCTCAGGATCCCTTCTCCTGCCCGGTGTCGGTGATCTTGCAGTACTTGCTACACCTCTCTAATCTAGGACTTAAGTCCAACTCCGTCAAAGTTCACCTCAGTGCTCTTTCGGCACATCATGTGCCGGTGGACGGTAGACCTCTCTCCAGCAACCCTCTCGTAGCGCGGTTTCTCCGAGGTCTCCTTCTACTTAAACCACCTCTGCGCCCGCCAGCGCCGAACTGGGACCTGAATGTGGTTTTGCAGCGGATCACCTGTCCGCCTTTTGAACCCATGGCTACATGTTCTCTCCGTTTTCTGTCTTGGAAAACACTGTTCTTGGTAGCCCTCACTTCCGCTAGGCGCGTAAGTGAGTTGCAGGCCCTCGTGTCTGATCCCCCCTACACTAGGTTCTACAAGAATAGGGTAGTCCTACGGACTCACCCTAAGTTTCTGCCTAAAGTGGTCTCCCCTTTTCACATCAATCAGGAGGTGGTACTTCCAACCTTCTTTCCCAGACCACACTCCAGCCGAGCTGAGACGGTCCTCCATACCCTGGACTGTAGAAGGGCATTGAACTTCTACCTTGACCGTACGCGGGAGCACCGTAAAGCTGCTCAGCTTTTTGTGTCTTTTGACCCCAATAAATTGGGACTCCCGGTCTCCAAGCGTACTCTGTCCATCTGGGTTGCGGACTGTATCTCTTGGGCTTATGGGGCAGCCGGACTCGCCTTAGAAAGTCGAGTCACGGCTCATTGTGTTCGGGGAAAGGCCACGTCAGTGGCTTACCTCCGCTCTGTCTGTTCCGCTGGCAGACATCTGCCGGGCCGCTACTTGGTCTTCGAGCCAGACTTTTGCGGTCCATTACTGTCTCGAGAGGGAGTCCCGTAGGGACAGTGCTTTCGGACAGGCAGTCCTCCGTAATCTCTTTGAGGTCTGAGAAACTCCTACCCTCCATCCCGGATGTGGGCTACCGGTGGGTGATAATTCAGCGAAGATTCTTTCCTTCTGTGCTGCTGAGCTAGAGGGAGCTCATTTTTGTGCTTAGGGTCTCCGGTAGCCTTGAGCTTGGGAGTCCCATAAGTGAGGACTGACTTCCTGCTTGGTCCTGGAGAAAGCGTAGTTACTCACCTGTAACAGGTGTTCTCCAGGAGCAGCAGGAATCAGTCCTCACTACCCTCCCTCCTCCCCTTGGAGTTGCAATCGTCTGCTTATGTTCTTTTTGCAAATTTTTATGCTGTCTTTTTTTAGCTATGTCATCTGACTGGCTAAGATGGCACCTTCGGGCCGGAAGACGACCGTGCATGCGCGCTGCAATTCCCAAAGGCTTTCTTTGAAAGCTGGGGAAAATTGCTCCGCGAGGGCTCCGTCGGCGCCGACGTCACCCATAAGTGAGGACTGATTCCTGCTGCTCCTGGAGAACACCTGTTACAGGTGAGTAACTACGCTTTATCTGATGTTGCACTGCATGTGGACTCTGGCTTCTTGGGGTTTCAGTTTAAATTTTGTCTAAATATTTTTATTTTTACTTTAGATTGTGGTTACTTATTCTGTACTTGGTGAAGGTCGATGTACGTGTGTGACTGAGGTCAGGTGTTCTGTTAACATGCAGTTTGTATATAAAGATCTACACTATACTGTAGTAATTTGACTTGTTCAGCTTGTCAGATAGGTGTATGGATGTTCCAGGACCCACTGTAGTATTTAGTGACACTTTTTTTTTTTTTGGATGGGCTCCTTATGTGACTTTTGGAAGTTTGTGCTGATATGGTATGGTAGGTTTGCTTTTTGTTGTAGGGTGTGGTGTGTTTTTAGTTCACAATATGCCTGGTACTGGAGAACAGTGGTGGTGGTTAGTGAGATCAGAATCAGGTGGGGTGTCTTTTTTTTTTTTTTTTTTTTTAAATTTCTGTGGGTGAATGTCCTGCTTCTGCTCTGCACCTACTGTGGATGCAAAATATATGTTGAAAAAGGGAGAACCATAACGTAGTTTATAACAAAATAAAAATGGGTTATAATTTAGTTTTATAAACCATGCTGTTTCTTGCTGTCTTTTAGTTCTTTGGTGTGCAGACAGGACCGTACCTAGCCCTGTGCAAGCAGTGCAGCCGCACAGGGCGCAAAGGCTTGGGGGGCGCATTTCGGCTGTCTGCTGTTGCCCTGCTGCCGCTGGCAGGACAATAGGCAGTTAATGTGCCCCAAAGCCTTTTCGTAGCACTTTAAGCAGGTCTGGTCCCTCCTCCTCCGACACGATGTCAGAGCAAGGAGGGACAGATCTGCTTAGTGCTGGCACCTTTCAGATTGGATGCATGCTCCCCATACCTCCGTCCAGCGCTGCCTGCTCTTTCTCTGCTACCGGCGCCACCATGAAAAAAAACAGGGCAGCAGCAGGGTAAGAGCAGGCAGTGCTGGATGGAGGTATGGGGGAGGGGGCATGCGCCTGAGTTGCAAGTCGCACAAGGTGTGATTGCAGCTCGATACAGCCCTGTGTGCAAACATCTTGCATTTCCTCCATATAATCTAATTGTCTTTATTTGGTTCAGTTTCTGATTGGATTTCTGAAAAAGCCCTGCCCCCTCTTAGGTGGTGGTGGGGGGGGGGGGGTGGAGGGCACCATCTCATTCTTAGTCTCAGGCAGCATATTGCCTTGAGCCACCCCTGAATACCTTGTATAAGGACAAACTGTTTTTCCATCCTCTCATAAATGAGTCACGTAATCATGTAGGACCTGGAGTTCAGGCCCTATGCAGGTTTAAGAAAGCGAAAATGTACTTGGGAGGAAAGGTCAAGTTGCTAATGAATATTGAAATCTGGGTAAAGGGCAAGAGGGGGATGTTATGACTGGAATAGGAAGGAGTTGGAGGGTACGTATCTTGATGGCCACTAGACTTCCAACAGATTACAAGATTACATCTATCTGAAGCAGGCTTGAAGTGAGGAATGTTGACAAATGGTGATAGGCATTTCCAGGATGAGTGGAAGGTTATTGTACAGACTGGGCCAAGAGGGCCCTAAACATTTTTAGATGTGGGGGAAACTTTATTTCCTGTAACGGTAACTAAGTCTTCTCTACCTTATTCCAGGTACCATGGAGTATCCCTCATTGACCCTCCACAGATTTTAACATTTTAACAATCAGAAATTGGGACTTTTAAGATGTATATTCCACTGCAAGCACATGATGTACAGAACTTTTTTATATTTTTGTATTTTGGATTTTACATTGGCTTCCTACTTCTGAGACGGCCAACCTTTCTGTGGACAGAAGACCAATTATGCAGCAGGTTTTAGTTACCTTTTTTAAAGGGGTTTTTGTACATGCAATCTTGTTCTAGATAATTAGCCCAGCTAAGCTCTTTTTATACAGCTGTTGCCATGCAAAATTAAGTCTCCTGTTTATCAAATTGTTCATCTGACGCTATGCATCAAGGTTAACTATTTTCAGAATAAATGTTAAGTACAGGAACATTACATTAAATGTTTAACTTTTTTTTAAAATTAGTATTTGACTTAAGTCATTCAAGTGTTCTTGCTAAGTATCTTGTCATTCTTGTAAAGACTTCAGTTGTGCTTCTATCTACTATGGAAGAATGGCTGGCTTGAATCTGACTCCAGGCATGAGAGCCATGGGACACAAGTCTCTAGGGGTCAGGGATTGAGGCCTTGGGTAGACTTTCTAGTTTGTTCGTCCCTATTGTCCCATCCCAAGCAGGTAGTGTCAATATCCACACTGGTTCTTGATGGCTGCAGTGAACAGATGTGGTCAACCTGGGCTTGCCCACCACCCCTTTTGTTGGTAAGTGAACATCAGCTCATGAAAAACCTTTGAATGCTGCAAAAACAGTGGAAAGTCCCCATTGCTGCTTGGTAAAACCATGTTCTGAAACATGACCCCCTGCCCCAGCCTTGATGGAGGGGGGGGGGGGGGAAGAGCTGGATGGTATTGATACTGTGCCTTGAATTCCAGGCCTGGTACTTGGCAGCACAAGCCACAGCTAATGTGGGAACTGGAGAAGGGGCTTTCAGTACTCTTCTATTAAGCAGAGGTGGACAAATCCTGTTAACTGCATGGACTGGAGAGCTATTGTCTAGTCTGTGCAAATCTCGTGTTTGTATCATGTATTCTCCAGGAACAAGCTGGAAGTCAGCCCTCAAATACAGGTGACATCTGTCACCCGAGTCTGCATGGAAGCATCTCCCCAGCTTTCAAAGAGCCTTTGGGAGAGCACAGTTATTTACCTGTAACAGGTGATCTCTGGGAACAGCAGGAATAAGTCTTCACATATGGGTACGTCGGTACCGATGGAGCCTGCGTGGGAACGCTCCCCAGTGTCCAATCATAAAGCCTTTGGGAGCATCCCACAGCGCCTGTGTGCTGCCTTCCCGCCTTTCCCAACTGTCTCTCCTCAGTTGAGTTTTAAGGAGAGACAGACTGAGACTTCACATATGGGGACTCCCTAGCTTTAGATGCTAGGGAGAGATCCCAGAAGTTGTATGTCCCTGGAACAGGGCTGCACTTCCCCACATGGATCTCTGGCATCCCATGAGGGATGGTGGATAGGAGTTGATTAAGTATGGAACAGGTGTTAAAGAACAGCCTGGCCAAACAAGACATCCCGGCGGGAGTCCTTGTCCAAGCAGTAATGGGCTGTGAAGGTATGAACCGAGGCCCAAGTGGCTGCTCGATAGATGTCGTCGATAGACAGAGTTCAGATGAGCCATTGAGGCTGCCATGGCTCTCACATTGCAAAAGAAATGCACTGGGCAATCCAGTTAGAAAGTGTTCTCTTGGAGACTAGTTGTCTGAGATGAGAAGGATCAAAGGCAACAAAGAGTTGGGAAGACGTTCTATGTTGCTGTGTCCTTTGTAAGTAAAAAGCCAGAGCTCTTACAGTCCAGGGTATGAAGATTCCTCTCTGCACTTGATGCATGAGGCCCTGGAAAAGACAAGTAGGTAGACCTGGTTGAGGTGAAAAGGCGAGACCACCTTAGGTATAAAGTGTGGATTAGTCCTAAGGACCACCTTGTCATGATGGAACCTTGTATAAGGCGGATTAGCTATGAGTGCTTGCAATTCACTAATGCGGCGTGCTGATGTGATTGCAATGAGAGAGAACCTTCCAAGAAAGGTATTTCAAGGAGGTGGTAGCTAAAGGTTCAAAAGGCGGCTTCATAAGCTGACCAAGAACCAAGTTTAAGTCCCATGCCACCGGGGGTGGTCTGATGGGAGGCTTTGTTAAAAGGAGGCCTCTCATGAATCTTGCTACAAGAGGATGAGAGGAAATAGGTTGTCCATTTAGAGGCTTAAGGGAAGCTGCAATAGGACTCAAATGGACCCTTACTGAATTTGTCTTAAGGCCTGCATTAGATGGAGATACTCCAGCAACGATTCCAGAGGTATGGCACGGGGGTTAAGACCCTTCTCAGAACACCAGATGGTAAACCTCTTCCACTTGAAAGCGTAAAAGTCTAGTGGAAAGTTTTTCTGGAAGCATAAAGAACATCTTTCACTTGTTGAGAGATGAAGATCCTGGAGATCTAGGCCTTCAGCAACCAAGCCCTGAGATGCAGAGACTGGGGATTGGGATGCCATAACCTTCCGTCCTCTTGAGAGAGGAGGTCTGGAGCAGACCCTAACTCGAGGGAGGGAGCTTGAGAGAGATGTAGAAGCAGAGGTTACCACACTTGCCGTGGCCAATGTGGAGCTATGAGAATCATGTGGCTTCTGTCTCAAGCTTGAACAGGGTTTTGAGAATTAGGGGAATGGGTGGAAAGGCATACAGGAAGTCTTGACCCCAGTGAAGGAGGAAAGCATCCCTTGCCTGAGCCCCCTGAGATGGAGTTCTGGAACAGAACTGGGGAAGTTTGGCATTCCACAGACTTGCAAAGAGGTCTGTCCGGGGTCCCCAAATTTGAAAAATCTTGGATACCTGGCCCATATGTAGGGACCACTCGTGTGTAAGCAGAACTCGACTGAGTCTGTCCGCCCAAGAGTTTTGAACACCTGGAAGATACACTGCCAGAAGATGAATGTTATGCTCTCTGGCAAGGGCCCACAGTCGCAGAGCTTTGCCGCAAAGCGACAGAGCCAGTTCCTCCCTGCTTGTTTACATAGAACATGGCTACCTGATTGTCCGTGTGGATAAGGACTGTCTTGTGGCTGAGCAGGGTGTGAAACTCACAGAGCAAGGAGGATTGCTCTGAGTTCCAAGAGATTGATATGTAGACAAGTCTCCTGTGGGGACCAGATGCCTTGGGTGGAGAGGTCCTGAAGATGAGCTCCCCAGCCCATTGGAGAAGCATCTGTGAGTTGCTTGGGGTAGAGGCTGTTGAAAGGGGGACCCCAGCAACAGGTTTTGAGGGGACTTCCACCACTGGAGGGACAAAATGAGGTGACTTGTGTTTGCTATTTTGTCTGACAGGCAGCCTAATGCCTGGGTCCATTGGGTGGATAAAGTCCACTGAGCTGCTCTCATGTGAAGGTGAGCATGAGATACCACATGTATGGTGGATGCCATGTGGCCTAGCAACTGTAACCTCTCGAGCAGTTAGTAGGGGCTTCAACTCTGCTTGAGAAGCTAACTGCACCAAGCGAAGGCAACATGCCTGGGGAAGATGGGCCCTACCCCCTTGTGATATCCAGCAACGCCCCTGTAAACTCCAGGGACTGAGTAGGGATCAAATTGGATTTTGGGATGTTTTATTACCAGCCCTAAATACTGAATGAAGGATATGCATTGTGCAGGTTAGTCTTGGCCTCTGAATGGGAGCTTGAATGAGCCAGTCGTCCAGGTAAGGGAAGACAAATATTCCCAGGGTGTGCAGAAAAGCAGCAACCACTGCCATGCATTTCGTGAACACCCTCGGTGCAGAGGCCAGACCAAAAGGGAGCACTCTGTATTGATAGTGCTTTTCCTGAAAAAGGAACCGAAGGAACCTTCTGTGAGTTGGATGGATGAGAACATGAGTGTACACATCCTTGATATAGAGAACAAAGCCAATCCTGACTTTGAAGGTATGGCAGCAGAGTTCCTAGAGAAACCATCTTGAATTTTTCTTCGACTAGGAATCTTTTCAACTCTCTGAGATCTAAGATGGGTCTGAAGCCCCCTGTTTTCTTTGGAATAAGAAAATAGGGGGAGTAGAGCCCTGTGCCCTGTTTGAAAAGGCACTTCCTCTATTGCCCCCTGGGTGAGAAGAGCGGCAACCTGCTCCAACAGGCTGAGGAGGGAGGTTGGAGAATTGAACTGGTGCACTCTTGAGAGGGGGCAAGCTTGAAAAATGAAGTTTGTACCCCTCTTATGATGGAGTGTCCAGTGCTCTGCTGTAATTTGCCCCCATCTGGGAGCAAAGTGACATAGCCTTCCTGGCTCTAGAAGGACCAGAGCCCTCCACCATTCCAGGAAGGTTAAGTTCTCTAGCAGAAAGTCAAAGGCCCTGAGGGGGCTGAGGATGCTGCGCTGGAGCAGGCCTCGCAACCTTTGCTTTGCTCTGTTTGGAGGATTGACGTTTGGAAGGGAACTGAGCTGCAGAAGATGCCCGCTGACCATAAGCAGGATAGAATCTTCCCTTTTTAGAAAAGTGTTTTCTTGAACAACCTTTTCTTAGCAGGAGCAGCTGTGGATTTGGATAGTCCATCCAAAGCAGAATTTTCAGCATCCATCTGATTGGCTTTTGCTTGCCAATCCTTACCAAACAGGTTCTCACCTGTACAAGGGATATTTCCCAATTCATCTTGAACCCAGATCTCCAAATCAGATGCTTGAAGCCAAGCAATCCTACGTGCACCTATGGCAATAGCTGAGGCTCTGCTTACACATTCAAAGGAGTCGAAAGCTGCACGGTTGGAGAATTTGGAGATATCCTGGGCATGTTTGAGTCCAGTGAGAAATTCTTGCCTTTTATCTTCAGACATAAAAGGACTTAAAGTCTGCAAATGGTCAGTGACTTCTTTTAAGAACATTCCCATGTAGAGACTATAAAAATTAATTCTCGCAGCAAGCATGGAAGCTTGGAAGACTCTTCTTCCAAAAGCATCTAGGGTTCTACATTCACGTTCTGGAGGATTAGAGGCATGTCTTTTGGCACTTCTACTCTTTCTCATTGCAGACTCAACCACAATAGAGTGGTGAGGAAGTTGAGTTTTATGGAAACCAGGACAAGGAGGGACATAATACATGGTATCCAACCTACGAGAATGAGGAGAGGTGGTTAGAGGTGCTTCCCACATCCTCAACATGAGATCGTACAGAATCTCATGAATAGGTAAGGTAGCTGCCTCCTTAGGAGTCTTAGGATATTGTAAAATATCTAACTCATTGGCTCTGGGCTCTTTCAGGTGCCACTGTAATAGAGACCCCAAGCCACCTCTCTGATAGTCTTGAAAAGACAAATCCTCTGGAGGAGACATCCTTCATTTAGGAGAGGATTCTTCCTGTGGAAGAAGCATCACTGCATCGACCGACTCTTCAGAATCCTCAGTCCTCAGAGGAATCGAAGTATCGTCTGTCCAGATGGTCTTGCAAAGCCTGATACCTGTACCGACTGGGATCGGTATTGGGAATAACTGGTACTGGGGTATCGGTACCAAAGGGCTTCAGAGGACAGTACTGGCATAGCAGACACTGATGCCGATGTCGATGCCACCGGTACCGGAATCAGTACCGATGGCGATGCTAGAGCCGGTACCGGCGGAGTAGTCTGTTGCAGTACCACAGGCGTCAATGCCACAAGGAAGGCTGCCAGACTGCATTCTATGGACAGAATCCTCTGATCCATCGCCGCCAATGCCTGGAAATCGGTACCGGTGGAAGCCACAAGTACCCCAGAGCATGGCACCAGGTGATCTGTCGAGGCCATGCCATCGATCATCCTGGAACACCGATGATGCTTTAGAGGCCAAAGCCTCCCACCGGGGTAATTTTGCCAGTGCAGAATCCTCAAGGGCAAGACCAGAGGCATCTCAATGCTTAGGAGATCTAACCTTCGAGGACTGGCTGGATTTATGTTTAGTTACCTGAGATCCATGTGAGGAATAAGCCCTGGAAGATGTCGATGCCACCGAAGCCACATCAGAGGGAAACAGGGTACTGAACTTGGCAGCTCGGTTCTGCCAACCTCTTAGACATCATGGAACAGGACACACAATCTGTTATGGAATGGTCAGGACCTAAACATTTTAGACATCAGTCATGGGTGTCGGTGATAGAAATAGTACCGCCACATTTTGTGCACTTTTTAAATCCTGAGGCAGGCTTTTCCATATTTAAGGAAAAAAAATGTTTTGGGCCTAAGGCCCAAAACAAGTGCACCTGAAGAAAAAAAGGGAAAAAAGGTCTTTGTTCTTGTAAAAAAAAAAAAAAAAAGACTGGCGGTACTGGTACAGCGTCGAAGAAGGCAGACACGACACAAAAGAAAAAGAAAAAAATAAGGAAATTCTTCTGCAGTGACAAGAACATGACCTGACTCCACAGAAAAAAGAACTGAGGAGAGAGTTGGGAAAGGCGGGAAGGCAGCACGCAGGCGCTGTGGGATGCTCCCAAAGGCTTTCTGATTGGATGCTGGGGAGCCTTCCTGCGCAGGCTCCATCGGTACCGACGTACCCATATGTGAAGACTCATTCCTGCTTGTTCCTGGAGATATACACCACATGTGGTCGACTTTCCACCCAAGGGTGCCATCTTGCCCCAGGCTCCACAGAAAAAAGGAGACTATCAGATGCTCAGTTTTTTCTCCAGAGATTTTTGAGTTCTGTCCAGTTTGTGTACTGGTTCCTTCCCGTCCCTGAGCCATCTCACCTCTGCATCACTCCTCTGTTTTTCATCCATTCATGGTTTTTTTTTTTTTGGTTGGGTTTTTTTTTCATCACTGCTCCTTGACCAGCATTCATGCCCTTTTCTAGACGGACCTCAAACCCCTGTGGGGAGGTGGGATCCCCTTTTTTCCAATGGCTTCTGGTGGCTTCAAAAAGTGATCAGTATGGCAAAATGTAACTCACCAACCACACCACTGCCTACAATGTCTCATCCCAGAGCACAATGACTCAGACTGAAAACTCTGCAAAACCATGATCTCAAAGGCCTTGAAGAGCTGCCATCAGCAACAAGTCTTTTTTGTTTTGTTTTTTCTTTCAGAAGTCAGACGCCATGCCAGTCTGACACCACTTTCCAGGGCCCCCTCAGATATCTCAGTGCCTTGCAAAGCCAGAGCTGCCTCGGTCTCATAGCCATAGTTCTGAGCAGCAATCCCCAGAGGTGGAGTTCAAGAAGAAACCCTCAGACCACCTCAGAGGATGGATCAGGGAAAGGAGAAATCCCACCCCAAGACCTGCAGTCCCAGGTGCAAGTCCAAGGAGGGCAGAAGTGGCCTGCCAAGCTGCCCTGTAAGGAGCTGTCAGCACCTGCCAACCAGCCTCAGGCCTCCAAGGCAGTCCTCATTGAGGACTTCCCCTTGACAGACACTAGACCCAAAGTCTTCAGTGCCTGCATCGAAGGCTGCAGAGCCAACTGGTATGGAGATGAGAATGGCAGCCTTAGAGCAGTATATCTGCCCTAGTGGCCATACAACAGGTGTTCATGTCCAGCTCATTAGAAACATGACAGACTGCATGGCCTATCTAGTCTGTCCTTCCATATCAACGTCTAAAACAGTCCCCTTTATTCCTTTAGAGATCCTCTGTTTGTCCCATGCTTTTTTGAATTCAGATACTGTCCTCATCTCTACCACCTCCACTGGGAGTCTATTCCATAGATCCACCACTCTTTCCATAAAGAAATATTTCTGCATATCACTCCTGAATCTATCCCCCCTCACCCTCATCCCCTGTTCCCTCGTAGCAGAACTTGGTTTCAGTTGAAAGAGGCTCTCCCGCTGTACATTTATGCCATGGAGGTTAAACATCTCAATCATCGCCTCTATCCTGCCTTTCCTCTAAGGTATACATATCAAGATCCTTAAGTCTGTCCTCATATGCTTCATAATGAAGACCACTAACCAATTTAGTAGCCACCCTCTGTACTGACTCCAGCCTGTTTATCCTTTTGAAGGTGCAGTCTCTAGAATTGCACAAAATACTCAATGAGGTCACACAAGACTTAGAGGCACTATCACCTCCTTTCTTCTGCTGACCATTCCTCTCCCTATGCACCCAAGCATCCTAACTTTTACCATTGCCTTTTCTACCTGTTTAGCTACTTTAAGATCATCAGACACAATCGCATCTAGGTCCTGCTCTTTAGTGGACAAAAGTATTTCAACCCCTATACTATATCGCTCCCTTAGATTGCTGCAGCCCAAATGTATGACTTTCCATTTTTTTTAATATTAAATCTCAGCTGCCAAATTCTAGACCATTTTTCAAGCTTAGAGTAGACACCCAGGAAGGTGTAGATAACATGAGGTGGGATCTAGCTATTGCAGTTTGTGGCATCTGCAAAGAGGCAAACCTTACCCGACAGCCTTTCTGCTATATCACTAACAAAGATGTTAAAAAGAATCAGACCAAGGACAGATCCCTGGAGCACACCACTGGTAACTTCCTTCTCAGAGTGAGCTCCATTTTACCAGTACTCTTGTTGCCTCCCACCCAACCAATTTCTAACCCCAGCAGTAACTTTAGGGTCCATCCCTAGGGTGCTCAGTTTAAGTCGCCTGTGAGGAACAGGGTCAAAGGCTTTACTGAAATCTAAATACACCACATCTAGGGCTCTCCCTCGGTCCTACTCTCTGGTCACCCAGTCAAATCAATCAAATTTGTCTGACACAACCTGCCTCTGAATCCATGCTGCCTCTGATCCTGTAATCTGCTGGACTCCAGAAACCTCACTATTTTTCCAACAGCACTTCCAATTGACTCACCACCAAAGTTAAACTAACCAGCCTGTAGTTTTCAACCACTTCCTTCTGCTTTTGTGTAAAGGGAACATGTGTGCCTCTCTCTTGTCCTTTGGCACCACACCCGACTCTAACAAGGCATTGAAAAGGTCAGTCAGTGGAGCTGATAGAACGTCCCCAAGTTCCCTCAGTATTCTAGGGTGTATCCCATCCAGTCCCATCGCTTTGTCTACTTTAGCTAGTTTTCACAAATAGTCTTCTGAAAATTGTTCAAGATGGCCCTCACTTCTGTTCCTGTTTGTGGGTGTTTTCTGAGATCCTGCTCCTGGTTCATCTAAACGCAGAATAGAAATTTGTTGAGCAATTCCGCTTTATCCTAATCAGCTTCTACATATTCCTCCCCTTCACCCTTGAGTGTGACAATACCACTTTTGCCCTTCTCACTGTCTTATCTCCCCATTTTATTGCATTGGCTATTTCCTCCTTTTTGAATCTTTGCTTTCCTGACTACTTTACTAGTTTCTCTTTCTTTCTGTAATCTCTTGTATTTCATGAAGGCCTCTCTACTTTTTCAGCTGCTTTTGAAAACATAGCAGTCTTTTTTTCCTTTTTACCTTTAAGTATTAGTGTATGTGCCTCATATCCCCTTGTGTTAAATGTATCCCCCAATTGTGTTGTGACCACTTTGAAGGATAAGGTGGTATATAAAACTGTCTAAATTAAAATAAATTTACCATTTTAACAAAGGTTGGTTGCCTTTAAACATAGAAACATAGGCCATGTGGTCTTTGTCATATTTCTATCTAGTCTGTCCTTCCATATCAACAACTGCAACAGTCCCCTTTTTACCTTTAGAGATCCTCTGTTTGCCCCATGCTTTTTTGAATTGTTACTGTCCTCATCTCTACCACCTCCACTGGGAGACTATTCCATGGATCCACTACTCTTTCCGTAAAGAAATATTTCCGCATATCACTCCTGAATCTCTCCCTTCACCCTCATCCCATGTCCCCTTGTAGCAGAACTTGCTTTCAATTGAAAGAGGCTCTCTCCCTAAACATTTATGCCACGGAGGTATTTAAAATCTCAATCATATCACCTGTATCCTGCCTTTCCTCTAAGGTGTACATATTAAGATCCTTCAGTCTGTTCTCATATGCTTTATAATGAAGACCACTAATCATTTTAGTAGTCACCCTCTGCACTGACTCGAGCCTGTTCACATCCTTTTGAAGGTGCCGTCTCCAGAATTGCACCATACTCCAAATGAGGTCACACCAAAGACTGACTGATTTACATTCTCTTATATACCATGCTATTCTGCATCAGTGTGGTTTACATTGAACAAACTGAAATTACATTGAACAGGGCATTATAACTTGGAAGTAGCTATTTTACAGGGAACATGGGCTATGGAGGGTTAAGTGGCTTGCCCAAGACCACAAGGAGCACCTGTGGGACTAGAAACCCAGTCCTTCCAGCCCAAGGTTGCTGTCCTCTAGTGGGATTTGAACCCCTGACCGTCTGGCCTGAAATACCTTGCCCCAACCACTAGGCCACTCCTCCACTCCTTATACAGAGGCGTTATCACCTCCTTTTTTTTCTGCTAGCCATTCCTCTCCGTATGCACCCAAGCATCCTTTAGCTTTTGCCGTCGCCTTTTCTACCTGTTAGCTACTTTAAGATCATCAAACAACCACGCCTAGGTCCCACTCTTTGCTACCTTGGATTGCTGCAGCCCTAATGCATGACCTTACATTTTTTATCATTAAATCCCAGCTGCCAAATTCTAGACCATTCTTCAAGCTTAGCTAGATCTTTCCTCATGTTATCTACACCTTCCTGGGTGTCTACTCTATTGCAGATTTTGGTATCATCCACAAAGACGCAAACCTTACCTGACAGCCCTTCCGCTATATCACTAACAAAGATGTTAAAAAATCGGACCAAGGACAGATCCCTGGGGCACACCACTGGTAACATCAGTCTCCTCAGATTGAGCTCCATTTACTTTTTTATTTTATTTTATTTGCATTTCTTATATACCGCACTATTTGCGATCAGCGCGGTTTACATAAAACAAAAGGTATCCGACAATGAACAAAAGTCAGGTCATTACATTGAACAGGAACAAGTAACTTGGAAAACAGGGTAAACTATATACATATGCCTAGCATTGAATAGGTAACTATATACATGTCAGATGGAGTTACTGGGTATTGATCATACTTGGTGGCTGGGGTTCGGGGCAGTCAGTGAGGTATTTGATAAAGAGGAAGTGTTTTAAGGCCTTCCTGAACTGGCTCAAGTTAGGGATTGCTCTGATGTGTGGTGGTAGGGAGTTCCAGAGACTTGGGGCGCATAGTCTAATACTTGTACTCTGTCGCCTCCCACCCAACCAATTTCTAACCCAAGCAGTAACTTTAGGGTCCATCCCTAGGGTGCTCAGTTTGTTTATAAGTCACCTGTGAGGAACAATGTCAAAGGCTTTACTGAAATCTAAATACACCACATCTAGAGCTCTCCCTCAGTCCAACTCCCTGGTCACCCAGTCAAAGAAATCGATCAGATTTGTCTGACAAGACCTGCCTTTGGTGAATCAAACATCAAACACTTTCACCATTGATAAACACCAAGTCCAGTATGGCCCCTTCAGACAGTTGGTAACAGAACCCCCCCCCCCCTCTCCCTGTAGAGAATCCAGGATGATCTAGATGATACTGCAGCAGGAATGTACCAATCAAAATCTGGCATATTGAAATCCCCTATCAGTAGCGCTACCCCCTTTCCAAGCAATGCTGTGTATGCCTTCAATTAACTCTGTCCACCTATTCCTCCTGTGAAGGAGGTCTGTATATCATGCCAATGCAAATAGATTTCTCTTTCCCTCTTTGTAGTTTAACCCACAGTGCCTCCTCTCTCCCTTTTTAAGCTTTGTAGTTCTAACAGGACCCTCAATATAGAGGGCTTCCTCTGACATCAAGCTGGTCCTTAAGTGCCATTGATCTCAAGAGCCCCCTAGCCCCAGACAAGGTCCCAGGACACCAGTCCTCCCAGTAAGCACCTGCAGCTCAGACTAATCCTCTAGAGATCAGAGGCTGCCAAAAGTGCCCTCGACCAAGGTGATCAGAGCATTGGTCTCGTACTCAAGAACATAAGAGATGCCGGGAGAGTGCAGTTGATTTCCTACCCGGTGGAGGAGACTTGTGGGTGCTGGTGCTGCAAGCTGACGTCAAGCATCTGCTCTATTTGAGCTGGGATGTGCTGTGGTACATGGCCGCGTCCGAGCGTGTGCCCGAAGGGGTGTGACCTAAAGGGCAGGCCAATGCTGCTTTGGAGCTCCTTCAGAGTGCTTCAGAGGCTCTGGAGGCTTGTGGAGAGTTGCTTGCACTGGGGAAGAGATGGAAGATCATCTTTTCAGCTACATCTACTATGAAGGTCTCCAAGAACGAGGGTCCCATGGATAAACATCTGGTAAGACGTGTTTTGGAGGATGCTAGTTTAGATGTATCTGGATCTTTAAGTGCTTCCTCATTGTCGTCTTCGGCTCCAATTGGGGGTATAATCCTACAACATTCGTCGCAAGATCAGGGAGTGCCAGTAGCAGGAGTGGTTGGTGCTTCCCCCCCCCCCCCCCAGTTTGGTGTCGGGCATTGGATTATCTGTAGAGCAAAGAAGACCAGTCCAGTCCTTAAGCAGTTACTTCTACCTAAAGTGGTGCACATTTCGTCATTGAGTGGTGAGGTTTCTACCTCTACTTCACCTCGGGATGTGATGCTTAAAGACATTTGGGCAGTAGTTACACAAACTGAAGCTGTCCTAACAGGGACTCGGGGACAAATTGAGGAATTTACTTGTGATTCAGTTGCTAAGTTTGGACTATGATTCCCAACTTGGGGTAGTGGGGGACCGTTTAGGTCAGTTGGAGGCAAATTTGGGTACTGTTCAGGCAGTCTCGGTTGCTTCTGTTAAAGATAGTTTATGCTTCCATAGGCAGTTTGAAATGTTTGAGAATTTCACAGCCAAGGAATTTAAGATGTTTAAATTTTCCTATTACTATCTCTCCCCACAGATTTTATTTTCTAAATACCTGAAAGAGGTTTTGTTTGAGCAGCCTGAACCTTTTAAGGTTGCTAATGTTACTAGGTTTAAGAAAGTGGTTAGTGAGGTTGAAGGTGGGGAATCTGAGCAACTGGTCTCCCCCCACAGTTTGGATATTTCTGAAGTTCTTGAATCCTCCTCAGATACTATCTCTGCTTGTGCAACTTTAATAGTTATGTTTGTCTGAGATGGACAAGAATGTTATTATGAAAACTTATGTTTCTAAAAAGAGTTCTTTATTTTGTGGCCACAAGGTTACTATCTTCCCGGATATGTCTCAGACAACCCAGAGTCGCTGTCGGGCTTTTTTGGAGTTGAAGGAGCGTACACTGGCAATGGGAGCTCCTTTTTTCTTAAGTTCCCTTGCAAGTGTGTAGTGGGTCATCTTGGGAAGAGTTATAGCTTTGTGGAGCCTGATCAACTTTTGGTGTATCTTACTGCTCATGGGTCTCAACCTGTAGTGACGGATTAGTATGATAGGATTTAGGTAAATTTAATTCTATCCACTGGTGGTGGTCTAATGTTTTGCTGTTGTGTGTTTTTTCCCTGTATGCTTTTCACTCTCCCGTAATGTGGACTTTTATGTATATTATGTGGGACAAGGGATGGCTTGGGTGGAACCTGTCCTATTGTGTTCGAATATTTCTTCATATTGTTTCATTGCTTTTTGTATGGCAAGATTGAAATCAATAAAAAAACCCAAACAAAACATAAGAGATGCCATACTGGGTCAGACCAAGGTCCATCAAGTCAAGTATCCTGTTTCCAACAGTGGCCAATATAGGTCATAAATACCTAGCAGTTTCCCCAAAAGGTACAGGTTCCACAATGCTTGTATGGGGTCAAGCAGTGATATCCTGGGTCCCTTTTAATAATGGTTTATGGACCTTTCCTCCAGGAACTTGTCCAAACCTTTAAACCCAGCTACACTAATAGCCTTTACTATATCATCTGATAACAAATTCCAGAGTTTGATAACACGTTGAGTGAAAAAATATTTTCTCTTATTAGGCTTAAATAGTTTATCCTGTAGCTTTATTGCATGTCCGCTAGTCTTTCTATATTCTGATGTAAACAATCGATCTATGTTTACCCGTTCCACTCTGTTCATTAATTTATAGACCATCTCCCCTCAGCTGTCTCTTCCAGGTTGAAGAGCCCTAACCGTTTCAGCCTTTCTTCATAGGGGTATCCTTCCATCCCCTTTATCATTTTGGTGGCACTTCCTGTACCTTTTTCTAATAATGCTATATCCTTTTTAAGATATATTGCACACAACATTCAAGGTGCAGTCGCACCATGGAACGATAGAGGCATCTGTAAACCGCAATTGATCTTCGGAAATTGCAGTATATAAATCCACTGTTAAAAAATTATAATATCCTTTGACTTTTTTCTATTCCTTTCCTTATGATACCTAGCATTCTATTTGCTCTCCTGGCTACCAATGCACACTTGGTGGAGGGGTTTTTTTCATTTAAAACTTTTATTAACGTTTTTTATAAGAAAATACAGTACCAACCAGTCAAAACCATAAATATACAATATGGTCCATATAAACTAACAAGGATCAATCCTAGCCTCAACTCCATTATATTCATACAATACTGCGGATATACTAACCTAACTGCCCCCCCTTCCCTCTGACCATCCTCCCAGCACTTCCAGTACAAGCATGGGAACCAAACTACCCAACTAACCCTCCCCCTCCCACCCACCCCCCCTTCTTCCTTGCTCATCCCCCCTATGTTAACAGACCTCCCCATTTGTGGACATCCTACTCCCAACCCCCCTCCCCTTCCAGCCCTCTAGCCAGCTCCAAACCACCTTCCAATAGGCCACATTTTTCCCTCCCATCCCCCGCTGCAGCTCCATCAACTTGCACATCAATCTCACCTCAGCCACTCTGCGCACAAAGTCTGCCAACTGGGGGATGCTCTTCCCTCCCCAGTGCTGGGCAATCTCACATCTAGCAGCGGCTATACAGTGATTTAGAACCCCCTCCTCCCTTCGAGAGACCTTCATCGAGTTGGTGCAGCAAGCAGGCCTCCAGTTTCCCTTGAAGGTTCTGCCCAGTCATGCCGTGGATCGCCTCCCAAACTTGCCCCCATAAACCTGTAGCCTGTCACACTTCTACCACATATGCATCCAATCCCCTCGTGCAGCACAGTCCTGCCAACATAACTCATCCCGCC
Organism: Ichthyophis bannanicus; assembly: GCA_033557465.1. Lineage (NCBI taxonomy): Eukaryota > Metazoa > Chordata > Amphibia > Gymnophiona > Ichthyophiidae > Ichthyophis > Ichthyophis bannanicus. Next base: position 1,822,707,433 of record CM066032.1, on the reverse strand, counting down.
CCTTCCCTGCCTTAAGACGCCGCACTGGAGTCCAGTACCATCGGTATAGAACTTTATAGGCATTTTCTTTAATTTGTGACGCTATTGACACTGAAGCAATCTTCTGTATGAGCTTCTCCCAGCACTCCATACTCCCACACCCCCAAATCCTCCTCCCATTGCAGCATATATCGAAGCTTACCCTCTCCTGTCCCCAGCAGGTCTTTGTAAATTCTGGACAAAACCCCCTTTTTCCCAGCCTGGCTGTTACATATCGCCTCAAACCACCCTCTGTTATCCCAAAGATCCTTCCATACCTTAGGCTGCCGCAAAAAACTCCTCAGCTGTGTATAAGCAAAGTGATCACTCCCTTTCAGCTTATAAAGTCCCTAAGGCATTCAAACTGGTGAATCCCCTGAGGGTGGATAACCTGTTGGACATGTGTTAACCCGGATCTGGCCCATCTACGTAAAACGTGCTCGTCAGGGCCCTGACCCCGCTCAAAGCATGCCTCAATAGTCATCCCCTGTATATAACCCTTATCTGGCACAAGTTGAGGTTTATTATGTTTCCAGATTTGCAAACCGTTCGCAACCATGGGACTCAAGCCGGGCAGGTCCAGTCCCCTATACCCCCGCCAAATCGCTCTTTCAAGGTCCAATCCCCCGACCGACTCATACTCCATTTGGACCCAGGATTTGGGGGTTTCTCGGTGCCACTCATACACCACTTTGAGTTGCGCTGCCTCATAATATTTGCGCATGTTGGGAACCCCCAACCCCCCCTCCCCTCTGGACCGTTGCAAAACCTGCATGGCAACCCTAGGGCGTTTCTGTGCCCAGATAAAGCAATTAACCAACCGCTGTATCCTTTTTAAGCTATGTGGGGGGACCCATATGGGAAGCGTCTGAAATAAAAACAATTGGGGCACCAGCATTTTCACCGTCACTATGCATCCAAACCAGGAGAGGTATCCCCGTCCCCACCCCTCCAGCCAGCCCTCTATCTTCCCCAGCACCCTCTTATAATTCAGGTTGTACAGCTCACCAACTTTATTGCTTATCAGATGCTTAGGTACCGAATACTACCCCGGGCCCACCTAAAGGGATACTTCTTGGCCAATGTGTTGGCTAGCCCATTGGGAACTGTCAGGTTCAAAATTTCCGATTTCGTTTGGTTAATCGTAAACCCCGATACTTTACCATATTCTTCCAGCTCCCACTGCACAATAGGCAGACTCACCCTAGGTCGTGCTAAACTTAGGATAATATCATCCGAACAATGAAATCTTGTAAGCCCTCCTCCCCACTGTGGTTCCCAAAATATCTGCCCTGTCCCTTATCTGCTGTGCCAGAGGTTCCATGGCTAGAGCGAACAGCAATGGGGACGGGGCAGCCCTGCCGAGTTCCCCGCCCTTGATCAAAAAAATCTGAATGGGCCCCATTGACCCGCACACATGCCTTGGGATGTGCATAAAGTGCCTTTACCCACGCTAGAATGTCGCCCCCCAGCCCCACCTTCTCCAGCACCTGAAAGAGGAACAGCCAGGACACTTGGTCGAAAGCCTTTTCCGCATCCAGTGAGAGCAGGAGCGCCTCCTCCCCTCCCTTCTCGCTAGCCCATTTGATATTAAGGATCTTCCTGATATTATCCGCAACCCCTTGGCCCGGGATAAATCCTGCCTGATCTTGGTGGATCACTTTCCCAATAACTTTGTTCAGCCGTGCCGTAAGGATCTTGGCCAGGAGCTTGGCATCCAGGTTAAGCAAAGAGATAGGCCTGTAAGAGGCACACTCCCTTGGATCCTTCCCTTCCTTATGAAGCACCGTGATGCCTGCCCAGCCCATGGTGTCTGCTAGCTTCTTGCCCTCCCATGGTTGGTTGAAGAGTTTCACCATCCGGCCCAATCAGCAGGCCTCCAAAGGTCCTGTAAAACCTAGCAGATAGCCCGTCTAACCCCGGAGCTTTCCCCAGTTTTAGCTGTTTGATCGCCCACTCCACTTCATCCGGCCGGATCAGAGTATTGATGTCCTCTTGGTCACTCACTCCCAGTTTGGGCAAGTCTATAGAGGCCAGATATTCTGCCCCTCTCCCAGCTGGGTGCAGTTCTTTCGCTTTATATAACTCTCGATAATAATCCTTGAAGGCCTCCCGGATTTCCCCATCTTTAATAACCAATACCCCTCCCCCTGTCGAACCCAGATTATATGTGAACGGAGCTTCTGCTGCTTCAGCCTCTGGGCTAAATACCTCCCCAGCCTTGTTCCCCCCCCCCCCTCAAATACCTCCTGCCGCAAAAGCTGCATCTGATATCTTATCTTTTCCGCCTGCAGCTCATTCAGTTGCGCTCTTGCCGCCAAAACCTGCCCCCTGTGTGCCCCATCGCACCCAGACCCATCTAGTTCTTCCAATTCCAATAACCGTACCTGGAGGAGGCGCTCTTTCTCCTCCCTTTCTCTCTTTTTCCGCGCCCCCCCCATTTGATTAATATACCTCTTACCACCACCTTATACCCATCCCAAATACCTCCCCAGGTGACCTCCCCATTGTCATTGAATTGAAAATACTCCCGCGTACCTTTCTCCACTTCAGCTTGTACCTGCACCTCCTCTAAGAGGGATTCATTGAGTCTCCAAAACGGATTCCCCTTCCCTTCATCTGCTGCATGCAGCCAGACCACCCCCCAGGGCATGATCGGACCATGAAATGGACTCCCTGTCTGCATCCTTTATCTTCCCCCCCCCCCCACCTCTTTGGACACCCATATAGCATCAATGCGGGAGTAGGACCCATGTACTGGCGAGTAATAAGAAAACTGTCTCCGCCCTGGATGGTGCAACCACCACGCATCGACCAAACAATGCTGTGTCTCAAAATCACGATAACACTTGCAGTCCCCTCTTTCCCTCCCGTGGCCCGGTAGCATATCAGGTGGGGTTCCATGTTAGTCACCCCCGCAGATCAGAGTACCTTCCCCCAATTTCCCCATTCAGGTTTGTCCAGAATTCACTCTGCCCCCCAGTAGGTGCATACACATTCACTACACAGTACCATACATTCCCCATTTTCACCCGTACCAACACATACCTCCCCCCTTTATCTCTTACCACAGTCTGCACTTGGAGCTTTGATCGTGTTGCAAAGAGTATAGCGACCCCTCCCTTCTCCAGTATATTAGAAGCATGAATGCAGACCCCATACCCTCTATGCTTGACCAGGTATTCGGTGGCCCTTGTCAAGTGTTTCTTGGAGCATGACTATGTCTGCCTTCTGACGAGAAAGCTCTGAATAGAGTTGTCGTTTGAAAGGTGAGTTAAGCCCCTTAACATTGAGTGTAACTATTTTAATCTCACCCATTCTGCCACTCCCCCCTTCCCCCCCCTCCCCCCTCTCATTAAGAGAAGCATCTTCCATACTGGTGACCTGTTAACGGGCCTTGCCTGCTTCCTCCACCTTACCCCCTTTTCTCGACACTACCCCCCCTACCTTCCTTGCCCCCTGTCTTCTCACCCCCCCTACTTAACCTCCTGCCACCCTCCTCCCAGACACTCAAGCCCCTCCCACTGTCCCCCAGCCTCTAAAAATAGTTACCCTGAGAAAAAGATCCCACTGAATCAACAATATGCAATCCCAGTCCATAGTTTCAGCTTGCGTCCCGCTCTGCCACTGGCAGTCCTGGGCTTTCTCTATTCAGCCTCACGGCCCTCCTCCCGGCCGCGGGGACTCTATGCCATCTCTGTAGGTTCCTCTGTGCATTTGTGGGTTTTGCAGATGCGGTCAAATCTCCTGGCGGGGGTCTCTCCCCTTCTGGTATATTAGGTAACCCAAAGTCTCGGAGGACAGTCCACACTTCCTCACTGATTTGTACTCTCCTTGACTTCCCCCTGCAGGTGACAAGCAACCCGAAGGGAAACGGCCATTTGTAGCGAATGTCGTCTTTTTTTTTTTTTTTTTTCTCAAATACGCTGTCACTGCCTTCAGACTGCGCTGCAGCGTTCCCGCAGAGAGGTCTTGAAATGGCTCCAGAGGATGTTCCTCCCACGTGATCTGTCGGACTTTCCTCGCTGCTTGCAACAATCTTTCTTTTATCTTGTATGAACATAGACAGACCACTATCTCTGGGTTTATCTCGTATCAGTCCCAAGCCCCGGTGGGCTCGCTCAATTTGGGATGAGTCCATCGGTATCTCATCTTGTAAATCCGCAGCCAGCAGCAAAGATTTAAACACCCTCAGCAGAACATCTTCACAGTTACAGTACTGAGGCTCCTCTGGAATCCCCCGGATCCTTAAGTTACATCACCAGGACCTGTCTTCCAGGTCCTCCAGCTTCATCTGCTGATCCACCTGGTTCTGTTGGAGAGTCTCCCAGTGCTGCTGGAGGTCCACCATTTCCTCTCCTTGCTGTTCCATCTGGAGCTCCATCTCCTCCACTCTATAGCCAATGTCCACAATATCTTGCCGCAGTGACTGTATGTATTAACTCTTTAAGTTCATGCTTCACTCCACTTATTTCAGTTTTAATCTCATCTTTCATGTCAGTGAGCCAGGCTTTTAATTGGGATAGATCCCCCAATCCAGCTCCAATATCCAGCTCCTCTCCCTGATCTTTGTGGTCTCCCGCCTGTGTTCGGCACTCTTTCTCCCCCTCTTTTCCACCTTTAGCTGTCGCATATGGGGACCGAAAGTCTGCTAATCTTTTCCTTGCCGCTACAGCCCCCTTAGTTTTCTCCATGCTTATGTGGGGCCTTGATCTTCCCTGGAATCTCAATCTTGTGGGGGGAACCTCCGCCTGGCTGCACCCCCAGGTTTGCCACTCAGTCCGCTCTGCTGGGCTAGCGCTGCTAATCTGGAACCGCACCGTCAGCCACCAGATTCCCCGCAGTCCCCTCTCCGTGTCCCCTTGCCGGGGTCTGCTTCACAGAGCTGCTCTCCTTGGTATTTTCTCACTCCGCACGTGGCTGCCCCCCTGGTCAGCCTCCTGGCGCCTCAGACTCTGTGCCGTCCTGTCCCACCGCCCTCTGACACTGCACTCCGGGCTGCTCTCCTGCTTTTCTCCCTGGGTTGGAATGTGTGCTCCCACCTTACTCAGGGTCTCTGCTGGCCTTCTCACTGACACTTGCACTGCTGTCAGCTGCACTGTGCACTTGCCTCCTCTCTGGGGTCAGACTTGGCCCCCGGGCCCTGCAGCTGCCACTGGCTGCCTCCGGCTGCTGGTGCGGTGTCCCGCCTCCTCTCCGGCACTAGGGCTTCACCTCTTTGCCCTGCTACTTCCCAGCGCTCAACTTCCCGCCACCTCCAGTCAGGAGGGACAGCGTCCAGCTGCGTCGGGTCTTCCGAACGTCTGATCTCCGAGTCTCTGCCGCTCCCCCTCACACTGGGCAGGCTGCCACTGCTCCACTCTCACTGCCACCGTGCTTGTTCACCATGCGGTCGGCAGGGCCTCCCAGGCAGCTCACCAGCGCCACGTGTTCTGGCTCCTCGACACGGCCGCTGACTTCACCATGGTGGCAGGATGGCTCGGGGCTCTTCGCCTTCTCTGCCCTTGGGGCACGCCAATTTCCACATTTTAGGGGTAATATTTCCCCTTTTTGCACAGGCTTTGACGGCACCGAGTGTTCACACCGCCATTAGCCCCGCTGATGTCACCGGAAGTCCTTGGTGGAGGGTTTTAACATGTTATCCATGATAACACTTAAATCTTTTTCCTGGGTGGTTGTTCCTAATGTGGAACCTTGCGTCGTGTAACCATGGTTTGGGTTTTTCTTTTCTAGATGCATAATTTTGCACTTGTCCACATTAAATTTCATCTGCCATTTGGATGCCCAGTCTTCCAATTTATCAAGAATCTCTTGTGATTTTTTTTCCACAATCCTCATGGGTTTTAAACAACTTTGGTTTCGTGTCATCTGCAAATTTGTTAAATTACCTGGAAAAGGGAATGAGTGAGATTATGTATGTCAAAGCAGCAGATCCAGCACAGATCCCTGGAGTGCTCCATTATTCACCTGTCTCCTTTGGGGAAAATTGGCCATTTAGCACTACCCTCTGCTGTATCTTTTAACCAGTTCCTGATCCACAATAGTACACTGCCTCCTATCCCTGACTTTTTAGTTTTGCCAAAAGTGTGAGGGTCCTTATATCTGGACTTTCAGAAAGCCTTTGATAGTATATCAACTGAATCACCTTTGTCTACCTGTTTGTTCACACCTTCAAAAAAAGTAACAGATTAGGTAAGACAAGATCTTCCTTGTCTAAAGCCATGTTCCTTTGCGTCCCTCTAGTCCAGTCCCAGAACCATAAAGTTTAGAATCTCCTCCAGCAGCCTTGGAGACTGAAAGACATCACTTTGCTGGCACCAGTATAAATAGAGAAGGACCGCCCCCTTCCACCAGTACTTTCAATCTCCAAGCAGCTAGAAGAGATTCTGAGCCTGGGACTGGGCTCAGTTGAGACAAGCAGAGCTTGACCTTGTAGCTTCCTTTTAAATTTGTAGAAAGTAGGCTAGTTTTTAAAGGGTTTTTTTCTTTGATTTGTTTTTTCTCTAGTTGGCTAACTTCTGGTTTTTGCCAGGTGCAGTGCTCCTGAAGGGGGATTCAGCTCCTTTCATAGGCTCCATCCTCGTTTCTTAGTCCCTTCTCCACTCTCTCCCCTCCTCCCCCCTCCTTCCTCCCCTCCTGCTCCATTCATTTCCCCGTCGCGTTAATGAGCACTGGGGGGAGAGACAGTATTATATTAGCCTCCCTGCTCCTGAACTCGCTACTAAGGGTGAAGGGCCGGCAGGCAGTATGGCCTTGGCCACGTGGCGGTTCATATTGCTGGAGCTGAAGCTGCGATCCGGCTGAGCTCAGCACGTGTGGCAATCCTTGTCGCTCTGGCAAGGGTGGAGCAGAAGATCGGAGGGGACGGTGAGTAACCTGGCTGGCGAAACAGGCTGTTTGGCCTGCATTTCAGGAGCAGAGGTATTTCAGGGCAGAAGCCTCGGGTGAGCACGCTTTGAATTTTTTGTCGGGGGCCATGTAGCCGCGTGGGAAATAGCGGCGGCCGCCATTTTAAGAGCACAGTTTTTTCCCTAGTTCAAGGCATAGTTTAGCGGATTAAAAGCTTCGTTTTTGGGGGGGGATTAGGTTTGCCTGGTGCCACAAGTAGGTAGGTGATTAATATAAAAAAATAATAATTTTAGATCTATATATATTAAAGGGCATTTCCCTCCATAGGGTGCAAAAGCGGCAGTGGCACTAGCATGCTCGCGAAACCGCGTTGTCTAGTGTGTGGCATGAAGCGTGGCGCTGTGCAGGACTCCAGGGTCTGTTGGACTTGCACTCTGGAAGCGGAGGCAATGGACCAGGCGCCAGTGGAGGCCGTGATGGAGCGGGAGCAGCTAGCAGGGTCCTCTTTGGGTGAAAGATCGCCTGGGTCTGTGGGGCTGACTCAGGAGGGGATGGCTTCACTGATCCCACCAAATTTCTTTTCCCTCGTGCAGCAGGCGTTTGCCTTGCTGCAGCCAGCTCTGGCGGTTCCTCAGAATTCGCAGGGACTGAAGCAGACCAGGTCTTTGGACCGTCCTGAAGAGGCCGCTCCCCTGGTTAAGAAAGCTAGGGGACCTGGAGATGGTAGTCTGGCGTCTCAGCTTGAGGAAGACCTGGGGGCGGTAGATGTGGATCTAGAGGATATCTCTGAGGGAGAGTTGCCTGACTTGAACAACAGAGCCGAGTGGTCAGAGTATTTTGACGCAAAGAGCTGCCAGCCTTGATTGCCGAGACTCTCAAGACGCTGAACATGCCCTCAGGAGGGGTGGCTGCGGAGGAAGCCTTGGAGGATCCACTGTTACAGGTGGTATGGATGTCCCAAAAAATTTCCCCATGCATCTCGTATTTCTGAGTATGATTCAGGAAGAATGGGACTTGCCAGAGTCGGCCCTGAGAGGCTCCAGGGCCTTAGCTCGACTTTATCCCCTGGCCTACCAGGATAGGGAACTCTTTCGGTCTCCCAAGGTGGATGCGGTGGTTTCGGCGGTTGCTAAAGACTACGATACCAGTTGAGGGAGCCGTGGTGTTGAAGGATGTACAAGACAGGAGATTAGATACTCTGTTGAAGCAGGTGTTTGTCTGCGCTCTCTCCATGCAGGCCTCGATAGCGGGGGCGTGGGTGGCGAGAGGCTGTTTGCGGTGGTCCCAGAGGTTTCAAGGGGATCACTTGGAGGGGCAGTTACAGGACATAGCGCGGTTGGAGTCGGGAACAGCATATTTAGCAGACATCCATTATCTCATTCGCGGCTTGGCTAAAAGTATGGCCTCTGTGGTAGCGTAATTGGTCAGCTGACAGTTCGTCTAAAACTAGGCTTAGTAAGCTGCCGTTTCAGGGAAAACTTGTTTGGAGAGGATTTGGAGAAGTTAGTTAAGGATCTTGGAGTCGAAGGGCAGTCGACTTCCAGAGGATAAGCCTAAGCAGAACAGGAGTACTTCAGGGTTCCAGGGTGCTCCGAGGGAGTTTTGCAGATTTCGGTCCTCTCGCTTTGGCCTACCTCAGCGGGGCAGATTCCCGGCTAGAGGTCAAGGTTTTCAGGGATTCCAGGGAGCAGGTAGGGGATTTGCTCCTTTCCAGTCATCGGCCACTAAAGATACAATGAGAAAAGGTGGGCTCAGGTGGAGGTAGTTCCTGTGGGAGGTCATTCAAGAGGGGTATGCACTAGAACTCCATCGACCCGTCTTAGATTCCTTTGTCCTGTCTCTTTGCCAAGCTCCGCTCAAGGGCAGTTTCGGAGACTCTGCAGCAGCTGCTGCAGCTCAAGGCGGTAGTGCCTGTTCCTTTGGATCAATACAGTTGCGGTCGGTACTCCATCTACTTTGTGGTGCCAAAGAAGGAAGGCACGTTTCGGCCGATTCTCAATTTGAAGAGTAAATCGGTGTCTTTGGATCACCCATTTCCAGATGGAGACCCTGCGTTCTGTTATTGCAGCAGTCAGACGGGGGGAGTTCCTGATGTCACTAGATCTCAGAGGCTTATCTGCATATTCCGGTTCGACAGGAGCATCAGAGGTTTCTGCAGTTTGCAGTGCCTATGGGGCATTTCCAGTTTCAGGCGTTACCCTTCGGACTAGCTACTGCGCCTCCAGACTTTCACCAAGATCATGGTGGTGGTGGTAGCGGTGGCACTCCACAAGGAGGGAGTACTGGTGCACCCGTACTTGGACGATTGGCTGATTCGGGTGAAGTCAAGAGAACAGTACCGCAGCCACCACCCGGGTAGTGAAAATGTTGAAAAGCCTGGGCTGGGTGGTCAACTTTGGAAAGAGCAACTTGGTTCCCTCGCAGTCTCTCAAATATTTAGGAGTGCGTTTTGAGACGCAGAGGGGAGCAGTGTTTCTCCCAGCCCATCGAGTGCAGGGGCTTCGGGAGCTGGTAACGCGGTTTCTTTCAAGGCCTGCTCCGACGGCGTGGCAGTATCTGCAGCTGCTCGGAACGATGGCGGCCACAATCAAGGTGGTGCTGTGGGCCAGGGCTCACATGTGGCCGTTGCAGAGCGCACTGCTCCAGAGGTGGTCTCATCAACGGGATGCGTTGTTGCAGCAGCTGATCTGTCCTCAGGAGGTGCATCAGGAGCTTCGTTGGTGGTTGCGGCCGGAGAGTTTGGCAGCAGGCGTACCTCTGGAGCCTCCATCCTGTAGACTGCTGACGACAGATACCAGTCTCCTGGGGTGGGGAGCACATTGTGAGGGGAGCTTTGCCCAGGGTCGCTGGTCTCCAGTGGTCCAACAGATTAGATGAGGGTGGTTTTGGCACTGCAGGAGTTTCAGGGGACAGTCAGGCAGCGGTTCAGGTCCTTTCCGATAACGCGACGACCGTGGCCTACATCATTCGGCAAGGCGGTACGGGCAGTGTGTCTCTAGAGACAGAGGCATCGCAGCTGTTAGGTTGGGCAGAACAGAATCTAGAGGTTCTTTCAGCACAGCATGTAGCCGGAGTGGACAATGTCGAAGCAGATTACTTGAGTCACCGCAGAGTGGATCCGGGGGAGTGGGTGCTACACCCGGACGTGTTTGTGCTGTTGGTGTGGCGCTGGGGCCTTCCGCTAATGGACCTAATGGCGACCTTCGAGTCAGCACAAGTAGCTTGGTTCTTCAGCAGAAGGCAAGAATGTCCAAGGGTCTTGATGCATTAGCGCAATGGTGGCCGGAAGCAGGTCTTTGTGCTCCCGCCATGGGCTCTCATAGGCCGGGTGGTGCAGCACATAGAGCAGCATTGCAGGCTGGTGGTTCTGGTAGCGCCCGACTGGCCCCGACGACCTTGGTATGCAGACTTGGTGCGGTTACTGGCAGACAGGCCGTGGAGACTTCTGCAAAAGCAGGATCTCTTGTGTCGGGGTCCGTTATGCATGCCCCAGGTGAATCGATTCTCACTTACGGCTTGGCTCTTGAAAGGGCTAGGATGACGGCCAAGGGGTATTCGGCAGCAGTCATTTCTACTTTACTGAGAGCGCAGAGGCGTTCCACTTCGCTGGCGTATATACAGGTTTGGTGCATTTTTGAGGCCTGGTGTGCGGAGAGGGGTCTGCGGCTGCAGGGGGCTTCGGTTTCGCAGATCCTTTTGTTTTTGCAAGCTGGTGTAGACAAGGGCTTGGCGGCCAGTTCCTTGCATGTGCAAGTGGTGGCAATATCTTGCTACCGGGGCAAGGTTCAGGGTCCGTTGCTAGGGTCTCACGGCGACAGACGTTTTTTGTAAGCAGTGTTGCTTATGCATCCACCGAGACGGAGTTCTGTGCCAGCATGGGATCTGAATGTACTGAGGCCTTGCTCAGAGCACCGTTTGAACCTTTGGGCAAGGCTTCACTGAAAGATTTGACACTTTTTTTTCTGGTGGCGATTTGTTCTGTGTGGAGGATTTCTGAATTGCAGGCGTTATCCTGTAAGGAGCCATCTCTCTCTTCAGTCATAAGGTGGTTTTGTGGACGGTGCCGGTGTTTTCTGCCGAAAGTGGTTTCAGCTTTTTCATGTTAACCAGGTAGTGTCGCTTCCGGTGTTCTCAGAGGCAGAAGGATAAATCGGAGGGCAGGTAGCACCTGTTTGGATGTGCATCGCATACTTCAGAAGTACCTCCGGACGGTGTCTTTCAGGAGATCGGACCGGTTGTTTGACTTTCGGGGGTCCGCACAGAGGGGAAGCAGAAGCGAAGGCGTCTATTTCCCAGTGGTTGAAAGAGGCTATTGCGTCGGCGTACCTTTTTGAAGGGTAAGCTGGTTCCGGAGGGCCTTCAGGCTCATTCGACAAGGGCGCAAGCGGCGTCCTGGGCTGAATTCAGTCTTGTTCTGGATGAGGACATTTGTAGGGCGGCAACTTGGTCGTCCTTGCACTCTTTCTCAAAGCACTATAGGTTGGATGTGCAGGCAGCGAGGGATAGTCAGTTTGGCTCAGCGGTACTTCAGACTGGGCTTGCAGGTCCCTCCCGTTAATATTCACTGCTCTGTTACGTCCTCTATGGTTCCGGGACTGGACTAGAGGGACGCAAAGGAAGATGAAATTAGACTTACCTGCTAATTGTTCCTTAAGGAACTCTAGTCCAGTTCCAGATCCCACCCTGCGTTTAGGAAGTTCAGCCTGAAGTTCTTGGAAGAAGGTAAAGTGATGGGATATGTTAGAAAAACAAAACAAACAAAAAAAACCCTTTCCTTCATTGTTTGTGGGTTCTCAGGGGGCACAGAATGGAGCCATGAAGGGAGCCCTTCAACAGCACTCTTTACAGGTGTGTTTTTGCCTTTATATATGGGTTATAGAGATTGCTGCTCTACTTTGGGGGGGTATTGTGAATTTATACATGGTTTAATCTACTTTGTTGCTCTGCTGAGTTTGCTTTGTCAATAGGTACTGGTGGAAGGGGGCGGTCCTTCTCTATTTATACTGATGCCAGCAAAGCGGTGATGTCTTTCAGTTTCCAAGGCTGCTGGAGGAGATTCTAAACTCTATTGTTCCGGGACACGATTAGAGTTCCTTAAGGAACAACAATTAGCAGGTAAGTCTAATTTCATCTTGGCTGTCTCCCCATTAAGCCATGACTATGTACATGTTCGGTAACGTTGTTCTTTATGGTGGTTTCTATCATTTTTCCCAGTACTGACCTCAGGCTCACCAGTCTGTAGCTTCCTGGATCACCCCTGGAACCCTTTTTTAAAAAATTGGCATTACATTGGCCATCCTCCAATCTTCAGGTATTACAGATGATTTTAATGATAGCTCACAGATTACTAATAGGTCTGCAATCTGATATTTCAGTTCTTTCAACACCCTTGGATTGTTTATTTAGACAGTTTTGTATACTGCCTTATCCTTCAATCAAAGCAGTCACAACACACAATTGGGGGATACATTTTAACACGCGGGGATATGAGACACATACACTAATACTTACAGGGAACATGGGGAATGGAGGGTTAAGTGGCTTGCCCAAGACCACAAGGAGCATCTGTGGGACTAGAAACCCCAGTCCTTCCAGCCCAAGGTTGCTGTCCTCTAGTGGGATTTGAACCCCCGACCTTCCGGCCTGAAGTACCTTGCCCCAACCACTAGGCTGCTACTCCCTACCATCCGGTCCAGGTGATTTGCTACTCTTCATTTTATCAAATAGTTGTAATTCATCTTCTTAGTGTAACTATTTCTTTCAATTCTTCCAAAGTATCACCTTTAAATACAACTTCAGTCATGGGTAACATCCCTATATATTCCTCAGTAAAGACCAAAGCAAAGAATTCATTCAGTCTTTCTGCTATGGCCTCGTCCCCTTTTAGTGCCCCTCTTACCCCTCTGTTATCTAATGGTCCAACTGACTCACAGGTTTTTTGCTATGAATGTACAGAAACCTCGGTTTTCATGATCCGTTCGAAAAAGTCTAAAACCGAAATGTGTGAAAACTGAAGCAATATTTCCCATAAATGTAAATCCAATTAATCCGTTCCAGAAAGATCAGCTGCACAGCTACTGTATCAAGATGCAGCCAGACACCCAGAGAGATCAGGCACAGGAATTTAAAAAAACAAAACAAGAAGGATCCACAAAGCCTCCAGTAAAGGCACCAGCCACAGCCACCAGAAATGCCACTCTCCCGCTCAGGCAACCTGGAACACAGAGCTGAGCATGCGTTCCAGAGCCATGTGGCAATGGCTGCAGCAGCACGGGCCCCCGAAGTCTCAACCAGGCAGCAGAACGACTCTCTCCCCCACCTCCAATTCTCAGCAGCAGGACTGGCAAGTTTGGGAGACCCCTTTCAGCAGGGAGTCCCAGCAGGGAATCTTAATTGAGCATCGGAAGAATCAGACCCGCACAACAGCTCCCAGCACTTCTCACCTCACCAGACAGCGCACACCTCTGATTGCCGACTCTCTCCCTGCCTCCGATTCTCAGCATCAGCAGAACAGCTCCCGGCACTTCTCTCACCTCACCGGACAGATCCCTCAAAGTTTCGCCATCAGCATGGAGTGTTGGAAGCCACACTCACAGTACAGTACTGCAGGATCGCTGAAAGCAAAGAGCTCTGGATCGCAAAAACAAGTACTGTACTGGGCACCCCCCAACCATTTTAATTGTACGAAAACCGAGCAGATGTACGAGAACCGGGACAAAATCGCAATGAAAAAAGTTGAAAAGAAGCTAACTGGGGCATACGAAAACCAAGGTTTGACTGTACTTGAAAGTCTTGGTGGCTTTTTTTTTTTTGCTTCCACGGCAAGTTGCTTCTCAAATTCTTTGCCTGCCTTATCAATGCCTTGCATTTAACTTGCCATTGCTTGTGCAGCTTCTAGTCTTCGTCATTTGGCTCTTTTTTTTTTTTCCATCTTCCTGAAAGATGCTATCTCCAGGAACAAGCAGGAATGAGTCTTCACATATGGGTTCGTCGGCACCAACAGAGCCCGCACGGGAATGCTCCCCAGCATCCAATCAGAAGGCTTTTGGGAGCATCCCTTGCGCCTGTGCGGTAGCTTCCCGCCCTTCCCACTGCCTCTCCCCAGTTTTCGTTTTTCCGCGGAGCCGACAGGACGTGACTCCTGTCACCACAAACCTTTTCTTCTTTCTCCTTTTTTGTTCCTGTGGTTGCGGTGTTTTCCCCCGCTGACTCTGGCACCTTCGGTGCCTCCATTTTTTCCTTAATTTTTGTTTCCTTCGAGGAGTTTTCTCCTCATGTTATCTGAGGCCTACCGGGCTTTCCAGTATGGTGCCTTCTTCCCCTAGGAAGTGCCCCCACTGTGGAGACGTCTTCTGCTCTGACTCCAACGCCTGGTGTCTCTCCTGTGGGGGCCCTGACCCCCTCTTCCCCCGGTTCCTCGGTCTTCAGCGTCGGGAGAAGACCCTGTTTAGAGTGTCCCTCGATGACGTCTTTTCCTCTGGGGAGCGGTCGTCGGTGTTCTCTCCTCGCCAGGATCAGGTAACCCAACAACAGTCTGTTAAGACTAACCGAGCCTTGAGGGGTGAGTCTCATGCGCCGCATGACGATGGCTCCGGCCTTCCCCTCCAGTCCCTTACACCCCGGAGGGGGGAGTCGGGCTCCAGAGCCTCCACGGGGTTTCGGGTTGTTCCTGAGGTTCACTCCTCACAGAACATTCTCAAGCCATGCCCGAGGGTGGCACCCGCTTCGAGCAGTGCAGATGCATCGGCGCCGGCATCGAGTGTTCCACTCTTCGCCAGGGACTGTCGACTGGTGTCCTCAGTGCCTTCGGGGCCAATCGATTCGACCCAGTCTGACTCTGCGGCAATGTTCCCTCTAATTTTCTGTAGGCTGTGTGCGCATAAAATATTAGCTGTGTGCAGCTTTTGAAGGAAGGTTAAAGTTTTGTGCGCCACATAACAAAACTCAGAGTTATATACTTTAAAATGTGACTACATGTCAGAATACAGAATGTACACCACATTGATTTTAATCAAATTAAATGAAAATAGACGATTACTAAATGAAGCGGGAAATTTCTAGTAATTACAATCATAACTTTTACATTTTAAGATGTCTGTGTTTTTCTATCAATCAGAGCCGTAATTTTTGTGCGCTCTGTTTTAAAGTATGTGCGCTCGCTTGGCGAGGTGTGTGCGCGCGCACACACGCACAGCTTAGAGGGAACAGTGCTCTGCGGCATCCCGGCCCTGCGCGGGGGCGGTACCCGCTTTCGGCGGTGCCGATTCCCCGGCATCGGCGTCGAGCGTTCCACTCGTCACCGGGGATCGTCGGACCACCCTGACCCGGTATGGCGTGCCCACACCCCTGCCATGTGCGGAGGTGATGACCGCTTCGAGTGGGACCAAGTCCTTGGCATGCGCGTCTGAGTCGGTGGCCCCACTCCCCGCCGGGGATTGGCACCGGGTGCTCTCGGCTCTGCCAAGGCCGATCGACTCGCCCCCGGCTTCTGCGGGGGCGGTACTGGCCTTGAGCAGCTCCGCCCCTCCCATGGCGGTCTCGGCAACAAGGACCCCGATCTTCGCCAGGGGTCGCCTCCCGGCTCCGCCTGCGGAGCCGATCGACCTATCCCGGTCGGGCGGGTCGGCACCCCCACCTTGCACGGGGCCAGGGCCTCCCCCGGACGTCACTGACCTCCCGGCATCTGCATGGGCGTCGAGTGTTCCACTCGTCACTATTTGCCCACGGGACCCGGGATCTTCGGTCGAGTCGACCCGCAGTAGCGCCACGGCTGCGGAGCCGGGGCGGCGCATCTCGTCCCCCGCCGGGGCTCGTCGGCGGGTTACCTGGGTACCCTCGAGGCCGCGTAGTGCGCCCCGTAAGGGTTTCCCACCCAATAAAATGGGCGCGGGAAGAGCCCGGGCGTCTAGAGGGGCCTCTCTCCCGACATCAGAGCCGAATCCGGGTGTTTCCCTCTTCGCCGAGTTTCGGCCTGGGAAGTCCTCGTTGCCCTCGGCACCGATCGTCGCGGCCCCGACTCCACTCTCGGGAGTGGCAGCACCGGCACGGCCGCCGACTCCGGGGCCCCCTAAGGAGGCGTCGTTCGGTTCGATGCCCAGCCTCGAATCGATCTCCAGTCTGGAAAGCGTGGCCCCGCTGCGTTTCAGATCCGACCCTGGTCTCTTCCGACAGCACAGTGATGCGCTCGCCTGCTCTCCACTGGCCTCGGCGCCACTGTTCCCTCTAAGCTGTGCGCGTGTGCATGCGCACACACCTCGCCGAGTGAGCGCACATACTTTACAACAGAGCGCACAAAAATTACGGTTCTGATTCTGATAAACACAGACGTTCTTAAAATTGAAAAGTTGTTGTGTATTTATGGTTTTCACAAGTTCTACAATATTTTCTAGTGCAATCATTGTGGTGTACATACTGTATTCTGACATGTAGTCAAATTTTAAAGTATATAACTCTGAGTGTCGTTATGTGGCGCACAAAAATTTAACCTTCCTTCAAAAGCTGCACAGCTGATATTTTATGCACACACAGCCTACAGAAAATTAGAGGGAACATTGCTCAGCACCCCTCCAGTCGCCCTTGCGGATTGCCCCGGGGGCGGCCCCACCCCCGGAGTCGGGACCAAGGCCAAGTCCCGCAGGTCTGTCGGACATCGCTCCCTTCGATGCCCAGCTTGGAATCGATCTCTGGCTCTGACGATGCAGGGCCAACTGCCTCGCATTTGGACTGTCAGTACCCTCCTCTGTTTAGAGCAATTCCTTCCGTGCACCTGCACGGGGGGTCCCCTGGTGTTCCAGCGGGCCCCTGCATCTCGGCCTACCCCGAGATAGCTCCTCTGGGAGAGCCGTCTTTTCAGGACTTCCTCCTTGACATGGCGGACTTGCTCGCCATTCCTATCACGGACCCTTCGCTGAGTCCGGACCCTGCGGAACAGGCAGCCATAATGCTTCCTTTACATCCCTCCCTGCGGGATCTCCTCGGGATTTGGCGCTCGCCCTTACATGTACCAGCGCTGCCTGCAGCCATGCATGCCCTGTATCGGGTGCCCCCCTCTCCGGGTTTCCAGACTCACCAGCTTCCCCATCATTCCATTGTGGTGGAATCGGCCCTGAGGAAGGTCGGTAGCAAGAAGCATTCTTCCTGCCCCCCGAATCGTGCGGCTCAAGTTCTGGACAACTTCGGGCGGCGAACCTTCCAAACGTCCATGTTGGCCTCCAGGATTCTCTCATATATTTTCTATATGAGCCTGGCGCTTCGGGAGGTCACCGAGAGGTTATCCCTCTTGTCTCCCTTTGTGTCGGCCCCTGACTATTCCTTGCTGCTTTACCACTGCAGGAATATCTCTTGTTTTTCTTTCTCACGCGGCAGTGGACTCTTTCGAGTCCGTTAGCAGGTCCTCTGCTGTCGCCATAGGGGCGCGTCGTACAGCCTGGTTGCAGGCTTCCAACTTGTGCAGCTGGGTGCAACATAATCTGGGTACTTCCCCGTGTACCGGGGAGAACCTTTTCAACAGCAAGGCCTTGCGTCAGGTTGCTCAGTGCGCCGCCGACTTGTTTGGTGCTGGCCACCCACGGCCCTCCCCCTCTCCCGGGGGTAGGAGATGTCCTTCTCGACCCTCCTTTCCGAAGAAGAAGTGTCATTCCTCTGCCCACTTGCCGGGCACGGCAATGCCGGGGACATCTCACGCCGGTCGGCGGTGCCTGAGCTCACACCAGGCTGCCCTTGCCAAGCAGCCTTAGGCTCTGGTATGCGGCAGTGTGCGCTTAACTCCTCTTACTGGAAGTTATTGTCCAGTTCTACACTGTGGTTCTTTTCAGATTGGAGGTTTGGGCCCCCTCCCGGGGGGGGGGACCCTTCCCACACCGGGTTAGCCTGGCTCCTCAGGGCCATGCTAGTCTTCTTCGGGCTTACCCTCGGGTATGTCCCTCGACTCCCCTCTGCCGGGTTCCCCCGGATTGAGGGGATCGCGCACCGCTCTTTTTCCTAGTGGAGGCCTTGGCCGCTACTCTCCGAGCATGGGCCTCAATCCTCGACAGGGCCGGACCACCCCTGCCCTCGGGTCGGTGCCTCCGCTCTTGCAATAAAACCCCTGGTTCTGTCAGGTTACGGTGGACAGGAGTTCCACTGACCCAGATCGATCCCCGGCTCCGCTCCATGCTTCGGAGCGGCGGAGGGCATTGACCCTACCCCAGAGGGGTGTTTTTATATATGCCAAAGCTGAACCCCACGGTCACACCGTGGCCGTAGGTTTTTCTACCCTCCTGCCTTCCCTATGGTACGGAGGACACGGTTCGGCGTGGCTGTCAGGCGGACGCCTCAGGGGCCTACGTACTCCTGATGTGCTCCCCCCAACTGATCGGTCGGTCACGCAACCATACTGCTATCCTTGCCGATTGGCCTGCCCCACGCACATCGGCCCATCACTTGATGGTCCTTTCCCTTGCCACCTTCCAGGTGGGCTCCCTCCTGTGGATCAAGGGCCAGTCCGAGTTGGCAGTATCGTTCTCCCATGTGCATACTGGGTTAATAACCTGGGTGGGTGTTCCCGGACCCACCTATAGCCAGATATACATCTATACCTGTCATTGGATATATATCAGTACAGGTGGCCGCTCTTGGGAAATATTATAGCGCCCTGTGTCTTACCGTCTTGCTCCCAATTGTCGGTAATGCCGTTTTGCTTTTTCTTACGGGGTCCAGCCGGCCTGCTTGCCTGCATCCTGCAGCTCGGGTGCTCGGACCGGTTATACTTAAACTTGCTGTAAAGTCGACAGCCCCTTGGTTTACGCCTCCTTGTCTGGAGGTTTTCGAACCCAATGTCTTCCTATCCCTGGCCAGCTAGGGTAGGCAGTGTACCCCTCGATATCCTGGGGTACACTCCTGTTCTTCTGCGGGCTGGGTTCTCCCAGATCGGTCAGTCTTCTGCTTAGTCCTCCGGATTGGGGACTCTGCTCCTACGGGTGTTCTCAGCTTCTCTTAGAGCTCCTCGTGAAGACCTGCTGTTTTTCCGGTGCCGGTTGACACCTGCGTCTCCAGCCCGCCCGGACTGGGGAACTTCGTCCTATCTGCAATGACGTTCCCTTGAAGACTGTGCTACTGCACCTACAGTATCCGTCGCAGCTCTGCCTTCTACAATCCAGTAGGTAAGCCTTAGATTGTGCTAGATCATTAACGGTTTAATGATGTCAAGTGGTTTTGAAGACTCCACCTGTAGTCTTAGGTTGCTGTGCCTTTGGCGACTCTTCTCAACTCCTACCCTCCATCCCTCAGGGGATGCTGGGGATCCAGGTTGGTCGACGCCGCCCTGTCCAGGAGCACACATTCTGGGATCTCCTCTGGCACCCTTAGCTAGGGAGTCCCCATATGTGAAGACTCATTCTTGCTTGTTCCTGGAGATAGCACAGTTACTTACCTGTAACAGGTGATCTCCAACAGTAGGAATTAGTCTTCACAACCCACCCGCCTCCCCTAGGAGTTGTAACTCTCTCTCTCCTCTCCTTCGGTCTCAGCTATGAAACGCAACTGGGGGGAGGCAGTGGGAAGGGCGGGAAGCTACCACGCAGGCGCAAGGGATGCTCCCAAAAGCCTTCTGATTGGATGCTGGGGAGCATTCCCATGCGGACTCTGTCGGCGCCGATGAACCCATATGTGAAGACTAATTCCTGCTGTTCCGGAGATCACCTGTTACAGGTAAGTAACTGCTTTTTTGGCAATAGCCTCTCTGACCTCACCTTTTAAACCATGCTGGCAGTTTTTTGGACTTCCTTCCACTTTTCTTAGTGTGGAATACAACTGGTCTGGGCTTCCAAGATGATGATTTTAAACACCCAAGCTTGATGTAAGTCTTTAGCCTTTGCAACTGCTCCTTTTTAGTTAAACTATTTTCCTCATTTTATCAGTCTCCTTTTTGAAAGTTAAAATGTATTGTGGATTTTCTTACTATCCCTCCTCCATTAATAAAATATGATCATGCTATGATCTCTATTGCAAAGTGGTCCCAACACCCTTATCTTTTGCACCAGATCTGGTGTTCCACTAAGGACTAGGTCCAAAATGGCTTCCCCTCTAGTCAGTTCATGAGCCAGCTGCTCCAGGAAGCAATCATTTATTTCATCTAGAAGACTTATGAAAAGCTGGCTGCTATACAGTACCCTGTCCTGTGCTTCTAGGGTAATCTGTGACCATATTCGGGGGGGGGGGGACTACAGCAGGGAGTCTTGGATTCTAAAATTGACCAGAAAGTTTTCTGTTAAATTTAAACTAAAAGCTCTTTGCTGCTACTAGGTCCTGACTGATTTAACAAATATACTGGGTTCACAGATTAATCGGCTTTAATCTAAAGAATTCCTTTTTCCCCAAGATTTAGAAAAATTCCCAGATATAAATATTTACAATTGTAGATTTCTCTCCAGAAGTAGCAGACCCCTTTTGTAGTCCTTCAAGACTGACTTGAATGGAAGACCAAGGACAATGAGTCCCCAGACAGAAGGCAACACTGTGCCCTTGGGCCTGTCTCTCCCAACAACCCAATGCTGTTCCCTGACCTAGGACATTGCATTCCTCAATTTTGTGCAGGACATGGCAAAGGCCCTTGCCATCGAGGCAGAGAACAGCCCATGCACCAAGGACTTGGAGAACTCCAATACAAGGCACCCTCTAAGGAAACCCTCAAGGTACCAGTGCCCTTGATCCTCAACAGCCACTGCTGCCTCCAGATGTGGGGAAACAGTTTGTTCCGATCGTTAGTAGGCACCTTGATGCCATGTACCATGTATGCTAAAGCCCTGGGTTTCAAAAGACTCAGGTTCCCCTGACCTCCATGGGCTTAGTCAACAATGTGCCAGTTTAAGAGCCAAAAAGCCCTTTCATCAGAGCCACCTGGCAGGGAACCACAAACCTTCAATGCCCTTGGCCGGATGGCCTTGCAGGGCTTAACATGCCAGATCCAGTCCTACCTGCTCTACATATCGGCATGTACCTGAAGGAACTGTCAAAAGAGCTTTGCAGATTCTCAGCAGGCCTCAATAGGGGAGCACCCACAGAGGTTCAAGACCCTGGCCTCAGCAGCAAAAGCTCAATTTTTGTCCCAGGCAACTTACGATGGCTTAATCAGCCAGGATAGCTGCCACAGGCATCAAGGCGCAATGCCAGGCATGGCTACAGGCATCTGACCTGGAACAATAGGTGCAGGACAAATTGATAGGTTCTTTCCTATGCAGAGGCCATCTATTCAGGAACCCCATGGCAGATAGGGCAGCAGAGAGAGTACATAACGAGGACCAGGCTCTCAGACCTCAGTGCAGTCCCAGAAGAAAGCCTGGGACCAGCAACAAAGGCCAGGGACATGGTTCCAGAAAACAAAAGGCCTTGAAGTCCCAGCCAATGACTCTGGCCCAGCCTGGGGGAGCATTTGATTGCCTGGGTGCAACCTCCCTACCCCCGGGGGTCCTCCACTGCCCATGGGGGGGGGAACCTAGCCCTGTTTGCCAACAGGTGGACAGCCATCACCATTGATATCTGGGTGCTACAGGTGGTCAGGGAGGACTACCACCTCCATTACAACAGGCACCACCCTCATACTTCCCAGGGGAGCCCACCAGGCCTCTCCTTCAGCAGACACTGCTCCTCACCAAGCTAGCAGGCCTAATCAACAAAGCAGTTGAGCCAGTGCCAAAAGATCTCTGGGGCATAGGGTTCTATTCCAGGTATTTCCTTGTCCCCAAGAGGGGGGGGGGGGGGGCCTCATCCTCATCCTGATCCTGGACCTGTGAGCTCAACAGGTTTCTGGTCAGGGAGAAGTGGAAGAAAAATTGCTCTCCCTTGGGACACTATCACCATTCCTCCAGCAGGGAGATTGCCTATGCTCCTTAGAACTAAAGAGTGCCTACACGTGCATCTTAATTCATCCCAGCCACAGGAAATATCCTGGTTTGTGGTGGGAGGAGAGCCCTGCCAATACAGGGTGCTGCCCTTCAGTCTGGCCTCATTGCCAAGGGTCTTCACACAGTACCTCAGTGGTTGAAGCCCACCTCCAGCTCCAAGGGG
Source organism: Ichthyophis bannanicus (assembly GCA_033557465.1). Lineage (NCBI taxonomy): Eukaryota > Metazoa > Chordata > Amphibia > Gymnophiona > Ichthyophiidae > Ichthyophis > Ichthyophis bannanicus. The sequence goes on along the minus strand of CM066032.1, from coordinate 1,822,685,524 downwards.
CCTTTGTCTTTTCTTATCTGGATGACTGGCTCATAAAGGGGGACACAGTTGCAGAGGCACAATGCACCACTGAGCACACCAACACCCTGTAACACCTGAGGCTTGTCATAAACTATCCCAAGTCCCACTTTGCTCTGGCCTGGAGTTCATAAGAGTGCAACTAGATACCCCTGTTGCATTCAGAAGCCTCAGGGAGTTAGCTGCAGAAGTACACATGCCAGACACTACCTGTCCAGCTCCTACCCTGCCTGCTGTAAACTGGAGACCATGTGTCCCATCACCCCATAAGCCTGCCTGCCTGCACATGAGGGCAGCCTAGTGGTGCCTCCACTCCCAGTTGACCCAAGCCACAGGCAGTCTGAGTGAGTGACCCATCAACTGGTGGACTCCCTCAGATGGTGGCAGATCCCAAGTCACCTTCAGGCCAGGATGCTCTTAAAGGCACCCAACCCCCAGAAGGTCCTCACCAGACACCTGTACTGGGCTGGAGAGTGCATTGTGGGAGCCTGCAGACACAAGGCTGCTGGTCTCTGAAGAAATCCTGGATGCAAATCCAACCTGCTAGAGCTCTGGGTATGTAACTAGTCCTCCAAGCCGCCTGCCACCAACTCGATACTGCTAGGTGCTGATCCAGACTGATAACACAACATTGAGACCTGATTAACAAACGGGATACAGGGTTGTACCCCTTCTGCCAGGAAGCAGTAGTTCTCTGTTCCTATATTGCATACAGAGGGATGTTGCTAAGGGCAGTGTACCTCCCAGTCCAGGACAATGCCCTGGAAGACAAACTAAGCAGGGTCCTCCAGCTGCACAAGTGCCACCTGGATCCAGTGTTAGCCTCACAGCTGTTTTTGTCTCTGGGGTGTTCCTTGGATGGACATGTTAACCAGTCCAGACAAGTTGCCCTAATTCTGATCGTGCCAGCTATACCCATCCTGAGTAGCAGCAGATGTATTCCTTATCCCATGAACAGAAGGCCTTGTATGTCTTCCCACTGATATCACTAGTAGCCAAGACCCTATCCAAGGTCCAGGTAACAGCATCACTAATGCTGATAGCTCCTCAGTGGCCCAGGCAGCCCTGGTTCCCACTGCTCCTCTCCCTAGCTACAGCATTGCAGAACCCCCCCTGGGCCAAGCTCCAGAGCTCTCTCCTACACCCCAATCTGGGGTCCCCCTCACTCATGACTTGGTGGTTAAAAGGATAACGTTAGCCCCCTTCAATTTCCAACAGAATGTGGAAGAAATTCTTCTGGCCTCTTGTAAGGCCTCCATAAAGGGCATATGTCTTCACGTGGCACATTCTGTATGATGTGTAGAAGGGCAGGCAAATCTGTTTTCCTGCTCCAGTGCAAGAGGTACTTCCAGTTCATACTGCTAGACCAGTCCAGACAAGTGGGTTATGTCCCCCTGCCAGCAGATGTTGGAGAGACACTCCAGAGCTGTGATTGGTTGGGCTCTGGGTGACATAGGAGTGCCCCTAGAGGACCTAGTCAGTATTTTCTGTCTCCAGCTGATGAAGGTGTTAAACAATCTTGTCTCTTACCTGGATGCACTCGGAGCACAAGAGGTGTTTCTCTGAGTTTCCCAGGCCCCCTCTCATAGCTGTATTGCTTTTAAACTATAGTTGGTGACAATACAGCAGGGTCTGAGCTCCTGATCCTTAGATCAGTGGAGCTCCCCATTATAATCTGATCCACCCCCAGCTACACAGGCTCTGTGGCAGAGGCTAGGAGCCATCTAGCAAATTTTTTGCCATCCAGAGTTTTAATGTTTACAGCATCTTTAGAGCATTTTGCTGCAAGCCTCTACTTCTCTGCAGCACAGTGAGTACCTACTTGGGTTCCCTCGCAACGATTTTCTCCCCCCCCCCTTTTTTTTTTAACAGCACAGGGATCACTGGGTTTGTCTCCAATTTTTGGCAGCTCTCCTCTCCCCCAGCAATTTCGCTGCGTGTTTGAGGTTTTAAAGCTTAGGAAACTTTTTATTTTGCAGTTCTGTGCTTTGAATTGGGAGAAAATTCTCTTCAGTGTGTGTGTTGGCTTTTTTTGGCAGGAACAGCTCTGGGCAGCCATTTCAAAGCATTTAACATGCTGTGAAGGCACGGAGTTTCAAAATCCCTTTTCTTTGAAGAGTCTTTTCCCTAAGCCTACTTTGATTTTGTTAAACTCTTAATCCTCTGCAATGCCTGTTTCTCTGCACAGGTGCATTGTATGTAATAAGCAGGAGTTAATAGATTGTGTTCCACCTGTATGTTGCATCCAGGAGAATCTTCTTCCTCCATACCCACTGCGCTGCCAGCTGGGGACATCAGCACCTTAACTCCTCCCTCCTTAGAGCCCCTGCAGCCGGGTCTACCTGCAGAAAGGACTGTCAGCTCCCACTTTGCTGCCACAGCCACAGCAGCTTCGGCTGACAGTGAGTTCCTGACACTCTTCCGCCAGGCATGGCACCTGTGGCATTGAGTCTTTTTTTGGAATACCTCCAGCACCCACCCCGGTAGCAGACAAACATATGGCAGGGTCTCACAAGCGGTCCCATAAGACCTCAGACCTTAAAGCAGTACGTCCTCCCAGGAACGTTGCATGTGGCTTGCGGGACGCTACAGATATCCAAGAAGACTTTAAATCATTGGAGGTAAGCCCTGATTCGTCAGGGAAAGATGGGGAATATTCTTTGTCTGATTCTTCGCTGACTGTTTGAGGACTCAAGATATCAGACTTTTGGAAAGAGGAGTTGCCAGCCCTAATCACACAAGTGATAGTCGCTACACCTTGCCGATACACCTGATCCACAGAGTTCCCAAGCTCTGTTGCAGCTGGATCCTATTTTGCAAGGTATTCGTAAACCTTCCAAAGCTTTTTCCTTTCCAGCAGAATTGCAGCAAATGGTATCTCGGGAATGGGACTCTCAAGATTCCTCTTTCCACACTGCATGCTGTATTGGCCAGTTGTATCCTTGGTCTCCCACTGACCTTGACTGTTATCTGACATACCCAAAAGTGGATGCTTTGACCGGGGTCATTAAGCATACAACTATTCCAGTTGAGGGCAGGGCAGAGCAGCACTCTGAGACCAACAGGGCCGTAAGGTCGAGAGCCTTCTTAAGACAGCTTTTTTGTCGTCCACTCTATCTCCAGGAACAAGCAGGAATGAGTCTTCACATATGGGTATGTCGGTACCGACAGAGCCTGCGCAGGAACGCTCCCCAGCATCCAAAAAGAAAGCCTTTGGGAGCATCCCACACACGTGTGCTGCCTTCCCGCCCATTCACTTCCCTCTCATCAGTTTTCTGTTTTCCACGGAGCCGGCAGGATGTATTCCTGTCACCATAGAAATTCTTGTGGTCACGTCTGCCTTCCCTCAACGCCACTGGTACCGCCGGTGCTTTTCTTTAGTAAAAAAAGAGTATTTTTTTCTTTAGAAATTTTTTTCCTGTTTAGTGCCTGGTTTCTAGGCCACTAGGCCTCTATCCTTCCATTATGGAAAAGCCAGCCACTAGCCTTAAATGCTCAGTGTGGCAGTACAAATATATTTTCAGACACTCATACTTGGTGTCTAAAATGTTTAGGTCCTGACCATTGCCCACTGGAGTCTCTCTCCTGCTGGAGCTCAAACAGAAGTCTTCAGGATTGAGCACAACTCGATACCCAGTTCACATCGCGCTCAATGTCACCAGCTGAAATCTTTTTCACAGGATCAGGTAACCAAACAAAAGTCTGTAAAGACTAGCCAGTCCTTGAGTGGTAGATCTAAGCATCGAGATGGCTCTGGCCTTGCCCTCGGACATTTTAGCAATAAAGCCCCAGCAGGAGTCTTCAGGCTCCAAAGCATTAACGGGGCTTCAGGTTGTTCCCGGGGTTCTTACCTTGAACATACCTGGGCCATGCTTGGTGGTTGTGGCCGCTTCGAGTGGTACCGACACCCTGGCATCAGCTATGCTGATGTATGAAACACTCCTCACCGATGAACACAGTCTAGTGCTCTCGGCTACTTTGGTACCGCTAGAGTTGCTGCAGACTGTTCCTCGAGTATCGGTATCAGTGTTGGTACCGTCCATGCTTGCTTCGACAGACTCGCTTCCTTCGATGCTGAGCCTGGAATCGATCTCTAGCATGGAGGAGTCAGTACCGACTCATCTCGGTACCGACCTTGGGCGGTACCAAAGACATCGCTTTAAGGAAAATCCGATGCTTCATCCTTTCAAGTCTTCCGATCCTGATGACTGGGATGAATCCATCGGTACCAAGGCTAAATTTTCAACAAGTCTAGTCTTTACCCCTCGTTTTAGAGGGTCCTCAGGGGAGATTTCTTTTCAAGCTTTTCTGCTTGATATGGCAAAGTTATTTGCCATTTCTATACCTGGTAAAGAATCCCTACCAGGGGATTCAGAGACCCTGCAATTCCCCTGGATTCCAAAGGAGGTGATCATGCTTCCTTTGCATCAGATCTTACAAGATCTACTATTAAGGATGTGGGAAACTCCTTTAACAGTATCCCCACATTCTAAGACACTTGACACTATGTACAAGGTGCCACCTTCTCCAGGTTTTCAAAAGTCTCAACTTCCTCATCATTTTATTGTAGAATCAGCAGTGAGGCGTATTAAGAGTGCAAAGAAGCACTCTTCTTATCCGCCAGGTCATGAGTCTAGTGTGGTAGGCTATGGTCTATATAATAGCTGGTACATGTATGAGAGGCCTGCAAGCTAGGTCCGAGTCCCCACCCCCACTTAGAAATAGTGCTGAGAGAGATCAGTCAGTGAAGGTCTGAGGATCTGCCTTAAACCTCTCTAAACTGCTCTTGATAAGTTTGTGTTGATCCTTATTCAATTCTTTTATGCTGATATGTTCCAGTGTTTTGCATTCTCACATTCTCTGAGCCTAGAGATGACCTTGTAGTAGGGATGTGTTTGTCTAGAAACTGAGCCTTTGTTAGAATAGCCTGAGAAGGGGGAACAGGGTGACCCAGAGAGGGTCCCCCCGATTGGAGAGATGCAGGGGGCGTTGGGACCAATAGAAAGTTTGCCTGTATCAGACTGTGAATCTTGTATAAGGAAGTTGTTCCTGTTCTCCAATGCTCAGTCTTTTTGAAGCTTGTCTCTCTGAGCCTGTGCACAATAAATTGGCTTGGATCTTTGAACTGACTCCTGGTATTTATTGCATGCTTATCAGCTGCTACACTAGGACTTTAGATGCCTTTGGACGTCTATGCTTCCAGGCATCCATACTTTCAGCAAGAATTCTCATATTTTCTATATGGGATTATCTCTTGAGGTCACAAAACTTAAAGCTTTTGAACCCTTTTCTTCAAGAACATAAAAGAGCAGACTTTTTCACATTAGTCAGTCATGCTCAAAATATCTCAATTCCTTAATCGTGCTTCCCTGGACTGTTTTGAGTCTATTTGCAGAACTTCTGCTATAGCCATAGGAGCATGACGCATGGCCTGGCTCCAAGCTTCAGACTTGGACAAATGGGTACAAGAAAGGCTGGGAAATACTCCTTGTACTTGTGAAAATCTCTTTAACAAGGATGCTTTATTCCAAGCTAATCAGTTAAACACTGATATTGTTGCTTTCAGAGGATTATCAACTTTCCTCTATCCCAGCTAGTAAAAAATCTCCTAACAAACTTTATCCGTCTAAAGGGAAAAAGTTTTATTCATCTTCTGCCCATCAGGTTTCCAAAGGAGGACAACATACCAGGCTAAGAAAACCAAAGCCTCAACAGGCTCAGCAAATCCAGCAGTCACAGGGTTTCTGATATTTTATTCATTAAATCTTTTTCCTGTTGAGCTTCAGAACCGCTACTTAACAGAAGCATTTACAGTTCTTCCCTTTCCTTACTGAGAGCTCAGTGATACACTGGCTCAATCCTCAACTTTGGGCATGAATCTCTTGCCAAGATGAATCCATTCTTTTAGCTCTTAGAACTATTAAGGATAATCATGCCCTACAGGTAACAGGTTTCTCCCCTTATTGTAAAGTAAACGGAGGAGTAACAACTAATTACAAGGTATGCTATGCCCGTCACCTTGACAGTTGTCCTGTACGAGGATATCTCATACTTTTGACTGCAGGGGAGCTTTACCTTTTTCAGAGACTTACCAAATTGTAAGTCTTCACAACTCTATTACTTTCTATCCTTAGTCGAGACTTTCACTCTGAGTGATACTATTTGACTGGAGGGCTTACCTTTTAAGCCATAGGATTGTCTTCAATACCTACTCCAGTAAGTGATTTCCATACAGAGTTTCTCCCCTCTGCACTCTTTTCAAATATTTCTTTTAAGACAGCTTATCAGACCATAATTGAGTTTTATCACTTCTAATTATGTCTGTTGGTCCTTTTCCAATCTATAGGATCTAACCTTTTTCTGCTGCCTTAACAGATAGTTCCAAGAGGTTCCAAAACCTACTTGGACAACTTATTGTTGCAGGCAACCAGCCTGTCTACTATTCTTAGCCATCTTCAATTCTTTGGCTCCCACAGAATAGATTAGGTTGCACACTGGTAATTAAACGGTCAGATCTCACCTAAGCAACCTACAACATGCTCTCTGCAATTCTACAAAAAGCTCTGCAACTATGGGCCTTTGCCAGAGAGCGTTGGACATTCCTGGTGGGTAACTTCCAGATGGTTAAAAGACTTTGCCCAGTCATGCTCCCACATGACTGTTTTTTTTTCCTACTCGTACCATCTTCCTTAATTTCCTTTTAGGGAAAATGAACCAGGGCTTAGATCATGTGAAAGCATAAAGAACTGCTTAATTCCCTGAGTTCCACATCTCCAGTGGAACTCTTCCAACAGGGATGCATTTCTTTTTACTGTAGTCGGTCCTTGTCTAGTGTATTCCTTCTAATTCCCAATACTTCATTGAAGCTTATGCTGAACAAAGAACACATGATACTCATATTGCCCCCAAAGACGGGCAAATATGGTATTCCCTTTTATTGTGTCTTTCTCCACACTGAAGTTATAGAAGGATCCAGACTCGTCTTAAGACTAAGTATTTCTCTGCACCCCTTCACGTATATCCAGATCTGGTTATTCAAAGTCTAGAATTTTTAAAGAGATCTAGACCTCTCCTGACTAGGAACATTCCACTGGTTTCCATGTAACCTTCATGGTTCTTCCACGTGTAACCAGTAAGGGGGTCTCTATCCATATTCTCAAGCAGGTCTTACTCCTTGAGTCTCTCTGTATGTGTATATAGAGAGAGAGAAATATAATTATATAAATACACATCTCACTCTGAAAGATTTGTTACTGTCCATATTAATGCTGTTCCAGCATGCCATAGGGTTTTAAATGGACAACCAATTTCTATGGTAATTAGAAACTACCTTCTTTTACTATAACCTTCCCGGTTACGTTACATCTGAAGCTCTCCATGTAAAGTCATCATCCTAAGTGACATCACTTAGGGAAGACATTACTGATCTTCAAGAAATTGGAAGCTACACTGCCTACTACAAATGGTTTTCCTTTCATTTGGATAGAGGGGTCTTAAAGACCCATCCTTTTTCTGCAAACCAGTCAGATTTATCTTTTTCCTAGAGCCTTGTTCTGCTCCAAGGACAGAGCTTCAAACTTTGGCCTACAGAAGCTTTAGATTCTCATCCAAAGTCCAACCCCATTAAACTCCCCCAGTTTTTTCTTCTGGAATTAGTTCTAGCCATTTAGGCTTCTGACCTCTGCCTGTATTGCAAAATTTATTTCCTCTATCCTCAAAGAAAATACCTCACTGAAGTAATGTACTGGCTCTTAGCACCAGACCCATATTAGCCTCAACAAATACTTTCGCAATATTTTTGACTAAGGTCCACATTAGAAAATTGGAATCCAATATTTACTAACATTTATGATCTACACAAGGACTCCCCTCTAGACGCCTTGTTTAGTCAAGCTATTCCACAGCACACCCTTTTTAGTTCAACTCCTACCCTCCATCCCTTGGATGCCTGAAGTTCTGGGAAATAGCATGGCCCATCTATTAGATTTGCAACATGCTGTGACCTCCTCTAGGCATCTCTAGCTTGGGAGGCCCCATATGTGAAGACTCATTCCTGCTTGTTCCTGGAGATAGCACAGTTATTTACCTGTAACAGGTGATCTCTGGGAACAGCAGGAATAAGTCTACACAACCCACCCACCTCCCCTAGGAGTTGTCTGTCTCTCTCTCGTCTACTTCCCTCCTTTGGTCTCAGCTACAAACCCATCTGAGGGAAGTGAATGGGCGGGAAGGCAGCACGCATGCGTGTGGGATGCTCCCAAAGGCTTTCTTTTTGGACGCTGGGGAGCATTCCTGCACAGGCTCCGTCGGTACTGACATACCCATATGTGAAGACTTATTCCTGCTGTTCCCAGAGATCACCTGTTACAGGTTAAGTAACTGCTTTCCCTACAAGCTGCGGTTTGTGGAGGTTTGGCAGCTCAAGCCTCCCTCCGATGGATTCAGCAGCTTACAGACAAACCAGAGTTGGCATGTCTCAAATCAGTTGCTGCATTCCTGGCAGATGCCTTTTTGATACTGTCACCTCATTCCGTGGCAGCAGTGGCAGTGGCTAAGAAGATGGCTATGGTTGCATCAATGGGCAGCAGATGTTGCCTCTAAGACCCGTCTGTCTAAGTTGCCTTTTAAAGGGAGACTCCTTTTTGGCAACGATCTTGATTGTGGCTTCACCTCTCCCAGATCTTTCACCAATGTTTCCCTGAGGACAGGCCAGACATCCTCTCGTCGTGGATCTTGATCCTATGGTTTTCAGCGAAAATGTTGTGGGTTTTTTTCCTAAATCTCAGCATTCACGAAGATACCGTGCCTTTAAGTCAGGTGCTGCTTCTGCTTCTGCCCAACACTTTGGACAGAGAGCTCAGTCCTTTCGAGGAGCCCACAAAGGAACGTACTCGTACTCTAGCCCAGGGTAGTTCCCTGGAGCCGTCTGTTCTTCCTGCTGACGGGACGGTCCACCCACTTGAGATCCTTCCGTCTGTAGGCGGATGGCTGACCCTTTTTTCTCAACAGTGGGCACTCAACTTCAGATTGATGGGTCCTCCAATATAATTTCTCACAGCTATTCTCTCAAATGTTGCCAACCCATTCACAATGCCTTCCTGGTCTCTCCAGGACGCTTGGTGGAAAAACGAGTGGCCATTCAAACTACTTTTCAGAGGCTTCTCTCCTTAAAAGCCATTGTCCAGTCCCTCCATTAGAAAGAGGGCTAGGCCGTTATTCTATCTATTTTGTGGTACCCAAGAAAGATGGCTCTTTGTCCAATTTTGGACCTCAAAGGCATAAATTGCAGCCTTCGAGTACCTCACTTCAGGATGGAGATCCTATAGTCATTCACTCAGTACACTGGAGAGTTTCTAGCATCCTTGGATCTTGCAGAAGCATATTTTCATATTCCCATTCAAGAACATCACCAGCATTTGCTGTGGTTTTCAGTCCTCGGCCAACATTTTCAGTTACGGGCAATGCCCTTTGGCCTAGCCTCAGCACCTCAAACCTTCTCAAAGGTGATGGTTGTGGCAGCAGTCTTACACAAGCAGGGAATTGGAGTACACCCATACTTGGACGATTGGCTCATTCATGTGGACTCCCTTCCAGAAGCTCGCAAAACTGTTTCCACAGTAGTCCTCTTCCTACAGCAGCTTGGTTGGGTGTTCAACCACACCAAAGGTTGCCTCCATCTATCTCAAGAGATCGAATTTCTCAGAGCTCGCTTAGATACCTGTCAAGGGCATGTATTCCTGACTCGAGCACATTTCTTAAAGCTGGCTTCTCAGCTCCAAAGTTTTTTTTGGCCTAAAGAGCCCCCTGGACATGGGATTACCTCCATGTCCTGGGATCCATGGCCACCACCATCGAGCTCGTGCCTTGGGCAGTGGCTCACATGCACTGTCTACAGGTCGCTCTACTTTTCAGATGGTACCCAGTGACAGAAGACTACCAGACCCGTCTCCTGTTACAGCTATGCTGCTGTCTACAGTGGTAGCTTGCATCTCACAATCTCCTCAAGGGAGTACCATTGGAAAACCCACGCTGGATCTTGCTGACAACCAATGCCAGTCTATCCAGATGGGGAGCACACTGTCACACTCAGTGCAAGGAACTTGGACATGTGATCAACAGGCTCACAGCAAGAGCAGCTCGATTCGCCTTACTTGAAGTTTCAGTGGTTCCTACAGGGTCAAGCGGTTCAGATCCTATGCAACACTGCCACTGCAGTGTCCTATCTCAACTGCCAGGGCGGCACCAAGTGCACAGGGGTATCGAAGGAGATGTCCCTTCTCTTCCTTTGGGCAGAAAGGAACCTTCAAGCTCTCTCAGCACAGCATATAGGGGGGACCAGCAACGTGAAGGTGGATTTTCTTAGCCAACTCACACTCAATCCTGGCGAATGGGAACTGGCCCCACAAGCATGCCAGACGATAGTTCAGAACTGGGAGCAGCCAAAAGTAGATCTCATGGCATCAGCCACAAATACGAAAGTTCTGATCTTCAGTTGCTGGAGGGAACACAAATCTCAAGGCATAGATGCCTTGGCGCAGCCATGGCCGAAACACCAGTTGCTCTATGTATTCCCACCCTGGCCAATGATCGGAAGAGTCCTGCAACAGATCAGGGAACAGCACGGTCCAGTAATCTTAGTGGCCCCAGACTAGCCCTAAAGACCATGGTATGCCAATCCATAAGACTATCTCAAATCCCTCCTGCGACTACTAACTCCCTTCAGACTTCTCAGGCAAGGAGAAGAGCCAACTTCATACTTATGGCTTGGCTCTTGAACGCTGTAGATTAGCCCTTAACCCTTTGAAGGCCTACTTTAAAATTTTAATCCACATTCTGCAGCCGGGTTAATTTTGCATATTTCAAGGAAAATTGTACCCGTCTTATTCAATATGTTCTAATAGTGATTTTCCTTCTGCTATGGTCATGTATTATATACCATTTGATAGGAATATTTAGTCAGAATTTTGGATCCTGAGAGTTTTGGGCTCGGCCTGGAAAGGGTTAAGGGTTACTCTTCCAAGGTAGTATCAATGTGCCTCAACGCTTGCTGTTTGTCTACATCATTAGCATATGCTAGGGTGTGACAAGTGTTTTGAGTCCTGGTGTACTCAACATCTTTCTCCTTGGAGTACAGAAAGTCCAGACATTCTTGCCTTTCTTCAGGAGAGCCTCGACAAAGGCTTAATTCTTGGAAATCTATGGGTACAGATTTCAGCGCTGACATGTTAGAGGACCGATTTGTGGTCGTTCTCTTGCATCCCACTCCGATGTGTCATGTTTTCTTAAAGGAGTCAAGCTTCTATGCCCTCCGGTCTGTCCACTTGTCCTTTCTTGGGACCTTGTTTTGGTACTATGGGCCTCGATGTCTCCACCCTTTGAGCCTCTAAAGGAAGTTTCCTTAATGGATTTGACACTTAAGACGGTTTTCTTAGTGGTGATAACTTCAGCTCGTCGCATTGTGGAACTACAGGCCCTCTTGCAGGGATCCATACTTGTCATTCTCTGCAGAGGGAGTGTCCCTTTGCACTGTTTCCTCATTCTTGCCTAAGGTGATTGACATGAAAAGGAGTAATCAGCCTCTTTTGTTGCCTGCCTTTTCAAAGGAACAATGTTCCAGACATTCCAAGAATCTTCAGACAGTTGATCTCAAATGGATTCTACTTCCCTATCTCAGACACCAATTCTTTTCACAAGACCAACCATCTTTTTGTACTTTTTGCAGGACCGCACCAAGGTATGACAGCTTCAAAATCTACTATTGCCAGATGGATACACCATACCATCGAATCAACCTATATTCTGCAAGGCATGCCAGTGCCTGCTGGTCTTCACACACATTCGTCTTGAGCTCAAGCCATGTCTTTGGCCGAGTGATCACATAGACCCTCCTGATATTTGTCGAGCAGCAACCTGGTCTCCTTGTCTACATTTGTCCAGCATTATCACCTGGATGTTCAGGCACATGAGGACAATCGTTCTGGGGCTAGTGTGCTTTCAGCAGCTCTCTGCCCACCCTGGGGTTCATTAGCTTGGGTACTTCCTGCTTGTCTGGACTGGTCTAGCAGTATTCCAGGAAAGGAAATTAACGGTAAGTGAAATTTCTCCTTCAGTACCTGCTTCACCTATCACAGGTAGGACCAAAATCAAATTTGGTCAGAATACACCTGAATGCCATTGCAACACATCACCATTCCATTGAGGGGTGGGGGAGGGGGGGCTCAGCCCCTTGCATCCCAATTCCTGTGGGGCCTCATGTTTATCCAAAACCCACATCTGCCCCACACTGGCAGAATAGGATCTGGGGGGTGGTCTTAGAGCTCACTAAGCCTCCATTTGAGCCTCTGGATGACTGGTACCTATCCTGGAAGGTCACCTTCCTGGTAGCTGTCACATCAGAGACTGGCACTCACTGACTCTGCAAGCTGAAGTCCAGAGCCATCCTACACAAGATACCACAAGAACAGGGTGGTGCTCCACACATCCCAGGTTTCTGCCAAAAGTGGTGTCCCTATTTCACCTCAACCAGGAGGTGGCACTCGCTACCACCTTTGAGGCCTCATACCAGTAGGGTGGAGACTGTTCTTCACAATCTGAATTGTAAGAGAACATAAGAGATGCCATACTGGGTCTCAGACCAAGGTCCATCAAGCCCAGTATCCTGTTTCCAACAGTGGCCAATTTAGGTCATAAGTACCTAGCAGTCTCCCCAAAGGACACAGGTTCATCAATGCTTGTATTGGGTCAAGCAGTGATATCCTGGGTCTCTTTTTGTTTTTTTTTTTTTTTTTTTTAATGGTTTATGGACCTGTCCTCCAAGAACTTGTCCAAACCTTTTTTTTTTTTTTAAACCCAGCTACACTAGCAGCTTTTACTACATCCTCTGGTAACAAATTTCAGAGTTTGATTACACGTTGAGTGAAAAAATATTTTCTTTAGTCTTTATGTATAATCATTTTTATTATTTACACCAAGAATATACAAACATACTATCAGGCTGTCCAACCCATACAAAGGGGGCAACTGGCAGACAACCTAAGGCTACAGTAGCACACAATGTCAGTGTCCGCCCCTCAGTAAAAGAAACATCCTCCCACAGCAGAATTCCATAAGCAAAGTCACAAGATGGGATTTTACGAAACATGATAGGAAAAAAAAAAAAAAACCCACACTGCAATAAAGAATGTCGAAAGGACCTACCAATCTGCCCGGGTAACCGGCGAAGAGAAATGCAGCCATATCGAACACAGAGTACGAAGCAACCCCCTCCCAAGCCCACCTCACCCCTATCCCCTCCCCCTGTTCCATAAGACCCTCCCTTAAACCCACCCCCCCCACCACTCCCCCCCTATACCCTCCCTTCCAAAACAAACAGAATTATATATATATGGCTGGCTAGGGGGGCCTCCCCCAAATCTACCTCCCCCCCCCCCCAGCAACTCCACGTACAGGAGTCCCAGCGAAGAGTTACTCACATGCCCCCCCCTAAGGAGGGCCAGCAAAGTTCAACAAAGGGTCCCAAATGGTTTGAAGACGTGACCAGGGTTTCTGCCCAAGAAGGCGAGCCGTTCTGGATTCCATCAGCATCAGATCCTGCAATTGGTGTTCCCATGCCCCAACTACAGGTCCCCCCTCTCCGAGCCAGTGCCGCAAAATACATTGCTTAGCTACTAAGAATCCTTTTTCATAAAACTGTCTCTGGGCTTTGGTTCCCGTGATTTCTGGATATTCTAAATGAAACAAACACCACTCCGGACGAAGCTCTATCAGGACGGTCGTCCAGAGTCGCAGTTTGATCCCTATTGTCTCCCAAAAGGAGTGGATAATGGGGCAAGACCAGAACCGGTGGAACAAGGTTCCCACCTCACGTTTGCAGAGACCACACACATCTGCCGACACTATGCCCATCTTCCACGCCCTCACTTCCGAGATATAGGCTCTCCATAACAGCTTAAACTGCATTTCCCGATGCCGTACCGCCTCCGAAATCTCCCGGACTTTGGAAAAAGCCTGTCCTAACATTTCCTCAGTTATACTCTCCACTCCATCCTTCCGCCACCGTCCCGCCAAGGACGATAGAGTGCTGCGTCGCAGGAGAAGCCAAGGCCTCTCGTAGTTCACAGGCAGAGGTACTCTCCTGAAGCCTCTCCATCAAAAGCCACAGACTCTGACCTCGCAGCATAGGCCGACCCTTGCTGAACAAACTAGCTACGTAATGGCGGACCTGCAGGTAGAAATAGAACATCGTACGCAGCAAAGTATACCGGCAGCCTAAGCGACAAAACGAGTCCAAATGCTCCGAGTCCTCCAACCGCAACTGCCCAAGATATTCCACCCCGGCCTGTAACCAAAGCTTAGCTACCCCTCCTTCCTGTCCCGGCACAAAACCACGATTACCAAGCAACGGCAGACAGTCTGTGACAGCCCAATGCATATCTCGGGACCGGCACAAGAAGCTCCACGCCCTCCGCAAAGTCTGTAAATAACTTGACTCTTTCCAAAATGGGGTTAGCCGTACCTTTCCACAATGTAGCAGGTAAATTCGATGCCAAGGCTCTGAGAATTGATCCACCAGAGATACAGGTAGCCGATCCTCATTGCCCACAACTAAATCACTCAATCTCTGCGCTATATAACATAAATTATAAGTCCGCAACGAAGTCCAACCCACTCCACCCTCGTCTACGGGACACATGAGCGCCGCCAAAGCTATCCGCGGCCTCTAGGATTTCCACAGGAATCTACCCAACTGCTTATGAAGCTCCATTAGATCACGCCTAATCAACCAAAGGGGCAGTTGGCGCAGAAGATATATCCAACGCGGCCATTCTACCATGCGCACCAATGCTATACACCCCATGAGAGAAATCGGGAGATCCCACCATTTCTGCAAGCGTGCTATAGTCGAGTCTAAGAGAGGGCGTACATTCACCTCATAGAGGCTCCGCGGGTGGTCAGGAATATAGATACCCAAATACCGAATGTGCCCCTTTGCCCATGTCAATGGAAAGTCCCCCTTCCATGTCGCTCGGGACTGATTAGCCACATCCAACACCATCGATTTCGAACAATTAATGCGGAGCCCGGAAAACTTCCCAAATCTCTCGATGATACGAAGGGCCTCCGGCAAAGAGCCCGTCGGATGCGTGAGATAGAGCAGGAGATCATCTGCAAACGTGCTTACCTTGATACCCCCTCCACGCCACTCAATTCCCGCTACCTGGGGAGACTGAATCAGTGAGAGCAGAAGCGGTTCTAATTGCAAGACATACAACAAAGGGGAAAGGGGGCACCCCTGCCGCGTCCCCCTCTGCAACAGAAATGGCTCAGAATAGATCCCCCCGTTATCGACTACCGCCATAGGGGCAACGTACAGCGCCTGGAGCCAGTGCAGAAACTTACCCCTGAAGCCAAAACTCTCCAAAGAGGCGAACATGTATCTCCAAGATACTCTGTCGAAGGCCTTCTCTGAATCCAAGCTAGCCAAAACCACTGGCTCCTGCATCAGCAGACACTTCTCGATACCCAAAAGCACCTTAGTAATGTTCACGCAGGCCTCTCGCCCCCGGACAAAGCCCGCCTGATGTGCACCCACCAAAGCTGAGAGAAAGAGCTGAAGACGAGTCGCCAGCACCGAAGCAAATAGTTTCAAATCAACATTAATGAGCGATATCGGTCTATAAGAAGCCGGATCTTCCAGGTCTTTGCCCTGTTTTGGTAACAGTTATGCTAGCCGTCCGCATATCTCTAGGAAAGCTTCCAAGCTCCTCCACCACCTCATACACTGCCGCCAGCGTGGGCACTACCGACGAATCCAAGAGCTTGTAGGCTTCATAAGTGTGAACCCATCAGGGCCCGGTGCCTTATGCGGTGCCCCTGCCCGTATCACCTTTTGCAGCTCCTCTCCCCCGATAGGGTGATTCAGAACCGCCCGTCGTTCGTCCGAGAGCTGAGGAAGAGAGATCTGCTGCAAAAAGCGTTCTATCTCCGCCTCGCTGCCCTCCTCCTGCGCATAAAGCTTCTCATAAAAGGCACAGAAAACCTGAACCACCTTGTCCACCTGCGAGTGACGCCCTCCTACAGCGTCTCGGATCACAGTCACCCCCCTCGACCCACCTTTATCCCGCACTAAGCGCGCCAGCAATTTCCCCGACCGATCCCCAAACCGGAAAAACTGATGACGATAATACTGTTGTGAGTGAAGAGCTCGCTCCTGCAGCAAGGCATTCAATTGATTCTGGATATCAAGATAGTCTGGGACCCCTCTCGGAGTCTGAACTGCTTGCGTCTTAGCTTCTCTAAGGGCCCGCGTCAACCGAAGAATGTCTCCATTCACTCTACGCTTCTCTGCCGCCACATAGGCTATGATATGGCCCCGTAGTACTGCCTTGCCAGCCTCCCAAAAATAGCGCTGCCGAACTGACCGACCCCTCATTTAAGTGCACATAATCCGCCCACTGCCGACGCACGTACTCGCAGAACCCTGGTTTCTTCCACAAATATCCGGGAAAAGTCCACCTGTGCCCCTGCGAACGGTCCCCCCGCCACACCATAGTAACCATAGCATGATCTGAAATTATAATAGGAGCTATTTCCACCCTCGAGACTTTCCCAAACCAGTGTCGGGACACCAGAATATAGTCAATTCTGGACCACGTCAGGAGGGCTCTCGACAAGTGTGTGTAGTCTCTGCACCCCGGATGTAACACTCTCCAGGAGTCCACCAAATCTCCCATCTCACATAAATAACCCACACCCCGAGAGCTCCAGACTTTTCCAGGATGAGGCTGGGATTTATCTAGAGGGATCATGGGGGCAGTTGAAATCTCCAGCTAAAACTATCGGAATTTTTGGGGCTCTAAGAACCTTCTCTAATATAGCTTTGAAGAAACCATGCTCATAAGTGTTGGGGGCATAGATATTCCCAAGATACAATTCTTCCCCCCTGGATTTTGGCATGCAGAAATAAATACCTACCCTTAGGGTCCACCTGCAATCCCAGGACCTCACAAGACAGATGCTTATGGATCAGCACGGCTACCCCCTGTCTCCGCGAACCCGAGGATGCTGAAAACAACTCCCCCACCCAATCCCGTTTGAGCTTAGCATGTTCTTTGGCAGTTAAGTGAGTCTCCTGCAGTAGGACTACCTGGGCTTTTCGATGTTTAAGGGCCTGAAGAAGTTTAGTACGCTTAACGGGAGTCCTTATCCCCCCCACATTCCAAGTAATATTCAATTCAGGAGTCATGGGACCATCAGGCAATATGACTCGTACTGCAGAGCACCCAGTACTAAGGCACGGGGCAGCCCAGCCTCCACCCCGCACCCAACAGCAGCAGACCCACCATATGACCAGAGGCAGCCCTTAAGCCAGCCCATACCTACCCGGGAACCTCGCACACTATCCCCCTTCCAGCTTTGAAAACCCCAGTCCCCCTCCCACCCACCCCCTCCCCATCCCCCCTTCCCTCCCCCATCCCTTCCCACAACATAACAGAAAGAAAAATACAAAAGAAGAGAAAAAAAAAACCCCTTTAAAAGAAAACTTATCAAAGCCCTCAGTTACCTACACTGAGGTCTAGGCCTATAGTGATGCTGCCATGCAGCTGTGGCACCTTGACACCCCCCCCCCCCCCCCGTCCCCCGTCTCTCTCCCCCTCTTAATAAAGAGGAAGGAAAAGAAGAGAAAAAAATAGAAAAAGAAAATGGTCCGCCCCGAGACCGGGGAACCCGCGGTACAGCCACCCCCATCATTAAGCAAACATGTCCATAGCAAACCATTAATACAGGGAACATATATATTAACGCTGAAGTGAACGGTAAGCTGACATAAAAGGAAGCATTGTCATAAAAGGAAGCATTGTCCTGGGCTCGTGGCCGATGCCTCGTCGGATGATGACCCCTCATCCAGAGAGGCCCGCCTCAAACAGCGTGCCGCGGATCTCTAAAGGCCTACAGAAAGAAGAGACCTCATATCAGGTGTCCACAGTCGGCTCCTTCATCTTTGCCAGGAATTGTTGCGCTGGACCCACCTGTTCAAAAATATGGGTCTGTCCCTGAACAGTAACTCGCAGCGTAACAGGAAAAGCCAAGGTAAATCTCGCTCGATGTCGAAACAAATCTGCGCAGATTGGCGCAAACTCCTTCCTCTTAGCTGCTACCGCCGCCGAATAGTCCTGGAAGAGCAAGACCTTGCGATTCTCCAGCATTAGCTCATCCATTTTGCGGTATGCTTGCAGGAGCTGAGTTTTATGCTGGAAATTAAGGATCCGCAGGATCACAACCCGAGGCCGATCACCCGACTCTCTTCGGGGTCCGAGACGATGGGCCCTCTCAATTTTAAACCGCCCACTCAGCTCGGGTAGGCCCAAAGCCTCTGGTAACCAGTTTTCCAGGAAGGACAGGAGTTCCCGCTCTGGCCTCTCTTCCCCAAGCCCCACGATCCACAGATTATTTCGCCGCGATCTATTCTCCAAATCGTCTATCTTCTCTTGTAGCGCCTGCAAAAGCTGTTTATGGGCTGTAAGTGTTCGGTCCCTGCTTCCCTCGCCCTCCTCCATGCTTGTTACACGATGCTCCAACTCCTCAACCCGTTTGCCAACATCTGATAACGCCGCCTCCATGCCGTCCAACCTTTGCATAAGGGTGTCAAATTTGGGGTCTAAAAGTCTGACCACCTCCTTTGCCAATTCCGCCGGGGCCGAATCCGTGCTCTCCGCTCCCGGCGAGGACGGCTGTATTGTGGTGGCAGCCGAAGGCCCCGCTCTAGGTGGCCTCTCCCGGTCCTCCTTCGACGTTAACGGCATCGGACAAACAAGGTAAGGCTCTCCGCGGGTTACCGCAGTCCCAGAGGCACTCCTAAAGCCCGGGGGGAAGCAGTTGTTCAAATTAGCAGAGTAATTTTTGCAGATTATTGCCAAGGCTGCGACGGAGCGAGCGGGAGCACGTCCACCCTCACTCATGTATCACGTGACCTCTCTTCTTTAGTCTTTAAATACTGTAGGTTGCACAGTAGCTTCATTGCATGTCCCCCTAGTCTTTTTATGTTCTGTTGATGTAAACAATCTAAGTTTACCCGTTCCACTCCATTAATTTATAGACCTGTTCTTACCTGGGGGAGGGGCGGAGTTTTCCAATATGGCTGCGGAGTGTTTCCTTCTGTACTGATGCCTAAGAGAAAGGGGAAACTGAGGGCTGTTCCCTCTGAACCCCAGTTACCCAGCTCCGGTCCTATGGACAGTTTTGTTACAATACCTGTGGATAAGTTACAGGATTTGAGCCTGCTTGGTTCCGCCTAGCACAGAGTCAGGTGCCTCCGTCGGACACTGAAACGTCTCTCTCCTGCAACAAGGATTCCACTGCCACACCCAGCTGCTCTGGACCGTTCTACAGCGTCGACAGCTCCCAAAGAGGGGACGCTGGCTGCGGAGTGGGTGTTGGCTGAGCGATTGGTCTCTGTCCCTTGATAGCCTCGGGGAGACTTCGGGTGGTATTTTGGTGGGGACTACTCCGGTGCGGTGGTCTTTGTTGAAGTTCTTCCCCTCAGTTGATTTCAACTCTAATACTGGACCCCCCTCTGGCTCGCCCTAAGGTGTTTACTCTAGAATCGATTGCCATTCTTTCAGCTACGATTAACTCACAAACTGCATTACTAGTGTCCTGGGTCCAGGAGAACGGTGCCAACATTCAGAAGAATATTGAAAATATTGAAGCTGCAATGTCTACATGTGCTCAGATTAAGGTACAGAATAACCTTCTTGGGTCTCAACTGGAAAATGTTTGACATGCATGCGGCTTTAGCTAAGGAAAATGGGATGCTGAAATACAAACGAAGTGTTAGAAAATGCCTCCAGGGCAGCGAATCTTCGTGTTCTAAATTTCCCACGATTTCCTGATGATACAGCTGTCGACATGTTCAAACGATATATGTTGGAGATTTTGAAAGTTCCTGTTGAACTGATTCCATCTTTGAGCAATGTATACTATCTACCCCGTGGGGAAAGAGTTCTGAGACCTCTGTGGCAGTATCCACTGTGAACTTTAATGTTCTAGATGTAACTGGCTTGCTCGAGGACACTGGGGGGTGAAGTTTCCTCACCTATTCCCTCAACATTGTTAGTCCAATGTGCTTTGGTCACTGATAAAGATTGGCTTCTAAAAATGTTTAAGAAATGATTGCAAACCTTTTTGGGCTTTAAAATATTGATCTTTCCAGATTTAGTTAAGGAGACACAGGAGGAGAAAGCAATTTTTGCTTTATAAGGCAGGGGTGTTAAATTGGGGGATCTTTTTTTTTTTCTTAGATTTCCATGTAGGTGTCTGGTCATTATCAAGGATGTTAAATATATCTTTTCTGATCCGAGTGATCTAAATACTTTCATTAATGCCAGACTTCCTGCTGTTTCCGCACCAGAGTAATTTTGTAATCTAGCTATATCCTCGGTTTTGGTTTATATCCTGGGTCCTCCATAGTCAATTGGTTTCTCATGCTTGTTTCAGAATATTTGTTAATGTATTCATCCAAAGTCTCTGCTTTGGTTTGATATTTCTCCAGGACCAAGCAGGAAGTCAGTCCTCACTTATGGGGTGACGTCGGCGCCGACGGAGCCCTCGCGGAGCAATTTCCCCAGCTTTCAAAGAAAGCCTTTGGGAATTGCAGCGCGCATGCGCGGTCGTCTTCCCGCCCGAGGGTGCCATCTTAGCCAGTCTTCTTTTTTTCTTTTCCGCGGAGCCCTACAGACGTCCCCGTCTTGTCCCCGCGAAAAAGTTGATTTTCTTCTTTATTTTATCCTTTTTTCCTTCGGTTCGACGCCGATCTTTTTCCCGCCCGGACTCGCGACGCCGGTCACGAGTCCTCTTGCTTTTTTCGGTTTTTCTGACTTAGTCAGCTTTCGTTTTCGGTTTTTTTCCCTGGCAGCCCGGTCCTTTGACCTCGCAGGGGCCCTTTTTCCCCCGATGGCTGCCAGTGGGTTTAAGCGGTGTGGTCGGTGTGACCGAAATATGTCACTAACTGACACACACGACTTTTGCCTCCGCTGCCTGGGCCCGGATCATGAGGAACTGATCTGTGGGCCCTGCAGCAAAATGTCCTCAAAGGCGTTGAGAAGTCGGCGGCATCAGCGTGAGAATCTTCGCTGACCCCAGCCGTACCCGGACCTCGTCGGAGGCCTCCGCGTCGAAAGGCTCCAGCTCGGACCGTCGCCGGAGTTCCTCCGACCGGGGTTCTCCCTCCGGGGACCATCGTCGGAAGGTGAAACCCACGAGGGGGGCGTCGGTGGACGCTCCTGGTTCCGCGAGGGCCAGGTCGCATAGCCCCGACAGCCGCCCCGGGTCCTTGGAGAAGGAACACATCCCGAAGCGACCTCGCCTGGAGTCGGAGATGCCTGCCCGGGTAAGTCCTGTGGTCCTTCTGGACTCGCCTCCGACAGCCGACGTCGGGCCCGACGCCGTCGGGGCCCGAGTCGGGGGCTGCTGGGTCACCTGAGCTCGGACTCAGGTTGACAGCCTTGGAGAGCAGACTGTCTGCCTTCATGGACCAGCAGAGGGCACTGCTCGCTGGCTTCGCTGGCGCCGCTGCCCCGACCGCCGGGACGTCGACGTCCAAGTCAACCCCGGAGACCGAGCCGATCCTCGAGTCGATGAGAACTCGAGTCGATCCTCGGTCGAGGTCACCCTCGGCCTCCCGTTCGGGACCGAGGTCGCCGACGCCGACTCCCTCGGCGTCGGGGCGGCTGGCGCCGCGCCCTGCCCGGGCCAACCCCACCGAGTCCTCGTCGGAGTCGGTCTGGGAGTCTGAGGAGGAAGAGTCACCTGATTCTTTCCGGACTCGGTGTGTCCCATCGGACTCACCGGAGTCCGAGCCTCGGAAGCAGTCCCCCCCGGAGGATGCCCGGTTCTCGGACTTCGTTAGGGATATGGCCAAGGCTTTGGCCTTCCCTGCGGATCCCGAGGAGGAGCCTCGAGCCGAAGAGCTCGACGCCCTCCAGTATGACTCTCCCGCGAGGGAACACTTTACTGTACCGGTTCCTCCTATGCTGGAACGACTACTCTTCCGCATGTGGGAGAGTCCGGCCTCCTCGCCGGTCCTGAGCAAGCGGGTCGATTCTATCTATCGGGTCCGCAAGAGCCCTGGCTTTCAAAAGGCACAGCTGCCACACCATTCCATGGTAGTGGAATCGGCCATGCATCGTCTTAAGAGCCAGAAGATGCACTCCTCGGTGCCTCCTGGAAGGGAGGCCCGTAACCTGGATGGCCTTGGCAAGAAGTGTTTCCAGGGCTCTATGCTCGCATGTCGTGTCCAGACTTACCAGCTATACATGGGCATGTATCTCCGGGATCTGGCTAAAGATCTAGCCGGATTCTCTGCTGGTCTGTCCGAGGAACCCTTGCGGAGGTTCCTAGCCTTGTCCACTGGCATTCGGGAATGCTCAAAGTTCATGTCCCGAGCAGCCTATGATGGCTTTGAAGCATCGGCTCGAGTGGCTGCAGCCGGCATCGGTGCCCGCCGACAGGCTTGGCTTCAGTCGTCAGACCTTGAGCCCTGGGTGCAGGACAAGTTGGTCGATGTCCCCTGCCGAGGCGAAAACCTCTTTGGCAAGCCCATGGCGGAAAAGGCTGCGCAAATTGAGACTGAGACTCTCACCAGGACCAGGCTTTCTAGGAAGACCTCCCCCCCTTCCCAGAAAAAGAAGGGCTCGGGGAAAAAGTCCTTTTACCCGAGGAAGGCGGCTGCCTACAAACAATACCCCCATTATCAGGCCCCTGCAGCTCCCCAACAGGGCCAGCAGGCCAAGGGACGGGGTAACGGGTCCCGTAGGCAGCAAGCCCCCAAGCCTGCACCACCAGCCCCTGCTCAGCAGGGTGGGGGTTTTTGACTCACACAGCATAGCCTCTCCCCCCCCGCTGGTTCCTCCCAGCACCGGTGGCCGGCTGGTTCACTTCGCCCACAGGTGGTCCAGCATCACCGTAGATGCCTGGGTGCTTCAAGTCGTGCGAGACGGCTATCTTCTCCACTTCCACCAGGTTCCTCCCTCCTATTTTCCGGGAGAACCTCCGCGACCCCCTCTGCACAGGGAGTTGCTCCTTCAGGAGTTAGCAGGTCTTCTGCAGGAACAGGCGGTGGAACCGGTGCCACACCACCTGAGAGGTCGGCTTTTATTCCAGGTATTTTCTGATACCAAAGAGAACAGGGGGGCCTCCGACCCATCCTGGACTTGCGCAACCTCAACAAGTTCCTTGTGCGGGAGAAGTTCAAAATGCTTACCCTTGGAATCCTTCTGCCCTACCTCCAGCAGGGAGATTGGCTATGCTCCTTGGATCTAAAGGATGCCTACACGCACATCCTCATCCACCCAAGCCACCGCCAATACCTGCGGTTTGTGGTGGCAGGAAATCATTACCAGTACAGAGTACTGCCCTTTGGCCTGTCCTCCGCTCCGAGTCTTCACAAAATGTCTCGCGGTCGTGGCGGCCCATCTCCGGCTTCACGGCCTCTGTCTTTCCGTACCTCGACGACTGGCTCATCAGAGCAGCGTCCGCTCGGGAGGTCACCGACGCCACGCGCCGCACGGTGACTCTTCTGCAGCACTTGGGCTTTGTTATAAACTTCGCAAAGTCCACTTTGCTCCCCTCACAGGATCTCGAGTTCATCGGCGCAAGACTGCACACTCCTCAGGCGCGAGCATACCTACCGCTCGACAGGGCTCAACGGCTCATGGACCTAGCCGACCGCTTTCGCAGCCAGCCCCTGGTCTCCGCCAGGCGCTTCCTGAGACTACTCGGCCATATGGCTTCCACCGTCCATGTGACCCCCAATGCCCGCCTGAATATGCGGTCTGCTCAATGGTGTCTCCGCCAGCAGTGGCGACAAGCCACAGGCGGCCTAGCAGACCTAGTGCGCGTCTCCGAGCCGCTGATCTTGTCTCTCCGGTGGTGGCTCCGGCAGCCGAACCTAATATTCGGAATGCCTTTCCAGTCACCTCAGCCGACCCGGGTGCTGACCACCGATGCATCCCTCCTGGGCTGGGGAGCACATTGCCAAGAGGCACGTACTCAGGGCCTCTGGACCACGTGGGAGTCTGCTCAGCAGATCAACTTCCTGGAGCTCAGGGCGATCCGCCTAGCTCTCAAGGCCTTCTCCCACCTGACTTCCCACCAGTCCGTCCTTGTCCAGACGGACAATCAAGTGGCCATGTTCTACGTGAACAAGCAGGGGGGCACGGGCTCCTTCCTCCTCTGCCGGGAGGCACAGAAGCTCTGCTCTTGGGCCGTCAGTCACGGCATTCTCCTCAAGGCGGTTTATCTCCCGGGCCAAGAAAATTGCCTTGCGGACAAACTCAGCAGGGTCCTCCAGCCGCACGAGTGGCGTCTGGATCCCTTGGTAGTCCAGAAGCTCTTCCTCCGGTGGGGCCTCCCCACGGTGGATCTCTTTGCCAGTCCTCACAACCGGCAGCTTCCTCGCTTCTGCTCTCGTCAGCCGCACCCCCTTCGGGTTGCGGCGGACGCCTTTCTGATCTCATGGTCGGGGAGCCTTCTGTACGCTTTTCCCTCCCATCCCGCTAGTCTCTCGGACTCTTTTCAAGGTTCTCCGAGACAAAGCCTTCATGATCCTGGTGGCCCCTCGCTGGCCCAGGCAGCCGTGGTTTCCGCTCCTGCTGCAACTGGCGGTGGAGGATCCAATCCCTCTGGGGGTACAACCGGATCTCCTCACTCAGGATCAGGGGTCCCTACTGCACCCCAACCTCAGGTCTCTCAACCTCATGGCCTGGCTGCTGAGAGGGTAGTCCTGGCTCCCCTTCTCTTGCCGGCGGAGGTGGAGGAGGTCGTCTTGGCTTCGCGACGACCTTCTACCCGCAAATGCTACGCCCTTAAATGGCGTCGCTTTGCGGTCTGGTGTACCCAACAGTCTCAAGATCCCTTCTCCTGCCCGGTGTCGGTGATCTTGCAGTACTTGCTGCACCTCTCTAATCTGGGACTTAAGTCCAACTCCGTCAAAGTTCACCTCAGTGCTCTTTCAGCACATCATGTGCCGGTGGACGGCAGACCTCTCTCCAACGACCCTCTCGTAGCGAGGTTTCTCCGAGGTCTCCTTCTACTTAAACCACCTCTGCGCCCGCCAGCACCTGACTGGGACCTGAATGTGGTTTTGCAGCGGATCACCTGTCCGCCTTTTGAACCTATGGCTACCTGTTCTCTCCGTTTTCTGTCTTGGAAAACACTGTTCTTGATAGCCCTCACTTCCGCTAGACGCGTAAGTGAATTACAGGCCCTCGTGTCTGATCCCCCTTACACTAGGTTCTACAAGAATAGGGTAGTCCTACGGACTCATCTGAAATTTCTGCCTAAAGTGGTCTCCCCTTTTCACATCAATCAGGAGGTGGTACTTCCAACCTTCTTTCCCAGACCACACTCCAGCCGAGCTGAGACGGTCCTCCATACCCTGGACTGTAGAAGGGCATTGAACTTCTACCTTGACCGTACGCGGGAGCACCGTAAAGCTGCTCAGCTTTTTGTGTCTTTTGACCCCAATAAATTGGGGCTCCCGGTCTCCAAGCGTACTCTGTCCATCTGGGTTGCGGACTGTATCTCTTGGGCTTATGGGGCAGCCGGACTCTCCTTAGAAAGTCGAGTCACGGCTCATTGCTTTCGGGCAAAGGCCACGTCAGTGGCTTACCTCCGCTCTGTTCCGCTGGCAGACATCTGCCGGGCCGCTACTTGGTCTTCGAGCCAGACTTTTGCGGTCCATTACTGTCTCGAGATGGAGTCCCGTAGGGACAGTGCTTTCGGACAGGCAGTCCTCCGTAATCTCTTTGAGGTCTGAGCAACTCCTACCCTCCATCCCGGATGTGGGCTACCGGTGGGTGATAATTCAGCGAAGATTCTTTCCTTCTGTGCTGCTGAGCTAGAGGGAGCTCATTTTTGTGCTTAGGGTCTCCGGTAGCCTTGAGCTTGGGAGTCCCATAAGTGAGGACTGACTTCCTGCTTGGTCCTGGAGAAAGCGTAGTTACTCACCTGTAACAGGTGTTCTCCAGGAGCAGCAGGAATCAGTCCTCACTACCCTCCCTCCTCCCCTTGGAGTTGCAATCGTCTGCTTATGTTCTCTTGCAAATTTTTATGCTGTCTTTTTTTAGCTATGTCATCTGACTGGCTAAGATGGCACCCTCGGGCGGGAAGACGACCGCGCATGCGCGCTGCAATTCCCAAAGGCTTTCTTTGAAAGCTGGGGAAATTGCTCCACGAGGGCTCCGTCGGCGCCGACGTCACCCCATAAGTGAGGACTGATTCCTGCTGCTCCTGGAGAACACCTGTTACAGGTGAGTAACTACGCTTTCTTTCTCTCTCCCCTCTAATGTGTGGATTATAATGGAGTACATTTATTTAGGTTTATTCTTTATATCAATCTTTTGATGTTACCAATATATATTTTTTATTGTGAGGAAATTATGTATTCTTGCTGGATTTGTTAATTCTATAAATAAAGAGACCTGTTCTTACCTATAATGGACTTGGGGCCACTGCAAAACACCACAGCTTTTCATATCCTATGGCTCCAACTGTCTGGGGCTCCTGGTGACTAAATGACTTCTAGCCATTTTGGTGGCAGACTGGATTATCCTTGCCTATGAGCAAGCAGGGATCTCACTGGACCAGAGGGTCATGACACACCACTTCAGGGCCATGGCAAATCTGTATTCCGTCCCTATGATGGAAGTCTGCTGCTTTGCCACCTGGTCTTCAGTCCATACCTTCGCTGCTCACTACTGTCTGGATAGGGAGTCCTGAGAGGACAGCACCTTTGGCCAGGCTGTATGGCATAATCTCTTCAGGGAGTAGGCAACTCCTGTCCTCCAACCCTTCTGTGCTCAGGCTACCTGAATGCTGGTTCTCTGCTGGATATGTGGGTCTTGCAAGAGTCTCTCAGACTCAACTGCTGCTGATCATGGCTCTCCTTTTCTTTATTACAATGACATTACCAGAAATAAAAAAGTTTCCACTTTTGTCAGTTCCATTATATACCTAAAAGGGAACATATTAACCGTCTAATCTATACATCCACACGCCTAACTACATCCCTTCACACCATTCCCATATCATAAGTGTACAAACCTTCAAACCAAAAACAAACAACTTCAACTTAGGCATGCAGTGACCTCATCCTTAAGGGTTGTGTCAAAGTGGGAGGGGAAGGTGTAACCCGGGGGAGGGAACCAAGGAGCCTAACTCACACCACAATTTAAGGAAGCCTTGTTCTCTGGGCTTGTCACTGGGCTCAACCTGTGGGGAAACCAGCCCCAAAAGAGCCAACTAGACACCCCCAACCACCTGCTTCCATCTCTCCTCAAATGCCTCAACCAGAAGCTAGATTTTATTAACCTCCTCCAGTCCCCCACTTGCCATAGCTACACCCCTCTCTAATTCCATGATCCGCATAATATTAGCAGACCATTCCATTATCGTAGGGGGAGCTGGATTCCTCCACTAGTGTGCAATGGTCATGTGAACTGCTAGAAAAAAGAAAATTAAGCAAACATGTACAATTCAGACATAATGTAGGCTGTCCCTCTGAATAACCCAGCAACATCAGAGGGAAAACTATCTCTGTAAGCTGCCCACCTATCTCCTGCAAAGTCCTCCAAAAGAGTTGGATCCCACTGTATGTCCAGAATACCCTACTCACCAAACCCCCTCCAACACCTATCCCCCCGCTGTGGATATATGGCATGCAATTTTGCTGGTGCAAGATACATTCTATACAGCACTTTACATTGGAAGTCCAAATGATTCTTAGATGGATATTTTTCACATGTCTGCCTACTGCTTCTCTGACCAGGACCTTCCCAAATCTCTCATCCACCTCTGCTGATACCCATGTAGACCAAGGGGTGTGCTCAGTAGGATGGAATAAAACTGAGCTAAAAGCCCGCCCTTAGCGTCCCTCTAGTCCAGTCCTGGAACCATAGAGTTGTCAACCTCCTCTAGCAGCTTTGGAGACTGAAATACATCATCGCTTTGCTGGCACCCGTATAAGTAGGCAAGGATCGCCCCCTCTCACCAGTACTTTCAGTCTCCAAGCAGCTGAAGGAGATTCTGAGCCTGCTTCTGGGCTCAGTTAAGGATATAGGCAGAACTAAATAGAATACATTTACCTTTCACTTTAATTTTATTGATTTGCCCTTTTGGGTTTGTTATTGCAGGCGCTGTGTGACTGGTGCAGGAGATTTCTTCCTCTGGCTCCATTTGTCCCCCCTCCTTTCCCCCCTCCCTCCTCTTACTTTACTGTTTTCTTTATTTGCCCCATTGTTTAAACGAGCACCAGGATATTTCTGTGCCTCCCTGCTCCCGAACCTGCTTGGAAGGGTGAGGAGCAGGTTGCAGGCTAACAGCAGTGGCCCCGAGTGGGCAGGGCAGCTGACAGATTGCTGCTAGTGTTGGAGCTGAAGCCACAGGCAGGCTGAGCTCCAGCGAGGCTGCTGCATCTCTCCCTCTCTCCTTCACCTCTTCTTGCTGTGGTGAGTAGAAGGGGTTGTTTCTCTATTTTTTGGGGTCCCCCCTTTGGGGTTAGCGGGGGGGTGCCTAGGTTTGCCTTTTAGTCCCCTCGGGGTGGCCTGTCGCGTGGTTTTTTCGGCGGGAATCAGCAGCGGCGGCCATTTTGAATAAATCCTGATTTTAATTTTTGCTTTTAGTTTGCTTTTTCTGTGCTTTCTAACCCTCGTTTTGGCTGCAGACCACCTGGGTTTGGCTGGGGGGTGTCTTAGCATTATAGTTTGTGAAGAATTAAAAAAACAAAACAAAAAAAACCCCGTTACTTTTAAACGGGGGTTTTCCTGGCTTCAGCCTCACAAGCTTTCTTTTTGCTGGGCTGTACTGCTGTCCCACGGGCAGGGGGTGACAGGAGAGCTTCCCTCTGAGTATGCCTGCGAAGCCCCGCTGTGTGGTTTGTGGCGCTAAGCGAGGTTTGCTGACAGGGTCCAGCGTGTGTGGGTCCTGCACTCTGGCTTCCAATGTTATGGAAGCTGCGGCTCCTTCTCCGGCTCTCGCAGGAGAGGAGGTTCCGCTAGGGGAAATGCCAGCTTTACCTCCGACTCTGGATTTTCAGGGGCCGGAGTCTTCCCCTGGGGAGGGGTCCTCGGCTTCGCAGGGTCCGACTTCGGTGGCCCTTGCCCCGGGGATTCCACCAGATTTTTTCTCTCTCATGCAACAAGCCTTTGCGCTCCTGCAGCCTAGCTTAGTCTCTTCGCCTCGTGCTCCGGAGGGGCTTAAACGTGCAGGGCCCCTGCCTCGGATGGAGGACGGCACTCCTCCTGTGAAACTGGCCAGGGGGTCCGCGGAGGACGTTGAATATGCCAGCAGAGGCGACAGCGTCGGAGGATACTCTGGAGGATCCTCTGCTCCAGGCGGTGTGAAAGTCTCAGCGGGTCTTTCCTCTGCATAGAGTCTTTAGAGGGATGATTCAGGAGTGGGACTCACCCGAATTGGCGCTACGGGGCTCTCGGGCCTTGTCGCGCTTTTATCCGTTGTCGGATCAGGATAGGGAGCTGTTTCGGTCTCCCAAGGTTGATGCGGCGGTATCAGCAGTCACTAAGAAGACTACGATACCTGTTGAGGGCGCCGCAGCTTTGAAAGATGTGCAGGATAGGAAGTTGGATACCCTGTTGAAGCAGGTGTTTGATGTATGTGCCCTCTCTATGCAAGCCACCGTGGCGGGGGCTTGGGTGGCGAGAGGTTGCAGGCGATGTCAGGACAGCGCAGGTAGAGGATGCGGCGCGTTTGGAGTCGGGAGCTGCCTATTTGTCAGACCTTCATTATGATCTCATCCGTAGTGGGGCAAAGTCAATGGCCTCTGTGGTGGCGGCATGCCGGTATTTATGGTTGCGCAATTGGGCAGCCGATAGTTCCTCCAAAGCTCGTCTTAGTAAACTTCCCTTTCGGGGGAAGTTGTTTGGTGAGGATTTGGAAAAGCTGGTTAAGGATCTCGGTGAGTCTAAGGGAGGCTGGCTTCTGGAGGATAAACCAAAGCTGGTCAGGGCTGCCTCTGGATCTCGAGCTGCCCCTAGGGATTTTCGCTGTTTTCGGGCGGCTCGTTTTGGTCTGCCCCAGCGGGGTCGGTTCCCAACTCGAAACCACGGGTTTCGTGGCTTCAGAGGAGCCGGCAGAGGCTTCTCCACTTTTCCTTCCGCCTCTGGTAAAAAGCCCCAATGAGATGAGGCGGGCTCAGGTGGCGGTAGTTCCCGTAGGAGGGCGGTTGCGGGAGTTCTACCCTGCCTGGGTCCATCTTACGTCAGATCAGTGGGTTCTGGAGGTAATTCGGGAGGGCTACGCTCTTGAGCTCCATTGTCCCGTCTTAAATTCCTTTGTTCTTTCGCCCTGCAGTGCTCCGCTCAAGCGGGGGGCCGTCTGCGAAACGTTGCAGCGATTGCTGCGCCTCGGCCGTCATTCCGGTGCCGGAGGACCAGTACGGTTCCGGTCGGTACTCTATCTACTTCGTGGTGCCGAAAAAGGAGGGGTCCTTTTGGCCTATCCTCGATTTAAAAAGGGTAAATCGGTGCCTCCGGGTAACTCACTTTCGCATGGAGACCCTTCGATCTGTCATAGCGGCCGTCCGGCAGGGGGAGTTTCTGACTTCGCTCGACTTCACGGAGGCCTACCTGCATATTCCGGTTCGGAAGGAGCACCAGCGCTACCTGCGCTTTGCGGTTCCCATGGGGCATTTTCAGTTTCAGGCATTGCCTTTCGGTCTGGCGACGGCGCCGCGCACGTTCACAAAGGTCATGGTCATGGTAGCGGCGGCTCTTCGCAAAGAGGGGGTGCTTGTGCATCCCTATCTAGACGATTGGTTAATTTGGTCAAAGTCTCGGGCGGAGAGTGTGGAGGCCACCGCCAAGGTGGTTCGGTTGCTACAGAGTCTTGGCTGGGTGGTCAACTTTGCAAAGAGCAGGTTGACTCCCTCGCAGTCGTTGGAATACCTGGGGGCACGCTTCGAGACTCTCCGAGCGAGAGTGTTCTTGCCGGATCAGCGGGCGCGAGCGTTGCGGGAGCTGGTGCGGCATTTTCTCCGGCAGCCTGCGCCCACAGTGTGGCAGTATCTCCAGTTGCTCGGCACGATGGCAGCGACGATCGAGGTAGTGCCCTGGGCCAGAGCGCATATGCGGAAACCTCAGAGCGCGCTCCTCCGGCGTTGGTCTCATCAGCGCGATGCATTGTCTTGGCGTTTGATCTGTCCCCTGGTGGTCCGTCGGGATCTTCGGTGGTGGTTGCACCCGGAGAATCTTGCCGCAGGCATGCCCTTGGAGCCCCCGTCCTGGAAGCTGCTGATCACGGACGCCAGTCTTCTGGGGTGGGGGGCGTGCTGCGGGGACGCGTATGCCCAGGGCCTGTGGTCGATGGTGGAGAAGGAATGGTCCATCAATCGGTTGGAGATGCGAGCGGTGTTTCTGGCTCTACAGGCGTTTCGGGAGACTCTTGCTCGGCAGGCGGTTCGGGTTCTCTCGGACAATGCGACCACAGTCGCTTACATCAATCGGCAGGGCGGCACCGGCAGCGTGGCATTGGAGCAGGAGGCGGCTCAATTGCTAGCTTGGGCCGAGTCGCATCTGCAGTGTCTGTTGGCACAGCACGTGGCAGGCATAGAGAACGTAGCGGCCGATTTTGAGTCGCCGAAGGGTGGACCCGGGAGAGTGGGTCCTTCACCCCGAGGTCTTCGCGCTTCTCGTCGGGCGCTGGGGGATTCCCCTAATGGATCTCATGGCGACCTTCCAATCGGCTCAGGTGGATCGCTTTTTCAGCAGACGACAAGAACGGATGTCGGAAGGGCTCGACGCCCTGGCGCAGCCCTGGCCGCAGGAGGTGTTGCTCTGTCTTCCCACCTTGGGCTCTGATAGGCCGGGTAGTGCAGCGCATAGAGCGTCATCGGGGCCTCGTGGTGCTGGTGGTGCCCGATTGGCCCAGGCGACCGTGGTACGCGGATTTAGTGCGACTGTTAGCGGATCGCCCGTGGAGGCTCCCTCAGCGAGCCGATCTCTTGACTCAGGGCCTGCTGTGCATGCCTCAGGTAGCTCGGTTCTCGCTTACGGCATGGCTCTTGAGAGGGCTCGGATGACCGCTAAGGGTTATTCGCCGGTGGTCGTTTCGACCTTGCTGAGGGCTCATAGACGATCAACTTCTTTGGCGTACATTCGCGTCGAGCGCATCTTCGAGGCTTGGTGTTCAGAGCGTACCATTCGTCCATTGGGCGCTTCCGTGCCGCAGATCCTTTCATTCTTGCAGGATGGTGTGGATAAGGGTTTGGCGGCTAGTTCATTGCGTGTGCAGCTTGCTGCCCTTTCCTGTTACCGCGGGAAGGTGCAGGGTCAGTCTCTCGGGGTCCATGTGGATGTCCGGCGGTTTTTGCAGGCGGTGTTGCTCATGCGGCCGCCTCGGCGTTGTGCTGTTCCTTCGTGGGATTTGAATTTGGTTTTGGAGGCCTTGCTGGCTCCCCCGTTTGAGCCATTGTCTACTGCTTCGCTAAAAGACCTCACATTGAAAACGGTGTTCTTGGTGGCGATTTGCTCGGCTAGAAGGATCTCGGAGTTACAGGCCTTGTCTTGTAGGGAGCCCTTTCTCTCTTTTACCGACCACAAGGTGGTTCTCCGCACCGTTCCGGCGTTCTTACCCAAGGTGGTGTCCGCGTTTCATGTTAACCAGGTAGTCTCTCTTCCAGTGTTCTCCAATCGCGATGGGGCCGGTCCGGGGGGTCGGTTGCGGCTGTTGGACGCCCGCAGGGTTCTCAAGTATCTCGCCCGGACGGCGTCCTTCCGGCGGTCTGATCGACTTTTTGTGGCGTTTGCCGCCGCTTCTCCCTTACGCGGACCCCCAAAGTCCTCTATTTCCCGCTGGTTGAAGGAAGCTATTGCATCTGCTTACATCTTGAAGAGCAAGTTGGTTCCGTTGGGTCTTCGGGCTCATTCCACTCAGGCGCAGGCAGCGTCTTGGGCGGAGTTCAGTCTGGTCCCGGTGGCCGACATCTGTAGGGCGGCGACTTGGTCGTCCTTGCATTCCTTTGCTAAGCATTACCGCTTGGATGTTAGCGGAGGATGGGTGTTTTGGCTCGGCGGTGCTTCAGGCTGGGCTGGCTTGTCCCTCCCGTTGATGTGCACTGCTCTGTTACATCCTCTATGGTTCCGGGACTGGACTAGAGGGACGCTAAGGGTAAATTAGACTTACCTGCTAATTGTTCCTTGCGGAACTCTAGTCCAGTCCCGGATCCCTCCCTTGTTTTGAAGTGTTGCCAGCCTGATTGTTTCGGTTCCCGCGGGTACTCTGTTACCTTTTTTTTCCGGGGGACGCGAGATGAAGCCATTGGAGGACCCTCTTGCGTACCGCTCTTATCGGGCCATCCTCTTCGGAGGTGGGCTGCTGAGGCACTTTTGTCTGGTCAGATGATATTCTTCTTCAGGCACAGTCCATGAATGCAATTTCTTTCCTTGCCAAAATAATAAAAAAAAAAAAAAAAAATTTTTTTACTTGGTATGGAACAGGGCACATTCTGTTCTGTATATATCTCTATTGCTATGTTGAATGTGTTCTGGTTAATTCTCCTTATGTGATGTTCTGCTTAGTGTGCTTTGTCAATAGGTACTGGTGAGAGGGGGCGGTCCTTGCCTACTTATACTGGTGCCAGCAAAGCGATGATGTATTTCAGTCTCCAAAGCTGCTAGAGGAGGTTGACAACTCTATGGTTCCGGGACTGGACTAGAGTTCCGCAAGGAACAACAATTAGCAGGTAAGTCTAATTTACCCTTTCTCCTTCTGGGGTTTTATAAAAAAGTTTCCAAGGGGTGGGCTGGCTTACTAAAATGATCCCTATGAGTTAGGAATTAGTGTTGCACTTGAAACAATGAAAGAAAATGCAGCTGCATTGTCGTGCATTTCACCAAAATGTCATCCTGACCCAGTGGCCCCCGGTCCCCTAGATAATCCGTCACTTGCTCAATCCTGTTCTCTGCCATCCATCTAAATCTTATCAGATCCTCCCTGCAGGGAGGGAAGAGCTCACTCAATGTAAGGTAAGCCAAGCACGACAGGGGTGGGTACAGCTTAACTTTACGAACAACCCTCTGCCATATTCCCAAAATAGACCCTGCCAGCAGATGCTGCAGTACCCCAGCCCCCATCTACCCCTGCTCCAAAAATGGAGCAACTCCTAATAAGGGTCACCCCCATTTGTACCTCTATTGGGATCCATTGCTGAGCAGGGTTCCCCTGCCACCACCCTTACCTGCGCAGACCAAAGTACATCTTAATATTGGACCGCCAGGCCCTCCCGTGTGTTGTGGTAACATCAGACTAAGCTTTACTCTCGCTCTCCTCCCATTCCACAAAAAAAGTTAGCAGCCAATTCAATTCCCTAAAAAATACATCTGGGATGTAACAGGATATAATCAAAAATAGATGAACCTGGGCTGGATGTTCATCTTTATCACATTAATCCTGGTCAATAAGAGGAGAAATCCCAAAGCCCGGAGATTCTGATTAAGCAATGGAGGGAAGTGAATTTGGAGCTACTGATCTAGTTGGAGAGTGGAGGAGTAGCCTAGTGGTTAGAACACTGGCTTGGTAACCAAGCAACCAGGGTTCAAGTCCCACTAGCACTCCTTGTGGCCTTGGGCAAGTCACTTAACCCCCCATTGCCTCAGAAAGGCCTGGCAATCTGCTTTCAGTGACACTGCCAAGAAAATCTAGGAGCTTCTGGGTCGCCAGGAGTCAGGACTGACTCAAAGGCACACATTGTATTTGCATTGATCTAGTTGGACTGGAATCTTTACCCTTAAATATGACAACAGACTATATTCCCATTGATACACATACTGAGCTTTGAGCCTCCCCTCCAAGGCAGTATCAACATGGAAAGGCAGCAGCGCTGACTTGAAGTATTCAGTTTGTATCCCAAAACTATCATGTAATTCTCAGACACCACCTGAACAGCCACAAGAGACTGCTCTGGGCACGATAAGAACAAGGTATCGTCTGCATACATTGTTAGCTTGTGTTTCTGATCTCCTGCCACCACACCTCTCACCTGGTCATTCTTCCGCAAGGCCTGTGCGAATGGTTCTAGAGTGTGAAAAGCAGGGGTGACAGAGGGCAACCCTCCCTTGTCCCCCATCCCAAAGGAAAGCTTGAAGAAAGACTACTGTTTATGCAACAAAGCTATAGGATTGCTATATAACGCCTTAACTACCTTCAGAAAATTAGGACCAAAATTAAACAACTCAAGTGTGGCCAGCAAAAAATGCCACTCCAAGCAGTCAAACGCCTTCTCAGCATCTAATGCTAGAAAAACACAGGGCTGTTCGACCGGCCCAGCACACTGATGAGCTAGGCCTCATACTCTTCTAATGTTATCTGAGTTCTGCCCCAAGATGAACCCGGTTTGGTCTGTGTACAATATCTGGGATGACTTTTATTAATCCTTCTTGCAAAGAGCTTAGCTAGCAACTTAGCATCTGTATTGAGAAGGGAGATTGGCCTATAAGACTGGAGAAGTTGAAACCTTGCCCTTATGTATTAACATGATATGAGACTCCAGAAAAGAGGGGACAATCCCCTGCTCCCCTGCCTGATTAAAGACTTGAGCTAGCAACGGGGCAGCACCCCTCCAAAGATCTTATAAAATTCTGGGGGGAACCCATCTGGGCCCACAGCCTTCCCTGTGGGAAAACTAGCTGACCTGTAAAACGTCTGAGGATGTAACTAGACTGTCTCCTTCTGCTCCAGCATTAGGCGCTGCCCAATCTTATCCTCCAGGTAGTTCTGTAGCTGTGCTGCCTCAGCATTGCTTGCCGAACTATAAAGCTGATAGAAGAATGTCAAAAAAACACGTTCAATGCCTGCCTTATCATTCAATAGCACTCCCACCTTGCCCCTCACTTGCAGGATAAGTCTGCACTTGCTTCTGCTTTACCTGTTGCACTAGCAATTTATCAATCTTCCCCCCCCCCCCCTCTCGCATAGTATTCTTTTTTTTCTGGGAGACCTCTGCCTGTTCTATCAAATAGCTCCTTAGTTCCCCCTTCAGCAGTAACTTAGCAGCTAGTACCAAACTTGGGAGTCTCAGCATATTCCAATTCCAACTTGCACAATTCTTCTAGGTCTCTCCTTCTCTTCTGCTTTCTTCCTATATGACCCAGGGCTATAAAGCTCCCCTCAGGACTGCCTTTAACTCATCCCATATGGTCTCCAATGCCACCTCTTCCCCCCACCCCCCAATCATTCTCATAAGAACATAAGATATGCCATACTGTGTCAAACCAAGGTGTCAATCAAGCCCAGTATCCTGTTTCCAACAGTGGCCAATCTAGGCCATATGTACCTAGCAGTTTCCCCAAAAGAGACAGGTTCCACAATGCTTGTATTGGGTCAAGCATTGATATCCTGGGTCCCTTCTTAATAATGGTTTATGGACCTTTCCTCCAGGAACTTGTCCAAACCTTTTTTTAAACCCAGCTACACTAACAGCCTTTACTACATCCTCTGGTAACAAATTCCAGAGTTTGATTACACGTTGAATGAAAAAATATCTTCTCTTAGTCTTAAATAGCTTACCCTGTAGCTTCATTGCATGTCCCCTAGTCCTTCTATATTCTGATAACGTAAACAATTGATCTACGTTTACTTGTTCCACTCTGTTCATTAATTTATAGACTTCTATCATATCTCCCCTCAGCCATCTCTTTTCCAGGTTAAAGAGCCCTAACCTTTTTAGCCTTTCTTCATAGGGGTATCCTTCCATCCCCTTTACCATTTTGGTGGCTCTTCTCTGAACCTTTTCTAATAACGCTATATCCTTTCTAAGATACGGTGACCAGAATTACACACAATATTCAAGGTGTGGCCTCACCATGGAACAATAGAAGCATTATAATATGCTTTATTTTATCCTTTCCTTATGATACCTAGTATTCTATTTGCTTTCTTGGCTGCTGCTGCACACTGGGTGTAGGGTTTTAACATGTCCACAATGATGCTTAAATCTTTTTCCTGGGTGGTGGTTCCTAATGTGGAACCTTGTATCGTGTAACCATAGTTTGGTTTCTTCTCTAGGTACAAGTACTTTGCACTTGTCCACATTAAATTTCATCTGCTATTTTGATGCCCAGTCTTCCAATTTATCAAGATCCTCTTGCAATTTTCCACGATCCTCTTTCAATTTTCCACAATCCTCTTGCAATTTTCCACAACTCTAAATAGTTTTCTCATCTGCAAATTTGATAACCTCACTCGTTGTTCCCTTTTCCAGGTCATTTATGAATGTCAAAGCAGCGGACCCAGCACAGATCCCTGGGGTACACCACTATTCACCTTTCTCCACTGGGAAAATTGGCCATTTAGCTCTACCCTCTGCTTTCTATCTTTTAACCAGTTCCTGATCTACAATAGTACACTGCCTCCTATCCCTTGACTTTTTAGTTTTGCCAAAAGTCTGAGGGACCTTGTCAAAGGGTTTCTGAAAGTCCAAATGCACTATATCAACCGACTCACCTCTGTCTACCTGTTTAATCCGTTATGGTTTTTTTGAAGGTGTGACTAGACAAAGATCTTGTCTTACTAAAGCCATGTTAGCTGTCTCCCATTAAGCCCTGACTATACCTACATGTTCAGCAAGCTTGTTCTTTATGATGGTTTCTATCATATTTCCTGGTACTGACGTCAGGCTCACCGGTCTGTAGTTTCCTGGATCACCCCTGGAACCCTTTTTAAAAGTTGGTGTTGGCCATCCTCCAGTTTTCAGGTTTCACAGATTACTAATAGAAGGTCTGCAATCTCATATTTCAGTTCTTTCAATACCCTAGGATGTATATCTGGTCCAGGTAATCTGCTGCTCTTCAGTTTATCAAATAGTTGAAATACATCTTCCCAATGTATCAATTCTTCTGAACCTTTAAATACCACTTCAGTCATGGGTAACATACCTATATTTTCCTCAGTAAAGATTGAAGCAAAGAATTCATTCAGTCCCTCCGCTGTCGCCATGTTGCCTTAGTGCCCCTTTAACCCCTCTATCATCTAATGGACCAACTGACTCTCAGGTTTTTTTTGCTAAGAATGTACTTAAGTCTTTATTACGCGTTTTAGCTTCCGCAGCAAGTTTCTCAAATTCTTCCTTTTGCCTGCCTTATCAATGCCTTGCATTTAACTTGCCAGTGCCTTGCATTTAACTTGCCATTTGGCTCTTTTCCATTTCTTTAAAGATGCTTTTTGGCAACAGCCTCTGACCTCACCTTTAAACCATGCTGGTAGTTTTTTTGGACTTCTTTCCACTTTTCTTAAAGCGTGGAATACAGTTGTTCTGGGCCTCCAAGATAGTATTTTTCAACACCCAAGCTTGATGTAAGTCTTTAACCTTTGCAACTGCTCCTTTTAGTTTTTTCTTAACTATTTTCCTCATTTTATCAGTCTTCCTTTCAAAAGTTAAAAGGTGGTACTGTGGATTTCCTTACCATCCCTCCTCCATTAATTAAATCAAACGCGATCATGCTATGATCACTGTTGCCAAGTGGCCCCAACACCCTTATCTCTTGTACTAGATCTGGTGTTCCACTAGGTCCAATATGGCTTCCTTTTTGGTCAGTTCATGAACCAGCTGCTCCAAGAAGCAGTCATTTATTTCATCTAGGAACTTTATCTCCCTAGCATGTCCTGCTGTGACACTGACCCAGTCAATAGCGGGGTAATTAAAATCACCCATTATTACTGTGCTGTAACTTTTGTTAGCTTCCTTGATTTCTTTGAGCATTTCATCATCCATTTGTTCATTCTGGCCAGGTGGTTGATAGTACACCCCCACTGCCATCTCCTTCCCCTTTATACATGGAATTTCAATCCATAGAGATTCTACAGCAAATTTTGTTTCCTGCAAAACTTTAATCCTTTCTGACTCAATGCCCTCTCTAATATAGAGTGCAACCCCTCCACCAATTTGATCAGCTCTATCATTACAATATAGTTTGTAGCCAGGTATCAGTGTCCCACTGGTTGTCCTCCTCCTTCCACCATGTCTCAGATTCCAATTATATCTAACCTTTCATTTAGTGCTATATATTCTCTCTCCCTTTTTATTGTTTAGACTTCTAGCATTTGCATACAAGCATTTTAGAGACTGTATTTTATTGATATTTATCTGGCTAGTGGTAGGCATGGGTAATTTGGAACCTTTAAGCTCTGCCTGCTCCATACTTAAGGGCATTTGGGCTACTTTACTCTTTTTTGGAACCTCTCTGCTTTTTGTAGTATCCTTCAAAGATACATTCTTCCAAACCATGCGCTCTTGGGTGACTGTCAGCTTTCCCCTATTATCTAGTTTAAAAGCGGCTCTATCTCCTTTTTAAAAGTTAATGCCAGCAGCCTGGTTCATCCCAGCTAAGGTAAAGCCCATCCCTTTTGGAACATCCTCTCCTTTCCCCAGAATGTTTCCTAGTTCCTAACAAATCCAAAACCTCATCCTTGCACCATCGTCTCATCCATGCATTGAGACGCCGGCGCTCTGCCTGTCTTTTGGGTCCTGTGCGTGGAACAGGAAGCATGTCTAAACGCTACCCTTGAAGTTCTGGATTTCAACTTCCTATCTAAAAGCCTAAATTTTAGCCTCCAGAACCTCTCTACCACATTTTCCTATGTCATTGGTACTGACATGTACCAAGACAGCAGCCTCTTCTGCAGCACTATCTCAGACCTTATCTAGGTGGCGCGTGAGGTCCGCTACCTTCACCCCAGGTAGGCATGTTACCAGGCGATCCTCACATCCACCAGCCACCCAGCTATCTACATTCCTAATGATCGAATCACCAACTATAACGGCTGTCCTAACCCTTCCCTCGTGGGCACATGGCCCTGGAGAAACGTCCTCGGTGCGAGAGGGTTTTACATCACCTGGAGGACAGGTCCTAGTTACAGGATCACTTCCTGCACTCCAGGGTGATGCTCTCCTGTCATGTGACCTCTCCTGCACGCCAGGGTGATGCTCTTCTGTCACGTGACCTCTCTCCTCCATGCCAGGGTGATGCTCTCCTGTCACGTGACCTCTCTCCTCCATGCCAGGGTGATGCTCCTCTATATAAAATCTAATCTGTTTCTATTTTCCTCACCTGACCCATATTGAGCTGCCACGATCTTCCCTCTTTCTTCCCCTCCCTTCCCTAATTGTAAAAGAATGGGGGCATGGTCAGACCAGACTAGAGGGTCTATTTTGCACTGACCACCAGGCCCAGCAGGGAATTTATTAGGAAATCAGTCCTCGAGTAGGAGGCATGTGATGACGAATGATGTGCGTGTGCCTGAATACAAGTGCCTAGTCTGCCAGCTGTCGACCAAGTCATATTGCTTACATAAACACACTTTTCCTTCCTCCCCATCCTCTCCACTATGCAGTTAAGTGCCACATTAGTGTCGTCCCTTCCAATGGCATATGGGGGTAACAACCTGTTATTTCCCTAAATAGTGACAGTAGAAACTGCTGCTGTCCTGTAGTTGCAGCATAAATGTTGACCAAGCAAAGGGTGATCTTGGAAAATCTCAGCTCCAGAGCTAGGGCCCTTCCTCATTTATCTTTCCATTTCTGCAGCACTTGACAGGGAACCCCCCCTCCTAATTCGTATGGCTACTCCAGCACTATTCATGGATCCTGGAGGGTGGAAAACCTCCGTTGCCCAGGGCAGATGGAGCCTCCCCACATCCCCTGCAGACAAGTGAGTCTTCTGAAGCAAATACATATCAGAATGATAGGCAGGCAGCTCTCTAGGCATGAATTTTCTTTGCCTTAGTCTGAAGCACCCTAACATTGACAGATGTAAATGTAATACTCATTGCGGTCCTGGGCTTCTGCTCACCTCCCCATTCAAACCCCCCCCCCCCCCCCCCCGGCATTCATAATACCCCACATCAAATGACCTCAATTCAGTGTGAAGGGAGGAGTGGTCTAGTGGTTAGGACAAGGTACTTCATGCCGGAGGGCCGGGGGTTCAAGTCCCACCTGGGGACAGCAATCTCAGGCCGGAGGGACTGGGATTTCTAGTCCTATAGGCACTCCTTGTCTTGAGCAAGCCACTTAACTCTCCACTGCCCATGTTCCCTGTAAGTATTAGCGTATGTGTGTCATATCCCCTCGTGTTAAATGTATCCCCAATTGACCGCTTTGACCCGGTGAAAAGTGGGATATAAATACAGCTAAATAAAAATAAAACAAATACACAAAACATAACCAGATTCACCCCTGATGTGCCGACTGGAGTGTGTCCTCTGAGGCAGAATGGTGAGCCTGGCCTTCCAAAAGGGGAACAGTTCCAGCAGCTTTT
The DNA here is from genome assembly GCA_033557465.1 of Ichthyophis bannanicus. Classification (NCBI taxonomy): domain Eukaryota; kingdom Metazoa; phylum Chordata; class Amphibia; order Gymnophiona; family Ichthyophiidae; genus Ichthyophis; species Ichthyophis bannanicus. The sequence continues at coordinate 1,822,644,185 of CM066032.1, read as the reverse complement.
CATGGCTGCTGCATCCAAAACTGCCCTGGGACCAGTCTGTGAAAACTCTCATATCAGAACCACCTTTTCCACTGAAGCCTGGGTTCAGCCAGCCATCAGTCTGGTTTCCAACAGAAGGGCAACAAATAATATAGTTCCTCAAGGAACAAGATCTCTGCTCCTCTGCACCACACTCAAGGAACAGTTCTCTCAATATGAAATCCTCCTTCGATTCATGAGAGCACTACTGGTCTGCTTTCCCTCTTCAGTGTGTGCAAATGCCTGCACTACTTTCTGATGGTTCATCTCATGCAGCCTCATTAAATCAATCTTCCTCTTGGCCTGGCTCTAGCTGCTTGGAGGCCTTCGCAACTCTGGGCTTTCAGTTGGGTAGGAATCAGTAACATGCAGAGCCAGGAACACCCTCACCCCCTTTGAATCGGTGAAAAACTGTTTTGCCTTTCCACAGAATCCTTAATTTGGCTGTGGCACCCTGTGCCTTGCCAATCTTTTCTTTGTCTCAGAAAGCTTGCCTCCGTCGGTCAAAGTTAACACTGTAATCTGGAACAATCCAAATCTTAGTGTTTTTATAAGAGATCCTCTTACTTTGCGAGTCTGCTGTAAGATTTAGTCTCTGACAAATTCAAAATTTTAGCTAGCACTGGTCTAGGCCTTCTCCCTGGCTGTGCAGGCCCCTCCAGGGAACTCTGTGGGCTCAATGCAGGCTTCTGGAAGGGGGGGGCGGCTCCCTAAATAAATCCTGGAGCCAGTCCTTCGATGAAATCCTCCATCGATGCTGTCTGCTCACTCTGCCAGGCCCAGGATCCAAATATTGGATCTGATCTGTTCTCCAAATCAACTTTTGCTCACAATCTCTGCACCATTTCCTGCTGAGCCAGAGTTCCTTTCAGTTCCATGTCATCCTCTGTGCCCACAATTCTTTGCTCAGCTTGCTCCAAACACTGGCTTGGATTTTGGCCTGTGCTTCTCATATTCCCCCCTGTATGGCATCCAACCTTCCAGCTAAATGCGCATTACCTGCCTTGATTGCAGCCAAAATTACTTCTGTTTCCACCTGGGGGTCATCCTCGCTTCCTTTTGACTTTAGGATCTGGGTAGCCAGGCCATCTGCTGCAGGGGAGGACCTTCCTGTGTCCACGCTGCAGTCATCCTGCACAGTAAGGCACTCTGCCATGGTGACTTGGCAGGAGGGTTTTGCAAGCTTTACAGCAGAGTTTGCTGATTTAGAAACCTTTTGAGGCCCCTGCTTTGTGCCCCCCCCCCCAGCTCTATCCTCTCTACAATCTAGTCAGAGAACCACTAAATTGTCATCCAAAATCAGCACTTTATCAAATGGTGTGGAGGAGCCAAAGAACCACATCTTCCCTCTAACTCTCCATCACGTGACTCCAGGCATTTTTGTTTTACAGATTCTTGGTAGCCTGTAGCTGGGGTGTCCCATATGTGAGGACTGGCTTTCTGCTTGTTGCTGAAGAAAGTGTGTGGTAGGCTATGGACTGCAAACTAGGCCTAGACACCAACCCCCACCTGAGACTAGTGTTGAAGAGAACCAGAGTTTGAGAAACTGCTTTTGAAAAACTTGTATAATTCCTCTATACTGATGATAGACATGTTCTTGCATTCTCTGAGCTAGAAATGGCCTTGAAGTAGAAATGTATCAATATCTAAGACTATGCCTTTGTTAGAATAGCCTGAGAAGGGGGAACAAGGAGCTAGGCCCAGAGAGGATCCCCGATTGGACAGGTGCAGGGGGCGTTGAGAGCAATAGAAAGTTTGCCTGTATCAAACTGTAAAAATTGTATATAAGGAATTTGCTCCTGTACTCCATTGCTCAGTCACTTTTGGACACGCTCCTGTCTGAGCCTGTGCACAACTGGCTTGGAATCTGCTATTGACTCCTGGTTTTATTCATTGCATGCACTTCACTGCTACATATTCTTGGTGCATTGGCTGGGAATGTGTGAGTAGTGGATGGTATTCAAATGAATATGCCACGTTTTACCGCCTCAAGGCTTGGCCCGGTTGGAACCGTGTCCATCCAACCGCAGGGGAAACCTCAGGTGCCACCGGTCTTCTTGTATTGGAGAGGGTTCTGCCTTGCTTCAGCAGGCTACTGGGTCTGGCCGGCCAGCCAACACCTCTGAGGAGTCCAGGATTCAACCCAAGAACTGGTCTTGTATCAGGTACTGGAGCCGGTGAGTAGAAATTTATTTTCTTTGCTCCTCAGTCAGGTTTGGGTACGTCTTGCATGAGTATACGTGAGACTGAATTGGTATGGGAAAACGGTACCGAGAGCCTGATCACCTCTCAGGGCATGTCAGAGTAAGCCTTGCATGAGAGTGCGTGAGGCTGAAACTACTGCCCTTGAATAGTAAGGTAGGCCTGGGAATTTGGAAAAACATTGCTAGCATGTTTGGTTGTGTGTATGATTGAGAGGTCTTGAAACACAGACCAAGTGAGTGCGGATTTCTGAGTAGCGCAGTTCCTGGCTGGGTGACTGCGTCCAGGTCGTGAAAAGGAGGAAGCGTTCGGTGTTTGTCTACCTATTTGTTTCTAGGGCTGTACGGACCCCTTACCTGTAGCCTGACCACCTGCCCCTACTGTCTGTCCGTCATTATGGGAGGGTTGGAGTCAACGCAAACTCCACTGAAGTGTATGATCAAGAATTTTAAGACGGGATTTGACAGCAACTATGGAGTAAAAATGTCTCCGTCCTGATTAGAAATACTTTGTGGTAGGGAGTGGCCGGTGCTGGTCACCACGTGGCCCCCAGGTGGTACTTTTGATGTTAGAATCATATCCCGAGTACATCAGATTGTACGTAGAGAATACCCTGACCAGTTCCCCTATATAGATTCCTGGTTAAATATTTGTGAAAAGGAGCCACCCTGGATGAAGCGTTGCCACAAACAGTGTAGGATATTGGTAGCAACCACAAGGGGGGCCTGGAAGTCTGGAGAAGAGAAGCTGCCCATATATTCTGCCCTGGAATCTCCAGATATTCTGACCCATTTGCCCCAGTTCCTCTATAGGCTAGTCCCCTCAGCTCTGTCACCACCCCGAGCAGAGCCTGGTGCAGGGGGACCCCCTCCTGCCGATTTACCCTTAGTCCACCAACCACCTCCACAACAGGAGGAGGTGCACCACCTCCTGACTGCAAGCCCCAGCTCTGTCCAGAGTGCCTTGGAAGGACCGCAGTCCACTGATGCTGCAAGCAGGGCTTTATTTGCTAGTTCAGGGTCACTTACTGCCAGAGACCAAAGCAGGGGAGCTGAATTCCAACAAGCCAGATTGCATTACGCTCTCAGAAGTACAACGGCAAGTCAGAGGGATGGTCATGTTATGCCACTGCGCCAGGTCCCAGGGCTACCTATCCTTAATGAACAGGACCAAGTTGTGGTGGGGCCAGCCAGTCTCGTTTGTGCCCTTCTCCACCACAGATTTATTGAACTGAAAGACGCATTATGCATCCTATACTGAAAAGCCCCAAGAATTGACAGAATTAATGTCTAGTATTATGCAGACCCATCAGCCTACCTGGTCTGATTGCCGCCAGCTCCTGTCAACCCTCTTCACTACTGAACAAGCACGGATCGTGCAAGCATCCACCCGATGGTTAGAAGAAAATCCCATAGAAGCAGGCCTAGATCCCTGGCAAGCGGCTGCCATGGATTTTCCAAATGATGATCCCAAGTGGGATCCAAACGGGGCGATGGCCCTCACTCGGTTCCGCCAGGCCTTACTGCAAGGCCTGAAGAAAGAAGGCCATGAATATCGGAAAGGTAGCGGAAGTCATCCAGCATCCAGACGAGAGCCCAGCGGCCTTTTATGAACGATTACACAGGTACACTACCAAAACACTGCCTCCAGTTTTGCAACTGATTCCTATAGATTTTGGGGTGCTGAATCCAGGAAAAATAGCCAAAATGTTCCATCACGTCACATTTTCTTGCAAAATTAGATTTCTTACCCATATAAGGAATGTTCACATAATTTCTTTTTAGCCGACTGCAGTTTATTTTCTTGGCCCAAAATAGAGGTTGTAATGGTTAACTAACTAGAAACACTCCCTCATGATATTTTAGAGTTTTGTATTCATTTTATACATTAACAGGACAATTGGGAGGCGGGGGGCTAAATCCAGTACTCGCGCTGGCGCATGTTCTTTCCTGTTCGCCTCACCTCGTTCGCTCGCTCAAACACGGTGGTTGCGACATGAACGTTCCTGTCAAATTTCAGTTTCTTGCAAGTTCATTATTACCTTTTGTTTGCTCAGTCGTAATCCAGCTTTATTCCGAAGTGGTTCACTACAGTTGTAGTTTGCAGTGCTGTGTATTTGTGATGGCTCACAGAGCCAGAGGTTGCGTCAACTCTCCGGACAGTTTTTGTTTTATTTGTGGGGAATATACCGTGAAAGCGGCAGAGGAACATTTCTGCATTTATTAAAGTATATTTCGCCTATTTCGGTTTGAAGTTAGGCGATCAAGACAAACCGTGGGCTCCTCACAAAGTGTGCAAGACATGTGAGGAAGATCTACGCTTATGGATGAAAGGTAAAAAACAAGCATTTCGTTTCGGAATACCTATGATGTGGCGTGAACAAAGACCACAGCAGTGACTGCTATTTTTGCTCTTGCATTGTGAAGGGATACAACTTAAAAAATAAGAACGTAATAAGTTACCCCAACCTTCCCTCAGCAATTAGGCCTATGCCTCATAGCAACGAAGTACCTGTGCCTGAACCACCAAAATCTTTGGATCATATTTGTGTGGACGGTTCTGATCATGATGAGACATCAGATGGCTTTTCCCGATGAGTCCAGTACTTCCAGATCCGAAACCTGAACTTTTCTCTCAAGCTGAATTGAATGATTTAGTCCGGGATTTAGGACTCCCAAAAGATGCTGCCCAACTGCTAGGTTCTCGGCTTAAACAGAAAAACCTCTTGTCATCAGGAACAACTTTTTATTGGTACCGCAACCGCGAGACACAATTTTTGAAGTATTTCAGCAAAGAGGAAGATTTGGTATTTTGCAACGATATATACGGAGTGATGGAAAAGTTTAAACTCAAGTATGATCCTGCTGAATGGCGGCTGTTCATTGATTCGTCAAAAGACAGCATAAAAGGTGTTCTTCATAATGGCAACACATTCGCTTCAGTTCTATTGCTCACTCTGTTATTCTCCAAGAAAAATACGAGAATTTGGCCCTGATTCTTCAGAAGATTCGTTATGAGCATAAGTGGATGATTTGTGGAGACTTTAAAATTCTATCCATGCTATTAGGGCAGCAATCCGGTTTCACCAAATATCCCTGCTTCCTTTGCTTGTGGGATAGCCGGGCTCGTGACCTACACTGGGGGGAAAAAAGACTGGCCAATTCGGGAGTATTTGAGACCCGGTGAGAAAAATGTTGTTCATGAGAGCTTGGTACCTCGTGATAAAATTCTATTACCACCTCTCCACATTAAGTTGGGTCTCATTAAGCAATTCATCAAGTCCCTTCCAAAAGATGGTGAGTGCTTTTGGTACCTTTGCTCAAAGTTCCCCCGACTTTCTGAAGCAAAGCTAAAGGAAGGAGTGTTTGTTGGCCCTGATATAAGGAAACTCATTTCAGATGGAGCATTCGCTGAAATGATGTCTGAGAAGGAAAAAGAAGCCTGGGATTCCTTCAAGGATGATGTTCTCAAATTCTTGGAACAGGCGGGATGAGAACTATAAGGATATTGTTGCCAGGATGCTCAATGCCTTCAAAGAACAAGGCTGTAACATGAACCTGAAAGTCCATTTCTTGCACTCCCATGTGAACTACTTTCCCGAAAACTTGGGGGCGTACAGTGAACAAGGTGAAAGGTTTCACCAGGACATCAAGGACGCAGAGAGAAGGTACCAAGGAAGATGGAACAGCACTATGATGGCTGATTTCTGCTGGTTACTGCTGCGGGAAACCCCAGATGAGAAATACGCCAAGCAGCACACCAAGAGAAGCATTCGGGGGAAGAAGAAACGGGCCCACCAGGAGATTGATTGACCCAAGAATGACTTTAAAATCTAAACTGTGTTGACAAATATCGTGTTTTTACTAAACTTTGAAATAAAAATTTGCTAGTTATTACCACAGTGTCGGATCTTATTTATTAGAATTTTATTTTCACACCATCGGGTGTTTGTCTTCATGTATTGCAATGGTGCGGTTTGCGTTTTCTATTCTTACATACATACCTGTACAACATTTTTTGCACATTTCTTTGCTTTGCTTTGTGTCTAACCTCGCTCTTATATGCTCAATGTTTGTGCACATGTATGTGGCTGTTTTAAATGCAGACAATTTTGCTACCATCACAGTGTGTTTTGTTGACATTACTCTATTCTTATGTGCTGCCTTGTTACAATTTTCTTTATTCTTATTTGAATACCTACTAAACAATTAGTATAAAGAATTCATCCAAGAAACTTTTATCTCGATCGCACTCAATCTGAAACGTTCACCTCAAACTGCTAACCCAATGTAGCAAACAATCTGTACGTGATGGAGCAAATTGGTTACCAGATTTGGTTTCAGCGCACCAAAAAATGTAAAAATCAATCGAAACATTAGAGGCAGTTAAAAAAAAAAAAAATTTTTTTTAGTGTACCTGTGTTATCTGAAGCTTACAGACTTTATACACCCCATATGATCCAGCGGCCCAGGAAAATTTGCGTATGGTAAATGCAGCCTTTGAGTCAGTCCCAGGGAGAGATAAAACGGATGCTGCAGAAGTTGAAGGATTTGTGGGCATGAATGCGGCCCAGTTAATGGAAGTTGCTCAAAGTTTGTGAATCGTGATCAAGAACATCAGAAGGAAAGTGAATGTAAAATGAAGAAAGCTGATTTCCTTGCTGCAGCTTTAGTTGAATGACGAGGAGGAAGTTTCTCTAACCAAAGGACTCGAGGACATGGAAGGGGCCGAGGAGATGGTCGGCCCCCATTGGGCGCAAATCAGTGTGCCCACTGTAGAGAAGGACATTGGAAGAACGAATGCCTGAACTTTGACTCTGCCTCCTGGAGGGGAGGAGGGAGCATATGGAGAGCAGGGGGACTATTCCAGCATCGGGGAGGAATGTATCACACACAGTTCCAACAAGGAGAAGCAGCTATAGAGAGTGGCAGCTGAAGGGGGCTACAAAATGTATGAAGACTAGGCCAGACTGGGCTCCAAGTTTCCTCCTAGGTCCCCAGGAGCCTATGGTCAGTTTGAAAATTGGGGACCAATATATGGACTTTATGGTGGATACAGGGGCTGAACATTCAGTAGTGGCCCCTTTATCTTCTCGATCCATCACCATTGTCTGAGCTACTGGAGCTGGGGCCACACAGCCTTTCTTGCAGAACAGCACTTGTGAACTAGGGGGACGGAAGATAACGCACCAGTTCCTGTACATGCCTGAATGCCCAATTCCCCTTTTGGGCCGAGATATGCTTGCTAAGCTCCAGGCGCAGATATCCTTTGTTGAAGGAGGAAAGATGGAAATGACTGAACTTGAAATCTGCTGGCCTGATGGTGCTAACTGTCCCCTGGGAGGAAGAATGGCAGTTCTATAGTGTATCTCTGACCAAGGCAGCCAGTCCCCGTATACCCACCAGAATCTCAGCTCCGCCCGAGGTATAGGCAGAGGATAATCCACCAGGCCTAGCAAGGAATATAGCCCCTGTTCTTGTCACCCTCAAACCAGGAGTGGAACAAGTGCACGTGAGACAATATCCTCTCCTGCGACTGGTGATTGAAGGAATTCACTGCCATTTAATGAAATTATTGAAGTATGGACTACTCAGGGAGTGCCAATAGCCCTGGAATACTCCCCTCCTCCCAGTCAAGAAGCCTGGGACAGGTGACTACCGCCCAGTGCAGGACTTGAGACGAGTAAATAATGCAGTTGAAACCATACATCCAGTAGTACCAAACCCCTATACTCTCCTAGGACTGATTCCTGCTGAGGCTACTCACTTCACCATCTTGGATTTGAAGGATACCGCCTTCTGCATACGTTTAGCACCAGCCAGTCAACTCCTGTTCGTGTTTGAATGGGAAGACCCTACTACAGGGAGGCGAGGTCAACGCACCTGGACTCGGTTACCCCAAGGATTCAAGAACTTGCCTACCCTCTTCAGTGCTGCCCTCAATCAAGATCTTTCAAGTTATTCTGTGACTCCAGGGAAGAGTCCTTTAGTATGTGGATGACCTGCTAGTAGCCACCACCTCCAAAGATGAGTATGTGCATGCCACCGGTGATCTCTTGCACCTCCTGAACGAAGCCGGATACAAGGTCTCAAGAGTGAAGGTGCAGTTGTGCCAAACTGAGGTTAAATATCTGGGATTCCATCTGTCCAAAGGGATCCGGAGATTGGGACCAGAGCGAAAGGAAGCAGTGTGTCGCATCCCTACCCCCACCAGAAAGCAAGTGAGGGCCTTCCTGGGAGCTGCAGGCTATTGTCGGATATGGATAACCAATTTTGCGCTGTTGGCAAAGCCATTGTATCAGGCCACCAAAGGAATGGAGCGATCTCCCCGGGAATGGGGCCCAGAACAGGATACGGCATTTCGATCGTTGAAAGCAGCCTTGATGTCAGCAGCTTTGGGCCTGCCAGATGTACAGAAACTATTTCGCCTCTATGTCCATGAGTCAAGTGGAAATGCTTTGGGAGTATTGACTCAATCCCTTGGATCTTGGCAGCGACCTGTGGCTTACCTATCAAAACAGCTGGATACCGTCGCAAAAGGATGGCCACCTTGCCTGAGAGCCGTTGCAGCTACAGCCCTCCAGGTGGGTGAGGCTGACAAGCTCACTCTGGGTCAGAATCTCCAAGTTACAGTACCGCATTCTGTTCTAACCCTCATGGAACACAAAGGAAATTACTGGTTCATGGATGCTGAAGTACCAGAGCATGTTATGTGAAAACCCTTGATTGCAGTTGGTTGACAGTCAAGCCTTGAACCCTGCTATGCTGTTGCCAATTGGTCCAGGCCCACTCGATCATGATTGCTTGGAAGTTATGGACACTATTCTCAAGTCACCCTGATCTAACTGATGTCCCATTAGATGACCCTGAACGAACTTTCTTCGTGGATGGAAGTAGCCTTAACAGATGACGATCTGCTGGTTATGTAGTGGTGACCCTGGACATGGTGGTAGAATCCTCAGCTTTGGCCCTGGGGACTTCAGCACAGAAAGCTGAACTGATAGCCCTCACCTGGGCGCTGATAATAGGGACAGAGCTCTGTTTAAATGTGTACATAGATTCTAAGTATGCCTTCACCACGTTGCATGCGCATGGAGCCCTGTACAAAGAACGAGGGTTAATAACCTCTGGAGGCAAGTCCAAGTACGGCCCTGAGATATTGACATTGCTAAATGCTATATGGGCCTCCAAACAAGTTGCAGTAATGCACTGCCAAAGTCATCAGGTAGGGGAAGGAAGTTTCACGAGGGAATAGATTTGCTGACACTTCAGCTCGAGAAGCAGCCACCACAGGGCAAGTTCCTGCCTTTAGTACTATGGTCCAGGCAGCCATATTTCCAGTACCCCTCAGTGCATGGACCCCCCCGATACACTTCCACAGAGTTAGACTATTATTGCCAGGAGGAAGGGGGAGTGTTGTCAGAAACCAGATGGATAGTACTACTGCCGCCAGTGGGTGGTCTTCCTCCCGGTCCAACTGATCCCTGAAACATTAGGTCCAGCCTTTGTTCAAGCTTTCCACCAAGCCACATGTTATGGGAAAACTGCGATGGAGAAAGTTTTCAAACCTCATTTTTGCATCTCATTATTAGGACCCCTGACAGCCTCAGTAGCCCGTAGATGTTTAACCTGTGCAAAGAACAATGCCTGGCAGGGTCCCAACCTACCCCTGAGTTCAGTCAGTAGGAGTCACCCCCATGGGAAATATCCAGGTGGACTTCACAGAAATGCCATGTGCTAATGGATACCATTACCTGTTGGTCTTGGTTTGTACATTCTCTGGGCGGGTGGAGGCTTTCCCCACCAGAACTGAAAAAGCCAGGGAAGTTACCAAAATTCTGCTCCATGAGATCATCCTCGGTTTGGAATACTATTAGTTATAGGATCAGATAACGGGCCCTCGTTTGTATCCCAGGTAACTCGGCAGTCGGCCCAAGCCCTACAGGTCCAGTGGACGTTACATACAGCTTACAGACCCCAAAGTTCAGGAAAAGTAGAGCGTATGAATCTGACCCTAAAGTCCCAGCTGTCCAAACTGTCAGGAAGCTCGCCTGAAGTGGCCCCAGGCTCTTCCTATAGCCCTCCTCAGGATACGTTCAGCCCTCACCAAGTCATTGGGAGTTTCCCCTTTTGAAGTTTTGTATGGGTGACCTCTGCCCATTGTCCAAGGGATAAAAGGGGATATGAGCCCATGTTCCCTGTAAAATAGTTATCTCCAAGTTATAATGCCTTGTTCAATGTAATTTCAGTTTGTTTAATGTAAACCGCACTGATTGCAGAATAGCGTGGTATATAAGAATGTAAATAAAGAAGAGTCAGATTGGGTATGAAATCACTAGACAAGAACTATTGGCTCTAGGTTCTGTTTTGCAGTCTCCATGCATGGGTACAAGATCAGCTGCCCATCAACCTGACCGAACCACTGCACCCTTATAAGGCTGGAGCTTCGGTGTGGATAATGGAGTGGAGGAAGACAGTTAGCACCTCACTGGAAAGGACCCTATGTCATATTGTTCACCCCTACAGCAGTCAAAGTTGTGGAATTAGAACCTTTGGATCCATCACAGTCGTGTAAAGCCAGCGGCGATTACCGAACCTTGTCCTTGGACTTCAACCACCAATCCAGCATCACCATTGCGACTCGTGCTGCAACGACAACCACTGCTGTGAGAATCTACAGCCCTACTCCTGCCACCTACCGGAAGCTTACAAGAATAACTGTGGTCCTTTTTTCAGAGTCCTAATAACTAAATATTTCAAAAAACTCTAGTGCAATGTGAAAGTGTCAAGTGACTTGCAATGACAATAGATTGATTTGTACTATTTATGTTTGGCTAACAGGTCTCAGAATAACCACACCTGGAGCTGGAACACTTGCGTTAGAAGCCCATTGTCTTTCAGTTAAGTTAAATATGTTTTACAAATAACATTTATGAAAAAAGGATCAAAAAAATGGAAAAGGTTCTCCAGGACCAAGCAGGAAGTCAGTCCTCACATATGGGTGATGTCGGCGCCGACGGAGCCCTCGCAGAGCAATTTTCCCCAGCTTTCACAGAAAGCCTTTGGGAATTGCAGCGCGCATGCGCGGTCGCCTTCCCGCCCAAGGGTGCCATCTTAGCCAGTCTTCTTTTTTCCGCGGAGCCCTACAGACGTACCCGTCGTGTCCCCGCTAAAAAAGTTGATTTTCGTGAGTTTTACTCGTTTTTCAATTCGGTTCGACGCCGGTCATTTTCCTGCCCGGACTCGCGACGCCGTTGCGAGTCCTTCCCTTATTTTTCGGTTTTTCTGATTTTGGTCAGTTTCGTTTTCGATTTTTCCCTGGCAGCCCGGTCCTTTGACCTTGCAGGGGCCCTTTTTTCCCCCGATGGCTGCCAGTGGTTTCAAGCGGTGTGGTCAGTGTGACAGAAATATGTCACTCACTGACACACACGATAATTGCCTCCGCTGCCTGGGCCCGGATCATGAAGAAATGATCTGTGGAGCCTGTGGCAAAATGTCCTCCAAAGCGTTGAGGAGTCGGCGGCATCAGCGGGATAGAATCTTCGCTGACCCCAGCCGTACCCGGACCTCGTCGGAGGCCTCGGCATCCAGAGGCTCCAGCTCTGAACATCGCCGAAGCTCCTCCGACAGGGGTTCTCCCTCCGGAGACCATCGACGGAAGACAAAACCCACGAGGGCGGCGTCGGTGGACGCTCCTGGCTCCGCGAGGGCCAGGTCGCATAGCCCCGACAGCCGTCCCGGGTCTTTGGAGAAGGAGCACCTCCCGAAGCGACCTCGCCTGGAGTCGGAGTTGCCTGCTCGGGTAAGTCCTGTGGTCCTTCTGGACTTGCCTCCGAGAGGTCCGACGTCGGGCCCGACGCCGTCGGGGCCCGAGTCGGGGACTGCTGGGTCACCTGAGGTCGGACTCAGGTTGACGGCCTTGGAGAGCAGACTATCTGCCTTCATGGACCAGCAGCGGGCACTGATCGCTAGCCTCGCTGGCGCCGCTGCCCCGACTGCCGGGACGTCGACGTCTAAGTCGACCCCGGAGACCGAGCCGATCCTCGAGTCCATGCGAACTCGAGTCGATCCTCGGTCGAGGTCACCCTCGGCCTCCCGTTCGGGACCGAGGTTGTCGCCGCCGCCGACTCCCTTGGCGTCGGGGTGGCCGACGCCTCCGCCTGCCCGAGCCGACCCCACTGATTCCTCCTCGGAGTCGGTCTGGGAGTCTGAAGAGGAGGAGTCACCTGATTCCTTTTGGACTCGGTGTGTCCCCTCGGACTCACCTGAGTCCGAACCTCGGAAACAGTCCCCTCCGGAGGATGCCCGGTTCTCGGACTTTGTCAGGGATATGGCCAAGGCTTTGGCCTTCCCGGTGGATCCCGAGGAGGAGCCTCGAGCCGAAGAGCTCGACGCCCTTCAGTACGACTCTCCCGCCCGGGAGCACTTTACTGTACCGGTGCCTCCCATGCTGGAACGACTACTCTTCCGCATGTGGGAGAGTCCGGCCTTGTTGCCGGTATTGAGCAAGCGGGTCGATTCCATCTATCGAGTCCGCAAGAGTCCTGGCTTCCAAAAAGCACAGCTACCACACCATTCCATGGTAGTGGAATCGGCCATGCATCGGCTGAAGAGCCAGAAAATGCACTCCTCGGTGCCCCCTGGCAGGGAGGCCCGTAACCTGGATGGCCTTGGTAAGAAGTGTTTCCAGGGCTCTATGCTGGCTTGTCATGTCCAGACCTACCAGCTATACATGGGCATGTATCTCCGAGACCTGGCTAAAGAGCTAGCCGGATTCTCTGCTGGACTGTCCGAGGAACCCTTGCGGAGGTTCCTAGCCTTAACATCTGGTATTCGGGAATGCTCCAAATTCATGTCCCGAGCAGCCTATGATGGCTTTGAAGCATCGGCTCGTGTGGCCGCAGCCGGCATCGGTGCCCGCCGACAGGCTTGGCTTCAGTCGTCTGACCTTGAGCCTTGGGTGCAGGACAAGTTGGTCAATGTCCCCTGCAGGGGTGAAAACCTCTTTGGCAAGCCCATGGCTGAAAAGGCTGCACAAATCGAGACGGAGACTCTCACCAGGACCAGACTTTCTAGGAAGACCTCCGCCCCTTCCCAGAAAAAGAAGGGCTCGGGAAAAAAGTCCTTTTACCCGAGAAAGGCGGCTGCCTACAAACACTACCCCCAATATCAGGCCCCTCCAGCTTCCCAACAGGGTCAGCAGGCCAAGGGACAGGGTAACGGGTCCCGTAGGCAGCAAGCCCCCAAGCCTGCACCACCAGCCCCTGCTCAGCAGGGTGGGGGTTTTTGACTTCCTCAGCATAGCCTCTCCCCCTCAGCTGGTCCCTCCCAGCACCGGAGGCCGGCTGGTTCACTTCGCCCACAGGTAGTCCAACATCACTTCAGATGCCTGGGTGCTTCAAGTCGTGCGAGAAGGATATCTTCTCCACTTCCATCAGGTCCCTCCCTCTTATTTTCCGGGAGAACCTCCGCGACTCCCTCTGCACAGGGACTTACTCCTTCAGGAGTTAGCAAGTCTTCTTCAGGACCAGGCTGTGGAACCGGTGCCCCACCACCTGAGAGGTCAAGGCTTTTATTCCAGGTATTTCCTAATACCAAAAAGGACAGGAGGCCTAAGACCCATCCTGGACTTGCGCAACCTCAACAAGTTCCTTGTGCGGGAAAAGTTCAAGATGCTTACCCTTGGAATCCTTCTGCCCTACCTCCAGCAGGGAGATTGGCTATGCTCCTTGGATCTAAAGGATGCCTACACGCACATCCTCATCCACCCAAGCCACCGCCAATACCTAAGGTTTGTGGTGGCCGGAAATCACTACCAGTACAGAGTACTGCCCTTTGGCCTGTCCTCCGCACCGCGAGTCTTCACATAATGTCTCGCGGTGGTGGCGGCCTATCTCAGGCTTCACGGCCTCTGTTTTTCCATACCTCGACGACTGGCTCATCAGAGCGTCGTCCCCTCCGGCAGTCACCAATGCCACACACCGCACGGTGACTCTTCTGCAGTACTTGGGCTTTGTCATAAACTTCGCAAAGTCCACTTTGCTCCCCTCACAGGATCTCGAGTTCATCGGCGCAAGACTGCACACTCCTCAGGCTCGAGCTTTCCTGCCTCTCGACAGGGCTCAACGGCTCATGGACCTAGCCGGCCGTTTTCGCAGCCAGTCCCTGGTCTCCGCCAGGCGCTTCCTGAGACTACTCGGCCATATGGCTTCCACCGTCCACGTGACCCCCAATGCTTGCCTGAATATGCGGCCGGCTCAATGGTGCCTTCGCAAGCAGTGGCAACAAGCCACCGGCGGGCTAGCCGACTTAGTGCGCCTCTCCAGACCGCTGGCCTCTTCCCTACAGTGGTGGCTTCATCGGCCGAACCTGGTGCTCGGAATGCCTTTTCAGTCGCCTCAGACGACTCAAGTGCTGACGACCGATGCTTCCCTCCTGGGCTGGGGAGCTCATTGCCAGGGGGCATGTACTCAAGGTCTCTGGACCGCGTGGGAATCTGTTCAACAGATCAACTTCCTGGAGCTCAGAGCTATTCGTCTGGCGCTCAAGGCTTTCTCCCACCTGACTTCTCACCAGTCCGTCCTTGTCCAGACGGACAATCAAGTTGCCATGTTCTACGTGAACAAACAGGGCGGCACGGGCTCCTTCCTTCTCTGCCGAGAAGCTCAAAAGCTCTGCTCTTGGGCCGTCAGTCACGGCATTCTTCTCAAAGCAGTTTATCTCCCAGGCCAGGAGAATTGCCTGGCGGACAAACTCAGCAGGATACTCCAGCCGCACGAGTGGCGTCTGGATCCCTTGGTAGTCCAGAAACTCTTTCTGAAGTGGGGCCTCCCCACGATGGATCTCTTTGCCAGTCCTCTCAACCGGCAACTTCCTCGCTTCTGCTCGCGTCAGCCACATCCCCTTCGGGTAGCGGCAGATGCATTTCTGCTCTCATGGTCGGAAAACCTTCTCTATGCTTTTCCTCCCATCCCGCTGGTCTCCCGAACTCTGGTCAAGGTTCTCCGGGACAAAGCGTCCATGATCCTGGTGGCTCCTCGCTGGCCCAGACAGCCGTGGTTTCCACTCCTGTTGCAATTAGCGGTAGAGGATCTGTTCCCTCTGGGGTTTCAACCGGATCTCCTAACACAGGATCAGGGGTCTCTGCTACACACCAACCTCAGATCTCTCAATCTAATGGCCTGGCGGCTGAAAGGGTAGTCTTTGCTCCCCTTCTCCTGCCGGCAGAGGTGGAAGAGGTCGTCCTAGCTTCTCGGCGACCTTCTACCTGCAAATGCTACGACCTTAAATGGCGTCGCTTTTCCGTTTGGTGTGTACAGCAGTCTCAGGATCCCTTCTCCTGCTCGGTGTCGGTGATCTTGCAGTACCTGTTCTACCTCTCTAATCTGGGACTTAAGTCCAACTCCGTCAAGGTCCACCTCAGTGCTCTTTCAGCACACCATGTGCCGGTGGACGGCAGACCTCTTTCCAGCGACCCTCTTGTAGCACGGTTTCTCCGAGGTCTCCTTCTACTAAAACCACCTCTGCGCCCGCCAGCACCTGACTGGGATCTGAATGTGGTTTTACAGCGGATCACCTGTCCGCCTTTTGAACCGATGGCTACCTGTTCTCTGCGTTTTCTTTCGTGGAAAACCTTATTCCTGATAGCCCTCACTTCCGCTAGACGCGTAAGTGAATTGCAGGCCCTCGTGTCTGATCCTCCCTTCACTCGGTTCTACAAAAATAGGGTAGTCCTACGGACTCACCCAAAATTTCTTCCAAAAGTTGTCTTCCCCTTTTCACATCAATCAGGAGGTGGTACTTCCAACCTTCTTTCCCAGGCCTCACTCCAGCCGAGCTGAACGAGTCCTGCATACCCTGGACTGTAGAAGGGCATTGAACTTCTACCTTGACCGTACGCGGGAGCACCGTAAAGCTGCTCAGCTTTTTGTGTCTTTTGACCCCAATAAATTGGGGCTCCCGGTCTCCAAGCGTACCCTGTCCATCTGGGTTGCTGACTGTATCGCTTGGGCTTATGGGGCAGCCGGACTCTCCTTAAGTCGAGTCACGGCTCATTGTGTTCGGGCGAAGGCTACGTCAGTGGCTTACCTCCGCTCTCTTCCGCTGGCAGACATCTGCCGGGCTGCTACTTGGTCTTCGAGCCAGACTTTTGCGGTCCATTACTGTCTCGAGAGGGAGTCCCGCAGGGACAGTGCTTTCGGACAGGCAGTCCTCCGAAATCTCTTCGAGGTTTGAGCAACTCCTACCCTCCATCCCGGATGGGGGCTACCGGTGGGTAATAATTCAGCGAAGATTCCATCCTTTACTGCCGAGCTAGAGGGAGCTCATTTTTGTGCTTAGGGTCTCCGGTAGCCTTAAGCTTGGGAGTCCCATATGTGAGGACTGACTTCCTGCTTGGTCCTGGAGAAAGCGTAGTTACTCACCTGTAACAGGTGTTCTCCAGGAGCAGCAGGAATCAGTCCTCACAACCCTCCCTCCTCCCCGTGGAGTTGCAATCATCTGCTTAAGTTTTTTTGCAAATTTTTATGCTGTCTTTTAGCTATGTCATCTGACTGGCTAAGATGGCACCCTTGGGCGGGAAGGCGACCGCGCATGCGTGCTGCAATTCCCAAAGGCTTTCTGTGAAAGCTGGGGAAAATTGCTCCGCGAGGGCTCCGTCGGCGCCGACGTCACCCATATGTGAGGACTGATTCCTGCTGCTCCTGGAGAACACCTGTTACAGGTGAGTAACTACGCTTTGTGTATCATGGCTACATTTAAGGTCATTGATGTATGTAGGGCTTGGTTGACCACAGTTTAAATGGTCGTCATAACAGCCCGGATATTCTGAGACCTGTTAGCCAAACATAAATAGTACAAATCAATCTATTGTCATTGCAAGTTGCTTGATACTTTCACGTTGTACTACAGAGTTTTTTTTAAATATTTACCTACCGGAAGCTGACAGGTCTATGTACGGTGGAAGCTGTCTAAAAATTGCAAGTACTTTACTGAAGATCTCTTTTTCCATAAACTTATTGAAATATTGTAATCATGTTACATCTGTGTGTTTGTTGTATAGCAGTAGCCCTGGTGCCCCTTGGAATGACTTTTGCCATACCTCCCTGTGCAGCCTGTATAACTACTACCCGAATCGGGACAAAGATTACCTAAACTTTATCACTCCTACTACACCTGTACTGGTGTAATTAGCTGATGTGTATATAATGGTATGAAATTAAGTATCTGTACTAAAGGGAAGGTTAGGACTTGTTAACCCCCGACAGAACACCTCTTATGTTCTAGAGTTGCGATGGAACAACGAGGATGGAACCCTCCTAAATGCCATACGACAGCTTGCAGATTCCACAAAAGCAGCTCCTCTTTACTTTGATGCTTGTGATGCCATCAACAGAAATGGCTACTATAGCTGTGGGTCGGTTGACTAAGAAGTTATTACCATGATAAATACATGTGCCCCGAAGGAGCATACAAGTGGGGGAAATGCACCGTGACATATACCTCGTCTAGTTATGTCAAAGCCTCTGAAGATGCCTACTTTTGCCCTAAGTGGGTGTGTGTATATTATGCCACCTGGTCTGATGGGCCTCAGGGGCAGGATGGGGATCATTGCAGAGCTAACTTAGACTACCATTGCTGGAACCCCTTAAGTGTCAGAAAGGTACTTGTAACCCCTTAAGGCTCCTTGTTCTTGACCCTAGCCAGTGGAGGCAAGGGTATAGATTTGGCTTGCGGGAAGGGGAGTAGACCCTGGAACCTATGTATACATACAGCTTAACACCAAGACCCGCATTTCCTCATCTTATCAAATACACCATACCTTCTATGAAGCCATGCAGACGGAGATAGAGCTTCCCCAGACCATGCAGAATTTATTCATTGAACTAGCTGGAGCTTCCAGTCTCCACATTTCTAATTGTTTCTTCTGTGGGGGAACTAAGATGGGAGAACAATGGCCCTGGGAAGCAAGAGAATTAAACTACTCCATCCCATATAACCAGTCTGCTTTGATTAAAACCACTAGTGAATGGGTCTTGGCCAACACCATTTTCAGCCGTCTGTTTTGTCCGAACGGGACCACAGTTCACCATACATGTAAGACAATTGGTCTGTCTCAGCCAATGAATTTACAATGCCACTACTAAAGACATCCTGGTGGTCAGGTGTTAATGCTACTGAACCTTCCAACCCTTTAATCGCTTTCCCTCATCTTGCTAAGATATGGACTGACCTCACCTTCTCCAATACCTGGGAAGCCCCTCCTGGGCTTTATTGGATTTGTGGCACCCGAGCATATGCTCGACTCCTTAACTGGGGAGGGGTGTGTGTCTTGAACAATACGACCCTCTTTCTTCCTTATTCCCATCTCTCAAGGGGCACAATTAGGCTTCCCCATATACAATGGTTGACAGAAGCGAAACACTCTGAAGATAGGTCAATGGGATAAGTGGTATGGTGATGAGTGGCCACCTGAGAGCATTATCGCCAGCTACTTGGATGCAAGATGGGACCTGGGGTTACTGCACTCCTGTTTATATGCTGAATCGTATTATACGCTTACAAGCTGTTGTAGAAATTATAACTAATGAAACAAGTAAAGCACTAACTCTTTTAGCCAAGCAAAGTACCCAGTTGCGTACAGCCATTTACCAGAACTGCTTAGCACTTGATTACTTAGCATCTGAAGGTGGGGTGTGTGGAAAGTTTAATCTAACTAATTGCTGCTTGCAGATTGATCAAGGTCAGGTTGTTGAAGAAATAGCTGACCATATGTGTAGACTAGCACATGTACCAGTTCAAACTTGGAATGGACTAGACCTTAATGGATGGTCTGGAACTCTATTTTCGGGACTAGGAGGATTGAAGACTATTATGTTTACAGTGTTAGTCATGGCAGCTCTGTGTTTGCTCCTTCCCTGTTTTCTGCCCCTTTGCTTATGTATGTTTACCTCAATCATTCACAGTGCAGTTGAACGTAAGACAGCAGCCTGGGTATTAGCCATGTGGCAGTATCGGGCTATACCCTGATAAGAAGCATCTCATACTTGACTTCTGCAACCCGATCTACAACGGAATGCCAAAACAATCACTCAGGCCGCTTCAAATGGCTCAAAACACGGCAGCCAGAATAATCACTGGTTCTCCAACACAAGCCCACATCACCCCCATCCTAAAAGACCTCCACTAGCTTCCAATCAGCCACCGCATCAAATACAAAATGATACTAAACATATTCAGAATCAGACCCAAGAGCTCTGCACTCAGCCTCCAAGCCCTCATACTCCCTGACGCCAGCACTAGACTGAGAAGAGAGACTACAGCAGACACACTCAGCACCCCAAGCAACTACACAAGCATGCAAATCCACCACACAAAGAGCCCTATCACTGGTGGCTCCAACAATATGGAACACACTCCCAGACGACCTACGATCAACTGAAGATCCAAAGGACTTCGGAAACACCTAAAGAGTACTCTTCGCTGAGCACTACGGTCCAAGCGCATAGCCAGACTCTACAGACTTGGACCAACCTTAGACTCTATTGAAGTTCAATCACAACCCGCTACAGAACCAGCAAACCCATGTATATAACTAAAAAGTGCATGCTGTAAATAGCTCACACTAATCAGCACACCCACACCCATGCACCCTCACTGTATATAAGCCTTATCTAACATAAACACCATTGCCATTGATTGTTTGTGTACACTGCCTTGATTGAAGGATAAGGTGGGATAGAAATACCCTTAAATAAATAAATCAGTTTGGTATGTGATTTTCTCACCCTCTTTTATTCGGGTTGAGAATAATCAAAGGGGGGAATATGGTAGGCTATGGCCTGTAAACTAGGCCTAGACCCCCAACCCCCATCTGAGACTAGTGTTGAAGAGAACCAGAGTTTGAGAAACTGCTTTAAACTGCTTTTGAAAAACTTGTATAATTCCTCTATGCTGATAGACATGTTCTTGCATTCTCTGAGCTAGAATTGGCCTTGAAGTAGAAATGTATCTAAGACTGTGCCTTTGTTAGAATAGCCTGAGAAGGGGGAACAGGGAGCTAGACCCAGAGAGGGTCCCCATTTGGACAGGTGCAGGGGGCGTTGAGAGCAATAGAAAGTTTGCCTGTATCAAACTGTAAAAATTGTATATAAGGAATTTGCTCCTGTACTCCATTGCTCAGTCACTTTTGGACATGCTCCTGTCTGAGCCTGTGCACAATAAATTGACTTGGAACCTGCTATTGACTCCTGGTTTTATTCATTGCGTGCACTTCGCTGCTACAAGTGTAGTTAGTCACCTGTGACAGGTGTTTTCTAGGGACAGCAATTGGTCCTCACAACCCTCCCTCCTCCCCTTGGAGTTGCTTCCTTACCTTTATTTTTTTTCCTTGGCTGTCTTAGCTGTCATTTGATGGTGGCAACATGGCATCCTTGGGTCAGAAGTGGACTACATATGCATGGTGCATCTCCCAAAGGCTTTCTTTGAAAGCTGAGATGCTTTTGCATGGGCTCTGTGCTGATGCTGCCTGTATGTCCCCAAAGAACACCTGTTACAGGTGTGTAACTCTGCTGTTTGGAAAGTGGTATGTGTCGCCCCCCCCCCCCCCTCTGTCCTAGCCTGCTGGCAGGATACACCATTTTGCTGCTGTTGCTACTGCCCCCTTCCCTTGCTTTTGTGGGTATTGCATAGTAGAGGAGGAAATGCTCAAATTTCTATTTTCATTTAATCTGGGGAAGCTATAAAATTAGAGGGCATGGAAATTCCTTTCTCCTTTCAGCTTCATTTCAAGTACAACCTTGAGATTACATCTTACGAACTCCAGAAGGAGGCTCTTTGGCACAATGCAAATACTACACCAATCATTAGCCGTATATTTGAGAGACTGAGACTTAAAAGTGAGGTTCATGGCTGTCCTGGTATGCACAAAACTAACCTGTTTGGAGAAGTTTCCCTGAAAGAGCTTTTCATAGCAAGGGGGTGGGTGTTTTTTGAATGCCCTCCTGATGAAGGGGATAGATGGTGCCAATCTAAAGGCATAGGTTGAACAGGTTCTCTAGTTCCCCTCAAGACACACAAATGACTTTCATACTTCCAAAAAAAAAGGGGTGGGGGCACAAACACCTGCACAGAGCAGCAGTTGGACTTTATCTGTCCCTTACTAGTAACTGCTTGGAATTCTTGTTCACTTACTCTGCATCCAAGAGTCACCTGTTTGGCATCTGACAGCTGAAGGGTTTGTACCAGTTTAGCTGCAATTTGCAAACTGCACCTCTACAATGCTGTTCTGCTGTTTTATGCTGGGGCATCTTCACAAGCTGGAACCAGTGGCTGGGGGGGTGATTTGGAAGTAAAATGATGGTGGGATTCCTGATATCAGTGGACCAAAAGAAAGGGGAGAGATGACAGGAACTAAAAATTTGATTTTGTTTGTTGTATTTCTATAGTGCAAATACATAATGCAATGTGTGCCTTCGAGTCAGTCCTGACTCCTGGCGACCCAGAAGCTCCTGGGTTTTCTTGGCAGTGTCACCGGAAGTAGATTGCCAGGCCTTTCTTCCGAGGCAATGGAGGGTTAAGTGACTTGCCCAAGGCCACAAGGAGTGCTAGTGGGAATCGAACCCCCTTGTTGCTTGGTTACCAAGTCAGTGTTCTAACCACTAGGCTACTCCTCCACTGCACTGCATCAATGCAATTTACATGTCCACATTTATGGATTACAGTGTGAGTCTGAAGACAGAAGGGAGCATGGACATGGTCTACCACAAAGGCTAGTTTCCTTTTAATTGCAAGATAATTCTATCTAGCAATTGTACAACAAGCAGGATTTGCACTAGGGCCATCCTTCTGTAGTCTCATGTTTCCTGCTTTCTCACTCTAAATTTTACAGAGCCCTGTTACAATCTCTAAGAATCTGTCTACACAGAATTCAGCATGCACAGCTTACTGTAGTTCAGCATTCTCCATGAACTAGGAAGAAGCCCTCGCATATGGATGATGTCCTCTGACAGAGTCCCATGTGGGAACGCTCCCCAGTTTTCAGTGGAAGCTTTTGGGAGCCCCTGTTGTGCATGTGTGCCATCTGTTCACTTTTTTTTCCTGCAGAGCCCCATGGATGTGTTCCAGTGCAGTCCTCAAAAAGCTGCCCTTCAGGATGATGTATTTTTTGCATTTTTCGTTGCCTTCAGTTGCCCTTTTTCTGCCTGATTTTGGGATGTCTACTCCATTGGTTCTGGCCATTGTTTGAAGCTTTATTCCCTCGCTGTTTGTTTTTTTTGCCCAGCCTGCTCTCTTCCTTGGCTTTTTCTTTTATCATTGCTGGCATTGAGCCCTTTGATCTGAGGCCTTTTTCTCTCCAGCGATGTCAAAACTGTCACAGCTGGTGCCTTCAATATCTTGGTGCTGATAGATGGTCTGTATGAAGCTACTTGAGTCCAACTTTGGGCCCTCTGACTCAGTGTCATTAGCTCTGCTATCAACATGGATGCCCTTGAGGGGCTCCAAGGCATCAGCTTTATGTGGTGCCTATACTGCCAAGAAAACCCAGGAGCTTCTGGGTCGCCAGGAGTCAGGACTGACTTGAAGGCACACATTGCATTTGCATGCCCATTTCAGAGGAGAGCTTTCTGGTTAAATTTAGAACCCAAGACTCCCTCTATCCAAGCAAGGGCTGTGGGACTCCCCTGGGAAACTGGTCACAGATTACCTTTTGAAGTAAAGGACAGGGTACTGTGTAGCAGCCAGCTTTTAAGTATTTTATTTTTTTCCCTCCCTCCAACACCCACCCTCCCCTTCGATAATCGTAGCTTTATAGGTGCTAAAACCTCTTAAAGGAAAGGAGTTGCCGTATTCACTCAGGTGCAGCTGTTTATTCTCATTAGCATACATTAAGGACCTGAGATTAATTAAATTTCAGGTGAACAAAGTACATTAAACATATTGGGTATAGTTTTATTAGTATAAGTATCCCTAGCAACCCTTAAGTAAAGAACTTAAATATCTAAACACAACCTTAAAACGAAGATGCAGACAGCAGTCCAGCAACGAGATGGGGGCTTTCCAGTCTTTTGCACCAAGTGTCACATGTATGATTTTCTTCCAGTTGGTGAGGGGTCTTGTGTGCTCAAGGAGCTCTTTGCTCTCAGGGAATGAGTCTGATCTCTGGAGGCAAGAGTAGCAGACTTGGAAGACATAAGGAAGACAGAGGTACATAGACGAGACTTACAAGGATATAGTCCTGAAGTCCCACCTCCAGTCTGGCAGCATCCCTGTTGCCATGGAGGAGAGAGGTCGCTTGACAGGAGGTGATCCTATAGCTAGGACCTGTCCTCCAGGTGATGTAAAACACTTGCACCAAGGAAGTTTCTCCAGGGCCATGTGCCCATGAGGGAAGGGTTAGGACAGCTTTTACAGTTGGTGATTTGATCATTAGGCATGTAGATAGCTGGGTGGCTGGTGTACGTGAGGATTGCTTGGTAACATGCCTGCCTGGTGCAAAGGTAGCAGACTTCACGTGCCACCTAGACAAGATCTTAGATGGTGCTGGGGAGGAGTCTGCTGTCTTGGAACATCTCAGTACCAATGACATAGGAAAATGTGGTAGGGAGGTTCTGGAGGCTAAATTTAGGCTTTTAAGTAGGAAGCGTAAATCCAGAACTTCCAGGGTAGTGTTCTCCGACATGCTTCCTGTTCCACGTGCAGGACCCAAAAGGCAGGCAGAGCTCCAGAGTCTCCATGTGTGGATGAGACAGTGAGGCAAGGATGAGGATTTTGGATTTGTTAGGAACTGGGGAACATTCTGGGAAAAGGAGGGGCTCTTCTGAAGGGATGGGCTTCACCTTAACCGAGATTTATTTATTTTTATTTATTTACATTCTCTTATATACCGCACTATTCGGCATCAGTGTGGTTTACATGGAACAAAATGCTCAGTACAAATAACAAGTATGAGTTTACAGATAACAGGGAACAAAAACTTGGATAACAGAGGTAACTATTTACAAAACTTACTACATGGAAACAAAATCAAAGAGGATGCATAGAAAACACAATCCACGTTATGGGTTTGAGTGTCAACTTGTGTTGGTATGCTATAAGTTTGTCTGGGAATGTGGATGGTATGGGGGGTGTCTTGTAGCTCTAGGGGAAGCAGTTGGGCTCACTAAGATACTTGTTGAAGAGGTGGCCTTTGAAGGCTTTCCTAAACTGTGGTAGATTCTTAATAGCCCGGATATCTTGGGGCACTGAGACTGAAGGCCTTGTTGGCTGTCGATTTAGTGCAAACAGTAAGTGCCTTCGGTTCGGTTAGGGAGTTTATAGCCGTGGATCTTCTTAATCTATTTGGTGATGTGGCATGGATGAGGGAGGTTAAGGATGTGGATGAGAGATTGTGAACAGCTTTAAAAGTGATTATCAAGATCTTAAACTATTCTAGCCTGGATGGGTAGCCAGTGCAACTGTATTAGCAGAGGCGTCACGTGGTCGCTCCTGGAGGCTCCATGGGATGGAACCAAGCTGCTGGCATTAACCTTTAAAAAGGGGAGAGCAGCTTTTAAATTAGATAATAGGGGAAAGCTGACAGTTGCCCAGGAGCACATGGATGGCAACAATGTATCCTTGAAGGATACTACTAAAATGAAGTTAGGGCACATCAGCAGAGATGTTCCAATAAAGACAAAAGCAGTCCAAATGCCCTGGAGTACAGAGCAGACAGAGCTTAAAGATTCCAAATTACCCTTGCCTACCGCTAACCAGATTAATATGAATAAAATAGTCTCTCAAATGCTTGTATGCAAATGCTAGAAGTCTAAAAAAGATGGGAGAGTTAGAAAATATAGCACTAAATGAGAAGTTAAATATGATTGGTATCTCAGACATGGTGGAAGGACAACCTGTGGGACACTGATACCTGGGTACCAGTTGATCAAATTGGTGGGGAGGTTGCACTCTAATCCTTTGTGACTCAATGCCCTCTCTAACAAAGTTCTACAGGAAGCAAAATTTGCTGTAGAATCTCTATGGATTGAAATTCCATGTAAAAATGGGAAGGCGATGGCAGTGGGGGGTGTACTATCGACCGCCTGTCCAGAATGAACAAATGGATGATGAAATGCTCAAAGAAATCAGGGACTCTAACAAGTTACAGAACAGTAATAATTATAATGGGTGATTTCAATTACCCTAGTATTGACTGGGTCAGTGTCACGGCAGGATATGCTAAGGGTTAAAGTTTCTAGATGAAATAAATGACTGCTGCTTGGAGCAGCTGGTTCCAAGGGGAAGCCAGTTTGAACTTAGTCCTTAGTGGAACACCAGATCTGGTGCAAGAGAAGGGTGTTGGGGCCACTAGGCAATAGTGATCATAGCATAATTGCTTTTGATTTAATGGAGGAATGGTAAGGAAATTCACATTACTACCTTTTAACTTTTAAAAGGGAGACTATGATAAAATGAGGAAAATCTAAGAAAACTAAAAGGAGCAGTTGCAAAGGTTAAAGAGTTACATCAAAGTTGGGTGGTGTTGAAAATTGCTATCTTGGAAGCCCAGACCATCTATGGAGTGGAGGAGTGGCCTAGTGGTTGGGGCAAGGTACTTCAGGCCGGAAGGTCGGGGGTTCAAATCCCACTGGAGGACAGCAACCTTGGGCCGGAAGGACTGGGGTTTCTAGTCCCACAGGTGCTCCTTGTCTTGGGCAAGCCACTTAACCCTACATAGCCCATGTTCCCTTTAAAATAGTTCTCTGTGTGCTGTGCTTTCCTGTCTAATCAATGTGTTTATACCTCAAAAAAAAAAAAAAAAAAAAAAAAAAAATTCCTGTCATGATTTGACAATTTCCAATCTGTAATCAGATCGCTGGAAGTAGCGGTATACAAACGTATACTAAATAAATATAATAAATATCTATTCCACACTTTAAGAAAAGTGGAAGGAAGTCCAAAAAACTGCCAGCATGGTTTAAAGGTGAGGTCAGAGGCTGTTGCCAAAAAAGCATTTTTCAGGAAATGGAATAAAGAGCCAAATAACAAAATGGAAACAGCACAAGCACTGGCAAATTAAATGCAAGGCATTGATAAAGCAGGCAAAGAGAATTTGAGAAGAAACATGCTGTGGAAGCAAAAATGCATAATGACTTTCAAGTACATGCATAGCAAAAAACCTGTGAGTCAGTTGGACCATTAGATGATAGAGGGTTAAAAAGGGGAAGTAAGGGGACAAGGCTATAGTGGAGAGACTTGTTGAATTCTTTGCTTCGGTCTTTACTGAGGAAGATGTAGGGATGTTACCCATGACTGAAGTGGTATTTAAAGGTGATGCTGCAGAAGAATTTGAAAGAAATATCGCTACACCGGGAAGATGCAATCTCCAGGAACAAGCAGGAATGTAGTCATCACATATGGGTATCGTCTGTACCGATGGAGCCTGTGTGAACGCTCCCCAGCGTCCGATTAAAGCTTTTGGGAGCATCCCACAGCGCCTGCGTGCTGCCTTCCCACCTTTCCCAACTGCCTCTCTCCAGTTCTTCTTTTTCCACGGAGCCAGCAGGTCGTGTTCCTGTCACCACAGAAGAATTTCCTTATTTTATTTCTTTTTGTGGTCGCGTCTGCCTTCCCCAATGCTTTACCGGTACTGCTGGTATTTCTTTTCTTTCAAAAAAAAAAAAAATTAATCTATTATACTTTCTTCAGGTGCACCTGTCTTTTTGGGCCTTAGGGCCCAGAAATTCCCTTAATATGGAAAAACCTGCTTCAGGTTTTAAAAAGTGCACAAAATATGGTGGTACCATTTCTGTCACCGACACCCATGAATGGTGTTTAAAATGTTTAGGTCCTGACCACTCCATCACAGATTGTGTGTCCTGTGTTATGTCTAAAAGGGGTTGACCGAACCGAGCTGCTAAGCTCGGTACCCTGTTTCCCTCTGATGCGGCTTTAGTGGCATCGATGCCTTCCAGGGCTGCTGCTTCTTCCCGTGGATCTCGGGTAACTAAACATAAGTCTAGCCGGTCCTCAAAGGGTAGATCTCCTAAGCATCGAGATGCCTCTGGCGTTGCCCTCTGATTCTGCACCGGCAAAATTACCCCGGTGGGAGGCTTCGGCTTCCAAAGCACCATCATCGGGGTTCCAGGATGTTCTCGATGGCTTGGCCTCGACAGATCTCCTGGTGCCATGCTCTGGGGTACCGGCAGTTTCCACCGGTACTGATTTCCAGGCATTGGCAGCGTCTATGGACCAGAGAATTTTGTCCATAGAATGCAGTCTAGCGGCTTTCCTTGTGGCATCGACGCCCTTGGTACCGCAACAGACAACTCCACCGGTACCGGCATCGGAACCGGTACCAATAGCATCAACATTGGTGCCTGATATGCCGGTATCCTGTCCTTCGATGCCCGCCGGTACCGGGTATTCCTGATACCGATTTTGCTCGGTACGGGTATCGGGCTCTGCAAGAGCATCCAGACAGGCGATACTTTGATTCCTCAGAAGAATCTGAGGATTCTGAAAGTTCTGTCGATGCAGCGATGATGCTTCCACAGGAGTCGTCCTCCCCTAAATGCAGGATGTCTACTCCAGAGGACATGTCTTTCCAAGACTTCATCTGAGAGGTGGCTCGGGCCTGTCCATCACTGACCCCTGAAACAGAGCCAAGGGCCAAGGAGTTGGATATCTTACAATATCCCAAAACTCCTAAGGCGGCAGCTACCCTACCCATTCATGAGATTCTATATGATCTCATGCTGAGGATGTGGGAAACACCACTTACCACCTCTCCTCATTCTCGTAGGTTAGATACTATGTATCGTGTCCCTCCTTGTCCTGGTTTCCATAAAACTCAGCTTCCCAACCACTCCATTGTGGTGGAATATGCTATGAGAAGGATTAGAAGTGCAAAAAGACATGCCTCTAATCCTCCAGGACGTGAATGCAGAACTCTGGATGCTTTTGGACGTAGAGTCTTTCAAGCTTCCATGCTTGCTGCAAGAATCAATTCCTATAGTCTCTACATGGGAATGTTCCTAAAGGAAGTTACTGATTATCTACAGACTTTAAGTCCTTTCATCTCTGAGGATAAAAGGCAGGAGTTTCTCACTTGGCTCAAACACGCCCAAGATGTCTCTAAATTCTCCAACCGTGCAGCCTTCGACTGTTTTGAATGTATAAGCAGGGCCTCGGCTATTGCCATAGGTGCACGTAGAATTGCTTGGCTTCAAGCATCTGATTTAGAGCTCTGGGTACAAGATAAATTGGGAAATATCCCTTGTATGGGTGAGAACCTGTTTGGTAAAGATTGGCAAGAAAAAGCCAATGAGATGAATGCTGAAAATTTCACTTTGGATAGACTATCCAAGTCTACTGCTGATCCTGTTAGGAAAAAGTTGTTCAAGAAAACACCTTTTTCTAAGGAGATTTTATCCTGCTTATGGTCAGCAGGCATCTTCTTCAGGTCAGTTTTCAACCAAACGTCAGCAACCCCCCAAACAGAAGAAAGCAAAGGCTGTTAGGCCTCAACCGGCTCAGCAGCCTCAGCCTCCTCAGGGCCTTTGACTTTCAGCTAGAGAACTTAGCCTTTCTGGCTCTGGAAGGACCAGAACCGTCCACCATTCCAGGAAGGTTATGCCATTTTGCTCCCACATGGGGGCAAATAACAGCAGAGCGTTGGAGACACTCCATCATAAGAGAGGGGTACAAACTTCATTTTTCAAGCATGCCCCCTCCCAGAATAGTGAAGCAGTTCAATTCTCCGACACTTCTCATCGACCTGTTAGGTCAGGAGGTTACCATCCTTTTTGCCCAAGGGGCAATAGAAGTGCCTCTTCACCAACAGGGCACAGGGTTCTATTCCCCTTAGGTCTGTATCCCGTTTTCTTTGGGATAAGAAAATATCTTAGATCTCAGAATTGAACAAATTCCTCGTCAAGGAGAAATTCAAAATGATTTCTCTCGGAGCTCTGCTTCCATACCTTCAGAGTCAGGATTGGCTTTGTTCTCTAGATCGCAAGGATGCGTACACCTATGTTCTCATCCATCCAACCCACAGAAGGTTCCTTTGGTTCCTGTTTCAGGGAAAGCACTACCAATACAGGGTGCTTCCTTTTGGTCTGGCCTCTGCACCAAGGGTGTTCACGAAATGCATGGCTGCAGTAGCAGCATTTCTACGCACTCTGGGAATATTCGTCTTCCCTTACTTGGATGACTGGCTCATTCGAGCTCCAAAACAGTCAGAGGCCAGGACTTCTCTATCCTGCACAATGTGTATCCTTCAGTATTTAGGGCTGGTCATAAACATCCCAAAATCCAGTCTAACTCCTACTCAGTCTCTAGAGTTCATAGGAGCCCTGCTGGATACCACAAAGGCAAGGGCCTACCTTCCCCAAGCCTGTTGCCTTCGCTTGGTGCAGTTAGCTTCTCAAGCAGCCCTAAAGCCCTTTTTAACTGCTTGAGAAATGTTGCAGTTCCTAGGCCACATGGCATCCACCGTGCATGTGGTACCATATGCTCGCCTTCACATGAGGGCAGCTCAGTGGACTTTATCCACCCAATGGACCCAGGCATCAGGTTGCCTGTCAGACAAAATAGCAAACACAAGTCGTCTCATTTTGTGTCTCCAATGGTGGGAGTCCACTCAAAACCTGTTGCTGGGGTCCCCCTTTCAGCAACCTCTGCCCTAAGCAACTCTTACAACAGATGCTTCTCCAATGGGTTGGGGAGCTCATCTGCAAGACCTCTCCACCCAGGGCACTTGGACTCCACAAGAGTTGTCTACATATCAATCTCTTGGAGCTCAGAGCAATCTTCCTTGCTCTGCGAGTGTCCAACACCCTGCTCAGCTACAAAACAGTCCTTATTCATACGGACAATCAAGTAGCCATGTTGTATGTGAACAAGCAGGGGGGAACAGGCTCTGTCGCTTTGCAACGAAGCTCTGTGACTGTGGGCCCTCGCCAGAGCATCACATCCATCTTCTGGCAGTGTATCTTCCAGGTGTTCAAAACTCTTGGGCAGACAGACTCAGTCGAGTTCTCCTTCCACACGAGTGGTCCCTGCATACAGACCAGGTGGCCAAGATTTTTCAACTTTGGGGAACCCCGGACATAGACCTCTTTGCAAGTCCGTGGAATGCCAAACTTCCCCGGTTCTGTTCCAGAACTCCGGCTCAGGGAGCCCAGGCAAAGGATGCTTTCCTCCTTCACTGGGGTCAAGACTTCCTGTATGCCTTTCCACCCATTCCCCTAATTCCCAAAACCTTTTTCAAGCTTCAGAGAGACAGAGGCCACATGATTCTCATAGCACCACATTGGCCACGCCAAGTGTGGTACCCTCTGCTTCTACATCTCTCTCAAGCTCCCTCCCTGGAGTTAGGGTCTGCTCCAGATCTAACTCAGGAGAACGGAATGTTATGGCATCCCAATCCCCAGTTCCTGCATCTCAGGGCTTGGTTGCTGAAGGCCTAGATCTCCAAGATCTTCATCTTTCTCAGCAAGTGAAAGATGTTCTTTATGCTTCTAGGAAACCTTCCACTAGACATGCTTTCAACTGGAAAAGGTTCACTATTTGGTGTTCAGAAAAAGGTCTTAACCCCCTTGCTATACCTCTAGAATCTTTACTGGAGTATCTCCTCCATTTGTCTAATGCAGGTCTTAAGACAAATTCAGTAAGAGTCCATTTGAGTGCTATTGCAGCTTCTCTTAAACCTCTAAATGGACAACCTATTTCCCCTCATCCTCTTATAGCAAGATTCATGAGAGGCGGCCTAACTAAGCCTCCCATTAGACCACCTCCAGTGGCATGGGACTTGAATCTGGTTCTTGGGCAGCTCATGAAGCCACCTTTCGAACCCTTAGCTACCACCTCCTTGAAATCTCTTTCTTGGAAGGTTATCTTTCTCATTGCAAACACATCAGCACGCTGCATTAGTGAATTGCAAGCACTAGTAGCTAATCCACCTTATACAAGGTTTCTTCATGGCAAGGTAGTCCTTAGGACTCATCCACACCTTATGCCTAAGGTGGTCTCACCTTTTCACCTCAACCAGGAGGTCTACCTACCTGTCTTTTTTCCAGGACCTCATGCATTAAGTGCAGAGAGGAATCTTCATACCCTGGACTGTAAAAGAGCTCTGGCTTTTTATTTACAGAGGACACAGCAACATAGAAAGTCTTCTCAGCTCTTTGTTGCTTTTGACCCTTCTCATTTGGGACTGCCAATCTCCAAGAGAACACTATCCAACTGGATTGCTCAGTGTGTTTCTTTCGCCTATCAGAGTAAGAACCTTTCTCTGGAGGGCCATGTCATAGCTCACAATGTGAGAGCCATAGCAGCCTCAATGGCTCATCTGAACTCTGTCTATTGACGACATCTGTCGAGCAGCCACTTGGGCCTCTGTTCATACCTTCACAGCCCATTACTGCTTGGACAAGGACTCCTGCCTGGATGCCTTTTGGTCAGGCTGTTCTCAAACACCTGTTCCATACTTAATCAACTCCTACCCACCATCCCTCATAGGATGCCGGAGATCCATGGGGAGAAGTGAAGCCCTACTCAAGGACACACAACTTCTGGGGTCTCTCCCTGGCACCTAAAGCTAGGGAGTCCCCTTATGTGATGATTACATTCCTGCTTGTTCCTGGAGATAGCATAGTTACTCACCTGTAACAGGTGATCTCTGGGAACAGCAGAAATTTAGTCCTCACAACCCACCCACCTCCCCTAGGAGTTGTATCTCTATCTCTTTCCTTTCCCTCTCTGTCTCAGCTTTAAAACTCAATTGGAGAGATGCAGTTGGGAAAGGAGGGAAGGCAGCATGCAGGTGCTGTGGGATGCTCCCAAAAGCTTTGAATGGACGCTGGGGAGCGTTCCCGCGCAGGCTCCGTCGGTACCCATATGTGAGGACTAAATTCCTGCTGTTCCCGGACATCACCTGTTACAGGTGAGTTACTATGCTTTACAAGTATTTGATAAACTGAAGAGCAGCAAATCACCTGGACCAGATGGTTTACTTTGAAGGGTTTTGAAAGAACTGAAATATCAGATTGCAGACCTGCTTTTAGTAATCTGAACTATCATTAAAATCATCTGTAACACCTGAAGATTGGAGGATGGTGAACGTAAAACCAATTTTTAAAAAGGGTTCCAGGGGTGATCCGTGAAACTACAGACTGGTGAGCCTGACATCAGTACCAGGAAAAATGGTAGAAACCATCATAAAGAACAAAATTACTCAGCATGTAGTTATGGCTTAATGGGAGACAGCCAACATGGCTCTAGTCAAGGAAGATCTTGTCTTACTAATCTTATGTTTTTTTGAAGGTGTGAATAAACAAAGGTGAGTTGGTTGATATAGTGTTGTGTTGCAGTCTATGGCCTATAATAGTCTGCAAATATGAAAGGCCTGTAAGTTAGGCCCTGATTCCAACCCCCATCTCAGTAAAGAACCAAAGTCTGTAAAAGTTTGAGAACTGTTTTAAAACTGCTTACGTTTTCATGAATGCATAAATCTTTCATTATTCTCTTGTGCTGTGAAGATAGAAATGTTTCAATACATGCATTCCTAGAACCAGAAACTACCTCTGAGCAGGATAGTATCAATGCCTAGAAACTGTACCTTTTGTTAGAACAGTTTGGGAAGGGGGAGCAGGGAGCTAGGCCTAGAGAGGGTCCCTGATTGGACAAGTGCAGGGGGCGTTGGGACCAATAGAAAGTCTGCATGTATCAAGCTGAAAGGGAATGTATAAAATGTTTCTGTAAGAACTTTGCTCAGTCCTTTTTGAAGCTTTGACTAACTGAGCCATGTGCACAATAAATTGGCTTGGATCTTTTGAACTGACTCCTGGTATTTATTGCATGCTTATCAGCTGCTACATATTCTTGGAGTGTTGGCTGGGGATGTGTGAGTAGTGGATGGTATGCAAGTGAATATACCACGACTTCTTGCCTCAAAGGTTTGGTCCGGTTGGAACCATGTCTGTCCGACCACAGGGAATTCTCTGGTGCCACCGGTCTTATTGCATCGGAGAGGGTTCCGCCTTGCCTCGGTGGGCCACTGGGTCCAGCTGGCCAACACCTCCGAACTCGAGGGGAGTCCAGGATCCAACCCAAGAACTGGTTTGGTATTGGTACTGGATCCGGTGAGTAGAAAACCTTGGGCATTTGAATCAGTGAAGCCTGGGGAATGTCTTGCATGAGTATGTGAGACTGGGATAGTCGGTGCAGCCTGGGGAAAAAGCCTTGCATGAGTACGTGAGTCTAATTTGGTATAGACTAACTGGGAAAGTCTTGCATAAGTGTGCGAGACGAGAGCCTGATCACTTCTCATAAGGGTGGTCCTCGTATGCTCCGCATGAGTGCGTGGAAGCAGAAGCCATCGACCCTTTGTTTGGGATAGTCAGTCAGTAAAACCTTGGGCATTTGAAAAATGATTTCTTGTTGCTGGTATGAATGTTTGTGTGACTGAGAGGTCTTGAATAAGACTAAGTGAGAGCTGACTCCTGAGTAGCGCAGTTCCTGGCCAGGCGACTGCGCCCAGGTCGCGAAAAGGAGGAAGCGTTTGATGTTTGTCCGTCTTTACTGTTTGTATTTGATTTTTGTTATCTGTTGAAACCGCGAGTTTCCCTTCTGGTATAATTAGTACCTTTTAACCCTGTGAAGGCTTATTTTCAACGTTCTGCAGCTGGGTTAATTTGTGCTTATTTCAGGAAAATTGTACCTGTTTTATTCAATATGTTTTAATAGTGATGTTCCTTCTGCTATGGTCATGTATTATATATCATTTGATAGGAATGTTTAGTCAGAATTTTGGATCCTGACAGTTTTGGGCTCAGCCTGGAAAGGATTAAGTTCTTATTATCCCTGTTCGAGTTCCTCAACTGTTCTTGTACGGACCAAGTGAGGAGGATTTCTGTAGAGCTATAGGTATAATGCATTTGTGGGCTTAGCCTTGTCTTGTGTCTTTTTATGTTCCAATCTTCAGCAAACACTGTAATGGTCCAAACAGAAATGATAGAGAAATTAAGTAAACTGCTTTTGTTTTTCCTTTGACCTTCGAAGTAGAGGTTAAGAACCCTGACAGGACTATGAAGCATCCTGAGCCCGTAGTACCAGAGCGCGACTTGAAAATGATTTAAATCCTGAGGGAATGTACATGTCCTTTGAATGTCTGCTTTCTGAACTGAAAGATTTAAAGTAATTTTTTGCAGAGACATTGTTCAGCTTAAGTGCTGATTACAGCTGGCAGTTTCCATGCCAAGTATTTTCATTCCAGTCATACGTAACAGATATGTGACCATCATGTTAGGAGCCATAGTTCTTTCTGTTGGGATTGTTATAACATGTTGCAAAATAATTTTATATTTTAAGGACTTTATCTAAATTGTTCCTATTTAGAATGAGCACACACATCCATTATGTTTAGTCCACAGGAAAATGCAGCCTGACTGCCCGCCCCCTCTGTTAAGTATGTCATCATGGGGGGGGGGGGGTTGGAGTCCATGCAGATTTTGTTGAAATGTATGACTAGTAATTTTAGCAAGGGATTTGCTGGAGACTATGGAATTAGAATGTCTCCATCCCGATTAGAAATGCTCTGTGAAAGGGAGTGGCCAGTGTTGGCTACTTCATGGCCCCGTGAGGGCACCTTTGTTAATGTAGTTTCCCGTGTGCATCAGATTGTGCAAAAAATGTTCCCTGATCAGTTCCCCTACATAGACTCCTGGTTAAATGTTTGTGAGAAAAAGTGTAGGAGATTAGTAGCAACCACAAAGGGGGGGGGGGGGGGAGACCCGGAAGTCTGAAAAAAAAAAAAGCTGCCACCCAGAATCTCCAGACATTCCACTCTCTGTCCCAGTAGTCCCCTCAGCTCTGCCACCACCCCAGGCAGAGCCTGGGGCAGTGGGGGACACCTCCTTGCAGATGTACCCCAAGTAGTTCACCAGCCACCTCTGCAGCAGGAGGACATGCACCCCCTCTTGACCGGAAGCCCCGGCTCAGTTTAAAGTACTCAGAGTGGGCCATAGTCCACCGATGACATTACAAGCAGGGATTCATTTGCCAGTTCAGGGTCACTCACAGCCAGCGACCAAAAACATGAAGTGGAACCCAGACAGTCCCGATTACCGTATACCTTCAGAAGTACAGCTACCAGTATAAAAGGGATGGTCATGTTATACTATTACACCAGGTCCAGGGCCTACCCACCCTCGATAACGAAGGCCAGGCCGACCAGCCTTGTTTATGTGCTTTTTCCACCACTGATTTACTGAACTGAAAGATGCATTATGCCTCTTACACTGAGAAGCCTTAGGATTTGATTGAACTAATGAACAATATTATGCAGACCCATCAGCCTTGATGGCCCCAAGTGGGATCCAAATAGTGCAGGCAGCCCTCACTATATACACCATGCGATCCAGCAGCCTAGGAGAATTTGCGTATGGTAAATGCAGTTTTTGTCAGTCCCAGAGAGATATAAAATGGAAATTGCAGAAACTGGATGGATTTGCGGGCATGACAGTTAATGGAAGTTGCTCAGGAAGTGTTTTGTGAATCGTGAAAATGAATGTGACAGAGAAAGTGAACGTAAGATGAAAAAGAAAGCAGATCATCTTGCTGCTGCTTTAGTTGAATGACGTGGAGGAGGTTTTCCTAATCGAAGGAGCAGAGGAAGTGGAAGGGGTCGTGAAAATGATCGGCCCCCACTGGGTGTGAATCAGTGCGCACATTGCAGAGAAGGACATTAGAAAAGTGAATGCCTGCATCTTGACTCCACCCCCAGGAGGGAGTACTTGGAGAACAGGAGGTTGATTTCAGAGTCATGGAAGAATAAACCGAGCACAGTGTTCCAGCAAGAGGGAAGAAGCTATTGAGGGAGTGGCAGTTGCAAAAGGCTATGACATGGATGAAGACTAGGCCAGACAGGACTCCAAGTTCATCCTGGGTCCCCAGGAGCCTATGGTCAGTTTGAAAATAGGGGACCAATATATGGACTTTATGGTGAATACAGGAGCTGAACACTCAGTGGTGGCAAAGCCAGTAGCCCCTTTGTCTTCTCGATGCATCACCATTGTCAGAGCTACTGGGGCTAAGGCCACAAAGCCTTTCCTGCAGAACCGCATGTGTGAACTAGGGGGACAGAAAATAACGCACCAGTTCTTGTATATGCCTGAATGCCCTATTCCACTTTTGGGCCGAGATATGCTTGCAAAGCTCCAGGCACAGATATCCTTTGCTAAAGGGGGAGAAATGCAAATGACTGTAAACCCAAAGCCTGCTGGATTGATGGTGCTGACTGTTCCCCGAGAAGAATAGCGGTTCTATAGTGCATCTCCAATCAAGCCAGCTAGTTCCTGTATACCCACCAACCTTATAGCCCCGCCTGAAGTATGGGCAGAAGATAATCCACCTGGCCTAGCGAAGAACATAGCCCCTGTCATCGTCACCCTCAAGCCAGGAGCGGAACCAGTGCATGTGAAGCAGTATCCTCTTCCCCGACCAGCCATTGAAGGTATCCACTGCCATCTGATGAAACTGTTGAAGTATGGACTTCTCAAAGAGTACCAGTCACCCTGCAACACCCCCCTTCTCCCAGTCAAGAAACCTGGGACAGGGGATTACCGCCCAGTACAAGATCTGAGGCGAGTGAATGATGCAGCTGAAACTATACACCCAGTGGTACCAAATCCTTATATTCTACCTTATATTCTCTTGGGACTGATCCCTGCTGAGGCTACTCATTTCACTGTCCTGGACCTGAAAGAGGCCGCCTTCTGCATACACCTAGCCCCCACCAGTCAACTTTTGTCTGCTTTTGAATGGCAAGACCCCACAACAGGAAGGTGGGGCCAACTCACCTGGACTCGATTACCTCAAGGATTCAAGAATTCACCTACTCTTTAGTGCTGCCCTGAATCAAGATCTTTCAAGTTATTCAGTGAACCCAGGGCGAAGGGTGGTTCTTCAGTATGTGGACAACTTGCTCATAGCCACAAATTCAGAAAGTGAATGTCTACAAGCCACCAGTGAACTCTTGCACCTTTTTAATGAGGCTGGATACAAAGTCTCAAGAGCCAAGGCGCAATTATGTCAAAAGTTAAATACCTAGGATTCCAGTTGTCCAGCGGAATACGACACTTGGGACCAGAACACAAAAGCTGTATGCAGTATTCCTACTCCAACCACCAGGAGGCAAGTGAGAGCCTTCTTGGGTACTGCAGGATACTGTCGTATATGGATCCCCAATTTTGCTCTGATGACAAAACTATTGTATCAAGCTACCAAAGGAATGGAAAAGTATCCATTGGAATGGGGACTTGAACAGGATGCAGCCTTTCGATCTTTGAAAACCGCTCTGATGTTATCACCAACTCTGGGTCTACCAGATGTCCACAAAACCTTTCAGTCTGTCCATGAGTCACAAGGAAATGTTCTAGGAGTGTTGATTCAATCTCTTGGATCTTGGCAACGGCCAGTAGCCTATTTGTCAAAACAATTGGATGTAGTTGCAAAAGGCTGGTCCCCTTGTTTGAGAGCTGTTGCAGCTACAGCCCTCCTAGTGAGCAAAGCAGACAAGCTCACTTTGAGACAGAATCTTCAAGTTACTGTACCACACTCTGTTTTGATCCTTATGAAACACAAAGGAAATTTTTGTCTCACAAATTCACGAATGTTGAAGTATCAGAGTATGTTGTGTGAAACCCCCCAGATACAACTGAAGGTCAGTCAAGCTCTGAATCCTGCTATGTTGTTACCAGTTGGTCTTGACCCCCCTGATCATGACTGTCTAGAAACTATGGACACTGTATTTTCAAGTCGCCCTGATTTGACTGATGTCCCTCTGGAGGACCCTGAACGGACTTTCTTTGTAGATGGAAGCAGTCTTGTCGTCAATGTACATTGTGCCGGGTATGCAGTGGTGACCCTTGATCTGGTGGCTGAGTCCACAGCTCTGGCCCCAGGAACTTCAGCACAGAAAGCTGAACTGATAGCCCTCACTAGAGCACTAACAATAGGAAAATGGCTCTGTCTAAATGTGTACATAGATTCCAAAGTATGCCCTTACAACCTTGCATGCACATGGGGCCCTGTACAAAGAATAAGTGTTGATAATCTCAGGAAGCAAGTCCATTAAGTATGATCCCGAGATATTGACATTATCAGATGCATACTGCCTACAGATCTCAGAATTTAGGAAAAGTAGAATGTATGAATAGAACCCTGAAATCTCAGTTGTCTAAACTTTGTCAAGAAATTCACCTGAAGTGGCCCCAGGTTCTTCCTATAGCCCTTTTTAGGATATACTTAGCCCCTACCAAGTCTTTAGGAGTTTCCCCTTTTGAGATTCTGTATGGGTGACCCACACCTATTGTATAGGGAATAAAGGGAGATATGGAACAGATTAGATCTGAAATTACTAGACAAAAAATATTGGTTTTAAGTTCTGTTTTGCAGAGTCTTCATATTTATTTATTTTTATTTATTTACTACACACTTATATACCGCTGCTTCCAGCGATCAGCAGCGGTTCGATTCGTCTTTGGGGGGTTGTCAATCAAGACTTGTGGGGGGGGGAGTGGTATATACATAGATCTGGGGTCACAGCACACATGATTAGCGTCTTAGGGGATGAATCATACATTCTACATCTATATATACATATTTACATTTTTATACATATAGCATTTTGTAACTCTCTCGCAGTTGATGGTCATAATTGATTGTAATGACATCGGAATAGGTGAGTTTTTAGCTCCTTCCTGAATTTGGTGATGTCCTTGGTTAAACGCAGCTCACACGGGAGTTGATTCTAGATAGTTGGTGCAGAGAATGAGAATGCTCTACGACTCATACTTGCTTTCACTGTTCTGAAGTTGGT
Source organism: Ichthyophis bannanicus (assembly GCA_033557465.1). Taxonomy (NCBI): domain Eukaryota; kingdom Metazoa; phylum Chordata; class Amphibia; order Gymnophiona; family Ichthyophiidae; genus Ichthyophis; species Ichthyophis bannanicus. The sequence goes on along the minus strand of CM066032.1, from coordinate 1,822,605,107 downwards.
GGGGACTTGCAGGGTGCCCGAGTTGATGGTTCTTCTGTCCCTATTTGTAGTTTGCGTGCTGATAAGTGAGGATAGGAATGATGGGGATATGTTGTTTATTAGTTTGAAGACGGTCACTAATATCTTGTATTGTATCCTAGCTGCAATTGGGAGCCAATGTAGCTCTATTAAAATGGGGGTGATGTGTTCAGCGATGCTTGTTCCCATTATGATCCTGGCTGTCACGTTTTGGGCCATCTGGAGGATATTTAGTGATTTTTTTTAGGCAGACCTTGTAAGATGGCATTACAGTAGTCTAGGTGCGGCATAATGAGAGCTTGCGCTTCCGACCGAAAATCACCGGGTTCTATTATTTTCCTTAGTGGTTGAATCACTCTAAGTTTATGGAAGATGGCTTTATTCGTTTTGCGTAGGTGTGTCTCCATTTTTAGGTTGCAATCGAGTGTGACTCCTAGATATTTGATTTCGTTTTTCGTGTTGTACATGTTGTTGCACAGAGTGATTGTAGGGGGGGGGGGGGTTGAAGTCTGGTTTACTGGATATATACATGACTTCTGTTTTCTTATGGTTAATTGTCATGTTTTTCTGAAGCCAACTTGACATCTCATCCAGACAATTTTCGAGCGTTGTATATTGAGGGTCCGTGGTATCTAGTTGTGTGTAGAGCATAATATCTGCATAGATGTGGTATTTGATATTATGCCTTTTGAAAATGTCGCAGAGGGGTTGCATGTAAATGTTGAACAGTAGTGCCGATAGGGCAGAACCCTGGGGTATGCCCTGAGTTTGAGAGAAAGGTTCAGCTTTCTCACCATTGAATTGCACTTGTGGCCTTCTGTTCGTTATGTATGAGGAGAACCATTTGAGGGGGGTTCCCACAATTCCTATAGATTCCAGTTAAGGAGGATCCCATGGTGTACTGTGTCAAAGGCGGCAGAGATGTCTATGAAAATGAGTATGAACATTTTCTTTCTGTCTTCTAGGCCTTTGAGGAGGTTATTCATTAGCGCTATCAAGAGTGTCTCAACTCCATGATTTCTTCTGAACCCGTATTGCTGTTTATCTAGGGTATCACAGTCATCAAGGTGTTCTTGAAGTTGTATGAGTACTGCTTTTTCAATGATCTTTGCTAGGAATGAAATGCTGGAGATGGGGCGGTATGATGTCGGATCTTCCTTGTTGAGCGAGTTGTTCTTTAGGATTGGCCTTATTATAGATTGCTTCAGCTGGTCAGGCATTATTCCTTGACTTAGTGACTGGTTTACGATGTGGGATATTTGCTGGTTGATCTTTTTTTTTTACTGCTTTGATCCATGCCGTTGGGCAGGGGTCGAGTGGGGATGTGGTGGTATTTATGGAGGTTAGTATGTTGATGGTTTGTTGCACATCGACGTTGCGGAAAGTACTCCATGCCTGTTTATGCTCCACCTCTGTTCCTTGGCATGGTGTGTCTATATAATGAGTGGGGTTGGTGGTAGTCAGCTTGCTTGCGTAGTGGTTTGCAAGCGTTTGTGGATGTATGGGGCTATCTTGATGTTCCGGTGGGGCTGTTTTGGTTAATGATTTAACTAGTGCAACGAGTTCTCGTGGTTTGTTGATTGCTTTGCTTAGAATGCTGGTATAGTGTATCCTCTTGGCTGTGTTTACTTCTTCCTTGTATTTTGAGAGGAGGTTGAGGTACACAGACCTTAGCTCGATGGATTTGGTATGTCTCCACCTTCTTTCATGTTTTCTAAGGTCTCGTTTCATTCTGGTCAGCGTTATGTTGTACCAAGGTTCCGATTTGTGTTTGGATGCGTTTTGTGCATGGTTCTCTTTAGGGATCGCCATAGCCTGAATTCCAGAATCCCAGCTACTTGTTAGTTCATTGAGGTCTGTTTTTCCCAGGTCTATGTGGGATTTGATGGTCTTGATAAGACATTCCATATTTGGTTTGTTAAATCTTCTTTGTTGGAGTGTTGTTGTTTTTGCCTTTGTGTCTTTAGACAAGGTAGGAAGCTTTATCCGCATATTGATTTGGTGGTGGTCTGACCAGGGTAATGGGATGATCTCTATCAGGGGCTTCTCAACGTTGGCCTGCACTCCTGCAGGTGTGAAAGCCATGTCCAGTGTGTGACCCTTTTCATGGGTGGGCTCTGTTATTAGTTGTTGATACCCTAGCTGGGTCATAGCCTCTAGGAAGGTGTTTGCATGTGTGGCTGTCGTTGATGTTAGGTTTAGGTCTCCTAGTATGATCTGGAATTTTTTTGGTTGCGTTGAGGATATGTTTTCTAATGCAGAGGCAAGAATCTCATGCTGTGGCGAGGGGGGCCTGTATATCAGGCAGATGGATACCGCAGTGTTTTCTACCTTTGGTAGGTCTATGTCTGTGTTTGAGTTCTGATATGTGCTTATGAGTTGCAGGTTTGCTTTAGCTATTATGAGGATCCCTCCACCCTTCTTGTGGGCTCGGGGACAGTTGTATAGGTTGTATCCAGGTTTGCTGATCTGGTTTACTATGGCTGCATCGGTGTTGGTGAGCCATGTTTCAGTTATACATAGGATGTCCGGTTTCTGATCTGTAATGATGTCGTGGATTATGTGGGTCTTGTTCCTGATTGAGCGAGCATTGATAAGGGTGATATTACAGGTTTCATGCAGCACTTGTGTGGCCTGGTTGTTAGCGGTTTGTGTTGTTGGTTGGCTGTGTGTGTGAGCCGATGATGCTTTAGGCCTGTGGTGCCTCCGATTTTTTGTAGGGCTGTTAGTGTAGGCCCTGTGCTTGAGTGTGAGCGTTACTGTGTCTCTGGTGTGGTAGTATGGTGTGAGTAGGAGAGGTTTTGGCATTTGTATGGTGTAGAGGAGGTAGAATGTTGTGCATAGGTGTGATTGATATAGGTTTGGATTGAATGTGTAGGCATGGATTAGCGTGAACAGGTATATACCGATGTATAAGATTAGCATCTTCATTTTTATAGCTATGTAATGCAACTTTTCAAAGCTGTTTAGTCCGCCAACTAGATTTGCACCCCTGATAACTATATTTGCAGCAATACCAAGCGTGGGTATCGACGGTAAAAGTTGCAGCAGTTAGTATTAGCACGGTTAAGTGTCAACAGTATCAGGCGTACTTTTGAGTAGCAGGTGTACGTTTCAGGGATATGTAGCAGTATCAGTAATTGTATGAACATTAGCAGCACTATGTAGCAGTATAAACAAATAGCACTATGTAGCAGTATAAACAAAACAATAGCAGCACAATAGTAGTAGTATAAACAGCCAGTATGAACATCAGCACTGGTAACAGCGTATCAATAGTATCAGTACTTGGCAATACTAGGATGCAACTGTCGCAATGATGGTGGAAAAGTTGGTGGCAGTTAGCAGTCCTGGTGTCTTAGGTCAGTAACAAGGTTTTTCCCAATAACCCTTCACTAAGTTATGGATGTGTTACAGAGTATCGTGTAGTTGTATCCCCTTGGTTGGTTTCACAGTCAGCTTACCACAGTCTCCACAGTCTGATATCAAGTGTAAGTTGGGTCAGATTGAAGGTATTGTTAGTAGTATTATTCCATGTGATCTACTTACATGACGTTGTTTCACAGTGCGGTGCGTTGTGCAGTGTGATACCGGCAGTGTTGATATTCTGCGTTTTGGAGATTCGCCGAGGCCGGGGGAGCTCGAGATGCTAGATAGGCGGTGTCGGCGAGCTTATACCCATCTCTGGGGGCTCAAGCCGCGGGTGACTGAGTTCCTGTTGTCGTTATTCTATGGGCCTCACCTGTTGCAAAGACTTTCTGTGGGGTGGGCCATGCCAATTGGCCACCGCCTAAGGGCCACGCCAAAGGGCCCTCTGGCGAGGCCCTCAGGCGCGGGCCTGCCCTGTAGGGACGCCGCTGTTTAAGTCCCTCTGGGAGCTCTGTTCCTCCTCTCCCACTGCCCCGATAGGGCAGGAGCAACTCCCACTGCCCCGATTGGGCAGGAGTGGAGGTGGTGAGCAGCCGGGTGTTCCTTCAGCGATGCGGCTCCCTCGGGGTAGGGATGCCGCTGTTTAAGTCCCTCTGGGTACAAGATCAGCTGCCCATCCATCTAACAGAACCCCTGCATCCTCTCAAGCCTGGAGTCTCGGTGTGGATCAAAGAGTGGAGAAAGACACCGTTGGCATCACATTGGAAGGGACCTTATGTTATCTTATTAACCCCGTTAAGTATAAAATTCAGCTCTACTCCTTTACCCTTAAGATGATCTACAATACATAATTCCTTGTGTTATACCTCATCCTTTGCTTCCCCTTTTTTTAAAATTTTCTTTTTGTTTTTGTATTCTATGCAACTGGGTCTCAGAATCAGAATGGGGCGTCTTACTGGTCACACTCATTCGAGTGGAAACTGCGCCCAAACTTCACATCAATGACCCTACTTGGTTGCTTAATTTTTTAATTAAAGCTAAAACGGATGTCTTCACACTTATGCTTAGTAATTCAATATTATGTATGTGGCTTTAAACTGAGGATGCTTATCTGAAATACAATGAGCTTTTCTCCCTAACGCTTGAATCATGGCGCCGTAGCGTTTCACAGTCAAACGTTTCCTCAGGGGATACTCATCAGTCCTGCTCCAACTCAGTATTGATCCTCGTTAAAGATCTGTAATATTGAAACAAGCCGGAATTTATCTTATGCTTCATCTTACAATACTAACTAATTTCAATAGAACCATGAGTATGACTCACCCCGTATCGGCTGTTACAGTTCTCATCAAAAAACGCTGCGCTTGTGGACTAAAGTCCACTGGGAGCATTTAAAGGGCCAAAAGGACTAACATGTGATCCGGCTCTACGATTTGGTTGGTTAATAACATGCACTCCAATCTATTTGTGAATTCAGCCCCGTTGGATATATTGTAGCTGCCTTGAAAATCCATTGCTGTTCTTTACGTATCAATGTGAGATCCCTCGATTTACCTTTTGATCCTCGTGCTATAAAATCGATACAAAAACACTTCAGAGATTCAAAATTGTTTCAAATCCAAACAATGTTGGACAATGGGAGCCTGTGTGTATCCGCATTTAAGTTTACTCTTATGCTCTCGCATACGTACCCGAAACGGGCGTATGGTTTTACCAATATATGCCAGATGGCAGGGGCATAGAATACAATATACTACATGAGTAGAACCACATGATGTCAGATGTCGTAAACAACATTTTTTTGTCCTATCTTCGAAAACTTCCAGTTCTAATGTTAAGGAACAAATGTCACAAGAGCCACACTTGCGATGTCCAGTTGGAATTGGTATCAAACTAACTGGCTCTGGACGAAGAACCGTGGGGCTGAGGAGTTCTTTCATGTTTCGTTGCCGCTGCCAGACACATCGGGCATAATGATTTTCTAAGCCCGGTATGCTATGCAACACGTTCTCGTGTTTCTTTAAAATTTTTATAATTTGATAACTATGCGGTGAGTATTGAGTGATGAGATTCACACAAGCTTGTGATGTTACTTGCGAACTTTGAGGGGTGAATAAATTATCTCGATTATAATATAGCGCTCGTTTGTATGCTGACTCAATGATGTGTTCTGGGTAACCTCGCATCCGAAATTTGTCTTTTAGAATTCTTGCCTGATTTTTGAATTCTTGCACTTCCGAGCAGTTGCGCCGAAATCTTAAAAACTGTGAAAATGGAAGACTATTTTTGAGACGCTGTGGATGGGCACTAGTATAATGCAGCAGAGTGTTACGATCAATGGGTTTGCAATATACGGTTGTGTGCCATGTGCCTACCCCTTCGATATTTTTAAATCCAAAAAAGTAATGGAGTTAGTGTTGCTCTCATGGATGAATTGAATGTTGGCATCGCAGCTGTTTAGCCACCGCATGAATTCTGTTAAAGACTCCACTGAACCTTGCCACAGCATAAAGACATCTATATATAGACGCCATAACTTTGTTATTGTCAAAAATAGATGTTGGGAGCCATCTGCGTTCAAACATTTCCATATAGATGTTAGCTACTGACGGGGCGCATGTAGCTCCCATTGCCACTCCAGATGTTTGCAAATAGATGGTATCCTCAAATTGAAAATAGTTGTGAAACACCACCAATCGCAGCAGACGTGTTAAAAAGTGATGTTGAACATCTGAAAGGTCATGTCTGCTTATCAGGACCTCCCCGATGACCCGTAGTGCTTCGTCTTGTGGAATTTTGGTATAAAGAGAAGTAACATCTAATGTGACTAATAAAATCTGGGGTGCCGATGCCCACTGAGAATGGGTCTCCAGAATTTGTAAAAAATGTGAAGAATCTCGGATGTATGAAGGGATCCTAGTGAGAAGTGGATGAAGGAAAGAATCAACATAAATTGATAAGAGGTTCCAACACCGATCCCTTTGTTGAAACAATTGGCCTGCCAGGTGGTTGCACAATGCTCTTGTGAATTTTTGGAACTAAATAAAATTTTGCTATGGTGTCATCTGTATCATTCAAAAAGTGACATTCCTTTTTTGAAATTACTTTATCTGTTAGTGCTTGTGTTGTCAATTGTTGTATTTGTGCTTTTAATCGCCACGTAGGGTTGGTCGCTAAAACTTGATATGTAGTCATATCAGTTAGTTGACGCTTAGCTTCATCAAGATATTGTTGTCTGCCCAAAATCACCATACTGTCCCCCTTGTCTGCTCTTCTGATGACAATATCCCGACGAGACTGTAAAGTCTTTAAAGACTGCCGTTCGGCTATAGTGAGCGTGTTCACTGCTGGATTGCCTTCTTGTGTCAAAGACGTGATATCTTGTATTAAAGTTTTATATAAAGCCAAAGAAGATGGTATCGGGCCGGGAGGGGTCCAAGTGGACTTAAAAGGTAGCAGAATACGATTTGCTTTGGTAACTTGTGTCGTGATGTGTTCTTGTTGAGCAAAATAAACTTTTAACGCTATCTTTCGGAAAAACTGTTCCAAATCAATTCGAAACTGAAATTCATCGAAATGTAACGAGGGAACATATGATAGACCCTTATTTAGAACTTGTAATTGATCTACTGGAACTTCACAACTTGACACATTTATCACCGAAGAATCCATATTTAGACTCATTTTTGATGGCTTGGATACCGACGCTGTGGCTGTTCTTTTGATTTTAATATCGCTTTCTTTCGAACCTCTTCGTCGCCTAAAAAATTGCTATCCCTAGATTTCACACTCGAATCTGAAGATAGTTGGTCATCTTATGTATCAATGAAATCCACTCGTTTTTTTCTAGCCTCTATCAATTTATGTTGATTCTTTCCTTCGTCCACTTCTCACTAGGATCCCTTCATACCTCCGAGATTCTTCACATTTTTTACAAATTCTGGAGACCCATTCTCAGTGGGCATCGGCACCCCAGATTTTATTAGTCACATTAGATGTTACTTCTCTTTATACCAAAATTCCACAAGACGAAGCACTACGGGTCATCGGGGAGGTCCTGATAAGCAGACATGACCTTTCAGATGTTCAACATCACTTTTTAACACGTCTGCTACGATTGGTGTTGCACAACTATTTTCAATTTGAGGATACCATCTATTTGCAAACATCTGGAGTGGCAATGGGAGCTACATGCGCCCCGTCAGTAGCTAACATCTATATGGAAATGTTTGAACGCAGATGGCTCCCAACATCTATTTTTGACAATAACAAAGTTATGGCGTCGATATATAGATGTCTTTATGCTGTGGCAAGGTTCAGTGGAGTCTTTAACAGAATTCATGCGGTGGCTAAACAGCTGCGAAGCCAACATTCAATTCACCCATGAGAGCAACACTAACTCCATTACTTTTTTGGATTTAAAAATATCAAAGGGGGTAGGCACATGGCACACAACCGTATATTGCAAACCCATTGATCGTAACACTCTGCTGCATTATACTAGTGCCCATCCACAGCGTCTCAAAAATAGTCTTCCATTTTCACAGTTTTTAAGATTTCGGTGCAACTGCTCGGAAGTGCAAGAATTCAAAAATCAGGCAAGAATTCTAAAAGACAAATTTCAGATGCGAGGTTACCCAGAACACATCATTGAGTCAGCATACAAACGAGCGCTATATTATAATCGAGAATTTATTCACCCCTCGAAGTTCGCAAGTAACATCACAAGCTTGTGTGAATCTCATCACTCAATACTCACCGCATAGTTATCAAATTATAAAAATTTTAAAGAAACACGAGAACGTGTTGCATAGCATACCGGGCTTAAAAAATCATTATGCCCGATGTGTTTGGCAGCGGCAACGAAACATGAAAGAACTCCTCAGCCCCACGGTTCTTCGTCCAGAGCCAGTTAGTTTGATACCAATTCCAACTGGACATCGCAAGTGTGGCTCTTGTGACATTTGTTCCTTAACATTAGAACTGGAAGTTTTCGAATATAGGACAAAAAAAATTTGTTTACGACATCTGACGTCATGTGGTTCTACTCATGTAGTATATTGTATTCTATGCCCCTGCCATCTGGCATATATTGGTAAAACCATACGCCCGTTTCGGGTACGTATGCGAGAGCATAAGAGTAAACTTAAATGCGGATACACACAGGCTCCCATTGTCCAACATTGTTTGGATTTGAAACATAATTTTGAATCTCGGAAGTGTTTTTGTATCGATTTTATAGCACGAGGATCAAAAGGTAAATCGAGGGATCTCACATTGATACGTAAAGAACAGCAATGGATTTTCAAGGCAGCTACAATATATCCAACGGGGCTGAATTCACAAATAGAGTGGAGTGCATGTTATTAACCAAACAAATCGTAGAGCCGGATCACATGTTAGTCCTTTTGGCCCTTTAAATGCTCCCAGTGGACTTTAGTCCGCAAGCACGGCGTTTTTTGATGAGAACTGTAACAGCCGATACGGGGTGAGTCATACTCATGGTTCTATTGAAATTAGTGAGTATTGTAAGATGAAGCATAAGATAAATTCCGGCTTGTTTCAATATTACAGATCTTTAACGAGGATCAACACTGAGTTGGAGCAGGACTGATGAGTATCCCCTGAGGAAACGTTTGACTGTGAAACGCTACGGCGCCATGATTCAAGCATTAGGGAGAAAAGCTCATCGTATTTCAGATAAGCATCCTCAGTTTAAAGCCACAAACATAATATTGAATTACTAAGCATAAGTGTGAAGACATCCGTTTTAGCTTTAATTAAAAAATTAAGCAACCAAGTAGGGTCGTTGATGTGAAGTTTGGGCGCAGTTTCCACTCGAATGAGTGTGACCAGTAAGACGCCCCATTCTGATTCTGAGACCCAGTTGCATAGAATACAAAAACAAAACCATAAAAAGAAAATTAAAAAAAACGGGAAGCAAAGGATGAGGTATAACACAAGGAATTATGTATTGTAGATCATCTTAAGGGTAAAGGAGTAGAGCTGAATTTTATACTTAACTGGATCTTATTAACCCCAACAGTAAAAGTTGCAGAACTCGAACCCTGGATTCATCACAGTTGAGTAAGGTCAGCAGCCATTGATAGCACCGTGGAACGGAAGGCAGCTATGAAAAGTATTAGCTATGTGGCAATATTACCCTATACCCCAAAATGATGCTTTCAAGCAAGTATATGATTTAATTCTCACCCTTTCTCTCTTGCGGGTGAGAATAATCAAAGGGGGGAATGTGGCAGGCTATGGCCTATAATAGTCTGCAAATATGAAAGGCCTGTAAGTTAGGCCCTGATTCCAACCCCCATCTCAGTAAAGAACCAAAGTCTGTAAAAGTTTGAGAACTGTTTTAAAACTGCTTATGTTTTCATGAATGCATAAATCTTTCATTATTCTCTTGTGCTGTGAAGATAGAAATGTTTCAATTCATGCATTCCTAGAGCCAGAAACTACCTCGGAGCAGGATAGTATCAATGCCTAGAAACTGTACCTTTGTTAGAACAGTTTGGAAAGGGGGAGCAGGGAGCTAGGCCCAGAGAGGGTCCCTGATTGGACAAGTGCAGGGGGTGTTGGGACCAATAGAAAGTCTGCATGTATCAAGCTGAAAGGGAATGTATAAAATGAATGTTTCTGTAAGAACTTTGCTCAGTCCTTTTAGAAGCTTTGACTAACCGCGCCATGTGCACAATAAATTGGCTTGGATCTATGAACTGACTCCTGGTATTATTTATTGCATGCTTATCAGCTGCTACAGTGTATCTGGACTTTCAGAAAGCCTTTGACAAGGTCCCTCATCAGAGACTTTTGGCAAAACTAGAATCATGGGATAGGAGGTGATATGCTATTGTGGATCAGGAACTGGTTACAAGATGGAAAGCAGAGCATAGGGCTAAATGGCCAATTTGCCCAATGGAGAAAGGTGAATAGTGGTGTACCCCAGGGATCTGTGCTGGGTCTGCTGCTTTTCAACATATTGATAACTTCTAGTTATTCCCTTTTCCAGGTCATTTATCAAATTTGCAGATGACAAAACTATTTAAAGTTGTTTAAAACCCAACAGGATTGTGGAAAATTTGCAAGAGTATCTTGATAAATTGGAAGACTGAGCATCCAAATGGCAGATGAAATTTAATGTGGACATGTGCAAAGTTTTGAACCTAGGAAAGAACAACCCAATTATGGTTACACGATGCAAGGTTCCACATTGGGAACCACCACCTAGGAAAAAGATTTAGGCGTCATCGTGGATAACATGTTAACCTTCTGCCCAGTGTGCAGCAGCAGCCAAGACAGCAAACAGAATGCAAAAAAAAAATGCAATGTGTGCCTTTGAGTCAGCCCTGACTCCTGGTGATCCAGAAGCTCCTGGGGTTTTTTTGGCAGTGTCACTGGAAGTAGATTGCCAGGCCTTTCTTCCAAGGCAATGGAGGGTTAAGTGACTTGCCCAAGGCCACAAGGAGTGCTAGTGGGAATTGAACCCTGGTTGCTTGGTTACCAAGCCAGTGTTCTAACCACTAGGCTACTCCTCCACTCCATATCCTTTTTTTTTATTTTCCATTCCAAGGATGGAATGGAAAATAAAACAAAGGATGATATGTCTCTATCATTTTATGGTGTGACAGCACCTTGAATATCGTGTGCAATTCTGTTCGCCGTATCTTAAAAAGGATATAGTGTTAGAAAAGGTACAGAGAACAGCCACCAAAATGGTAAAGGGGATGGAAGGATACCCCTATGAAGAGGGGCTTATAAGGTTAGGGCTCTTCAACCTGGAAAAGAGATGGCTGAGAGGAGATATGATAGAGGTCTATAAATTAATGAACGGAGTGGAATGTGTAAACGTAGATCGATTGTTTACGTTATCAGAATATAGAAAGACTAGGGGACATGCAATGAAGCTACAGGGTAAACTATTTAAGACTAATAAGAGAAAATATTTTTTTCACTATACATGTAATCAAACTCTGGAGGGAGGAGTGGTCTAGTGGTTAGGACAAGGTACTTCAGGCCGGAGGGCCAGGGGTTCAAGTCCCACCTGGGGACAGCAATCTCAGGCCAGAGGGTCTGGGATTTCTAGTCCTATAGGCACTCCTTGTGGTCTTGGGCAAGCCACTTAAACCTCCATTGCCCATGTTCCCTGTAAGTATTAGTGTATGTGTCTCATATCCCCTCATGTTAAATATATCTCCCAATTGACCACTTTGACCCGGTGAAAAGCAGGATATAAATACAGCTAAATAAATAAATTAATTACAGATGGGCTGCATGTATATGTTGAAAAAGAGTGATGATAGGGTGGGACCCCCTGGTTTTGGTGGAAAGGTTCTGATGCTACTGCTCCAGATTTTACTTGTTGCCATCTACCAGCCAGATATGATCTACACCATTCCAGAGCCTTGCCGCAGATGCCCTTCTCTTTTAGTCGCTCCAGGAGAAGGTTGTGACTTACTGAATCGAAAGCTGCGGCAATGTCTAGGAAGACAAGAACAAACCCTTGACGGATGTCGTCGATGCCTGTGATTATGTTGCTGAAGAGGGTAGTAAGGAGGGTTTCTACACCATGAGACTCCCTGAATCCATGTTGGCAATGGTCTAGTGGGGCGGCGGAGTCTTTGTGATCCTGTATGTCTCTGTACCTCTTTCTCTCTCTATTATCTTAGCTAGGAGAGGTATGCTGGCTATAGGTCTATATGAGTCAGCCTTCTGGGGGTTTAGCTTGGTGTTTTTTAATAGAGGTCTGATCGAAGTTTGTTTGAGGGCTGTAGGGAACAGACCAGTTGTGAAAGATAGGTTCATAAGTTTTGTTATGAAGTGACTGAAATCATTGCGTAGCTCCTTTATCCAGAAGGCTGGGCAGGGGTCAGTTTGTGCCATGGTGGTATTGAGAGACATGATAGTATCCTCGACGTGTTTCCTGGATGGCGTGGAGAACATGGACAAGGACATTGGGCAGGTTGACTCTTGTGAAGTGACCTCTGAGACCTTATATGTCTGGAGAAGTTTAGACTGAAGGTAGTCACCTCTCCTCAGCCCCCAGGGTGTTCATCTAGTGCCTGGTGGACATTGCTGCCCATCTCCATGTGCTGGGAGTGTTAGTCTTCCCCTATCTCGATGACTGGCTTAAAAGCAAGCTCGCCAGAGGAGATGAACACTTGTGGCATGCTGTACCATCAAGGTGCTACAGACTCTGGGGTTTGTAATAAACTACCCCAAGTTGCACCTGCTCCTGACTCTGCACCTAGAGTTCATTAGAGCCCTCCTGGACTCAATGCAGGCCAGGGCCTTCCCCCCTGCAGACAGAGCACAGCACCTTGTGACACTGGCAGGAGAGGTGCAGTCCACTGTTCCAAGCTGTGCGCGTGTGCATGCGCACACACCTCGCCAAGCGAGCGCACATACTTTACAACAGAGCGCACAAATTATGGTTCTTATTCTGATAGAAAACAGACATCTTAAAATTTAAAAGTTGTGATTGTAATTACTAGAAATTTTCCGCTTCATTTAGTAATTGTCTAATTTCATTTAATTTGATTAAAATCAATGTGGTGTACATACTGTATTCTGACGTGTAGTCAAATTTTAAAGTATATAACTCGAGTGTCGCTATGTGGCGCACAAAAATTTAACCTTCCTTCAAAAGCTGCACACAGCTGATATTTTATGCGCACACAGCCTACAGAAAATTAGAGGGAACATTGGTGCAGTCCTGCTCAACAGCAGCAGCATGGCTTCTGCTGTGCTTGCAGGGGCACATGGCCTTGACAGTGTACATAACCCCCACATGCACGTCTCAGTATATGCAACAGGCCCTGTGGATTCTGAGCTCAGTGGACTTGGGCCACAGGCCATCTCAGACTGGGGGTCTTATCTGGTGGCACAGCCAGCTGAACCCCATGACTGGCCTGGCCTGCCCTGCCCTTCCAGGCCCCACCAGGGCACTGTTTAGTTTATTTTATCGAACTCTTTTATACCGCTCCTTCCAGCGATCAGGGGCGGTTTACATTGAACAATAACATTAAGTTACATAGAACATGTAACAGCTTAACATCATTGAAACAAGAGAACTAGTTAAAACAAACTATATACAAGATAGATGGATCCATAACTATGTACATCCCAGTATACTCTAAAGAAAGGTATAGAGGGGGCTGTGTTTCTTCACTATTTACATGAGCTAATTTTTCAGATGGGAGGGATTGTTATTTGGGTGGTGTGTTGTGAGGTAGCTAAATTGCTAGTATTGTTGGGGGAAGATGTGTTGTAGTAATCTGAGAACAGGAAGGTTTTTAATTCCTTGCGGAATATTAGGTCTTTGGTTGCTCTAAGCTGATCAGGTAGAGCGTTCCACAGTGTGGGGGCTGTAAATCTGAACGCTCTATTGCTTGTGAACTGTTTAGTCTTCCGTACAGAGGTAGGAATTCTCAATACGTTTTGTGCGTTTTTCTCCTTTGTCTGTCAGCTTGAGGTTGTAATAGGGTGGAGAGGTAGGAGGGAGAAATGCCATTGTGGAGTTTGAAAGCTGTAACTATTTGCTTGTACTTTATTCTGTAAGCTATTGGGAGCTAGTGACCTTTGTATGTGTTCAGCTAGGCTGGCCTTGGTTATAATCCTAGCAGAGACATTTTGTACTTTTTGAAGTGTGTGAATAGATTTTTAGGAACACCTTGTAGAATGCTGTTACAAAAATCCAGATGGGGATTTACTAAAGCCTGGAGTATAGTTATAAAATCGTGTGGGCCTAGGATAGGCTTGAGATGTTGGATATTTTTTAGTTTTGTAGAGAACCGATCTAGCAGTGGATTTGATTTGGGCGGTCATGTTTAGTGCTCTATCAATGATACCCAGGTATTTTACTTCATTTTTGATTGGCAGGTTGATATTATGAAGTTTAAGAGTAGTGGGAGGAGTATAGTTTTGGTTTCTTGTAGTGAGCAGGATCCCAGTACAAGCATTGTGGAACCTGTGTCTTTTGGGGAAACTGCTAGGTATGTATGACCTAGATTGGCCACTGTTGGTAACAGGATACTGGGCTTGATGGACCTTGGTCTGACCCAGTATGGCATATCTTATGTTCTGTGTTTGTCGTTTAATTTGTAGATTTTTCTTGTTGAGTCAGGATTCTGCTTCATATATATAGTCAGTGATGTTAAATTGTGGGTTTTTTTGTCAATTGGGGTATAAACTATCTGTTGTGAAAATTTTAATTTGTTTAGTGAAAATGTCGTAGATCGGTTGGAGATATAAATTGAACAGTAAGGTTGAGAATATAGACCCCTGGGGTATTTCTTCTTCTTGCAGGAAGTTGGAGGAAGAATCCTGATTAATTTTGACATATAGGGAGCAGTTTGAAATGTATGATTGAAACCATTTCAGAACAGTTCCAGAGATGCCTAGGTGTGCTAATCTTTGTAATAGGATAGTATGGTCAACATTGTTGAATGCAGATGAGATGTCCAGGAAAACCATGATAAATGTTTGGTTTGGGTTGGGTTATCTAGCCTGTAGGTTAGGGTGTCTAATAAAACCAGAAGTAGGGTTTCTACTCCGTGGTAAGGATGGAAACCGTACTGATGAGTGTTAAGTGGGGCATTAGTGTCTATATAGTCTTGGAGCTGCAACTGGACTACTTTTTCAATGATCCTTACTATGAAGGGGATACTGGCCATAGATCTGAGGATGGCTCGTTTCTGTTACGTCGTGCTTTTTAGTAGTGGGCGAATGAGAGAAAGCTTAAGTGGTTCAGGCAGTATGCCATGCAGGAGTGATTTATTTACTATGTTTAGAATCACCGGTGCTAGTTCAGTTTTGACTGCTTTTATCCAGGATACTGGACATAGGTCTAGTTGGGAGGTTGTGATAAATTTTATGATGGTTTCTAAGAGCTGCTTCTCCTTAATGTCCTCATGACTGATGCCTCCAAGCTGGGTTGGGGAGTACAGTGCAACAGGCTGAAGTCACAGGGTGCCTGGACTCGGGAGGAGAGTGCTCTCCATTATCAATCTCCTGGAGCTGTGGGCTATGACTAATGCCCTTAAGGTGTTCTGCACCAACTTGCTGGGTCAGGTGGTACTTGTCCAGATGGACAACCAAATAGCTATGTTCTACATTAACAGGCAAGGGGAAACAAGCTCCTACATCTGTCTGGAGGCAGTCTGCCTGTGAAATTTTGCCATAAATAATGGCATGACCCTCTAGGCAGTCTACCTGCTGGGCCAGGACATCTGCTGGCTCAGCAGGGTGCTTCAACCCCATAAGTGGAAACTCCACTCAGCCAGTCAATTCCATCTTCCAACACTGGGGGACCCTGACATTGGACCTCTTCACCAGCACCAAGAAAGTGCAGCTGCTAAATTTCTGTTCAGAGGTTGGCCACAGGCCAAGTGATGGCAAACACCTTTCTCCTGTACTGGTCTGGGAGCCTCCTGTGTGTACCTGCTGACTCTACTGCGGCCCTCTCTGGACCTTGAGCAAGGTCTTGGGAACCAGGGATCTTCATTGCGTGCCCCCACCCCCCACCGGTCCCAACAGCCATGGTTACCTCTGCTCCTGCAGCTATCTAAAACAGCCCAGATCCCTCTGTGCCAGGACCCAAACCTGTTTTCACAGGAGAATGGGACCCTTTTGGCTTAAGCTATGGCACCCTTGGGCAGGAAGGTGACAGTGCATGTGCGGTCTAACTCCCAAAGGCTTTGAAAGCTGCAGGGGAGTGAATCCATCTGGCTCCAGAGCTGACAGCACCCATACGTGGACTGATGCCTGCTGTCTCTGGAGAACACCTGATCTCCAGTAACAAGCAGGAATGTAGTCTTCCCACATGGGTATTGTTGGCACTGACAGAGCCCCTGCAGGGATGCTCCCCAGCGTCCTATAGGAAAGCTTTTGGGAGTATCTCACTGTGCCTGCGCTGCTGCCTTCCCAACTCTCCCTCTTCAGTTTTTTTGTCTTCTGCGGAGCTGCTAGGCAGCAAACCCTGTCACCAAGGAAAATTTTCTCTTTTGTGGTTGTCTGCCTTCCTGTCAATGCTTATTCTGGAACTGGTGTCTTTATTTTCTAAAAAAAAAAAAAAAAAAAAAAAAATAATATTTCAAAATTGGACAATACCACTTCTGCTATTGACACCCATGACTGGTGTCTTAAATGTTTGGGCCCTGACCTTTTGCCATCGGAGTGTCTCCTTTGCAGAAAGATGACTAAGAGGGGCCTGCAGAATAGAGCTGCAAAACTCAGCACCCTCTTTGCCTCAGATACAATGCCATCTCCACTGGGGTCAGGACTTCCTTTATGCCTAACCACCCATTCCCCTCATTCCCAAGACTGTTCAAACTTCAGAGACAGGGGCCATATGATCCTCATTGCCCCACACTGGCCAAGACAGATGTGGTATCCACTGCTTCTACATCTCTCTCAAGCCAGACCTCTGGAGTTGAAATGTGCTCCAGATCTCCTATCCCAGGAGGATGGGACACACTTGCACCCGAATCCTCAGTCTTTACATCTGATGGCGTGGCTACTGAGAGTTTAGAATTCCAGGATATCAACCTCTCTCAACAGGTTAAAGAGATCCTTTTAGCCTCTAGGAAACCTTCCACAAGGTGTGCCTATGCCTTTAAGTGGAGAAGGTTCTTTATCTGGTGGTCAAAAAAGGAACTTAATCCTTTTTCAGGTCCAGTAGAAGCATTACTAGAGTATCTCCTCCACCTGTCATTCCTCTGGTCTTAAGACTAATTCAGTAAGGGTCCACCTTAGTGCTATTGCAGCTTCCATAAGCCCTTTTGATGGACAACCTATCTCCTCTCAACCCCTTCTAGTGCAGTTTGAGAGGCCTACTCTTGACTAAACTTCCCATTAAGCTACCACCTGTGACATGTGATTTAAATCTTGTCCTTGGGCAGTTTAGAGATGTAGTGGCTAAGGGCAGTTTCATAAAGTTTTTCTTTTTTGGAAGGTAATCTTCCTAATTGCCCTCACTTCTGCAAGGTGCATCAATGAGCTACAAGCTTTAGTAGCTGATCCTCCTTATACAAGGTTCCACCATGATAAAGTAGTCCTTAGGACTCATCCTTACTTTATGGAGTGGAGGAGTGGCCTAGTGGTTGGGGCAAGGTACTTCAGGCCGGAAGATTGGGGGTTCAAATCCCACTAGAGGACAGCAACCTTGGGCCGGAAGGACTGGGGTTTCTAATCCCACAGGTGCTCCTTGTGGTCTTGGGCAAGCCACTTAACCCTCCATAGCCCATGTTCCCTGTAAAATAGTTATCTCCAAGTTATAATGCCCTGTTCAATGTAAACCACACTGATGCAGAATAGTGCGGTATATAAGAGAATGTAAATAAATGCCTAATGTGGTTTCACCTTTTCATTTGAACCAGTTGGTTTGCCTTCCTGTCTTCTTCCCTAGGCCTTATCCTCTAGTGGTGAAAGGAATCTTCACACTAGATTGTAAAAGAGCTTTAGCTTTTTACCTTCAGAGGACTAGGCAACATAGAAAAGCTTCACAGCTTTTTGTTGCCTTTGATTCCAGTTACCTGGGTTTACCAGTTTCAAAGAGAACTATTTCTAAGTGGATTGCAGCCTGCATCTCCTTTACCTATGAGAGTAAGGGACTTTCGCTTGAAGGTCAGGTCACAGCTCACAATGTGAGAGCAATGGCTACCTCTGGCTAACCTTTGCTCAGTGGTGTTTGACATTTGCAAAGCAGCCATTTGTTCTTTGGTCCACACCTTTACAGCTCATTACTGCTTAGACAAGGACTCCTGTCAGGATGCCTCATTTGGCTGTTCTCCAGCATCTCTTTCAGACTTAGAACAATTCCTACCCACTGTCCTGGGTTTTGATACCCGAGATCCTTGGGAGTAAGCACGACCCACCTCAACCTGGGTTTCACAGTTTTCTGGGGTCATCTCCCTGGCATCTCTAAGCTTGGGAGTCCCCATGTGTGAGGACTACATTCCTGTTTGTGGAGATAGCATAGTTACGCACCTGTAACAGGTGATCTCTGGGAACAGCAGGAATTGAGTCTTCACAACTCACCCCCCTCCCCTAGGAGTTGTATCTACTTTCTCTCCTTTGTCTCAGCTACAAACCCAACTGAAAAGGGAGAGTTGGGAAGGCAGCAGTGCAGGTGCAGTGGAATGCTCCCAAAAGCTTTCCTATACGACATTAAGGAGTGTTCCTGTATGGGCTCTGTTGGTGCCGATTGATACCTGTAATGTGAAGACTCAATTTCTGCTGTTCCCAGAGATCACCTGTTACAGGTGAGTAACTATGCTCTTCACATTGTCCTCACCTTATTCCTGCTCAGTTTTAGTGCTCGCTATAGTCTCAACCAATCCCCCAACTGCCCACTCTTCCAGCCTTTCCTAACAGAGTCTCCACATATACTCCCAAGATGTAGCCACTCTTAAAATCTGCCTTCTGGTTTTCCAACCAGTCCTAGAATCCACACAAGCAAGCCTCTGCTCTCCTGCACCGCCATGTCTGCATCTGCCCTCCTGCCTTTCTCTCTCTTCTACTACTACTGAGCATTTCCATAGTGCTACCAGTCGTATGCAGCGCTGTACCGACATGTAAGACAGTCCATGTTTGTCAGAGCTTACAGTCTAGTCAAGACAAAACACAGAGCTAACAATCTAGTTGGACAATACACAACTTATTTCTTTCCTTCCCTATTGTTTTCCCCCTTACAGTAGCTATTGTCCTCTCTTGTCCTAGTATCAGCCTCCAGCTTCTAACCTCGGCTCCAGCAACTGTTCATTTTGAACATAGTGAAAGGCGCAGGCTCCTCCTTTCCTGCCCCTCTTCTCCCATTTCACACTGGCCATGTGGCTGACAGGGGAAGGAGCACTTTGGTTTCTTGCAAGAAACAGGACATCTCTTCCTATATGAGATGAGAACTGTACCTGAAAACACATGACAAGCACAGACCTTATCTCCCACTATCCTTTCTGTAAATAAATGTTTCTTTACATTGGTCCTGTTTCACCTGCATCCTATATATACACCCCCCCGTCCTTCCAATGTGGCTTTTTTTATTAAGTTGAGCTTGAAACTTTACAAGAAACATTCCATGAAGCTTGATAAAACTAAGGTGGACTTTCAGCTAACTTACACATCCCTTGATCCAACTTTTTTATATCTTCTCTCAAGGGCCTCTTCTCTATGGAGAAACAAGCCAGGATTTGGGGGGCAGGGAGGAGGTGGAAGACTAATAAGGAATGTTGAATAAGCTCAGGGTTGTAGAATGACTTGCATTAATCACGTCTATGAGGCATGCCTGATATTAAAGGTATAGGCCAAAATTACACCAACACTTGTATTTAAAGAAATTATTCAATACATGCCACCAAAAACTACATACTTTTGTTTACTTCTCCACATAATCACCATAAATAGTGAGAGATTTATCCTAGTGTGACACTAGTTTGAACATCCCTTCACAATACAGTTGTGTGTCAAGTTGCTTGAAGTAGTCCATAACGGTGTCTTGCAATTCCTCCTGATCCGCAAAGCGTTTCCCTGCCAAGAATGTCTTCAAAGTTCCAAATGAAAATCTGAAGGGGCTAAGTCTGGACTATACAGAGGATGTAGCAGGACCTACCACTTCTGCTGTGTCAACCACAGATTGGTTTGTTTTGATGTGTGGGGTCTTGTGCCGTTGTGCAGAAGTTTAACTCCTTTGTGTAATTATCCTAGCCTTTATTGTCTTATGGCTGTATGCAATATCTGGATTTAGCCCCTTTGGATTTTCATTTATTCTGACCTTTTGAAGACATTCTTGGCAGGGAAATGCTTTGTAGATCAGGAGGAATTGCAAGACACCATTATGGACTACTTCAAGCAACTTGACATGCAAATCCATGATGGGATGGTCAAACTAGTGTCATGCTGGGATAAATGTCTCAAATGTTTATGGTGATCATGTGGAGAAGTAAACAAAAGTGTGTAGTTTGTGGTGAAATGTATTAAATGATTTCTTTAAATACATGTTAGTTTAACTTTGGCCTATGCCTTTAATATTGGATACCCCCCTCATACATTTGCTCAAGGCAATTTTAAAATATTGGTAAACAATTATATCCTTGCTTATACATTCAATGTAATATTAGTTCTCCAGGAACAAACAGGGAGTTGGTCCTTACATATGGGTAACATTGGCACCAACTGAGCCCATGTGGAGCATTTCTCCAGCTTTCAAAGGAAACCTTTGGGAGTGCTATCACACATGTGGGTCCCCCCCCACCCACCCCTTCCTGCCCAAGGGTGCTATCTTGATGGGTCCCCCCTCTTGCCTAAGGGTGCTATCTTGATCAGTCTCCCTTTTTCCACAGATCCCGTTGGATGCATGTCCTATATCTGTGCTTCAATTTTTCTCTCTCTCTAATTCCAGGTTTCTGGTCCTCTTCCCACCATCCCCAGTGCCCTTGCTTTGGCAATGCGCCCTGGGACTTGTTTCATTTTTTTGTTTGTGTGTGTGTCCTTTTCAACCACTGGCTGAGCCAAAGGTCTTTGATCTTGCGGGGATTCTTTTTGCCCCCATGGCCTCCAGTTTCAAAAAGTGCTAGATGCTCCAAGAATGATGCTCAAGGATACCTATGACTGTTATCTTAAGTGCCTAGGAGCTGACCACAACATGGAACTCTGCTCCCTTTGTAAAAAGACATCCTCCAAGGCCATCTAGAGTCGTAAGCAGAAGCTGGATGATATTTTCCACAAGACAGCCCCAGGGTCCCTGGTTAGTTCCTTGCTTCACTGACCTTCAGCCTCTGTGGCCCCAGCGTCACTCTGAGCAAGGGTCTTCTGAAAGGGAGTGGAAGAAGGCCACAAGGACCCCCATCAGAGGCCCTGAATGACAAGCGTGAGCATTCTTGCATGGTCCCTCAGCAGTCCTAAGTGTGTGAGAAGGAGTGGCCTTGAAAAGTACCTCGTACGGCTATGGAGGCCTCCAGTGATGGTGCCCAGTCTCCTGAGGATCATCCCAGCGTTGACCCCTCCTCCTTGACTCACAACCTGGTCACCTTGGCGTTGCAGGTTCCCACTCACAAGTGGGAGGCCCGAATGCTGGCACTGGAGTGCAGCATTTCTGCCTTCCTTGCTGCCCAGCTGGCGCCAGTCCCTGCTGGCATGCACCTTGAGGACAATGCCTGTGATGACTCACCAGACCACTGTGACAACCCCTGAGAGCCAGGGGCCTTGTGAGGGATCCTGGTAGAGGTCTTGATCTCTATTCCCAGTCTTCAGGTGCAAAATCTTCTCGAGCTAGTACTTCCAGCTCCAGGCCGGCTTTGGCCTCGGGAGCCCAGCACAAGGCACAGGCTCTGCTTGAGTAGCCTAGCTCAGTCTTCTTCAGAATTCTCGAGCTGGGAATCCAAAGGGGACACTTTCCCTGAATCCCAGGCTCATCAAGACCTCCCCTTGGACCCTTCCCTACTGGTTCAGAAACAGCAGTCTCTCCCTGAAGGCACCTCCTTTCTGAAGTTTGTGTGGGACATGGCTCAAGACCTAGCGCTCTCCATGCAGCCTGAGAAGGAGCTCAGTGCGGAGGAACTCAATATTTTTACAATATAAGGCCCCACCAAGGGAATCCTTCACAGTCCTGGTTCTGCCCAAACTAGCCTGGCTGTTCCTCTGTATGTGGGAGACATCTGCATCTATCCCCATTGTCAGCAAGCGCCTGGACACCATGTACAGGTCCAGCGAGGGCCCAGCTTCCTCATACCTCAAATGGTGGTGGAGTCCACTATGCAGAAGCAAAAGAGCCTAAAAACACACTCTTTGGTCCTGACACCCCTGGGCGTAAGGCCTACCAAGGCTCCATGCTGGCATGCCACATCCAGGCTTACCAGTTATATCTAGGTAGGTTCCTTTGTGACCTCACAAGGAGCTTGGAGGTTTTCAGGTGGGCCTTGATGGCAATTACCTCAGTTTCCAGTCCCTCCTAAAGTCAATGGGGGACTGTTCAAAGTATCTTTCTTGCACTGCATATGACAGCTTCAAGTCCTCTGCTCAGATAGCGGCTGCTGGCAGCAGGCCTGGCTCCTGGAGAAACTGCTTGAGGTGCTGTGCCTGGGTGAGCAATTATTTGGCAAACCAATGGAGGATAAAGCACTGGAGCTTGAGATGGAATAAATCACCCACCCCTGTCTCTCCCGAAAGACTTCCTCCCTCCTGCGGAAGAAGCAACAGGGCAAAAAGCTTTTCTTCCAGAGGAAGGGTCTCCCCTACTGGGACTACCCACCTTGCTCTGTCTGCCTTGGAGTGGAGCTAGTGCAAGAGGGTAAGAGCAGCCCTCAGGGCCTGCATAAGCCAAAGGGCCCCAAAAGCCAAACTCTGGCACCGGCCTAGTTGGCCCCAGGTTTGGGTTTTTTTTTTTTTTCCTGTAAATGTTTTTATTATCAACCTTTGCACTTACATTGCCAAACAGACAACCATGTACATACTATACAATGGTTAACTAACATCCTACAATCAATAAAGGCAACATGTAACTTTTGTTTGCTACGCTTTCTGCCCCGCTATCCCCTGGCCACCTGGATACTATTATTCTACAATATAAACAATAACTTAAATGCAATACATCTTACAGTCAATATGAGCAACACATTACTAACATTTCCCACCCCTTACTAAACGTTTTGCCCCTCATTCCCCTCATTCCATTATACTACCTAATAAGCAATGAGTTAAATACAGTACTGTAAACAATATATAATGAAATCACTCTCCTTCTAATCCCACGCCACTAAGACCCCCCCTTACCCTCTCAACCCCTTGTGCCCACTCCGAGCCTCCCCCCCACCCTACTCCCCCTATCCCCCCTCCTCCCCCTTCCTTCCACGACCCTTCCCGTAGCCACTCCCACCCACTGTTTTGCTGTTTGTTCCCCTTTTCCCATTCGTTCCCCCATCATTTTGTACATGGCATAAAGATGCGACACTCTACGTGCGAAACTAGCTATGGATGGCAAATGCGGTCTATTCCAGTACCATGCTATTTCACACCGTGCCGCGGTTACACAGTACCAAATGATTCTCCAATCTCCTTCCCAACACCCATCTGGTCTATGCAGGAGACACATCTCAGGTCCAAGCCCGATATTCGCACCCACAATTTTATTAATATTCTCCCCTATTTTATCACAGTATTCCCTAACTACTGGGCATGACCACCACATATGCAGCCAGGACCCTCGCTCCCCACACAACCGCCAACAATCATCCGTCTGCCTCACCCCCGCCCTACACAATCTCTCCGGTGTGAGATACCATCGACTCAACACCTTAAAACCATTCTCATGTAACGTTGTAGCTATGGAGAATCGTGCTATACCCAATGCTATTGCCTCCCACTCTTCCACCCCCCACGTTACCCCTAAGTCCTTTTCCCACGCTTCCATATACTTTAGCTTCCCTTCCCCCCTCGCAACTAATCCTCTATATATCCGAGAGAGCATCCCCTGCTGCCCCAGTGAACCTAGGCATGCTCCTTCAAACCACTCCCCTTCCCCCCTGCTCTCTCCCCCTTTGTCGGACCACCGAACCCATCTGCATGTACGCAAACCTATCCTGCTCTCCCAACCGGTACAGATCTCTCACTCCCTCAAAGCCTCTAATCTGCGTCCCCACCAATATCTGAGACACTTGAGTCAGCCCGTGCTCCGCCCATCGTCGAAGTACCGTTGCACTCGGACCCAGTCCCTCCGTACAGCACGCCTGCAAGGACATAGTAGGTGACCACCTCTTGTCCCCCACCAACCGCTTCCTATACTGCTGCCACACCTTAAGAGTATGCCCCACTAGGGGAATCCTTCCCCTCCCCCCTTTCCCCTCCCACACAATGTGTTCTAATTCTCCCGGCCCATACTCATCCACCTCCATCCTCACCCATTGTTTATTGGGCTCCCGTAGCCACGCATAAACTGCTCTCAATTGTGCCGCCGCATAATACAGACTAAAGTTTGGGACACCCATCCCGCCCTCCCCTACCAACACTTGCATCGTCCTTGCTGCCACCCTTGGCCTTTTCCCTCCCCAGATGAATCTCTCCACTTGTTGTTGCACCCTCCTCAATACTCTCCGGGGCACCTGTATGGGCAGGATTTGGAACAGGAATAAGAACTGGGGAAGGAGCATCATTTTCACCGATGCCATTCACCCAAACCACGAATAATACCCTCTGCCCCAGCCCTGTAACCGCCCCTCCACCTGCCCCACCAATTTATTGTAATTTAAGGGGAACAGATCCTCCAAGGCCCTCCCCAGCTGCACCCCTAAATAGCGGATTGACTTCTTCGCCCATTTAAACGGGAAACTCTGCCGTAACTCCCGCTGCCCCTCCTCCTCCCCTACTATACTTAAAATCTCTGATTTCCCCCAATTAATCTGAAAGCCCGCCCTCTGCCCATACTCCTGGATCTCACTCATCACCGCTGTTAATGTTACTCTGGGTTTCGTGATTGTCAAAAGTATATCGTCCGCAAAGAGGGACACTTTATATTCTTGTTGCCCCACCCTTACTCCCTCGATCAACGGATTGGCCCTCAACCTCGCCGCCAGGGGCTCAAGGGACAGCGCAAACAATAAAGGGGACAACTGGCAGCCTTGTCGAGTCCCTCGTTCCAGCGGGAAGAACTCAGAATAGCCCCCATTTACCCGCACACAAGCTTTTGGCCTAGTATACAAAGCCCTAATCCACTTCACAAAACTGGGCCCGAACCCCAAAGTCTCCAATACCGAGTACAAAAATTTCCAGGATACTTGATCAAAGGCCTTTTCAGCATCTAATGATACCAACAGTGTCTCCTTCCCCTTCTTTTGCGCCGACCAAATCACATTCAACACTTTCCGTATGTTGTCCGCCACTTGCCGGCCTGGCACAAACCCTGCTTGGTCCTCATGCACCAATTTCCCCAACAACGTATTAAGTCTAATCGCTAACACTTTGGCCAATAATTTCGCATCAACATTCAACAACGAAATTGGCCGATACGACGCACAGTCCTGCGGGTCTTTCCTGTCTTTAGGGATAAGAGTGATACCCGCCCAGCCCATTGTGTCCGCCAATTTCTCTCCTACCCGTGGCCCATTAAAAACCCTTTTTAAGGGGTACACCAAGAGGCTCCCAAATTGTTTATAAAATCGCGCTGTCAGTCCATCCAGCCCTGGGGCTTTACCTAACTTTAAAGCCTTAATTGCCCGCAATATCTCCTCTGCATCGATCTCCCGATCCAGCCCTCTCTGTTCCTCCTCTGACAGGCTAGGGAGCCCTGCTTCCTTCACGTACTCGTGAACATCCTCCTCTGACCTCTCCTCTCGTGCCGCTTACAAGGTACTATAGAAAGATACAAATTCCTCTTGAATTCTATGATCCTCCCGCACTTTTAATCTGCGCGATCCTATTCCACTCCTTCCGCCTTTTCAACTGTCTTGCAAGAAATTTCCCTGCTTTGTTACCCCCCTCAAAGAACCGCTGTTTCAGCAGCTGCATATGAAACTGAATCCTCTCAGCCTCAATGGCATTCAATTCTGCCCTCAGTTCCAACACTGTGCCGTGAAACTGCCCCCCCCTGCATATCCTTCTCCTCCATCTCCCGCAATTGCTGTCGTAGCTGCACTTCACGCTCCTCCCTCTCCCGCTTTATGCACGCTCCCCACTTGATAAACACCCCCCTTACCACTGCCTTGAAGGCATCCCAGACCACCCCCTCTTTTACCCCTCCTGCCCCATTCTTCTCAAAGAACTCCGGGATCAAGACTTCGATCTCTTTCACCACCCTGCTATCCTCCAACAAACCTTCATTTAACTTCCAAAATTGGCGCCCCTTGTCCTCCCCTGCCACCCGCACTTGAACTACCACCCGCACTTGAACTACCACCGGTGCATGATCTGACCATGCTATAGGTTCTATTTCGGCCCCCTTAATTCTCCCGGCTAGTTCCTTCCCTACCCATATGGCGTCCAATCGAGAATAGGTTCCATGAACAGCTGAGAAGAAGGAAAATTGTCTCCTTCCCGGATTCAACATCCGCCACGCATCAATTAGGCCATTCTCCTTCACAAACCTTTGGTAGCGCTTCCTATCCTTTCCCTGCCCTTCCCTCCCCGTCGTATCCCTCCCAGCCTCCCAGGCCAAGTTGAAGTCTCCACCACAAATCAGCACTCCATCCCCCATTGCTGCCACCTGCACACCCAGCTCCTCCCAGAACTCTTTTTGGGACCCCGTGGGAGCGTAAACATTTACAACACAGAACCACTCCTCCCCCAATTTTACCCTCATCAGTAAATATCTTCCCCCCTTATCCCGGATCACCGTCTGCACCTCTGTTTTAACTTCCCCCCTAAACAGCACCGCCACGCCTCCTTTCTTTTTTTCCCTGGTATTGGAAGCAAACATACGGTTCCCATATCCCTTGGGCTGCACCACTGCCTCGTGCTTTTTCTGCAAATGTGTCTCCTGCAACATTACTATATCCACCTGCTGTCTTGCTAATTCTTTATATAATTTCTGCCTCTTCCATGGGGAGTTTAATCCCTTAACGTTCAGCGAAACAATTTTCAATACCCCTCCTTCTCCTCTTCCCCCCCCACCCGCAATCCCTTCTGCTCTTCCCCTCCCCCTGTCCTCCCCCCTCCTTCCCCTAACAGTGCTCTCCTTTGAGGAGAGGAGACGCGACTTCCATATCAGTGACATATCCCACCTCCCAGCCTACTCGTTCTCATGATCCCCATACCCCTTCCCCCCCCCTTCCTAACCCACTACCCCCCTACTGCCCCCCACCACTCATACCCCCTCCCTTCCCCACACCGCTGGATATCTCCTCCCCCTCCTCCCTACCACCCCCTTACTCGCCTACCTCTATGTACCTCCCCCCCCAGCCTTCCAGCATTGATTATTCACAGTTACCAGTCCTTTATTTGCTCTCCACCGCTCATCTGGTCTCTTGCTCCGACTCCGGACTCTGGTGGCCTTCCTTGGCCAACCTGGCAAGTCGCCTACCGCTTACCCTCTGCCACTTCGCACTCTCCATCCTCCCTGCCCGGGTCTCCGGTCTCTGCAGAGTAGATGTACGGTCAGCCGCCTCCGGAAGATGCTCTGCTCCAAGTTCCCTCAAGACCTTCCAAGCCTCTGCACTGGATCTCACTGTCCGCAATCTCCCTTTCACCGTGAGCAGCAAACCGAATGGGTATAGCCACTTGTATCTCAGATCTGCTCTCCGTAGAAATGCTGTTACCTCTCTTATCTCTCTCCTGCGCTGCGACGTTCCCTGTGACAGGTCTTGATACAACTCCACTTTATGGCCCTCCCAGTGGAAGCTTTTTAGTTTTCGATTGGCTCCCAGCAGTAGCTCCTTGGTCTTATAGTAGCTCAGACATACTACTATGTCTCTTGGCCTATTTTCTCAGATAGGCCCTATTCCTCTGTGCGCTCTTTCTATTCTCAGATAGTTGTCGTCCATATCCACACCTTGACCTGCTGCTACCAGGAGGTCCCTAAATACCTTCTGGACTACCTCCTCACAGTCCTTGTACTTGGGCTCTTCCGGCACGCCCCGTATCCGGAGATTGCACCTTCGTGAGCGGTCTTCTAGATCTTCTAATTTAGCTTTAATTACCTCCTGCTCTGACCACAGCTCTTCGCAGCCTTTCTGGATTTGCGTCACTATGCCCACTTGGCTTTCCAACCTGGATTCAGCTTTGTCAACTCGCTCTCCCAAATCTGAGATATCCTGTCGGAGAGTCTGTACGGTCTCCTTGATCTAATTTTTCACCCCGCACATCTCCACCTTCAATTCCTCCTTTAACTCGAGGAGCCACTGCTTAATCTGTTCTGCTGCGCTCAAGCCTTCCTCTCCACCTTTGCTCCCCCCCGGGCTGTGTGGGGACTCTGCAGATGTTTTACCTGATCTCTCCCCATCTTTCCCGCCTTTAGGCGTCACATAGGGGGAGCGGAACTCAGCCAACTTTTTTTTCATCAGTCCCTCTTTCTTGGCCTTCTCCATTGCTGTGCTGGTCCTCTCTTCCCTCAGCCTTCTTCCCAGGGCCCACTGCCCACTCTCCTCTTCTCCCCCTCTTATGCCGCGGGGCCCTGTGCACCGGCGTGCTCAGCCTCCAGTCTCAACACTTGCCCCTAATGAGGTCTTTGAAAGCTCACCACAATTCACTGCCTTCCTTCCCCCACTGCAGCCGTCAGCACTCTCGCCGTTCCCACTCTCGGCTCCTCCACTTCCAGCCTGCAAAAGTTGCTGCGATCCGTGCAGACCACGTGGCAGGGCAATCTCAGCCCGCGCTGCTCCTTTAATCAGCGCTGCTGTTGATAGCCGCTGATCGGTCTGCTGCAGCCCAAGGGCTTCCCCCACTAGCACTCTCACCGCCGGCCTTCCGCCTCGAGGCTTCCGCTCTCCCGCTGCCTTCTCACAGTCGCGCTCAGCCTCTTCGCGCCCTGTGCATCCTGCGGGTGCCTCAGGTGATCCGGCCTCCTTTCCAGGCACTGGCTCACCAGCCCTCGCTCTTGCAACGTGCTCCTGACGCACCGGAGGGGTGAAGCTGAGCCTCTCGATGCTCCTTCCCGCTGCTATCCACCCCTAACCTTGCCCGTAGGGATTATCCCAGCATTTATGGGCTTTCTGGTGGCGGAGCTCTGTTGCTACGCCGCCATTCAGGTGGGTGATGTCACTGGAAGTCGGCCCCAGGTTTTTGATGCCAGATGCATGGCTGCTCTGCCTCCAACCCAGCTTTTGGTGGGAGGGTGCCTTATCCACTTTCCTCTCTGATGGGAGTCCATCACCTCAGACACCTGGGTCATCCGGGAAGGTTACCTCCTTCACTGGGACTGGCTTCCTCCACCCTTATGCCCCATGGAGCCCCCTTGGCTCCCCACGCACCAAGTCATCTGGGTAAAGGAGCTTGCCAACCTCCTCAAGGAACGAGCAGTGGAAGTGGTCCTGCTGCACCTTAGAGGTCACAGGTTCTACTTCAGTTACTTCCTTGTGCCAAAGCGGATGGCAGTTTCCAACCCATCCTCTTTTTAAGAAATCTTAACAAATACCAGGTACAGGAGAGATTCAAAATGCTCTCCCTTGGTGCCTTGCTGCCCTTCCTCCAGCATGGCAACTGGCTATGCTCCTTGGACTTTGGGATGGATGAGGATGTGAGCGTACACATCCCAAAGCACAGGAAATACCTGTGTTTCAGGGTGCAAGGGAACCACTATCAATACAGAGTGCTTCCCTTCAGCCTTGTGTCTATCCTGTGAGTGTTCACAAAATGCCTTGCAGAGGCTGCAGCCTACCTTAAAGTACCCTGCAGTCAATCTACCCCTTCATCTAACCTAGACGACTGGCTCATTATAGGAGGCATGGCTGACAAGGTGCAGTGTATTAAAGCTAATTAATCTGTGAACCCATTATTTTTGTTAAACTGCTGCTACTAGGCCCTGACTGATTTAAGTTTAAATTTAAAACAGAGGAGAACTTTCTGGTTACATTTCATACCCAGCAGAGAGCTTGTAGTTTAAATTTCATAAGAAGTTAGAGCCCAGCAGCAGCAGCTAAGAGCTATAATTTAAATCAAATCAGAATATAACTTACCTCAGCAGCACAAGGCAGGGTACTGTGTAGCAGCCCTCTTTTAATAAGTGTTATTTCCCTCCCTCCCTCCCTCCCCTGGGATAATCATAGCTTTATAGATACTTACACATCTTACAAGACAGCAGGTGCTCTCAGGTGAAGCTCATTACCCAAATCAGTCATACACTAAGGACCTGAGATTAGTTAAGCTTCAGGTGAACAAGGTATATTACACGTATTAGGTACAGTTTTATTAGTATAAATATCCATAGCAACCCTTAGTAAGTAAAGAACTTAGATCTAAACACAAACTTAAAACTAAGATGCAGACAGCAGTCCAGCAACGGGATGGGGGCTTTCCAGTCTTTTGCATTGAGTGTCACATGTATGATTTTCTCCCAGTTGGTGAGAGGTCTTACGTGTGCACTAGGTGCAAGGAGCTCTTTGCTCTCAGGGAACGAGTCCGTTCTCTAGAAGCTAAAGTAGCAGACTTCGAAAGCATAAAACAGACAGAGGTACATAGACGAGACCTCCAGGGATATAGTCCTGAAGTCCCACCTCATTTTGGCAGCATCCCTGTTGCCATGGAGGAGAGAGGTCATGTGACAGAGCATCATCCTGGTGTGGCAGGAAGTGATCCTGTAACTAGGACCTGTCCTCCAGGTGATGTAAAACCCTCTCGCACCGAGGAAGTTTCTCCAGGGCCATGTGCCCATGAGGGAAGGGTTAGGACAGCCGTTACAGTTGATGATTTGATCATTAGGCATGTAGAGAGCGGGGTGGCTGGTGGACGTGAGGATCGCCTGGTAACATGCCT
Source organism: Ichthyophis bannanicus (assembly GCA_033557465.1). Taxonomy (NCBI): domain Eukaryota; kingdom Metazoa; phylum Chordata; class Amphibia; order Gymnophiona; family Ichthyophiidae; genus Ichthyophis; species Ichthyophis bannanicus. The sequence continues at coordinate 1,822,574,324 of CM066032.1, read as the reverse complement.
GCCTGGTGCGAAGGTAGTGGACCTCACACGCCACCTAGATAAGGTCTTAGATAGTGCTGGGGAGGAGTCTGCTGTCTTGGTACATGTCGGTACCAATGACATAGGAAAATGTGGTAGGGAGGTTCTGGAGGCTAAATTTAGGCTTTTAGGTAGGAAGTTGAAATCCAGAACTTCCAGGGTAGCATTCTGCACCCAAAAGATAGGCAGAGCTCCGGAGTCTCAACGCGTGGATGAGACAATGGTGCAGAGATGAGGGTTTTGGATTTGTTAGCAACTGGGGAACATTCTGGGGAAAGGATGGGCTCTTCCAAAGCGATGGGCTTCACCATAACCGGGATGGAACCAGGCTGCTGGCATTAACCTTTAAAAAGGAGATAGAGCAGCTTTTAAACTAGATATTAGGGAAAAGCCGACAGTCGCCCAAGAGCGGATGGTTCGGAAGAATGTATCTTTGAAGGATACTACCAAAAGCAGAGAGGTTCCACAAAAGAGTAAAGTAGCCCAAATGCCCTCAAGTATGGAGCAGACAGCGTAAAGATCCTAAATTACCCATGTCTAACAATAGCCAAATTAATATGAATAAAATACATTCTCTAAAATGCTTGTATGCAAATGCTAGAAGTCTAAAAAATAAGATGGGAGAGTTAGAATATATAACACTAAATGAAAGGTTAGATATGATTGGAATATCAGAGACATGGTGGAAGGAGGACAACCAGTGGGACACTGTGATACCTGGGTACAAACTATATCGTAATGATAGAGCTGATAAAATTGGTGGAGGGGTTGCTCTCTATGTTAGAGAGGGCATTGAGTCAGAAAGGATTAAAGTTTTGCAGGTAACAAAATCTGCTGTAGAATCTATATGGATTGAAATTCCATGTAAAAAGGGGAAGGCAATGGCAGTGGGGGTGTACTATCGAGCGCCTGGCCAGAATGACCAAATGGATGATGAAATGCTCAAAGAAATCAAGGAAGCTAACAAAAGTTACAGCACAGTAATAATATATATTCTATGTAAATAATTCCCCCATGTTTTTCCAAGTTGATTCTCCTGTTATATGTAACACCGAACAACCTGTCGTTCTGGTCTTTTGTGTTATCTGTAAACTGCGCTGATGCCGAATAGTGCGGTATATAAAAAATTGTAATAAATAAATTAAAGAAATAATAAATATGGGTGATTTCAACTACCCCGGTATCAACTGGGTCAGTGTTACGGCAGGACATGCTAGGGAGATAAAGTTCTTAGATGAAATAAACAACTGCTTCTTGGACCGACCAGAGGGGAAGCCATATTAGACCTAATCCTTAGTGGAACACCAGATCTAGTACAAGAGATAAGGTTGTTGGGGCCATTTGGCAACAGTGATCATAGCATGATCGCCTTTGATTTAGTTAGTGGAGGAGGGATAGTAAGGAAATCCACAGTACTACCTTTTAACTTTCGAAAGGGAGACTATGATAAAATGAGGAAAACAGTTAAGAAAAAACTAAAAGGAGCAGTTGCAAAGGTTAAAGACATACATCAGGCTTGGCTGTTGTTGAAAAATACTACCTTGGAAGCCCAGACCAGCTGTATTTCACGCTTTAAGAAAAGTGGAAGTAAGTACAAAAAACTGCCAGCATGGTTTAAAGATGAGGGCAGAGAGGCTGTTGTTGCCAAAAAAGCATCTTTCAGGAAATGGAAAAAAGAGCCAAATGACGAAACCTGGAAACAGCACAAGCACTGGCAAGTCAAATGCAAGGCATTGATAAGGCAGGCAAAGGGAGAATTTGAGAAGAAGCTTGCTGCGGAAGCAAATACGCGAAGTAAAGACCTTTTCAAGTACATTCGTAGCAAAAAACCTGTGAGAGAGTCAGTTGGTCCATTAGATGATAAAGGGGTTAAAGGAGCACTAAGAGGCGACAAGGCGATAGCGGAGAGACTGAATGAATTCTTTACTTCAGTCTTTAGTGAGGAAGATGTAGGGATGTTACCCATGACTGAAGTGGTATTTAAAGGTGCGGAAGAATTGAAGGAAATATCGATACATCGGGAAGATGTATTACAACTATTAGATAAACTGAAGAGTAGCAAATCACCTGGGCCGGATGGTATACATCCAAGGGTGTTGAAAGAACTGAAATACGAGATTGCAGACCTGCTATTAGTAATCTGTGAACTATCATTAAAATCATCTCTAATACCTGAAGATTGGAGGATCGCCAATGTAACACCAATTTTTAAAAAAGGTTCCAGGGGTGATCCGGGAAACTACAGACTGGTGAGCCTGACATCAGTACCAGGAAAAATGGTAGAAACCATCATAAAGAATAAAATTACTCAGCATGTAGATAGTCATGACCTAATGGGAGACAGCCAACATGGCTTTAGACAATGAAGATCTTGTCTTACTAATCTGTTATGTTTTTTTGAAGGAGTGAATAATCAGGTGGACAAAGGTGAGTTGGTTGATATTGTGTATCTGGACTTTCAGAAAGCCTTTGACAAGGTCCCTCATGAGAGACGTTTGGCAAAACTAAAGAGTCATGGGATAGGAGGCAGTGTACTATTGTGGATCAGGAACTGGTTAAAAGATAGAAAGCAGAGGGTAGGGCTAAATGGCCAATTTTCCCAATGGAGAAAGGTGAATAGTGGTGTACCCCAGGGATCTGTGCTGGGTCCGCTGCTTTTTGCCATATTCATAAATGACCTGGAAAGTGGAATAACGAGTGAGGTTGTCAAATTTGCAGATGACACAAAACTATTTAAAGTTGTTAAAACTCAAGAGGATTGTGGAAAATTGCAAGAGGATCTTGATAAATTGGAAGACTGGGCATCAAAATGGCAGATGAAATTTAATGTGGACAAGTGCAAGGTTATGCACCTAGGTAAGAACAACCCAAACTATGGTTCCACAATGCAAGGTTCCACATTAGGAACCACCACCCAGGAAAAAGATTTAGGCGTCATTGTGGATACCATGTTAAAACCCTCGGCCCAGTGTGTAGAGGCGGCCAAGAGAGCAAATAGAATGCTAGGTATGATAAGGAAAGAAATGGAAAATAAAACAAAAGATATTATAATGTCTCTATATCGTTCCATGGTGAGACTGCACCTTGAATATTGTGTGCAATTCTGGTCGCCGTATCTTAAAAAGGATATAGCGATTTTAGAAAAGGTTCAGAGAAGAGCCACCAAAATGGTAAAGGGGATGGAAGGATACTCCTATGAAGAAAGGCTAAAAAGGTTAGGGCTCTTTAACCTGGAAAAGAGACGGCTGAGGGGAGATATGATAGAAGTCTATAAAATAATGAACGGAGTGGAACAGGTAAATGTAGATAGATTGTTTACCTTATCAGAATATAGAAAGACTAGGGGACATGCAATGAAGCTACAGGGTAAACTATTTAAGACTAATAAAAGAAAATATTTTTTCACTCAACGTGTAATCAAACTCTGGAATTTGTTACCGGAGGATGTAGTAAAGGCTGTTAATGTAGCTGGGTTTAAAAAAGGTTTAGACAAGTTCCTGGAGGAAAGGTCCATAAACCATTATTAAGAAGGGACCGAAGATATCAATGCTTGACCCAATACAAGCATTGTGGAATCTGTGACATTTGGGGAAACTGCTAGGTACGTATGACCTAGATTGGCCATTGTTGGAAACAGAATACTGGGCTTGATGGACCTTGGTCTGACCCAGTATGGCATATCTTATGTTCTTATCCACTTCCTTAAGCACCTCTGCTTCATAGTTTAATTACCTGAAGTCTCATCTCAGTCCAGCCCAATCCCTGGAGTTCATTGGCATGTGCCTTAACACTCAGTGGGTGACAGCCTTCCTTCCCCAGGCCAGGGCAGATTGCCTCATTGCTCTGGCAGCCATGGCATCGACCCAAGCAATGCTCAGTCTCCTTAGCCATATGACCTTGACATTTCATGTTGTCCCTGATGCCTGACTGCACTTGTGGGGGCACAATGGTGCCTTCAAGCTCAGTGGTGCCTAGTTCAGTTGTCTTAGGCAACAGGTTGCCTCAAATGCCATTTCGGTCACTCCTCTACTGTCTCTCGACTGATGACAGGACACCTGGAACCTGCTCAGAGCCATGCTGTTCCAGGCCCAACACAAGATGGTCTTGACCACAGATGCCTCATCATGGACTAGGGAGCCTATTATGGTGATGTCGAATAGCGTGGTATAAAAGAGACTGCAAATAAATAAATGGTGAGTTCTGCATGCAGGGAACTTGGACCCTGAAGGAGTCCCAGCAGTTAATCAACCTCCTTGAACTCCAGGAGGTCCTCCTTGCCCTCTGGGCATTCAGGCACTGTGTTCACCACTGGGTGGTGCTAGCCTAGACAGACAACCAAGTAACAATGTTCTATATAAACAACCCTGGGGGCACTAGCTCTTACAGTCTCTGCCCGGAGGAGGTAGCCCTATGGGCCACCTATCTCCTGGGCCAGGACAATGTCCTGACAGACAGGTTAAGCTGGCTCCTCCAGCCACACAAGTGGCGCTTCTGCCCACAGACAGCACAGCAGCTGTTGTGATGTTGGGGACTCTGGTCCTAGACATCTTCACCAGCCCAGTGAACTCACAGCTCCCATGGGTCTGCAGTCCAGTTCCCCCACCTGAACAGAGAAGCCCCACTGCCTTCCTCCTATTGTGGACACACAGCCTCCTGTATGTATTTCCCCCTACTCTGCTCATAGCACAAACGCTCCTCAAAATAGAGCAGGATGGGGCCTCATTGATGCTCATGACTCCGTGGTGGCCTTGACAGCCCCGATTCCTGCTGCTGCTCCACCTCTCATCAGCCTCTGGTTCCCCTTGCCAACATGCTGGGCTTGTTGATGCAGGAGAAGGGTCTGCTACTTCACCTGAACTTGAGGTCCTTATCCCTCATGGCCTGGTGGCTGAGCAGGTCACTCTAGCCCCCCCTTTTCCTGATTGAGGTCAAGGACATACTGTTGGCCTTGCACAAAGACTAGAAGGGCTTATGTCTTTAAATGGCATCTGTTCTTGGTGTGATGCTCAGATACGGGCCACTCTGTTCTCTTGCCCCACCCACTTGATCCTGCAGTACCAACTCCATCTCTCGCAGACAGGTTTGAAGTCTAACTGGGTCAGGGTCTACCTGAGTGCTATCTTGGCTAACCACCACCCTGTTGAGGGTGGATCTTGGGGGTCAAGCACTAGTTTCCCACTTCATGTGCAAGCTGCTGCTTTTCCAACCCCCCCCCCCCCCCAATCCGGCCACCTCTGGTTGAGTGGGACTTCTACATCATCCTCAAGCAGCTAACTCAGCCGCCCTTTGAGCTGATGGCATCCTGCTCACATTGGCACCTTTCCTGGAAGGTGGTTCTTCTAGGGCCCCTCACCTCGGCCTGGAGGGTCAATGAGCTTCAGGCCCTGATGGCCAACATCCCCTACAGGAGATTCTATAGGAACCATGTGGTTCTCCAAACGCACCCTACGTTTCTCCCGAAAGTTGTCTCAAATTTCCACCTCAAACAGGGGATAGTACTGCCAACCTTCTCCTGAAGCCTCACACTGACTGGCTCTCATCAATCCTCTGTACCCTTGACTGTAGGAGGGCACTCTCATTCTACCTGCACTGTATTTAGGTTCACAAGTCTGAGTGGCTTTTTGTCTCCTATGATCCTGCTTGCATGGGGCTTGTGGTCACTAAGCAGACCCTTTCCATTTAGGTAGCGGATTGCATCACCTTTGCTCAGGCCAGGCTGCCCCTGGCCCACAGAGTCACAGTGCATGGTGTTTGTATGAGGGTAGTGTCAGTGGCCCACCTGTGCTGCTGGTGGACATTGGCTAACACCTTCGCAACACATTACTGCTTGGAGAGGGAGTCTGTCAGAACAGCACCTTTGGCCAGGCTGTACTCCATAATTTTGTTTTGGGGTTTAAGCATCTCCTGCTCTGACTCTTCTTCTGTGGTTACTGGGAGTGTGGCCTTCCAGGGACCTCAGTTACCAGTGACTGCTCATGGCTTGCCCTGGTGCTTTTCTACAGGTCCTCAGTAGCCTATAGCTGGGGATTCCTATAGGTGAGGACTGACTTCCTGCTTGTTCCTGGAGAAAGTGTAGTTATTCACCAGGTGTTCCCCAGGGTCAGCACCCCTCCCCTTGGAGTTGCCCACTGTCCTTAGCTCAGCCAAAGGAAAAAAATACTATGTCATCTGACTGATCAAGATGGCACCCTTGGGCGGGAAGGGGACCATGCATGCATGGTGGCATTCTCAAAGGCTTTTTTTGAAAGCTGGGGGAATGCTCTGTGTGGGCTCAGTTGGTGCTGACGTCACCCATATGTGAGGACTGATTCCTGCTGTCCCTGGAGAACACCTGTTACAGGTGAGTAACTACACTTTACCCTTCCCTGTGTTTGCATTTCATTGGCGCTACTGTCATTGATTGCTAACAGGACTGAGTGGTAGAAAGCTGTACAGAATACTGCTGTGCATCATCTGGGTTAGTTATGCAGCCAGTGTGTGTCTCTTATGCTGCATGTTACACTGGTTTTCAGCTATGGTTCACACACAATATAAAATGGTGGTACTAAAACTACTTGACTGAGTGGTTCACAGCTTTATTTGTATTTGTTTTAATTTCTTCATATTTTCCAACAAAAGAGAAAAAAATAACTGGATTCCAACAAGATTAAAATACACAATTTGGCTCTGTGACATGAGATATTCAAAGACAAAACACAGCCCACCCCACCCTGTCCCTCCCATTATTCTATGAACACCAGGAGCCAAATGAGAGGGAAAAAACCACAACACACTGAACTTATGCAAGCCTACAAGGGCTATAAAAGAGCCAGAACTCCACTACAGTGTGTAAATGTGCCACCATGAATATCTATCAAACGCAGTAGTATGGTTCCAGTCAGGAATAATGGGAAAGAGCCACACCAACATGGAGCTAATTCAAACTGACAGTCCCTTTATAATGATGAGATGCCAATTTGCTAATTGAAAAATGACCCCAAAGCAGGAGAGAGTGGCCCTGAGTCCCAGCACCACCCAATACGATTCTATGTTTAAGCCCAGTGCAACTGAATGTTAGGTCATTCCTACATCACAGATCCCAATTTGTTGACATCTCCTTGATGAGACTAACACTTATTCTCATCTACATATTGAAGGTATGCCTAAGGGCCCCCTCCACCCATCATGAACCTTGTTTTGACAAAAGCCATAATGTAGGCCAGACAATGGGGGGAAACGCCTTCCCCCCCCTCCCCTCCTATTGAAACACAAGCTTCCCATGAGCAAATCTAGGCGGTTATTTCTCCCTGAAAGCTGAGCTAAAGTTATATCAATATTAACAATGTGTTTTACTTGAAGGAACACGGGTAGTATTCCTATTATACAATTCACTTTATGAATGATAGACGACCCCACCAAGAAACAGACAGACAACCACATTACTGTGTATAATTAGAGCTTGTTAAGTCAAAGAGGGTGAATGAGATTGTGGCATGAACCTAGTTGTGATCCACATGGATAAACTCATTAAATCTTGAGCAATACCCTTGGAAGATAGGGAAAATCAAGGCAAAACCTGGAGGGGGGACGCAATTTTCCATCTTGAAATAACCATCCCCTACTCTTGTAATAGGCAGCAGAAATCCCTTTGAAATAGGGCCTGTGTGTCAAATTTCAATAACTCCATTACATTCAAGTATGTCTCGTGCAGCAAAGAGATGTCAACATTTTCTATCCTATCAGACAGAAGAGAACACTCCCTCTTGGTAGCAAATATTAATGACCTTAACATTCAGGTACCCAATCTCAAAGAAAACATACTGAATATACCTCCAAAGAAGCATTCATAAGTTACAGAAACGGTTCAGTTTAACATTATAAAACAACTTCTTAAGCGCCTTTAAAGTATGGCTGCATCTATAGCCCAAAGAAACGAGCAAAGGTCTTGTCATATGATCAAATGCAATGAAACACCCAGCTCTAAAAAGAAAACATTTCCCAAAGCCACCTAAAACCAGGGGGGGGGGGGGGGCTATATAACACACAAAACTTAACGGTTGAGCCCACTAGGACAAGACAGACATAGTAAATGATGGCAGATAAAGAACTATATTCAAAAAATCCTCAAGGAGCCAATCTAACAAAACATACATCCAAAACCCCAAACAAGGCAGACAAAAACAAAAAGCAAGTGAGACAGAAAAACCAGATGGGATAAATATATTAGAGGAAAAAAGACCTCAGTAACCCTCCATGCAGATAAGGGAGGAAACGAGTCACACATGAAGGGAACAAGCCCCATAAATCATGAGAGGACTCTCTTTACATCAAAGGTCTACAAAAAAACCTCTAATACCCCACCAGCTGGTATAGCTTAAAGCAAAGCCAGATAAAGAACAGCATGGTCCATCCAGTCTGCCAAGCAATATGGCAAGAGTAGGTGCACCTGTTGCTCTATGCAGGCCACCCCTCCCCCTGTCTTTGTTTAGGGGTGAACCCACCACTCCATGTAGGACACTCCTATTTGTTGAGAAGTTAGATGGTTCAGTTTATTTTGCTTTTATCCTGTTGCTGTAAAGGGATCCACTGTGTTTGTCCCATGCTGTTTTGAATTCCATCACCGTGTTTGCCCTCACCACTTCCATCGGGAGGGCATTCCAAGCATCCACCACCCTTTCAGTGAAAAAAATATTTCCTGACATTGCCTTTCAATTTTCCACCATGCAGCTTCATGTTATGCCCTGTAGTTTTACAGCTTCCCCATCTTTGGAAGAGGTTTGTTTGTTCATAGTTTCTCTTTAAGTATTTAAAGGTCTGAATCATATCTCCCCTGTCCCTCCTCTCCTCCAAAGTGTACATATTTAGGTCTTCCAGTCTCTTCTCATAAGGCTTCTGCCGCAGGATCCAAATCATTTTGGTGGCCTTCCTCTGAACAGTTTCCAGTCTTTTGACATCCTTTGCAAGATATGTTCTCCAAAACTGAACACAGTATTCCAAGTGAGGCCTCACCAGCGACCTGTACAGTGACATAAGTACCTCTGCCTTTCTGCTGGTAATCCCTCTTTGTATGCAGCCCAACATCCTCCTGGCTTTTGCCGCCTTGTCACACTGTTTTGCCACCTTGAGATCATCAGAGATAATCACACCAAGGTCTTTCTCCTGAACTGTGCACACTAACCTCTTGCCCCCTATCGCGTACATTTCCCTTGGATTTCTGCTACCTAAGTGCATGACACTGCACTTTTTTGCATTAAATCGTAATCACCAAGCATTAGACCATTCTTCCAGCTTTTGCAGATCTTTCCTCATGTTATCCACTCCCTTGGGGGAGTCCGCTCTGTTGCAAATTTTTGTGTCAAAAGACAGACTTTTCCATTCAGCCCTTCAGCAATATCACTCACAAATACATTGAATAGGACCGACCCCTGAGGCACCCCGCTAATCACCTTTCTTTCATCCGAGTGAGCTCCATTTACCATCACCTTCTGTCGTCTGTCAGTCAACCGATTTCTAATCCAGTTTACCATCTTGGGACCCATCCCCAAACTACTGAGTTTATTGACAAGCCTCCTATGAGGAACAGTATCAAAGGCTTTGCTGAAATCCAGGTAGATGACATCCATTGCATGCCCCTGATCTAGTTCCTTGGTCACCCAGTCAAAGAACTCAATCAGATTTGTTTGGCAAGACCGTCCTTCGGTAAAACCATGTTGCCTCGGATCTTGCAACCTGTTGGTTTTGAGAAAGTTCACTATTTGCTCTTTCAGGAGCACCTCCATTACTTTTCCCGCCACCGAGGTAAGGCTTACAGGTCTGTAGTTTGACATTTCTTCCCTGTCGCCACTTTTGTGTAGAGGTACGACATCAGCCATTTTCCAGCCCTGAGGAACCTCTCCTGTTTCCAAGGATCTGCTGAAGACATCCTTTAACGGCCCTACAAGAACCTCCCTGAGCTCTTTCAGTATCCTGGGATGTATCACAGACACGGAGGGCTCAGTGACCCAACACTCCCACATTCCTGCACTGAATATCACATCTTACCCACCTCCCATCTTAAAAGTAAAAATGTCTTATAAATGAGACAGAATAAATGTCCCAGGAAACAGAAGTGTGACACGCTTATATGCTGCTTCTGCGTGGATAACTCGCCTTCCCATGACCTCAGACCAGTTGAATGCCTAAATAACAAGTGCCATAAAACTGTAGCAAATAGAAGATACAATAAGTCCTTCACTGCATCACCGACGACTCCTTATCCTCCAAAAATGCACATAAAATCTACAGGATCATCAAAAGTTTGGTCTGGTTATGCAATGTGATTTTTCATGCGGACAGGATATAGCAGTCCAACCCGGGCCTTCAGTTGTACCAAGTGTGGACGCAACACCAAAAAACTCTTTCTCCGATCCACCGTCGCCTTCCCGAAGTCTGGGAAGAACAGGAGATTTATGCCCCTGATATTCCAAAGCTGTGAGTGCTCTGGCTGCTCTTATTATTTGCAACACTTGTTGAAAACGTAAGACTTTCAGGATAATTGGGCGTGGACGCTTGTTCATGGCCCCGGACTGCATAGCCACTCTATGGGCGTGCTCGATCTCAAACGGCACAGTGAAATGCAGTTTTAACACACCTAGAATCATAGCCTGCAGAAAGGATATCACGTCATGCCCATCTGCTCCCTCAGGCACTCCCAGTACCCTGATGTTGTTTTGCCGCGAGCAATTATTGCCATCTTCCACCTCTTTGAATTGAGTGAATCAACTTGGCCTGCTTCTCGACGGCATCAAGCCTCTCCCTATGTGACGATGCCACCTTCTCTAAATGAGCTGTATTTGACTCCAACGAAGATCTCAAAGTGTCGATATCTTCCTGCATTGCACTTAGCGATTCTCCATTAGCTTTGACTGCCCAAATCTCAGTCAAGATCTCCTGCGAGGTCTCAGGGCCATCTCGGATGACCGCCATCTTGTGAGGTGAGAGGGGTTCCGTCTTGGTCTCTGTGCACTAGCATTTTGAGATAGTTGGAAATCCAGCCCCGTCTGCTTAGAACCCGACATATCCAGAATCGAATGGCAACCAAGTAGGTAGGAACTATTTGATCAAGTATTGCAGAAAAACAGGATTCTTGTCTTTGCCCTCTGGAGCACTGCTCTTACACTTCCATCTTGATCAGATACCAGGCTCCACCCCCTCGGTTCACTGCTGGTCTTGGCTTTTTCTCTCAAGCCCTTCTGGTTCCACTGCAGTCTGGCTCTTGTCATCTACTGTATATGCCACAGAAGTGGTTCTTATCAAAGTCTCCAGTGACTTGTGACTTATTCCTTGCCCAAACCCAAGGGCCTTTACTTGATCCTCATCCTTGACGTTTCTGCTGCCTTTGACATTGTTCATCACCACTGTCTCCTCGATACCCTGTCCTCACTTGGATTTAGTGTCTCTGTTCTTCTCTTTTCCAGTGCACTTTTAGTGTATGTTCTTGTGGATCCTCCTCTGCCATCTTGCTTTCAGTTGGTGTACCTTAGGGCTTTGTCTTGGGACCTTTACTTTTCTCTCTCTACACTGTTTCTTGGTGCACTTATTTCCTCCCATGGTTTTCAGTACCATCTTTGTCCTGATAACTCTTGGACCTACCTCTCTGTACCTGAAATCTCTCCAGGAATCCTGGATCTCTGCCTGCTTATCTGACATTGCCATCTGAAATTGAACAAGGCCAAAACTGAGCTACTTATCTTTACTACTATTAATCATTTTATATAGTGCTTCTTGATCCACTGCATTCTGGCTTGTCATCTATATTCTACCGTGCTGTAAACACATATAAAATCCCTACTTGTAGAGCTTACAATCTAATCAAGACAGAGGGAACAATACAAGAGACACCAGGGGGCTCAAATAGGGAAGGAGAGCAACGGATTAGGATACAAATGCGGTCTTAAAGAGGTAAGTCTTCAGCATGGATTTAAAGAGGGGGAGAGAAGAGACTTGATAAAAAGGAAATTTCACCTTGCTGCTCCTTATGTATGGAAGCAAAGATAAAAGGCTGGAGTTTGCTCTTCCTCTGGCTTTCTTCTCTATGCCCTTTTCTTCTTCTGCAGAGTTCACGAGGAGGGGTATAGGGAGAGAGAAGTGAGGAAGGCCGAGTGAATGCATTTATATGTTAGGAGAAGTTTGAATTAGCTACTGCAATGGAAGGGAGTCAGGGAAGTGATTTTAGAAGAGGGGGTTATATGAGTGTATTGGGGCTGGCAGATTACCTGTGCAGCAGAGTTCTGGATAGATTGAAGAGAGATCACTGAGGGAGACCAGCAAGGAGGAGGTTGCAATAGTCAAGATGGGAGGTGACCAAAGAGTGGACAAGAGCCTTAGTAGTGTGTTCAGAGAGGCAGGGACAAATGTTAATGTTGCTGTAGAGAGAAATGACAGGTTTTAGCTAGATGTTGGATATGTGTGGAGAAAGAAAGGGAGGAGTCCAAGATGACCCCAAGGTTGAAGGCTGAGGAACAGGAAGAAGAGTATTGTCAACAGTGATGGAGGAATGGGGGAGGAGGGTTTTGGGGATGAAAATAAGAAGCTTAGTTTTAGCCATATACAATTTTAGGTGACAGTGAGACATCCAGGTGGTGATATCAGATAAGAGAGTTTGGAGCAAAGGAGAGATGTCTGGTGTAGATTTGAGGAGTCAGCATAACAATGATACTGAAAGCCATGGGAAGAGATGAGTATCCAGGGTTGGTACAGAGAGAAAAAGAGAGGTCCCAGAATAGACCCTTTGGGTATATCAACTGAGAGAGGGATAGCAGTAGAGGAGCAACCTCTGAACAAACACTAAAATAGCAATTGGAAGGATAAGACAGTACAGGGCCTCTAAAACCAAGAGGATAAAGCATTAAGGAGGAGGTGGTCAACAGTTCTCATTCTTCCTGCTGCTTTTGATACTGAGTAAAGGCCTTTGCACTTTTCCCCTGAACCACTCTTCCCTTCTCTTTCTGTGGATGATACTACACTCAACTCAAAGTTGCAAGTTAAGGAAACAGGGCGATCTTTGACTCTATTCTCTGTGTCTCTGGGCACATCCAACAGAAGGCTAAAACCTGCCACTTATTTCACTCTAACATCAGCCAAATTCACCCCTTCCTCTCTACTCACACTACTATGACCTTTATCTACTCACTAGTCACCTCCCACCTTGACTATTCTAACCTGTTCCTTGCTGGTCTCCTGAATCATATTTCCCCTTCAGTCTGTTCAAAACCCAGCTACATGGCTTATCTTCCACCCGTGTTGCTATGCTCATGTAACTCCTCAAGTCATTTCACTGGCTCCCTATCCATTTCCACATCCAGTTCAAACTTCTCCTACAAGTGCATTCATTCTGTGGCTCACTACTTTTCCTTTTAGCTCATTCTATACTCTTCCTCTGATGGATCCCTTTCGCCTGTGCCCTTCTCTTCCACTGCCAGCTCTAGACGTTGATTTTTCTATCTTGCTGCTCCATAGCCACAATTTCTCTGCGCCCTGCCTCACAGAACTAATGAGCTCAACACACACAAGACCAAGATCTAACAATCCGAACCTACTGAATATTCACCCATTCAAGACCAAAACGACAACAAACCAGTAATGGAGCATTCTCCCTATCCATCAATATGGAATTCACTATTAGAAAACACAAGAGCAGCAAAATCCATTACAGATCTAAAAAAGTCTAACCGGACCGGCGGGCCTGCAACGGACCCTCTTCCACCTCCGATCCAGCGACCACCAACATCGATGGGGGAAAGCAGGGCTGGTAAGCTCCTCCCTGCTCCCCAGCGAACAGGCCAATCAACAGAGAGCTGGCAGAGTTGATAAACACCGGCAGGCCTGCGCCAAAGGGCCCTTTGGCGAGGAACACTAAACAGAAACACCGGAACTGATTGAGCCAGATCATCACCCCCACGATCCAGACAACTGATTCAGCAGGAGACTAAACCAGCACATAACACCGACGCATGAGCCTTGGCAGCATCAAAGCATGGACTTTCATAATAGCACCGCACAAGAAACTGTAAGTTTACTAAAACCATGATCTGAAAGTATAGCCTCTCTCAAGTAATGCGATATAATCACAGAGATATGTATACACGCCTAACACCAAAACGCTAGTGTTTTAACAAGAGAGTACCACTCAGTAAAACTTAACGACCTCGTCTTTAGCAAATCACAAAACAGTACCCGACACACACTGAAAGCGAGACTATCAACACGATAAACGGCACGTTCAAACTACTAAATGCCTTACCCAATAGGACACACAGAACGCAGTGTTTTGTACTTGCTAGAAAGTGTCTTTTCAAATAGCACAACAGAAAGAGCAGTCACAGAAAGAGTTGCTGTTTGAACTGCTTTCTAGCATAGACACATTCAATCAAAAAGCATTACTGATTGAATATTTCACTCAATGCCTTTTCATGTCTTTGCCTGAATATGTTAATGTTCGAACGTATCTAATCCTGAAGCACAAAAGAAAAGTTATTTACGGAAGGTACTAGTCCAATAAATCCTTCCGAATGTGTAAAGGTATTGATATCACCCTGGATGGCTCTCAATGAAAGTACATAGCACAGAATATACCATCCACCAAATCAAAATAACACATTCAAAATTTGTACTCACCTACCCTTGAACTGGCCACAATAAACTGCACAGTAATTACTACAAATAAATAACAACCATCACCATCAAATTAAGAGGTAAAAATCATAATAGCTACCCACAGATACTAAAAACTAAGGTCAAGGCTTAAACAACCCCCCCCCTTCAATCCCCTGTCTAAACACACATAACCAAACATACAAGGCAACAAAATCTAATCACTAGACTAGAACACAATAGCCATAACACTGCAAACACCACACATAGACACTTACTCCCACAAAGTCACTACTGGTGGCAAATCCCCAACAAGAAAGATAGGATCCAAAACAAGATAGTAACCTGGAAAAATGTCCCCTCGAACTTCCTTACTATTTAGGAAAATGTGCATCTGCATCATACTCATCACCCTCATAGCTCTGACCAATGGACTAACCAACAAACACAACAGACCAATCCCCATAATACAAAGATCAAATCGCAACAAATTCACACCCTCAGCAAAAACACCAAATACAACCACAAAGTGAAACTCCCTAGGCTAATCAACATAAAACTAACCCCAGATTTACAAATGAATACATAAGACTCTCATTTGGCACACAAGTTATCCTAGACCAAGCACTCACACTCCAGCAACAAATCAAAAAAACCACCGGAACAATATTCTACAAGGCTAAAACAGTACAGCGACTCAGACCTCTCCTTGAACCACAGGACTTCCGAACAGTGATGCAAGCCATGACACTCCCCCACCTAGACTACTGCAATATAATCTACCATGGACTTCCAGCCACCCACACCAACCCACTTCAAACTGCCTTAAATACCACAGCAAGGATTATCCAGAAAGCAAGAAAACAAGACAGAATCACCCCAGTCCTGAGGGAGCTACACATACTCCCCCTTGAAGCAAGAATCAAATACAAAGCTGCCCTACTTACCCACAAAGCTCTCTACCAAACCCAAACTTCCCAGCTCCGCAAACTACTGCCCCGGCCAGCCCACAACAGAACAACCAGACAAACCACCGGCAACTCCCTCACCATCCCCCACAAACGAACCAAATGCAATCAAAGGACCTGCAACAGAGCCTTCGAACTATATGCACCAACCCTCTGGAACTCTCTACCAAGTCACACCAGAAGCAACAGAGACCCTTTATCATTCAGGAAACAACTAAAAACCAACCTATTCCAAGAATACCTCGGATCAGAAACAAGCACCCACCACTGACTACCCCCGACCCCCCCCCTATTTCTTCCCCGTAAACATATGTATTAAAGAGACTGTATCACATTGCCTATGTCTATGTCCCAAATATCTGTTATAATCATTAATGTTAGCCACCTGGTGATGGCCCCAACCCCAGAAGTCGATTATTGTCCCCCCCTTTTATGTTACACTGCTTTGTCCCGGTGAAAAGCGGGATATAAATACAGCTAAATAAACAAACAAACGCAAGGTCAATGAAAAATAAACTTCCTACCTTTACAGATCTTCTCAATGAACAAAAGCCAGACATAGTCTGTGTAACAGAAACCTGGCTTACGGACACCGATTTGGTGTACATCAATCAATTAAAGACCAAAGATTATGAGATTTTTCACACCCACAGAGTGCACAAGAGAGGAGGAGGCGTGCTTATCATAACAAAAAAATCCCTAAACGCAAAACTAATAAACTCAGAAAACATCAACAATATGGACACCCTTATCCTGAAAATCGGACACCTCAGAATATGCCTAGTATACAGACCAAAAATCAGATAACACAGATCCTCTAATCGAACTGCTGGGCACATCAACTGACTCTAACCCAATAATACTCTTGGGAGACCTGAATCTCCCTTCACTATCAAACACTTAATCAATACCTTTCATAGACGCCATAGCAGACATGGACTTCCACCAGGTTATAAACAGACAAACCCACAACAAAGGAAGAACATTAGACCTTCAATTCCTACCGGGCCCCATCCAAAATTTATTCAACTCCGCATTTCTGGAATGCACTCCTGTTCCATGGTCTGACCACTACCTGCTAAAATTCAACCTCACCTACCCAGATAATACTCAAATAAGAAAACCAAATCAACCCCTGACTAGCAGATTCAAGAAATTCAATGAAGAGGAATTTCTTGACCAAATAATACCGCAATTATCA
The DNA here is from genome assembly GCA_033557465.1 of Ichthyophis bannanicus. Classification (NCBI taxonomy): domain Eukaryota; kingdom Metazoa; phylum Chordata; class Amphibia; order Gymnophiona; family Ichthyophiidae; genus Ichthyophis; species Ichthyophis bannanicus. The sequence continues at coordinate 1,822,557,527 of CM066032.1, read as the reverse complement.
TCCAGCCCATTAGATCTTGATGAATCGATAGATAACTGGCACAAAATAATTTCCAATGCAGGAACACGCAAAATACCACATAAAAACTCTAACAATAAATATAACAACCATAAAAACAGGGACGCCCCCTGGTTTAATGCCACACTAAAATCACTGCAAAGAAAACTGAGAAAAACAGAACAGAAATGGTGACGAACTAAATCCACATCAAATTATGAAAGATACATAAACGATCTTAAAACATACAAAAAACAATAGAAAGCACAAAGAGAAATCACTACTCCAACATCCTAGCAAAATCCGTGAATCGGCCTCGTGAATCTTTTAGTCTTGTACAAAATTTAACAAGCAAATCATATACTTCTAATGAAACGGTGACAGATATATCACCACAAACCCTAGCTCATTACTACATGAACAAAACTAAACTACAACCCCCCCCCCCCCCATCAACAAAACACAAAGAGGTTTGAGGTTTACTCAGACCAGACTAATACTTCCACACAATATCCAAGGACTCACTCAAGACTATAATCACCAACTTAAATACAACATCCCATTTAGACCCATGCCCAGTAGACTGGATAAAAAAGACACTGCCAGTACTCTCCTCTTTCATACTACCCATGATTAACCTCTCCTTAGAAAAAGGGTACCTACCACCCACTCTCAAACACGACCAATTCTCAAAAATAACAGCCTTGACAAAACTTTACCCACTTCATACCATCCCATATCGAGTACACCATTCATGGCTAAATTAATAGAAAAGGTAATTCAAACCCAACTGCAGGACTACATTGATACCTCGGCCCCTCTCGATGACCAGCAATACGTTTTCGCCCCCATCACCAGGCCACCCCCACCAGGCCGCTCTGTCCAATCGGGGCAGCAGGAGCACCTCTTCAAAAAGGAGCTCCATCCGGCGGGCCTGCGCCTGAGGGCCTCGCCAGAGGGCCCTTTGGCTTGGCCCTTAGGCGCGGGCCCACGGGGCGTGGACTGAACAAGTTATATACCACAGGAGCAGAAGGCCTCAACCGGCTACCCATCCCTCAACTCAGATCTACAAGGAAACGCACTGCCTCCTCTAAATCGAACTTCTAGTACAACAGATCTCCCTTAGATTGGATACTCCGAATACTACCGGACTGCCAAGGAAACACCGACGAAAGGCCCCCAACGGAGGATTTCCGATCCTCTATGAACGCGCTCCAGCCTATCACTATCTTCCATGTATCAGAGACACTCCACTGCTGTAAGGCACAGGAGAGGTAACCTAGAAATAATATGCTAGATATTAATTACTCAGGCATTAATGCATAACATACAACGTGCTGTGTTATTACTATTGGTTAAACAATAAAAGGGATGTAATTTAACTGCTTTACTAGGTAACTCTAATGTAAACAATACCTTGTAACAATACTATCTCTACTACTATAACAAGGTGTCAATTGTGATGTATTTGTAAATCTCTCACAAAGCTGTATCCTAGCCACTTTCTCTCTTCCTCTCTCATTACTGTCTCATACAGATACTGAGAAAGCACTGTACCTGATATACTCCCTATAGCTCCAGATACTATAGGGACACCTTATCCAAGCAACAGAGAGAACCTTAAAGAAAGATAATCATGCCTACCTCAACCCTAACCTTTGCTCTTCTCTATACCATTGCCGTGACTATCTATGACTCTGATGCATCCATACATGACCACAATCCTATCCCAGTACTCCTAGGATCAAATAGAAAACATCTCTACAACTATTACCAACCTCATCCAAACCTACAATATAGGAGACAGACACGCCTGCTCTACATAACACTGGAGCCCATTACCAACACAAAGACCAACAAAGATGACGTGCAACACGCGCTCAGGTGTGGACTCATCAACGCACGGTCTGTCCGCAACAAATGGCCAGCCATTACAGACCTAATATCCAACTACAACCTAGACTTACTAATGGTCACGGAGTCATGGCTCTCTGACTCAGACACTGCTCTAGTTAACCAGATCACTCCCCCTCACTTCTCACTCTTCGCTTGTAACAGAGATAATAGAAGAGGTGGAGGAGTTTTCATAATAGCAAAATCTGAGCTGCAATACCGAGTGTCCCTAACCAGGAGCACCCAGCACCTAGACACTATATCTATCACAAATAGAATTAACACTATCAATCTCATTTACTCAGCACCAAACGCAGTGTCAGAAGATCTCTCGGATATAATCAACTTGGCCTGCAACCCTGATAATCCCAACAAACCAAACTGATTGTTGGGTGACTTCAACCTCGCCTCTCTTCATCATGATTTATCTAGTACCTTCTTGGATGCAATGACAGACCTTGGATACAAGCAAATCGTGCACAACCCCACACACAAACAAGGGAACATCCTTGATCTAATATTTGCTCCACCAGCAATCACGAGCTCAAATAGACACATTCAACTATCTATTACCCCAGTCCCTTGGTCAGACCATAGCCTGATCACATTTCAGATACCAGCAGATCCAAACACACCCATCCAGCCAGTCACATCAACAGCAAATTCAGGGCGATTTAAGCTGCTCGACATAGAGATCCTCACTAAACAAGCACTGCCAAAACTATCCAAGCCAACGAACAACCTGAACGAATTGATCTCTAACTGGAATGACACTCTCTATCAGTACGCCCAACAACCAACCATGAACAAGAAACTACCACCCAAGAATCGTTCCAATAAAAAACAGGATGCCCCATGGTTCTCTCCAGAGTTACGAACATCTCTACTTCAACTGAGGAAGTTAGAGAGAAAGTGGAGACACACCCACAACAGCCGGGACCAGGAAGAGTATCTTACTCACCTGAAAACTCATCGCGAACTAACTTGGGCCACAAGGAAAGAATTCCACTCCGTACTTCTCAGCAGAGCTCTAAACAGACCACGTGATCTCTTCAATTTAGTAAACGCTAACCAAAGAGCCATCGCAACCGCAACAGAACTCATACAACCACAATTATATGCCAATTTCATCCAATCCAAATTAGTCAAGGCAAATACAACTTCATCACAAGATCTAACCCAACTCCCTCAAGCTCAAACCTCACTCGATAAATTTTCACCCCCATCAAGAAAAACTATCGAAGACATTATCGCCACCATAAATACCACCACAGCACCAAATGACCCATGTCCTGCACACTGGATCAAAACTTTACATGCCGAACTTAGCCCTTGCATAGCTAAGATCGCAAATCTTTCCTACCTAACTGGGGTTTTCCCTACTGCCCTTAAACAGACATCAATTCGTCCGCTGCTAAAAAACAACCAGATGGACCCAAAGAAGGAAGAGTCTTACCGCCCAATTTCTAGTATTCCCTTTCTAGCCAAGATACTTGAGAAGGAAACTCAGAGGCAGATCCAACATCACATAGACACAGCAGCCCCGATGGACCCATGCCAAAACGGATTCCGAGAAGCTCATGGAACTGAAACACTCATGACTTCACTATTCATTTGAGGGATTGACAACATTCACATGGCCATTGCAATGATTTTCCTGGACATATCAGCGGCATTTGACTCAGTTGACCATAAGATTCTGCTAGCTAGACTCCACGAAAAAGGCATCCATAACCTTGCTTGGGACTGGTGTAAATCATACTTAGAAGATCGATGGCAACAGGTCCGTATAGGCAACAATACATCTGAACCCTTCCAACAGAAACAAGGAGTACCCCAAGGCTCCTCTTTATCTGCGCTGCTTTTTAACATATATATGCAGCCAATCTGCCAAATCACCAGAGACTTCGGTATATCTTGCCTATTATATGCAGATGATGTACTAATTTTCACACCGATCGATGTATCAAATCCTAACTACTCTGCACTAATCAACTGCTTCAATGCAATAGCGGACTGGCTCCTCAATCAGAACATGAGGATAAATTTCAAGAAAACCGAAGTACTCATAGCCACAAGAAACAAGCAATTTTCTCCACCACCTACCCTCATAGTAAGAGATGAAGAACTTCCAATCAAGGCCACCATAAAGTACCTTGGAGTGATAATCGACCAACAACTCAATCTTAAGGAGCACATAAAGAACACTGTAAGGACAATCTACTACAAGTTAAAAACACTGCGCCACCTGAAACCAATGCTGGAGACCAAAGATTTCCGTACAACTTTCCAAGCAATAGTCACACCTCACTTCGACTATGCGAATATCGTTCTCCATGGCCTCCCCAAGAATACACTAAGTCCACTTCAACTGGCGATGAATGCGGCAGCCCGCATCTTGTCTGCAGCGTCAAAAAGAGATCATATAACACCAATACTAATCGATTTACACTGGCTCCCGATAAGTTGCAGAATAATATATAAATCTCTCCTCATCACATTCAAGGCCATTAATAAAATATCTCCTACATCGATCTCAAATCTCCTCACCCATGCACCAAACAATAGGTCCAGGAGACTAGTAGCGGAAAACACACTAGTTACTCCTTGTATCTCCACAAAATGGACTCAACTAACAACTAACAGAGCTTTTGTGTCTTATGCTCCCAGGTGCTGGAACAAACTCCCTCCCAGCATCAGATCAATCAAGGACATCACTCAATTCAGAAAGGCCATTAAGCACTATTTATTCACTTTGCACTTCAATCTTCCATACATACCGTAGAATTTCCTTCCGCCTGACACAATTAACTGCCTTCCTCATAGCAACAACCAGAACAAAGGTATTAAAATGTGGAAAGTGCTGCATCTCTGTAAATACCAATCCATGATGTTACCTGTTTAATTGTATATAGTTCTCCCCTGTTCATACCCAGTTTATTTTCCGTTATCTGTAAACCTACGTCAGTTTTATATTGATAGGTATATGTTGTTTAATGTAAACCGCACTGATGATGAATAGTGCGGTATATAAAAACTGTTAAATAAATAATAAATAAATCACGGAGTAGACACACTAATTACAGTGCTACTGGACACACCTTCAAGAGGAATAGATGACTCTAAACAAGCATTTATTCTACTATTTTTAGATATCTCTGCTGCATTTGACAGTGTAAACCACACAACAATGCTAATCAGACTTCGACAAATAGGGATAAACTCCACGGTTCACATCATACCTAAACAACAGAACCCTGTAAAGGGTCCATTATTCCTTTCCCAGCACTTCTTATCACTAACCCTTGGGACGTCTGTCTGGGTCGAGGAATCACCTTACCTTCTTTGTCTGGAATCCAGGGGAACAAACACACACACACACCTGCACATAAGTGGTATGCAGTTTATTCCAAAGGGTGGAGGGATTGTCCGTATTTTATACATCATCAGAAACATAGTCATACGTCATTCACCCATCTTCTGGGGGCCCACTATAGTTTATCAGTAACTAATGCAAATACAAGTCATCCTTGAGTAGAACAATCAGTCTAGCTTACACAGCACATTCCTTTTTCCATACCCACCAGAATGTACAAAGGGCACACACATAGAATTCTGATTTCTATAGGATTCTAATTTCTCTTGTGCAGGCCTCCTGTATATGCACTTAAACTAAGCATTATTATTACAAAGGGCACATATATAGGATTCTGATTTCCCTAACAAACCCAAACTGTGAGAATCAACAATCAAACATCAAACACATACAAGCAAGAACAGGGCCTCCCACGGGGATCTGCCCTATCCGCACTCCTCTTTAATATTTACCTGGAACCGGTCTGCAATATCTTCAAGCGGTTCTGCGTACACTACTATATTTACGCGGACGATATAATGGTTTGCCTACCATTTACGATACCGAACCCTCCAATGCAAGTAATTACAGAGTGTTTCAATGAACTAACAACATGGCTCAAAGAGCATAACCTACACATCAACTTCTCAAAAACAGATGTCCTATTTATTTAGCTGGATTTATATCCTATACATGACAAGAAACCAATCATACACACCCCCCACATCCATAGTACTTCAGAACCAAGATATCAAAATTAAAAGCGAAGTGAAGTACCTAGGGGAGTTGCTGGATAAGAATTTTAGCATGGAAGCCCATATCAAACACACAACAAAAAAAATACACTACAAACTTAAGATACTGAAACTACGTCCTCTAATTCACTTGCAAGATTTCATATCCATAATTCAAGCAATAAGTACACCCCACTTTGACTTTGCAAATATGGTATTTCAGGGAATTACTAAACAGAATCTTAAGAGGCTACAGTTGGTACAAAATGTTACTGCCAGAACCATCCTGAAGACCCGCCCAACCGAACATAACATGCCCATACTAGCAGAGCTACACCGACTCCCCATCTACTGCCGAATAAGCTATAAAATCCTAGTAACAACATTTAAATTAATAAATAACATAGCCCCTTCGGTTCTCAGCACACTAATTACCAAAGAAACACCAAAATGCAACCAAAGGAATAAAAACGCAAATAAAATAGATTCCAAAAGACTTTACAAAGGCTAAAAAAATCAAACAATAAGGCATTTTCACACTCTGCACCATCCTCTGGAACGCACTACCAGACAAGGTCAGAAATCTAATGGACATTAGAGAATTCCATAAAAAACTGAAAACACACTTATTCAAGATGCACTATGGTGCTCAGTCAAACACAGTTAACACGAAATGACAAAGGCAAATAGGACATATCTGTCATAATCCAGACTAGGGGCTACAATGTACTAAGGTGCCAATCCCTTCATTTTAAAAAGTTGCATTGTACATAGTGTTAGGAAATAATAATGCTTAGTTTAAGTGCATATACAGGAGGCCTGCACAAGAGAAATCAGAATCCTATATATGTGCCCTTTGTACATTCTGGTGGGTATGGAAAAGGAATGTGCTGTGCTAAGCTAAACTGATTGTTCTACTCAGGGATGACTTGTATTTGCATTAGTTACTGATAAGCTATAGTGGGCCCCCAGAAGATGGGTGGATGACGTATGAATATGTTTCTGATAATGTATAAAATACGGACAATCCCTCCACCCTTTGGAATAGACTTGCATACTTTTCCTTCTGTGTGGTCTGTGAGTTTTATTCCCCTGGATTCCAGCCAGCCGGAGCAGCACACCGCAGATGAGGGTTCGGGACTTCCCTGGCCTGGAGTGACTAACAAGAAGCAAACCCTTTACATTTGGTGTCGGAAGTGGGATACTCCCGTTGGCCAGGGATCCCTGTGCTTTGGTAGCACGGTTTAAATTAGAACTGGTATTCTCCCTTTGGTTGGGAGTGTCCCTATTGCTTTGGTAGCATGGTTAAATGGTAATTAAGCATGGTTAAATGGTAATTAAGACTTTCCTGTTCCCTGGGTGGGAATCGGTGGGAAAGCTAAATTTCTTTTCTTTCTCATCTGTGGCTGCTGTGAGGGCTGTGTGCTTGTGTGCTTTGTGTGTCTGTTTTGAGTCTGGCTAGACGCCCCTGCTGTATTTTGAAGCGATATAGCGCTCGTGATAGATACTGTGCAGAAAGCAAGTGGCCAGACGTGCGTTTGTTGTGAATTCATTAGAGGATGGGGGGTCCCAAGGTAAGGGGACCTCTTCAGAATCCGCGGGCGTGCGTGTGCAGCTACATGTTGTGATATGGTTTAAAACTGCAGCTAAAAAAAAAAAAAAAAAAAAGCCATCCTACATAAATTGTCAGTGTGGGTTACAGAACATTTGCTAATTCTGCTGAAGAAGTCTGTTAGCAGCATGTTTACTGTGCTTAGTTTATCTCTGTGCCTATACGACCCCCCCCCCCCTCCCTAACAAAGGTAAAACCAGCCATCATCGACGGAACCTACACAGCCTGCACCGAGACGCTTCAAAAGGTACCCATCTCACCACACTCACATATTACCACGAACGCCACCATCCTGGGCAATACGACTATCGCTTATATGCTCCAACTTAGCCAAGAACTCTAGTGTAAAACCTCACTTACTTGCAACCGTTAATTTTTTGATGCTTGCATATTGTAACACATAATTGTTAACAAATTTGCTACTGCCTCAGCTACGGTCCTATCTCCTAAATCCTCACTAGATTTTCGCAGTACCATTTGTTGCGGCATTGCCTCTTTGTCACACAATTCATCTCAAATTGTTACTTTATCACTCATGGTAACCTTGCCTATTGCCACTGTAGCATTCAGTGTAATTGTTTATTGTAGCATTCAGTGTTATCCTTGCCTATCACCACTGTAACATTCAGTTTAACCCTGCCTATTGCCACTGTAGCATTCAGTATAATTGTTGTTGTAGTATTCAGTTTTACCCTTGCCTATTGCTATTGGTCCCTCTACTACAAGCTGCCCTTTACCACCACTTCTGCAGACAAAAATCCTAATCACCTTTTCTCTTCCTTACATAAGCTATGTCAAAAATCCAGCACTGACATTTAGCGTCTTACAAGGTTCCTGCATAAGCTGTCACCTCGCTTAAATACATAAACCACCATATACAAGCATCATGCATCTCACCATACCATCCATGTCCATCATATTAGCCCTATTGGCCTCCTGGGTCCCCACCTTGACCCACACGCTAAACCCCGGTACCAACTATATCCCTATCCTCCACTACAACGCAAGGAGAGGTTTTGAAACCCCTCACCACACTACTACAAAACCTTATACACGCCATTCACACCTTCTACACATCCCACTACAAACCATTAACAACATCAAATCCGAAAAACGCAATCAGCACACCCGCCTTAGATGCGCACTTGCAAATGCCCGATCCATACGATCAAAATGGCCCATAGCCATCGATCTTATATCTCACCACAACCTCGACCTACTAATGATAACTGAAACATGGCTATCTTCATGCGACAACGTCATCCTTAACCAGATGACACCCCCAGGATACTCCTCCTTCTCTTGTCACAGAACCAATCAAAGGGGAGGTGGTACTCTCATTATTGCCAAATCTTCACTCCAATTTAGACTAAGTAGTACCACAAGTACAACTCACCTTGACACACTCTCTATAACAAATGACACCTCTACCATCAACCTCTTATACCGAGCTCCCACGCCATCGCCAGATGACCTTCCTTCCATAATCAACATTGCTGGTAACCCTACCAACCCCCGCACCCTAAACTGGTTATTAGGCGACTTCAATCTGCCATCCCTACATGACTCGCACTCATCAGCCTTCCTTGATGCAATGAACCAACTTGGCTACAGCCAATTAATTGATGCTCCCACCCACAACAAAGGAAACAAACTTGACCTGATTTTCGCACCCTATGCTGCTATCAACTCCACTGAGAACCTGTTGACCTTAATAACACCCATCCCTTGGTCAGATCACAACTTACTTCTCTTTGAATTACCCAATATTCACCCCAGCAACATTTGTAAAAATACTCAGCGTAACATTAGAAACACGACTGCACGATATCAACCTTTTGATAAGAATGAAGTCCTTGAGAAAATATTGCCTCTCCTCACCAACACCTCTACAGACCCTGACGATCTAGTATCAAACTGGAACAATGCGCTCAAGGAGGCTGCACACCAACCAGCCAACACCAAGAAACAATCAAGACGCGAACATGCACCTTGGTACTCACAAGATTTACGAGACTCGCTAATTCAGCTCCGTAAACTTGAAAGACATTGGCGCCAGTCACGGACACCTGAGGCTCTATGCACATACTCTGCGCACCTACAAGCTCACAGACAAATGACAATGGAAAAGAGAAAGCAACACCACTCTGAAACTCTAAAAAGATCATTGAACAGGCCCCGTGACCTATTCTCCATTGTGAAAACACTCACAGGCGACCCTACCCCTCCCCAAGACCAAATGCCTCACCCACAAATCTACTCAAACTACCTTCAGTCAAAAATAATCCAAACCAACATTAACTCTTCCCCCACACCCTCCATCCCTGCAGACCTCACCCCACAACCAACTGCGCTGTCACAATTCTGCGAGGTCTCCACCAAACAACTCGAAGAAATCATCTCTTCTATCAACCTTACCACAGCACCTAATGACCCCTGTCCCTCCAGTTGGATTAAAGAGCTGCGACATACCCTCAGCCCAACCATCAGCAGGATCTTCAACCAATCCTTTATAAAAGGCTCCTTCCCGCAGTGCCTGAAATTCACATCAATCCGACCACTGTTAAAAAACTGCAAACTCGACCCATCTAAAGTCGAGTCGTTCAGACCCATATCAAGCATCCCACTGCTGGCAAAAATTACAGAGAAGGTAGTTCAACTACAAATTCAACAGCACATCGACACTGAAGCTCCACTGGACCATTCACAACATGGATTCAGAGAAGCACATGGGATAGAAACCATCCTTACTACATTATTCAACAACCTAGTCATGGGAATTGATGATCTACACCAAGGATTCATCCTTATCTTCATGGACATAGCGGCCGCGTTTGATTCTGTGAACCACGAGACACTACTAATCCGCCTCAAAGACAAAGGTATACAAGGTATGGCTTTAGCATGGTGCAGGTCATATTTGAGCGACAGGTCACAACAAGTCAGGGTAGGATCCACTACATCCGATCCATTCATACTCAAACAAGGAGTCCCCCAAGGTTCATCCCTTTCATCCCTCATGTTTAATATATATATATGCAACCCATCTGCGATCTAATTCGCTCTTTCAATATTCAGTGCTTAGCATATGCAGATGACATCCTGATGTACTCACCCTTCAAGCTTGACCAACCGGACTTCTCAACAATCACAAAATGCTTCAATGCTGTTTCCGAATGGCTCCTCTCCCAAAACCTGCGCATCAACCACAGCAAGACCGATGTCCTTTTTGTCACTCGCAATCAGAACTTCATACCACCGCCATCCTTGCGAGTCAACAACTACGACCTCACAGTCAAACCTACCATCCGGTACTTGGGCATCATCCTCGACCAAAAGCTGGACATGGCACCGTATATCAAAAACATTACTAAATCTATCTACCACAAGATATGGTCATTACGCCACCTTCGATCATTACTAGATCCCTCCGATTTCCGCTCAATCTTCCAAGCTCTGGTAACCCCCCACCTTGACTTTGCTAACATTATCCTCCTTGGGCTCCCACAGACAACATTGAACCCGCTTAAGTTAGCCATGAACTCTGCAGCTCGAATACTGACTGGAACATCTAGATCGGAGCACATAACTCCAGTACTAATGAGCCTACACTGGCTGCCTTTACACGCCAGAATCTTATACAAAGCCCTCGTTCTAACCTTCAAGGCCTCAAGAAATCAGCCCCCCACCCCGCTTACCAAGCTCATCCAGCCCATTCCACCAAACAGAAACAGACGTTCGTCATGTATGAACAAACTAGAAGTACCTAAAACAATCACGAAATGCTCAAAGACAACAGCCAATAGAGCCTTCTCTCTATTTGTACCAGGAGCATGGAACTCCCTCACCCGAGAAATCCGTTCCATTACCAATATCATTTCGTTCAGAAAGGCTATCAAACAACATCTGTTCTTAAAATACTATTCCAATCTCATCCCCCCCAGCCAATCCCAAAACAATACACGTCTTCACCAAAACCCACGTCTAACACAACCCCAACTAGAAAATTCGATAGAAACATAGAAACATGATGACAGAAAAAGACCACAAGGCCCATCTAGTCTGTCCTTCCATAACAACAACTACAACAGTCCACTTTTTACCTTTAGAGATCCTCTGTGTTGGTCCCATGCTTTTTTGAATTCAGTTACTGTCCTCATCTCTACCACCTCCACTGGGAGACTATTCCACGGATCCACTACTCTTTCCGTAAAGAAATATTTCTGCATATCACTCCTGAATCTATCTCCCTTCACCCTCATCCCATGTCCCCTCGTCGCAGAACTTGCTTTCAATTGAAAGAGGCTCTCTCCCTGAACATTTATGCCACGGAGGTATTTAAACATCTCAATCATATCACCTCTATCCCGCCTTTCCTCTAAGGTGTACATATTAAGATCCTTAAGTCTGTCCTCATATGCTTTATAATGAAGACTACTAATCATCTTAGTAGCAACCCTCTGCACCGACTCCATCCTGTTCACATCCTTTTGAAGGTGCGGTCTCCAGAATTGCACACCATACTCCAAATGAGGTCGCACCAAAGACTTATACAGAGGCATTATCACCTCCTTTTTTCTGCTAGCCATTCCTCTCCGTATGCACCCAAGCATCCTTCTAGCTTTTGCCGTCGCCTTTTCTACCTGTTTAGCTACTTTAAGATCATTGCACACAACTACGCCTAGGTCCCGCTCTTCTTTAGTGGACAAAAGTACTTCACCTCCTATGCTGTATTGCTCCCTTGGATTGCTGCAGCCCAAATGCATGACCTTACATTTTTTAACATTAAATCCCAGCTGCCAAATTCTAGACCATTCTTCAAGCTTAGCTAGATCCCTCCTCATGTTATCTACACCTTCCTGGGTGTCTACTTTATTGCAGATTTTGGTATCATCCGCAAAGAGGCAAACCTTACCCGACAGCCCTTCCGCTATATCACTAACAAAGATGTTAAAAAGAATCGGACCAAGGACAGATCCCTGGGGCACACCACTGGTAACATCCTTCTCCTCAGAGTGAGCTCCATTTACTTGTACTCTTTGTCGCCTTCCCCCCAACCAATTTCTAACCCAAGCAGTAACTTTAGGGTCCATCCCTAGGGTGCTCAGTTTGTTTATAAGTCGCCTGTGAGGAACAGTGTCAAAGGCTTTACTGAAATCTAAATACACCACATCTAGAGCTCTCCCTCGGTCCAACTCCCTGGTCACCCAGTCAAAGAAATCAATCAGATTTGTCTGACAAGACCTGCCTCTGGTGAATCCATGCTGCCTTGGATCCTGTAATCCGCTGGACTCCAGAAACCTCACTATTTTCTCTTTCAACAGCGTTTCCATTAATTTACTCACCACCGAAGTTAAACTAACCGGCCTGTAGTTTTCAACCACATCCTTACTTCCGCTTTTGTGTAAAGGCACCACATGAGCCTCTCTCCAGTCCTTTGGCACCACTCCCGACTCCAACGAGGCATTGAAAAGGTCAGTCAGTGGAGTTGCTAGACACTCCTCCTGTTACCTGTCCATTCTTCATACCAAAACCCTTAAACATGCCCTTAGTATGATGTTGGAATCTTCTTCTTTACGTAAGACTGTACATAGTTTTTCTCCCTGTTATCCAAGTTTGCATCCCTTGTTCACTGTAAACCCAATGTAAATTGTTACATTGTTGTATGTTTTGTTCCAATGTAAACCGCACTGATCGTAATAGCGCGGTATATAAGAAATGCAAATAAATAAAATAAAAAATAAAAACTGATAACTCAGAGTCCTTGGAATGCAAGTGACAAGTGGTGTTTGTTTATTCTTCCAATGCTCCGCTCTTCCCTCCCCCTCCCTTCCTGTTCTTTGTTGTTCAAAGGCTACAGACAGGCAGACAACAGAAACCTGAAGTTACAACGTAAATTATTATTTATTTGCAGAGTGTCTATTTATTGCCATATTGTAAGACGACAAGCTAAATAGAAAAATTTTTTTACTCTTGTACTTAACAACGGTATAACTGTCACTGAAATATGTAAAAGGGTGTGTCTGTATTTAGACACCCATTGCTATAGCAATGTACTGAATAATGAAATACTAAAAGAGCTCTTAATCTGCTTCACAATATCCCTCTCAGAGTCTCATTGGCCAGTTTGGCTAAAGGTGAATTGGCCACAGGTAAAGGTGTAAATAACACCTGGGGCTCGCCGGGATTTTCCCACAGTGGAGTGACTCCTGCTGAGTGGAGGTGCGAAGACGCGTCCTGTTGATTTCAACAGTCTCACCTCCTTCTCTGCGGAGAGGTCTCTTTACTGGCTGGTAATGGTCCTGGGTGACTAGAGGTATTGTGAATCGGAGTGTGATAAATAGGCACTGCAGCAACCAAGTAAATTCTGTGCACAGACTGAGGTAAGGAAAAGTGGGACTTTGGTTTCTACCTTGGTGGTTTGTACATTCTATTGGGAACTGAGACTGATTGTGTGTGAGTGAGATGTATAATGTAAATTGTGGAGCAATCCGGGGAGTGGGGTGGGCTCCAAATACCCCGAGGGTCTAGTTCATTATGCAGGGCGACGTTTCTTAAGAAAGCACTTGTAAGCTTTGATTTGTCTCTTGTTTAAATAAGAACTGAAACAGAAGTTTCCCAAATAAGTAACTCCTTAGTGTCCTTCCCAACAAGCTGGAAAAAAATATGTTTTTTTTACAGTAAATATTGTTTTTCTTTTACTTGCTGGTTGGTGCAGGATTTAAGGAATCTGAATAAGATTGTCCAGACCTAGCAATGGATACTTTCCTTTGAAAACCTTATTTCAAAAGAAACCCCCTGATTTGTATATTTATGCTTTTGGTTAAAAATATTGAGCTAAATTTTGCATGAACACAAATGGTTCAGTATTGTAGATTTGAGGTATATGTTTGAGCCTGCTCTCTAGGCACTATGTAGATGATCTTCAAAGTTTGGGGCAGGAGAAACCAGTTGTGATAGAAGCCATTCATAATCTGCTGCATTTCTTGGGAATGAAAGGGTGTCCTGGAGGAAAAAATTAGGTTGGGGCTATCTCTTCCCCCTACAGCATCAGAATCGAAACCAGAAACTTAAAAACAAAACAAAACCAGAAACTTAACAAAGAGAACAAAGAAGAGAGAAGGAAAGGGTGGCAGCCCCTCCCGTGGGCTACAGAAGGCACAAATGATTTTGGATTATAGCACAGCCCTTCTCTGGCCGTTTGTCAATGCATTTTGTAGCATGGCCATATTTACTAGCCAGGGGCTGAATTCCTTTCATCTTGAGGTGACTGCCACATTATAAGTGAAGGAAAGTGAAACTAAAAAATAAATCCGGAGAGAATAAAGGGTATTGTGGAGTTACCTTTGCCTAAATTAAGAGAGCTGATATCCGTTTGGCTGGGTGTAAAAGGGCTGTAATTCTATCAGAAAGGTCTGGTGGAAGCTGTTCTGTTTTCCTTTAACCTTCAAAGTAGGGGTTGGGAACCCTGTCAGGACAATGGGGCATCCTGAGCCAGTAATTAAAAGACTGCCACTTGAAAAAAAAATGATTTGAATCCTGAGTGAATAAGAAGGTTATGTTATGTGTCTGGTCTTTGTTTGTGTATGCTATTGAGTAAACTTAAAGAGTTTAAAAAAACAATGATTTTTATATTTTGTGGCAAGCACCTCAGAGGTCATAATTATTGTTCATATATTACAAAACACATAGAGTTGTAACTATAGGAATTTAATAGCAATCACAATTAGTGACAATTCTCAAGCAACTTTTTCTTTTTAAACTCTTAGTATTTAGGATTCTTCTCTCTTGTTCAGCTATCTGCATTTGCCTGAAGGAATTTGGACTCAAGACAGACCTGCTGTTTACTTTGCTATTTGTGTTTGAGATAACATCAAGGTTGAACTGTTACTCTAAGTAGATTGCTTTAACATAATTTCATTGTTTCAGATCAGTTTGATACCAGTCTCAAGTATTATGTATAAGGTTTTAATTTAAATGTGACAAAGCATGATTTTGAATTCACCTCTTTGCAGTTTCATGTTATTTGAATGTCTGTTTCCTGAACTGCAAGATTTTAAGTTAATTACTATGCATTGTTAAGCTTGGTGCTGATGACTGACGAACAGGACAGTAGCACCATGGGTGCTGGCTATATTGATCTTTCTGATTTGACTTATTACAATATTGGATTTTAGGATAAATTCATCTGTTTTCCTGTATTTGAATTTTATGTGTTGGGGTCCAGAGAGAAAAAGTTTTTAACATTTCAGTTTTAGGAATACAGTATATTGTAGCACTATGACAGCGTAGTTACTCACCTGTAACAGGTGTTCTCCAGGAGCAGCAGGAATCAGTCCTCACTTATGGGTGACGTCGGCGCCGACGGAGCCCTCGCGGAGCAATTTTCCCCAGCTTTCAAAGAAAGCCTTTGGGAATTGCAGCGCGCATGCGCGGTCGTCTTCCCGCCCGAAGGTGCCATCTTAGCCAGTCAGATGACATAGCTAAAAAAGACAGCATAAAAATTTGCAAAAGAACATAAGCAGACGATTGCAACTCCAAGGGGAGGAGGGAGGGTAGTGAGGACTGATTCCTGCTGCTCCTGGAGAACACCTGTTACAGGTGAGTAACTACGCTTTCTCCAGGACCAAGCAGGAAGTCAGTCCTCACTTATGGGACTCCCAAGCTCAAGGCTACCGGAGACCCTAAGCACAAAAATGAGCTCCCTCTAGCTCAGCAGCACAGAAGGATAGAATCTTCGCTGAATTATCACCCACCGGTAGCCCACATCCGGGATGGAGGGTAGGAGTTGCTCAGACCTCAAAGAGATTACGGAGGACTGCCTGTCCGAAAGCACTGTCCCTACGGGACTCCCTCTCGAGACAGTAATGGACCGCAAAAGTCTGGCTCGAAGACCAAGTAGCGGCCCGGCAGATGTCTGCCAGCGGAACAGAGCGGAGGTAAGCCACTGACGTGGCCTTTGCCCGAACGCAATGAGCCGTGACTCTACTTTCTAAGGAGAGTCCGGCTGCCCCATAAGCCCAAGTGATACAGTCCGCAACCCAGATGGACAGAGTACGCTTGGAGACCGGGAGCCCCAATCTATTGGGGTCAAAAGACACAAAAAGCTGAGCAGCTTTACGGTGCTCCCGCGTACGGTCAAGGTAGAAGTTCAGAGCCCTTCTACAGTCCAGGGTATGGAGGACCGTCTCAGCTCGGCTGGAGTGTGGTCTGGGAAAGAAGGTTGGAAGTACCACCTCCTGATTGATGTGAAAAGGGGAGACCACTTTAGGCAGAAATTTCGGATGAGTCCGTAGGACCACCCTATTCTTGTAGAACCTAGTGTAAGGGGGATCAGACACGAGGGCCTGCAATTCACTTACGCGTCTAGCGGAAGTGAGGGCTATCAAGAACAGTGTTTTCCAAGACAGAAAACGGAGAGAACAGGTAGCCATAGGTTCAAAAGGCGGACAGGTGATCCGCTGCAAAACCACATTCAGGTCCCAGTCAGGCGCTGGCGGGCGCAGAGGTGGTTTAAGTAGAAGGAGACCTCGGAGAAACCTCGCTACGAGAGGGTCATTGGAGAGAGGTCTGCCGTCCACCGGCACATGATGTGCTGAAAGAGCACTGAGGTGAACTTTGACGGAGTTGGACTTAAGTCCCAGATTAGAGAGGTGCAGCAAGTACTGCAAGATCACCGACACCGGGCAGGAGAAGGGATCCTGAGACTGTTGGGTACACCAGACTGCAAAGCGACGCCATTTAAGGGCGTAGCATTTGCGGGTAGAAGGCCGTCGCGAAGCCAAGACGACCTCCTCCACCTCCGCCGGCAGGAGAAGGGGAGCAAGGACTACCCTCTCAGCAGCCAGGCCATGAGGTTGAGAGACCTGAGGTTGGGGTGCAGGAGGGACCCCTGATCCTGAGTGAGGAGATCCGGTTGTACCCCCAGAGGGATTGGATCCTCCACCGCCAGTTGCAGCAGGAGCGGAAACCACGGCTGTCTGGGCCAGCGAGGGGCCACCAGGATCATGAAGGCTTTTTCTCGGAGAACCTTGAAAAGAGTCCGAGAGACTAGCGGGATGGGAGGGAAAGCGTACAGAAGGCTCCCCGACCACGAGATCAGAAAGGCGTCCGCCGCAACCCGAAGGGGGTGTGGCTGACGAGAGCAGAAGCGAGGAAGCTGCCGGTTGTGAGGACTGGCAAAGAGATCCACCGTGGGGAGACCCCACTTGAGGAAGAGCTTCTGAACTACCAAGGGATCCAGACGCCACTCGTGCGGCTGGAGGACCCTGCTGAGTTTGTCGGCAAGGCAATTTTCTTGGCCCGGGAGATAAACTGCCTTGAGGAGAATGCCGTGACTGACGGCCCAAGAGCAGAGCTTCTGTGCCTCCCGGCAGAGGAGGAAGGAGCCCGTGCCCCCCTGCTTGTTCACGTAGAACATGGCAACTTGATTGTCCGTCTGGACAAGGACGGACTGTTGGGAAGTCAGGTGGGAGAAGGCCTTGAGAGCTAGGCGGATCGCCCTGAGCTCCAGGAAGTTGATCTGCTGAGCAGACTCCCACGTGGACCAGAGGCCCTGAGTACATGCCTCTTGGCAATGTGCTCCCCAGCCCAGGAGGGATGCATCGGTGGTTAGCACCCGGGTCGGCTGAGGTGACTGGAAAGGCATTCCGAAGACCAGGTTCGGCTGCCGGAGCCACCACCGGAGGGACGAGACCAGCGGCTTGGAGACGCGCACTAGGTCTGCTAGGCCGCCCGTGGCTTGTCGCCACTGTTGGCGGAGACACCATTGAGCAGACCGCATATTCAGGCGGGCATTGGGGGTCACATGGACGGTGGAAGCCATATGGCCGAGCAGTCTCAGGAAGCGCCTGGCGGAGACCAGGGGCTGGCTGCGAAAGCGATCGGCTAGGTCCATGAGCCGTTGAGCCCTGTCGAGCGGTAGGTACGCTCGCGCCTGAGGAGTGTGCAGCCTTGCGCCGATGAACTCGAGATCCTGTGAGGGGAGCAAAGTGGACTTTGCGAAGTTTATAACAAAGCCCAAGTGCTGCAGCAGAGTCACCGTGCGGCACGTGGCGTTGGTGACCTCCTGAGCGGACGCTGCTCTGATGAGCCAGTCGTCGAGGTACGGAAAGACATAGAGGCCGTGAAGCCGGAGATGGGCCGCCACGACCGCGAGACATTTTGTGAAGACTCGCGGTGCGGAGGACAGGCCAAAGGGCAGTACTCTGTACTGGTAATGATTTCCTGCCACCACAAACCTTAGGTATTGGCGGTGGCTTGGGTGGATGAGGATGTGCGTGTAGGCATCCTTTAGATCCAAGGAGCATAGCCAATCTCCCTGCTGGAGGTAGGGCAGAAGGATTCCAAGGGTAAGCATTTTGAACTTCTCCCGCACAAGGAACTTGTTGAGGTTGCGCAAGTCCAGGATGGGTCTGAGGCCCCCTGTTCTCTTTGGTATCAGAAAATACCTTGAATAAAAGCCGTGACCTCTCAGGTGGTGTGGCACCGGTTCCACCGCCTGTTCCTGCAGAAGACCTGCTAACTCCTGAAGGAGCAACTCCCTGTGCAGAGGGGGGCGCGGAGGTTCTCCCGGAAAATAGGAGGGAGGGACCTGATGGAAGTGGAGAAGGTAGCCTTCTCGCACGACCTGAAGCACCCAGGCATCTGCGGTGATGCTGGACCACCTGTGGGCGAAGTGAACCAGCCGGCCTCCGGTGCTGGGAGGAACCAGCGGGGGGGAGAGGCTATGCTGAGCGAGTCAAAAGCCCCCACCCTGCTGAGCAGGGGCTGGTGGTGCAGGCTTGGGGGCTTGCTGCCTACGGGACCCGTTACCCCGTCCCTTGGCCTGCTGGCCCTGTTGGGGAGCTGCAGGGGCCTGATAATGGGGGTATTGTTTGTAGGCAGCCTGTAAAAGGACTTTTTCCCCGAGCCCTTCTTTTTCTGGGAAGGGGCGGAGGTCTTCCTAGAAAGCCTGGTCCTGGTGAGAGTCTCAGTCTCAATTTGTGCAGCCTTTTCCGCCATGGGCTTGCCAAAGAGGTTTTCGCCTCGGCAGGGGACATCGACCAACTTGTCCTGTACCCAGGGCTCAAGGTCTGACGACTGAAGCCAAGCCTGTCGGCGGGCACCGATGCCGGCTGCGGCCACTCGAGCCGAGGCTTCAAAGCCATCATAGGCTGCTCGGGACATGAACTTTGAGCATTCCCGAATGCCCGTGGACAAGGCTAGGAACCTCCGCAAGGGCTCCTCGGAGAGACCAGCGGAGAATCCGGCTAGCTCTTTAGCCAGATCCCGGAGATACATGCCCATGTATAGCTGGTAAGTCTGGACACGACATGCGAGCATAGAGCCCTGGAAGCACTTCTTGCCAAGGCCATCCAGGTTACGGGCCTCCCTTCCAGGAGGCACCGAGGAGTGCATCTTCTGGCTCTTAAGACGATGCATGGCCGATTCCACTACCATGGAATGGTGTGGCAGCTGTGCCTTTTGAAAGCCAGGGCTCTTGCGGACCCGATAGATAGAATCGACCCGCTTGCTCAGGACCGGCGAGGAGGCCGGACTCTCCCACATGCGGAAGAGTAATCGTTCCAGCACAGGAGGAACCGGCACAGTAAAGTGTTCCCTCGCGGGAGAGTCATATTGGAGGGCGTCGAGCTCTTCGGCTCGAGGCTCCTCCTCGGGATCCGCAGGGAAGGCCAAAGCCTTGGCCATATCCCTAACGAAGTCCGAGAACCGGGCATCCTCCGGGGGGGACTGCTTCCGAGGCTCGGACTCTGGTGAGTCCGATGGGACACACCGAGTCCGGAAAGAATCAGGTGACTCTTCCTCCTCAGACTCCCAGACCGACTCCGACGAGGACTCGGTGGGGTTGGCCTGGGTAGGGTGCGGTGCCAGCCGCCCTGACGGCGAGGGAGTCGGCGTCGGCGACCTCGGTCCCGAACGGGAGGCCGAGGGTGACCTCGACCGAGGATCGACTCGAGTTCTCATCGACTCGAGGATCGGCTCGGTCTCCGGGGTCGACTTGGACGTCGACGTCCCGGCGGTCGGGGCAGCGGCGCCAGCGAGCAGTGCCCTCTGCTGGTCCATGAAGGCAGACAGTCTGCTCTCCAAGGCCGTCAACCTGAGTCCGAGCTCAGGTGACCCAGCAGCCCCCGACTCGGGCCCCGACGGCGTCGGGCCCGACGTCGGCTGTCGCGGAGGCGAGTCCAGAAGGACCACAGGACTTACCCGGGCAGGCATCTCCGACTCCAGGCGAGGTCGCTTCGGGATGTGTTCCTTCTCCAAGGACCCGGGGCGGCTGTCGGGGCTATGCGACCTGGCCCTCGCGGAACCAGGAGCGTCCACCGACGCCGCCCTCGCGGGTTTTTCCTTCCGACGATGGTCCCCGGAGGGAGAACCCCGGTCGGAGGAGCTCCGGCGACGGTCCGAGCTGGAGCCTTTCGACGCGGAGGCCTCCGACGAGGTCCGGGTACGGCTGGGGTCAGCGAAGATTCTCTCACGCTGATGCCGCCGACTTCTCAACGCCTTTGAGGACAGTTTGCTGCAGGGCCCACAGATCAGTTCCTCATGATCCGGGCCCAGGCAGCGGAGGCAAAAGTCGTGTGTGTCGGTTAGTGACATATTTCGGTCACACCGACCACACCGCTTAAACCCACTGGCAGCCATCGGGGAAAAAGGGCCCCTGCGAGGTCAAAGGACCGGGCTGCCAGGGAAACCGAAAACGAAAGCTGACTAAGTCAGAAAAACCGAAAAAAGTAAGAGGACTCGAGACCGGCGTCGCGAGTCCGGGCGGGAAAACGATCGGCGTCGAACCGAAAGAAAAAAGGATAAAATAAAGAAGAAAATCAACTTTTTCGCGGGGACAAGACGGGGACGTCTGTAGGGCTCCGCGGAAACACGAAGACTGGCTAAGATGGCACCCTCGGGCGGGAAGACGACCGCGCATGCGCGCTGCAATTCCCAAAGGCTTTCTTTTAAAGCTGGGGAAAATTGCTCCGCGAGGGCTCCGTCGGCGCCGACGTCACCCATAAGTGAGGACTGACTTCCTGCTTGGTCCTGGAGAAATACAAGTTTTCTTTAGTTTACACACTTGCACTTTATGTTACCAAAATACTTGTTGTAGCAGTACATTATGTAGAGGTTCAGTACACATAGAAATTATAGAATTTTGGAAAGAGGCTGATCTGCAATTGCTTTGTTCCCAAGCACATAGATCACATTTAGTGGAAAGATGGAGCTTAGTTACCAGGAGCAACGATCTAGGAGAGGTTTAAAAAAAAATTTAATAATAATAATAAAAGAGAGAGAGAGAGAGAGAGAGACAGAAGGTGAGGCTACAGCCTTGGGAAAGGCAATAAACGTGCTGCTACGAGTGTGATGATCTGGGCCAGCGGAATTCTAACTGCTCTAAGACTCCTCGAGGACCCACAAGGCCTGAAGAATATGAACCTTGCATATTTATGGCCTCTGAAGAGACATGAATAGGCAGGGGGGAATAGGCCGAGAAGAACCCGAGGATCGTCATGAGGCCCAGCCACAAATGCCTTGCAGGCCAAGAAGAACCTGAAGACGTATCGCCATGAGGCCCAACCACAAATGCCTTGAACCTTCTTAGGCCTCTCATCTCAAAAGGATCTCTTAAACACCATGATTAGTGAGTAACTTCCACAGATCCTTGTGGGCACTGCAATTATAAGATCAGTCCTCAAATATTTTTAAGTTTCCACAGCACTCTCACTCGGAACCGGGTATAAGATAGACTTTAGTCACACCTGAGAGATTATGTGGCTGTTCTGTTAGACGCCATACTCTTTCCTATTGGGATTGATGTTATAAAATGCCATGAAGCACTAGTCTATATTGTAAGAACTTTACCTATATTTTGTTTAGGCAGTTGCTAATTAGAATGAGCATTGTTTACTCATATTGTTATGCTTATTGAAAAGGATCTACATTTAAAATACTAAGTTTCTAACAATTGTTTGATGTTCTTAGCAGCCTTGCCAAATAAGGATACACTAGTATGGTATAAAAAGGACAGAAGGACCTATGCATGTAGTTTGATGGAATGATGTAAGTGAAAAAAAAAGTGGTGTTGAGAGGAGTGCGATGGAATATTCATGTTGGAAAGGAGAACTTAGATTAACATTATAAAATGGTGAGGGTAAATTGAAATGTGAAATGATGTATCCACCTAGAAAGAAAACTGACAATGAATACTCTACAATATTTGATTATGCCATCCCCATTAACTCCAATTTTGGAAGTCATCTAGTCCAGAGATATATCCAATAATTGGAAATAGACACTTGGAGATAGGCTGAGTGCACTTTTCATCCTAATGAGCTTTGGGGAGACCCACACTGGCCATGTGGTGCTTTTCAGATGCTTTTATGCCTTTTTGAGGAAGTGTGGGCATCTTGTCAAAATGTATTAGCTAAACTGAGTTGCTTAGGATTGGCTGTTGTATGCAAGCAGCAATCCACGAAAGGGGGAACCTCCGAAACCTAAACTGTCTTGCCTTTGACTCTGTTCAAAAAAAAAAAAATTGTCCTAAGGGAGTAGACTGAAAATTTTCTCCCTCTGAACTGTTATATGGAAGACTGCTTATTTTTTATACTCCTGAGCCTCACATTTGATCTCTTGTATTTCCTAGCAGCAGAGGCAACTCTCTTCCCTCCACAGGTATGCTCAGCAGGTCCAGTCCTTTCTGCTGGATGACTCAGCTCTTTTCTTTCAATCCGGAGACTGGACTTTGGTAAAGACATACCACCAGCACACAGTACAAGCCCCTTTTCCAGTATGGGACCGTTCCAAGTTCTTCTGATAACATCGATTACAGTGAAGGTGGCGGCTAAAAGATCCTGAAGCTATTGCCCTTGCTGGAAACATTCTCCATATACAGATCAGGCTTCAGGACCAGGATGAGAAGTAGCTGACGCTGGGGCAGCCAAGGCCCTAGCAACGGGAGAGGAGAAGACTCCTGAAGAAAAGCAGCTTTCGGCCTAGAGGTACCGAACCAACATATCCCTTCAAGGTTGGTGACAGGTCAGAGCACCTCACAAGCATAGTACCCTAGACCCGCTCTACGGACCTCCAAAGTACAGTGATCGCCATCACATAGACAGCCATCCTGTGTGACTCCTCCCCTTCGTGGATCCATGCGTCAAGAATCAAGCGTGTATCGTCTCCACTGACATCTTCGGTTCCAGCCTCCTGACCATCACGCACAAGACTGTGTTGACTCCTCCTATCACTCATATAGTGCCTCCTTCAGCCCATTTCGGGAACTGTTAATACGGCAATACTACTTGCCCAGACTGCCTTACCTTTTGTGTGCGCAGCTCGCTACAAACTGGAGCTTTTCTCTCAACATGTCTCATTACTGTATCTACTAATCTGTGTGAAATGCAGAAGTTTACTGTACTGGATAATTTAAACTGCACCCAGCCCCATGTTTCTTTTTCTACTTTTTTGTATAACATTGGTGTTACTCGCCTCTCTTTGGGATATGACTAGGTCCCTTGCCCATTATAAACTGTTTCTAGTTTAATGCTACAGATTGTTTTATTGTTTCTGCTTTTAGCCTGTCTAATATTGCTCTATACTGTTCTTCAACTACAGGGAAGTTTCTCATGATTACTCTCTGATGTATCTTTCTTTGGGGTGGTCTCAAAGGGCTGCTTATTGCCCTATTGAACGGTTTTATAATTCTTGTTCTTTTTTGTTGTATATTTTCACTTGTTCTTGGCTGTTGTTGAAAGGCCCTACAAAGCTCTACCACTTTTATGTATTCCTATACTCCTGCTTTTACGGTGGCTAATGTACCTGAGCTGCCGCATACAGATGTTCCATTAATAATGTCTGTTTAGTTATTTTGTAGTAAATTGTTAGGCTGTTCTTATGGTGGGCCTATGCAGGCCCAAAGGGGGGATTGTTAGGAAATAAAGCGTAGTTACTCACCTGTAACAGGTGTTCTCCAGGAGCAGCAGGAATCAGTCCTCACATATGGGTGATGTCGGCGCCGACGGAGCCCTCGCGGAGCAATTTTCCCCAGCTTTCAAAGAAAGCCTTTGGGAATTGCAGCGCGCATGCGCGGTCCCCTTCCCGCCCAAGGGTGCCATCTTAGCCAGTCTGATGACATAGCTAAAAGACAGCATAAAAATTTGCAAAAAAACTAAAGCAGATGATTGCAACTCCAAGGGGAGGAGGGAGGGTTGTGAGGACTGATTCCTGCTGCTCCTGGAGAACACCTGTTACAGGTGAGTAACTACGCTTTCTCCAGGACCAAGCAGGAAGTCAGTCCTCACATATGGGACTCCCAAGCTTAAGGCTACCGGAGACCCTAAGCACAAAAATGAGCTCCCTCTAGCTCAGCAGTACAGGAGGAAGGAATCTTCACTGAATTATTACCCACCGGTAGCCCCCATCCGGGATGGAGGGTAGGAGTTGCTCAAACCTCGAAGAGATTTCGGAGGACTGCCTGTCCGAAAGCACTGTCCCTGCGGGACTCCCTCTCGAGGCAGTAATGGACCGCAAAAGTCTGGCTCGAAGACCAAGTAGCGGCCCGGCAGATGTCTGCCAATGGAACAGAGCGGAGGTAAGCCACTGACGTAGCCTTCGCCTGAACACAATGAGCCGTGACTCGACTTTCTAACGAGAGTCCGGTTGCCCCATAAGCCCAAGCGATACAGTCAGCAACCCAGGTGGACAGAGTACGCTTGGAGACAGGGAGCCCCAATTTATTGGGGTCAAAAGACACAAAAAGCTGAGCAGCTTTACGGTGCTCCCGCGTACGGTCAAGGTAGAAGTTCAATGCCCTTCTACAGTCCAGGGTATGCAGGACCATTTCAGCTCGGCTGGAGTGTGGCCTGGGAAAGAAGGTCGGAAGTACCACCTCCTGATTGATGTGAAAAGGGGAGACCACTTTTGGAAGAAATTTAGGGTGAGTCCGTAGGACTACCCTATTTTTGTAGAACCGAGTGTAAGGGGGATCAGACACGAGGGCCTGCAATTCACTTACGCGTCTAGCGGAAGTGAGGGCTATCAGGAATAAGGTTTTCCAAGAAAGAAAACGGAGAGAACAGGTAGCCATAGGTTCAAAAGGCGGACAGGTGATCCGCTGCAAAACCACATTCAGATCCCAGTCAGGTGCTGGCGGGCGCAGAGGCAGTTTAAGTAGAAGGAGACCTCGGAGAAACCTTGCCACGAGAGGGTCGCTGGAAAGAGGTCTGCCGTCCACCGGCACATGATGTGCTGAAAGAGCACTGAGGTGAACTTTGACGGAGTTGGACTTAAGTCCCAGATTAGAGAGGTAGAGCAAGTACTGCAAGATCACCGACACCGAGCAGGAGAGGGGATCCTGAGACTGCTGGGCACACCAAGCGGAAAAGCGACGCCATTTAAGGGCGTAGCATTTGCGGGTAGAAGGTCGCCGGGAATCTAGGACGACCTCTTCTACCTCTGCCGGCAGTAGAAGGGGAGCAAGGACTACCCTTTCAGCAGCCAGGCCATCAGATGTAGAGATCTGAGGTTGGGGTGTAGTAGGGACCCCTGATCCTGTGTTAGGAGATCTGGTTGAAACCCCAGAGGGAACGGATCCTCCACCGCTAGTTGCAGCAGGAGTGGAAACCACGGCTGTCTGGGCCACCGAGGAGCTATCAGGATCATGGAAGCTTTGTCTCGGAGAACCTTGAAAAGAGTTCGAGAGACTAGCGGTATGGGAGGAAAGGCATAGAGAAGGCTTTTCGACCATGAGAGCAGAAAAGCATCCGCCGCTACTCGAAGGGGATGCGGCTGCCGAGAGCAGAAGCGAGGAAGTTGCCGGTTGAGAGGACTGGCAAAGAGATCCATCGTGGGGAGGCCCCACTTTAGAAAAAGTTTCTGAACTACCAAGGGATCCAGTCGCCACTCGTGGGGCTGGAGGATTCTGCTGAGTTTGTCCGCCAGGCAATTTTCTTGGCCTGGGAGATAAACTGCCTTGAGAAGAATGCCGTGGCTGACGGCCCAAGAGCAGAGCCTCTGTGCTTCGCGACAGAGAAGGAAGGAGCCTGTGCCCCCCTGTTTGTTCACGTAGAACATGGCAACTTGATTGTCCGTCTGGACAAGGACGGACCGGTGAGAAGTCAGGTGGGAGAAAGCCTTGAGAGCCAGACGGATCGCTCTGAGCTCCAGGAAGTTGATCTGCTGCGCAGACTCCCACGTGGTCCAGAGACCTTGAGTACATGCCCCTTGGCAATGCGCTCCCCATCCTAGGAGAGAAGCATCGGTCGTCAGCACTTGAGCCGGCGGAGGAGACTGAAAAGGCATTCCGAGTACCAGGTTCGGGCGATGAAGCCACCACTGTAGAGAAGAGGCCAGCGGGCCGGAGATCCGCACTAAGTCGGCTAGGCCGCATATTCAGGTGGGCATTGGGGGTCACGTGGACGGTGGAAGCCATATGGCCGAGTAGTCTGAGGAAGCGCCTGGCCGAGACCAGGGACTGGCTGCGAAAACGGCCGGCTAGGTCCATGAGCCGCTGAGCCCTGTCGAGAGGCAGGAAAGCTCGCGCCTGAAGAGTGTGCAATCTTGCGCCGATGAACTCGAGATCTTGCGAGGGGAGCAAAGCGGACTTTGCGAAGTTTATGACAAAGCCCAAGTACTGAAGAAGAGTCACAGTGCGGTGTGTGGCTTTTGTGACTTCTGGAGAGGACGATGCTCTGATGAGCCAGTCGTCTAGGTACGGAAAGACATAGAGGCCGTGAAGCCGGAGATAAGCCGCCACCACCGCGAGACATTTTGTGAAGACTCGTGGTGCGGAGGATAGGCCAAAGGGCAGTACTCTGTACTGGTAATGATTTCCTGCCACCACAAACCTTAGGTATTGGCGGTGGCTTGGGTGGATGAGGATGTGCGTGTAGGCATCCTTTAGATCCAAGGAGCATAGCCAATCTCCCTGCTGGAGGTAGGGCAGAAGGATTCCAAGGGTAAGCATCTTGAACTTCTCCCTCACGAGGAACTTGTTGAGGTTGCGCAAGTCCAGGATGGGTCTGAGGCCTCCCGTTCTTTTTGGTATTAGGAAATACCTGGAATAGAAGCCTTGACCCCTCAGGTGGTGGGGCACCGGTTCCACAGCCTGTTCCTGAAGAAGACTTGCTAACTCCTGAAGGAGTAAGTCCCTGTGCAGAGGGAGTCGTGGAGGATCTCCCGGGAAATAGGAGGGAGGGACCTGGTGGAAGTGGAGAAGATAGCCTTCTCTCACAACATGAAGCACCCAGGCATCTGATGTGATGTTGGACCACCTGTGGGCAAAGTGGACCAGCCGGCCGCCTGTGCTGGGAGGAACCAGCTGAGGGGGAGAGGCTATGCCGATGAAGTCAAAAACCCCCACCCTGCTGAGCAGGGGCCGGTGTTGCAAGCTTGGGGGCTTGCTGCCTACGGGACCCGTTACCCCGTCCCTTGGCCTGCTGACCCTGTTGGGGAGCTGCGGAGGCCTGATATTGAGGGTAGTGTTTATAGGCAGCCGCCTTTCTCGGGTAAAAGGACTTCTTTCCCGAGCCCTTCTTCTTCTGGGAAGGGGCAGAGGTCTTCCTAGAGAGCCTAGTTCTGGTGAGAGTCTCCGTCTCGATTTGTGCAGCCTTCTCAGCCATGGGCTTGCCAAAGAGGTTCTCACCTCGGCAGGGGACATCGACCAACTTGTCCTGCACCCAGGGTTCAAGGTCAGACGCCTGAAGCCAAGCCTGTCGGCGGGCACCGATGCCAGCTGCGGCCACTCGAGCCGATGCTTCAAAGCCATCATAGGCTGCTCGAGAAATGAATTTGGAGCATTCCCGAATACCAGTGGACAAGGCTAGGAACCTCCGCAAAGGTTCCTCGGACAGCCCAGCAGAGAATCCGGCTATCTCTTTAGCCAGGTCTCTAAGGTACATGCCCATGTAGAGCTGGTAGCTCTGGACCCGACAAGCAAGCATAGAGCCCTGGAAACACTTCTTACCGAGGCCATCCAGGTTGCGGGCCTCCCTGCCAGGAGGCACCGAGGAGTGCATCTTCTGGCTCTTAAGCCTATGCATGGCCGATTCCACCACCATGGAATGGTGCGGTAGCTGTGCTTTTTGGAAGCCAGGGCTCTTGCGGACTCGATAGATGGAATCGACCCGCTTGCTTAATACCGGCGACGATGCCGGACTCTCCCACATGCGGAAGAGTAGTCGTTCCAGCATGGGAGGAACCGGTACAGTAAAGTGCTCCCTGGCGGGAAAGTCGTACTGAAGGGCGTCGTGCTCTTCGGCTCGAGGCTCCTCCTCGGGATCCGCAGGGAAGGCCAAAGCCTTGGCCATATCCCTGACGAAGTCCGAGAACCGGGCATCCTCCGGGGGGGACTGTTTCCGAGGTTCGGACTCAGGGGAGTCCGAGGGGACACAACGAGTCCGAAAAGAATCAGGTGACTCTTCCACTTCAGACTCCCAGGCCGACTCCGAGGAGGAATCGGTGGGGTCGGTTCGGGCGGGCGGAGGCGTCGGCCGCCCCGACGCCGAGGGAGTCGGCGTCGACGACCTCGGTCCCGAATGGGAGGCCGAGGGTGACCTCGACCGAGGATCGACTCGAGCCCGCATGGACTCGAGGATCGGCTCGGTCTCCGGGGTCGACTTAGACGTCGACGTCCCGGCGGTCGGGGCAGAGGCGCCAGCGAGGCTAGCGATCAGTGCCCGCTGCTGGTCCATGAAGGCAGATAGTCTGCTCTCCAAGGCCGTCAACCTGAGTCCGACCTCAGGTGACCCAGCAGCCCCCGACTTGGGCCCCGACGGCGTCGGGCCCGACGTCGGACCCCTCGGAGGCGAGTCCAGGAGGACTACAGGACTTACCCGAGCAGGCAACTCCGATTCCAAACGAGGTCGCTTCGGGAGACGTTCCTTCTCCAAAGACCCGGGACGGCTATCGGGGCTATGCGACCTGGCCCTCGCGGAACCAGGAGCGTCCACCGACGCCGCCCTCGCGGGTTTCGCCTTCCGATGATGATCCCCGGAGGGAGAACCTCTGTCGGAGGAACTCCGGCGATGCTCAGAGCTGGAGCCTCTGGACGCCGAGGCCTCCGACGAGGTCCGGGTGGGATCTGCGAAGATTCTTTCCCGCTGATGCCGCCGACTCCGTAAAGCTTTGGAGGACATTTTGCTGCAGGCCCCACAGATCAGTTCCTCGTGATCTGGGCCAAGGCAGCAGAGGCAATTATCGTGTGTGTCAGTGAGTGACATATTTCTGTCACACTGAACACACCTTTTGAAACCACTGGCAGCCATCGGGGGAAAAAGGGCCCCTGCAAGGTCAAAGGACCGGGCTGCCAGCGAAAAAACCGAAAAACGAAACTGACAAGAAAAATCAGAAAAACCGAAAAATAAGAGAAGGACTCGCAACGGCGTCGCGAGTCCGGGCAGGAAAGAGACCGGCGTCGAACCGAAGAAAAAAGAGAAATAAACGACGAAAAATCAACTTTTTCTGCGGGGACAAGAAGACCACGTCTGTAGGGCTCCGCGGAAAAAAGAAGACTGGCTAAGATGGCACCCTTGGGCGGGAAGGGGACCGCACATGCGCGCTGCAATTCCCAAAGGCTTTCTTTGAAAGCTGGGGAAAATTGCTCCGCGAGGGCTCCGTCGGCGCCGACGTCACCCATATGTGAGGACTGACTTCCTGCTTGGTCCTGGAGAATAATGCTTAGTTGAAGTGCATATACAGGAGGCCTGCACAAGAGAAATCAGAATCCTATATATGTGCCCTTTGTACATTCTGGTGGGTATGGAAAAGGAATGTGCTGTGCTAAGCTAAACTGATTGTTCTACTCAGGGATGACTTGTATTTGCATTAGTTACTGATAAGCTATAGTGGGCCCCCAGAAGATGGGTGGATGACGTATGAATATGTTTCTGATAATGTATAAAATACGGACAATCCCTCCACCCTTTGGAATAAACTTGCATACTATTCCTTCTGTGTGGTCTGTGAGTTTTATTCCCCTGGATTCCAGCCAGCCGGAGCAGCACACCGCAGATGAGGGTTCGGGACTTCCCTGGCCTGGAGTGACTAACAAGAAGCAAACCCTTTACACATAGTTAATGAAATCAAGTTAGTCACTGTAATCATGTTATAAGTTTTATTGTAAAGGTTTAAACATGTTCTATGTACTATGAATGGGTATTTGTAATATGCTGCATCCATACATACTTTTGTTCATTGTAAACGGCACCTGATCCATGGGAAAGTGCGGTATATAAGTATTTATAAAATAAAAAATAAATAAATAAGTCATTCAAAATACATATCTTCATTGAGTACTATGGACCCAACGACATTACCTAAACTCAATTTACACATCCTATCACTCCTAACTACTTTGACCATCCCTACACTTAACAGATGTCCCCCCCCCCCCCCTGTATATATCTGCTTCTGTATGGTCAAAATTTATATCTTTCCTTCACTCAACCCCATATTTATCTCCAAGTTGGCTTCCCTTGTTTAATGTAAAAACAATTATGTAATTATGTTGGTTCATTGTAAACTGCTTTGGACAAAGGTGGTATAGAAAAATTGTTAATATGCCTAGAACAAAGGACCTGAGTCGATGCACTGGGCTCCTTCTCTGGCCCTATTCAAGTCCAGGCTGACCACACCCCTTTTTGAGGCTGCTTTTGGATCCTGAGGCTCCTCTCTGTTGACCACTACTTCTGTGTATCTTACTATACTCTAGTCCACAGTTTTGCTATGTGTTTTTTGTCTTGATTAGATTGCAAGCTCTGAGTAGGGACTGTCTTGTATCTATATGTACATCTTGTAGTGCTACACAAATGATTATCAGTAGTAGGATCAAATTTTGTTCCCAAAATTGTCTGGTTTAAAACCTACTACCTCTGGTCTAAATATCCTCCCTGCTAAAGTATAAAAGAACTAAGTGTTGGCCTTTTTCCTTACCTCTTTCCTATAGTGACCAAAAATAGCATAGTTACTCACCTGTAACAGGTGTTTGCCAGGGACAGCAGGAATCAGTCCTTACTTATGGGTGACATCTGCACTGAGCTTCCGCAGAGCAATTCCCCAGCTTTCAAAGAAAGCCTTTGGGATTGCTGCCATGCATGTATGGTCCTCTTCCTGCCCAAGGGTGCCATCTTGCTCAGTTAGGTCCCTTAGCTTGAGCCCTACCAAGCAGAGGGCAAGGAAAGGACAAAAATCTAGCAACACATCAGGGGAGGTGGGAGGGTAGTGAGGACTGATTCCTGCTGTCCCTGGAGAACACCTGTTACAGGTGAGTAACTATGCTTTCTCTAGGAACAAGCAGGAAGTCAGCCCTCACTTATGGGACTCCTCAGCAACAGGCTGCTGAACCTGTAACCAAAAAATGCCTCCACGAGGCAGTGAGCAGAAGTCGATGCCTGAAGGGGCCCGAGTCCTCAGGACAAAGCCCTCGGTAGCTGTAAGAAGGGTCGGAGGGCAGGAGTTGCTTATACCCCAAACAGGTTATGGAGTACAGCCTGGCCGAAGGTGCTGTCCCAGCAGGACTCCCTCTCTAGGCAGTAGTGGGCAGTGAAGGTATTCGTGGAAGACCAGGTTGCTGCCCGGCAGATGTCCATCAGGGGCACGGAGCATAGCGAGGCCGCCTTGGCCTGAACCCCATGCGGTGACACTATGATCTAGCGGGGCACCCGCCTTCGTATGAGCGAAAGCGATGCAGTCCGCCACCCAAACCGAGAGGGTGCATTTGGTAACTGCCTGTCCCAGCCTATTGGGATCGTAGGTCACAAAGAGTCTGCCAGACTTATGATGAGTCTGGGTACACTGCAAGTAGAAGGCGAGAGCCCTTCTGCAGTCGAGACTGTGGAGAGCCGCCGACGCCTGGTCGGCGTGGGGCCTCAGGAAGAAAATCGCCAGGACTATCTCCTGGTTAAGATGGAAGTCCGAGATTACTTTAGGCAGGAATTTAGGGTGGGTGCGGAGGACCACCCTATTCTGATAAAACCTGGTGTAAGGGGCGTCAGCCATGAGAGCCTGGAGCTTACTGACTCGGCAGGCCGAGGTCAGCACCGTCAGGAATGCCACCTTCCAAGACAGGTGCTGGAGTGAGCACGTTGCCATTGGCTTGAAGGGTGAATTGGTGAGCTGCACGAGCACCACATTCAGGTCCCCTTCTGCCGGGGGAGGACAGATGGGTGGCTTGGAAAGCAGAAGACCCCACATAAAGCAGAAGACTAACGACTGCCCCGAGAGGGGCTTTCCCTTGATGGGGAGGCGGTTCGCAGAGTTGGAGTTCAAGTGTACCCTGACAAAGTTCGACTTCAGCCCTTCCTTTGAGATGGAGGAGGTACTGGAGGGTTCATCAAATGGGGCATGAGAACGGGTCAATCTGGAGCTCTGAGCACCAGACCGAGAAGCGCCTCCACTTGAAGGCATAGGCTCATCTAGTGGAGTCCTCTTATCTCTCCCTACATCCCCTCTCGAAATCTGCGCTCCGCTAACAAATTACTTCTATCAATGCCTTTCACACGCACTGCGAACTCCTGACTGCGCTCCTTTCACCTTGCTGCACCTTACGCCTGGAACAGACTACCTGCGTCTGTGCGCCTGGCATCCTCCTTGGCCCTCTTCAAATCCAGATTGAAGACCCACCTCTTCACTGTTGCATTCAGATCCTGACTCCTTCCTCATCTTACCCCAACCCGTCATCATTTATGACCAAACTACTGACCAAACCGTACCTTGCACAGAACTGACTAATGCTCTATACTGTTCTAACTTATGTTTTGTTCTAACTAGATTGTAAGCTCCGATGAGCTTGACTCTGATGGGCAGGGACTGTCTCTTGTATGGTGTCTACCTCTTGTAGGTCATCTGTGCAGCGCTGCGTGCGTGGCGCTTTACAAGTGCTGACTAGTAGTAGTCTCGAGGAGAGGAAGACTTCCTTAACCACCTCCGGAAGGGCCAGTGAGGGTAGGGAAACCTGTTCAGCTGCCAGGCCATGAGGGATAAGGAGGCTAGGTTCGGGTGCTGCACCCACCACTCCTCCTGTGTTAGCAAGCCTGGGTCAGAGCCCAGGGGGAACAGGAGGCTCCGTCAAGAGCAGGAGTGGGAACCAAAGCTGCCAAGGCCAAGAGGATCAATGATACCCGATCCCGCTGAGCCTTGAAAAGGGTCCTCGCAATGAGAGGGTAGGGAGGGAATGGATGACCAGTCCAGAAAGAATGCATCAGGGCTCTCCCTGCTCGGCTGTGGTACCGGCCCACAAAAGCGGAGGAGCTGTGCGTTCTGGGGACTGGCGAAGAGGTCTATCACCGGTGACCCCCAGCGAAGAAACAGCCAACCTACTCCCCCTGCATCAAGCTGCCATTCATGGGGGCAAATTCTGCTGAGTTTGTCGGCCAGGACATTCTCCTGACCCAGAAGGTAGGTTGCCTTGAGGGACATCTTCCGTCGGACAGTAAAGGAGCAGATGAGGACTGCTTCCTGGCAGAGGGAGTGCGATCCCGTGCCTCCCTCCCTGTTGATCTAGAACATTGCCACATGGTTGTCGGTCTGCATGAGAACCGACCTCCCCTTGAGGTGGTCCTCAAAGGCCCACTGAATCGCCCAGAGTTCGAGCAAGTTTATCTGCTGCTGAGACTCCTTGGGCGACCACTGCCCCTGTGTGCATAGCGGCCTACAGTGGGCTCCCTACCCTAACAGGGAAGCGTCTGTCATCAGCACCTCATTGTGCTGGGGGGCCTGGAAGGGCACGTCCCGTAGGAGGTTGTGGGGGTTTAGCCACAAGCTCAGGGATGAGCGGAGGTCGGGAAGGACCCTGACAGGGTCCCTGAGGTGACTGAGGGACGGGCTCCATGGGGCGCTGAGGCACCACTGAACTATCTGCATGTGTAGGAGGACATGGGGGCCACATGCATGGTAGAGGCCATGTGGCCCAGGAGGTGTAGCATGGTCCGAGTGCTGACCAGGGGAGTGCTTTGGATGCGGGCCACCAGAACTTGGGAGGCGGTCGGTGCGATCCACTGATAAGAAGGCAGTTGCTTGCTGAGTATTGAGGCACACCCTGATGAACTCGAGTTCCTGCACCGGCTTGAGATGCGACTTTGGGTAGTTAACCAAGAACCCCAAGCCCAACAACAGAAGGATGGTGCGTGACATTGCTCACTGCGTTTCCTCGACCGAGGAGCCGGTGAAGAGCCAGTCGAGATAGGGAAAGACCAGCATGCCCTGACTGAGATAGGCGGTGACCACGACTGGGCATTTTGTAAAGACTCGTGGAGCGGATGCGAGGCCAAAGGGGAGCACCCTGTACCGCAGATACTGCCTGTGCTGGGAGTGGATTAAGATGTGGGCGTAAGCGTCCTTTAGATCCAAGGAGGAAGGGCAGCAGAATGCCAAGGAATAACATCTTGAACTTCTCCCGCATCAAGAACTTGATCAACTTGCGGAGGTCGAGGATGGGCCGCAGACCCTCTGTCTTTTTCGAGACGAGAAAGTACCGGGAATAAAAGCCCCGACCTCGAAGGTGCAGAGGGACCTTCTCAACTGCCAGTTGGGCAAGGAGAGAGTAATTCCTGCTGCAGTAGAAGCTGGTGCGCGGGGAGTCGAGGAGGCTCCGGTGGGGAGAAGGGAGGTGGAAGCCTGTCAAAGCGAAGGCAATAGCCGTCTTGGATGACCTGGAGAACCCAGGTGTCTGAGGTGATGGAAGCCCATGATGGGGCAAAATGAGACAGGTGTTCCCCCCCCCCTCGACTGCTGGAGAGTGAGGGGCTATGCTGATGGCTTCAAAACCCTTGCGCGGGTTGTGAAGGAGCTGGATTTTGGACTTTTGGCTTGTGATGCCCTTGGCCGGATTTACCCTGCTCCAGGGTGGTTGGCATGGGGGTAGCCAGGTATGGCAGATAGCTCTGGTACTGGAGCCCCTTCCGAGGAAAGAAGGGTTTCTTGGCTGGTTGCTTCTTCCGGGGCAGAGTGGAGGTCTTGCGCGAGAGACACGTTCTGGTGACGAACTCCGTCTATCTCTGCGGCTTTATCTTCCATCGGCTTGCCAAAAAGCTGCTCGCCAAAGCAGGGAACATCCAGGAGTTTTTCCTGCACCCCCTGCTCCAAATCAGACGATTGGAGCCATGCCTGGCAGTGGGCCCTGATGCCTGCTGCCGCCACCCGAGCCAATGACTCTAATCCATTGTAGGCGGCTCAGGAGAGGTATTTAGAGCAGTCTAAGACAG
Source organism: Ichthyophis bannanicus (assembly GCA_033557465.1). Classification (NCBI taxonomy): domain Eukaryota; kingdom Metazoa; phylum Chordata; class Amphibia; order Gymnophiona; family Ichthyophiidae; genus Ichthyophis; species Ichthyophis bannanicus. The sequence goes on along the minus strand of CM066032.1, from coordinate 1,822,521,752 downwards.
ACTTCAACAGAGTGCTGAATCTATTGAGAGGCTTGCCCTCGCGGCCCATGGAGAACTCTCTAAGCTTCTTGGCTAAATCGCGCAAGAGCATACCCATGTATAGTTGGTATGATTGAATGCGACAAGAGAGCATGGAGCCTTGGTAGACCTTGAGGCCTAGGGCATCAAGGGCTCTCGACTCTTGACCGGGTGGTACTGATGAGTGCAATTTTGGGCTCTCTTGCTTCCTTATGGCTGACTCCACCACCATAGAGGGGTGGAGAAGCTGGGTCTTCCTGAACCCTGGCCCACCTTGTACATATTATCAAGGCGCTTGTTCACAATAGGGACAGAGGCAGGGGTCTTCCACATGCGGAGCAGCAGCCGAGATAGAATAGGAGGAACCGGCACAGTGAGGGATTCCCTGGGCGGGGACTCGTACTGGAGAATATTGAGTTCTTCAGCACGAGGGTCCTCCTCGGCCTGAGTGGCCATCTCCCGAATGAACACCGGGAAGGAGGTGTCCTCGGGTGGCGAGTGCCACTGGAACACGGGCAGGGAGGGGTTCAACATAAGATCCCGGTGGGTACAGGTTTCCAGGGAGGTGTCCCCATCAGACTCCCAGTCTGAGAAATCGGTCTGAGCTGGGCAGATCGCCCTGTCCAATGGCCGGTGCCCACTTGGAGCCGGAGGCCCTGGAACATCTCGCCTCTGAGGAACGGACAGCAAGCGCAACCAACGTTGAGGACCCTCACGAGGCCCGTGGCTCTTGGGGCTTTCCTGGATGGATTTCGATGTCCCACGCAAGGGACGCACGGTCTCTGGGTGCGAGTCAGCAAAGCTGGCTGTGAGCACCTGCTGGGAAGCAATGAACGCAGAAATGCTGCGTTCTAGTGCCAGTATGTGGGACTCCCACATGGGCGTGGGGCCCTGCGATGCCGATTTTGGGGTCACCGGGACAGCCCTCAGGAGACCGGGTGCCTTCACTGGAGTCCTCCGCTTCTGTGCGGGGTACCTTGCGGGGCTGCTCCCTGTCCGACTCTCAGGAACGCCGAAGGGGGCTCAGCAACCAAGCGTGGGAGTCCCTGACAGCGACTTTGAGGCCTGTCCCTCCTCTCCTCCAGTGTACATTTATTTGTGTGTCTTTTATACTGCCCTACTCGTGTTAATCAGGGCAGTTTACAATATAAAACAATATTACATAATGTATTAAACAATTAATGGTAACAGGTGAGGGTATATTTAAATCACAGATATATACATGATTATTTAGAACTCTTATGATAACTTATTTACAATTCCCAGATGAAATAAAGACCTAAGTTGTACATTTTCAATCCTTTCATGGTTACACTATCAAATTTTTGTTACATGGAGGGGGGGGGAGAGAGGGATACATTTGTAAATACAGGTTTCTGGCTTTTATCTTGGGTCACTGTTAATATTTTCTTCATTGCTGTTAGGTCTTCAAATCTCTTCTCATAAGTCTTCCGACACAGGCTTCAAATCATTTTGGTATCCCTTCCTCAGAACAGTTTTCCAGTCTTTTTATATTCTTTGCGAGAGATGGTCTACGCAACTGAACACAATATTCCAAGTGAGACCTCATCATGGTGATATTGCTGGATTTGTCTCATTTTGCTCTGTCTCTCTCATCACCTGGACTTGTTTATTTCCTTTAACTAAAAGTTTCTATTAAAGGCGATGAGGCTAAACAGTTTATACAGACAGTACGCTTGATGATTTAATACAAAGAAAAATATATAAAAATAAAAAGCAAAACATTAATTGCTTTTAGGTGAAATATGTTTAGTGAATTATATCAAAATGCACATAGCATAAACAAAATCCCTATACCTATCTATCAACTCCTGGACAGATAGCCCAAAGAAAGGTGATCCCTATGGACATTTGATCTTCGTTCAAGCTAGCATATTACATACATCTGATGAAAGCAGATCTGGCCAAACTATGCATTTGTCTGTTTTATTAAATATATTTCTTTAATTAGCCAACTTTACATGACTGAAAAATATGTTGTAGAACATACACACACAAAAACAAATTAAACTTATGGCTTTAGTTCACAATGTAGAAGGAATCATTACCCAATTAAAACCATAGGTGGGTCTCTACAAGCAGCCAGTTTAGGTTTTTAAGTGGGAACTAGGGGGGTGGTCCTACTGAAAGAGATACATCACAGTAACACAGACGTCACCGGTGTGGGACAGGCCTCTCTGGACCACTTAATGCCCTCTATGAAGCTGGGGCAAAGTCTTCTAATTTCCACTGCAGAACATTAAGCAGCAGATTCCATCACTGCCTTCCAGGAGACATGCTTTGGACAGCTGTCTTTCCAGTACTCAAGCATCAGTGCAAGCATGTTGGAAAACCAGAGAGAGGCAAGCCAGAGAACTTGCAGGCACTTGCTGTAGAGCCTTCTAGTTTCACAGCTTCACCTAGTGGCTCCCATACTAGGCGAGGCAGCAGGAAGCCTTTAACGGGCAGCTTTCTTCTTCTTTTTCTTCACAGCCGATGTTTTTGTAGCAGAAGGGTTTGCAGGAAGTTTGGGACGTGTAGGCATCCTATAAACAAGCAGAAGTTGAAAGCATGTTTTGTGCCCTATGCGATTCAGTCTGGTACCAGGCACTGGGTCTATGTTCCATGGAGGGATGTGTATTTCAAATTGCACATACAATATACTATGCAACGTTATCCCTGCATCTGCCTACATACATATGACATAAAAAGTAGGCACTATCTTTCTCTGCACGTGTAACAGCCATTTTCTGTGTGTGTGTGCACCCTCCCTTATGCTGGAAAAGTGTATGATAAAATCACCCCCTTTGTCTCTATATAGGAAAAGCGTAGTTACTCACCTGTAACAGGGGTTCTCCGGGGACAGCAGGAATCAGTGCTCCCATATGAGTTACGTTGGCGTTGACTGAGCCCTCATGCAAGTATCTCCCCAGCTTTCAAAGAAAGCCTTCAGGAGATGCCACAACGCATACGTGGTCCCCTTCCCACCCAAGGGTGCCATCTTGCTCAGTCAGTTGACATAACTAAAAGATGGCCAAAAAACAAAAAAAGAGGGCAATATGATAAAGAAGCAACTCCAAGGGGAGGAGGAAGGTTGTGAGGACTGAGTCCTGCTGTCCCCAGAGAACACCTATTACAGGTGAGTAACTATGCTTTCTCCGAGAACAAGCAGGAAGTCAATCCTCACTTATGGGACTCCCTAGCTACAGGCTACTGAAAACCCATAGAGGAAAAACACGGTTACCCTCAGGGAAAGCTGTGAGCAGCTGCAATTGAGTCCGCAAGTACAGACTGCAGTAGGACCCATGTGTCCGAGGAAACCAGCACTCTGGTAGCCTGAACACAGAAGGAAGGGAGGGAGGGTAGGAGTTACCTAGACCCCGAGAAGATTACGGAGCACAGCCTGGCCGAAGGTATGGGAGTCCCTCTCCAGGCAATAATGAGCTGTGACGGTACGGACAGAAGACCAGGTGGCAGCCCGGCAGATGTCCATCATCAGAACAGAGCGCAGGTTAGCCACAGAAGGCGCGACCCGGCCGTCCAGCAAAAGCTCCGCCTGCTCATAGGCACAGTCTGCCACCCAGGTAGATAGCGTATGCTTGGTCACCGCTTCCCCCAGTCTACTGGGGTCATATGAGACAAAAAGCTAAAGCAGCTTTACGGTGGTCCTGGGTATATTGAATGTAGAAGGAAGGGCCCTTTTACAGTCCAAAGTGTGGAGGGCGGTCTCTGCCCTATTGACGTGAGGCCTCGGGAAGAAGGTGGGAGAACTACCTCCTGGTTGAGGTGAAAAGGCGATACTACCTTCGGAAGGAATTTGGGGTGTGTGTAGAGCACAACCCTGTTCTTGCAGAACCTGATGTAAGGCGCCTCCCACCAAGGCTTAGAGCTCGCTGACCCTGCAAGTGGAGGCGAGTGCGACCAGGAACACCACCTTCCACGAAAGGTATTGCAAGTAGCCAGGGGCTCAAAAGGCTGGCGAGTAAGCTGCGCCAATACGACACTGAGGTCCAACTCGGTCGCCGGAGGGCGCATTGGGGGTTTCGATAAAAGGAGTCTCATGAAGCGGATCACCAATGGCTGGACTGAGAGGAGCTTGCCATCCACCGGATGATGATGTGCCGCCAGGGCATTGAGGTGCACTCTGACACAGTTAGATTTGAGTATGGAGTGCGAGAGATGGAGAAGGTACTGCAGGACTAGCTATACCGGACAGAACTGGCTAATCCCATGCTCTGCACACCAGACTGAAAATCTGCACCACTTGAAGGTATATGCTTTCCTGATGGAGGACTTACGGGAAGCCAGCAGGATCTCCTCCACTTTCTCAGTAAGTTTGAAAGGGGCTAGGGTCACTCTTTCAGCAGCCATGCTGTCCGTGACAGGGACCCCCAACTGGGGTGCAAGAGAGCCCCCCCTCCTGAGACGGGAGCCCTGGGGAGATCCCCAATGCGATGGGAGTCTCCACTGACAGTCGGAGGAGTAATGGGAACCACAGCTGCCTGGGCCATCGAGGGGTTATCAGGATCAGCAAGGCCTTGTCGCGGAGGGTCCTGAATAACGTTTTGGCAATTAGTGGTGTTAGTGGGAAGGCGTACATGAGACCTTCTGATCATGAGATGAGGAACTCGTCTGCTGCCCGCAGGAAGGGTGGGCTTGCCGAGAGCAGAAGTGGGGCAGCTGGTAGTTGTCCAGGCTGGCAAACAAGTCTATCCATGGTTCCCCCCCCAGAGGTGGAAGAGCTGACTGGCCACTGTGGGGTCCAGTTGCCACTCGTGCAGCTGGCGGATCCTGTTTAATCTGTTGGCCAGTGCGTTGTCCTGGCCTGGCAGGTATACTGCCTGTAAGAGTATGCCCTGCTGGATTGTGTGCCCCCCTGCTTGTTCTCATAGAACATAGCCACCTGGTTATCTGTTGGACCAACACTGGTTGGCATCGCAGGCAGAGGCAAAAGGCTTGGAGGGCTAGGTGTATCGCCCATAATTCCAGAAGACTGATCTGGTGGTTGCTCTCATCCTGTGACCAGCTGTCCTGGGTGTGGAGCTCCTCGCAGTGGGCTCCCCATCCCAGCAGGGAGGCGTCCGTCATAAGAACCCTTAAGGGGTATGGAGTCTGGAATGGCATCCCTGCCTCGAGGTCAAGGATTCTGCCAACTGGTGGGTCACCACAATTCTGTTGTGGAGATGGCCTGTGTCCACTGGTCCCAAAGGCACCACTGTGTGGCCCTCATGTGGAGGCGGGCATCTGAGGTGACATGGACCATGGAGGCCATGTATCCAAGTAAGCGTAACAGAAGTCGAACGGACACCAAGGGACGACACTGTATGTCCAGGGCCAGAGCCCTGAGCTGGGCGGCTCAGTCCACTGGAAGGAAGGCCCTTGCCTAAAGGGTGTCTAGTCTTGCCCCTATGAACTCCAGACACTGTGTCAGGAGGAAGTGGGACTTGGGGTAGTTTATTACAAACCCCAGATTTTGCAGGATCTGGATGGCACATGCGGTTGCCTGCTGCACTTCTAAGGCAGTGTCTCTCTTTATGAGCCAATCGTCCAGGTAGGGGAAGACAAACACCCCCTGGAGGCGGAGGAAGGTGGCCACAACTGCCAGGCACTTGGTGAAAACCCTTGGGTGGAGGCCAAGCCAAAGGGCAGCACCCTGTTCTAGTAATGGCTGCCCCCCCACTACCATGAAGTCCAGGTACTGCCCTGTGGTTGGGGTGAATGAGGATGTGTGTGTAGGCATCCTTCAGATCCGAGGAGCATAGCCAATCTCCCTGCTGGAGGTAAGACAGTAATGTTCCAAGGGAGAGCATCTTGAACATCTCTCTCACCAGGAATCTGTTCAGATTGCGCAGGTCGAGGATGGGCCTTAGGCCCCCTGTTCTTTTTGGTACAAGGAAGTACCTGGAGTAGAACCCCTTGCCCCGGAGGTGGTGGGGAACGGGTTCTACCGCTCTGTCTATCTTCAAGAAGACCTGTCAGTTCCTTCAGTAAAAGGTCCTGGTGAAGGGAGGAGAACTGGGAGGCTCTTCCGGAAAGAAAGGGGGAGATGTCTGGGTCAGGTGGAGGAGGTAGACCTCCTTGACCACCTGGAGTGCCCAAGAGTCAGTGGTGATGGCTAGCCATCTTTGGGCATAGTGAAGGAGACATCCCCCTGTGGGCTGCTGACCTCCTTGGGGTAGAGAGGCTATGCCCAAGGAGTCAAAAGCTCTCCCCTGGCTGGGCCGGGGCCAATGCCTAGGGCTTGGGAGCCTTCTGCTTACGAGGGGGAGGCCTAAAAAGGTGGGTAGTTTCTGTAGCTAGCTACTTTCCTCAGTTAGAGGGGCTTTTTACCTGAGCCCTTCTGTTGGGGAGAGGCAGTGGTCTTTTTAGAGAGCCTGGTCCTCGTCATGAACTCTGTCTCCAGCTCGGCAGCCTTGTTGGTCATGGGTTTGCCAAAGAGGTTCTCTCCTTGGCATGGGACGTCGACCAATTTGTCCTGAACCCATTGCTCGAGGTCGGACGACTGTAGCCAAGCCTGGCATCTGGTACTGATGCCCGTAGCTGCTACTCGAGTCGCCAACTTGAAGCAGTCATAGACTGCCAGAGACAAACTTGGAGCACTTACACATGGCTTTGACCAGGTTCTTGAACCGCTGCAGGAGTTCCTCGGAAAGACCAGCTGAGAACCCGGCGAGTTCCTTTGCCAGGCCTCTCAGGTACATGCCCATGTACAGCTGGTAGGCCTGGATCCAGCCAATGAGCATCGAGTCCTGATAGCACTTTCTGCCGAGGGCATCCAGGGTGCATGCTCCCCTGCCAAGGGGCACTGAGAAGTGCGTTTTCTGACTCTTTAGGCGGACGCATGGCCGACTCCACCACCATGGAGCTGTGCGGCAGTTGTGACATCAGGAAGCCAAGGCTCCGGCGGACTCAATACATCGAGTTGGGCCACTTGCTCACCACCGGCACTGATGCTGGTGTCTCCCACATATGGCGCATTAGCTATTCCAGGTTGGGAGAGATGGGCACCGTAACCGATTCCCTTGGATGGGCCTACTATTGGAGGATTGCTAGTTCCTCCGTCCAAGGGTGCTCCTCCAATTCCATCGGGAACACTAGGGGCCTTGGACATGTCCTGATGAAGTTGAGGAAGGTCATGTCCTCGGGTGAGGACAGACGTCGGGGTTCCGAGGGAGGGGAGTCCAAGGGGACGTTGTGGCCGTGATGGCTATCCGGCAACTCCTCGTCCTCCAGTTCCCAATTCAGAATAGTCCATCAAGGACTTGAGGGAAGGATGGCTCACAGGCTTTGGGGCTGATCCTCGCCCGTGGCCGGTGCAGAGTACACTGGCTGGGGAAGATCTCGGCCCCAAAGAACAGGAACTGGATTGAGACCTCTGCCAAGAATTGACTCGAGGATTGGCTCGGGCCTCCGGGGATGTCCTCAACATCGAGAGCCTGGTGATCTGGGTGGAGGAACCAGTGGTACTGGACAACAGCACCCGCTGCTGGTCCATTAAGGCAGACAATCTGTACTCCAGGATTGCCATTCTGGACTCCAGGCCAGAAGACTTCGCAGCCATCAGAGCGGGCACCGAGGGAATTGGGCCTGCCACTGGTTCCGCTGAGGGGGAGTCCGAGGATGGTGTCAGGCGACCGAGGTAGAGTCCTTTCAGGGAACCTTCACAGGTCGCTCCTTCTCTGATCCCTTGGATGAGTGTCTAGGACTGCGGAACCTGGCTCAGGACTTACTTGGCCTGTCTGAGCCGTCCAGGGACCCCGCTTTTGAGGCCGCCTTCTTCTTGAGTTCCCTTGAGGGAGACCCCCCCCCTTTCCAAGGAACCACGGTGTCAGTCGGGGTCTGTAGGGCTACCTCAGGATTTCACAGTTTCGGAGGAGGCCTTGGCCTTCGGAGGTATGAGAGACTCCGGGAAAAACATCTTGCTGTTTGCTGGTGGCTCTTGAGGGCCTTGGTGGACATCTTCTTAGAGAGACTGCATGCCGTGGGGTCGTGGTCCAGTCCCAGGCAACAAAAGCAGCATTCGTGTGTATCAGTCAGGGACATTATTTTGGCACACCGATCACACTTTTTTTTTTTTTTTTTTAATTTAAATTTTTTAAATTTACAATAACAAATCAAGATTACCGCTTGAAATGGAAATAGGGATGAATACCAGAAAACAACAATATAATTCAATATGGAAACAATATGAGACAGTATGAAACATTTGTTCCCAAAAGGGAATTATCCACATGATCCACCCCATCTAGCCCTCAAAATTCAGGGGATCCAAGCTTAGAAAATAACATATTTCATTATAATGAGAAGAAATAGGATGAGCGAACAGTAGTATATACAAATCACTTAACCAGCACGGGCAGGGTATCTACCCCCACTCCAGAGACCCGAGCATTAATAAAACAAAGCAATTGGGAAGGTTCATAAAATATAAACTAGACTGATATTTAATCAAACATTTACACGGAAACATCAGGAAAAAGAGCCCTCCCAATTGCTGAATCCCAGAATGCAACAAAAGAAAATCACGTCTCCTCCTCTGAGTCTCCCTGGACAAATCCGGGAACATCCGAACAGCTAAACCCTTAAACAATATATGACGTTTTTTAAAGAACAATTTCATAAGCCATTCTTTATCTGATATTAGTGCTAGGGTAATTAAAGTAGATGATATAATCTTTTCCTCTTGGGAGTTCTCCAATATATCAGTTACATTTAATACATCCATATTGGGTAAACCAGTAACACTTCCCTGCCCCACTTCTTTTTTACCAGAAGGCAAATAATAAATTTTAACTAATGGGGGATGCGATTCAGGGGGGCTACCCAAGTTTTCAGTCAAATACCGATCACACTTTTTAAAACCACTGATAGCCATGGGAGAAAAAAGTATCCCAGCAAAGTCGAAGACCCACTGTGCCACCAGCTGGGAAAAAAAGGCGCAAAAAAAGAAAAAGAGACTATGAACCCAAGACTCTATGCCAGGACAGCGGGCTCTGGTGGCGGTTAGAGGACCGGTGCACTACTGGAGAAGAGTATGAAACGCAGGTCGAGAAAAGAGAAAATTAGACTTACCTGCTAATTGTTGTTCCTTAAGGAACTCTAGTCCAGTCCCGGAACCATAGAGTTTAGAACCTCCACCAGCAGCTTTGGAGACTGAAAGATGTCATCGCTTTGATGTCACTGGTATAACTAGGCAAACACCGCCCCCTTCCACCAGTACCTACTGACAAAGCAGACTTAGCAGAGCAACAAATAAGTAGTTACAGAATTAATCATAACGGAACAGAAGTAGTTAAAACTGCCCGGGAACTATACGCCCCCGTAACTTTGCAAAAAACGTCTAGCTCATAAAGACGGAATAACTGCACTCCAGAGCTTACAGGGCACTGCTGCGCAAAAAAGGGTCGCCCTGTGACTCTCCTGTGCACCTTCATAACAGGAAAATTCTCTTCTAAAACCTGTCTCTCATTCCATCTCCCTGTAGTATGGCTTTCTGTTGCTCTTATCTTTTTTTTTTTTCAACTTCAGGCTGCACGCCACGTAATATACTGGGAGGGGTCCGGGACTGGACTAGAGTTCCTTAACCCTTTCCAGGCCAAGCCCAAAACTCTCGGGATCCAAAATTCTGACTAAATATTCCTATCAAATGGTATATAATACATGACCATAGCAGAAGGAAAATCACTATTAGAACCTATTGAATAAGACGGGTACAATTTTCCTGAAATATGCAAAAATTAACCCGGCTGCAGAATGTGGATTAAAATTTTAAAGTAGGCCTTCAAAGGGTTAAGGAACAACAATTAGCAGGTAAGTCTAATTTTCTCTTCCTTTGCGTCCCTCTAGTCCAGTCCCGGAACCATAGAGGATGTAACAGAGCAGTGAATATCAACGGGAGGGACCATGAAGCCCAGCCTGAAGTATTGCTGAACCAAAACGTCCATCCTCTCGCGCCTGTACATCCAGCCAATAGTGCCGTGCAAAGGAATGCAGCGAGGACCAAGTCGCCGCCCTACAAATGTCCTCAACCAGCACTAAACTGAATTCCGCCCAAGACGCCGCCTGCGCCCTGGTGGAATGCGCACAAAGACCAACTGGAACCACTTTACCCTTCAACAGGTAGGCCGATGCAATAGACTCCTTTAGCCACTGCGAAATCGAGGACTTCACAGCCGCCTCTCCCTTCCGCGGGCCTCCAAAGGCGACAAACAACCTGTCGGACTTCCTGAAAGACGCTGTTCTACGGAGATACTTCTTAAGCACCCGTCGAACGTCCAAAAGATGTAACTGACCGCCCGACTGATCCTTCTGCTCCACAGAAAACACTGGAAGCAACACCACCTGGTTGATGTGAAAAACCGAAACCACCTTTGGCAAAAAGGCTGGGACCGTGCGCAACACCACCTTGTGACTGAAAAAAGACAAGTACGGCTCCTTACAAGACAGCGCCTGCAACTTCGAAATCCTTCTAGCGGAGCAAATGGCTACCAGGAAAACTGTCTTCAATGTCAAGTCCTTGAGCAAAGCCTTGCCTAACGGCTCGAATGGTGCTCCGATCAGGGTCTCTAACACCACGTTCAGATCCCACGGAGGAATAGAGGTTCACCTCGGCGGCCTCATAAGCAGTACCGCTCTTAGGAAACGCTGAATATCGCCGTGCGCCCCTACCAGCTGACCTTGAATCTTCCCACGGAAACAGGAGATGGCCACCAACTGAACCCGTAAGGAGCTAACTGCTAAACCCTTTTCCACGCCATCCTGCAAAAAAGAAAGAATATGTGGCACCGAAGCCTTCAACGGTCGCAAATTACGCTCCCCACACCACGCTTCAAACACTCGCCACACATGGATGTACGCCAATGACGTGGACCGCCTTCGTGCTTTTAGCAAGATAGAAATGACCACCGCCGAGTACCCCTTGGCAGTCAGCCTAGCCCTTTCAATAGCCATGCCGTAAGCGAGAATCGACCCACCTGCGGCATGCGTAATGGCCCCTGCAGCAAGAGATCCTCTCGAAGAGGAAGCCTCCATGGGTTGCCTACCAGCAGTCGTATCAAATCTGCATACCACGGTCTTCGGGGCCAATCGGGTGCTACCAGAATCACCAGGCCCCGGTGCTTCTCTATGCGCTGGACCACATTGTCTATGAGCGCCCAGGGTGGAAACACATAGAAAAGCCCGTCCACCGGTGTGCCAATGCATTGATGCCTTCCAACATCTGCTCTCTCCGCCTGCTGTAAAACCTCGCTACCTTCGCTGACTCAAAGCTTGCCATGAGATCCATTATCGGGGTCCCCCAGCGCCTTACCATCATTGCAAAGACTTCCGGGTTTAGGCCCCACTCCCCCGGATCCACTCTGCAGCGGCTTAGAAAATCCGCCTCCACATTGTCTACTCCGGCCACGTGCTGCGCCGACAACCCCCTTAAATTCCGTTCAGCCCTGCGCAACAGCTGACTCGCCTCTGCCTCCAGCGACGCACTCCCCATGCCGCCCTGACGATTGATATAGGCTACCGTCGTCACATTGTCGGAAAGTACCCGTACCGCCGCTTGATTCAAGCACTCCCGAAACTCCAGCAGTGCCAGATACACCGCTCGCATCTCCAACCGGTTTATGGACCACTGCTTTTCCTCCGACGACCATAGCCCCTGGGCAAACCGTCCTTCGCAATGTGCTCCCCATCCCGTGAGACTTGCATCCGTCGTCACCAGCCTCCAGGGTGGGGACTCTAGAGGTACGCCCCCTTCCAGGCTTCCGGGCTGTAACCATCATCGAAGCTCCTGCCGCACTTCCGGAGGACACACTAGTCGTTGAGACAACGCATCCCTCTGATGAGACCAACGCCGGAGAAGAGCGCTCTGCAACGGCCTCATATGAAACCTGGCCCACTGAACGACTTCGATCGTGGCCGCCATTGTTCCGAGCAACTGCAAATACTGCCACGCTGTTGGAGCCCTGCACCCCAGAAACTTCTGCACGAGCTCCCTCAACGCTTGCACTCTGTGGCCTGGGAGAAACACCGCTCCGTGCTCCGTCTCGAAGCGTGCTCCCAAGTATTCCAGAGTTTGAGAGGGAAGCAGCTTGCTCTTTGCAACGTTGACCACCCAGCCGAGGCTTTCTAACAATCCTACCACCCGAGCGGTGGCCGCAGCGCTCTCCTCTCTGGACTTCGCTCGAATTAACCAATCGTCCAAATAAGGATGCACCAGAATTCCATCCTTGCAAAGCGCCGCTGCCACTACCACCATGATCTTGGTGAATGTTCGAGGCACCGTCGCTAGCCCGAAGGGCATCGCTCGAAATTGAAAATGTTCCATCGGTACCGCAAACCGCAAGAACTTTTGATCCTCTCGTCGCACGGGTATATGAAGATACGCCTCCATAAGGTCTAACGACGTCAGAAATTCCCCCTTCCTGACCGCCGCAATGACGGAGCGCAAGGTTTCCATCCGGAAATGGGTTACCTGAAGACAGCGATTCACCTGCTTCAAATCCAGAATTGGACGAAACGTGCCGTCCTTTTTTGGAACTACAAAATAGATGGAGTATCGACCGCATCTGCACTGGTCCACTGGCACTGGCACCACCGCCCCGAGCTGCCTCAGCCGCCGTAGCGTTTCTGCGACCGCTCGGAACTTCCGGGGTGCTCTGCACGGGGAAAGGACAAAGGAATCTAAGACGGGCTGATGGAGCTCCCGAGCATAGCCTTCTCGAATGACCTCTAACACCCACTGATCCGAGGTAATTTGGACCCAGGCAGGGTAAAACTCCCGCAACCTTCCTCCCACGGGCAGCTCCGCCACCTGGGTCCGCCTTATCTCATTGGGCCTTTTTGCTGCTTGAGGATTGGAAGGAGGCAAATCCTCTGCCGGCCCCCCGGAAACCCCGAAAGGCCTGGCCTCGTGATGGAAACCGCCACCTCTGAGGTTGGCTAAAACGGAGGACCGAAATCTACGAAAATCCCTCGAGAGCCCTCTGGACCCTGCAGCACCGCGGCCCTGTTTCAGTTTATCCTCCGGGAGCCGACCCCCCTTGGACTCGGAGGTCCTTGACCAACTTCTCTAAATCCTCTCCAAACAAAAGATTCCCCCGGAAGGGGAGCTTACTAAGCCACGCTTTGGAAGAACTGTCCGCCGACCAGTTACGTAAACAGAGATACCGGCGAGCCGCAACCACCGAGGCCATACTCTTGGCCAGACCTCGAATAAGATCGTAGTGTATATCCCATAAATACGCTGTGCCCGACTCCAGCCATGCTAACTCCTCCGTCTGCCCGGCCAGGAGCTCACCCTGTAGCCGCTGTGACCACCGCAAGCAGCCTCTCGCCATCCATGCCCCCGCTATCGAGGCTTGCAAGGAAAGCGCGGTATAAAAGAGACTTTAAATAAAATAAATTATCAAACACCTGCTTCAACAAGGTATCCAATTTCCAGTCCTGTACATCCTTCAACGCCGCGGCCCCTTCAACCGGAATTGTGGTCTTCTTAGTGACCGCTGACACTGCCGCATCAACCTTCGGCGAGCGAAAAAGCTCTCTATCCTGGTCGGAAATCGGATATAACCGGGCCAAGGCTTTGGTCCCCCGCAGCGCAGACTCAGGCGAGTCCCATTCCTCCTGAATCATGTTCCGAAAGATTCTATGAACCGGGAACACCCGCTGGGACGTTCTAACCGCCTGCAACAGAGGATCCTCCAACACTTCCTCCACCGCCGGCGCCGCCACGGGCATGTTCAACTTCTTTAGCGTCTCCGCAATCAACGCTGGCAGCTCCTCCCGCCGAAACACCCGAACCACTCTACTCTGCTGCTCTGCATCTGGTAACTCTCCTTCTTCTAACTCCTCCTCCGAGGCGCCTTCTACCTCCATATCCGACACCCCTACCTCGTCGTCCACTGCAGATGATGGACTCCCCTCCATCGCCTCTCTACATCTCTTAGCCAGACCCGCCTCCTCCTCCGGGAGACCCCCCGCATCGCCCGCTTCTGATCCTTTGGCCTCGGAGACGGTGCTCCCAACCCGGGCTGTAGCAAGGAAAACGCCTTCTGCATAAGGGCGAAGAAATCCGAAGGAATTCCGGAAACACTCCCTCCCTGGCTCCCCCCGCCGCCGGAGAAGCACCTCCTGTCGAGGACAGCCCCGCCGTCGGCTCTGGGAGACCCAAGGAAGGCGGCCCGGACTCCTCTACTTCTGAGGGGCCCGCTGCCTGATCCCCAGCGGTTCCCCCACGCGCCTGCTCCATCACTACCGCTTCCAAAGAGCAGCCTTTGCAAACACCCGAATCCAGAACCTCGCTGCGCCTCACCCCACAAACCAGACAGCGGGGCTTAGCCGGCATACTATAAAGAGCGCAACCACTCTCTCTCTGCAACTTCTAACAGCCAGAAAAAACCCCCAGCTCCCCTGGGTGCTGACTGTGTCGTTCTAGTCGCTTTTTCTGGTTTTTTGTTTTTTTTTTTTTACTAAGGTAGCCCTGAACCAACTAGCTGAACCCCGTTGACCCGAATGCAAAACGAAGCTCCCGAGGCTGTCAACAAAGCAAATTAGATACTGCCGCTGAAAACGCGGCTCTCAAAATGGCCGCTGCCAGCATTCCCGCTCAAAATCACTCTCTCTCACAACACGCGGCGAGGCCCCGAGCTACCCTGCCACTCCGGGAGCCACCGCGAAGCCCCCCTCCAAGTCTTAATCACTTCCCCAAACCAGGACAGTGCGGGTACTTACCGCCGCCGCCGATCCCGGGGGGGGGGGTGGAGAGGAGCCAAACTGACACCGGAGCACAGCCTCTTCACGGCTTCAGCTCCGGCGGTTTTCTGCTCTGATTGACTGGCTTTTAAGCCCCTGTGTCGCTGCTGCTGCAACTACCCGCCTTCCACCTGCTCCTCACCCCCTTCAATGCGGGTTCGGAAGCAGGGAGGCCACTGATCAGTACTGTCCCCCTGTGCTCGTTTAGACGCTGGGACAATGCAGAGAGGGAGGGGGAAGAGAGAGAGAGGAAGAGACAAAAAAATAAAGGCCCACAGACACAGGAACCATTTCAGCAGCAGCAGATCTGACCTAAACTAAAACGAATGAACAAAATCAAAAAAGTAAAATAAGCCAAAAAGATTAAATTTCAAAAAACCAAGCTCTGCTTATTTGTGCCCAGTCCCAGGCTCAGAACCTCCTAGCTGCTTGGAGACTGAAAGTACTGGTGGAAGGGGGCGGTGTTTGCCTAGTTATACCAGTGACATCAAAGCGATGACATCTTTCAGTCTCCAAAGCTGCTGGTGGAGGTTCTAAACTCTATGGTTCCGGGACTGGACTAGAGGGACGCAAAGGAAAGTACAGTTACTTACCTGTAACAGGTGATCTCCGGAACAGCAGGAATTAGTCTTCACACGTAGGAGACGTCGCCGACGGAGCCCGCACGGGAATGCTCCCCAGCATCCAATCAGAAGGCCTTTGGGAGCATACCCCGCGCCTGCGCGGTGGCTTCCCGCCCTTCCTACTGCCTCTCCCCAGTTGAGTTTCATAGCTGAGCCAGAAGGAGAGGAGAGGAAGGAATAGATACAAAAAAGAGATACAACTCCTAGGGGAGGTGGGCGGGTTGTGAAGACTAATTCCTGCTGTTCCGGAGATCACCTGTTACAGGTAAGTAACTGTGCTATCTCCAGGAACAAGCAGGAATGAGTCTTCACACGTGGGGACTCCCAAGCTGAGGATGCCCGGGGAGGTCCCATAAGCGCAGCCCAGGACGGGATGGCATTTGCCCCGCCTAAATCCCCAGCATCCCCTGAGGGATGGAGGGCAGGAGTTGAATAGAGGAACAGCGAATCTACAGACTACAGAGGGAGTCTTTAGAGTGCAGAACAGGTAACATTAAGATACAGCAAAAAAAAAAAAACCAGGCTACGGGAAGAGTAGCCGGAGGGATGCACAAATAGTATCAGTAAGCATTTAATGAGTAAATGCCCTAGTACCATGTAGAGCTTACCGGCCACTAAGTTTTAATGAAGTAATGGTGTGGAACCCCGTAGGGCTTACCTACCGGGTTGCCGGAAGCAGACCTGTGGTGAAGGCACCGTAGACGCAGTAGCGAAGTCGTCAAGGAAACTTCGCCGCAGCGAGGAGGAAGCTCCAAATCCGGAAGGCTAGGAGATCCAGGCGTCAGCTGGGTCAGGAGAAAGACGGCAGGTCTTCCAGGAGGCTTAGTGCAAGCTGAGCACTCCCTTAGGAGTAGAGTCCAGAACTCAGAGGACTAACAGTAGAAGACTGGCCGAACCAGAGAGCCCATTCCGGAGAAGAGTAGGGGTGCACCCCGGAGCAGAAGGAGTACACAGGTTACCCTAGCGAGAGATAGGGAGACAAGGGTCCGAACCCCCGGGAGGAGGACCTAACTGAAAAGGAGCTGTAGACTCCACAGCGGTAGAGTACCACCAGTCCGCGGCCCGATCAAGGAATAGGCAGGCGGACTGGCCGGACCCCGGGGGGGGGGGGGGAGGGGGGCGTGAGTACTGGCCATAGGGAAAAAGGCGGTATAGCACAGGTACTGCGGGCATCCCCCCAATATGCGCCTATCGCGCAGGAGATATCTAGTATATCTAAGCCGGTGGGCATGAGGGTGCCCACTCCGGTACTAATGCAGGTATGTCGAGGGGCCTACCTCCTTGCGCATCACCCTGGTAAGGCGGATCTGCCATCGATCCACAGAGCGTCCACCTGGAAGGTGGCAGCAAGATCCGTCAGTAGAGGGATCTATTCCAGAGGACAAGGGCAGATCGGCGAACCAACAGCGCAGTAGCGTGGGGGACAGGGGATAGCATCAGTCTGGTAGAACGCCACAGGGGCTGGAGGCCCTATATGTGTCCCCAGGACCTGCACGCAGAACTCGCCCCCCCCCCCCCACACACAGACGGGGAACAGGAAGGTAATTCCGGTACGGAAGCAATCAGCAGGGGGATACCGGCTGAGAAGGGTTCGGAGACGTACCGAAGGGTAATAAGTTGGCTGTTGGCCATAGCTATCACGGAATAGAGGTGGTCTCCCTACCAACGGAAGGAGAATACCCGAACCCCTAGATAAGCCTCCGAACCATCTGCAACTGAACGAGCCCCCGAGCAGAGCTCAATTTTTAAACGTCCGATAAGAGGGTTAAGTGCAGGCAGCCGCCTGCTTGAGCCTAAAAATGCTTAGAAGGAGAGTCCTGGCGCGGGCCCGGGGGCATCAACCCGGGGTGAGAGGCCCCTTGCCTGGGCGCGCCTGGAGGGTGGGCGGAGGTCTGATATTTCCTCTTCCTAGAGAGGCGTTTACCGCCGCCGTGGGGCCGGGCCCTAGGCTGGCTGCTAACCCTGGAAAGGTTAGCGAAGCACTGTGCGACCTGACGCAAGGCTTCGCTGTTGAAGAGGTGATCTCCGTCGCAGGGAGAATTACCCAGGTTGTGCTGTGCCCGTCTACACAACTCGGACGCCTGCAGCCATGCTGTACGGCGTGCTCTAATAGCAACAGCAGAAGCTCTGCTGACCGACTGGAAGGAGTCCAGCGAAGCACGAGAAAGGAACCCGGAGATATTCCTGCAGTGATAAAGGAGCAGGGAATATTCAAAGGCCTTGGTCGCCGATACGAAGAGGGATAACCGAGACAACCTCTCGGTGACCTCCTGCAGCGACAGACTCATATAAAATATATATGAGATAATTCTGGCCGTCAGCATAGATGTCTGGAAAGCTTGACGTCCTAGAGTATCTAGCGTCTTTGAGGCGCGGCCTGGGGGGCGAGAAGCATGCTTCTCCTTGCTTCCGGCCTTCCTCAGCGCCGATTCCAACACAATGGACCGATGTGGAAGCTGGTGCTGCCGAAAACCCGGGGACGGAGGCACCCGGTAAAGAGCCTGCATCGCAGTCGACGGTGCCGGAACCCTCAAAGGCGACTGCCAAGCCCCCAGCAGGAGATCCTGCAGGGAGGGATGCAGAGGAAGCATCATGGCTGCCTGTTCCTCAGGGCCCGGGCTCGGGCCCGGGGTAGGGATGGCCAGCAAGTCCGCCATGTCAAGGAGGAAATCCTGAAAAGGTGGCTCTGCCGGAGGAGTTATGGCGGGGGAGGCTGCCAGGGCACACAGAGGCTGCTCGGGCCGATGCCCGCTAGGTATAGGAGGGGATCAACCGCCCCGGATCGGGGCAGTCCCCATGGCGTCGTCGGCTCCTGGGATTGATTCCAAACTAGGCATCGAAGGGGTCGATGGCACCGACAGCGCCGCAGGAATCGGCCTCGGCCCCGAACCCGGGGGTGGCGCTGCTCCCTGCGATCGAAGCGGTTCCGCGGCCGCCGGAGGGCAGGGGCCAGCGGTCTCCGCTCTGCGTCGCGGGAGGGGACAGGGACCGATCCCGAGACGTGTAGTGTCCAAGCTTTCAAGGCTGGATACCGACTCCAGGCTGGGCATCGAACCGAGCGAGGAGATCGACTCCCTTCCAGAGGGCCCCGGCAGGGGCGACCGCGCCGGTCGTGGAAAACCCGGAGCGCGGATCGGAACCGCGCCGATCGGTGCCGCAAGCATCACGGGTCCCCGAGGGCGGAGCTCGGTGGAGAGGGGGTCATCCGACGCTGGCGCCAATGTCGATCAGCGGGCACTGCCCGAAGCCGGGCTCCCTCTCACACCCGTTCGACCCAGAGAGAACCCTCCCGGGGCATACAGCCCGTCCCCGAGGGGACCCGGGTCACCCGACGACGAGTCCCTGCGGGGGTGCAAAGCCCCTGCGCCGACGTCGGTGTACCGTTGCGGGGCGGCGCAGATCCAGATCGGATCGAAGCGGTCGAAGGCCTTGAGGCCCCTTCTCTAGGAAAAAACGGGGCCCTCGACGGCCGCGTCGATGCCGGGGAGTTGTCCGAGCGCTGGCCGACACACCCCGAGGTCCCCGGGGAAGGTCGATGGCGGCCCCTCGTGCTCGACGCCCCTGCCGTCGCCGGCGGAGCGGCGCCGCCCGAACCCGGTACCACCCTTGCGCAGGGCTGGGAAAATGGCGAACAGGCGCGGGTCGAAGCGAGCGGCCCCGAGGGGAGGGAGGCCCGATGACCATCCCCGGCGCGGGGCGGAACCACCGACGCCCGCGCGCTCGAAGCAGGTACTACCCCCGCGCATGACCTGAACGTAGGGCCGTCAGACCGTGTTGAGTCGATCGGCCCCCGAGGTAGGGAGGACAGCGGCCGGCGATCCCCGGTGGGGAGCGGGTCACTCGACGCCGACGGGTCGGCACTGCCCAAGGCGGATACCGGCTCCCTAGGAAGGCCATACCGGCGCGAGTCGGTCGGCCCCGGAGGCGCCGAGGACCTCAGCCGCCAATCCCCGGTGAGGAGCGGAACGCTCGACACCGAGGGGTCGGTACCGCCCGAAGCGGGCACTGCCCACGCGCATGGCAGGGATGGAGGAACGCCAGACTGGACCGAGTCGATCGGCCCCGGAGGCGCCGAGGACAGCAGCCGACGATCCTCGGTGAGGAGTGGAGCGCTCGACACCAATGCCGATGCCGGGGGCTCAGTACCGCCCGAAGCGGCTACCACGCCCGAGCATGGCTTGGATGTAGGGATGTCAGACCCGGTCGAGCCAGTCGGCCCCGAAGGCGCCAAGGACACCGGCTGACGATCCCTGGCGAAGAGTGGAACACTCGACGCCGACGCCGATGCCGGGGAATCGGCACCGCTCGAGGCGGGTACCTCCCTCGGGCATGGCTCGGGAATGTTCTGTGAGGAACGAACCTCAGGAACATCCCGAAACCCCGTAAATGCTTTGGAGCCCGAGGACTCCCGCCGGGGTATATAAGCCGAGGACTTGAGGGGTTGGCCGGAGCCGTCGCCATGCCTCGCATGAGACTTGCCCCTCAAGACTCGGCTAGTCTTAACAGACTGTTGTGTGGTTACCTGATCCTGGAGAGAAGAACAACCCGACGGCCGCGCCCTCGGCGCGAAGACGTCATCGAGGGATACCCGAAAGAGGGAGGTGCCACCGTCGGCGGGAAAGCCGCAACTACAGAAAAACGGAAAAAAATTTCTGCGGTGGCAGGAGGGACGTCCTGCCTGCTCCGCGGAAAACGAAAAACTGGGCAGTAGGAAGGGCGGGAAGCCACCGCGCAGGCGCGGGGTATGCTCCCAAAGGCCTTCTGATTGGATGCTGGGGAGCATTCCCGTGCGGGCTCCGTCGGCGACATCTCCCACGTGTGAAGACTCATGCCTGCTTGTTCCTGGAGATTAAACTTTTTCCAGGGGAAAAGCAGACAGACGTCTGAAGGGCTCCATGGAAAAAAAAAATGAGACGAGCAAGATGGCACCCTTGGGGTGGAAGGGGACCATACATTCATGGTGGCATCTCCCAAAGGCTTTCTTTGAAAGCTAGGGGGATGCTTCTGTGAGAGCTCCGTTGGTGCCAACGACCCCCATATGTGAGGACTGACTTCCTGCTTGTTCCCGGAGAACATGGTTGGTACACGAGCCCCATCTTGCTCTACTCTGTATGTATCCGTGGCGTCACCCTCCCACAGATCAGCAAATCACAGCACTCTCACGGTTAGGGGCCTTTTTACTAAAGGGCGCTAAGATGTTGCGCCTAATATGCCCAAACCACCATCACATTAATAGGATGTTCCCACCAGTTAATGAGGAGCCCTATGTCCTAATGTGCCAAACAGCATAGGTGCACTTAACTCCAGCTATTGTGATGGCGGTAGGTGAATCAGTATTAATGTTCAATGTAAAACACTTTGACAACTGGAAAGGCGGTATAGAATGATTGAATGAATGAATAAATAAATAAATAAATTGCAAGGGTCACAGTTAGTGTGTGGTCTTTCCCCCTGTACCATGCCCATTCTCCACCCCAATACACAATTCACAGTTTAGCACGGGCCAATTTCTGCTGGAGGTGCTAAGGAGCTCTATAGGAAACACCACCATTATAACACTGAAGGAGGTCCTTTTTGCTATACAGAGAGAAGGTGGCAAAATGACTGCAAACAAAGCAAGTTTCCAAAAAAGCTGCTAAATAGGACAAGGACATTGCTAGTGACAGGCATATAGGATTCACATCCTGAATTTCAGGCAACTGGAAACAGCTGTTCTGTTTACTATTATAGCCCTTCCCTCAGCCAGCCTGCAAGGGACAGGAAGGGAAACTATTTTCCTCTCTGCAGTGTCTGCTCCAGTCTCACCCCCCCCCCCCTTCAAATGTTTCAAAAGGCAACAAATAAGGGGAGGGGGAGTGCTGAAGCTGATAGAGCCACAGCCTATGATTCTAGGATTTGGGACTCGGTGGACAGCAATATCGGGGAGGAGGAAGGATGGACGGACCCTGGAGCACAACCCCTTAAGTTATTTATGGGAGGTAAATGTAGAAGAGGAATGAGAGCTGAAGAGAGGGTGAATGTTTGGAGAAGTACTAGAAAAGATTAATGGTGGTGAATGTGAGTGTTCAGGGTGAAGTGAGGAGGATACAGAGTACAAAAAGAAATGAATGCTGGAGTGGTGTGGAAGAGATTACATGCTAGGAGACACAAGGAAGGGAAATTAAATGCAGCTCTCGCTAACATCAATGCAACCTTGGGCTGTTGAGGAGAGAGTGTATGCAAACTGCACGGAAAGGAGAAGGGGATGCAGGTGGGGGAATCCAGAGGAACAAGACCTGCGGAAGGGATGGAAATAAAATGGAGGGTGAGACCACATACCAAAAGGGGAGGGTGGTGAAGTGCAGGATGGTGACAGAGAACTGGAGGTGAAGTGAAACAGAGCAGGGAGGGGAGGGGAGCTGAGTTAGAGGTGTGATGGGGATGAATGGGTTGAGAGAGAGCCAGAGGGAGAAGGAAGGATTAGAAAAAGAGAGTGATGTGAAGGGGGCATGAGTACCAAAAGAGGTGATGGAAGATGATGTATGAGAGAAAGATAGAAAAATGGGGAAGGAGATGGGAAAGAAGTAAGAGGGAATTAACTGGGGGAATAAGGAGTCAGAAAAGAAGGATAGAAGAATATGAGAAAGTGAGTGAAATGAAATAGCTGAGAGGGGGTGAGAACATCAGTATGGAGATGACAGAGATTGGGGAGGAGAAGTCAATAGCAGATAGACTGATGGGGAATGTGAATGTAAAGAAGAGATGAGAGCCAAGTGTGAGTGAAGTGACTGTCATGTAAGGGAAAGATGCAGAGAAGAAAGAAATGAAGAAAAATGAAATTAACGAGGGAGGGTGATAATGATACAGACAAGGCAGAAAAGAAAAGTAAACTAAAAGGAAAGGAAAGTCTGGAAAGGAATTAAGAAAGACGAGAAATAAAGAGAATGAGACCAATGCAAAATAATCCCAAAACATCCAGATAAAGGCAGATGAAAGAATTTTATTTTGGTTTAGTGACTGGAGTAATGGTTCTCTGTACTGGTGGCTCCTGAAGTAAACTGGATTTTGGGCATTTACTGGATCAATGTAAGTAACATCACAAATACATCCATAAGAACACAAGAGATGCCATACTGGGTCAGACCAAGGTCCATCAAGCCCAGTATCCTGTTTCCAACAGTGGCCAATCTAGGTCACAAGTACCCAGCAGTTTCCCCAAAAGACAGCTTCCACATTGCTTGTATTGGTTCAAGCATTGATATCCTGGGTCCCCTTCTAATAATGGTTTATGGACCTTTCCTCCAGGAACTTGTCCAAACCTTTTTTAAACCCAGCTACACTAACAGCTCTTACTACATCCTCCGGTAACAAATTCCAGAGTTTGATTACACGTTGAGTGAAAAAATATTTTCTTTTATTAGTCTTAAATAGTTTACCCTGTAGCTTCATTGCATTCCCCTAGTCTTTCTATATTCTGATAACAAACAATCGATCTGCGTTTACCCGTTCCACTCCATTCATTAATTTATAGACTTCTATCATATCTCCCCTCAGCGTCTCTTTTCCAGGTTAAAGAGCCCTAACCTTTTTAGCCTTTCTTCATAGGAGTATCCTTCCATCCCCTTTACCATTTTGGTGGCTCTTCTCTGAACCTTTTCTAATAACGCTATATCCTTTTTAAGATACGGTGACCAGAACTGCACACAATATTCATGGTGCGCTCTCACCATGGAACGATATAGAGGCATTATAATATATTTTGTTTTATTTTCCATTCCTTTCCTTATCATACCTAGCATTCTATTTGCTCTCTAGGCCGCCGCTGCACACTGGGCCGAGGATTTTAACATGTTATCCACAATGACGTCTAAATCTTTTTTCCTGGGTGGTGGTTCCTAATGTGGAACCTTGCATCGTGTAACCATAGTTTGGGTTGTTCTTCCCTAGGTGCATAACTTTGCACTTGTCCACATTAAATTCCATCTGCCATTTCGATGCACAGTCTTCCAATTTATCAAGATCCTCTTGCAATTTTCCACAATCCTCTTGGGTTTTAACAACTTTAAATAGTTTTGTGTCATCTGCAAATTTGATAACCTCACTCGTTATTCCCTTTTCCACGTCATTTATGAATATGTCAAAAAGCGGCGGACCCAGCACAGATCCCTGGGGTACACCACTATTCACCTTTCTCCATTGGGAAAATTGGCCATTTAGCCCTACCCTCTGCTTTCTATCTTCTAACCAGTTCCTGATCCACAATAGTACACTGTCTCCTATCCCATGACTCTTTAGTTTTGCCAAAAGTCTCTGATGAGGGACCTTGTCAAAGGCTTTCAGAAAGACCAGATACACAATATCAACCGACTCATATTTCTCCATCTGTTTATTCACACCTTCAAAAAAACATAACAGATTAGTAAGACAAGATCTTCCTTGTTTAAAGCAATGTTGGCTGTCTCCCATTAGGCCATGACTATCTCCATGCTGAGTAATTTTGTTCTTTATGATGGTTTCTATCATTTTTCCCGGTACTGACGTCAGGCTCGCTGGTCTGTAGTGTCCCAGATCACCCCTGGAACCCTTTTTAAAAATTGGCTTTACATTGGCGATCCTCCAATCTTCAGGTATTATAGATTTTAATGAAAATTCACAGATTACTAATAGCAGGTTTGCAATTTCATATTCTCAGTTCTTTCAACACCCTTGGATGTATACCATCCGACCCAGGTGATTTGCTACTCTTCAGTTTATCTAATAGTTGTAATACATCTTCCTGATGTATTGATATTTCCTTCAATTCTTCCGCACCTTTAAATACCACTTCAGTCATGGGTAACATCCCTACATCTTCCTCGGTAAAGACCGAAGAAATAATTCATTCATTCTCTCCGTTATCGCCTTGTCGCCTTTTAGTGCCCCTTTAACATTTAATGGACCAACTGTTTTTTTGCTACAAATGTACTTGAAAAAGTCTTTATTTTGCGTTTTTGCTTCCGCAGCAAGCTTCTTCTCAAATTCTCCCTTTGCCTGCCTTATTAATGCCTTGCATTTGACTTGCCAGTGCTTGTGCTGTTTCCAGGTTTCGTTGTTTGGTTCTTTTTCCCATTTCCTGAAAGATGCTTTTTTGGCAACAGCCTCTCTGACCTCACTTTTAAACCATGCTGGCAGTTTTTTGGACTTCTTTCCACTTTTCTTAAAGCGTGGAATACAGCTGGTTTGGGCTTCCAAGATAGTTGTTTTCAACAACACCCAAGCTTGATGTAAGTCTTTAACCTTTGCAACTGCTCCTTTTAGGCTTTTTTTTTTTAAACTATTTTCCTCATTTTATCATAGTCTACCTTTCGAAAGTTAAAAGGTAGTACTATGGACTTCCTTACTATCCCTCCTCCACTAATTAAATCAAATGCGATCATGCTATGATCACTATTGCCAAGTGGCCCCAACACCCTTATCTCTTGCACAAGATTTGGTGTTCCACTAAGGACTAGGTTCAATATGGCTTCCCCTCTGGTCAGTTCATGAACCAGCTGCTCCAAGAAGCAGTTATTTATTTCATCTAGGAACTTTATCTCCCTAGCATGTCCTGCTGTGACACTGACCCAGTCGATACCGGGGTAATTGAAATCACCCATTATTATTACTGTGCTGTAACTTTTGTTAGTTTCCTTGATTTCTTTGAGCATTTCATCATCCATTTGTTCATTCTGGCCAGGCGGTCGATAGTACACCCCCACTGCCATCGCCTTCCTCTTTTTACATGGAATTTCAATCCATAGAGATTCTACAGCAAATTTTGTTTCCTGCAAAACTTTAATCCTTTCTGACTCAATGCCCTCTCTAACGTAGAGCGCAACCCCTCCACCAATTTGATCAACTCTATCATTACGATATAATTTGTACCCAGGTATCAGTGTCCTACTGATTGTCCTCCTTCCACCATGTCTCTGATATTCCAATCATATCTAACCTCTCATTTAGTGCTATATATTCTAACTCTCCCATCTTATTTTTTAGACTTCTAGCATTTGCATACAAGCATTTTAGAGACTGTATTTTATTCATATTAATCTGGCTATTGGTAGACATGGGTAATTTGGGATCTTTAAGCTCTGTCTGCTCCATATTCGAGGACATTTGGGCTACTTTACTCTTTTTTGGAATCTCTCTGCTTTTGGTAGCATCCTTCAAGGATACATTCTTCCGAACCATGCGCTCTTGGGCAACTGTTGGCTTTCCCCTATTATCTAGTTTAAAAGCTGCTCTCTCCCCTTTTTAAAGGTTAATGCCAGCAGCCTGGTTCCATCCCGGTTAAGGTGAAGCCCATCCCTTTGGAAGAGCCCCCTCCTTTCCCCAGTTCCTAACAAATCCATGAGCGAGACCTCATCGGTCACACCTGCAGAGATGAATAATGTCTCTGACCTGCTGCCTCTGTGATTTCAAAAGTCCACATACAATATATTTAGATCATTTAAAGGCTGAGCCAGTGAAGCTTTCTGTTGGCCAAAAATCCCGTAACTGGGATGAAGTCAAATTATATATGTACAATTTATTTTATGGAGATTAAAGAATTTTGTACATATTATGCCTGTAATTGCAGCAGGAGCCCAGTAATGCGAGGCCTCTATTTTTACAGGACCATTCTCAGGGTGAGGATGAGGAACAGATAACTGATCGTCATTTTCTAATTTAATTATAAAAATTTCAAGGGGGGAGACCATAGTGCTCTGCATCCAGGGTCCTTTAAGTGCCTAACAGTGTCTCTGTGGTAGGAAAAGGTCCTGGTATTTACAAATTGTAATAAGCAAAGGAGCACATCATGTAAAATCTATACTGCTTCCACTGTGAAGACCATTTGAATTCAGGGGTGGAAAACCTTTTTGAAAAAAGTTAGGTGTCTTTCATTTACAGAAGCTAGGGGCCATTTTTTTGTCTATGCATTTTTTTGATTTTTGTTATTTTTCGCTTTGGCTCTGAATTTGCCTCTTTCCCTTCCAATCCTAGCCCCAGCCTCTCTCTCCCATCTTTCCCCTAATATGGCCCCAGAGCACAGCTCCTCAACCCAACCCCTGCCAGATCAGAAGCAGTTCCATGGCCCTGGGTGACACATTTAGGAAACTGGTTCACTTTCTTACCTTGATTCTTCTGGTTCCAAAATGATGACTTCGTCCTCTTCACTCTCAGACAGTACAATTACATCATCTACATGAGAAACTTAATGCAGAATACAATGATTATTATACATCTCCTGAGAGAGGAATGCTCTGCTCTCCCAGCTTTCCAACATCAAGGGCAAATTGAAACCATCTCATCAACCCCAAACTCATACGGCAGGATGAACTGCTGTTACCAGTATATTAAACTTGATGAGTCCCAGTGCAGAGAGCAGGGTCAGCTGCTGGTGTAGAACAGATGCGTGCGCGGGAGAGCGATGGTGGAATGCCATGGGATGGAATGGCAGAAAAAGATCACATGGCTTATCTAATCTGCCCTTCCAGATCAACCACTACAACAGTCCCTTTTTTCTTTTAAAGATCTCCCGTGTTTGTCCCATGCTTTCTTGAATTCAGATACTGTCCTCGTCTTTACTGCCTCCATTGGGAGGCTATTCCATGCATCTACCACTCTTTCCCTAAAGAAATAATTTCCAGATATTACTCCTGAGTCTATCCCCTTTCACTCACATCCTATGTTTTCTCATAGCAGAGCTTGCCTTCAATTGAAAGAGGCTCTCCTCCTGTGCATTTATGCCATGGAAGTATTTAAATGTCTCTATATTATCACCTCTATCCCCCTTTCCTCAATGTATAAATATTAAGATCTTTAACTCTGTCATCATATGCTTTATAACTAAGACCACTAACCATTTTAGTAGCCACCCTCTGCACAGACTCCATCCTGTTTATATAGTGCCTTGTGAAATTATTCATCCCCTTGGTTTTTGTCCTGTTTTGTCACATTACTTACAACCTGGAATGAAAATGGAGGTTCATTTGTATGTTAGGTAATGGACCTTATAATATATTCCAAATTGGTGAAGTGAAATGAAAATAAAATACCTTGTATGTATATAAAAAAAAAGAAGTAAAAACTGAAACGTTGTTGAGCGCATATGTATTCATCCCTTTTGCTGTGAAAACCCCTAAATAAGATCTGGTCCAACCAATTAACCTCAGAAGTCTCATAATTAGTTGATTAAGGGCCACCTGTGTGCAGTCAGTGTCACATGATCTGTCACATGAAGCCTGTATAAATATATTGTTGAACGGTTTTATACCTGTTCTGAAAGGCCTCTGACTCTGCAACACCACTAAGCAAGCAACATGAAGACCAAGGAGCACTCCAAACAGGTCAGAGACAAAGTTGTGAAGTATAGATCAGGGTTGCATTATTAAAAAATATCCCAAATTCTGAATATCCCACAGAGCACCATTAAATCCATTATAACAAAATAGAAAGAATATGGCACCACTACAAACCTGACAAGAGAAGGCCGCCCACCAAAACTCACAGCTCGGGCAAGGAGGACATTAATCAAAGGTGCCACAAAGACACCAAGGATAACACTGAAGGAGCTGCAAAGATCCACAGCGGAGATGGGAGTATCTGTCCATAGGATCCCTTTAAGCCATACACGCCACAGAGTGGGGCTTTATGGAAGAGTGGACAGAAAAAAGCCATTGCTTAAAGAAAGAAATAAGAAAACATGTTTGGAGCTTGCACAACAGCATGTGGCGGACCCCACAAACACATGGAAGAAAGTTTTCTGGTCAGATGAGACGAAAATTGAACTTTTTGGCCATTATGGGAAACGCCATGTGTGGAGCAAACCCAACACTTCCCATCACCCCGAGAGCACCATTCCCACAGTGAAACACAGTGGTGGCAGCATCGTGCTGTGGGGATGTTTCTCATCGGCAGGGACAGGAAAACTGGTCAGGATTGAAGGAATGATGAATGGCACTAAATACAGGGCAATTTTTGAGGAAAACCTATTTCAGTCTTCCAGATATTTGAGACTGGGATGAAGGTTCACCTTCCAGCAGGACAATGACCCTAAACACACTGCTAAAGCTGGACATTTAAAGGGAACATTTAAATGTCTTGGAATGGCCTAGTCAAAGCCCAGACCTCAATCCAATTGAGAGTCTGTGGCATTACTTGAGATTGCTGTACACCAACACATCCCATCTAACTTGAAGGAATTGGAGCAGTTTTGCCTTAAGGAATGGGTGAAAATCCTAGTGGCTAGATATGCTAAGCTAATAGAGGCATACCCCAAGAGACTTGCAGCTCTAATTGCAGCAAAAGGTGGCTCTACAACGTATTGACTTTGGGGGGTGAATACATATGCACACTCCTGGCTTTCAGGGTTTTTTTGTCTTAATTACTGTTTATGTCACAATAAAGGATATTTTGCACCTTCAAAGTCGTAGGCATGTTGTGTGTATCACATGGTGCTAACCCCCAAAACGCCATTTTAATTCCAGGTTGTAATGCGACAAAACCCGAGTGGATGAATACTTTTGCAATGCACTGTATTTTTTTGAAGATGTAGTCTCCTCCAGATTGCACACAATATTCCAAATGACGCTGCGCCAGAGACTTATACAGAAGGAGAGCGCAGCCCTGGCTCAGATACAGCAGCTTCGGGCAGAACAGGAGCTACTTAGATAAGTTGGACAACCTGGAGAATCACACTCGCCAGAGTAATGTAAGAATCAGGGGGTCCCTTTGCTAAATTTATTGATGAGGGGGAGTTGCTCTCCATTCTGCCTTCCGAGTAAAGTACCCCCTGCCTAGTGGAGATATTTTTGCCCACCTCCAGATTACCCACCACCTGCAGCAGAGAGCTATCTGAGTGACTTATGAGGAAGGGTTTGATGACTTGGAATCAATGTGGGTGAACTACTGGAACAGTAGGGGGCTTATCCAGTTGTTGTACTGGGCCCTACAGGGGGCTCAGATGTTCCCGCACCAACAGGCGTGGGGAAGGGATTTGGGGAGAGAGCTTGATGAGCAAGAATGGATGAGTGTGAGTGAGAATCAGACACATCAAGCTCTATCAGTATCAGTGAGGGAGACCTCATATAAGCTCCTTTATCGTTGGTTCTATACCCCCCCACAAGACTTCATAGAATGTACCCTACGACATCTGAGCAGTGTTGGAGACACTGTGGAATGATAGGTACTTTTATTCATGTCTGGTGGGATTTCCCATTGGTCCTTCCCTATCGGGGGGAGATTAGAAATCAAATGAAATTTATATTCCGTTTAGATACTGGCCTTGACATGGGTTTCTGCCTGTTGGGGGATATGGGTCAGGCCAGTTCGGGCCTGCATACAAGTGGCCTGGAATTTATTTTATTTTATTTATTTATTGAGAAGGATTTAGTATACCGCCTTATCGTTAAATCAAGGCGGTTTGGCACATCAAACAAAATCAATACTAATGTGTGGTCTGTAGCATGCAGTGGGAGAACTGAGAAGAGTGGTGTGTGGAGAAGTGTGTTAGATTATATTGGTCAACTATTTACATAATGAGCTATATACATATATACAATAATGGGGCTGTTTGAGAGGCGTGCTAGGATCGAGATCCCGTAATGTCTTGAAGGTAGTAAATAGGAGCCATTTATGTGAGGTCCTTGAAATGTTCTGTAAATAGAGCAGTCTTAAGAAGCTTTCTGAAGTCTTTGAGGTTCTTGGTTGATCTTATGTGGTCTGGGAGGGAGTTCCATATAGCGGGTACTGCCAGGGAGAGTGCCCTCCTTGATGTGGCCAGCCTTGAGTGAGATTGCCTGGGCTTGGAAGCAGTCGTTGCTACCGGGTATGGACCAGTAGAAAACCGGCTGCACAGGTATGTCTTGATAGAGCAACTTACAGCCCTGCAGCGCCAGAAGAGCGAGGGATTCTGCAAGCGCTGGCAACCTCTGTTGGACTATTTAGGGAGCTGAGATACCTTTCATATGAAGGGGGGGGGGTTATATTTTATTTGGCCGAGGGGTATTTTATGTTGTAATGTAAAAACTTTCAAAACCAGTTTGATTCTTGTTGAAGAGCTACTGTTTATGTATACTTGGTTGCTGTGCCAAACATTCAATAAAGATTAAATATAAAAACTAAAACAAGGTAAGGAGGCAAATCCCAAGGGAGGAGGGAGGGTTGTGAGGGCTGATTCCTGCTGTCCCTGGAGAACACCTGTTACAGGTGAGTAACTACGCTTTTTCCAGGAACAAGCAGGAAGTCAGTCTTCACATATGGGACTCCCTAGCTCCAGGCTGCCAAGGACTGAACCACGACAGCACTAACGGCAGCCAAGTCGGATAGCAATGAGTTGCAGAAGATGAGTCCCCAACTGAGAGACTCTGCAAGATCCTAGCATCCAGCAGCACCATAACTCTGGAAGCCTGAACACAGAAGGGTCAGAGGGCAGGAGTTACCTACACCCCAAACAGATTGCGGAGTACCGCTAGCCATAGGCACTGTCGTGACAGAACTCACTCTCCAGGCAATAAGGAGCTACGAACATGTGAACTGATGACCATGTGGTAGCCTTGGAGATCTCCATCACCAGCATTGAGCGCAGATTCACCACTAATATGGCCATTGCTCTCACGCGATGTGCTGTGATCCGATGTTCCAGGGAGAGCCCAGCTCGCTCACAGGCGAGGGCAATATAGTTTGCCACCCAAGTGGACAGAGTTCGCTTAGTCATGGGAAGCCAGTCTGCTGGGGTCATAAGAAACGAAAAGCTGAGCAGCTTTGCGATGGCCCCGAGTCCGCTGTAGGTAGAAGGACAGGACACATTTGCAATCCAGTGTATGCAGCACAATTTCCTCCTGACCGGCATGAGGCTGTGGGAAGAACCACTTCCTGGTTGAGGTAGAAAGGAGATACCACTTTTGAGAGGAATTTGGGGTGGGTGCAGAGTACCACCTTATTCTTGGAGAATCTTGTATATAGTGGTTCTGGCTACCAGGGCCTGAAGTTTGCTTATTCATTGGGGGTATGTGAGGACCACCAGGAAGGCAACCTTCAATGAAAGATACCGCAAATGGCTAGCAGCACGAATGGCGGTCTAATGAGCTGTGAGAACACCACTTTGAGTTCCCACTCTTCCACCGGACAACAGACAGGGGGCTTAGACAACAGGAGGCCCCCAGAGGAACTGAAAGACCAGGAGCTGACCCAAGAGGGGCTTTCCCTTGATAGGGTGTTGGTGTGCAGCTATTGCACTCAGGTGCACTCTCACTGAATTGGACTTCAGCCCAGTTTGCGATAGATGCAGTAGGTACTGGAACACTAACTGCACCTGATAGAACGACGGGTTCTCTTGTCTCTCTGCACATTATACGGAGAATCTTCACCATTTAAAGGTGTAAGCTTGCCTGGTGGAAAGCTTCCAGGAAGGCAGCAGGACCTCCTTAATCTCCTTTGGAAGGTTGAAAGGGGCCAATGCTATCCTTTCAGCAGCCAAGCCAGATTGGGGTGCAGGAGGTTGCCCTGCTCCTGTGTCAGGAGGTCCAAGGCATAGCCTAGAGGGACCGGGAGTACCGCCGATAGGGAGAGCAGCAATGAGAACCAGGGCTGTCTGGGCCACCTGAGGGTGATTAGTATTAAAGATGCCCCCTCGCGCTGGACCTTGAAGAGGGTCTTGGCGACCAGAGGGATTGGCGGAAAGGCATAGAGGAAGCCTTCCATCCATGGGATCAGGAAGGTATCCACCGCCACCCTCTCTGGGTGTGGTTGCCATGAGCAGAATGTGGCAGCTGGGTGGCGTTCTGGGTGGCAAATTGGTCCAGCACGGGCCTGCCCCAGAGGCAGAAGAGCCGAGCAGCCGCTCTAGGGTCCAGGCGCCACTCGTATGGATGGAGGACCCTGCTCAGCCTGTCTTCCAGAAGGTTGTCCTGGCTCGGGAGGTGAACCGCCTGCAGGAGCATGTTATTTCAAACTGCAAAGGAAAGGAGGGTTACTGCCGCCTGGCAGAGGGAGTACGACCCCGTGCCCACCTGCTTGTTGACGTAAACCATGGTGACTTGGTTGTCTGTCTGGATCAGTATGGACTGGTGTCGCAGGCGGTGGCGAAACGCCCTTAGGACCAGGGAGATAGCCCTGAGCTCCAGGAGACTGATCTGTAGCAGAGATTCCACCTGAGACCGGCTGCCTTGTGTGCGGCTGCCCCCGCAGTGCACCCCCCAACCTAGGAGGATGCATCCTTGGTCAGGATCCTCTGGGGCGCGGGTGAAAGAGGGGTCGCACCGGCTCTCCAGAAAAGAACCCGGGTGGAATCTGCTGTAGGTGGAGAAGGATCCTTCCCTGACCACCCATAGTACCCATTGATCCAAGGTGACTGTAGCCCATCTGTGGGCAAAGAACATCAGGCACCCCCCTGTGGGCTAGTGAAAGTCTCCTGGGGGAGGGGAGAACCTGTCCTGGGAGTCAAAAGCTCCACCAGGCTGGGTGGGAGCTGGGGTCTGGCGCTTAGGTGCTTGTCTTCTGAGCCCCGTTCCCTTGCCTCTTGGGGTCAGAAGCCCGCTGCTGGCCTGAGGAGGGCTGGTATTGGAGACCCTGTCTGAAGGACCCCTTTTTCCTCGGGAAAAGGGGTCTCTTCCCCATTGTTTTCTTGTGGGGATGGGATGAGGTTTTCTTAGAGAGCCTCTGGAGGGTCACAACGTCAGCTCAATCTCAGCCGCTTTGTCGGTCATGGGTTTGCCAAATAGGTTCTCCCTGGTGCAGAGGACATCGAGCAGCTGGCTTGTCTTGGACCCATTGCTCAAGGTTGGAGAATTGTAGCCAGGTTTGGCATCAGGACCTAATGCCGGCCGCAGCTACCCGAGCCGCTGACTTGAAGCCATCATAGGCTGCCTGGGAGAAGAACGGAACAGTCCTTGATCCCCGAGAGTTCAGGGTCTGGAACCGTTGGAGGAGTTCCCCGATGAGGCCTGCCGCAAACCCTGATAACTCTTGGGCCAGAGCCTTTCAGTACGTGACTATGCAAAGATCATAGGCCTGGATCTGGCACCTGAGCATCAAGCCTTGGTAGCACTTGCGCCCAAGGGCATCGAGGGCTCTGGCCTCCCTCCTGGGGGGAACCGAGGAATGGATCTTTGACTCTTGAGTTTGTACATGGTTGTCTTGATGACCATGGAGTTATGTAGGAGCTGGGGTATGTAGAACCCTGGGCCCTTCTGGACGCAGTACATTGTGTCAAGGCGCCGGCTCACTACTGGCACCGATGCTGGTATTTCCCACATCTGAAGTAGTAGCCTCTTGAGGACTGGCTGTACGGGCACTGTGAGGGTTTCCTTGGGTGGAGACTCATACTGAAGAATCACCAATTCCTCAGTGCGTAGGTCATCCTCCACCTCTGTTTGCACCAAGAGGGCTCTGGCCATATCCCTGATGAAGTCATGGAAAGCCACATCCTCAGGAGGAGAGTGTCGCAGGGGCAACGGGTCCGAGGGGATATCTTGGTGCCACTTGGTGTCCAGAGAGGCCTCGTCGTCTGTCTCCCACTCAGAGTCAAGTGGTGATGAGTCCTCGAGGCCAGCATCGAAGGGTCGACGGCCTGCTGAAGACTGGAGATCCGAATCACAGACCCTGGCTGGCGAGGACTGGATGCCCGAAGAATGGGACCAGGACTTTGACTGGCGCCAAGGCTTACCCAAGGCCGGTGGTTCTCGGAGCTCAGTTTGACTGCTGGGGACTCTCTTACAGTTGAGGGTTCAGGCAGATTAAGTGGACAAACTGGCCATCATAGTCTGCTCCAGGGCTGCCATTCTTGTTTCCATAAGAACATAAGATCATAAGATATGCCATACTGGGTCAGACCAAGGGCCATCAAGCCCAGTATTCTGTTTCCAACAGTGGCCAATCTAGGTCATATGTACATGGAAATTACACTAACCTGGTAATTGTAGTTCCTGGAGGGTCCAGTTTAGTCCTCCACAATCGGGTAGTGCCCCTCCTCCTGCAGCCTGGAGACTGGACCAATCAAGTCTTCTGTAGTATATATGCAGACGGAGCTCCCAGAAGCCCCCAGTGTACTAGTAACAAAGCATACTTAACGAAGCAACACATTAGATTAATATACAAAATGACATAATGAAAATGACATAATTAAGGAACAATTTGTTTCCCCCCACAAACATATCCAACTTTCTCCCCAAACGAGGAAGTCAGAACACTGTATTGCGCTGGAACAGACGCCCCAGAAATCAAAACACAGCTCCGCATCAGAAATCTCAGGAGCTGACTGAACACCTGAGAAAGAAAGAGCCATAGTCAAAAACGCGGCTGCAAAAAAAAGGTTCGAACGGCAAGAGGAACCGTCTTATGATCCACCGTTCGAAAAGCGCGCCGCATTATTATATCAGATAGTCGGGAGGGAAGGAGAACTAAACTGGACCCTCCAGGAACTACAATTACCAGGTTAGTGTAATTTCCATTTCCTGTTCGGTAATCCAGTTTAGTCCTCCACAATCGGGATGTAACAGAGCAGTCAAGACCGGGCGGGACCTTACCATCCGGCGCGCCGAACCGCCGAACAAAACAGGAATCCCGAGCCGCTGACACATCTAAACGATAGTGTTTACTGAAAGCATGCAGAGATGACCAGCGGCCGCCTTACAGATATCTGCTGGCGGAACTAGGCTATACTCCGCCCAAGAGGTCGCCTGAGCCCTAGTGGAATGAGCCAGTAGCCCCTCCGGAATAGACCGCTGCTGCAACAGATACGCAGACGCGAACGCTTCCTTGAGCCATCTTGCAATGGAGGCCTTAGCCACCGCTTCCCCTTTACGTGCACCACCGAAGAGCATGAATAGCCGGTCAGCCTTCCTAAAAAATTCGGTAGCCTTCAAATAACGACGAAATGCACAACCCACATCGAGACGGTGAAGACTTTTGTCCGCCGACCCGACAGAGTGCGAAGAAAGAACTGGAAGAAACACTGCCTGATTCACATGAATAGGAGAAACCACCATTGGCAAAAAGGAAGAGACCGGGGAAAAAGACAAAAAAGGTTCTCGGCAGGACAACGCATGTAGATCTGAAATACGCCGTGCCGAACAGACGGCTACAAGAAAAACCGTCTTCAGCGTAAGATCTTTCAGAGACGCCCTACTCAGGGGTTCAAAAGGTTCACGAACCAGGGCCCGCGGCACTAGATTCAAGTCCCACGGAGGAACGAAAATCCTGCGGGAGGGCCGCAAATGAACAACAGCCGTAACAAAACGACGTACGTCCGGATAAGAACCGAGGAGACGGCCTAAAACTTTGCCTCGATAACAAGAGATAGCCGCCAACCGGACTTTCAGGGAACTAGCCGCAAGGCCCTTATCAAAAGCATCCTGAAGAAACTTAAAACGACGGAAACGGAAACCGTCGCCGCCCGGACTCCACGCCGGGAGCACCAGTCTTCAAAGATCCCCAAAATCCGAACGTAAGTAAGAGAAGTGGACTTTTTCCTCGCCCGCCGTAGGGTAGAAATCAGCCGAGCCCTCTCAATGGCCAAACCGTAAGCGAGAATCGACCCACGTGGGGCATCCGCAAGGGACCCTGAAGAAGAAGATCCGGCCGCGCGGACCGGAGCCAAGGAATGCCGTCGTGCAACCGGACCAGATCGGCATACCGGGGCCTCCGAGGCCAATCCGGGGCCACCAGGAACACTCGACCCCGATGGCCCTCGATGCGCTGAACGACCCGGCCGATCAGAGCCCACGAAGGAAAGACCTAAAGAAGACCGGACGTTGGCCACGGCTGAATGAGAGCGTTGAGCCCCTCGGACATGCGCTCCCTTCGCCTGCTGAAGAAGCGTCCTGTCCTGGCCGATTGAAATGTCGCCATGAGATCCATGATGGGCGGCCCCCACCGACGAACTATTTGCGCGTAAACTTGCGGGCTTAGCTGCCACCCTCCGGGGTCCACCCGCACTCTGCTGAGAAAATCGGCCTGACCATTGTCTGCGCCTGCAATATGCGCTGCCGGGATGGCCAGAAGACGAGACTGCACCCAATTGACCAAGGCCGTCGCTTCTGAATCCAGGGCCACGCTGCCGGTGCCCCCTTGGCGATTGATGTAAGCTACGCTGGTCGCCTTGTCCGAGAGGACTCGGACCGGCCGGTCGAGAACTAGGGCTTCGAGGGCCAAGAGGGCTAGCCGCACCGCCCGTAATTCAAGGCGGATTGATCGACCAAGAAGTCTCCAGGGGAGACCATTCCCCTTGAGCGAAGCGGGTCTCGCAGGGAGCCCCCCAGCCGGTTAAGCTGGCATCCGTTGTGAACGGAACCCAAAGTGGAGGCTCCAGGGAATCCCCGCGTCAGGTTCTCAGAGGAGAGCCACCACCGGAGTGAACGGCGAACCGCCCTTGAGCAAGGCAATCTCCTGTTCAACGAGTCGAACTGGTTGGACCAACGGCGCAGCAGAGCACTCTGCAGCGGGCGCATGTGGAAGCGCGCCCAGGGCACCACCTCCAAGGTTGCTGCCATCGTACCGAGGAGCTGCAGGTACCACCATGCAGACGGAGCGGGCATCCCTTTGAAGAGTCAGACAAAGACCGAATGCGGCGCTCCGGCAGGCACACCAAGCCCCGTGCTGTGTCGAGGCGCACTCCCAGATACTCGAGATCCTGCGTCGGGCACAGACAACTCTTGCATTCTTTCACCACCCAGCCGAGGGACCGCAGCAGAGCCACCACCCTGCTCGTGACGTGCACACACTCCCGACTGGACTTTGCCCGAATCAACCAGTTGTCGAGATACGGATGGACCAGGACGCCCTCTTTGCACAAGGCCGCCGCGACCACTACCATCACGTTTGTGAAGGTGCGGGGGGCCGTGGCGAGACCAAACGGCATGGCCGGAAATTGGAAGGGGCCCCACAGAAGAGCGAAGCGGAGAAACCGTTGATGAGACGGCCGGATGGGAATGTGTAATGTGGTCTTCAGCGGCTGTGGAAGATCCTGCAGCAGGGGCTCTGAGGAGGGGGGAGATAAGGTGCTGAGGGACCCAGCTAGCAACGCAGTGGGCATGGGGAAAACCTCCGGGATGCAGCGTGCAGGTGGAACACAAGCAAGCTATTAATGTACCCTTCGGCTGAGTACATTTCAGCTATAATACAGCCAGAGAAAAAGGCATTGTAGAGACTTAAACCACCTTTCCTCTTCTTGTGTGGGGTTTTATTTCTTTCTTTTTTTTTTTTTTTGCATTGAAAACAAAAAGCAAGGAATGCTCAGGGAAACCCAAGACTCTTCAAGAAACGGATTGTGAAACTCCACGTGCCTCCACAGCATGATTAAATGTGTGGAAACTGCTGTTTAGAGCTGTTTCCTCTAAAAAGAAACACTGAAGAGAAAAACAAAACAGCCGCTGGTACCGAAAAACTGCCAGGTATTCACAGAACTGAGAAGGGAACTGGCAGTCATTCACTGTGCTGGCATAGAGAAACTTTCAAAGTCAGGGTAAGGCAATTACAGTGACTGAAAGTAGGGAAATTAGAGCGGGATCCCTCCGCTGCCATTCAGACCTCCATGGTAGGGGCTGAAAGGTGTTTCTGGGGAGGGATGTAGAAGCGCAATCCAGCCGTAGGAAAATTACAGTGAGCATGCTTAATTAGGCCGAGCCCAAAACAGACAGGATCCAAAACACTGACTTAAAACCTCAACCAAATGGTATATTGAATAAGACAGGTACAATAATCAGTAGGACGTACAAAGTAACCCGGCTGCAGTTTGGGGACTAAAAATTTAAAATAGGAACTTCAAAACTCAGAGGCAGCCGGTTCGGATACAGCTGAAATCATCCCAGAGCAGCTGAGGCGAGGAAGAAAAAACAAAAACAGAGTACTCACAGTTTTCATACAAAAAATGATACCTGAACTTCCTGGAGGTATCCAAACTCTCGTGGTAAAGACTCAGTGCAGCGTAAAGCCAATGGAGAGCTCCCCTGAAGCCAAGCTCCGGAGTTCCCAAGGTCATCTGGGGAAGCAAGATGCTGGGGAAAGAGCAGAGCGGATGCATAAGGTCCCTGTGTCTCGTCTGACAGCCTATGCAGCGTAACCGGAATAAGGCACAGGGAGAACTAAAAACAAATAACTGCGTCCCGCAGGAACAGGCATTCAACAATATTCCCCATAATAGGTAATGCCTCAGCCAGCCTTCTTTGTTGGGCACAGTGGGGAATGTAACCCATGAGCCCTGCACCCTTCGTCAGTGACTCAGCATTGTACTGTGGCTCTGAATTGCATACTGTTCTCTATCCATGCCTTCTGTACTTTCTATCCCTTATGTTCATACATAGGCAGAGAAAAAAGTAACCTCTGCACAACTGACATCTAGCAAGTGTTGTGGAAAAAAACTGAAACAGCAATATAGCTGTGAGAAGCCAGCAGAGAAGCAATCTGGCTTCCCGCCCAAAACCGAGGCTCATTAGCTATTCAAAATGGCCACCAGCAAAAATAAAACACAAAAAGAGTGAATTAAAACCCCCAAAAACTAAGGAATTAACTTAAAAAGTCAAAGGAGAAGGAGGGAGGGTTGCAGGCATGAGAGAAATGCCTAAAATCGCTGAAAAATCAAGACAAATCAATCGAGTTACCACAGAGCTACAGACAGCAGTGGGAGAAAGACATTCCAGGTCTGAAGAAACTGAGGTGCAGCCCCTGCAGATGCCAGAGTCAGTCACTGCACCTCTGCGGGACCCGCAAAGCACGTATTGGGGTTTGGCATACATGCTAAGGCAACCTCCGCTCAGCGGGAAAGAATGGAACAGAACCAGGGAAGCCCACACCAAAGGGACCAACCCTATGTAAAACAGTACAGACTGAAATTTAAAACGTTTTTTTTTTTTTTCTTTTTTACAGACAACAAAACACTCCCCAGAATCCTAGGGGTGCCCTGAGCAAAATCGCCAGCAAAAGAAACCCCAAAAATGCAAGGGGAACCCGTGCACAAGTGTTAAAAAGTGCCTTTAAAAAGCACACTTTAGAAATTCAAAATGGCCGCCGCACTTTTTCACCAGCGGTAAAAAAGGGCGTGAAAATACAAAGGTAACCAAATAATATGGAAAAGAAAGAAAACGACCCTCTAATACAGGGCAAGCGAAAAAAATCAGGAAAAAGTGCAATTTGGGAGCCAGGGGAGCCGACAGAGCCTCTGACAATGCAAACAACAGGGAGCTGAAAAGTTAAAGCAAGGAAAATTCCTACCAGCTCAGGAAACAGCAAGGAACTCAGCCAACTTCTCCAAGTGACAGGCAATGCTGAATCAGGTATGGCTCTTCCCCGTACAGCCTAGGGGAGAGCTCAACCCAGGGTTCAGAAATTCCCAGGCAGGAAGGCAGGAGCCCAAGCAGGTCTGGCTTCCCCCAGGATGTCCCCTGTGCAATGCTTTTTTTTTTTTTTTTTTAAAGATACAGCTACCTAGCAAATAAATGGTAAATAAATGGTAAATAAAGGACCAAAAACAAAACCCCAAAAGAACTAACTAACTAGTGTTGCTCCTTCAAGTGTCACTTAGTGTGCCCAGAAAGGGCACAGAAGTCCTCAAGCTGCAAGGAGACTGGACACACTGGGGGCTTCTGGGAGCTCCGTCTGCATATATACTACAGAAGACTTGATTGGTCCAGTCTCCAGGCTGCAGGAGGAGGGGCACTACCCGATTGTGGAGGACTAAACTGGATTACCGAACAGGAACTAGCAGTTTCCCCAAGAGACACAAGTTCCACAATGCTTGTACTGGGTCAAGCATTGATATCTTCGGTCACTTCTTAATAATGGTTTATGGACCTTTCCTCCAGGAACTTGTCCAAACCTTTTTTAAACCCAGCTACACTAACAGCCTTTACTACATCCTCCGGTAACAAATTCCAGAGTTTGATTACACGTTGAGTGAAAAAATATTTTCTTTTATTAGTCTTAAATAGTTTACCCTGTAGCTTCATTGCATGTCCCCTAGTCTTTCTATATTCTGATAAGGTAAACAATCGATCTACGTTTACCCGTTCCACTCCGTTCATTAATTTATAGACTTCTATCATATCTCCCCTCAGCCGTCTCTTTTTCAGGTTAAAGAGCCCTAACCTTTTTAGCCTTTCTTCATAGGAGTATCCTTCCATCCCCTTTACCATTTTGGTGGCTCTTCTCTGTACCTTTTCTAAAATCGCTATATCCTTTTTAAGATACGGCGACCAGAATTGCACACAATATTCAAGGTGCGGTCTCACCATGGAATGATATAGAGGCAATATAATATCTTTTGTTTTATTTTCCATTCCTTTCCTTATCATACCTAGCATTCTATTTGCTCTCTTGGCCGCCGCTGCACACTGGGCCGAGGGTTTTAACATGGTATCCATAATGACGCCTAAATCTTTTTCCTGGGTGGTGGTTCCTAATGTGGAACCTTGCATCGTGTAACCATAGTTTGGGTTGTTCTTCCCTAGGTGCATAACCTTGCACTTGTTCCAGGCCAGAAGGCTCCGCAGCCTTTGGTATGGGCACAGAGGATCTCTGGTCCGGTGCCAGCACTCTCTTGAGTATGTCCTCTACGAGGGTTACAGCCTTAAAAACCTTGCATGGTCTCCGCTGGCCGAGGAATCCTTCTCAAGGACCTTGGTGGGGCACTTCTCAGAGTCACCCAGGTCCCTCCAGGCAGTTTTACTGGGTTTCTCAATGCAACCTCAGCGGACTTCGAACACTTCTTTTTCTTTGGGTAAGAGGACTTCTTGGAGGAACCGCTGTTGCAGGACTCAAGACGTTTGGGCCTCATGGGTTGTGCTGGGCTTGGAGCTCTGCGTTGGGGAGGCCAGGGCAGAGTCGTACCTGGGGGACAATTGCTCCTGCAACTCCAACCCTTTTCTGTTGGTTTTGGGCGTCATGGCCTGGCACAGGTCGCAGGAAGTGCTGGCATGGTCCAGGCACAGGCAGCGCAAGCAGCAGTCATGGGTGTCATTTACTAACATAGTTTGACTACAGCAGTCACATTTTTTGAACCTGCCGGGAGACATGGTGGGGAGCACCTGGATAGGGTTGATGACCCTGGGCGAAAACCTCGATAAAAAAGGGAGCTGAGAACAGCGCCGGCTTGAGGCAGAAAGAGGTTGCTAACCAGGAAAAAAACTTAACTTTTAGGAAAATAACGGGAATTTTTCCGGGGGAACAGAACTCGCGTCCACTGGGCTCCACGGAAAAAAGGAGAATGAGCAAGATGGCATCTTTGGGCAGGAAGGGGACCATGTATGCATGGTAGCATATCCCAAAGGCTTTCTTTGAAAGCTAGGGAAATGCTTTTGCATGGACTCAGTTGGCGCCGACGTCACCCATATGTGAGAACTGACTTCCTGCTTGTTCCTGGAGAATAGAAATATTTGTTAAGCAATTCCACTTTATCCTCATCAGCTTCTACATATTCCTCTCCTTCACCCTGGAGTCTGACAATACTTTTGATCTTCCTCCTCTCACTAAGATATCTGAAAAATATTTTATCCCCCCATTTTAATGTATTAGTTATTTCTTCTTATTTTTGTATCTTTGCTTCCTGACTATTTTGCTAGCTTCTATGTTTTTCCAAATATAGATGCCTGTCTTCCTCTCCCTGTGATCTCTTGTATTTTATGAAGGCCACCCTCTTTTTTCCAACCTTTTCAGATTCTTCTTTTGAGAACCATAGTGGCCTCCTTTTCCTTTTATATTTATCTACCTTTCTAACAGAAAGGTTTATTGCCCTTAAAATATCCCCTTTCAGTTTTGCCCACTGCTTTTCTACATCCCCCAGCTGTTCCCATCCCACTAACAACTCCTTGAGGTATTGTCCCATCTTGGAAAAATTAGTTTTCCTAAATTCTAAGACCCTCGCTTTTGAATGGAATTTATCAACCCTAGTCATAATACTGAACTACACCATCTGGTGGTCACTGGATACAAAATGATCTCCCACTATAACATCAGAAACACTTTTCCCATTGATAAGCACCAAGTTCAGTATGGCCCCTTCACATGTGGGTTATGTTACCAGAATAATTCTCCCTGCAGAGAATGTAGGATCTCCTTACTTCTAGATGGCAACACAGCAGGGATGTGCCAGTCAACATCTGGCATATTGAAATCACCTATCAGTAGCACTCCTTTCATGGCATCTAGGATCTCCTTACTTCTAGATGACAACACTGGCGTGCATGTGAGGGAGAGCAGTGGCAGAATGTCATGAGATGAACGGATGCTGGCATGCATTTGAGGGTAGCAGACTGTCTTGGGATGGAAGAGATGCTGATGTGCCTGTGAGGAAGCATGATGGTGGAATGCCATGGGGTGGAATGGATGCTGGCGTGCATGCAAGGGAGAGCAGTGGCAGAATGCCATGGGGTGGAATGGATACTGGCAGGCATGCGAGAGCAGTGGCAGAATGCCATGGGGTACAACGGTTGCTGGCATGCATGCAGGAGCGGTGCCAGGATGGCAAGGGGTGGAACGGATGCGGGCGTGCATGCGAAGGAGAGCGGTGGCAGATTCATGGGATGGAACAGATGCTGGCATGCACGTGAGAGCTGTGGTGGAATGCCATGGGATAGGCCATGTGAGTAAGAGCGCTGGCAGAATTTTTATTTATTTATTTATTTACATTCTCTTATATACCGCGCTATTCTGCATCAGTGTGGTTTACATTGAACAAACTGAAATTACATTGAACAGGGCATTATAACTTGGAGATAACTATTTTACAGGGAACAGAATGTCAGGGAATGGATGCTGCAACAGTCTAGAAAATTTTTCGTTCACTATTAACTCCAATAGGATTAGAGTATCAAAACATTCTTCTTTAAGATGCAAGAAAACCAATTAGGTAACTTCCGAGGTCTCAGTTTAATAGCAGCACGGCCTCATAGACTGTCGTCATCAACAGGCCATTATGCTTGATAACATCAGTGACCTCAATAGTAAAGTAAACAGCTCCCTTTATCCACCGTAAAATATTCCTTTCTTGTTCTAACAGTATCTACTAACTGCTTCAAACTTTAACATGTAAACTCCACCAGGAAAGTGCAATTCTTCCTGTTGTGTAAAAAGGAGAGCTGCTTGTT
Source organism: Ichthyophis bannanicus (assembly GCA_033557465.1). Taxonomy (NCBI): domain Eukaryota; kingdom Metazoa; phylum Chordata; class Amphibia; order Gymnophiona; family Ichthyophiidae; genus Ichthyophis; species Ichthyophis bannanicus. The sequence goes on along the minus strand of CM066032.1, from coordinate 1,822,478,311 downwards.
CGTGCTCTTCTAAAGCAGATGATTGCAACTCCAAGGGGAGGAGGGAGGGTTGTGAGGACTGATTCCTGCTGCTCCTGGAGAACACCTGTTACAGGTGAGTAACTACGCTTTCTCCAGGACCAAGCAGGAAGTCAGTCCTCACATATGGGACTCCCAAGCTTAAGGCTACCGGAGACCCTAAGCACAAAAAAGAGCTCCCTCTAGCTCAGCAGTACAGAAGGAAGGAATCTTCACTGAATTATTACCCACCGGTAGCCCTCATCCGGGATGGAGGGTAGGAGTTGCTCAAACCTCGAAGAGATTTCGGAGGACTGCCTGTCCGAAAGCACTGTCCCTGCGGGACTCCCTCTCGAGGCAGTAATGGACCGCAAAAGTCTGGCTCGAAGACCAAGTAGCGGCCCGGCAGATGTCTGCCAATGGAACAGAGCGGAGGTAAGCCACTGACGTAGCCTTCGCCCGAACACAATGAGCCGTGACCCGACTTTCTAAGGAGAGTCCGGCTGCTCCATAAGCCCAAGCGATACAGTCAGCAACCCAGATGGACAGAGTACGCTTGGAGACCGGGAGCCCCAATTTATTGGGGTCAAAAGACACAAAAAGCTGAGCAACTTTACGGTGCTCCCGCGTACGGTCAAGGTAGAAGTTCAACGCCCTTCTACAGTCCAGGGTATGCAGGACCATTTCAGCTCGGCTGGAGTGAGGCCTGGGAAAGAAGGTCGGAAGTACCACCTCCTGATTGATGTGAAAAGGGGAAACCACTTTTGGAAGAAATTTAGGGTGAGTCCGTAGGACTACCCTATTTTTGTAGAACCGAGTGTAAGGGGGATCAGACACGAGGGCCTGCAATTCACTTACGCGTCTAGCGGAAGTGAGGGCTATCAGGAATAAGGTTTTCCAAGAAAGAAAACGTAGAGAACAGGTAGCCATAGGTTCAAAAGGCGGACAGGTGATCCGCTGTAAAACCACATTCAGATCCCAGTCAGGCGCTGGCGGGCGCAGAGGTGGTTTAAGTAGAAGGAGACCTCGGAGAAACCTCGCTACGAGAGGGTCGCTGGAAAGAGGTCTGCCGTCCACCGGCACATGATGTGCTGAAAGAGCACTGAGGTGGACTTTGACGGAGTTGGACTTGAGTCCCAGATTAGAGAGGTAGAGCAAGTACTGCAAGATCACCGACACCGAGCAGGAGAAGGGATCCTGAGACTGCTGGGCACACCAAGCGGAAAAGCGACGCCATTTAAGGGCGTAGCATTTGCGGGTAGAAGGGCGCCGGGAAGCTAGGACGACCTCTTCCACCTCTGCCGGCAGTAGAAGGGGAGCAAGGACTACCCTTTCAGCAGCCAGGCCATCAGATGCAGAGATCTGAGGTTGGGGTGTAGCAGGGACCCCTGATCCTGTGTTAGGAGATCCGTCTCCCCCATGTTCAATTCCCTGTTATTTGTAAACTCAATGTTATTTGTATACATTGCAGTATTCTTGTTCGATGTACACCGCGCTGATTTTAATAGCGCGGTATAGAAGAAAATGTTAAATAAATTAAATAAATAAATAACGGATCCTCTACCGCTAATTGCAGCAGGAGTGGAAACCACGGCTGTCTGGGCCAGCGAGGAGCTATCAGGATCATGGAAGCTTTGTCTCGGAGAACCTTGAAAAGAGTTCGAGAGACTAGCGGTATGGGAGGAAAGGCATACAGAAGGCTTTTCGACCATGAGAGCAGAAAAGCATCCGCCGCTACTCGTAGGGGATGCGGCTGCCGAGAGCAGAAGCGAGGAAGTTGCCGGTTGAGAGGACTGGCAAAGAGATCCATCGTGGGGAGGCCCCACTTCAGAAAAAGTTTTTGAACCACCAAGGGATCCAGGCGCCACTCGTGCGGCTGGAGGATCCTGCTGAGTTTGTCCGCCAGGCAATTTTCTTGGCCTGGGAGATAGACTGCCTGGAGAAGAATGCCGTGGCTGACGGCCCAAGAGCAGAGCCTCTGTGCTTCTCGACAGAGAAGGAAGGAGCCCGTGCCTCCCTGTTTGTTCACGTAGAACATGGCAACCTAATTGTCCGTCTGGACAAGGACGGACTGGTGAGAAGTCAGGTGGGAGAAAGCCTTGAGAGCCAGACGGATTGCTCTGAGCTCCAGGAAGTTGATCTGCTGCGCAGACTCCCACGTGGTCCAGAGACCTTGAGTACATGCCCCTTGGCAATGCGCTCCCCATCCTAGGAGAGAAGCATCGGTCGTCAGCACTTGAGCCGGCGGAGGAGACTGAAAAGGCATTCCGAGCACCAGGTTCGGCCGATGAAGCCACCACTGTAGAGAGGAGGCCAGCGGGCCGGAGATGCGCACTAAGTCGGCTAGGCCGCCCGTGGCTTGTTGCCACTGCTTGCGAAGGCACCACTGAGCAGGCCGCATATTCAGGCGGGCATTGGGGGTCACGTGGACGGTGGAAGCCATATGGCCGAGTAGTCTCAGGAAGCGCCTGGCGGAGACCAGGGACTGGCTGCGAAAACGGCCGGCTAGGTCCAGGAGCCGTTGAGCCCTGTCGAGAGGCAGGAAAGCTCGTGCCTGAAGAGTGTGCAGTCTTGCGCCGATGAACTCGAGATCCTGCAAGGGGAGCAAAGTGGACTTTGCGAAGTTTATGACAAAGCCCAAGTACTGCAGAAGAGTCACAGTGCGGTGTTGTGGCGTTTGTGACTTCTGGAGAGGACGATGCTCTGATGAGCCAGTCGTCTAGGTACGGAAAGACATAGAGGCCGTGAAGCCGGAGATAAGCCGCCACTACCGCGAGACATTTTGTGAAGACTCGTGGTGCGGAGGATAGGCCAAAGGGCAGTACTCTGTACTGGTAATGATTTCCTGCCACCACAAACCTTAGGTATTGGCGGTGGCTTGGGTGAATGAGGATGTGCGTGTAGGCATCCTTTAGATCCAAGGAGCATAGCCAATCTCCCTGCTGGAGGTAGGGCAGAAGGATTCCAAGGGTAAGCATCTTGAACTTCTCTCTGACGAGGAACTTGTTGAGGTTGCGCAAGTCCAGGATGGGTCGGAGGCCTCCCGTTCTTTTTGGTATTAGGAAATACCTGGAATAGAAGCCTTGACCCCTCAGGTGGTGGGGCACCGGTTCCACAGCCTGTTCCTGAAGAAGACTTGCTAACTCCTGAAGGAGTAAGTCCCTGTGCAGAGGGAGTCGTGGAGGCTCTCCCGGGAAATAGGAGGGAGGGACCTGGTGGAAGTGGAGAAGATAGCCTTCTCTCACAACATGAAGCACCCAGGCATCCGATGTGATGCTGGACCACCTGTGGGCAAAGTGAACCAGCCGGCCTCCTGTGCTGGGAGGAACCAGCTGAGGGGGAGAGGCTATGCTGATGAAGTCAAAAACCCCCACCCTGCTGAGCAGGGGCCGGTGGTGCAGGCTTGGGGGCTTGCTGCCTACGGGACCCGTTACCCCCGTCCCTTGGCCTGCTGACCCTGTTGGGGAGCTGCGGAGGCCTGATATTGAGGGTAGTGTTTATAGGCAGCCGCCTTTCTCGGGTAAAAGGACTTCTTTCCCGAGCCCTTCTTCTTCTGGGAAGGGGCGGAGGTCTTCCTAGAAAGCCTAGTTCTGGTGAGAGTCTCCGTCTCGATTTGTGCAGCCTTTTCAGCCATGGGCTTGCCAAAGAGGTTCTCACCTCGGCAGGGGACATCGACCAACTTGTCCTGCACCCAGGGTTCAAGGTCAGACGACTGAAGCCAAGCCTGTCGGCGGGCACCGATGCCGGCTGCGGCCACTCGTGCCGATGCTTCAAAGCCATCATATCCTGCTCGAGACATGAATTTGGAGCATTCCCGAATACCAGTTGTCAAGGCTAGGAACCTCCGCAAAGGTTCCTCGGACAGCCCAGCGGAGAATCCGGCTATCTCTTTAGCCAGGTCTCTAAGATACATGCCCATGTAGAGCTGGTAGGTCTGGACCCGACAAGCAAGCATAGAGCCCTGGAAACACTTTTTACCGAGGTCATCCAGGTTGCGGGCCTCCCTGCCAGGAGGCACCGAGGAGTGCATCTTCTGGCTCTTAAGCCTATGCATGGCCGATTCCACCACCATGGAATGGTGCGGTAGCTGTGCTTTTTGGAAGCCAGGGCTCTTGCGGACTCGATAGATGGAATCGACCCGCTTGCTTAATACCGGCGACGATGCCGGACTCTCCCACATGCGGAAGAGTAGCCGTTCCAGCATGGGAGGAACCGGTACAGTAAAGTGCTCCCTGGCGGGAGAGTCGTACTGAAGGGCATCGAGTTCTTCGGCTCGAGGCTCCTCCTCGGGATCCGC